>CM019066.1:156741602-159141602 GCA_009667805.1 Leptobrachium leishanense
TAAAATAAGCCTTCAAAACACGTTTAAACATGATGAGCAAAACCGGTAAAAATGACCTCAGCACAGAGGTGTGAAAAGTCTCAGCAGCGAAAGGGTTAAAAAAATAAATAAAAAAAAATTTGACTTTTAAAAAATATAAATGCTTAAAATATCCAAAAAAATCTAGAAATAAGAGACTCTTTACTGCAGAATTTTATAATGAATTTTTTATTAGATATTGAATTAAAACGGGAATATTTTTTAACATTGAAGTCTATGGGATTCTCCTGAATAAACCTGTCGAATTAAACCACGGAATGGCAGGGCAATTCGGGAACCTTTCACTGCTGGTTTGTGTTCTCTGAATAGCCGAAGCAGTGTTTTTTTATGGGGATTTCACTGCCCTCGAACAGGCACCGTATGTGCAGGCAATTCGCCAGGATTTGGCGAATTGCCTGCTCTCTGGATAGCCGAATGGCCAAGAAAGGTAACCGAACGCAGATTTTCAGCGTTCGGTTACCTTTCTCCAGCCATTCGGATTTCTTTGAATAACCCTGTTAGTGTAAGTGCATGTGTTGCATACTCCCTCCCCAAAACAATTGAAATGGGAGACGTAGAGGGATAGCACTATACGACCAATTGATAAGAGCAAGCACTTATAAAATAGCTTTGTACATTCCCAGCATATATTCATAGATGAAGATGAAACTGCTTAAATGGCATATGTTAGAAAAATTATCGATGAAATTATATGATATTGCATGAGGGTGTTATTACAAAACACATAGAAGAGTTCATTGGATATCCCCAAAATGTGTATATAGATTGTATATCCTCTAGTAGTGTTGCTGGGGGATTAAATTCAAGCTATCGATTTCTATTGGGTCTCCTTAGAGTTGGAACCATATACCAAGGATCGATACAGATTATTCAGACCAGATTCACCCACATGCAATACAACATAAGAGGCAAATAAAGGTAGCAATACTTGTTCATCGATCAATAGTTGATCATCATTTCTATTTGGCAGTTGTAAGGTATTGTCATATGAGCCACCAATTCCCCCACAGGTCTCCTTAAATTATGGGATCACTTCATGGGCGTCCGCAGAAATTTTTACAGGGGGGGGCAAAATTTTAATGCCATCCATATTCTGCCCTTTTGACAATGTCATGAAGGGAACAGTCATAAAATGAAGCGTAGTAATACAGAGGCTGCAAAACATGATGGAAGTCTAATAGAAGAATAAAAGGTGTAAGCGTCTGATCAGAGTGTTGCATTTTCTAGTCTGTTAACACCATTCAATGCACCGCACTAGTCATACACCCAGGATCAAGGGGCACTGAAGTGTTTTTTTTTTTTTTTTTTACAGAGAATCTAACTGGTGTTACTATACACAAGTGAATGCAACGTAAAATATATGACAAACACATTTATTTTAAAATTTATTCATCACCACCACACCGCACCAATTAATCCATCCAGTCAGATTCTCAGATTCATATGATTAAATATATAAATAAATGCCCCACATACCGTGTGAATGTCTGTGATGACTTTGCCTGATGTGATGGGCAGCAGGTCACTCAGTGGAGAGCCTGAGGTCACTCACTAGCAGGCTGGAGGACTGTCCTGGACTCCTGGGCTGGATCATGCCTGGGCTGGCTGGATCAGATGCTGCCTGGAGCTGGAGGGGAGGCCGCAGCCCAGACGTTCGACCGGAGCTGCCTGGCTGGACGTCGGAGGCCGCAGGGCAGGGCTGCTTGCCTCTGCCTGGATGCAGGAGGGAAGCCGGGGGCCGGGCCGGGATGGATGCCGGAGGCTGGAGCCGCTCAGCCGCTGCGCCTGCCTGGATAATCTAATGTCGGACACACAGTCGGACTAGAGGCCGCAGCTGCCACCTGCCACCAGGATGAGGGAGGCCACCGCAGGGAGCCTCAGCCTGCCCAGCCCGGATGCTGCCTGGATGGGAGAGTGAGAGTGGACCACAGCGTCCGCAGGGGCTGGACGACTGACACCCAGAGGCCGCAGGGGCTGGAAGTTGAGCTGCTGCCTCACCTGCCTGGCCGCCTGCTGCAGGCTCTCAGACTCAGGCTCAGGCAGGCTGGATGCCTGGTATGGTGCTGCCTGCGCGGTGAGTGAGGGGGACAAGCGACTCGAGTGAGGGGATGGGGAAGTTGAGCGGCGGGATTTTCAGCACGCGCCGGCGCATTAATCCCGATTCCTTCGGCACGGTCACTCACTCTCCTTCTGTCTCCTGTCCTGGCCGCGAGTCCGCACCCACACACATGCGGTCTCATGCGGAGGGAGCGTTTCGCGCATGCGTCGCGGCCGCCGACGCACGCTGCCTGGTTTAAAAACAAATAGTGCAAATAGAATTTAAGGAAAATATAAGGATTTGCTAATTGCTTCCCGCGGCTCCAGGGGGGGGCACGTGCCCCCCCTTGCCCCAACCTGTGGACGCCCATGGATCACTTTGAGGCTTCGATGTAGCCACTCAATTTTATAGTCAGTCAAAAATAAATGTGATATCCAACAAAAACCAACAGTTACAGCAGTTGCAGAAAGATCAAGAAGTGGTCCTAATGTCCCTCTTATTAAGTTGCAAGGGGATCTCATTCAAGCTATTGATTCCTAATAGGTCTCCTTGAAGTTGGGACCATGAACCAAGGATCGATGCAAGAGGTTCAGACCAAAATCACATATATGTATATCAACATGAGTGGCAACAAAAAAGTGGTACTGCTGAAGGAGGAATGGGTTGGCGAAAAATAGTTTGTATTAAAAGATTATGTAACCTTAACTGATACAACTTAATACAGTATACAAAGGGTTAAACTGAACGTGTGCAAAGTCTTAAACCGTGTGCAAAGGAAGTTTGTCCAGGTGTCCAGCAGGCAAGACCCCTCAGGGCATGAGCCGAAACCAGGATTCCTGAATAGATTCGAGGGAACGGCCGCTAATGAGATTCTGGTCTTTTGTTATCTGTTATCTGTAAATCTATACTACCAACTGAAAGGTGTGTCATCGGGGGCTATAAAATGTATATGCAAAGGTGCATCTGGACTCAGTGCTGGCCGTCCTTCCAAGATGCCACTGAGTCTCGGTGAATAAATCCTGCCTTCCTGAAGAATCTCTGTCTGGGTATTATTTCTCCGCCGCGACACGAAATCCCTACAAATCTGATTCCTATTTCATATGGTGCGTTGGCCGGGAAACCACTGCCCTGTCTTTTTGACCGGGCACCTGAGGGATCTCCTGCCGCGTGCGTTGAGGATTCCTGATGGCCAGCAACTTCGAGGACCGGGGTGGGTTGAATGTCTTTGGTTGGCGCCACAGACGTTTTGTCTGAATCGGGATCTTCACCTGCTCCCCGGTTCTCCTGTCTCTGTGATCCAGGCTGATGTCCGTTGATGAGTCTTCAGGAAGCCAGGCAAGCGCTAGCGTCTGAATGGTCAGTATACTGCATCTGTCTGTCTGTCTGTGCCTTCTCCCTCTTGGAGAAGACGGGAGACTTGTTCACCCTCCCTTTTCAGGTTCTGGTCTCGGTATTGTGTGTGAGAGTCCGTGTGTATGCTTGCGAGCCTACCCAGATAGTGGGGAAGCCAATCTGAGAGCGAACTGTTGAACAGCATAGAGTGTATTATTATGGGTCGGAAGTATTCCCAGTACAAGGGGACGCCTTGGGACATGTTGGTTCTGGAGTATTTCTGGATGGGCTGCTGTGATGTGTTTTCTGAAGCAAACTCCGAGAAGTGCATGAGTGCATGAAGTGTGTATATGTGTGAAAGCTCATCCAGGTCTGTATCTGTTATCAGTGTTTCTGTATAAGTGCTGCTCTCTGTATAGCACTCAGTGTCGGCTCTGAGTATATATCAGTGCCTCTGTATAAGCGCTCAGTGTCTGCTCTCTGTATAAGAGTGTAGTCTTGGTAATCCTGTGTATGATTTTGGTTTGTTTCTGACGTTTCTCCTGTGTAATATTTACTGATATTCTGTGTACCATTTCCTGGCTGTTCTGACTTCCCTCTCTGGTATCTGATCTTGGCTTGTCTGACATTCTCTCCTGGTTCTTGATCCTTTGGCTCCGGTTCTGACAATTCTATTGAATGTTGCTTGTGTCCTGTCTGTGTATAACCCAGTAACATTATATTCAGTTCGTATTAAGTCCTTTCTGTCTGTCCTAGTGTTTAGGGATCCCTTTAGTTGTTCGTTATTATTCTTGTCTAGTGTGTGGTCTGTCTATGTATCTGTCTGGTCTGTCTATGTATCTGTCTGCTCTGTCTATGTATCTGTGTGGTCTGTCTATGTATCTGTCTGGTCTGTCTATGTATCTGTGTGGTCTGTCTATGTAGCTGTGTGGTCTGTCTATGTATCTGTCTGGTCTGTATGTATGTAGCTGTCTGGTCTGTCTATGTAGCTGTCTGGTCTGTATGTAGCTGTCTGGTCTGTCTATGTAGCTGTCTGGTCTGTATGTAGCTGTCTGGTCTGTCTATGTATCTGTCTGGTCTGTATGTAGCTGTGTGGTCTGTCTATGTATCTGTCTGGTCTGTATGTAGCTGTGTGGTCTGTCTATGTATCTGTCTGGTCTGTCTATGTATCTGTCTTGTCTGTCTATGTATCTGTCTGGTCTGTATGTAGCTGTCTGGTCTGTCTATATAGCTGTGTGGTCTGTCTATGTAGCTGTGTGGTCTGTCTATGTAGCTGTGTGGTCTGTCTATGTAGCTGCAGAAAAACCTACCTCAAGGGTGGTTAAATATCCAGTATAAAGGGGGCGTGGCCTGACCGAGCATGGAGATGGACGCCTAATACGTGAGCTCCCGGAATCGCCGCTGATATCACAGCATATTCATATCAGCCCGTGGCTATGGTACGCACCTCTCACCGCAAACCGACCAGGAAATCGCCCAACACCCTGGGAAGACCTTCAGTGAGCCCCATCTCGGCGTATTTTGATACACCGACACAGCGGCCTAGCTCTCACTCTCCCACCAAGATGGCGGCCTCCCCCTCGCAGCCTGAAGCCTCGGCAACAGTAGGTCGGTCGACCATCAGGAGGTTAGAAGCGCTCATCGCGGAACTCCCCACGCGCTCCGAGCTCCCCACTCGCTCAGACTTTAAGGAGATGCTGGATAACATGCAGGCAACGTTTGGGCGGGAGATAGCGGAGGTCAGAGCGGACATCTCCGCCATTGATACCCGGGTGACCCAGCTTGAAGCACGTGCAGGAGACCAAGCACCTGGCACCCACGACGCTGACCCTCTTATGGAGCGCCGCTTCTCTGACATGCACCGCAGGTTAGACGATCTTGAAAATAGAACACGGCGGCACAACATAAGGGTGCGAGGGGTACACGAAGGGGTGTTGGAGACGAAGGACTTTCTACTCGGCGCCTTCGCGCATATCTTGGGTTGCCCTCCCTTACCTTTTACAGCAATCGATAGAGCACACAGAGCCCTTCGCCCGAAGGCAGCAACAGAGGCGGCACCGCCTAGGGACATCATATGTCACCTTCCTGACTTTGCCCTAAAAGACGCAATAATGCAGAAGGCACGCACTCGGCGAAAATGGAGATTTGCAGCAGAGACATTCGAGCTCTATCAGGATCTTTCTCCGCACACTCTTTCTGCCCGCCGAGCATTGCGCCCAGTCACCCAACTACTGCAAGAAGCTGAACTACCCTATAGATGGGGATTCCCCTTATCCCTCCAAGTACGGAAAAATGGCCTGATGCACACCATTAGATCTCCTCAGGATGTGGCTCAGTTCTTGTCGGAGCTAAACCTCCCGATCGTGGAAGTCCAGGACTGGGAACGCTTCCCGCCACCAACTCAATCTACGATGCGCCTCGCAGGAGCACCGCGACCACAACGAACACTACGCAAAGGCAGAAATCCTGACGACACTGACCTCCTTCGGGCAGATTCCCAACTATCTCAGGCCCAGGAGGGCCTTCGATCGCCCTTACGTTAAATGGGAAATCTGCTTGCCACTATACCCTGTAATCGATAACTGGATATCTGGGACAAAACTACCTGTCTTTGCAACCGTCCGCTAATAAGCCCGGTTCCCGACGCATAAGAGCACTCTATGTCCAGCGGAGACTGGATTAAATTAGATGGAAAAGGAACTGATCCGAACTATTAAATCACGAGATGTATATGATGTGAACACTGCAAAGTATTCCAGCACAGGTCACCCGACTTCCTGATTAGGGAATAGTATGGTTTCTTTATAGCCTTTTTACCTGGTAACGTATGGATTTCAGTTATGAACATAGACTGCGCCGGGTCTCTAATGATCGTCGCCTTCTTCGACAGACTGGTGAGGGGTGAGGAGGGGGGGGTGGGTTGAAACAGTAGTGGTGGGGCTTAACTAGAAGGGTCGCATAGATAAGGACGGGAGGGCCTATGTGGGAATATATCTGTTCGCTGAGTTTTTCTAAAAACATATTAGGTGGGGGAGGAGGGGGGGAATACTGGGAACCAGTTTACTTCAATGTTCATGTTGACTGATAGTAGTTTTAATGCTATAATGTGTAAATACAAGATATGTTTATCCGGGGGAATCTTGACTTTTTGAAGACATCCCACTACTTGATATTAATATATATATACCCATATGTCATGGTATGTGTTCAAGGGGGTTATTCACATGACTGTTATGCACACCTTTGAGATTCTTAGATAGCCCATGGCCTCAGCACATACGCATACCCATACAGGCATTGAAGTATCTGCATATGGACTCAATGTTGCCCAATGCTCGCCCCTCCCCTGTTTATCCTGCTCTTTGTTAGCCTTATCTTCCACGGATTACCATTGCAACACTAAATATCGGCGAAAGCGGATTCCGGGTCCGCGCGGGCGTTAATTTCTATTTTGATATTCACTTATCTCCTGCGCTTTTGGTGTTGTGCTCTGTAACACTGACGGCGAAACCTCGGTTTTTGACCTACCTGTGAGTCCCCCACGGGGTGTAGTGCACTTTTTTCCCCAGCGGAGGGCCTCCCCCCTAGTTCTAGGACGTAGGGGGTGTGAGTGATCCCCTGACTGGCGCACTAGACGACTCCCTGTCCTTCTATCTCTTTCCTTACCTGTACCTGGTGGTATCTGTCTTCCTATACCCCCCCTTTTTTTTTTTTTTTTTTTATTATTATTTATTAGCAATTGTCCCATTCTCCTCTTATATTCTCTTCCCTTTCCCACCCTTCCCTATCTCACGCATCACCCTTGATTCAAACCTTCCCTCTCGACCGCAGAACTAGTTACACTACTCTCCTCTAACAGGAACCTATAAGCAGATTAGCAATGGCAGACCAAAGATCTCCTTATATACCCTCCAATTTACAGTTGTACTCTCATAATGTTAGAGGCCTCAATATTCCTGAAAAGCGCGCACGTTTACTGAGGGAACTGAGATCCTCCCGTGCGTCCGTCGCCTTCCTCCAGGAGACCCACTTCCGCTCGGGGTCTGCGCCGATTCTGAGGGACACCAATTATCCAGTTGGCTATTTTAGTGACTATAAGCAAAGCAAATCACGGGGAGTCGTGATCTTAATATCGAAGGAGGTACCCTTTGTACTGGAAGCCACGATGACAGATGAAGGTGGTAGATATATCTTTGTCAGAGGCGCTATACTTGATACGGTCTATACATTTGCTTCCATTTACTTACCTAACAAACGGCAGCAAACTTCCTTAACGCGGATACTGAGGGCATTAGACTCTTTTCAGAAGGGGATTACGGTAGTGGCCGGAGATTTCAATATACCATTGGAACCACAGATAGATTCCTCCACTGGTTCCTCTTCTACTCCTGCCCATGTCCTGCGCTCTATTCGCCGATCATTACATGCGCATAGGTTGGTGGACGTGTGGCGAGCCCGGCACCCCTCAGAACGGGATTATTCTTATTTCTCTCAGGTGCACTCCACACACACTCGAATCGACTATTTTTTCATGCATTACCACAATCTCAATTTAACCAGCTCAATAGATATCTTGGCCACCACATGGTCGGACCACGCACCACTTAACCTTAAATTGCTATCACCACTGTTGGTTCCGCGGGAACGACAGTGGCGGTTGAACGTGTCATTACTGGACGACCCCCTAATATGCGAGGAATTACACACCACTCTCGAACATTTCTTTGCGGAAAACAACACCTCTGATACCACAATCCCGACGTTATGGGAAGCGCATAAAGCGGTTATACGCGGATTTTTTATCAGTAAAGGGACAGCTCGTAAGAAACTGCGAGATGCGGAACACCGCACATTAGTGGACAACGTTAGAGCACTGGAACTTGAACACATTACAACCGGCGATGCGACGGTATATCAACGTCTCCTCCAGTCGAGACAAGCACTGGAGAAGATGATGAATACATCTCTCCGATACCAGGCACTACGAGCGCGATCGTTTTTTGCTTTACGTGAAAACAAACCAGGAAGATTTTTAGCTAGAATACTTCAAGACAGGCGGACAAGGTCTTACATCTCGAAAATACGTACCTCTGAGGACACTTTGGCCACGGATCCAAAGGTGATCTCGGGAGAATTTCTGAAGTTCTTCTCTGACGTATACCATACTGATGTTGCTACAACCACACAACTAGAGCGTATTGATGCCTATTTAACGAAAACGATTTCTAGGCCACTCGGTCCCTCAGAACGTAAATCACTCGGCGCGGCCATATCGGCGGAAGAAACCATGGAGGCGCTAAAATCATCTAAAAATGGGAAGAGTCCTGGGCCTGATGGCTTACCTATCGAATACTACAAAAAAAATTCTGATACTCTCCTACCCAAACTAGTGGCTTTATTTAATGCGTTTCAGGAAGGTAGCGCACCCCATCCACATTCACTGATGGCCACGATCGCACTATTGCCGAAACCGGAGAAGGATCATACGGTCTGTGGAAACTACCGGCCTATCTCCTTACTCAACAATGACATGAAGCTTCTAGCCCGAGTTTTGGCTAATCGCCTAAAACGGTTTATGCCTCAACTGATCCACCCAGATCAGGTGGGATTTATCCCGGGTCGAGAAGCCAGAGACGCAACGATTAGAGTTCTTAACGCTATCACTTACTCCAAACAAACGGAAACGCCACTTCTGCTGCTCTCGACCGATGCCGAAAAGGCCTTTGATCGTGTACTGTGGCCTTTTCTGTTTCGGACGTTAAAGAGGTATGGGGTGGGAGAGGGCTTTATAAGTTGGATTCGAGCTCTGTACTCGACACCCTCTGCGAGGGTTCGAGTGAATGGCGCGCTTACATCTTCATTCAGCATACATAATGGTACACGACAAGGCTGCCCACTCTCCCCACTACTCTTTGCCCTCAGCCTGGAACCTTTGCTCTGCTCCATCCGCACAAATGTTAACATCAGAGGGGTGCGGGGCTCCTCATCTGAACATAAGGTCGCCGCATACGCGGATGACCTGATGTTCTTACTACCAGACCCAGTGGGCTCCATGCCGGAGGTCCTTAGGGAAATACGGCATAATGGCTCATTATCTGGATTCAAAATAAACGAGACCAAATCGGAAATACTGCCAATTGCGCCGCGAAATACATGGCGGCGGACTTTAAGCTCTCAATATAACTTTCGCTGGTGCACGTCATCACTCACATATCTCGGCATACGCCTCACGCCTGATTTGGCAAACCTTTTTTCAACAAACTTCACCCCACTTCTAGCAGCCTTTAAAGAGGATATAGCACGCTGGTCACCTAAATTTCTGTCTTGGATGGGACGTATTAATGTCATAAAAATGAACCTTCTACCAAGACTGCTCTATCTTTTTCACACGATTCCTATACTTATTTCTCTATCCTTTCACAAAGAAATACGAACGCTTTTTTCTTCATTTATTTGGCCGAAGACAAGACCTCGACTTAAATATGACACACTCAGCAAGTCGAAGATGTGTGGTGGACTAGCCCTGCCAGACACACGTCTTTATTATTATTCGACGCACTTAAACAGGGTGGTGGACTGGATGACTGGTTCACCTGAGCAGAGGTGGATAGACCTGGAGGATGCACAAATTGGTCGCCCAGTACAGACACTCCCATGGCTGCCTTGGAAGGCGATTAGGTCCCTAACCAAGGCGACTTCACCGGTGAGCTGTACTCTTGTAGTATGGCATAAAATCCGCACAAAGTACTCGCTTTCTACCTACCCTTCTCCGCTACTACCGCTATCGCATAACCCAGAGTTTCCTGTGATGATACTTCGCTCCCTGGCGTCACGTCTCACAGAAGACCCGATTATCCGGGCCTGTCACGTACTGAAAGATAGCAAATTTATTTCTTTAGAAGACAATGATCAAACAGTGCTTACCTTTGCGGAAAAATTCAATTTTCACCAAATTAAATCGTTTATGAAGAAACTACCGAATAATATGTCATTAACCAGACGACTCTCCGCATTCGAAACGCTGTGTCACCGAACCACGCCGTTGGCACATGCAGTATCCACCATTTACAGTTTGTTAAGGAAAATTGATAATGAACCCCCCGCGTTCATGTCTCGATGGGAACGCATACTAGATAGCCCCATACCAGATGTTGATTGGACGAAAACATTGGCCCTTACTCACTCGGGGTCCCAGATCTCCAAGTACCAGGAATCATCATATAAAATAATATCCTTTTGGTATCGCACACCGGCAATAATGGCCTCATTTAACATCACTGTCTCTCCGAACTGTTGGAGATGCGATGCTGCCATAGGCACATATATCCATATCTGGTAGGAATGCTCACTCCTGCAACCATTTTGGAAGATGGTACGGAACCTGGTACAAGATACCACGGACGTGACCTTGGAATTTACGCCCCAAACTTTCCTGCTACTTCAGTTACCGTTTTCGGTGGTGAATCTGAAAAAATCACTACTGCTCCGCATCCTCTTGGTAGCTAGATCACTGATCCCGGTTTTTTGGAAATCGACCTCCGCGCCCACCATGAGGGTCCTGGTCGATAGACTTGAAATACTAAGATCTAACGAGGAACTTGCGCTCTCGCCCACAATGGCAGCTCAACATTTTCTAGATGTGTGGTTTCATTGGTCATCCTTCTGCTCTTCGGCGGGATTTCAGAGAGCCCTGGAGGGAGGTGGCGGAGGCGCTGGAGAGACTGGTACTGTAGGACACTAAAAGATATTCTAATGACGCCTAAGAAGGCAAAAGTTCACATTAAGAGGAGATAATTCAAGGGCGGTTGACTCACCCTCCCCCCCTTCCCCCCTTTTTTTTTTTTTTTCTTATATACCGTTCTCTCCCCTTTTTGTCCATCCTTCTCTCTCCTTTCTTCTTCTACACTTACTCTCCCGCTTCTTTCCCCTTTTCATTAATACCACTAGCAGTTTTTCCTGCTCATACATGTCCAAACCTCCATACCCCCACTTTATTGACTATTGAGATCCTCATAAGGATCTCTTTTTGAATACCCATTGTATTAAAGCTACTATTGGCATTCTACCTCGGGATTTATACGAGCGTTGTCAGTGTTGCAGGGGACGCACATTGAGGGAGGTCAAATGTGATTTGAACCTTAAGTTTGAAATGTTCAGCTACACTCCACTATCTGTTTTTAGCTACTTACTGACGATATGGTACACTTTGAATGTAGCATAGGACAATAGAGTCCCACCATTTGATTCAGTAGCACTATTTGGTTACGCTATATTTATGTGACTTTGCTTTCTTTCTTTCTATATTGGCAGATTTGTGACGCGGACTTTCTATAGTTGATTATTTTGTAAACATTCTAGCTTTAAAACATGTCTGTTGCATTGAAGATGTAATGTACTGCTTAATATTCCTGTATTTCTGCATTGTTGAAATAAAAAACTTTTCATTCCCAAAAAAAAAAAATATCCAGTATAAAGGGCCCACCTTGGCTCGCGCCGGGTGCCCCCCTAATAATTAGTCAAAATCTGCAGTGATGTATTGTTTCTGTTCCAGTATTCAAATATGAAAAAAAAACCATCAAGCTGCTAAATACTGTATAATGAGCTCCATAATGTACATAGTATTCTACATATAAAACAGGAGCTTTAGCAGGTAATAAAAACCTGCGCAGGTAATAACAGATTTCAAAAAGGGTTTTAAAAAAAATGATATATAGTTCACAGTGTGTAATGTATGTATATTTGTTATTCTGACTCTCCCTTTGTACAACGCTACAGAACTTGTTGGCGCTTTGTAAATGCTTGTGACTGTATAAGGTGCATATAACAAATGTCCAAAAGTGCATAATGCAGCAGTTCACATATCCACAAAATACTGTGCTGGGGATTCGCTAGGATTCCTTATGCTTTGCTGCCACATTGTGCATTAATGTGATACAAGAAAGGGTTAACTACCCTAAGAGTTCTTTTTGTGTTTGCAGAAAGTCTGGTTGGATATATGTGTATATATATATATTTTGTACTAATACGGGATCCTTCATGAAGGTTATGAAATGCCCTGAATCTATGTATAGGTTCTGCGATTAGATATTACCCTGCCTGAATACCACATATTGCATTGGGTTATTTTTGGATGATATTAAGTGCATTTATGGCTCTGTACAATGTCGCTTGTTGCTTTTCATTAAGCACATGGCTGTCCGCCATTTTAAGGCTGCATGGCAAACACATGGCTGTCCGCCATTTTAAGGCCGCATGGCAAACACATGGCTGTCCGCCATTTTGGGGATAGCCACATGCTGATGACTTTGCTATAATTGTACAACCGTGGCGCAAATAATTCATCCATAGCAACGCAAAGTATTTTAAAAGGCATATCGAGCAGGATGTCACCTAATATTAAAAAGCTCTAGCGAGTGATGTGCGTTTGATAATTAAGCCTGTGTTCACTAGTCGGCTTTAGAATTGTTAAGTTTGTTACGTTGCCTTTATTTGGAAAGAAAGTTGCAAATTGTATTGTAAAATATGGATCAATTCTTAGGAGCTATTTCAGATTTTGATCCAGATTTAGGTGAATCACAGCTTAAATCTCAGTACATACAGTAAAAGTGAACGTAAATGTGCTGCTAAGATTGGATGGATGATAATGAACCGTGTACAGAAGGCAGTGAATGAAAGGAATAACTTAGAGACCTGCAATTAATAAAAGAAAAAGGGGTTTTGACTGAGGAATGTTTGAAGTCCATTAAAACCGAGAGGTGATTTGATTGTCCTGATAAGAAGATGAATTGCCCAGTTACTGTTAGATGAGCTGGTTAAACCAGCCAAGTGGATTTTAAGAATATTTGTGTGTGTTTCAATGCATCAGAAGTTGGGGATGTAAGGTTAAGCCGTCCCATATTCACAAGTTAGAAATGCCTTCAGGCGATCCAGATCTGTGAGAGTTAATGTCCCTTTTTAATGGATGTCATTAGACAGGCCCATGTGTTCCCTTTACAGACAGATTAGAGCCCACATCCCCCTGTATTATAATGGAAGGTGTCATTCACAGGGTTCACATTATGGGATGTGTGGTGGGATTGACTGCAAATAACTGAGGAACCTGATATGGAAGATTTCACTGCTTGTATGAGAACAAGATTGTTAAAATGGGTGTAAAATTGACTTGATGGAGAAGGTTAGGAGTGAACGTGAGAACTATCAGATGTAAATGTCTAGGCGGCAAGTTTGGCATAAATTGACAAGGTCGGGTGTGTCTAAGAATGAAATTGATAGAGCCCTGCCAGCAATGGTCCCACTCAGATAAACGCCCCTATTCCAGGTATCTCTGAAATCCCATACCCCTTCATGAAAAGAGCAACTGGTAGAGAGCCCCACCCTCAGCCTCTGGGGGTCCTGATTCATATGAATGTAAGGGATGGGGAGTGACTGGAAACAAAGGAAATGGAGAAGAAAATAGAGCAGTTGTGAGTGTGGATGTGGCGATGCTTTTTTTTTGGGAAACCCTATCGAGCACATTGTCAAAGATGGACCGGGTGTAGAGTGCAGACACAGTTACAGCAAAAATGACCCCAGACACTATTGTAGCCCCCAAAAAGTGAAACATGTTACTTTGCCTCCAAAGACAGCTTTTGGAAAGAGACAGTGCCAATAGTGTTATTTCTTCTTCCACCATGCTAAAGAGACTGGAAAAGAAACGAACGCGACCCGCTGAAAGACTAATGAAAAATTTAATTCTGTTCTGTAAAATGCCAGGTGACTAATGAGGTGGTGATTGATGGCACCCTGCAGTGCCTTCTCAAATATGGGGTTCTGAAGTTCTGTGTCTCATCATGGAATACGCCCCAGTTGGCCGTCCAGAAAGAAGGGGTCTGCCGTATACCCACCCCCCAAGAGTAGACATCAGGTTCTACGCAGTAACAGCAAAACCTCTGTATGAAGCCACAAAGGGGGGGACATGGAAAACAAGCCAAGTATGCCTCCGAGATTCTAGTCCTTTTGGAAGCCATCTGGATACCTAAAGCAGTGAGTGTTATCCACTGCCGGGGATATCCGAAGGGAAAAGAAGTTGTTCCCCGAGAAAACCGTAAAGCTGACTAAGCCGCCAAGGAAGCTGCCAGTTGTGGCCACCCGGATTCCTGCACCACTGATGGAATGAGTTTCTGTATACTCTGAAACGGATCATGAATGGTTAATTTCTGAGCCTGGTGCCTACGACTCTCCAGTGGATGGTATATTCTGAAAGACAACCGTATTGTGGTACCCTCTACCATATCCCCAGAGTTAGTCTGGAGTCAGCATAATAGTACGCACAGCGGAAAGACTGCTATGGAGAAACAGCTAGAGCTCGAGTTCTATGTGCCACACCTGCCATCCCTCTGTAAGACTGTGACTCAGCAATGCCCCACTTGTGCTCGAAACAACCCCAGACAGAGACCTATCTTGCCTCCAGGTAGAGTCTCTGTAGGACTGATACAATGTTATTTCTACAGATGGACTTCACAGTTATGCCCCTCTGTAAAGGCTACAAATACCTCCTGGTGTTCATCTGTACCTTAACCGGCTGGGTAGAAGAGCACCACACCCGTACAGAAAAGACCACAGAAGTAGTCCGATGTCTCATGTATGAGATCATTCCACGATATGCGATATCTTCGGAGAACGGCTCTGATAATGGGCCCGCCTTTGTCCATCAAATACTACAGGCCTTGGCCTAAGCCCTACAGATCAGGTGAAAGTTGCATACAGCCTACCGCCTCAAAGCTCAGGGAAGGTGGAACGTAGAAACCATACTTCGAAAAACCGGCTTGCAAAAATGTGCCAAGTAACTTCTCTGAAGTGGCTGGAAGCCTTACCTATGGTCCTGTTCCACATCCGGTGAAGTCCAAGTGCTCCTCTGAACCTCAGTCTCTAAGTTGTTGTTTGGACTTCCTAATCCGCTGATAAAAACCATGACTAAAGGACTCTGGGTGAAAGCAACCTCTGTCACCAAGTGATCCAGTTAGTCCGCTCCTTGTCCGTCCTGCACAGATGGCCGTAAAAGTTACAGAAGTGTTCCCTGGATAGATACACCACTCTCGTCTGAAACCAGCTGCACCTCCTCTGCTATTTGCGAATCCAAAGTGGAGAAGTCATCCTGATCCAGACAATCCTCTGAAACTGCGTCTCACAGCTACCTTCTGATATCAGCAAGTAGGTGTTTTGAGGGACATAAAGCCTGACCACCTGCCAGCGAGGGAAAGACGGGTTTGTTTAGCCAAAAGGTTGCCCGTGAAAAATTGTGCCTCACACTCTCTTTTGACCGACCTCCTCATATCCGCTAGCGAGTGATTTCGAAGGACATAATAACGCCTGGTCACTTGCCAACGAGGGAAAGACGGGTTTTTAGCCCAAAGGGCTGCCTGCGAAACTGTTCTTCACAGATCGTCTACTCTGCAGCCCTCACTCCGGAAGCTGAGGTGCCGTCGCACAGTTGAAGAATGGAAGCAAAAGAGGAAAAGGGGTTCTGGAGAAACACAAGGGAGCAGTTGTAATTGGTTCCCTTGTAAATGTATCGATAACTGAGTTTTCTGCATATTGAGTTATGTATCCCCCGATTGATCCGAGAATACCCCATGTATACCAGCCCGTAAATCCAACTGCTAGCCTTGTGCAGCACTATGATAAATGAAGCCTGGTACCCCAGAATCTGTTAATATAAATATGTGGTTGCTGACCACTTGGGCTGTAAGACTGCTGGGTCTGTAGTAAAACTGTACCCTGCAACCATGATAGTACTCCTGATCTTGTTTTGTGTTCTCTGCTTTAATCACATACAGTGTTTACTCAGCCGTTGAAAAAAATTAAAAAAGAGTGATCCAAATCCCTAGATATGAAATATGCCACTCTAGTTATTTAATTATACACTAGTGGCCGCTGTGAGGGATTTCCACCCACTTTATATGTAGTTGTTTAATTGAAGATTCTTTGGTTCCATTTTGGGGTCCCTACAACACGGTTTCTGTTATTCTCATGATTGGTATTGTTATCTTGGTCTGTTATTTAGGGTATAAAGTCATTTTATGTATCCTGGCCCACTGCACGGCCAATGAGAAAAATCAACCCCAACCTAATTATAGATCCCTCATGGTGTAGCACCGAATACAGGGCACACAGACTCAGCGTTGCTGTTATCCTTTGGTACCCGGGTATTTTATATTTGGCTAGGAGCCCATGAAAGCATGGACTCATGGCCAAAAGGGGGGAATGAAGGAGGAATGGGTTGGCGAAAAATAGTTTGTATTAAAAGATTATGTAACCTTAACTGATACAACTTAATACAGTATACAAAGGGTTAAACTGAACGTGTGCAAAGTCTTAAACCGTGTGCAAAGTCTTAAACCGTGTGCAAAGGAAGTTTGTCCAGGTGTCCAGCAGGCAAGACCCCTCAGGGCATGAGCCGAAACCAGGATTCCTGAATAGATTCGAGGGAACGGCCGCTAATGAGATTCTGGTCTTTTGTTATCTGTTATCTGTAAATCTATACTACCAACTGAAAGGTGTGTCATCGGGGGCTATAAAATGTATATGCAAAGGTGCATCTGGACTCAGTGCTGGCCGTCCTTCCATGATGCCACTGAGTCTCGGTGAATAAATCCTGCCTTCCTGAAGAATCTCTGTCTGGGTATTATTTCTCCGCCGCGACACGAAATCCCTACAATTCTGATTCCTATGTCACTGCTTCTACATCAATTCAAAATTGATCATCCTTTCTCTTAAGCAATTTCAAGGCAATATCATATGGGCCACCGATTCCCCATGATGAGTTTGAGACCAAAGCAGCACAATTGAGGAAAGATTTTAGAGAGAAAGGATACCCTAACAGGGTCCTAAAAAAGGCTTATCAACGTGTTCTTAATATTGAACGTAAAACTATGCTACAAGATCAAGCACGCCAAACCCCTCAATTGATACCGTGTATTGGCAATTATGACATTGGATGGCGTAATGTTAAGACTGTAATGGAACGTTTCTGGCCACTTCTAACTTTGGACCCAGATTTAAAGAAAGTACATACAACACACGCTAGTATTACACCGCGTAGATGTAAAAATTTACGAGACAATCTGGTAAAAAGCCACTATGAACCGATATCCAGTCATCATGTATCCTGGCTTACCTCACAACTAAAAATGTACCTACCGTTGTGGCAATTGTAAAGCCTGTCAGTCAATTAAAAGAGATTCACAAGTGATAACTAATTCAACAGACACCAAAGAATTTAAGGTGAACTCGTTTTTTAATTGCAAAACCAGTGGATTGGTATACCTGGCCATCTGCTCCTGCAATAAGAAGTACGTAGGAAAGACTTTTCGACCTTTTAAAGTCAGGATTTTGGAGCACTTACGTTCAATTAACAAACAATACGATACTCCCATTGCGCGCCATATGAAAGCGTATCACAACAATAATTCTAAGGAACTGTCTTTCTGTGGCTTAGAAAAAGTAGCACACTCGGTTACCGGAGATAATTATGATTATGTTATAGCTGCAAAGGGTGGACCGGCGTCATATTGAACCCTATGGATTAGGAATGGGATATAACTTAAGTTCATGTGCGAGTCAAGGCAGGTGAGCGAATACTTTTGGCAAAATAGTGTGTATATATATATATATTTTTTTTTTAAACAAGCGTACCCCATAGACTATATAACCGTATAGGCTCAGATGATAAAATGTGAAAAATACCCGGCCTTTTTGTTGGACACGGGCTGATGCAGCCTATCCCGGCGTCTGTTTGGATAGCAGCCTGACCCTTTTTCTGACCCTCACGAGTGATATTATTACCTCTCTCACCTCCCCAATTATCTTTTTCGTTTTTCCTTTTTTGAATACTATTTGCAGTGACGCTATGGGGACTCTTGTTTCCCCCCCATGGATGACTTATGCTCTTATTTTCCTTTTATGAGTAATGTGACACCCTCACACACAGTATTAAGTTGCTCTTTCGATGGCACCACATTCTCGCAAATGTGGTGGCATTTCACTGTCACTTTAAAACACTAGACATTTATAAAAATGCTTACTGAACCTGTCTTCAGGGGCCGCTAACAGGCCAGGTTTGCAAGATTCCTGAAGGACAACACAGGTGATACGATTTGCTAATCAGTGATTGCAGTATTCAGTCTTCATTTCCCCAAGCTGATCCTTAAAAATCTGGCCTGTTAGTGGGTACTGAGGAGCAGGGTTTGGAATCAATGATTTAGGTCGGATATTGCAATTTCGACAGCAAAATTTAAATTGCATCTGGGATACTCTGCACTGAAAATGGACACTCAGTGGCTCTGCAGAACCCTAGCTTGAGTAACAAAATTAATTTATGTCATAAATGTACAAAAATACACAATTACACATATCTATAGCTTTAAAATGTAAGCCCCTTAAAAAGCAGTAGCCTCTCTACCTCCTGTCTTGATTGTCTGGATTACCAAAACTTTATATAACAACTGTACTGCACCACAGAATATGTTGCCACTATACAACAAACCAAATAATACTCTATATTTATCTATTGTCAAAGTAACACATGGGGAAAATAAGCTGATCTTTTAAAATATTCTTTAAATGTGTAATCCATACTACTGGATGGGTTTTGGAATATATAGAGATATGTTTTTGCCAGGAATACATAAATCTGCTGGCATGTGATTGGTCTGTTAGACCTCGCCCTGTGACTAATTGCTGTGGAGCCTTCCTCTTTCTGCTCCACTTTCACAGATTATTTTGTGAAAGAAGCTTCTGTGAAGACAGATGTACTCAGTCGTGTACGGGCCTGCCTTGACTAGGGGTAAGATAATAAATACTGTGCGTAAATTAATATTTGTTTGCACTTCACCTTAAGAAAATTATTGCTTGCCTGGCCTAAATGCCAGATGATATACATGCAACCGAATAAATGCATTTACCTTCCGCGTGTTAAAGGTGCAAGACTATACAAGTTGATTTTCGAGATTTTCTGGTACATTGTATCTGATATGCATATGTAAAGCGTTTCTACACGAATTTGTTTTATAGTATTATTTTTTTTTCTGTTTCCTATGGAGAAAAGCGAGCAATTTATATTTCCTTGGATTTACAGGGTTATTCAGAGAGCGGTGAAAACCAGGAGAATGAGTGGAGAAGTGAAAATTGTAGGTCAAAATAGCCAAACCAGAAGAATTCTCCCTTTCCAAATCAGCTATTTGGTCTAGACCAGGGGTCAGCAACCTTGGCTCCCTGATGTTTTGGGAACTACATTTTCCCATGTGGCTCAGTCAGCCTAATGGGTGACTGAGCCACATGGGAAATGTAGTTTCCGAAAACATCAGGGAGCTAAGGTTGCTGACCCCTGGTCTAGATTGTTCTCTTCTCCTGCCAGTTCTCCTGATTTTCACCTTTCTCTGAATAACCCTGTAGGAGTTTGTGGACTATTTTTACCTGTTGCGAGCCCTAATGTATGTTTTATATTATAGAGAAATGCTGAAAATGTTGGTGCTTTTTAAATAATTTTTTTCCCCCGTGTGACACACAAAGGATTCACATATTGATGCCTGACGTTGTTTCGCTATGGTAATATGCATACTTTCTGGCATAATAAATCTTTTGTGTTCCGATGCAGTTTGCGCAAACCTAATCTATTCCATGAAAACCTTTCATAACGTCTCATATGCTAAAAATTGTTCGTTGTCTTTTTACAAAATGCATCATCCTTGCAGAGTACCGAGATACTCCCAAGATAATGTAGGTTTCGACAAATAAAATAGTTTTAATCAAACACCCCCCCCCCCCCACATCATTTTAATTTAAAAAATAATCTTTTGAGAAACTCCTATAGGGCTAAATTCAGGACCAGGTACAAATGTAAAGGGATACTATAGGGTTAAGACAGTCGGAAGGAAACTGAGGGGTTAGCCATTAACCCCTCTTGACCCCCTCTGTACTCCCCCTTCCTGTTTTTAACCTCTTAGTTTTCTATAAAACCAGCTCTTAATCCAGCACTGGTCTCCCTCAGAGCCCTATAGGAAGGCTGGTCAGGTAACCACAGGGTGGCTGAATGCTCCAACCAATCAAGTGGTGGGATCCAGTTTCCAAAGGTCCTGGAGCCCTTGAGTCTGAGCTCATTGCTTGGGTTCTGGCTGGTACAAATCTGCTGTGCCTGGAGGGCTGAATTCGTCACCACTGCTTCATATTCAATGAGTAAAGTGCCTCTCTCGTGTGTGTGTGTGTGTGTGTGTGTGTGCTCATTCATGCCTGAACCAATGTTGACAATACTGATTATTATTGATTAAAATCTATTTGTTTTCATATTTTTTTTTATTTGATTGTGACATCCCCTTCATTCTATCAGGATTATTCAAAGCGAATCGAAAAGTCACCGCACGTTTGACTTTTCGTTCTCTTCAATTCGGCACGATTTGGCGATCCCATTTCGGCGACCCTGCGGTGTTTTCAGCAAGCCCCACAGGGCTGTCGTAGTGCAGGGAAAAGCCGCCGCAAACCCGCCGAACACTCACTGCAAAACCCCGGTGATCGCTCAACGAAACCTGCAAAAACATCTGGATTAACCCTGCCGAACACGCCAGAAAATCCCAAGCAGCAGCCGCCAGAAAAAGCCGACACCGCAGACGAATGGAGTGGAAAAAAACAACAGTACGCTTGAATGTTTGAAAAGTGAAACGCTGTTTGCAAAGAAACTACAGAACGAAAATGTCTGAAATTTACATATGAGATCCAATGAATGATAATAAAAAGGGCTGTTACAGAAAAAAGAAAACAATTTAAAAAACTAAACCAGATTTTTTTTTTCGCAAAAAAAAAAAATGCCTAAAAGATCCTAACAAAACCTATACATAAAGAGACATTTTACTGCAGAATATTATAATCAACGGTTTATTAGATATTGAATTAAACAGGTATATTTTTAACATTGAAGCCTATGGGATCCTCCTGAATAAACCTGTCGCATGAAACCACCGAACAGCAAGGTAATTCGGCAACTTTTCACTGCTGGTTTTTGTTCTCTGAATAGACGAAGCATTGCTTCTCTATAGGTATTTCACTGCCCTCAAACAGGCACCGTATGTGCAGGCAATTCGCCTACATTTGGCGAATTGCCTGCTCTCTGAATAGCCGAATGGCCAGGAAAGGTAACCGAACGCTGAATTTCACTGTTCGATTACCTTTCGGTCACAATTTGGATCTCTTTGAATAACCCTGTATGTGTACAGAAGCATTGATGAAAATAGGGTGTGTTTTTATGGTAACTTATTTGGGCTATTCCCTGGGTACTTCACCTAGGAGGTATTATTAGGGAGTAAGCGCTCCCTTGGCAATGCAACTAGGTGTTGCCACAAATGATAGGACAGGTATAATTTTTAATCACAAGGAGTAGTTGGACGCGTTAAACCAAAAAACTGACTTGTTAGGAAGCACTCTAGCGCTTTCAAAAGGCCATTTTCTCATGGTCCCAATCATGATATACGTGGTATCTACTTTGACAGTCTCCATGACCCTATAAAATATCTGGAAACCTCCTGTAGCCCTGTTCACTGGATTAGAAAACTAGAGAATGCTATTGATGTGGCATTATCTCGCTGTTGGGGAACACTGGCATTATGGTCAATATTTAAAGTGACACTGTCACACACAATACAAGTTGGGCACATTTAACAGAGAATCAATCCTATTTATGTCAGTGTTTTTTGCTAACACAAATATAGAAAAAAAGGTTCGCCCCTGTGGCATGCCGCAGGGGGAAAAGGAAGCTCTGAGCACAGAGCCATACTACAAGACACCTGTCGCTGGATCAGGCGAAAAGAAACTCTATTAAGTTATTTAAGACCAAAGCGATATTCATCCTCCGATGGGATACCACAAAGTGCACATGGACACACAGTTGCACTTTTTAAGACCTGCTCTGTTGCATCCCAGTGTTTTTCCGGTCATCCCATTTTTGGGGAACATCTGTCTATCATGATAAGAAGTGTTGTGAAATTCGACCACAAATGGAACATGTTGACCTTCCAATGAAGAGATCTCTAAGTTTTTTTTCTTCAATGACCACCGGCACAAGGTCACAAGCCGGTCATATTCCAATAAAAGAAAGTGCTTTTTTAGCGGTTTAGTTTATAAGCCCCTGGAGAAGGGATTGCCACAGGGAAACATTTCAGGTAGTGACAGCTGAAATGTTGGTTGGGATTGCCATGGTTCCAGGTCACTTAAAAGCCGTATTAAGGAGTACATTCTCAAGGAAGGCAAACAGTGAGAGGACAGAGCGCAGTGTCAGTCACAGGTAGGATTTAGCAACAAGGGTTCAGTTAGTACAGAAGGGCGATTTAGTAGCAATCAAAGTCCAAAACAAACAAAAGTTGTTGACAACAAGAATAATCCTTTTTTTCGGTTCTGTAGTCAAGGGCGAAAAAAGCTTGTGGAACCGACAGGGTAGCCAAGGTCCATTCCATGAGTAGAAAAATGTCTTCTACAATGTAGCTCTGTTTCACAAAATTACTGAGAAACTTGTTCTTGCTCAGTCGTTAATAGAGCCGCTAAAGAGAAAAGTTAGTGCAAGCTGTTAACCCCTATTGGCTCTCTGCTACTGACTTTATTATGAGCGAGCGGCTTCACTTGATTTGTGCTAGAAAGTGAGCCATTAGTAGATACAGGCTGCCGTGCCGCGCACTACTGCTTGTATCATCTACAGGGGACAAGTGTGAACTCTGTGCAAGCTCACACAAACATGATTGTGCATGATCAGTGGAAGAATACTGAAAACTAGCTGTTCCCAGTTCCCTTTTACATGTGGCAAAAGGACATAGCGGATTGTGCCATACTCTGTACCGTGGGATCAGAGGGGAATATGTGATTTTATAAATAGAAAAATTATAAAATCACTAAATACCAGAGTCTTAAAGCAAGAATTATTTCCTTTTCATTTTAAAAATCCCATCTCGAGATCATCACCCTTGGAATTTCCTAGGTGGCAATAACTGAATACTTTCTATACAAAGAATAGGAAGCATTAACTTGGGGAAACCTGCTGTTACAGCTGAGCTGCAGGCATGGTTTGTGGCTTGGCTGGAATCGGACAGGATCTGCTAGTGCTCACATTTTACAGCCCCACTTGTTAACACTAAGGGCTAGCTTGATATGATGCCCAGCGTGTCTTCCATGAAGGGTGGAGGTTATTTGAGGTCCTGACTGTAAAAGGAGTCCATACAGGTTTCCCCATGCAGAATTAATGAAGGAGTGTAATTGATATGTAAAGCAATGCTGATGGTGTATCACTATATACTATGTATAGTGTGAAGTACTGGCTGGGTGGAGTAGAGGTAACATCACTGCTCTGCATGGAGAGAGCCTGTGGAGTCATGGGTTTGATCCCAGCAAGAGCACCTCTCCAGTAAGTGTCCTTGGGCAAGACACCTAACCATAGGCGACTCTACGGGGGGGGCAATTTCCCCCCCTAGGTTATTCCTTGCCCCCCCCCCACCAAAAATCATCATCCAGCTTCCCACACGTCTTCGGACCAACGTTTCTCCGTAGCTATGCATCGTATATGGATGATCTAGGTGTCATTTGAAAGGGCAGATTCTGGCCTTTCCAATGATACCCCACATGACCATATTCAGTGTGATGTAAAAGTCATAAAACATCAAATAAAAACGTGCGCTTAAACGTAAACATTTTCACAGGGTTGAAATGGCTCAGCAGTGAAATGGTTAATGTTCAGACTATACATTACATTGTGTATTACATTAGTTTATGCCTTGGTTTAGTTGTATATTAAGGGTTAATGGGCAGGCTTCATCCCTCACAGTATACATTTGTTTTTTCCTTGATTAATGGCATTTTAGGGGTTAATGGGTTGGCTACATGCCTCAGTGTATTCATTTCATGTTTTCCCTTGATTAATGGCATTTTAGGGGTTAAGGGGTAGCTAAATGCCACATTGTTTATTATTTTTATTGCATTTCTCTGGGTTTAAGGCATTTTAGGGGTTATTATGGAAGTTAGAATCTAAAGGGTCTAATGATCTGTAGATCCTCTGCTTTCCGTCACATTTCGGGGAATTTATTTTGCAGAAAATAAGGTGAATTCCCTATTTAGCGAATGGTCACTGTAATTTGCTGAAAGTGGAGTCGCTGTAGCAGTTATCAGACATTCAGCGGAAACTGCCAAATTGCGTCAAATAAAATATTGAATTTAAGTATCAGGTTAGTACAACAAAAAGGCATCATTGCATCACATTACTCTGGAGTTTTGGAATCTTATTTATATATACTTATTTAGGGCACTATTACCTGGTGTGAGCTAACCCTTGCGTCGGCGTGATTTTGCGTTAGCGCCAGGTTAATTCAGTCTAGCGCCTGACCAACAGATCGTTTGCCTCCCGCTACAAATGGCAAAAATCACTTAGCGCGGCTCTATTAGCGATTTGTACCGCGAGCTTACTGTACTTTCCGCGTCCTATACTTAACACGGGGAGTGCTAGATATCTTTACAGATCACTTGGTGCCAGCACTAAATTTTTTCAGGTGCACTAATTGCAACATTTTACCTACTGCTCAGCCCCAGTGCTAACTCCAAAAAAACAGAAAAAAACAGGTCCTCGTCCAAAATTAACAGGCAATTGAAAGGAATGCAACACAGGTGTTCTCTTGGCCCCATACACCATAGTAATAGATATGGTCAGCAATGTCGCTGCTGTTGCAGTCGGCTCTATTATAAATGTATCCTTTATCCACATATATCCTAATTCTAATATATTGCCTAATTTTAAACATTTTATGCTGGGGGCTATTCATAGTATGTAAGCAGTTGATTATTAGGGTGACTGTGTGGACCATGTTTAAAGGAACACATGGATAAGTCTTGCCCTGAAACATGTATTGTTTATATGCTGTAGCAGGGAAATTTTTGTCACTCACCTGGCCTTCCTTTTGGATCTATTAAATGCAGTGTAATGATTCAACATGCTGCTGGGAGGCATTTATCATGCAATGCCCATCAGCCTTAATATATGTGTGCATCAACACATGGATGATATGGCCACCGTGGAGGACTTTAATAATGCAGGGGTGAGCGGTTATTCACTGGATGTGTTCATATTCAAGCTTGTGAGGGCGGGGGATAGGTATGGAAAAGAAAAAACGTTCTATCCTGTACACAACCGCATTAGCGCTGGGTCTCAACTTGGGTCTTAGAGTTTCCCTAGCGTGCGCCAAACGACCTTGTTCATGGACTACTGCAGTCAAGGTGATCTGTTAGTAGGTCGTCAGGCACTAACAGGGTTATTCAGAAAGCGGTGAAAAGCAGGAGAATGACTGGAGAATGGAAAATTCTAGGTCAAAATAGCTGATTCTTTGACCAAGAATTTTCCATTCTCCAGTCATTCTCCTGCTTTTCACCGCTCTCTGAATAACCCTGTAAGTTTTAGCGACTCGCACTAAATTTTTCCTTTAGTGATGGTGTTTTAGCTCACACCAGGTGATAGGGCCCTTACGTTTATTCAGTGGTATGATTTAGTGGTGAAAATTATTAGTGCCCCCCCCCCCCCAGTTTTGACTGCGGTATCTTCTGTGCCCCCCCTAAATATTGTTCCTAGAGTCGCCACTGCACCTAACGGTACATACTCGCCACCCAGGACATACTTGAAAACGAGAGAAATCTCAATGTATCCTTCCTGGTAAAAACCTTTCTCAAAAAAAGAAGTAATGTTTAGAAATCCGTAATCAATATGCAGGCACAATCACTGCTGTGATAAACTCCAGAAATCCTGGAAAGATTTCTACACATTTTTCATACAAAGGCATAATGCAGATGATGAAAAATATTGAGGTACGTGATGAAATCTAAATTGTTAGATTTTTAAAATTCATTAAAATGGTTTTAATTAAATTCAATGGCATTTCTAGGCCATTTTAAATATAAACTCATTGACTTGTATCATCATTCAATGGGACAGTCCTCTTTAAACCAGCGCAATAGACATTCGTTGAAATTAAACAAAAAAAATACATGTTTTTAGCAGCTGGGATGCTTGTCCTTGTCACTGTGGATATTTTGAAATTTGAATAAGACTTTACAACCCAAAGAAAATAGGATCTTCTTTCTAGAATGGAATCCCTGCACTTTGCCCGTGTACATACAGTATCTCTGCTTTGAAGCATTACAATTAATTTCAAGGGGCTGTCACATTTATAAACTCTTCTTCTTGCGCTTTCCCTTTCTCTCTCCTTTCCTCGCTCTCTCTCCTTTCCTCGCTCTCTCTCCTTTCCTCGCTCTCTCTCCTTTCCTCGCTCTCTCTCCTTTCCTCGCTCTCTCTCCTTTCCTCGCTCTCTCTCCTTTCCTCGCTCTCTCTCCTTTCCTCGCTCTCTCTCCTTTCCTCCGCGCGTACATTCTGGCTTAATCTGGAATTAAGTCCCTCCCATGTTCTGAAGGATGCTGCGTTTATGGGTGTGCCATATCTGGGATGTGATGATTAATGTTGCCATGCAAGAATGACCTAGTATTTATTTTTTATTTTTTGAGCATTTATCAATATACTGTCAACATGTTAAAACTAGATTTCACTTGCGTTCTGTGTTCATAGTTTAGGCTGGGGTCAGACGAACGCAGTGCGAACGCGTGTGCAGCCGCACTTTATCACGGCCGTAGTAGCAGCAAATGATGGGCAATGTACGAAGTACGGCCGCACAAAAGTGCGGCCGCACAACGCAAGCGGCACACAAACGCATTTTTTTCGTGAACGTGATACCGCTAGTACTGACGTACAGAGTGCGCTGAGTCCACTAGCGGCATGTGTGCGTGATTAGGAGACGTCAGACGCTGCTAATGTCCGGCCAACATAACGTCCAGACGCAAAAAGGGTTTTATTGATGATCCATACAAAATCACGGACCCAAATGAGCATCGTATTACCGCTATCGCGTATTCCGTGAAAAAATACGTACATTTGTTCGAAAGCATTTGTAGCGCTCACTCCCGGAGGAGCCGCTGAAAATTGAACCACGGGTCAGTCTCCCCGCACTAGGGAATAAATATACTCCAACACAGTTGTGAGTTTTTATCATTTAAATCGTTTACTAAAATAATGAGCAGATGTTGAAACACGGTATTCACAGATATATTACAGTATTTTCGTAGCGCGGTAAAACGCGTGGCGGAAAAGAAACGAAACACGAGGCTTCGTATTTCGGAAAATAAAATATTCGTAGCCGAACAGAAAATAAAAGCAGTTGCACGAATATTCGAAAAAAAGGAACACGTAGCGGAACCCAAAAATACAAGCTCTTCGTATTACGATAAACCGCAGCGGAAAAGAGGAAAATATATTCGGAACGTATCTTTACTCTTGTTCCGATACGCAACAAAAGTGAGTCCTGCACAGGTTAAGTCCCGGAATGTAAAAGGTGTGTGTATGGTACCCGGGTACTGTTCAACTGGCCAGTGAATTTACTTAAAGAATCTCTTCGACTAGTCAAGTTGGGGCCCTGTGGACTTTAAAGAGGAAAACAGCAGCGAGTTCTTTATTTACAGTACAGCCTTGGAGGCCTCTCACCCATCCGACGGTTGCTTTAGGCTCCGCTGACCCAGGACGTCTCTCCGCTCGATATTGACTGGGGATACTAGCGGCCGGATCCGTTGTCTGACTTCATGCAGCTTGTCCACCTCACCGCCTGCTCTCCGTACCCGGTCAACTCGCGGCAACTCCTTACTCGAGGTCTTTGGTCTCTTAGATCTGCAGCAATCTCTGGAACTTGGAGCGCTCTCTTTCTCTTCAGGCGGAATGTCCAATAAAAGACTCTGACAGGTCTCGCTCAGGCTCTGGCTTAGGCCCTCTTGCGATGTCTCTCGCTGCGTCTGTTCCCTCTGACTCCCTGGCGCGCTCTGGAACTTTCTCCACGAGGCAGAGGATGTAAGTGTCCAGTCCCCACCCACTTCCTGTCTTCCTGCAAAGCATGCCGGGCGTTGTAGTCCCAATGTCCAGTATCTGATCGCGACAGTCTCCATCTTGTGGCCAAAAATAGGTACTGCCACAGCAAGATGATTACTAACACAGCGCTACACATTTTTTCGCGGACAACGCGAAAAATGCGTAACACAACACAATAGTATTTATTCGTGTAAAAGTCTGAACTTGATGATCATGTATCTTTTTTTTCCCCCAGCCTATGTACTGTATGTATTGGCACTCTGCATACTTTCATCGCAAGTGATGAGGATTGCCATATCTGGATGTTAACTAGTATTTTATTTAAGAAACAACAGCAGAGCATCTTTAAATATTCAGAATGCGTAGCATTACCGCAAACCTTTTTGGCTGATCCCCTTGTATGGCCCATAATCCACTTTCATTCTAGAAGATATGGACATGGAGCAGTGATACGCTTGTAGTTGTAACTGTACGATTATATTAAAGGGTTAATGTAATATTTGAGTGGCCTTAATAAATCTAAGGCCCTATTCCAATGTTGTTTTACTTTTAAACATGTAAATTTAACTACTTCATAGTCCTATAATGGTTTTGGTAAGTTTACAACTGCTCCGGTTAAGTTAATACTAACCTTGGAATAAGGCCCCTAGCCTGTTAAAAAACAATAAATAAAAAAATAATAATAATAATTTGAAATGATATATTCGCTACATACTAGCAGTTAATACTTTTTTTTGCAGCTAAGAATGTAATGAAGTCACTATTTTACAGATTTATAGATAATCACATTGCCATTGGTGGTAGATAGAATATAGTTGGGGTACAATTAAACTCTAGTAGAGTAACCCTTTTAAAGGGACACTCTTCTCATCCTGGCCATTTTAGGGCACTATTACATTCAAAACGCTAACGTTAGTGCTCACCGGCGTTAACGTTAGTATGGGTGGCCCTAGCGTTGGCGCACCATATTACAATCCAAAGGTTAGAAAATGACTGCAGATTGGACAGCAGGCAGAGAGCGTGCGGACATCACCCGCGCCACCCACGTTAACACAACTGATCTCAAAGAGGCAGCCAGTGGATTGGATCTGCACATGCAGATAATACATATACTTGAAGGCGCAGACATTTACTGGGGCCTTGAATGACACCTGCAAACCAGGGCAGGCATCTATCTAGTACATAAAGTACACACAGCCCATTCCTGTATAACTGCCAGGAAGGTAACACAGCACAAAATGACACACAAAAAAAAAAAGAGTTCTGCACTCCTTGAAATGTATAAGGGTATGGGCAACAAAGGGTTCTCCTCTACCTTCCACGAAAAAAGTGCATACAAGATTCTGCATTGAATCTATTGAAAAAAGGAACATTAGTTTACAATAGCCTTTCCATACCTTTCTAATGCAAGATTACTCTTCTACTTGGAGTAACATTTCCTGTGAGATCTCACTCCTGTCACCCTGTAAAAAAAAGAAGCTATGAATGGCAGTCACCACCGTCAAAGAAGTAACAAATCATTCAGCAAACTTTACTGTTGCATCACAACAGCCAGGGAGAGGGCAGAATACAGGGAGAGCCCTGGAATAAGTCCCTGCTATACAGATTTACGATTCAGGAGGTAAATCTGTGTATAGTACAGATACAAGTTAATTTTCATAAGCAGGCTTTTGTCCAGATACAGATATTTTATTAGTATTTTGAATGGGGGGGGGGGTATAACAGAGTTTATGGTTAAATCATATTTTATTTCTTTTAAGGAAAGCAACCATGTGTGAAAAACCTATGCTTTACTATTTCAATGGAAGAGGCAGAGCCGAGTCTATCAGGTGGCTGTTGGCTGCAGCAGGTGTACCTGTGAGTATGAAATAAAACCTATACATGAAGTTTCAACCTAAGTGGTTTGTGTTTCAGAGACTCTTGGTCCATGCAGTTTAAATCTTACACAGACTGTTTCCAGTGAACTTGTTCCCTTGGTGTCACAGGTCTGACAACCCAGGAGGCCGAGGATACAAGCCCAGGGATGCAGTGACATACTGGAGGCACAGATGTAAAGTATATGGTTTAACAAACAGGACAGGAAAGGTGCTGACTAAAGTACACACAAAACTCAGGACAGAAACAGAGGTGTTAGACAGGAATAGGGCTGGCTACAGATATATGGGGGACTGAGACAGGGCCGGATTAAGATCTCTATGGGCCTGGAGCTGAAGATTTTGATGGGCTTTTTTTGGAATTTAGTGAAATGAAAGCATATTTTAGGTTATTTTAATAGTGCAGAAACGGGTATATCTAACCAGGCAGACGCTGTGTGAGGAAATTTACATTAGATTTCAATCATTTACAGCGTGTAAAATCATTTTTCACATTTTATCATCCAAACCTTTTGTGGTTATATATTCTATAGGGCATTGTTAAAAAAATTGAAATGGGATCCTGTTACTGCATTTTTCTGAGAAAATATACAATTTTAACCAAAAAAATTTAATATTTCCCTTGTTTTTGGAGGAAGTTGTTTTATGAATAATATGGCTATTGTATAAAACACTGATCTTGCTCCCAGCGTGGGAAATTACAAGGTTAGTAATGGCAGTGGTATTGCTCATTTTTATACGTGACAAATGGACAATGCCATCGCTTTGGAACTAAAAATAAGTAGATAAAAAAAAGGTTTTTTTTGTTTTCCTTTTAGATTTTACATGGTCATGATTGGTATTCATGCAAAGGCCAGACGCTGACCTGTCCAATGACACCTCCCTTGCCCTTGTGAGGTGTAAAGATTAGTGACGCAGGGTTCCAAAGTCCCTCCCAGTGCACTTTGCTGCAGTGCGGGGGTTTAGGTTTTTGGTGTAACAATTCGTAATAACGGATCGTACCATCACCCATCACCTCCACACTTGAGATGGTGCGTTAGTGCAGCATCATTGTTCACTTTATAATTGAGAAGTGAAAAATATTGCTGTGTTAGAAAGAAAAAATAAATATTTATGATTTTATTTTTAAATTAAACCTGTTCCTGTTTGGTATCATTGGAAAGGCCATGCTCTAGCCTTTCCAGCGATACCTCACATGTTCCTGTAGCTGCTATGGTGTTGGAGTTAATGAGGTCCAAATGTCCATCAATACAGACATTGTTATTTTTTCTCTGGGCCTATTCTGGGGCATGGGCCTGGAGCTGCTGCTCCATCTGCCCCTATGTTAATCCGGCCCTGCTGAGAGAGCGAGGAGACAAGAAGGAAGTTAACTAAAGAACAGAGAATACACCAGACAAGACAAGAAAAGGTCTGGACAGGACAGGAACAGGACTGGACGACAGGTTACGGGCTAATTAGGCGGATAGGTGGAAGTCCAGGGGTGCTGAGAATACGAGTCCAGAGAAACAGGAAATCAGGCAGAAAGGCAGGTAACACGGCAATAGATGAGGGTCTTGGCAAGAGATAAGGGTCTCTAGGCGAGGTATCCAATAAGGGGTATTCCAAAAGAGTAGTCAGGGGCAAGCCAAGAGTCAATGGCAGGCAGAGAATAGCAAAATTTGGTAATTAAAGCAAATAGTCTGGTACTCCAATTAGGCAGAGAGATGAGGATTATTTGCTGCCAGGAAACAAACTTGAAACTGAGCAATGCTGAAGCAAGGATTCATGGATGCTCCACCCTTTAGTAGGGAAGCCCCGGGCCAGGAGATTGGGCGCACCAGAGTCTGATGCAGAGATTGGAGGAGAAGCTAGAAGTCTAGGACAATGCATGAAAGGTGATGCCTGGGTGTATTTGTGACACTTGGTTATTTGGCAGCTAGGTAATTCCATACAGCAGTGTTACTCAAAAAACACTCAATATTAATGAAAAGGGGCGAAAAGAGGCAGGAATGTGGGTGATCAAACTGTCTCCCAGATGCCATTTTATTATAGTTGTTGTAATTGAGCTCAACTGAGAGACGTCTGATTCCACACACTGGTGATATTTGGACTACAGTTGGCACGGAAGCACATAGATTTGTTATTTAAAATGTCTGAAGAGGACAATATAATAATTTTTAGGTTGGACATTTTTAATATTGTAAAACAATTATGTTATTGCTAGTGATCTGTACATTTAATTAAACTGAACAAGGCTTTTATTTTTTTAACAAGTTTGTTTTACCTTTTTACTGGGTGATTACTAGGGTTGCACGGATACCAATACTAGTATCGGTGCCCATACCGGCATTTGCATGAGTACTTTGTCTTCGTGCAAATGCCCTGATACCACCCCGATACTGGAAGCCAGTGCTGGGCTGGCTTTCTGGTATCCGAGGGGCTGCTAGCAGAATGCATTAAGAGCATTCTGCTAGCATTCACCTCCGGCTGGCCGCATGGTCCGGGCACCGGCTGGCCACGTAAGGTGGTCCTCAGAGCTGTGACGTGACCTCGCTGGGATCGCCGGATCACGCCTGGAGGCCGCGTCACAGCCCAGCGACCACTCGGTGGACCAGCCGGTGCTCGCAGGAACGCAGACAGCCAGAGGGGAATGCTAGCGCAATGCTCTTAATTCATTTGGTCTGTGTGGGTATACAGGAGACTACGGTCTGGTGTCTGTGGGTATATCTATCTGGGGTCTGTGTGTGGTCAGGGTGTGTGCTGGCTGTGCAATGGGTACATGGAGTGTCTGGCCATACATTGCAATATTAAAATAAATTTGACAGGCTTTCAGCAAAATTTCCAATTATTTATTGGAAAGTGGTAACATGAATTTAAATAAAAGTATCAGTACTTGGTCTTAAAGTGGTGCCTGCACCTAAATCAGAAATTGCTAGTATTTAACCACTTGGCTGCGGAGGACGCGCTGAGCGCGTCCTGCCAAGTGCTTCCCCTGTGCGATGGACGCGCTGAGCGCGTCCATGCACAGGAGGCAGCAATCGACCGGGATCTTGGATGTCAGCCCGGCACTCGGGGACCCCGGCGGGATCAATAGATGTCATCGCGCTGGCGCGATGACATCTACTTCAGGCGCCCCCCCGTGAGTGCAGAGGAGGTGCCTGAAAGGGAGGGGGAGGTCTCTCCCTCCTGATCGCCGGGGGCCAGAGATTAAAGGGAAGCATCGTTTGGAAGGGCACAGCCTGCCCTTCCAAACGGTGCCTGGCTTTAACCCCTTGGGGGCCGGATCATAATTCGGCGCCGAAAACGCCGGATCGTGATCCTCTCCCGGAGCTGGCCAAAATCTTGGATGTCGGCCAAGGCAGCTTCTGGGATCTCCCCCTGATGACTGGCGTCATTGTGCATAGCGCAATGATGTCAGTTTTAGAGTTAACCCCTAGCAGCCACCAATGGTGGAGATAGGGGTTTCAATGAACCCCCCCCCCCCATCTCCCGATCCGTGGCAGCTAGGGGTTAATGTTTGGTAAAAAATAAAAATGTAAATAAAAAAAATATTTAAAAAAAATAAATAGATTTTTGTTTTGTTTTATTAATGCAACATTATTGTTCCCATTTCAATTATAATGTGAACAATGATGCTGCACTAACGATTTTTGTATGGGGTGCGTTTGTTAAAAATCACGGGAATTTCCCCCCCAAAAATGTAATTTTTTTAACAAGCGCAACCCATAGAAAATATAACCGCAAACGTTCGCATGTTAAAATGTGAAAAAAAAAACCACTTTACACTTTGTAAATTATTGAAATTTTGTTATAATATACAGACAGGACATGACGTATACATCTAATAATGATATATTATGAATCTGCCGTGTCTGCTGGAAAGAAAATATATATATATTGTCTGGGTCATATACTAAAATAAGGCTTCAAAACACGGTTAAACATGATGAGCGAAACCGGTAAAAATGGCTCAGCAGCAAAAGGGTTAATCTGCGAGATAGTTTGGAAATTTGTAATACTCCTTTTTAAGGGTTGTCACTCAAGCAAAGGATGCATCTTGCATTGAACCTGTGATAAAATACGTCCTTTTCCTTCCACACATCACTACATTATCCAAATGTGAAGGGTTATGAGCTTATGTTTATCTTGTCAGTAACGGTATGTGTCTGTGCAAGGAATTGTGGGAATCCGAAGAGGAATGGTGCCAGTGTATAATATTTGAAAATGCACCTTTTTATAATGTCTTAATTTTTTATTTTCACATTTTTTCAGTTTTTAGAAACCTTTATAGACACACGGGAACAGTATGAAAAATTACTTGAAGGTAAATCCATTACTTTTCACGATACCGCATAACTTGGCGCCTAAAAAAATAAATATATAAGCTGTTCAATCATTACATTATTTTGAAACAATATTACAGCTGCTTGCATTTCTTGCTGTCTCAAGTTTGTTTCAGAAGAGCATGACCATACCCTACAAACGCGTGTGTGTGTGTGTGTGTGTGTATATACTGTACATATACAACACTTGTGTTACCACTATTTTGTAACATATGCATGTTATTGTCAGTGCCGGTACATGCAGCAAACTTGTCATTGTTTTGGAAGTCAGCGTGTAGATGAATGACATTATATAAAATGAGACTAAAAACTGAAATTTTGTGCAAATTTTTAAATTCTTGAAAAACAAAAATCCAATTTTACGTTGCGCACTATTGCATAGTGAAACAGGCTGAAAAAAGACCATCGAGTTCATCCTTTCACACATCACCTACTGCTGTTGATCCAAAGAAGGCGAAAAACTCAGTCTGAAGCGCTCGCTAAATACTGGGAAAAATTCCTTTTTGACCCCAGAATGGTAGACAAATTTCTCCTTGGATCAAGCAGCTTTTATACACAGTATAAATATTATAACCCTTAATATGTAATCTCATGTGACCTAGTGCCAGTTGTCCCACATTTGATGGGCAAACATTCGTAGGAGTGACCGGAAGGATCAGGGGATGGAAAATAAAAGGTGGTTTGGGCAGTATTTCTAATGAAATCTAATATCTCCATACATATTCCAATCATCGAGCGACATTCAGTATCCAAGGGAACATTTGAGCAAATTCTAAGTGTGACCTCTTGTCAGGACTCCCTGAACTGGTTTAGTAGAACATATGCTGAGCGCAGATAGAGGGTTTGCTGCTCATGTTGCTTCAGGCACTTTGGTGGAGACAGACAAATCCTTCATGCTTTCTCCTGATAGTGCCTTTGGAATTTAAATGAATGTGTTTTGATAGTTTGAAGCACAACTGGCTTTTGAAATTCATTGTTACTTGGTGAAGTGGTTCAAAAGAATATAAATTAAATTGTTGACAAAATAATATGTAAAAATATTTTGTAAATCTTCACATTAATTCTACAGGCAGTCCTGGATTTGACATTATTTCCCTAGAATTATTCTAGAATTGTTTAGACATACATATCAGGTTCACTAAACTATATAATAAAAACAAGCTTGCGTATAAGTGTGCAAAGGTCATGGGATTTAATCAAGTTAAGCTTTCACACAATCCATACTGCAGTTGATCCAAAAGAAGCCCCCCCCCCCGGCTCATTATCCAAATGGGATACCAAGTAGTTCATATAAGCCTTTTTAATTTTTGTAACCCTGTATATCCGGCTCCATCAGAAAAAAAAAGGCACACATTTAACGCATCCAATTGAAATCTCAAATGGGGAAAAGGAGAAATGAAAGAGAAACTGTGTGAAATGCAATTTTAGGTCATGTTTCAGGACTACAACCTTTTTATTCAATGGAGTTTGGAAGCAGATCCTGAACAACACAAAGGGTCCTTTTGAAATGCGGATTGGATTTTGTGTTGAATGCTGCTATAGAGACCAGCAGAAACAAGATTGTGCAGATAAAGAAACTGCACTAACATAAGCTGTTAATAGTAACAACTTAATAACATAAACTGTAACTAGATTACTTGTGTATTACAAACAAAAACACATTATTTAACACATGCTGTTTTTTTTCTTTGGCTTATGTAATGGGAAAAATAAAGTTTAGTTCTTATCTCCTGTTACTATTTTGTGGATTTTTCCCAAGACGCAACAGTTACCAAACTCTGAGCAAAAGTTTCACTTTACAGTTGTAGCATAGCTTCTACAGTCATGAAGAGGCAATGTGGTGGTTGTTTCGAAAAGGGTGCAGATGGTCTATTGTGCTGTCTATGCTACATAAGATACGATTGGGAATTTAAAAGACTTCTAATCTAACCCCTGGTGATGACCTTTGAATAAATCTCCCACAATACAATGCTGTGAGTCGGTTTACTGAACATTCTGACCAATTCAATCCGTGCTATGCTCAGTGCCACGCAGTGAGGAACAAGTGTTGTAAAGATACTATCAGGGGGCCAGTTTACAACAAACGATCAGGAAATGTATGCACCCAGTGACAGAGTAAAATATTTTCTTAACTAAACAAACATGAGAATAACAAAGCAGATATAAGATATCAGAAACAGAAAATGAACACATGAAGAATATTTAATTTATTGGTGGTAGTGGCCCTTTAAAATAAACACAATAGTACAATATATTAAAGGTAAACACTGCAATGGTCAGAAACTGTAGGACGTTGCTGAAAATTCCTTCTCGAAATATCTGTTATACATGTTTTTAATGTAACAAAGCTGCAAGACCCTTATTTTATAATTTAACCATCATTTGAATTTAAAATTCTATCTTCCCAGATGGATGTCTGCTGTTTCAACAAATCCCAATGTTGGAAATTGATGGGATGAAGCTGGTACAGACTAGAGCTATTCTATGCTACATTGCTGCAAAATACAACCTGTACGGAAAAGATCTGAAGGATAGAGCACAGTAAGGATTTATTTAAATGTTCTAGGTCAGGGGTCAGCAACCTTGGCTCCCTGATGTTTTGGGAACTACAGCTCCCTGATGTTTTGGGAGCTACATCTCCTTAGATGCTCAGTCACCCATTAGGCTGACTGAGCCACATGGGAAATGTGTTTCCCAAATCATCAGGGAGCCAAGGTTGCTGACCCCTATTCTAGGTCATCCAGTAAATGCCATGGCTTCTTGTTGTCTAACTTTTGATAAACAAGTTCGTATAATGTCGAAAAATGGCAAATAAAAGACCGTGCATGTTATGTGAATACTACGAAATTATGAGCATTATTCAGTAGGCTCCTTGTTAGTGCGAAGAACCACAACTTGGCTGTAGTCTGTGAGTTGTCCTCTTTGATTTAGATGAAGACTCCCTAAGGGATTAGCCAACAGGTCTGGATAAGCCATCCTTACCCTCTGCGTTAACCTGAGATAATAGTGACAAGCACAACTTGGTGAATAAAATCTACTATGTTCAACAAAACTGCTGTTTTGACGGAGATACTATTGTGTGATTTATTCTTTCAGCATTGACATGTATGTGGAAGGAACAGCTGACGTTATGGCATTGGTCCTTACTCGTCCCTTCTTGGCCGAAAATGAAAGTCAAAAGCAACTGGAGCTTATTAAGGACCGAACAATGAATCGATATTACCCTGTTTATGAAAAAGTATGGAAAAACCTTTCTATTTAACTTTGTAAATTAGGACATTGATCTACGTACTTGGGAAATGTCTTGAAACATTTATTGGAGTTCCCTCCTTACTGGACGCTAAAAGGGGTAATTCCCCCTTTAAACCCACGTGTGTACAAGGCAAAAGCATTATTGGGACACTGCATTAGGTGGTTTAGGGGGTACGAGCAGGTGACTAATCCAAAACAAATTGTGGGTACTCCAAATTTTTAGCACCCTAATCAGCCACTGACAATTTGCACTTGGCTCACCACACCCAAGCTTGATATTAATGTATAAATGGGATGTTAGGGTCGTGGCACCTATCACAAGCCATGGTGGGACCCTCAGGAAGTGATATGGTAGACCCTTCAGGGGAGGATACACTAAAGAGGGATTTTTAAGGGTGTAAGTATATTAAACTGATGCTGGGTAGCACATGAAGAAGGCTGGACACACTGTGATGAACAATGCTGTACAAGGCAAAACTCAAAGGTTGAACAAGACTGGATTACTGAAGGCTGAAGGAAAAGTATCATTTGTTTTCTTACCTCTCGTTTCCATTTTTAATTCTTCCCATGAGGAAGCCTTTACCAAAATTTATATAAAGATCTTACTTCTGCGGCTTGACAGTTTGAGGTGGAGGAGAGCATGTTTAGATAAGGCTGCAGGAGGCATATTGTTCTTTAAGATGCTCGAGATAAGAAATGGCAGCAGAATGAGATAAAACAGGGAGCTTAAATGACTTCTAATCTACCCCATGGTGATGTCCTTTGAATACATCCCACACAATACAATGATTTGAGTCAGCTGCCTTAATCAAAGTCTCCATTCTATGGTCATTGCCACAGAGTGTGGAGCAAGTGATCTAAAGATAGGGGGAGGCAAAATAATCACAAAATGGATGCACCCAGTGACAGAGTAAAATGTCACAGCTCCATGGAAATAAAACACAAAAATTATTGTATTTATTACATTTTATATATAAAATAAAGTCTATTACTATTTATTTAATTAAAGAATTATATTATATAAAACCTAAAAATGTATTATTGAAAGTTTTTAAAATCAACTTAAATATAATATTAATATTTATATGAAAAGATACATAGTTTATTCCAGTGGCATTGTTAACCTTATAAGGGGGAGGAGCCGCTGCTTTTTAGAACAAAAAAATATACATTTTTTTATTTCTTTTTACACAATAATAACACGACAAAGATAGTCATGTGAGGTATCAATGGAAAGGCCAGACTCTGGTTCTTATGGGATACACGGATCCGGAGATACAAGCGTCTAAATGACCCTTGTGTCTCCCATAATGGAATTTTCCTGCCCAGCAGGGGAAATCTAAGTTTGTGATGGAGTCATCGCGCATGCGCGACCCACGGGGCAGACCCACAGCATGGCCGACATCTGAGAGGTCAGCCCGCTGTAGCACCTGCTAGGTGCCAGATCTGCACTGAGCACTGCAGGGACAAAGGACGTCCATGGAGCATCCTCCGTGCTGGGGAGTGAATCCCCATGACACTCCACAGATGTTCCAGCATTACAGGGGCACCAATCCAGGTCCCTCCCCCATCTGGGCCCTCAGGCGGTGTCAGAGTGCCCGATGGGTCAGTCCCACCCTGTACGTGAATTAAAGTTTAAGTTTTATTGTATTACAAACTTGAGATAATGTACCTTGAGTCTGTAATTTGAGTTTCAAGAAATGTATATGTATGTTTTGTTTTGCAGGCATTGCAAGACAAGGATTTCTTGGTTGGCGACCAGTTAAGTTGGGCGGACATACATTTGCTGGAATGTATTTTGATGGTGGAGGAGCTGCATGATGACATCCTGTGTCAATTCCCTAACTTGCTGGTATACATGGGCATTATTTTATTGGGTCTTATAGATCAGACATCTCTCTCGGGCATATTCTACATATACTAGAGCATACAGATGCTGAAAGGCCTTGTTGGCACACCTGGGAAATGCTTGTTGGACTGTAATAGCCATGTACTGTGGTCCAGCTGAAAGATAACTTCTCCTAACCAACCAATGTCTGGCCAGTCATACATGCAACCGGTTACGCTCATGGTATGCCTCAACTCCGTGGTCAAGGCCAAAAAAAAAGTACAGGAACGCACAAACTTTTCCCGCATGGTCTGTATTCCAGCTGAGGTGGCAGTAGGGAGCAGTTAACCCTTAGCAGCTTTCTATTACCAGCTTTATTATCTGTGAGCTGTGCATACAGCCGGACAAGGCAGAGGATAATGCTGCTCTCTGCATCCACCAGTTCATATCCCCCCCGTCCTCTTCATTTCAGACCCTCAGATCATTTAATTTCTCCCCAGTTAGTTTCTTGACCAGTCCATTTCACTTCAGCCCCCCAGTCCATCTCATTTCAGCCCCCCAATTCTGTCTCTGTCTCTCTCCCTGCAAGATTCAAGCATGTGCAGGAAGCGGGCCTCTACTTCTCGCGACTGTGAGGGGACTGGGTTTAGCCAGCATGTCTCTGTGAGCTGCTGACAGCCTCCGCCTTCCATCTCCTCGGTCCACAGCGGGGCCTTTCTTCCAGCACTCGTGTGGGAGTTTGATCCCACACGCTGCCGATTGCATGGAGGACCCTGCGCGGCAGCAGGAATGGTGTTCCCAATGGTGGAGTAGTCCAGGAATGCTGTTCCTACGCATTTCCCCCTGCCTAAACTCCTTCCACCGCCTGCCCAATGAATGCTGTATGCATGGGGACAGTTCCTACCATTGTTCGTATGGCATCTGGGTTATAGCTTGCTATATTGTGGAAAATTTAAAAATAACTGCATTGTGAAAAACACATAGGGAAAAACAAGCAACTTGACCAAATCGGAAAAGCTGGCAATAGTTAGGCTGGCCGTCCACTGGGTCCATAGTCTGGCCCTGGACAATGTCATCAGCTGATCAGAGTCGTCCACTGAAGCATCTTTGGATGACCCAGGTCGGCCAATGGACAGGCTGCCTGGTGTGAGGAGGGGGGAACCCCGCTGCCAGGCCAATGCAGGGTGCAAAAAGACTGTCAGCCAGCGCAGCCGGCTTGTAATGAAAAGGAAAAAAAAAATCGCCAAGCTGAAGTGGGAGATTAGCTTCCCCTCTCTCCCTGGTGCTGAAAGTGTTTCAGCACTAGGGGGAGCAACACTGAGCCAGCTTGTTGAAAAAAAAACAAAACAAAAAAAACATGCGGATAAAAAATGCTTTGTCTTTAACCCCTTCACTGCTGATGACGTGTGGGGCACGAGGGTTTTCAGCCAAAAACCAGGCACCGCTTTGAAGGGCAGTGTCTGCCCTTTAAAGCGGTGCCTGGTTTTTAACCCTATAATTGCCTGATCGCGATCGGCGCCGCTCGGCAGCCGATCATAATCTAGCTCCGGAGGGGGCTGCCATCTTGGATGGCGGCTCCACCTCCGGGTTCCCCCTCGGCTCCTGACGTGTCATGCATAGCATGATGACGTCAGATAGCACGGGAACCCCTAGCTGCCCAGTGATTTCCCAAGGAAATCTCCTGGTGGAGATATGGGGTTCATTTGAGCATCGCCTTTCAAATGATACCAAACATGACCATGTTGAAAGTAAAACAAAATTAAAAAAAATTAAAACCATTAAAATAAAATAAAAACATTGGTTTTTTTTGTGTGTTGTTTTTATTAATGCAGCAATATTGTTCATATTTCAATTATAAAGTGAACAATGATGCTGCACTAATGATTTTTTTCTATGGGGTGCGTTTGCAAAAAAACACGTAATTCCCCCCCAAAAATGTAACGAATCCCCATTTCTACTTTTTGTACAAGTGCACCCCATAGAAAATATAACCGCAAATGTTCATGTGAAAAAATGTGAAAACAAAACGCTTTACACACTGTAAATGATTGAAATTTCTAATTTTATTTCATTTTTGTTATAATATATAGGCAGGACATGACGTATACATATAAAAATTTATATATTCTGAATCTGCGGAGTCTGCCGGAAAGAACGGTATATAATATGTCTGGGTCATGTAATAAAACGTGGCTTCTAAATGCGTTTAAACATGATTAGCAAAAGCGGTAAAAATTAGCTCAGCACACAGCGGTGAAATGGCTCAGCAGTGAAGGGGTTAAAAAAAAGTTAAAACAACGTTAGCTGAAAAATACCCCCCCCCCCCAAAAAAAATTCATAAAATATCAGAGGCTTTTTGCTGTGGATTAAAAAATAAACTGTTCAATAAATAGTGGATAAAAACGAGAATATTTTTTCCATTGAATCCTATGGGCTGTAACTTCTCTTGCATCAGATCTCCCGGCATCGTCCAATAAAATCAATTTAGATTGAAAGGCTTGTAATCGCATAAAATCGTCGGTCGGATGCAGTGGAAGAGGGCTGATTCACCTGCTATTTGTAGGACGATAACGGATGATCGCAGGAATACGGAGCCAGTGCACAGCCGGCCAAGTTGGTTCTAGCTTCGATGTGAAAGAAAGGGACTTGGTTGTCAAACGACAGACCACCTTCAAATACTCAAAAAGAAATGTGAATGGAACATGATAGGCTTGAAAAATAGTTTAATTTTTAATGTATCATGCAGATAATTTGTTAAAATTGGTTAAGAAAAAAAGCTTCTATTTTCATGAATTTAACGCAAGTCTCATCGGTTGGGTGGAGATTTCCAGACCTGGAAGTGGCTCAGCCACTCGCCGAACCGTTCCAAAAAACCATACTGTGAATAAGCTTTTTCACCGAGTGGCAAACAATACAAAGCAACTATCCCTTATAGCACAAAAAAACATGACTAATTTTTATATCTAAGAAAACAAAAATCTGTTTACATAGGTTCCAACTATATAGTGTGAGTTACCCCTGCAAGAATACAAAACAAAGATTCGAAAAGTCACCGCACGTTTGACTTTTCGTTCTCTTCTATTTGGTTTGTTTTGCCGATCTCATTTCGGTGACCCTGCGGTGTATTCAGCAAGCACCACAGGGTCCCCGAATTGCAGGGAAAGGCTGCCGCAAACCTGACGAAAACTAACCGCCAAACCCGGCGAATGCACACCGAAAACCCGCAAAAACATCTGGATTAAACCACAGAAAAACCCGAGCAGGAGCCGATCACGCGCAGCACAGTCGCCGGAAAAACCCAACACCGCAGACGAGTGAAGTGAATAAATTAGCAAAACAGTTTGCTTGAATGTTTGAAAAGTGAAACGCTGTTTGCAAAGAAACTACTGAGCGAAAATGTCTGAAGTTTACATATGCGGTCTAATGAATGATAATAAAAAGGGCTGTTACAGAAAAAAATAAGTAAACTTAAAAAAATAAAATAATAATTGACTTTTTTTTAAAATCCAGAAAAATGCTGAAAATATCCTAAAAAATCTGTAAATAAAGAGACTCTTTACTGCAGAATTTTATAATGAATGGTTTATTAGATATTGAATTAAAACGGGAATATTTTTAACATTGAAGCCTATGAGATTCGCCTGAATAAATCTGCCGCATGAAACCACCGAATGGCACGGCATTTCGGGAACCTTTCACTGCTGGTTTGTGTTCTCTGAATAACCAAAGCCGTGCTTTTTCATGGGGATTTCACTGCCCTCGAACAGGCACCGTATGTGCAGGCAATTCGCCAGGATTTGGCGACTTGCCTGCTCTCTGGATAGCCGAATGGCCAAGAAAGGTAACCGAATGCTGAAAATCAGCGTTCGGTTACCTTTCTCCAGCAATTCGGATCTCTTTTGAATTACCCTGTTGGTGTATGGTTATATCTTCCAGTATAGGCCCTGTAGTTGGGATATACATACAGTGGGGCAAAAAAGTATTTAGTCAGCCACCAATTGTGCAGGTGCTCCCACTTAAAAAGATGAGAGGGGCCTGTAATTGTCATCATAGGTACACTTCAACTATGAGAGTCAAAATGAGAAAAAAAATACAGAAAATCACATTGTCTGATTTTTAAAGAATTTTTTTACAAATTATGGTGGAAAATAAGTATTTGGTCACCTACAGTACAGTACAAACAAGCAAGATTTCTGGCTCTCAGACCTGTAACGTCTTCTTTAAGAGGCTCCTCTGTCCTCCACTCGTTACCTGTATGAATGGCACCTGTGTAGCGCTGCTTTAAGATTTTGCTTACTGCATTTACTAGTTGTGGCCACCAGAGGGAGACAGGGGCAATATGGACTATGCTGGACACAAACGGAACTACAATTTCCATTGTGCTTTGCGGTGGAGACAGGAAGTGGGTGGGAGAGAAAGGAAGGAGATCCGCAGCCTCGTGTGGGGGATAGCCAGAGTGAGCCGAGCAGCGGAAGGCGGAAGACGCATGTGAGACTGCCAGAGATTGTGACCAGGCCGGAGAGCAGGCGCTGCCTCGCGGGTGCTGGGGATCAGGACAGTGACTTTCTAGAGACCTACCTACACACCATTGAGAGGTTTTGCAGAGGCTCAAAGTTCCGGTTGGACCCCGAGTAAGGAGACCGCGATGATCCATTGGGAGTGCAGGCGGTAGGCCGTAGTTTCTCATTGCGGAGATCGGACAAGCGAAGCGGATCCGGTGGTACAGAGTCCCAGTGCAAAAGCGGAGAGACATCCTTGATCGGGCAGCGGAACAGATTGTCTAACGGATGGGTGAGAGGCCTTCCAGGCCACAGTTCCAAGTATAACAAAGCACGCTGCATTATTGTCTAAATCTACAGGGCCCCAACTTGACTAGTCGAAGATTTGCTCATTCCATTCACTGGCCAGTTGAATACAGTAACCGGGTACCTGAGATCATACACACCTTTTTGAGACATTACTTTCATGGGACTTACACTCCAGAATCGAAGGGGTTAAACTTTCCTTTTGCCGCTGCGTGTTTTTCCCGCATTACGAAGTTCTGACGTTCATATACCGTGTTTACATTATATATGCCGCTTTATTGGGATCAGTAAAGTATATCTATAAAATCCACAACAGTGCTGGTGTATATTTATTCCCTAGTGCGGTGAGACTAACCCGAGGTTAATTCAGCGGCTCCTCTGGGAGTGAGCGCTACACCTGTTTGAACTTGTTATCAGTATAAAAGACACCTGTCCACAACCTCAAACAGACACACTCCAAACTCCACTACGGTCAAGACCAAAGAGCTGTCGAAGGACACCAGAAACAAAATTGTAGACCTGCACCAGGCTGGGAAGACTGAATCTGCAATAGGCAAGCAGCTTGGTGTGAAGAAATCAACTGTGGGAGCAATCATTAGAAAATGGAAGACCTATGATAATCTCCATCGATCTGGGGCTTCTCGCAAGATCTCACCCCGTGGGGTCAAAATGATCACAAGAACGGTGAGCAAAAATCCCAGAACCACACGGGGGGACCTAGTGAATGAACTGCAGAGAGCTGGGACCAAAGTAACAAAGGCGACCATCAGTAACACACTTCGCCGCCAGGGACTCAAATCCTGCAGTGCCAGACGTGTCCCCCTGCTTAAGCCAGTACATGTCTGGGCCCGTCTGAAGTTTGCTAGAGGGCATTTGGATGATCCAGAAGAGGATTGGGAGAATGCCATATGGTCAGATGAAACCAAAGTAGAACTTTTGGTAAAAACTCAACTCGTCGTGTTTGGAGGAGAGAGAATGCCGAGTTGCATCCAAAGAACACCATACCTACTGTGAAGCATGGTGGCGGAAACCTCATGCTTTGGGGCTGTTTTTCTGCAATGGGACAGGACGACTGCTCCGTGTAAAGGGAAGAATGAATGGGGCCATGTATCGTGAGATTTTGAGTGAAAACCTCCTTCCATAAGCAAGGGCATTGAAGACGAAACGTGGCTGGGTCTTTCAGTAGGACAATGATCCCAAACACACCGCCCGGGCAACGAAGGAGTGGCTTCGTAAGAAGCCTGTCTCCAGATCTCAACCCCATAGAAAACCTTTGGAGGGAGTTGAAGGTCCGTGTTGCCCAGCGACAGCCCCAAAACATCACTGCTCTAGAGGAGTTCTGCATGGAGGAATGGGCAAAAATACCAGCAACAGTGTGGGAAATCCTTGTGAAGACTTACAGAAAACGTTTGACCTCTGTCATTGCCAACAAAGGATATATAACAAAGTATTGAGATGGACTTTTGATATTGACCAAATACTTATTTTCCACCATAATTTGCAAATAAATTCTTTAAAAATCAGACAATGTGATTTTCGGGATTTTTTTTTTCTCATGTCTCTCATAGTTGAAGTGAACCTATGATGACAATTACAGGCCCCTCTCATCTTTTTAAGTGGGAGAACTTGCACAATTGGTGGCTGACTAAATACTTTTTTGCCCCACTGTGTATATATTTTTTTCGCAGTGACCTATATACTTTGATATTATTGTTAGAGATAATGGTCATTTTTACATTATATACAGGCTGAGGGAATTTGTATCCAGCATTAGCTCACAGTGAAAAACATAGAGTTATTAACGGAAATTCTAAATCTACCTAAGCATCTTTTTATGTTTTGCAATTTCCAGGACTTCAAAGAAAGAATAAGCCAGGTTCCAACAATTAAAACATTCCTTCAGCCTGGAAGTCCGAAGAAGCCTATAGCTGATGCTAACTATGTGCCGACTGTGCTGAGAGTTCTGCATCTATAAATAAAGAACAGCAATTTATCTTGCAATACTGTAATGTTGTAAAATGTAGACCCTGGGGAGGAGACACGCTTATTGTGAAATACAGCTTAGAATTTTACAATAAACTATTCATGCCCTTGTTTTTTGTTCTTTTCTGACCGTGGAATCTCTAGTTTGACCAATCTTGTTTTGAAGCACAAATCCTTTGAATCCACAGTGTTATGAAGTAATAGTTTATGCTTAGAATTAAACAATTGAGGCCTGTTCTCTGTTTGGGAGGGTGCTAAGCTTTAATCCTCTTTGGGTAAATTTCCCCTGGTATTAAAGAATGCATGAAAGAAGATTATTTCAGGATTTGATGACCATTTTTCAAGAGTATTACCAAACTATTAACCTCACTGGCGGTTTATTTATTTAAAATTTTCATGTCCCAAAGCGCTTTTTTGTTTTGTCCCCCCCCCTAGCGGTATCCTATGCTGGAAGCGGTAACCCTGAGCAACACTCAGGATGCCGCTGGATACTTCACCTCTCCCTGCGCTCCCTCGATGTCCCCAGCAGTCGCCTCTGACGATCGTGACATCATACTTCCTGGTTCCCCCCTCGCGAGAAGGGAATCCAGGAAGTAAAACGTTGCGATCGCCGGAGGAGACTGCAGAGACCAGCGAGGGAGCGCATGGAGAGGTGATGTATCCAGCCCGAGTGTCTCTCGGGGTTACCGCTCTCAGCGGTGAAATTTAACCCCGAGACACACTCTGGATAACCGTCGGGGGGGGGGGGTTAAAAGGGGTTTATGAGGCCCTACTCTTTGCATATAGGTCTCTCAGTATGCGTAGCAGATTTGTGCTGCCTGGGTCAGAGTGAAATTCCCCCCCCCCCACTCATCCATTGCTTTGACAATACAACCTGAGGTCACATAGCAGTGAGTATTATAGCCATAAGGACAAAATCTATGTTTAGATATACAGAGCTGGATTTAAATATTAGGCACATATACATACAGGTCTATTCAAAGAAAGGTGAAAATGCTAGGTCAAAATGGCCAAACCAGAAATTCTTCCATTTATCTCACTTTCCAAATCAGCAATTTAGTCTAGATTGTTCTCTTCTCCTGCCCCGATTTTCACTTTTTCTTTGAATAGACCTGTTAGTGGTCTACCTACTTGAATAGACACTTACTTACCTATGGTCCAAGCATCCACTGCAACTGGTCATGCCTGTCTCCTAGCTGATGAGGGTTCAACAAACCTGAAACAGCGCTGTCCTAGGAGTGGCTTTGACCAGTTGCATAAACTTATCTTTGCTACAAAGCCACAGTGTGGCATAGCATTGATTTTAGGGTTCTGTGTAATAACAGATCCAAGATGCATACAAGTGAGACAGAGGTCATTTGCATATCCTACCCAGAATTCCTTGCTGCATATGGGGAATGTGGCACAGGAGCTCTGGGATGCAATTCTTTGAATTGCTATGATGTGCAGGTGGCTTCTGCAATATTAAACACACTATATACATATATACACACACTTTACAGCACTTTTGATAGGGATCATCTAATTAATTTTTTTGGCTAGGGTAGGGGGCAAACCATACATGCGCGATGGATAAACCCGTCGGCATGCCAACAAACAAAAAAACAGCCGTTGGAGAGGCGTGCACAAAGTACCTCTCCCACTCCCAGGCACGCGGCAAACACAAAAAAAAAGCCAGATCCTGGGGTGCACCTGAACTGAACTTGAAACCCCTAGTTAGAAACTGTTCCTAACATGTTACGGTTTCCTGTCACAATTTTGAACCTATGTTGAGACATTCCACTAGATACACAGGAACTGTCCAACAAGGATTACTCAAGTTCCTAGGATTACAGGAGCCAGCTCTCAAAAGGGTATTCCCAGCACATTATTTTCTGAACAAAAGTGGTATCAATGTAAGATTCATTACCTAAGTAAGATCTAAAACCATTGTAGTATAATTTGGCTTTCCAATGTCAATCTAAAGTTAAAATCGTTGAATAGCATTATATTAAAAGTAGTTCAAGAGTTCTGTTGGGGTCAATTACTGTTGCACTTCATATGAAATGAGAATGTTGATATGCTTATACAAAAGAGGAGAGAGGAAGAAAAAAAAAACCTATATTCCCTCCACTATTGTGATCATTTGTCTCTAGTATAAGCTAGAGACAACACACCTGCCGTTTAAGGATTGAACCTAAAAATGAATACAACAAATATTATTCTGATGGGAAATCACCCTCATAAATGCAAGGATCCTTCTGAGTAAAAAAACGAACTTCCTGACAGCAGAAACACTTTCTACACCCTTCTCCAAATCCTCTTTCATTAAAGGGTTTATTCAGCACAAGTTTTATTGGTGAAGAAGTGAATACATTTAGACCTGAATTTGAATTTTTTCAGCTTGGCTATTTTACCCTACCTTTTGCAGTTCCGTAGCAATTCTCCACATAAGGGCCTATACAGTTCGAGGAAGCAGAATTAGTGCACTGTGGCTGTCATACAGCTTGCTCGGCTTCTTCTCACTAGATCAGACATACAGGGTTATTCAGAGAAAGGTGAAAAATCAGGAGAAGAGAACAATCTAGACCAAATAGCCAATTTGGAAAGTGAGATAAATGGGAGAATTTTTCTGGTTTGGCTCTTTTGACCTAGAATTTTCACTTCTCCTGCAAGTTCTGAGTTTTACCTTTCTTTGAATAGACCTTGTAAAAAATGTGGCTGATTTTGCTGACTTGCAACAGATACTCTGACTACTCATACATGTTTGACATCTGTTTTCTTATAACTAATACAGTGCCTTAACTTAGCAAGAAATTGCAATTTAGTGAAGAACCCGTAGACTTGCACCCTCTATGCTACACTTATTTTCATTTAAAGAACTTCTGCGGGTAAAACTTTTGAAAAGGAGGGACCTACAGGAGAAAGCATGTTTATTCTATAGTTATCCTTTATTTTATGAACATCAACATATTTTAATGTATTCTCGGACGTAAAGATCCGGTGCGTCCCAGTGATTATGAAGGGCAGACTCCTAGTCTAATTATACTGGTCAGCACACAAAATATCTAATAAGCAGGAAAACCCATATGACAAAAATTACACCCACATTAAAAGACATTTCATAAGAATAAACAGTTTCATGCCAGCTGGCAGTTTTTAGCACAATAATTCAGACATAGTAAGCTATGCAGTGTTATAAGGTTGGGTGGCACTTAGTTGTGAAATCCTGTGTGGGCCAACCAGAAATACAAGGTAAATGGCTTGTGTAAGATCAATACAATATCACATCTCCAGTAACAGGTGTAGCTCCTCTTTCTGCACCCAAAGACATCACGTGTATGGTTGTGGTTATTACACAACTCTATCCAAAATCCTTGCACCAGGTCGGCAGAGACGTGTACCAGCCACACCAGGGCTTAACAAACTATGGACTAAGTAACCATTGGCTCCTAGCATTTTACCTCTGGCTCCTAGATTTCTGGATTATTTTGATGGAAATCCATGTGCACATACACTATATTGCCTAAAGTATTCGCTCACCCATCCAAATAATCAGAATCAGGTGTTCCTATCACTTCCATGGCCACAGGTATATAAAAATCAAGAACCTAGGCATGGCAGACTGTTTTTACAAACATTTGTGAAAGAATGGGTCGCTCTCAGGAGCTCAGTGAATTCCAGCGTGGAACTGTGCTAGGATGCCACCTGTGCAACAAATCCAGTCATGAAATTTCCTCGCTCCTAAATATTCCACAGTCAACTGTCAGCTGTATTATAAGAACGTGGAAGTGTTTGGGAACAACAGCAACTCAGCAACGTAAACTGACGGAGCAGGGTCAGCGGATGCCGAGGCGCATAGTGCGAAGAGGTCGCCAACTTTCTGCAGAGTCAATCACTACACACCTCCAAACTTCATATGGCCTTCAGATTAGCTCAAGAACAGAGAGCTTCATGGAATGGGTTTCCAAGGCCGAGTAGCTGCATCCAAGCCATACATCACCAAGTGCAATGCAAAGCGTCGATGCAGTGGTGTAAAGCACACCTCCACTGGATTTTAGATAAGTGGAGACGCGTTCTCTGGAGTGACGAATCGCGCTTCTCCATCTGGCAATTTGATGGACGAGTCTGGGTTTGGCGGTTGCCAGGAGAACGGATCTTGTCTGACTGCATTGTGCCAAGTGTAAAGTTTGGTGGAGGGGGGATTATGGTGTGGGGTTGTTTTTCAGGAGCTGGGCTTGGCCCCTTAGTTCCAGTGAAAGGAACTCTGAATGCTTCAGCATACCAAGACATTTTGGACAATTCCATGCTCCCAACTTAGTGGGAACAGTTTGGAGCTGGCCCCTTCCTCTTCCAACATGACTGTGCACCAGTGCACAAAGCAAGGTCCATAAAGACATGGATGACAGAGTCTGGTGTGGATGAACTTGACTGGCCTGCAGAGTCCTGACCTCAACCCGATAGAACACCTTTGGGATGAATTAGAGCGGAGCCTGAGAGCCAGGCCTTCTCGTCCAACGTCAGTGTGTGACCTGACAAATGCGCTTCTGGAAGAAGCGTCAAAAATTCCCATAAACACATTCCTAAACCTTGTGGACAGCCTTCCCAGAAGAGTTGAAGCTGTTACAGCTGCAAAGGGTGGACCAACGTCATATGGAACCCTATGGATTAGGAATGGGATGTCACTTAAATTCATATGCGAGTCATGGCAGGGGAGCAAATACTTTTGGCAATATAGTGTATTTGCCTGGTTCAAGAAAACATGAAGCAGGCTCCTATTGTTTCTTACTGGCTTTTAATACTGATATAAAGAGCTACACCCTGGTAACTTGTAGCTGGATATAGATGGGCATCACTCACAGTCCTGTGCTTAATTTGACCACCGGATTGACAATGAAACTCTGCTGTATCATTTCCAGGTCTCAAATATACTCAATTAAGCTTTTACAGTGTCAAAATAAACCCACTACTTCTTAGGCTGGGGACAGACGAACGCAGTGCGAACGCGCGTGCAGCCGCACTTTATCACGGCCGTAGTAGCAGTAAATGATGGCCAATATACGAAGTACGGCCGCACAAAAGTTCGGCCGGGCAACGCAAGCGGCAAATGCATTTTTTCGAGAACGTGATACCGCTAGTACTAATGTACAGAGTGCGCTGCGTCCGCTAGCGGCATGTGTGTGTGATTAGGAGACGTCAGACGCTGCTAATGTCCGGCCAACCTAACGTCCAGACGCAAAAAGAGTTTTATTGATGATCCGTACAAAAATCACAGGCGAAAATGCGCATAGTATGACCGCTATCACGTATTCTGTGAAAAAAATACGTCCATTCGTTCAAACGCACTTTTTCACGGACGACACGAAAAATGCATTCGTCTGACCCTAGCCTTAGTCAGCAGCAATGGCAGGGTTAAATTAACAGAAACGTTAAAATCCTGTATTGGACACACAAACTCATTATTTGTCAGATTCTTATTTTTAGATTTAGCTCTTAAGAGTATAAATATTAAGAATGACAAGGACAAAATTTACTGCACTGCAGAGATGAAACTCACATTATCAATTAGTATTTATTGGCAATATTTTTATTTTTTGTAAAAATAAAGATTGTACTGAAAGAAATTATACAAATACAAAACAAAATTGTAAAACTGACTTTTGAAAAAAGATTTTTAGTAGCATTCAGTATATAGTTATAGCATAGAGAAGATCTGAAAAAAAAAGGTAAATGCCCATTGCATGAAAAATGAATTTAAAATAAAAAATGTAAAAAACAAAATCACTACATGAAGTGTTACATCCAATAAGAACGTCACTGATATTTTAACAGCTGGATATATACATTCTACAACTCTGGTCATGAATAATATATGCATGTTGACATGTCATGTGTGAAAACTGCCATTGTGCAGTCCAGAACGTTGTGGATACATGATATTTTTTTGGGCAAATTGACGCATTGTTCTACACATTATTGAACCTGATCTATTTCCCCTCTAGGAGTCTGATGATCACAGACATGTTTGTATGTCTGGTTCCAGATGGCATCAAATTGCAATCTGAGCTGAGACAAAAATACTTCAAATTCTTAACTATGGACACTGCTTAGGACAGAAAAATACTAACTGGAAAAAGTGCTGAGATGTTTTGCAGCTCGTAGCAAAAAAGGCTAATGAGGCGTCTGTAATATGCCGGTTGCCATAACAAAAATGTATGCTGGCAAGGATGGGCTGTCACTGCACATGTGCAACTAGGAGGTCACAGAGCATGTGCGGTGACCGCCCATCATTGCCTGCAGTCATTTTTATTATGAGCATCAAGTGCATGCTGCCTCCATTCCTGACGTCTCACCACTTGGTGCTACTATGTTGAAGAAAACGACTTCCGAGAGATTAATTACACATACGTCTTGCTCTTGAATTGCAAAAAGAACCAAAAACAGCACTATTCATAACAGAGGGGAATTCACTAAATGGTGCACACTGCTCTGAAGTGGCTAATCCTCAAATGACCAGCAGAAAAAAAGAGGGGGGTGAACCAGCACTCGTTTGGTCCAAGAACGTGTCTTTTATTTTATGGAGTCAACACCATGAACAGAAAGGTTTCAGCCCCACTGGGCTTTCATCAAGTTCTTGAAGACCCATCAACTAGAGTGCTTGCAAATATTATTCTACTATATAAAAGCCAGATAGGTTCTTACATTTTAAAACCCTTGCGCGGTTTGAGTTATATGATATTATTTTCAAAAAAAGGCAATGTAATGAATTATACGAGATTAGTTTAATACAAATTATTCCAAATCAACATGGATCTGGCAGATGCTTAATCATTCATTTCCGGTTTGATGTAAATCTGTCGTCGATACATTGTAGTCAGCAGAAGCTCTTGATTGCAGTCATTTACCAGTAAATTAGAGGACTTAGAAAAGGCCCAGTACGAGCCTAAGTACCATGAAGAGACTGCAAGAGATGGGGTACAAGGTTACAAAAAGTGCATACAGTTTGTCTTACTTGAAACAGATGATCCTAAGACACTGGGATCCGACGCTTGGTCTACTAAATAAAAGGAGCAATTCAGGGGCAAAATTCTAAATATGAAGCAATCCCTGAATAGATTTCAAGGGAGAAAGCTTGGAAGAAAGACGAGACAGAGGAGATATGATAGAAACATTTAAATACGTAAAGGGAATCCACAAGGTAGAGGAAGGGAGTATATTTAAAAGGAAACAAAGTAGCAAAACAAGAGGACATAGTCTTAGATTAGAGGGGCAAAGGTTTAAAAGTAACATCAGGAAGCATTATTTTACTGAGAGGGTGGTGGATACATGGAAGAGCCTTCCAGTAGAAGTGCTGGAGGCTAAAACAGTAATTGAATTTAAGCAAGCATGGGATAGGCATAAGGCTATCCTAAACAAAAAATAAATCCAGGTAAAGTATCCATATAATTGGGCAGACTAGATGGGCATTAAGGTTCTTCTCTGCCGACATATTCTATATTTTTTAAGGAGTGTCCTCACCTCATCAGTGCTATGATCCCAGCAGGCATGATTTTTCTGGATTTACTGTACCTCAGACCCATTATAGCAGTTAAAGCACCTGCAGCAACTATAAAAAACAACAACAGAAACTGAGTAAAAGGGAAACAAAATTATATATGAACGTGTGGATATATTTATAAATGTTAACAGATCCTATTACGGTGGTGTTTGTGGATATTTGAGACACAGGAGATTGTCTGAAAATTGACAAAGGAAATTTTAGATTTTATGACCATGGTGGAAAGAGAGCGGAGCTAGAAAATATTTCCATGTCTACTCAGTCTTCAGTTTAGTTAATAAATAAGAAGATAGTGACCATCACTAGTGCCACTTTATTGAATTAGATATATACAGATCATTAATACAAGCTGCTCAATGAGCAGAATGTAAATGAACAACTTTAGCAATGGTTCTTCTCATTATGGGAGTGATTTCTGACATGTGTATGGGGAATGCAAGTGCGAACCGTACGTTGTATTGTTTACTTATGTATGCCATTCATTTTATTTAGAACTGGTATGTAGAAATGAGACTATGGGATAAATCCTGAAAGGTTCACTGCAAATGTTATGGTACGAGAGACAAAGTAGCTTACAGTTCCAAAAATTAGTAGAGACGTCACAGGAAGAAGACACGTTTAGGTTTCCCCCACTGCCCATCCAGTCTTTACCGGGAAAGCTCCATGGTATTACAGTCCTACTGTCTCCCAAAATACCCTGTCACATCTGCCAGCAAAAGGTCCTGAGCCAAAGACTGATGTGCCTGGGCTTAGTGAATATCCCCTGCCTCCTGACAACTAAGTGTATGGATCCTAAAGCAATTCTCAGCCTTGAGTGGACAGAGCCCATTTCAAAAGCTACAACATTTGGGGAGGGATGGAAGGATGGACAGACCGGACGGAGGGACAGACAGAGGGAGGACAGACAGAGGGAGGGACAGACAGAGGGAGGGACGGACAGAGGGAGGGACGGACAGAGGGAGGGACGGACAGAGGGACTTTATTACATGGAATTTTTAAAAATGCACTCCATATTTTCCAGCATTCTCAAAGAAGATAGAGCAAGTTAAAATCTACCAAGAACAATATAAAAACGGAGAAAGAAGAAAAGATATGAATATTTTCAAGTGCACAAAGTAGCGCCTGTGTTCATTTATCCATTTACTTACTTAAAGATATCTTGATATCACTTTGATCGTGTGAAACACAATATGCTCCATAACCAGAAACAATGCCAAAGGAGAGGCCTGCAACCAGGGACATTACACTTCCTACAAAATAAAAACAGAAATATCTATAAAACCATTTATATTGTTTATATAACCCCATTTTAAAAGGGACACTCGAGCCACTATTACCCATTTAGCTAACATAAATGGTCCTGATGGCTAGAGTCTGCCTCCCGCTCCCAAAACCAAATTGATCATGCATTAACGTGGTCACAGTGACCTGAGTGTACTCATTCCTCTATGGAGGTGGTTGAGGGATGCACTAAACTCCGGTTCCTGGATTTCAGAAAGTTTGGAAAACAATTTGCACCAATAGTTCTCAATGAACTTGGAATTGGAGTGCCTCTTTTCTGTGGACATGTTACATGCCACAGGTTACAGGAATCTCGTCCACTCCTGTGCAGAAGGAGCTTGGCGATGGATTTAAGGAGAGCTTAAAATCAAACTAAAGGGTTAAAAAGGGGAGGGATGGGGGTGGTTAACCCCTCAGTTCTCCCTACCGTTGTAACCACAGAGTATTCCTTTGAACCTCAACACCATACTTAAATTCGATTTTTAAATCGGTTTATCACATTACCTACCTTTACGGGAATATCCCATGAAACCACCTATTGCCAAAAGGGCGGCATAACCAAAACCAATCCAGTCTACAGCCATGATTCTAGAAAGAGTAAAAAAGAGAACAAAAGGAGTCAGCGTTTCTTAAACAGAATGAAGTAATAGCTACTGAAAGTCACAAACCAAGGCTGGGACACAAGAAATTCCCGTGAGAGGTTACAATTTGGGGCATTTTATGCAGGACACTTACAGTACCTCTTTAGGGCTCCAACAATGGGGGGGGGGGGTGCGCCTAAACGGATGTCAATTGATAAAAGGAACACGCCATTAAAAAATACCCCCTTTGATAATTGAGCAGCATCTGCCCAATTATTATTTTTTTGTTTTAAGTGAAAATACTCACCTTTTCTCTCTTGGCGCTCAGCTGCCCCTCCTGTTCACTCAGAACGTCCAAAACGTGGAAGTACCTGCACCGGTTCTCGGCTGCTGTCTCCCAGAACACTATTTACTGCAAGCATTTGGACACCGGGTGATGTCAGCAGGCAAAGGGTGTTGACATCATCGTTCCCAAAGCTGGTCCCTGGTGCGATCACACAGCGCTATCAGCAAAATGAGACTGGAGGGAGGGGAAAGCACTCCATGCACCCCGACACCTATGATAAGCTAAAGTGGTCAGGGTGCACAGAGTGACCCTTTATCACCTAGCAATGTGACTTCCACCTGGGATACGTAAGGATATCTGGAGCAGTTTCTGGAGTTTTCATAGTTCGCAATTTTTGAAACTTCACAATACATACATGCGCCGATGCCTCAAGGAGTATTCAAGCGCACCTAAATCTGTAATGTCACCCATGAACGCACCTTGTACAGAGATCCACGATGTACTATAGACAAGAAAATGTATTTGTGAAAGAAACGACAATGAACTTTTAATATGAAACTACAGGGACTTCTTGCACAGCAGCTTAGGAGCATTATTTTACTGACAGGGTGGTGGATACATGGAACAGCCTTCCAGTTGAAGTGGTAGAGGCCAAAACAGTAATTGAATTTAAGCAGGCATGGGATAGGCATAAGGCTATTCTAAACAAAAGATAAATCCAGGTAAAGTATCCATGTAATTGGGCAGACTAGATGGGTCGAAAGGTTCTTATCTGCCGACATTTTTTTATGTTTCTATTATTGCACTATGCAGATTGACATGTTGGTTTCTTTCGTCACTAACAAAAATACTAGTTGTATCATATTTTTCTAATCTATTGCTGCCATCTGCAGTATAAAACGGAGTATTACAAGTGCCATCAATTGGTTTGGCCCCTTAACCCCTTCAATACCAAGTTTGTTTCCATAAAACCTCTGCCAGGATTCAGTGCATTTATGGAACATTTTCCATTGCAGACAGTGTAAATATTAATGTACCCTAAATAAAATATATTTTAGGAGAGACAGTACGCTTATATTACAGGTATAGAGCTACTACATCAGTATTTCCCAAACCTGTCCTCAGGATCCTCCGCCTCGCCAGGTTTTCCAGATATCTGAAGCACAGCCGAGGTGATATGATTTGCTGCTCAGTGATTGCAGAATTCAGTCGGCTTTTCCCCAAGGTGATCTGCAAAACCTGGCCTGGTTGAGGGTCCCGAGGACAGGTTTGGGAAACACTGTACTACATGTTTAATACAGCTGTGATCAGTGTTTCCTTGAACGAAAAAAAACGAAAAAAAAAAAAAACGTATCTCCAAGCTGTTCAAACAGCTTCAGCACCTTGGATGACATTTCCAAGGGGCTGACAATTTGGTGGCACATTCTGGAGCCCACTTGCATACCAAGTTCCATTGAATTGCTGTAGATTATGACCAGATATTAGAATTATTCGTTACTTAAATAGCCCCAACATGGTCTGCAGCGCTGTACATAACTGGTACAGATAAAAAGAGCCTATAAATGAAAGACAGGACATTAGACAAATAAATACAAGAGGAATTGATGAACCTATTTCTATGGGAATTTACAATCTAGATGATTGTGGTTGGAGAGATAAGAAACTGGAGGTGTGAACCACAAGGGTGAGAATGATGTTAATGCACGTTGAGATGATGACAATTGTTGGGAGAGTTAAGTGCATGAGTTAGTGGGAGTGGTGGAAGGCGTCGGTGAACAGAAATATCTTTGGGGGAAAATCTGATCGAATGTGGGAGATAAGGGTTTACTTGATGGTAGGCTCCTGCAAGAGCTTTTGAACATTGTGTATAGTTGACCGCGTTAGTGCAGGAGTTCATGCAGGTTGATCACTCCTCAACCGAAATACTCCAAAAACCAAACGTTTCAGGAGCCTTTGTATCCATTATCTCATTTCTCTTGGTGCACCAGCATGTTCCTTGAGGCACACGCAGCACCAGCTTGTTCTGCCATTTCCTTCCTCCCCTCCAGGACTGTGGAATTCTGACAGGATTCCAAACTGGACAAATCTGTAATGCTTGTGATCCAGAGCATCTTGGATGCTCAGCAGGTAGTTCAAATTAATTCCATTAATATCTCAAAAGGCAAAGATACAAAGGAATGCTCAAGACATCCAACATACAACACAAATTAACCGCATCACTGCTGTAGAGTGCGGGAGTCACAGATGCCACAGGAATGGAGTGTTAGGCTAATAACTATATTATGGGATTCATAGACAATAGAAGCATTTAGTGGTACCCTTTATATTGGTCAGTGGGTCCTGTTCACACCCCAGTGACCCACCTATATTTCTGTGGCCTACCACATCCCTTGGTGTGGTGCTGCCCCCACCCATCCACTGACGACATCACACATGGGTATGATGATGTCAGAGCTAGGGCTTCCTCCACCCTGGTGGGGAAATCCCATTTCAGGAGATGCAGCGGTCAGTGGACCCCTGAATTTACAGTTCTGTACATTCCACATCATCCACATGGTCATATGAGAGGTTATTGGAAAATATAAAAATAAAAGTAAAACAGGTTTAGATTTTTTTCTTTTTTGCTCTTCCAAAAACAGCACCATGCGCTTATTTTCAATTACAAAGTAAACAATGCTGCTGCATAACAGACCTTCTCATTTTCAATGCAGGGATCAAGTGTGGGGTTATGGCAGAATGTATTTTTACACAACTGTTTATAAAAAAAAAAATGTAAGCCGCTGCACTTTTTTATTCTCTAACAGACCTTTACAATTTAGACATATTTTAATGCATTTTTATTGCTTTAAACCAGGGCTCGACAAACCCCGGTCGCTAGGTCGCCATGGCGACTACAAATGTTGTCCTGGCTTCCTGGATTGCATACAGCAGGGTTGGGCAATTAATTTAGCTGGACACCCAGTCCCCCGGCAACAACTTTGAAGAGGCTGCTGCTAAGGCTCTGTCCCGCGGCTGGCTGACCGCACGCTGTAAGGATCGGCACTATGCAATTAGATTTGCATGTCATGCCGAGTCTGTCCAACGTGTCTGCGGGGCTTTGAAACATTGTATCAAACTTCCAGTGTGACAGACTGTGCAGGAGAAAGCTCTTGGACCGCCCCCAGCATGGGAGCATGCAGCCATTAGATGGAGCGGCTATGCTCGGTGTCAAAATGCGTCTGGAGTCTGGGGCAGGAGTTTGAAAGCTCAGCCTGCCAGACACTGAATAACACAGCCTGGGCTGATAAGAAAAAAAAAAGCCACTTTGAAAGTTACGTTCCCAGATACAAGGGGAATGTGAGGGAGGGGCAGCCACAGCGAAGAGTGGGGGAAGGAGGCAGAACTACGCAGGCACTGTACTTAACACTGTGTATTGCTTATATAACATGCATATAACACTGTATTGTATATAACACTGTACTGCATAACATGCATGTTATATACAGTACAATACACAGTGATCTACATGTATACAGTTGTGTTCAAAATTATTCAACCCCCCACTGAAATTGAGTGTTTTGGCCAGTTTGACATTGATTTTGATCATTCAGTCATCTTGCTTACAATTAAATCAAAGAGGCACGTGTAGGTCAGACAAATATAACATAACATTTATAATGAAATAACCACAAATGTCTTTTCTGTGCTCACATCATTATCAGTTTTATTCAACCCCCAAGTGACATTCAATCTTAGTACTTAGTACAACATCCTTTTACAGTTATAACAGCTTTTAAACGTGAAGCATAGCTTGACACAAGTGTCTTGCAGCGATCTACGGGTATCTTCGCCCATTCGTCATGGGCAAAAGCCTCCAGTTCAGTCACATGCTTAGGCTTGCGCACTGCAACTGCTTTCTTTTAGTCCCACCAGAGGTTCTCAATCGGATTTAAGTCAGGTGACTGCGATGGCCACTCCAAAATGTTCCAGCCTTTAATCTGCAACCATGCTCTAGTGCAGTGGTCCCCAACCCAGGCCCTCAGGGCCCACTAACAGGCCAGATTTTGCAGATCACCTTGGGGAAATGCAGACTGAATCCTGCAATCACTGAGCAGCAAATCATAACACCTGTGCTGTGCTTCAGATATCTGGCAAACCTGGCCTGTTAGTGGGCCCTGAGGGCCTGGGTTGGGGACCACTGCTCTAGTGGACTTGGAGGTATGCTTGGGATCATTGTCCTGTTGAAAGGTCCAACGTCTCCCAAGCCTCAGGTTTGTGACGGACTGCATCACATTGTCATCCAATATCTCCTGGTACTGAAGAGAATTCATGGTACCTTGCACACGCTGAAGCTTCCCTGTACCTGCAGAAGCAAAACAGCCCCAAAGCATGATTGACCCCCCGCCATGCTTCACAGTAGGCAAGGTGTTCTTTTCTTCATAGGCCTTGTTCTTCCTCCTCCAAACATAGCGTTGATCCATGGGCCCAAACAGTTCTAATTTTGTTTCATCAGTCCACAGAACACTATTCCAAAACTTCTGTGGTTTGTCCACATGACTTTTGGCATACTGCAGTCGACTCTTCTTCTTATTATTATTCTTTATTTATAAAGCGCCAGCATATTCCGCAGCGCTGAACAATAAGCACAGTATAGACAGGGTTACAATACATTGAACAACATTTGACAAACAGTACAGGAGGAGATGAGGGCCCTATTCCCGTAGGAACTCACAATCTAGGAGGGTTGGGGTTGGAAACAGGAGGAGAGGACTGTAAGGTGAGAGTGATTGATGGTTGTGTCAGTGAGTTAGGTGGTAGGTATTCTGACTCCGATCGTTGTATAGCGATTTATCCCTTGCATAGACCTCTTTGCCTGGCCTGTATAAGTAGATGCAATCACCGAGGACAATCCTTATCAGATAGCTGAACTCACCAAAACACTGTTTCTTTCCACGACTTGCTTTATTCCGTACATCAGGTTACAGCAGATCACAGGATACAGCAGATGATGGAATTATAGGTTTTTTGCGGTCAAAAGATGATTCTGTCCTAACATGAGGATGAACATACATGTGCTGCTGGATAACTACACCATGCTGCAGCTCTTACAAGAAGGAAGGGTGGAACTAAACACACACAGGAAGTGCATCATCATAAAGCGAGGGAGAAAAGAAGAAAAACATGTACAATACAGAAAGACCACTAGGTGGCAGCATAAGGCAACATAAGGATATCTATACACTATAAATCCCCATCTAAATGAATAACTGTAACAGCACAGTAGGCTTCCCTAATTATGGAATTATGGTAGGCTTCCCTTATTCTTTGGAGACAGCAAGGGGGTGCGCCTGGGAGTTCTGGCATGGAGGCCTTCATTACGCAGTGTGCGCCGTATTGTCTGAGCTGAAACTTCAGTACCCACATCTGACAAATCTTTTCTCAGTTCCTCAGCAGTCACACGGGGACTTTTCTCCACTCTACGCTTCAGGTAGCGCACAGCAGTCGAAGTCAGCATCTTCTTTCTGCCACGACCAGGTAGCGTTTCAACAGTGCCCTTTGCCTTGAATTTGCGAATGATGCTTCCTATGGTCTCTCTTGGTATGTTTAACATCTTTGCAATCTTCTTATAGCCATTGCCCTTCCTGTGAAGAGTAATCACCTCTTCTCTTGTCTTCCTGGACCATTCTCTTGACTTCACCATGTTTGTAACCACACCAGTCTAGAAGGAGCTGAGTATCAGTCATTTTAAAGCTGCCTAATTGGTGCTTATTATGCTTTATTGCTGCTCCGTGACATCCACAGGTGTTTTCAATACCTGATTGAAAACACTTGAATGAACCTCTGTTCTTCAGAGTGGTAGTCTTTAAGGGGTTGAATAATTGTGTCAATGAAGAATTCACAAAAGAAACATTTACTACTGTATTACAAAACCAATTGATGTCATTTTAGTTGCATATGGTTCTTTAAAAAGTCCTTGTAGGATTTCATTCTGAATACAATTACAAATGTACACTAAATTACCTAAAACCCTTTACAGCATTGGGGGTTGAATAATTTTGAACACAACTGTATATGGTCTGGTGTGCATGGGTATGTATGGTCTGGTGTGCCTGGGTATGCATGTATGGATGGTCTGGTGTGCCTGGGTATGTATGTATGGATGGTCTGGTGTGCCTGGGTATGTATGTATGGATGGTCTGGTGTGCCTGGGTATGTATGTATGGATGGATGGTCTGGTGTGCCTGGGTATGTATGGATGGATGGTCTGGTGTGCCTGGGTATGTATGTATGTATGGATGGATGGTCTGGTGTGCCTGGGTATGTATGTATGTATGTATGGATGGTCTGGTGTGCCTGGGTATGTATGTATGGATGGTCTGGTGTGCCTGGGTATGTATGTATGGATGGTCTGGTGTGCCTGGGTATGTATGTATGGATGGTCTGGTGTGCCTGGGTATGTATGTATGGATGGATGGTCTGGTGTGCCTGGGTATGTATGGATGGATGGATGGATGGTCTGGTGTGCCTGGGTATGTATGTATGTATGGATGGATGGTCTGGTGTGCCTGGGTATGTATGTATGTATGTATGGATGGTCTGGTGTGCCTGGGTATGTATGTATGTATGGTCTGGTGTGCCTGGGTATGTATGTATGTATGGATGGTCTGGTGTGCCTGGGTATGTATGTATGTATGGATGGTCTGGTGTGCAGGGGTATGTATGTATGTATGGATGGTCTGGTTTGCCTGGGTATGTATGGATGTTCTGGTTTGCCTGGGTATGTATGTATGGATGGATGGTCTGGTGTGCAGGGGTATGGATGTATGGATGGCCTGGTGTGCAGGTGTATGGATGTATGGATGGCCTGGTGTGCAGGTGTATGGATGTATGATTGGCCTGGTGTGCAGGTGTATGGATGTATGATTGGCCTGGTGTGCAGGTGTATGGATGTATGATTGGCCTGGTGTATGGATGGTCTGGTGTGCAGGGGTATGGATGGTCTGGTGTGCAGGGGTATGGATGGTCTGGTGTGCAGGGGTATGGATGTATCAGTGATGTACGGTGAGGTCAGTGGCTGGTGAGGCACTGGCTAGTATCAGAGCCAGATATACACAGGGTTACGCAGTAGCAATTTACGCATTTGATTATCGTTATATAGGAGAATAGAGTTTCACTATTTATAAAAGTAAAGTTCGCATATTGTTTTTTTAGTTCTTAGGCTGGGGTCAAACGAAAGTATTTTTACACGCGAACGTAAAAAAGTGCTTCCGAACGTATTGATGTATTTTTTCACGGAATATGCGAAAACGGTCATACGATGCGCATTTTCGTGCGTGATGTTTTACGAATCCAAACCAGGAAACTTTTTGCGTCTGGACGTTATGTTGGCCGGACACGAGCAGGGTCTGACGTCTCCAAATCACACACACACACACACACCGCTATGCAGACGCAGCGCACTCTGTACGTCCGTACTAGAGGTTCTGCGTTCTCGAAAAAATGCGTTCATTTTCCACTTGCGTTGCGCGGCTGGACTTTCGTGCGACCGTACTTCGTATATTGGCTGTCATTGCCCGTCATTTGCTGCTAGTGCGGCCGTGATTAAGTGCGCCAGAACGCACGTTAAAAATGCGCTGGTCTGACCCCAGCCTAAGAGCATGCACTTACAATACTGACTAATAGAGGGCGCGATTACACACACACATGCTGACTGCTGAGCTCTGCCTGCCCGCCCCCCACGACTGACGAGGACAGTCACATGTCCTGCATCAATCAATCCATGGGGAGCTCTGCCTCCCATGGGGAGCGTTTTTTTTTTTTTTTTTTTAAAAAGAATTGCTTGAGACCAATTGAGCTTTCCCATTGGCTCAAGCTTTCAATTGCTCTCAGTGCCTCTGGAGGCACTGAGAAGCGTAGAACCAGGAAGTCAGCTTGAGCTATGCTCAGTGCTACCCCTGCTGTCTGTGTAGTGAATCACACACACAAAGCAGCCGGCAAACTGAAAGGCCCTGCCTTCCCTGACTGCACGTCCCTGGTATGTATGTATGGTCTGGTGTGCAGGGGTATGGATGTTCTGGTGTGTAGGGGTATGGATGGTCTGGTGTGCAGGGGTATACGTGGTCTGGTGTGCAGGGGTATACGTGGTCTGGTGTGCAGGGGTATACATGTATGGATGGTCTTGTGTGCAGGGGTATGGATGGTCTGGTGTGCCAGGCTATACATGCATGTGTGGTCTGGTGTGCCGGAGTATGCATCTATGTGTGGTGTGTGGGTGCAGTGGGTAAATAGGGTGTCTGGCCATACAGGTCAATACCGTCATAAATTGGACAGACTTTCAGCAAAAACTTTATTGAAAAGCGACGCATGACATTAAATAAAGGTATCAGTGAGTACCCAGCAAAAAGAATATTGGCACTAGTACTCTGTCTAAAAATGGCATTGTGTATTTTTAGTTGTTGAAAGTAAAGCTTTGGCTGAAGCAAAAACTGTCTCCTAACTTTTGTAGCTGGCTCCTAGATTCAGAGCAAATTTGCCAAGCCCTGCTATAAACACCTATTATTAGAAGAAGAATAGCAGTTTTTTTTTTCCCCCTGCACTTTGGAGTTCTTCGGTGCAATTCGGAGACCCTGCGGTGAATAGTGAATTCACCGCAGGGTCGGCAAAACAAAATCGCCGAAGTGTGCCGAACTAAAAAGCACCAAAATTTCACAGAAATTTCAGTGCTTTCTGAGTAACCCCTAAGGCTATGGTCAGACGAGCGCATTTTCTACGGACTATGCGCCCTTGCAGTACGGACGCACTTTTTGACAGAAGACGCAGTAGAGGCCACACAATCCATTTTTGTGACTGACGTTATTTTTGACGGATGTAGGAGGGAAAATAAATTAAAATGAAAAAACATTTTGTCCGTCACAAATGCTGGACGTATAAATGCAGTCCGTCTGACCACGTTCCATCACTCACACACACAAAGCTTTGCGGATGTTGCAGACGTGGTGTACTCCGCACGTCCGTCCTAGCAGTTCGATGTTCTTTCGCAGCTTCCGTAGTGCATCCGCACTTCCGTGCGGACGAACTTCGCGTGTGGGCCTTCATTGGTCATGATTATCTGCTACCACAGACGTACTAAAGTGCGGCTACACGGACGTTAACACTGCGTTCGTCTGACCCCAGCATAAATGAGCAAAAACTGCGAAAATGAGCTCAGCACACAGGGCCAAATAACTCAGCAGCGGAAAGGTTAAAGGAGAGAGGGGCTTTACTTTGCTGTCACATTAACATTTACACACTCCTTTATTATGAAACAAAGTGCCACAGTGACAAAACAGTGGAATTAAAGCGATTGGAATGTTCACCATAGCAACGGGACACAGGTTATTAAGAATTGATACAATTCCTTTCCTCTAAGGCTAGGGTCAGACGAACGCATTTTTCACGTTGTCCGTGAAAAAGTGCGTTCGAACGAATGGACGTATTTTTTCCCGGAATACGCGACAGCGGTCATACGATGCGCATTTTCGTCCGTGATTTTGTACGGATCATCAATAAAACACTTTTTGCGTCTGGACGTTATGTTAGCCGGACATTAGCAGCGTCTGACGTCTCCCAATCACGCAAACACGCCGCTATGCGGCCGCAGCGCACTCTGTACGTCAGTAGTAGCGGTTTGACGTTCTTGAAAAAATGCGTTCGTTTGCCACATGCGTTGCGCGGACGAACTTCGTGCGGCCGTTCGTCGTGTGTTCCCCGGCATTGGACGTCATTTGCTGCTAGCACGGCCGTGATTTTGTGCGGCTAAACGCACGTTAAAACTGCTTTCGTCTGACCTTAGCCTAACAGAACTATTAATAAATGAACAGAAATTATAATCACTCATGGACCTTGTGTGATCTTTGGTGACAGATTAACTAAATGCTGATATTAAGGACTACATTCCGGTTAATAAAAATAAACAAATGCAATGCTTTGCTGTGTTGGGTCGATCTTTCCAGCCTGTGCGCACTTTGGGATGATGCACTTTGGCACATATTGATTATGGCGGTGACTGCAGAGACGTGCTGGGTGACACGAGTGGTTTACTCGACTTCACATGAACTAAAAAATATAATGTTATGGCTCGGTGACCACAGAAACGCTGCCTGGCTTTATAAAACCATATAATTTAATCCAAATGTTAACCCCACATCCAGCATCTGGTCTGACAAGTTCACTTCCCTCATATTACAGAACTTCCCTAAAATTGCTGTACACTGTGCAGCCACTGATGCCAGCTCCTCCATGTTTTCCTGCACAAATATAGCTTATACACGTTGAGGGGCACTTAATGTAAAATGCAACCCTGCGGGATGCATCAGGCAACCTGCATTGATTAGGTAATTGCCTTTCTGGACTGGAACACGTGATTTTTACATGTTGAAGAGCAGCAGCTTTCCTGTGCTTTCCCTCTGCATTAAATAGTAATGTGTCAAACCACCCCTTTTTCTAAATAAACGAAAACAAAAAAAACACCCCACCTTTAAAATGAGCGACCAGCCTGACATGCACATGAATTGAGCTGCCCACAAACACAGCCACAGCCTCATTGCTGGGTATGTCTTCTGCTACTGCCCCTCATATACAGTAATCACATGCAGTCTCCCCCTGCTGCCCTAGGGTGGACCAAACGACCACCCTGCCCTATCCATGCTGCCCAGTACAACCCGATCAATATTCCCAGGGGAACATTGAATAATCAAGCTTTATTAGCTCACCAACACCCGGAGTCCAGGCATACATACCATCCAGACCTCAGCCCCGCCTCCTGCTTCCACCCAGCCTGTCCCAGCCCAGAGAACAATATCGCCCGAAATAATCCATTCTAAAGCTCTTACTGCCATCTATTGGCTGCACGAAATGTTGCGTTATCTCACAAGGACCAGGAAGTAAAGGACTGTACTGAGGGAGGAGTCCGGTAACAACAAATGACTCCAAGGGCACACTCAGGGGTGGGCAAGCACTAACAGCCCTATCAGTGACCACACACTACACATGCACACCAATAGTGTTCACGGTTTTTCATGTGTAGTGATGGCTAAGGAAGTTGCATCATATAAATTAGGACAATATATGTTAATATACATTGATAATATAATATCATCGTGTTTATGTTATGTAGAGGCTGTATATTAGGGGTCCCAGGATAGTGTGGTCAGGCTGTGTGTGATGAGAGTTGTAGAATGTATGTGGAAGTAAAATCTAATTTGCATGATAGTCTTTATCATCTTTCAGGTCTATTCACTAAAGGTGAAACTCAGGAGAACGACTGGAGAAGTGAAAGTTCGAGGTCAAAATAGCCAAACCAGAAAAATTCTCCCATTTATCTCACTTTCCAAATCCGCTAATTTGGTCTAGATTGTTCTCTTCTCCTTACAATTCTCCTGTGTTTTACCTTTAGTGAATAGACCTGTATGGCTTTCATCTTGTGTCTCATTGATAATGAGGAAAATGTGTCATAGAGACCAACAGGGTTGTTCAGAGAGAGGTGAAAAGCAGGAGAATGGACAATGGAAAATTCTAGGTCAAAATAGCTGATTTGGAAAGTGAGATAAATGGGAAAGTTTTTCTGGTTTGGCTATTTTGACCTAGAATTTTCCAGCCATTCTCCTGCTTTTCACCTCTCTCTGAATAACCCTGCAGATGTTTTTTAAGATTATATTTTATAATTAAAAAAATATGATGGTAAGTTTCTGTTTAAAGTTCTATTCAATTATCAATCTCCAGTTTGTACCATTATAGCGCCCACATTTTGTAACCGTCTTGTTGCTCACACACCGAGGGTTTCCAGATCGCTGTGGCGTAGCGTGGGTTGTCAGCGCCCGGGGCCAGACAAGAATTTTGCGCCCCCCCCCCCCCAACCTGTGGACACGTTCGCATGCCCCGATTCCCTTCCACCATTAGGGCATTGAACCCCTTAACTGTGATAAAATGTAATGTGCAGAGTGTATGAGCGTATCGCAGAGCTCCACAGCAATAAAACACACAGTAATGTGCAGCTCACACATGGATATATATTGCCCCCAGCAGCTCAAACATGGATATATATTGCCCCCAGCAGCTCAAACATGAATATATTTGCCTCCAGTAGCTCAAACATGAATATATTTCCCCCGTAGCTCAAACATGAATATATTTGCCCCAGTAGCTCAAACATGAATATATATTGCCCCAGCAGCTCAAACATGCATATATTTGCCCCCAGTAGCTCAAACATGAATATATTTGCCCCAGTATCTCAAACATGGATATATATTGCCCCCATCAGCTCAAACATGGATATATATTGCCCCAGCAGCTCAAACATGTATATATTTGCCCCCAGTAGCTCAAACATGAATATATTTGCCCCCCGTAGCTCAAACATGAATATATTTGCCCCAGTAGCTCAAACATGAATATATATTGCCCCAGCAGCTCAAACATGCATATATTTGCTCCCAGTAGCTCAAACATGAATATATTTGCCCCAGTATCTCAAACATGGATATATATTGCCCCCATCAGCTCAAACATGGATATATATTGCCCCAGCAGCTCAAACATGGATATATATATATTGCCCCCAGCAGCTCAAACATGAATATATATTGCACTCAGTAGCTCAAACATGAATATATTTGCCCCAGTAGCTCAAACATGAATATATTTTCCCCAGTAGCTCAAACATGAATATATTTGCCCCAGTAGCTCAAACATGAATATATTTGCCCCCCAGTAGCTCAAACCTGAATATATTTGCCCCAGTAGCTCAAACATGGATATATATTGCCCCCAGCAGCTCAAACATGAATATATTTGCCCCCAGTAGCACAAACATGAATATATTTTCCCCAGTATCTCAAACATGAATATATTTTCCCCAGTATCTCAAACATGGATATATATTGCCCCCAGCAGCTCAAACATGAATATATATTGCCCTCAGTAGCTCAAACATGAATATATTTGCCCCCAGTAGCTCAAACATGAATATATTTTCCCCAGTAGCTCAAACATGAATATATTTTCCCCAGTAGCTCAAACATGAATATATTTGCCCCCAGTAGCTCAAACATGAATATATTTTCCCCAGTAGCTCAAACATGGATATATATTGCCCCCATCAGCTCAAACATGGATATATATTGCCCCAGCAGCTCAAACATGGATATATATATATTGCCCCCAGCAGCTCAAACATGAATATATATTGCACTCAGTAGCTCAAACATGAATATATTTGCCCCCAGTAGCTCAAACATGAATATATTTTCCCCAGTAGCTCAAACATGAATATATTTGCCCCAGTAGCTCAAACATGAATATATTTGCCCCCCAGTAGCTCAAACCTGAATATATTTGCCCCAGTAGCTCAAACATGGATATATATTGCCCCCAGCAGCTCAAACATGAATATATTTGCCCCCAGTAGCTCAAACTTGAATATATTTACCCCCCAGTAGCACAAACATGAATATATTTTCCCCAGTATCTCAAACATGGATATATATTGCCCCCAGCAGCTCAAACATGAATATATATTGCCCTCAGTAGCTCAAACATGAATATATTTGCCCCCAGTAGCTCAAACATGAATATATTTTCCCCAGTAGCTCAAACATGAATATATTTGCCCCCAGTAGCTCAAACATGAATATATTTTCCCCAGTAGCTCAAACATGAATATATTTGCCCCAGTAGCTCAAACATGAATATATTTGCCCCCAGTAGCTCAAACCTGAATATATTTGCCCCAGTAGCTCAAACATGTATATATATTGCCCCCAGCAGCTCAAACATGAATATATTTGCCCCCAGTAGCTCAAACATGAATATATTTGCCCCCCAGTAGCACAAACATGAATATATTTGCCCCAGTATCTCAAACATGGATATATATTGCCCCCAGCAGCTCAAACATGAATATATATTGCCCTCAGTAGCTCAAACATGAATATATTTGCCCCCAGTAGCTCAAACATGAATATATTTTCCCCAGTAGCTCAAACATGAATATATTTGCCTCAGTAGCTCAAACATGAATATATTTGCCCCCCAGTAGCACAAACATGAATATATTTGCCCCAGTATCTCAAACATGGATATATATTGCCCCCAGCAGCTCAAACATGAATATATTTGCCCCCAGTAGCTCAAACATGAATATATTTGCCCCAGTAGCTCAAACATGGATATATATTGCCCCCATCAGCTCAAACATGGATATATAGTGCCCCAGCAGCTCAAACATGGATATATATTGCCCCAGCAGCTCAAACATGCATATATTTGCCCCAGTAGCTCAAACATGAATATATTTGCCCCAGTATCTCAAACATGGATATATAGTGCCCCAGCAGCTCAAACATGGATATATATTGCCCCCAGCAGCTCAAACATGAATATATATTGCCCTCAGTAGCTCAAACATAAATATATTTGCCCCCAGTAGCTCAAACATGAATATATTTTCCCCAGTAGCTCAAACATGAATATATTTGCCCCCAGTAGCTCAAACATGGATATATATTTCCCCAGTAGCTCAAACATGAATATATTTGCCTCAGTAGCTCAAACATGAATATATTTGCCCCAGTAGCTCAAACATGGATATATACTGCCCCCAGTAGCTCAAACATGAATATATACTGCTCCCAGTAGCTCAAACAGGAATATATTTGCCTCAGTAGCTCAAACATGAATATATTTGCCACAGTATCTCAAACATGGATATATATTGCCCCAACAGCTCAAACATGGATATATAGTGCCCCAGCAGCTCAAACATAAATATATTTGCCCCCAGTAGCTCAAACATGAATATATTTTCCCCAGTAGCTCAAACATGAATATATTTGTCCCATCAGCTCAAACATGGATATATAGTGCCCCAGCAGCTCAAACATGGATATATATTGCCCCCAGCAGCTCAAACATGCATATATTTGCCCCAGTAGCTCAAACATGAATATATTTGCCCCCCAGTAGCACAAACATGAATATATTTGCCCCAGTATCTCAAACATGGATATATATTGCCCCCAGCAGCTCAAACATGAATATATATTGCCCTCAGTAGCTCAAACATGAATATATTTGCCCCCAGTAGCTCAAACATGAATATATTTTCCCCAGTAGCTCAAACATGAATATATTTGCCTCAGTAGCTCAAACATGAATATATTTGCCCCCAGTAGCTCAAACATGATATATATTGCCCCAGTATCTCAAACATGGATATATATTGCCCCCAGCAGCTCAAACATGAATATATTTGCCCCCAGTAGCTCAAACATGAATATATTTGCCCCAGTAGCTCAAACATGGATATATATTGCCCCAGCAGCTCAAATATGGATATATATTGCCCCCAGCAGCTCAAACATGAATATATTTGCCCCCAGTAGCTCAAACATGAATATATTTGCCCCAGTAGCTCAAACATGGATATATATTGCCCCCAGCAGCTCAAACATGCATATATTTGCCCCCAGTAGCTCAAACATGAATATATTTGCCCCAGTATCTCAAACATGGATATATATTGCCCCCATCAGCTCAAACATGGATATATAGTGCCCCAGCAGCTCAAACATGGATATATATTGCCCCAGCAGCTCAAACATGCATATATTTGCCCCAGTAGCTCAAACATGAATATATTTGCCCCAGTATCTCAAACATGGATATATAGTGCCCCAGCAGCTCAAACATGGATATATATTGCCCCCAGCAGCTCAAACATGAATATATATTGCCCTCAGTAGCTCAAACATAAATATATTTGCCCCCAGTAGCTCAAACATGAATATATTTTCCCCAGTAGCTCAAACATGAATATATTTGCCCCCCAGTAGCTCAACATGGATATATATTTTCCCCAGTAGCTCAAAATGAATATATTTGCCTCAGTAGCTCAAACATGAATATATTTGCCCCAGTAGCTCAAACATGGATATATACTGCCCCCAGTAGCTCAAACATGAATATATACTGCCCCCAGTAGCTCAAACAGGAATATATTTGCCTCAGTAGCTCAAACATGAATATATTTGCCACAGTATCTCAAACATGGATATATATTGCCCCATCAGCTCAAACATGGATATATAGTGCCCCAGCAGCTCAAACATAAATATATTTGCCCCCAGTAGCTCAAACATGAATATATTTTCCCCAGTAGCTCAAACATGAATATATTTGTCCCATCAGCTCAAACATGGATATATAGTGCCCCAGCAGCTCAAACATGGATATATATTGCCCCCAGCAGCTCAAACATGCATATATTTGCCCCAGTAGCTCAAACATGAATATATTTGCCCCAGTATCTCAAACATGGATATATATTGCCCCATCAGCTCAAACATGGATATATATTGCCCCCAGCAGCTCAAACATGAATATATATTGCCCTCAGTAGCTCAAACATGAATATATTTGCCCCCAGTAGCTCAAACATGAATATATTTTCCCCAGTAGCTCAAACATGAATATATTTGCCCACAGTAGCTCAAACATTGATATATATTGCCCCCAGTAGCTCAAACATGAATATATTTGCCTCAGTAGCTCAAACATGAATATATTTGCCCCAGTAGCTCAAACATGGATATATACTGCCCCCAGTAGCTCAAACATGGATATATACTGCCCCCAGTAGCTCAAACATGAATATATTTGCCCCCAGTAGCTCAAACATGAATATATTTGCCCCCAGTAGCTCAAACATGGATATATACTGCCCCCAGTAGCTCAAACATCAATATTTTTGCCCCCAGCAGCTCAAACATGAATATATTTTCCCCCAGCACCTCAAACATGGATATATATTGCCCCCCTTTCTCACCGGCTCTGAGGGCCCGCGGGTTGGTAGGGGGGGCCTGGTTTGGGGCGTCATAGTGGGCCCTCACCGGTTTCCCTGTGATGGTCATCAGTGCACGTAACAGGCAGCCAGCGGGGCAGTCTATAAATGCCGCGGTGGCGTCTGCAGCATGCCTGCATCCCAGTCTAAAACTGGAGCAGGCACGTTGCACTGGCGCCGCCCCTCACGTGACATGTCACGCGAGGGGGCGGCGCAGGCGCCACCGCAGCGTTTCCAGAGTGCTGGCTGCCTGTGTGCACTGATGACCATCACAGGGCAGGGAAATCGGCGGGGGCCCACTATGGCGCCCCTAAAAAAACTGCGCTCGGGGCCACCGCCCCCCCAGCTACACCACTGCCAGATCAGCCAGGTTTTCCTGGATATATATTACGATTTCACGCAGAGGGAAACACATGGAAAAGTGCTGCCCTGCAACGTGTAAAATTCATATGCTGCAGGAAGGAAATCAAGACAGGTCACCTGGGATTATTTTTTGATTTTTTTTTTTACCTACGGCGTATGGATTCTACATGGTGCGGGGTGGCATTTTTCATGCACGGCCCATTACACTTCTGGTTATTATTTTCATCTTGTGTCCTGCCCAGCAGTGTGCTGTCTCCATTTACTGTCTGTTGCTTGCACCTCCGACTTTAGGGCTTTTAGTCGCGCAATACGGGTTCCAACCCGGCACTCACCGGATGCCACCCTGACACTACATTGGAGTTGGTGAGTCCGGTCCCATCTTTTATTTATACCCAGTAGAGAATAAAATCTGACACTGAGCCTGCGCTACAATCCGTTCATTAACCAACTAGCTATTGCATCAGTTACAAGCGTTTATGAAGCGCCAACAAGTTCCGTAGCGCTGTACAAAGGGAGAGTCAGAATAACAAAAATACATAGACCTTACACACACATCAGTATATATAGTTTTAAATTCCATCCGAAATGGCTCTTGCTGAATTTATGTTTTTGGAGATGGGTTTAAATACCACAGTAAATAAAAGAGATTGAGGGTAAGACCTTGTGACAATGCTCCAGGCTATGACTGCACATCCCAGTATGACAGCCTGTGTATAATGCATTAACAGCGATAGAACTCGAAGGTCATGGCATTTCTGAACTAACTGATGCTCTTCCTGAAGATGTTTTCAATTGCGCCAACATATCCCAACGCAAATGGGTTTTTAAACAAATATCCCATAATCAAGGTTGTGTTTGTTGTAAATATGCTGGTGGATATTTCCTCTTGATGGCGATAAACATTATTCAAGCAGTGTTGGATGTGAGAAAGGCAATTTGAAGAGATGTGATGCAATCTAATAGTAGTTTGGCCCTGGGGCCGCTTTCCCATTATTCTTTCTTCACAGTCTGCCATTGTTCTGACCACCATCAATCTAGATGCGCCTCATTAACAGGGTTGGTTATTATGTTTATCTTTACTAGACACTCTTAAATTTGAGATGTTAGTCCATTAGTATAACATGATCAATACAGCAAAGACCTTCTTGCAATAAAATGAGGGACTATAGTGCATCAGATAATTAACAATGTAACATACAACACAGGTTGGGTCGCATACGTTATTAACCTTCATCCTTCCCTCTTAACATTAAATCACAAACAGCCATCCCTCTTATTCTAGAGTCAGACGAACACAGTCTGAGCGCACTCTGTGTGCGTGCACAACGGACGGACGTTCTGACGGAAGACACCACACAGTCTGGTTTTTATGACGGACATAGAAAAAAAGGGAAATCTGGGAAACAAAACTAAGTTGAAAAGGATATGAATAGGCATTTTGTGCGTCAAGGTGCTGGACGTCGCAAATGCGCTGCGTCTGACGTCTCTTCATCACGCACACAGAACGCTACGCGGATGTGGTGGACGTGGCGCACTCTGCGCGTCCGTGTTAGCGGCTTTACGTTCTTGCCTAATTTGTGTCCGTTTGTCACATGCGTTGTGCGTGCGCAGTTCTGTGCGGACGCACTTAGTGTTTGGGTCTCTATTGCTCATGATTCTATGCTACGACGGACGTTAAACTGTGCGGCAACACGGACGTGATCACTGCGTTCGTCTGACACGGGCTTAAGGCTCGGGTCAGACGAGCGCAGTGTTCACGTCCGTGTTGCCGCACATTTTAACGTCTGTGGTAGCATACAATTATGAACAATAGAGACCCACACACAAATTACGTCTGCACAGAAGTCCGGACGCATAACGGACGCGGCAAATGGACGTAAGTTAGACAAGAACGTTAGACAAGCTTTCTCACTTCCTGTCTTCTAATCTTCCATGCCTAATTCTCGGGGACTTCAACATTCCCATTGATGATCCTTCCGCCCCTGCTGCCTCCAAACCTCTTTCACTCACGTCCTCCCTTGGACTCACACAATCCTCCCTCCTCCCTACCCACCGCGATGGTCACGCTATTTACCTTGTCTTTTCCAACCTCTGCTCCATTTCTGAGTTCAACTGTCGCCCTTTCCCCATCTCTGACCACCACCTTCTCTCTTTCAACCTATCTGGACTTCCTAAACACCCTGCTCCCCCACCCCGCACACACACTCGCAGAAATCTACATGCTGTGGATCCCCATCAATTCTCCAATCTACTTCACCACCTCCCTCACACCTCATCCTTCACCTGCCCTGATGCTGCCACTAATCACTACAACACTACTCTTATCTCTGCTCTAGACACTCTTGCTCCTCTTCGACTCTGTAAGGCCCCACGCCGCCAGCTTCAGCCCTGGCACACCCTCCAGACTCGCTACCTGCAAAGATGCTCCCGCACTGCAGAGCGTGCCTGGAGGAAATCCCGCTCTGAAGCTGATTTTGTTCACTTCAAGTTTATTCTCCGGTCATACACCTCTGCCCTCCAATTGGCCAAACAATCCTTCTTCTCATCTCTTATATCTGCGCTGTCCTCCAACCCTAAACGGCTCTGGTCCACCTTCAACACCCTCCTCTACCCACCTGCACCTCCCCCCTCAGCTGCCTTCAGCGCTCAAGACCTGGCAGACTACCTCCTCAGTAAAACTCTAACTATCAGAAGCAACATCCCAACACAAGATAGTTATCTGCCACCTCCACTCCCAGAGGTCCCCTCTGTCACCCTCTGCCGCTTCCTCCCAGCCACTGAGGAGGAAGTCAATTCCTTATTGTCCTCCTCACATCTCACCACGTGCCTGCTCGACCCCATTCCCTCACATCTAATTCCTCCCCTCTCCTCCTCCCTCACCCCTGCTCTCACACACATCTTCAACCTATCTCTCTCCACTGGCTCCTTTCCATCCGCCTTCAAACACGCGCTAGTTACCCCTTTACTAAAGAAACCATCCCTCGATCCCAACTCTCCATCCAACTACCGCCCTGTATCCCTGCTTCCCTTTACCTCTAAGCTCTTAGAAAATCTAGTCTTCAACCGCCTCTCCCTCTTCCTCTCCTCCAATTCCCTACTTGACCCCCTGCAATCTGGCTTCCGTCCCCTACACTCAACTGAAACTGCCCTCACCAAAGTCACCAACGACCTCCTAACTGCTAAAAAACACGGCCACTATTCTATTCTCATCCTGCTTGACCTCTCGGCTGCTTTTGACACTGTTGACCACCCCCTCCTTCTACAGACCCTCAACTCTCTGGGTCTCGGTGACACTGCACTTGCTTGGGTTGACTCCTATTTATCCAACAGGTCCTTCTGTGTGTCCTTTGCTGGTAACTCCTCCTCTTCATTGCCTCTATCTGTTGGTGTACCTCAAGGCTCTGTCCTTGGTCCTCTGCTCTTTTCCATCTACACCTCCTCCCTGGGCAAAATCATCAACAGCTTTGGCTTTAATTACCACCTCTACGCTGATGACACTCAGATCTACCTCTCTACCCCTGATCTCTCTCCCCCTGTCTTTTCAAAAGTCAGTGACTGTTTATCTGGCATCTCCTCCTGGATGGCCTCCCACCACCTAAAGATCAACATGTCAAAGACTGAGCTCCTACTTATTCCTCCCTCCAATGCCTCCCCACCTCCTGATTTCTCTATCACGGTGGAGGGTATCACCATCTCCCCATCAAACCAAGTGCGCTGTCTTGGAGTTACACTTGACTCTGCTCTTTCCTTCATCCCCCACATCAAGTCTCTTTCCTCCTCCTGCCGATACCAACTGCATAATATTTCCAGAATTCGGCCATTTCTTACCGCTGTCACCACAAAACAACTCATTCACGCCCTGGTAATCTCCCGACTCGACTATTGCAATAATCTCTTATCTGGCCTCCCTCTGTCCCGCCTCTCCCCCCTACAATCCATCCTGAACGCCTCCGCCAGGCTAATTCACCTCACCCGCCGCTCTGTCTCTGCCGCTCCCCTCTGCGAGTCCCTTCACTGGCTCCCCATCCACTGCAGAATTAAGTTCAAAATCCTTATCCTTACCTACAAAACCTTCACTAACTCACAGTGGCGTAGCGTGGGTTGTCAGCGCCCGGGGCCAGCCAAGAATTGTGCGCCCCCCCCAACCTGTGGACACGTTATCAATATTGCCCCAGCCAGCTCACCTGGATATTGCCCCAGCCAGCTCACACATGGATATTGCCACAGCTCACACATGGATATTGCCCCAGCTCACACATGGATTTGCCCCAGCTCACACACGGATTTGCCCCAGCTCACACACGGATATGCCCCAGCTCACACATGGATTTGCCCCAGCTCACACACGGATTTGCCCCAGCTCACACACGGATATGCCCCAGCTCACACATGGATATTGCCCCAGCTCACACATGGATTTGCCCCAGCTCACACACGGATTTGCCCCAGCTCACACACGGATATGCCCCAGCTCACACATGGATATTGCCCCAGCTCACACATGGATTTGCCCCAGCTCACAAATGGATATGCCCCAGCTCATGGATACACTGCCCCAGCTCATGGAGATACTGCCCCAGCTCATGGATATACTGCCCCAGCACATGGATACTGCCCCAGCACATGGATACTGCCCCAGCTCATGGAGATATGCCCAAGCTCATGGATATACTGCCCCAGCTCATGGATATACTGCCCCAGCTCATGGATATACTGCCCCAGCACATGGATACTGCCCCAGCTCATGGAGATACTGCCCCAGCTCATGGAGATATTGCCCCAGCTCATGGATATACTGCCCCAGCACATGGATATACTGCCCCAGCTCATGGATATATTGCCCCAGCTCATGGATATACTGCTCCCAGCTCATGGATATATTGCCCCAGCTCATGGATATACTGCCCCAGCTCATGGATATATTGCCCCAGCTCATTGATATACTGCCCCAGCTCATGGATATATTGCCCCAGCTCATGGATATATTGCCCCAGCTCGTGGATATACTGCCCCCCAAGCTCTCATGGATATATGCCCCAGCTCGTGGATATACTGCCCCCCAAGCTCTCATGGATATATGCCCCAGCTTGTGGATATACTGCCCCCCAAGCTCTCATTGATATGCCCCAGCTCAGACCCCAGACCAGACATGGGGCGGCTGTTCGAATGCTCTATCGGCATTCGGACAGCCACCCCTGGAGCTTCGTCTCCGGCATACTTACCTGCCTGAGCGGCGCAGGGAAAGTTTCCTCGCTTCCACTCGTTGAAGGACCCAAGCCGCGATCACGTGGGAGTCCCTGCGCCGCTCAGGCAGGTAAGTATGCTGGAGACGGAGCTCCAGGGGCGGCTGTCCGAATGCCGATAGAGCATTCGAACAGCCGCCCAAGCCCGGGCCTCAACTTTTAGGGGCGCAAATTTCTTTTGAAATTATGCACCCCTAAGAAAACTGCGCCCGGGGCCACGGCCCCCCCAGCCCCCCCAACGCTACGCCACTGCTAACTCAGCTCCCCACTACCTGTCCTCACTAATCACCAAATACACCCCAGCCCGCTCCTTAAGGTCAAACAGTGACCTGCGCCTAGCTTCTCCCCGCATCACCTCTTCCCATGATAGACTGCAGGATTTCTCACGCGCAGCCCCCACTCTCTGGAACGCTCTCCCTCGTACTGTCAGACTTTCCCCTAAATTCTCTTCCTTCAAACGCTCCCTTAAAACGTTCCTATTTAGGGAAGCCTACCACCCAACTCACTGACGCAACCATCAATCACTCTCACCTTACAGTCCTCTCCTCCTGTTTCCAACCCCAACCCTCCTAGATTGTGAGTTCCTACGGGAATAGGGCCCTCATCTCCTCCTGTACTGTTTGTCAAATGTTGTTCAATGTATTGTAACCCTGTCTATACTGTGCCTATTGTACAGCGCTGCGGAATATGCTGGCGCTTTATAAATAAAGAATAATAATAATAAAAAACCACTAGAAAAGACGTGTGGAGTGCGCAACATCCGCATAGCTTTATGTGTGAGTGATGGAATGTAGTCAGACGGCATTTTTGACGGACAAAATGGTTTTTCATATTAATTTTATTTCCCATCTACATCAGTCAAAAAAAAGTCAGTCACAAAAACGGACTGTGTGGCCACTACCTTGTCGTCACTCAGTCAGAAAGTACGTCTCTACAGAATGAAAGTATGCACAGTCTGCACAGAATGCGTTCGTCTGACCCTAGCCTAAAGAATAGCAGAGTTCCAGATTTTTTTTCCTGCAGTTTGACGTTCAGCAGTCTGTTCACCGACTCTACTTCAGGGACCCTGTGGTGAATAGATAACAGGGTCGGCAAACTGGAATCGCCAAAATGCGCTGAATGAGAAAGCACTGAAATTTCAGTGCTTTCTGAATAACCCTTATAACGTCGTCAGGAGGATGTGTAGAGTGTCCCTTTTTTAATAAAAAAATATTAGATTCCATTCAAAATATTTTCATTGGCTCCCAAAAACCATGGATAAAAATTACAGGAGGCATCATTTTTGTCTGTATCTGAATTGGAGCATTTTTCTTTTTTGCCCCAGCATCTTTTTTACGCAATGGTTTTACTCATCATTTCAGTAGTAAACCACAGAAAGTCTTTGGGGCACAACACAGAATCTGTACGATCATCCCAGTGGTTCCTCGACCTTCAGAATGCCTCCAGTTTACCCTTAGCCACTGCTACAGGCAGGGCCGGATTTGCATCTCTGTAGCCTGTAGACACAGAAAAGTGGAGCGCCCCTACCCCCTCCCCCCAACAACAAAAGAAAAATAAACATGCCTAAATTTTTGTTTTGGGGCAAACTAAAAAAATGAAACAAACATTTGAAAAAAACTGAAAAACAGTTTCTCTCTGCGCTCAGATCAAAAGAAGGGGCAGAATCTGTTGTGTTAGTTGAGTTAGTGCACTGGCATTGTTTGTTTTATATGTAAAAGCATATTTTGCCTCTGCCGTAGAACAGAGAAAAAAAAATTGCATTTACTTTTTTTCAGTTTTTTAATTTTACACATTACATGGTCATGTTTGGCATCCGGACTCTGACCTTTCCAATGACACCTCACTTAACCTTGTGCAGTGTACAATTCAGAAATGCAGGTTCCAGAGTCCCCCTGTCTCTCCTTACTGCAGTACCACGGTCTAGTTTGTCGATGAAACAATATGTTGCATCATCAGCTCCACACTTACTGACAGTGTGGGAAATTAGAAAGTGAGCTAGTGCAACATTACTGTTCACTTTATAATTGTAAACTGAATAATAGTGCTGCGTTAAATAAAATACATTTTTTCTTTTCGGTTTTATTTTTTCATAAACCTAACCTGGTTATATTTGGTATCACTGGAAGGGCCATAATCTGACCTTTCCAATGATACGTCATATGTCCCTTTAGCCCTTAGGGACATATGCACGCTGAAAACAAGCAAAAACATCTGGATTAACCTTCGAAAAACCCGAGCAGGAGCCGATCACAGGCAGCAAAGCAGCCGAACAGGAGCCGAATCACACAGAGCCGAAGCAGCTGAGAGGCAGAGGAGGCAGTGAATAAATTAGCAAAACCGTTTGTATGAATCTGTGAAAATGAAACGCTGTTTGCAAAGAAACTACTGAGCGAAAATGTCTGAAATTTACACAGGAGGTCCAGGGAATGATAATAAAAATTATCTGTAGTTCTGTTACAGAAAAAATAAGTAAACTTTAAAAAAAATCAGACTTTTAAAAAAAAAAAAAAAAATCAGAAAAATGCTTAAAGTATCCTAAAAAATCTATAAATAAAGAGACTTTTTGCTGCAGAATTTTATAATGAATGGTTTATTAGATATTGAATTAAAACGGGAATATTTTTAACATTGAAGTCTATGGGATTCTCCTGAATAAATTTGCCGAATTAAACCACCGAATGACAGGGAATTAGGGGAACCTTTCACTGCTGGATTGTGTGCTCTGAATAGCCGAAGCAGTGCTTTTTTATGGGGATTTCACTGCCCTCGAACAGGCACCGAACAGGCACCGTATGTGCAGGCAATTCGCCAGGATTTGGCGAATTGCCTGCTCTCTGGATAGCGAATGGCCAGGAAAGGTAACCGAACGCTGATTTTCAGCGTTCGGTTACCTTTCTCAAGCAATTCGGATCTCTTTGGATAACCCTGTAAATGATTGTAAGAAAAAAGAACAAAAAAAGTTTTTTTACGTTTTTTTTTACAGAGCCCCTTGTGGCAGGCATCTGTAGGCACATGCCTACTCTGCCTAGTTATAAATCCAGCCCTGCCTACAGAGTCATCCATCCATCTAAGGGACTCTACATTGGTCACCCATTCTTTCCAGGAGCGTACAGAGTATTTATCCCAGTGAAGAGCAATCAGAATGTAGAAAGGCTACAGATAACATTGGTGGAAATGTCATATTGAAGCAGGAGATAACTGCTGTTCAATTCTTTGATTTTTCTCAGTTTAGCTTCCAGACCAGAAGAAGAGAGGTATGCTCTCGAAAGCTTGTCTTTTAAATGTATTGTTTGTCCAATAAAAAAAGAATCACTACATACTGCTATACTCTGGTGATTTTGGCATCTGGACTAACACGGCTTATCCAATCTACATTATATTTATATATCATATAAAAGCAAAGTGCATTGCTCGATTTCTTTTTGTATAGTGTAATTTCCAGTATGGTTGTGTGGATCATTTTCTGAAAGAGTCAACTATTTGGCCATTCCCACCATATGTGAATAAACGTGCACGTTGCACCCGTGCAGCGCCAAAAGTTGGCAATGATTTTTAGTCTGTAAAAATGTCTAGTGGTAAGATCAATCCGTCTCCTCCCTTGCCGGCTCTTTTTTTGTTGTTGTAACTCCCTGTCCTCCACTCTTGGAATTCGTTTGACAATGTATCAATACATGTTTTAATTGATTTGACATTTGTGTGCAATTTATTTCAGCCAACCCTACCACAGGCTTGTTTTGATAACTGCCTCAGTAAAAGGGAACATGAAGGAAACATATCTCTTGGCAGGTACAGCTGTAAACCTTTTTTATTTTCGAGTTCTGAAAAACTTGGTAACTGTAAAAGTTAAATATCTCTCCTTGGAATTCCAGAAAAAAGCTGTAAGTGACAAAGACAGATTGGTTCCACATAAGAGTGTTGCAGTTACCAGGATGTATTGCCAGTCCTTTCCCACTTGATTCCTAAATGAATGCCTCTGGTTAGAGGTACAGTAAAATTTGTGTACCATGTTTATTTCCATTGCTGTCGAGAAACAAAGATAGACCCAATGGTGTTCTTAGTAATGAACAACAGCTGCTAGGCAGTGCTATAGAAAAACCCTGGGCACCGTAACAAATTCAGCTCACTAGAGGTCTTTTTTTCCTCATTGAAAAAGCTGAGCATGGTACCCAACAGCAGACCTTATCAAGTATTTCTTAGTATATTTAGAAATGTATCCTAATCACTCTACAGACTCTCAGTATCACTTTATGAAGGGAATTTCTAAATGTTTTGCCCACACTGATGAAGGGAACACTAGAGGGCGTAATATGAACGAGGCATTAGAGGTAACGAGTGGAGCCGTTATGCGCACTAATTAACACTAGCGTCTAGTCACTGATCCACCTGAGTTGCAAACTTGTCTGCAGCGGGGCAGTAACAGCTGCTTACTGTATAGTAACGCTTTCTATAGAAATTATTATTTTGCTGGCTGGCAGCTGGATAGCAAGTGGTTCCACAGTCGCATGTTATTCTGGTGTCAAGCCAATAATTTAAAATAGGAAACAAATATTACCGGCTCAGAGCCTCTGACTGTAAGTGATATTGCTTTTGCAACTACTTTGCCTTTTATGGTTCCCTATTACTGGAGGAATAGGGGCCTAGGACAGCAGCTGGGGGACTTTTCTCTGGTGGCCACAAAAACTAAATTTACACTCGCAATCTCCAACCAAACATCCCACTTCCAAGGGATCTATTCGGGCATAAGCGAAAGCAGGAAAAATTTCTGTCAGGGTTATTCAGAGAAAGGTGAAATTCAGAGAATTGGCAGAAGTGAAAATTCTAGGTCAAAATAGCCAAACTAGCAAAATTCTCCCGTTTATCTCACTTTACAAATTGGCTATTTAGTCTAGATTAAGAGGAGAGTGGTGACATGCTAGATGAGGGTGAGTAGAGGGCATGAAGTATTGGGGCGCATGTGGGCTGTGTGGGAAAATGGGGCAGGAAATTAACCATGGGGGATTATTGAGTGAGCTGATAGGTTTCTCTAAAGTAATGTGTTTTCAGAGACTTCTTGAAGGACGAGAGACGAGGAGAGTCTGATGTTGCGGGGGAAGGAGCAGTGGTTTTATAAACAAGGATATGAATATGTAGGGATTATTTAACCTAGCACATTGCAATGAGTATTGTACATCAGATAAAGATTTAAACATGAATGGGCTATTGAATACAATCTAACTGAATCTTTTTGATGTACCCATCATAAGGAGTAATTCTGTCAATTCTCCCTTATCCGGGACACACTTAGTCCATGAAAACCTCAAATTTGATAAACCAAGCCTGAATGCTTCCAGACATTGGAATACGATCGGTTTTCCCAGTGTTCAAAATTCAGGACAGCTCTCCTTACCTGTCCCAAAGCAAAGTGAATGTGTGACATCGTAAATCCCTTCTAGGAGCAAGCTGAGCATACCTACAGTGTGGCAATTTTCAGATAAGCCACAAGATCATGACATACTTGGTCACTCAAAATGGGAGTCAGGGAGGAGGATGAATTCCAGATTTGTAATTGCAGGGGGGAATAGCCCCAAAATGACAAGTAATTATACCATTTCTAATTATTTGCAACTTTACTGATGGGGCACTGCCAGTCTGCCATGTCTGACCTTATTGATGAGCCTCCATTGTGGATGAGTGGGTGTCCAACTGATTAGGGGTCCCCAGATTTCTAGTGGTGACATTGATCAAGGCACTGGAAAACCTTAAAAGATGTATTTCCATGCATTATTTGGCAATTCAATTAAACCTTGAAACAATTGTTAAACCGAGTTAAATGTCTTTGCAACCATAACATTACCCCTATTATTTATTAGCTGATAGTACATACTGATTTAAAGGCATATGCTAAAACACTGCTAATGTATATACATCTACAATTTACCTAAATGGCTCCAGGCAATTTATTTCTTTCACTTTCATTTAACTACTCATAACGAATGAATAAACGTCTGGTTTTACTTCAGTGCAGCAATCTTTTTGATAAATGAATTGGAACAGAGACATTTTATGGGGACTTGGCGCAATCTGAACTTTAAATCATCAGGGTAAAATCAAACGTACATATTTCCAGGTCACTTCCAAATCAGACAAAATGAACAGTTAATCCAGATCCTGCGATTTGAGGAAAGAAAGTTACACGAGTAGCTTTCAATTTTCACACACTAAGCATTGTGTAATATAGGTAATTACTTTTTAAATTCACGGCCTTCTTGCTTCTGTACAAGAACATTGCCAAGAACACTAAATTCACATTGTAGCTTTTTACAAAGAGATAATAACTCATCTGAAAGGCAACTAATCACTTAGTGTAATTGGACTACTGAATTTAATGAATCGTGAGCATATAAAACATTACGGCCAGAGAAATAGTTTGGCTAAAAGTTCAATTATAATGTCTTGACAGTAGAAAAAAAAAGAAAAAAGCGTTACTAAAACTCATGCTACATAAAAAGGTATTGCATTGGATTCAGGCACGTCGGAAAGGATTTTGTTTTCGGAATGTAAGCAATGTTTAACAATGGATAAGCAATCAGAATGAAGAACCGCTGACGTAATTTTAATGTAACGTTTCCTGAACCAAACAAAAATGCATAGAAATGATAACCAACAAAGAGCTTAACGAGTGTACAATGCAGGGACGTGCGGTGATGTCAGTGGCTGGTGAGGCACTGGCTAGTATCAGAGCCAGATATGATGTTCGTCCATGATATTCGAGGAGGACCTTGACATCTAACAGGTTGTGGGTTGTCCACGGTGTGTCCGCAGATGGCTGGTAAGGCCTATACGTGCACGAAATGTTCTCCCTCATGTCGAGCAGACATGTGTAGGTACCCCTGTAGCAACATTTGCAGCCCTGGCTTTCATAAGTGCTCGCTTCTCTTGTGCAGTAGTTGTTCTTCTGTCCTCAAATATCTGGCAGCCTAGGAGGATCACTGTGCGCCATGTTGATCGATCTTGTGCCAGGGTTTCCCAGGAGGTGATATCAATATCCATGGACTTGAAGGAGTCTTTAAGTGCATCTTTGTATTGCTTCCTTTGTCCCCCGTGCGACCGCTTTCCTTGTGACAGCTCCCCATAAAGGTGCTATTTAGGGATGCAATGATCTGGCATCCTTGCAACATGGCCTGCCCAGCGTGTCTGGGCTTTCATCAGCAGGGTGTAAACTGATTACAGGCCTGCTCTGGAAAGGACTTCTGTGTCTGGCACCTTGTCCTGCCACCGGATTCTAAGACATCTGTGGAGGCAGAAAAAACGGAGTGGGACTTCAGACAGCCAGTGGCTATCTTAAGTCCCACTCCGTTTTTGTGCAGTATGTTAGGGGTCTTTCGGCACCCCCTTTGAGCGGTGACTTCACGCTGGTGTGGAGGGCTCCCGATGCAATGTGATCACAGCGCTTGTGGATATTGTCTGTGGAGGCAGGTCATATGGAAGTGATTCAGCTGCCTAGCATGCCTCCTGTATACAGTCCAAATCTCGCTGGCACACATCAGGGTAGTTAACACTTCTGCTCGATAGTGGCTTGGGCCATGGTGGGGCCTTGGTTCATGAAGTAATTAAGCCCTTGAGGCAGGTTAGCTGCTGGCTGCATACAGATCACAATACACAAAGATACACAGTGTGACAGGATGGAAGTCCGTCTGCGGTCCTGCTCTATCTAACCCCCTTGATGCCGTCAGGCCCGACTACCGAGTGGAACGGCACTCAGTTTCTCGAGCGGCCTGAGTAGGGATATGGCGTTGCTATGGCGTCTGCGGAGAAGGCAAGGCACCCACATTGGAGATCAGCCCGACAATCGAGTGTCACGGCACTCGGCGTCTCGAGCAGCCTGATCTACTGACCTCTTGATGGTACGAGGATGGCTGCTGGGCTGGTCGCGATTCCGTTGTAGCGGAGACCCGGGGTCGATTCAGTCTTCCTTGTTGGGGTAGCAGAGCGCCGATTCGAGGCTCCGGATCGGCGGGGCGAGTCGAGATGCTGTGCCGCCTTGGGGATTTGGTCAGTGGTGACGCAGGAGACCGCTGAGTGCCTCCTGCAGAAATGTGACTAAGCCCTGAAATAAATCACCAGACACGGCTGTATGCTTTAAAACAGAAATCTCAGTTGAACTGCTTTATTAAGGGTGTGAACAGGGTCATTTATACAATTCACACACAAAGGATTACCAACTCCCCCATCCACACAACCAGCCCTGATTGGCTCCTTTTGCAGCCTCCTTGTCCCTATCAGGTCCCTTTCAGCTTCCCCATTGTCCAGGGATTAGGCAGATGAGGTCTTGGAAAAGCCTCCAATCAGCTGGCTTGCTATATCCTCCATTTTGGGGCCATGAGGTCCTTTGTCCTTTGGACCCATGCTGGGCTGGGCAAAATGGCGACAGGGAAAAAACGCATACAAACGGTTTCTTACATAACATTACATTCACACCATACAGGATACATTTTTAATACACCACACTAATAAAACCACATGTAGCAATAATATAAATGTCCATACAATTCAATACGCACAACCGAAAGATAGAGAGTAAAAATGGTCTTTAAACTTGTCCAGTTTGAGTTCCGTGGCTCGCTGAGGCGAGCCCGATGTCAGCTCCATGACACACAGATACCAGACAGGATATACCAGGACAGTAACAAGAAGAGCAGGGGGCACAGAAGAAATCTAAAAGAATCCCTATCACTGGGGAAAAATCCTTAAATGGTCTTCTGTCTGTGGAAACCTAACAAAAGAAATAACAGTCAGGAGAACAGGAAGTGTGAGAGTTAAACAAGACAAATAAACAGGAAGCCCTGAACTGAAATGAAAGTCCTTATACTGGCCTCTGTACTAAGCATATGTAGCGCTGTGTTTAAAAAAACGACTGTTCTGCTGCATTTACTTGCAATGGCCACCAGAGGGAGACAGAGACCATGCTAAGATTATGCTGGACAAACACAGAAAACATTGGGACTACATTTCCCGGCATGCTTTGGGGGCAGACACAGGAAGTGGGTGGGACACAGACACTTACATCCTGAGCCTCGTGGAGAGAGCTGGCAGAGCACTCCAGGGAGTGAGAGGAGCAAGACGCAGAGCAGCAGAACGAGACAGTGACTAGGCCGGAACGCAGCTGGGGCCTGACAGAGCTAAAGACCGGGTTATTCAGCCTTACCAGAGGAAGACCCAGAGATTCACAGGACTACCCGCGCTGATATTGAGGAAGCCGGAGGACCCCAGTCAGGAGTACCGCAGATCGATTGGACAGGGAGAGCAGGCGGTGAACTGGATATCTTGCGGCAGCCACAGAAAGCCAGACAGCGGATCCAGTAACCAGGAGAACCCCAGTCAACATCGAGCGGAGAGACGTCCTGGGTCGAGCGGAGCATCAAGTATCTGGCGGATGGGTGAGAGGCCTTCCAGGCCGTTGTGAAAATAAACACGCTGCTGTTTGTTTCCAAAACCCACAGGGCTCCAACTTGACTAGTCGAAGATACCTCATAAGCAATTCACTGGCCAGTTGAATATTGTACCCGGGTACCGTAACACACACACACACACTTACATTCTGGGACATAACCTGTGCGGGACTCACTCCACAAACACAAAAAGGGGGTTAAAGATTTATTTTTATTTCTTTTCCACTGCGCGTTTCTCGAATTACGAAGCATTGTATTTTCTTTTCTGCTGCGCGTTCCTCGAATTACGAAGCATCGTATTTCTTTTCCGCTGCGCGTTCCTCGAATTACGAAGCATCGTATTTCTTTTCCGCTGCGCGTTTTCCGCATTACGAAGTACTGTAAATATATATATACGAACACCGTGTTATTCATTATATGCCATTTGTTCTAGTAAATTATATAATTTATAAAATCCACAACGGTGCTGGAGTATATTTATTCCCTAGTGCGGGGAGACTGACCCGAGGTTCAATTTCAGCGGCTCCTCCGGGAGTGAGCGCTACACATAATTATAGACATAAAACAAGAAACAAGGAATAGACAAGAATGGTCAAGACTGGAGCCAAGGAACAAGAACCAGGAAGGAACGTCAGACTAGCAGAGGTCGGTACACAGATCAATAATACAGAGTGCAGGGAGCAGACAACAAAGTTGTCAAGATAAACGCCAAAGATCATTAACCAGAGAAGCCAAGAATACTTTGCAGGAATGCAGCAACACAGGAACCAGGAACCTGAACCCTCAGGAACAGGACACTGGAACCAGAACTCATGCCAGAGCACTGGGCCTCTGTGCTGCTAGCATTTAAATAGTGAACAAGTCTGGGCAATTGGGACATGTGATCCCAGACATGAACAGCTACAGCGAAACCCAGGAGCGGCACAGGGCAGAATAGCTATCCCAGAGCAGGGAAGAGCTGACCTGGATCCCTCTCACCACCTGGCTGGAAGGTGAAAACGGGACTGACTTTGAGCTTTGTAGCAATGGTTATCCCACGGCAGTCAATAGTCTTCCAAATGCAGAGCTTGCCTTGGCTGCTCTGCAATTGACCTCAATGTCAATTGTCACTGCACGGGAAAGGGTGCTGCCTAGGTATGTAAATTGGTCCACTGCTTGCAGCTTTTGTCCCTTCACTGTGATAGTGGGCTCTTGGTGTTGGGCTTTCAGAGCTGGCTGATACATCACCTCGTCTTCTTTGTGTTGATGAGGAGACCGAAGTTGGGTTGGTGCCAAGATGCGGCCTTGCTTGATGCCGTTTGTAAAGGGAAAGGCCTCTGAAGCGTCTCCATCGTCCAGTACACAAGCAGTCATTCCGTCGTGGAACTGACGTACCATTAGGATGAATCTATCAGAGCACCCAAACTTTGACATGGTGCGCCACAGACCTTCGCGACTGACAGTGTCAAAAGCTTTGGTGAGATCTACAATTCACAATTCTTCTTGACGCTTCTCTTGGAGCTGACGGGCTGCGAAAATCATGTCCACAGTGCCACACTCTTTGCGGAAACCACACTGCATCTCGGGCAATAAACTCTGTTCCAGATGGTCAGTCAGACGGTTCAGCAATACTCGTGCGAGGATCTTGCCTGTGACGGAAAGCAGTGATAGTCCTGTGATTATCGCAGACTTGTCGATTCCCCTTCCTCTTATAGAGATGCATGATGGACGCATCTTTCAGTTCCTGAGGAATAGATTCTTGCTTCCAGAAGGACTGGAAGAGCAGAGTGAGTTTGTCAACAAGCACTGTACCGCCATCCTTATAGACTTCTGCTGGAATCACATCATATCTTGGGGCCTTGCCATTGGACAGCTGGCTGATGGTCTGTTGGATTTCAGTCTTTGTTGATGGGGCATCCAGGCTGTGGTTGATATCCGCTTGAGGCATTCTGTTGATTGCCTCATTGTTGATGGAAGATGGGCGGTTCAGTACGGATTGGAAGTGTTCACCCCACCGCAGTAGGATCAGAGTCTTCTCAATAATGAGAGTTGCGCCACCCAAGTCTAACAGAGGGGAGTTCCCTGAGGGTTGAGGTCCGTACAAGGATATAAGGGCTTTGTCGAACCGGTTGGCATTGTTTCTATCAACAAATTTCTGAATTTCATCTGCTTTGGTCCTCAGCCAGGAGTCCTGCATCTTATGATGCTTGCTCTGTACCTGTCAGGCGGCGTGTGTGGTAGAGTGGCGAGTCCAGCAGGCGGCAACAAAGATGGGAGGCCAGACAGGATATAAAGCAAATAAGTTTAATGAGAACACACAAGGGCAAGATAGGAAGGAACTAACAGAGCAGGAAGGAACTGAGAGACAGAGCAGGAAGGAACGAACTGAGAGACAGAGCAGGAAGGAATGAACTGAGAGACAGAGCAGGAATGGAACGAACTAAGACAGAGCAGGAAGGAACGAACTAAGACAGAGCAGGAAGGAACTAAGCAATATAAAGGAATACTGGGCTATGGCGAATAAAAGAAAATAAGGGAACGTAAGGAAACCAATGACATAGGAAATACCAAGAGAAAGTAATATTAATTCTACAGAATACAGGGAAGACAGAAGAAAAGGTAAGACAGTGAGAAACTGTAATATGGAAAACAAAAAGGGACTTTTTGGGGCAGCAGGCAATGACGTGGTAAATGTCCATAAACAAGAAGTCGTGGCAGAGTGGTGAAGTTAGTCCATAGCATGGGTTCGTTACACGGTATATCAATAAAGGAAAGTCCAGAGAGTTGTTGTAAATGGAGAGTCAGAAGTCGGTACACGGTATATCAATCCGCAGGAAAACAAACAGGCACTCACAGGAGAGTGTACGGTGCAATACCCAGGAACAGCAGGGCAATGCAACAGTAGGAACTAGGCTGAAGACAAAATAAAGACTGGACAGAGATGCTGGGTACAGGTACAGGGAATCTGGTTTGCAGGAAAGCACACAGCCAAATGACTTCAGTCAGGGACTCCAATGCAGAACCACTGAATGCTGGGTCTCTCTGATACTTAAGGAGGCCTGATTAATCAGATGGGCCTCAGCTGGAACTCCATGGCTGGACAGGAAAACCCATGCTGGCTCTCCAGTAACCTGGACAAGGCACTGAGCAGAGGTAAAACCTGGATGGGAACCAATATAAAGCGTTCCAGGACAAGGGCTGTAGAAGCCAGGCTGTGCAATATAGACATCAGCAGAATCCCAGGGCTGGGGCATGACAGTACCGTCCTGCGAGTGTTGTTGAAGGCATTTTTCTTGGATATTGACGACGGGTCCTTCTGATAAGCACAGTGAAGACGGTGCTTCGATTTTATTCACTAGTGACATTTATGGCAGATGAGCCCACTTAATGGCAGGTGAGGCCCTGCCTCATCTGCTGCCCCTGACAGCATGTTCCTGGTACAATAAAACTGTGACTGACGTATAGGCTAGGTGTTCCCATGAATATAATGACACAACCCATTTACATGGGTCAGGATGCTGAAACATACATAAAATATAGATTTATTTGTCCAATGAAGATCTTACTGGATATATCAGCCTTGGTTGATTTTCCACAAATCCTCCATTTTTCAATAGGGCTGGGACTAATCATCCTGAACCAGTTCCTCTAACACAGCATAAATGATGATAAAAAAAATATAGAATAATAATTGACTAGCAAACATTGACCCATTATCTGATACTGTATTATCTGAATCCCCTGTTTATCCTCACAAGATGCTTTTGTCCTATTGAAGTGTTTTGATGGAATGTTGTGCAATGTGTCTTGGTGACAAGAATTAATTCCATTATCTGTCCCTGGTCTAATTATATCCCAGACACCAAGATGTCAGGCAGTGATTCCTGAGCTGTTGCAGCAATATGCAAGGGAGTGATTTCCCATTGGCCTCTAGGTCCAGCCTGACACTGTATATATTATTTAATAAAGGCTCAATTCCAGTCTAATTTTTCTAACCTCAAGATATGCGTGTTGACTCATTTCTGGTGAATGCTACGACTGTACTTTCATTGTACCTGTCCTTAAGGTTTGGCTAAGGGCTGGAGAGAGGCACGAAATACTGCTGGTGGGAGAACGGCATACGACAAAGGAGCGCCATTACCAGATCCAACCCAGTCAGGGTACAGTGATCCACATTGGTGGCAGCAGTAGGATAACTTAGAAAAGCTTAGAAAATCCAGTTTTTAGACTTTCGTAGATTTTATAATTAATGATTAGAGGTCCCTGACCTGTATATATAGGAATGCAGAGGTATGTTTTGAAGTATTATTGGTATTTATGCGAATGAATTCTGTAATGAGTTATAACACGGTGTATGCAGTTTGACATTATGCAGTGTCAGTTTGTGACAATTTGTTGATGTATCTGCATGTTGTAAATATGTGTTTTATTATTTAATAACTTCTCCCCAGTAGACCCATAAATGCTTGTTGCCAAGCCGTCAGGCTATAGACTGACTGACTGCCAAGTTCAATAACTTGAGCCAAACTGAGGCCTCTCATGGTGGAATGACTGGCAGAGGACTAGTCTGCCTTCCCATCACGTGAGATTTGAGTCTGAGTGAGGCCTTAAGGAAGAATTTCTGTCCCAGTTTGCCCAATGCTGAATCCTGACCAATTGGCAGGACTTCAATAAAGATACTAAAGGGGTTATCCATTAAGCGATGAACATGCGACTGAATTGCACCGAACTGTGAATTTCAACGTACAGTGCAATTTCTTGGCAGTTTGTCTATTCACTAAACTGTAAATTTTCCATATACTGCTGAACTGACGGCGAAATACGGTGCAGTTCACTGAAGATCGGCGATCTTCGGCTGCAACTAAATTGTCCCATCGAGAAGTAATTAACCCTTTCGCTGCTGAGGCTTTTCACACCTCTGTGCTGAGGTCATTTATACCGGTTTCGCTCATCATGTTTGAAGGCATTTTGAACCCTTATTTTAATATATGATGCAGACATATTATATATCGTTCTTTCCGGCAGACTCGGCAGATTCATAATATGTCATTATTATATGTATACGTCATGTCCTGTCTGTATATTATAACAAAAAAATCCAATAAAATTCGAATTTTCAATAATTTACAATGTGTAAAGTATTTTTTTTTCACATTTTAACATGCAATGGTTTGCGGTTATATTTTCTATGGGGAGCGCTTGTTAAAAAAATTAGAGATGGGGACTTACATTTTTTTTTGGGGAAAATTTCGCTATTTTTAACAAACGCACTGCATACAAAAATCGTTAGTGCAGCATCATTGTTCACATTATAATTGAAATGGGAACAATATTGCTGCATTAACAAAACCAAAAAAAAAAAACTTGTTTATTTTTTTTTTATAATTTGTTTTGAAATATTTTTTTATTTTTATTTTTAATTTTTTAATTTTTTTAAAAACTTTTTACATGGTCGAGTTTGGTATTGTTGGAAAGGCCATGCTCTTAACCCCTAGCTGCCACGGATCGGGAGATAGGGGGTTCATTGGCACCCCTATCTCCACCATTGCTGGCAGCTAGGGGTTAACTCCAGGACAGGCGTCAACGTGCTATGCACGATGACGCCAGTCCTCAGGGGGAGTTCGTCCAAGATGTCGGCCAGCTCCGGGAGAGGATCACAATCCGGCGCTTTTCAGCGCTGAATCGTAATCCGGCTCCCTAGGGGTTAATGACAGCCACCGTTTGGAAGGGCAGGCTGTACCCTTCCAAACGGTGCCTGGATTAACCCAATGCACCCTGGCGATCGGGAGGGAGAGCAGGCGCCTCCTCCGCACACGCGGGGGGGGGGCGCCTGAATTAGATGTCATCGCGCCGCCGCAATGACATCTAATGGTGCCGGTGGCAGTCCCGGCTGCTGGGCTGACATCGAGGATGTCAGCCCGCACCGGGGGGCACAGCGATCGGCCAGAATCCGGCCGATCGCTGGCCGCAAAGGGAGGAAGCGCTCAGCGCGTCCTCCGCATGCAACCCTACCTGCGGGTGGACGCGCTGACCGCGTCCTCCGCAGCGAAAGGGTTAATCTATTCAGAGAACGTCGAACTGCACCGAAGTATCAGTGAAACACCCTGATTTTCGGTGATTCAGTTCGACAGGTTTAGAGTTTCTTTTTTTTCTGCAGTCCGGCGTCGTTTAGCAGTCTGTAGGTCTTTGGCGGACTGTTTGGCAGTCTTTGGTGGTGTTCAGTGGTCTGTTCGGCGGTCTTCAGCAGCTCCATGTTCGTTGCACTTCGGGGACCCTGCATTGAATAGTGAATTCAGTGCAGGGTTGACGAAATGGAATGGCTGAAACGCACCTTAGTGCACTGCAATTCCTTCAGGAGACGCAGAAACCTTATTAATACACACTGGACGAGATTTTTTTTTTAGAAAGTATTTTAACTAGAAGGATACATTGAGATTTCTCTCATTTTCAAGTATGTCTTGGGTGGCGAGTATGTACCATTAGGTGTCTTGCCCAAGGACACTTACTGGAGAGGTACTCAGCAAACAACAGCATCAGATCACTCTAAGGACAAATAGATAGCAAGAACAATACGTCTACATTATATCACTATCACAAACTAACTCCTAAAATACAAACAGTTTCATGATAGAAATACATTTAACTCGTTAACCCTTTGCAACCTTGGGCCACGATCTCTTGGAAGGAAGGCAGCATCCACACTTCTGCAAGAGGCACAGAGGACAATGCATGTATAGTGTGAGCAAGGGTGCCTAGGAGGGTGAGAGCACAAAGGTAGAGGGAACTTTGGTTACATACACCATACCAGAAAGCACCGAAATGTTGGTGCTTTCTGAACAACCTCTTAAGAGTGAAATAATGAGCTACTCATTCCTGCTAGCTGAGAGGAATACAAATGCTGTTCTACTGACAAATGTAGAGAGAAAACATTCTTTCTAGGCAACCTAGAATTTGCCTAATTCTAGTAACAAAATGTCAAAAGACCTGCTAAGAATTGTTAAAAACTCATCATATACATCACAGCAGGCAAACTTGTCAGCCCTTATATTGTTAATATATATATATATATATATATATATATATAGTATCTATAAGGGTTGTGGTGGAGGAAAAAAAGTGAGATAAAAAGCCTCCACACTATAATAAGTTTGTTTATTATTGCAGAAGCCACTTGCACATCACAGCAATTCAAAGAATTGCATCCCAGAGCTCCTGTGCCACATTCCCCATATGCAGCAAGGAATTCTGGGTAGGATATGCAAATGACCCCAGTCTCACTTTTATGCATCCTGGATCTGTTATTACACAGAACCCTAAAATCAATGCTATGCCGCACTGTGGCTTTGTAGCAGAGAAAAGGTTTATGCAACTGGTCAAAGCCACTCCTAGAACAGCGCTGTTTCGAGTTTGTTGAACACTCATCATCATTTAAATAGTGCCAATAGTTTCTGCAGCACTTTACAATAACAGGAATGAGACAACATTAAAACAAACATAGGAACAGAAACAAGAAGTGTAGTGGGCCCTGGTCAGATGAGCTTACAATCTAGAGATATAGCACCAACAGTGGTTGCTTCACTTTTTTTTTTTTAAAGACTTTATTTTTCAGTAGCATAGATCAATGTTGTTGAGGATACAGAAAAATAGAAAGGGGAGGGGGAAAACAGTAAAACCATAGCAAAATATCAAGCCGGAGCATTTCTGCCCAATAAAGTCCCCTATCCCGATTTCGTTGCGGGCTAGCTACCTGTATTTATGTATAAAAAGAAAGAAAGTACAGAAAAGAGAAAAAGGAAGAACGAGGGAAAGGAAAGAAGAAGGGGAGAGAGAGGTGGGGGGCGGAGGGGGGTGGGCAGCCGGTCACAGATACCGAAGAAAGAGGCAGCACATCAACCGCTGAAATTCCCCATGAGTGCTGGCCTGTCGGGGGGAAGAAAACACGTTATGAGGTAAGCAGTACATATCAAAATAACCCAAATTTTCAGATAGTGCAGGTAGGATCATATGAGAGCCATGGGGCCCATGTTTTAGAGAAAGAGTCCATAGTGTGGTGTACAATCGCCGTCAGTTTTTCCATCAGGAAGGAGTCTCTGATAAGGCTGAGTACCCGTCCTGTCGACGGGGCCTCCATTTTTATCCATCCCTCCGCCACTGCCCTGCGCACTGCTCCCAAGAGTTTAATAAGCAACTTGCGTTCCCTCTGTGAAAGGTCTACCAGCGGGTTTGCCAGCAGGAAGAGGTCCGGTGTCAGTGGGATCCGGCAGGACATGACTTCCTCAAATAGAGTTTGTATAGTGGACCAGTATTCGTGGATAACAGGGCATGTCCACCACATGTGGAAATACGTGCCCTTGGCCCCACATTGTTTCCAGCAATCACCCGTGGGTGTCTTTTTAATCCTGGCCAGTTGGGCTGGCGTGGTGTACCAGCGCATAAGCAGTTTGACTGCCTGTTCCTGGATGTTGGTGCAGACTGATATTTTCCTGGAGGCTTCCCAAATGTCCAACCATGAGTCTCCCTCCAGCTGTTCCTGAAGGTCTGCATGCCAAGCTCGGATGTAGGGGAGTTCTGCCCAGTCCAGCGTACAAGTAATCTGTTGGTATAGAGAGGAGATTAGGCCTTTGGTGTAACGACCACGTAGGCAGGTAGATTCAAATGAGGTCAGTTTTGTCAGTGCCGCCTTTTAAATGTGTGGTCTCAGTGCAAAGTCTCGTAACTGCAAAAATCTGAAGAAAGATGCCGGCGGTAGATGGGCACCCTCTTGCAGGTCTTGATATTGGAGCAGGGTTCCTCGGGGGAAGAGATGACAGATGCGGTGCAGGCCTTTAGCTGTGAGAGACGAAAAAGTGGCGGGTTGAAGTCCTGGAGCAAATTCTCGGTTGTGGCATAGTGGGGTCAGCGGGGAGGGATAGCAGGTGAGGTCACATTTCAGTGCGATCTTAGTCCAAATTGTCAGAGAGTTGGTGATGGCCGGGCAGGCGGTTCGCAGCAGTGGTCTGTGGGGCCTTGAGAGCCATATCCAGAGGTCCAGTTTGAGCGGGAGGGCTATAGAGTGTTCCAACTCCACCCACCTGCGTTCGGGTGTTGGGCAGTGCCATGCTACTATCTGTGCAAGCTGGGAGGCATAATAATACGATCGTAAACAAGGCAAACCCAAACCGCCCCGGTCCCTGGGCCGATATAGAGTCTGCCGCCCAATCCGTCTCCTGCCCCCGCCCCAAACAAAATCATCAATGTGTCTCTGCATCCGTTGCAAGTCCTCGCCAACCAGGGGGATCGGTAGGGTCTGAAATAGGTATAACATTCTGGGGAGTAGATTCATTTTAACACAATGTATGCGCCCTAGCCACGATATCATGTGTCTAGACCATCTATCTAGGTCTTGTTGTAGTGTGCGTAAGAGGGGGGTGTAATTAGCACCATATAAGGTCTCTGTCCGGGTTGTGAGATATATCCCTAGATATTTGAGTCGGGAGCGCTGTATCCGGAAACGGTGTTCTGCCGCCAGGCGCGCACTCTCAGCCTCCGTGATAGAAATAGCCAATGCTTCAGATTTGGCCATGTTAATTTTGAGCCAGAGAGGTGCGAGAAACGCGCCAGCAAGGAGGACACCGACTCCAGGGACCCGGTAGGGTCTGTGAGAGACAAAAGAATGTCATCAGCGTAAGCAGAGACAGTGTAAGCCTGGTCACCCACCCCTAGTCCCCGAACCCCGTCTGACTGTCGGATCGCCTGCAGGAGGGGTTCCAGGATCAGAGCAAAGAGCGCTGGCGACAGAGGGCAGCCCTGGCGAGTGCCGTTACAGATCTGAAAGGGAGTGGGAGGGGCGTGTGGTAAGACTATGCTAGCTGTCGGGGAGGCATACAAGGAACGGACCGCTGCTATGAATTTTTCCGGGAAACCAAAGTGTTCTAAAACCAAAAATAGATAGGGCCACTCCACCCTATCAAAAGCCTTCTCCGCGTCAAGGGACAGGAAAAGTGAGGGCGTATGGGAAGAGGATGCATGCCATAAGAGGTCGATTGCTCGTCGTGTATTGTCAAAGGCCTGTCTGCCCGGTATAAAGCCGACTTGATCCGGATGAATCAAGCGTGGTAAAAGGTGGTCTAGTCTGTTAGATAGAAGTTTGGCAAAAATTTTCACATCAGTGTTTAGCAGGGAGATAGGGCGATAGTTTTCGGGGAGTAGAGGGTCCCTGTCCGGCTTTGGGATCAGCACTATAGATGCGGATAGTGATTCCGGGGTAAAGTGTCCGTCAGTCAAGAGGGCGTTAAAGAGGGGAAGCAAGTGGGGAGTCAGAATGGCCGAGAATTTCTTATAATATGCCATTGTAAATCCGTCTGGCCCTGGGGCCTTATGTGGTTTCATTCCTTTTATCACCTCCGACAATTCTTCTGCCGAGAAGGGTGCTACTAGGGTCTCCGCTTGCTTCCCCTCCACCGTGTGTAAACTAAGGGAAGACAAAAAGTCTTTAATGTCGTTACATAGGGGTTGATTGTCAGTAGTATGGGTAGGGGAATGGTTGTATAAGTCCCTGTAGTAGGAGGTCAGTAGATCGCTAATCGCGGAGGGGGAAGTCACCAGCGCTCCGTCCCTGCTCCTTAGCTTACAGATTGGGGCAGAGTAGGGTCGTGGCCGTAATTTACGGGCCAGGGGAGTGTCCATTTTGTTGCCCCTTTCAAAATAAAAACGTCTAGTCCATATCATGGAGCGCCCTACATCGTCTACCAGTAGTTGGTTTAAAGCCTGTCGTACATTTTGAAGCGCCAAGAAAGAAGCTTCCGAGGGGCAAGTCTTGTGGGCATTCTCCCTGTCTGTCAGGTCTGCCTGTAGGCCAAGGATCTGGGTATTTCTGCGTTTCTTATATTGTGACCCATATTTAATAAAGGCGCCTCTGATGACGGCTTTGTGGGCCGCCCAAACCATGGGGGGAGAGACCTCCTCTCCAGAGTTTAAGTCAAAAAAGTCTGTCAGTTCCGTGGCTATCCCGTCTGTAATGTCTTGGCGCGTCAGTAAGATCGGGTCTAGTCGCCATCTCCTGTTAACCGAGCCCCCCAACCCTGTCAGACCCAAGTGTATGTCTGCGTGGTCCGACCATGTGATAGATCCTATGGAAGAGGCTTCTATGACCTTCATGCAGTTGGGCGAGGCGAGGAAGTAGTCAATACGTGAATAAGTTTTATGAGGGTGCGACAGGAATGTATAGTCCCTCTCTCCTGGATGCTGCACCCGCCAGACGTCCACCAAACCCATGTCTTGCGCAAAAGAAGAGAAAGCCTGGTCCTGTGGCGTGGGGGCCCCTGTTCCCGATCTGTCAACTGCAGCGCAAAGTGTGGCGTTAAAATCGCCCCCAATAATTAAGTCACCTGGGGTGCGAGACCCCAGGAATTCCGTGAGCGCGGGCCAGAATTCCTTGTCCGGGGAATTAGGTGCATATACTGAAGCAAGCGCATAAGAGTGGGTACCAAAGTGTCCCTGTACTACTACATATCTACCGGAATCATCCCCCTCCACCGATTCGACCTGGAAGGGGCAGGAATTATGCAGGATGACAGAGACCCCATTACGTTTAGGCAAAGCAGTAGAAGAGAAGACCCGCTGGTAGCGTGCATCAGCCAGTCTGAAGGTGGCCTTACGGGGGATTCGCGTCTCCTATATAAAGGCTATATCAATCTTTTGTTTGCGTAGTTCACGGAAGAGGAGGCGCCTCTTGCGTGGGGAGTTAAGGCCCTTAACATTTAAGGAGAGGCACTTCAATGACGCCATGGTTTAACTGTGGGATGGTGGATACACGGACCAGCGGGCCCCCCCACTCCACACCCCCAGGGAAGAAGGAGAGAGGATAGAACAGCGAGGGGTGGAAGAGAAAAGAAAGAAAGCAAAGGAAAAAGGAGAGAAATAAAACCTCGACACGAAGGACAAGCCGGAGAGTCGAGATGGGAGACACGGAGAAGGCACATGGTTACCAACAATGGCTTTCGAGCATCTCAATCCCCCCTCCCGCCCAGAAAAAAGGGTTATAACAAATTATGGCAACCAGAATCTCAGCGGACACGGGTTTGTCCGTAGGACCTAATCGGGCCGTGTCCCAGTACAAAAACCTGTCTATCAGGGATCCTCACTAAACATACCGGGTAGCCCCCAAAAGACCGAACATGTGAGACGGTTGCCAAACCTATACAAACCGAATGAACCAGTTGAAAACATAAATAAGAATGCAATACATTACACATCCTCCCCATCGGTCGGCGAAGCCTAGGCCTCAGCCGATGGCAGCCAGCATTGGGGAGGTCAGAGAGATGACGAAGGTGTGAATGAGCCTGCCCGGCCCTCTCATCCTGGGGCCTTCTTCCACTCTAGCGGTAATTTTTCAAGCATATACTGGCCCGGGGGGGCTGGGAGGTCCTCAGGTACCGGTAGTTGGAGAGAGTTTAGCAGCTTGGGGGCATCTTGTAACCTGGAGCAGGTGAGGGCTTGGCCCTCTTTGTATACCACAAGGCGTAACGGGAAGCCCCAAGTATATTTGATCTTTCCAGCTCTCAGAACCTCTGTTACAGGGCGCCATTCTCGTCGCTTGGCCAGGGTAGAGGGGGCCACATCAGGCAAAAGAGAGCGTGGGTGATCCTCATATGACAGATGAACTGATCTACTCTCCTTCAGAAGTGCCTCCTTGGTATGGTAGTAATGGAACCTGATAATTACGTCCCGAAATTTTCCCCCCGGGGGGGGTCGCGGCCCGAAAGCCCTGTGAGCCCGGTCCATGAGTAGGCGGGATGGGGATATATCTGGCAACAGTTTTTTAAATATGCCCTCCACGGTCGCCGTCAGTTGGTCGTGGGGTACCGAGTCCGGGAGCCCCCGGAGGCGTACGCTGTGGCGTCGGCTGCGGTTTGCGAGGTCTTCCACCTGGGCCTCCAGACGGCCGATACTCGCCGCCATAGTGTAGATGGTGTCCACCAGCATATTATTGTGGGAGGCTATAGTGTCAGTGCGGTCCTCCAGGTCCGCGGTGCGTCCGCCTATAGTTTGCAGATCAACCGTTAAGGCCCGAAAATTACGGTCCATTTCTGCTGCCAGAAAAGATTGGGAGGCTGAGATTTTTGCCCCTATCGCCGCGATATCGTCCCTGGTGGCTAGGGCCCCTGCCTGGGGAGCATCTCCTACCTCCTCCGGCGGGTCCCCGCCGGCGCCATCTTGGGCCTGCATCTCCATGCGGCGGGGCGCGAAAATCGGCGCCACTGAGACCTCGGATTCCTTTTTTTTTTTTGTTGTTCCCCATTCTCAGGGGGTGTGGGGGCACTCCTGTGCTGGCTGAGCAGGAAATGCGGGGGAAATTTGTCCGGTATTCGGCTTCAATGAGCGGGAGTAGCGGGAGAGATCACAGGACACGTCTTATCTCATGGCCATGCAAGCTCCGCCCTGTTGCTTCACTTTTAAAGGGCCACTACGACCAAAAAATAAAATATCCTTATTGTGTTTATTTTAAGTTGCTGATATATTACATGTGCCTTGTTTTATCTCTTGTATTTTTAGTTAAGAAAATATTTTATTTTATGTATACACAAAAAACTAAATCTCCAGTTGACCTATCACTTGGAGATGTAAACATTCGAGATCTAACTATGCAAAAAAGTCACTAATGGTAAGCTTGAAGAAAATGAAGCTTTGCAATAGAATTAAGAACAGAAAAACACATTTAATGACGACATTTTGCATTTTATCATTGTGTTCACCAGCTCAATGTTTAGTAAAGAATCTCCATTTCATTCCTATGGAATCTCTATTTCATTCATTCTCTGAATTTCTGTTGTTATTTGTACTTTGGGGTGTTATTTGTACTGTACGACTGGTACGTTCTCAGATCGCATTACCATATGCATAGAACTGGGTTGTAGAAGTAGAAAATAGTTGTACTTCTGTTGACATTTGGTAAAATGTAGATGGGATATTATCTTTTCTTTAAGAGGGATCAGGGCTAAGAGAGAGAGACAGCTTGGGTCAAAGGGAGTGCATAGGATATGTCATGGGGAGGAACAGGAGGAATTATAGGGTGAGAGACTGCTGGGGTCATTTGGAGGCAGCATGATCAGAGGCAGACTGAGGGTTAGAGAAAGAATGCGACAGAAGGGAATAAATCAAAGTTGAACATAATAGTCATTCACGATTGAAGTGAGGAGGGTGACTGAAAATTCACTGCTTGAAAGCTGCAGCTTTTTTTATAGGGTTTTGAATTATTTATTTATTTATTTATAAAGGATTTTACCAGGAAGGATACATTTTACATGCTCAGGAAATAGACAATCGTTGATATAAATATAGTAAATTATTTTCAGGTACAAATGGAATAAAGTGGAGGGGGGAGTAATAACTCTTAAAATTGAATTTACACCATGAGTACCAAAAGTATTAAATAAAATGTCAAGTTTTTTTATGAAAATCTGAATACTAATTTAATCTGACATATTTTTGTTTCTCTGGCACAGAGAGATCAATATTGTGGAGTCCCCATGGATTTATGGCTACACCTCTGGTGCCAAATTAACTTTGGTATTCAGTTTGTTGCAGAAGCTATCAGGGTTATCCAAAGAGATTCGAAAAGTCACCGCACGTTCGGTGATTTTTCGTTCTCTTCAATTCGGTTCCTTTTGCCGATTGCATTTCGGTGACCCTGCGGTGTATTCAGCAAACACCACAGGGTCCCCGAATTGCAGGGAAAAGCTGCCGAAAACCTGACGAACACTAACCGAATGCACGCTGAAAACAAGCAAAAACATCTGGATTAACCTTCGAAAAAGCCGAACAGGAGCCGAAAAGGAGCCGAATCACACAGAGCCGAAGCAGCTGTGACGTAGAGGAGGCAGTGAATAAATTAGCAAAACCATTTGTATGAATCTGGGAAAATGAAACGCTGTTTGCAAAGAAACTACTGAGCGAAAATGTCTGAAATTTTCACAGGAGGTCCAGGGAATGATAATAAAGAGGGCTGTTACAAAAAAAATAAGTAAACTGAAAAAAAAAAAAAAAAAATCGGACTTTTAATTTTTTTTTAAAAAATTCTGAAAAATGCTTAAAGTATCCTAAAAAATCTATAAATAAAGAGACTTTTTGCTGCAGAATTTTATAATGAACGGTTTATTAGATATTGAATTAAAACGGGAATATTTTTAACATTGAAGCCTATGGGATTCTCCTGAATAAATTTGCCGAATTAAACCACCGAATGGCAGGGCATTAGGGGAACCTTTCACTGCTGGTTTGTGTTCTCTGAATAGCTGAAGCAGTGCTTTTCATGGGGATTTCACTGCCCTCGAACAGGGACCGAACAGGCACCGTATGTTCAGGCAATTCGCCAGGATTTGGCGAATTGCCTGCTCTCTGGATAGCCGAATGGCCAGGAAAGGTAACCGAACGCTGATTTTCAGCGTTCGGTTACCTTTCTCAAGCAATTCGAATCTCTTTGGATAACCCTGTATGTCTATATAGAAGGTAACACTGAAAGTTTTCTTGTACTTTCTATGATCTCCTAGATAAGGCTAGGGTCAGACGAAAGCATTTTTCCCCGCGAACGTGAAAAAGTGCGTCCGAACGCATTGACGTATTTTTCACGGAATGCGCAAAAACGGTCAGACGACGCGCATTTTCGGGCGTGATTTTGTACGGATTGTCAATAAAACTCTTTTTGCGTCTGGACGTTATGTAGGCTGGACATTAGCAGCGTCTGACATCTCCTAATCTCGCACACACGCCGCTATGCCGCAGATGCGCACTCAGTACGTCAGTACTAGCGGTTCTGCGTTCTCAGAAAAATGCGTTCAAATTCCACTTGCGTTGCATGGCCGGACTTTTGTGCGGCCGTACATCGTATATTGGCCGTCATCTGCTGCTAGTGCGGCCGTAATTATGTGCGCCAGAACGCACGTTAAAAGTGCGCTGGTCTGACCCCAGCCTTAGTGATGGTGAGCCTTACCCAAATGTTTTTAAAAGACATGTCACATGATGCTTATGGGGTTATTCAGAGAGCACTGAAATGTTGCCGACATTTCGGTGCTCTCTCGTTCGGCACACTTCGGCGAGTTCAATTCCCCGACCCTGCTGTGAATTCAGCATTCACCACAGGGTCCCCAAAGTGCAGCGAATCGAGCCGCTGAACGCATCTGATAAACCGCCGATTGCATCCTAAAACCGTCGAGTCAGATAACCTGCCAAATTAAAAATCGCTGAATCGATTTGATAACCCACTGAATGCATCCAACAATTTGCCGAACAGACCACTGAACGCATTCGAAAGAAGCAAACCAGCCACCGAAGAGTAAAAAAACCAAAAAACTTTTAAAAGGCATTTTAAAAAGAAATAGTACATGAAAATGCCTGGAAATAATATATAAGGTCCTATGAATAACAATAAAGAGGTTTGTTATATATCAAAGGTCTGTTATATATCAAAATAGAAAATTTTGCCGAAAAAGTACATAAAAAAATTCTAAAAAATAAATAAACTTTTTGCTGCAAATGAAAAAACTAAACGGTTGAATAAATATTTAAGAAAAAGAGGGATTTTTTTTACATCGAAACCGATCGGATTTGCATGCTTAAACCTGTCGAATGAAACCACTGAAAATCAGGGCATTTTGACAACTTTTCGGTGCTGTTCGGCGTTCGCTGAATAGATTAACCTTCTCTATTGGGGATTTCACGGCCACCTAAGATCACCTGTATTTCATTGGCAATTTGCCAATATTTGGCGAATTTACAGCTTTTTCATGGTCGAATGGCCACGAAATTGCACAGTATGGGAAAATTCACCATTCGGTGCTCTCTGAATAGCCCTTTTAGTCGGCCTAATGTGTGACTAAACATCATGGCACATGTAGTTCTGAAACTGCTGGGTACCAAGGTTCTCCATCGCTGTCCTATGTTGGATGCTCATCTGACCAGGGCACCTACACCTCGTTTCTCTTGTCTCTAAAGTGGTTTGTAATTTTGTTAGTTTAATTCCCCATTCTTTATTGTAAAGCTTTGTGGAAACTTTTCGAGCTATGTAAATCAATTTAATAATAATTACAGGAGTATGATCTGGTAGTGCAAACCTTGTCTGATTGTGGACAATGCTTATTACTTACTATAGATCACTTGCTCTTATTACTCTATGGAGCTGTACATGGATACCCTAATAAAAATAACAATGCGTGTTACGATCCAAACTCTGTAACTGTATCGTGACTTTATCATCCTGCTTCTGCAAATACTAACATGTAGAAAATAACTTTAAAAACTAGACATGTGCATTCGTTTTAGTACTGAAACGATTTAGTCAGAATTTTGGGATAATTTAGTTTTAGTGTGACTCAAGAGATACGAAACTACTCAGTACAAAAAACGAAAGAAACTAAAATAAAATGCACTACATTTTAGTTTCAGTCCTTTTTGTGATATTACATTGAGTGAAGGAGACCAGCAATGAAGAGCGCAACATCGCAAAGCTACAGAAAAGATTTGTATGCGTAATCCTTCCCGATCCCTACCCGAAACTCAGACAGTGATAGAGCTCCAGAATACTCACTCGCAGCACAGACAGCCAGCACAGGAGAGGAAACCTTTACTTAACCCTTGCATGTCTATGAGGCAGACAAGATGATAAAAGCAGCTGGAGAAGGAAAACATTCAAATAAATCACCCTGAAAGCTAATGACAGAGGAGGGCTGGATAGTAAAAAACCCTTTATAACAAGCAGCGCTGGGAGAAAAGAGGGACTTTATAAAACGTGTGTCATCTCCCCTCCCGCTCTGCATAATAGGGGCTTAGGTCTGATACATTTTATATTATCCAGGAACACTATCCCCTGTCCTCATCTATAATACACATTTTATATAAAGTCCCTCTCCTCTCCCAGTGCTGCTTGTTATAAAAGTTTTTTTTTTACATCTGATACATTTAGCATCCAGCTCTCACAGTTACTCTGTCATTATGAGCCTTCAGTGTGATTTATTTGAATGTTTTCCCTGGATTTAAAGTGCTTTATTTTATTATAAAAATAAATTTGCACCAGTCATCTCTTCTCTGAGCTTTCAGACTGATTTACGTTAATATTTTCCCTCTCCTTTGCTTTCATATTCCTGTGTCTCCCCCACAGAGATACAAAGTTTAAGTAAAAGTTCTCACTCCTGTGCTGGATAAGCATTGCATTCCGAAGTTCTGCACCCTCCACATGCCAATGCAGTAGGATGTTCTATACAGAGAGGGGCATTAATTAATTCAGGAGGATGTTCTATACATTATACAGAGAGGAGCCTTTTTATTTAGCCCTTTAAATCCAGTGGCTGTGAGCGCTGAGATCGGCATCTTGTTATATTATCTCTCAGTACAATATATCAGGCTCAGCTGTTACAGTAACTGACTGTAACAGGGCTCAGAGTTTCAGTAAAACAAGGAAATAATATTGTTCTAACCTCTTATATATAAAAAATATTATTTACTAGTTTTACTGAAACACTGAGCTCTGTGATGAGCAGCAGTCAGTTACTGTAACAGCTTTGCCTGACACATTGTGGTGAGAGTGAGAGATACTGTAACAAGCAGCATCTCAGCCCTCCGAGGAGCCACTACAATAGTAATTGTATCCACTGGTTTTCGGATGAATGAAATTAGTTTTCATACTAAAGAACTGAAAACGAATTTCTTTAGCAACTAAATAAATTGCATTTTAGGGCTAATCCATTAGTTCAAAACGAAATTTTGTGCTGTGCACATGTCTATTAAAAACCACATTTCAAGCTAGTTCCCATGCAATGTAAAAAAATTCTAATATTCCCTGAGTTTCAAATAATTCCTTGGGCTAATAACACCACACCTTCTGAATCGAGGAGTAAGTAATTCCCACAGATGTTTCTGCCATTTAACAAGTGGAAGGCATGTTCTCAGGGCACGATTAATTCTTGAAGTCCCAACAGACCAAGAATAGAACACAAGGGTAGAAGAGAAATGCCAAAGATTAAGAGAATCCAGCAATACCATGTCTTTTGTCCAGACAATGACGTAGAAAACAGCTGCCAATCATCATTTTAGATGTCATCGGATCCAAAACATTTATTTTTTTATATCCATTTTGGCAGATAACCAGGTTGTAAGTTTTTTAAAATCATTATACTCATTTTTAAACAATATCCTAGCTTAGCAAAGATAGTTATTCCAAAGTTCATGTAACAGTTTCCTGAACCCTTAACATCCCCCTCTCCATAATGAAATAAAAGACTTTTTAAACATGGGTTTTATTTGGCAGTAATCCCATAGTAGTGCTGAATCAATAAAACCTTCACCCTCAACCCCGTCAGTAAGTGATTTTATTACTATTATTCATTTATTAAGCACCTGCATATTCCGCTGCGCTGTACAGAGGTGCAATGAGTAGAGCCAGGACAATTCTACAGTGCATGAAGGAGACAGGTCAGTAGTCCTGCCAACAGATACAGGAGGATATGTGGGCCCTATTCCCGTGGGAACTTACAATTTCGAGAGGTGAGAAACAGGAGGGGAGGACTGCAGTGACGAGTTAATGCAGGGAGAGGTGAGGACCATTTTTGGGTCAGTCAGTTGTCCTGTTACAGACTCAGGCTTCCCTAAACAGAGGAGTCTTTAGGGAGCGTTTAAATCAGTGTTTCCCAATGAAGCCAGATTTGGGGACAGTCTGATATTGCGAGGAAGCGCAATCCATAGGGTCGGCGCCGCATGAGAAAAGTCCTGCAGTCTGGCATGTGAAGAGGTAATGATGGAGGATGCCAGGAGCAGGTCATTGTGGAAACTTATGGGGCGGGCTGTGGTGTATTTGTTGATTTATTGAGGACAGGTAGTAAGGAGGAGCCAGAAACCAGAGGATCTTTGGAAAATCTATTTCAGTTAATTTTACAGTAAGAATTAATTGGGAATATTCCCAATATTTTTCTTACTGTAATAAACTATGTGGCAGGCAGATGTTCCCATCTACTGGCGAAATAGAGTTCCTGCTGTTAGAACTTCAGCTAACTGCAGTTCATGTCTCCGTTTCCACTGGGGAATGCCCATATGTCAGGAGACATTCCTCAGCTGATTTTAACCAGTTTTTGCACTTTGAGCATTATGCCTACATGACTAAACATTTTTTTTGGGGGGGGGCATCTTCTGGAGGCCAAAAGCAAATGAACTTGTTTGCAACAAACTAATTGATACAGCACAGCCCCGGATCATGTTAACACTATGTCAAACTGCTGTGTCTGCTACGGCTGATCGTGTATACACGATCACGGTAATGAAGGGGTTAAATATCCTTCTGAGTTATAATGGAAATATAACTCTTAGGCCGGGTGCACACTAGGCGTTTTTTACGTGCGTTAAAAATTACGGAAGAGATGGTAGACGCCGGACGATGCATTACTTTTGACACACGTCATAAAAACTGTATTTGAGTTGAATGGAAAAAAAAAAGCTGGGCTGGAACGACATTTGACGTTCAGCACACGGCAAACGTTGCGTCAATCCTAGTGCACAAGTCTTGGTGTTTCCATGATGGACGTCTTCAGCGCGCATTACGCGTAGCGCGCGTAATGCGTGTGTTCATCTCTATCAGCGTAATTATATGCTGCGACGCACGCCGGTAAGTATGATTTAACGCGCGTTAGTGCGCACAAAAAAACGCCTAGTGTGCACCCGGCCTTAAAGGTATATTGTATGCATTGTGTTCACTCAATGTAATTTGGTCACAGCAGCCTGAGTTTCTTCACATCCGTAACCCTTTATCACTTTTATCCCACACCACCTCTTTGTGTGAGGTCTTGCAGGGCTGATTCAGCCCTCAGAGTGCAGAAGATCACTCCCATCCACACCTGACATCAGTGAGCACTGATCTCAAGTGTGTGGATTTCCACACCTTCTGAATCTTCAATCCCTACACCACAACAATGAGTACATGGGTAAAGGGTCAAGGAAACCTGGGCAAGAATATTAGGGGAAGGGGACTCACATTGTCTACATGTGCACAAACCCTTACACACCCTTACTCTAAACTCTGATATATTCCTTCATTCACATACAAACTGACATTATGAAAATATGAGAGATTATTCACAAAGCACCAAAATTTCAGCAAAATTTGCACTTCGGTGCACTTTGCCGATTCCATTTCTTAAACCCTACAGTGAATTCACTATTCATCGCAATGTCACCGTAGTGCACTAAAGAATAGATGGAATCAATGAAGACCGCCGACAAATGCCGTACTGCAGAACAAAAATATCAACTCTAATATTCTCCTAATAACCAGTAAACCAGTACTAGGGTTTGAACCAGTAAAAATTTCTTAAAATGTGTCTGAACAATAAAAAAAGATCCTTTAAAACTAATAAATAAAAAATTTATTAAAAAAGAATAAAAAATAAATTATCAGGGTTATTAAAAGAGAATCGAAAAGTCACTGCACGTTTGGTGACTTTTTGTTCTCTTCAATTCGGTGCGATTTGGCAATCCCATTTCGGCGACCCTGCGGTGTATTCAGCAAGCACCACAGGGCCGTCGAAGCGCAGGGAAAAGCTGCCACAAACCTGACGAAAACTCACTGCAAAACCTGGCGAACGCACACCGAAAACCCGCAAAAACATCTGGATTAACCTCGCCTAACACGTCGGAGAAACCCGAGCAGGAGCCGATCACAACACAGAACATCCGCGGGAAAAACCAACACCGCAGACGAATGGAGTGAGAAAAAAAACCCAGTACGCTTGAATGTTGGAAAAGTGAAACGCTGTTTGCAAAGAAACTGCAGAACGAAAATGTCTGAAATTTACATATAAGATCCAATGAATGATAATAAAAAGGGCAGTTACAGAAAAAAAAAAAACAATTAAAAAAAAAAACAGAAAATACATTTTCACAAAAAAATCCTGGAAAAATGCCTAAAAGATCCTAAAAAATCTATATATAAAGAGACTTTTTACTGCAGTCAACAGTTTGTTAGATATTGAATTAAAACGGGAATATTTTTAACAATGAACTGAAGCCTATGGGATTCTCCTGAATAAACCTGTCGAATGAAACCACCGAATGGCAAGGCATTTCGGCAACCTTTCTCAGCTGTTTTGTGTTCTCTGAAAAGATGAACCATTGCTTCTCTATGGGGATTTCACTGCCCTCGAACAGGCACCGTATGAGCAGGCAATTCGCCTACATTTGGCGAACTGCCTGCTCTCTGAATAGCCGAATGGCCAGGAAAGGTAACTGTACGCTGAATTTCAGCGTTCCGTTACCATTTGGCCTCTTTGAATAACCCTGTGAGTCTAAAAAAAATACAAAAAGGTGTTTAAAAATAAATAATAAAAGACTTTTTGCTGAAAGTGAAAAGAAAAAAAAACTTGTTTTAAAAAATAAAAATTATATTTTTTTCATTGAAACATATGGGATTCGTCTGTTTAAGTCTGTCAAAATGAATCACTGAAAATCAGGGCATTTTGCTGACTATTTGTTGCAGTTCAGCATTCTGTGAATAGATTAACCATTACTTTTCTATGGGCCAATTTCACTGCTGCCGGAGACTGCTGATCTGCACCATATTTGGTGCAGTGTTTGGTGAATTGACAGTTTAGTGAATAGACAAACTGCCCCGAAATAGCACCGTACAGCTCCAGCAAATATCACAGTTCGCAAAATTAACCTCTTCACTAACAATATCAACTATTTTGAATTTGCAAAGCACTTCCAGAAATGCAAAGGATTTTTCATTACTTGCAAAGGAAAGTCATTTGCATTTAGGCTGAAGAACAATGCCCCTACAGCTTCACCACTGTTGGCATCATGCCTGAGGTGGTAACACATTTTAAAATCAGTTAGGATTGTGTTTGACTGACATCTCCACAACTGATAATGCATGGTGACCTGAACTGCAGTAATTCATCTTTGCCAGCAGATGGCGACAATTGCCTGCCAAATAGGTTGTTATAGAAAGAAATACTATCAGAGTTATTCAGAGAGAGGTGAAAACCAGGAGAATGACTGGAGAAGTGAATATTCTATGTCAAAATAGCCAAACCAGGAAAATTCTCCCATTTATCTCACTTTTCAAATCAGCTTTTAGCGCCTAGAATTTTTACTTCTCCAGTCATTCTCCTGGTTTTCACCTCTCTCTGAATAAATCTGATAGTGAATATTCCCAAATATTTCTTGCTGTATACGGTAATTAAAAATTATTTTCCAAAAATAAAAATGGTCCTTGACAGTGTTTTGTTTGGAAAATCCCTTGATAGTGAAGGGGTTAAGGATTGGTTTCTCTATGAGCAAGAGCCTATAGATATACTATTGAACTGATGGATTGCTAACAAATAGTCCAAAGGTGATACAAGTGAGAGCCCATAATAAAACATGTTTTGTAATTTTTGTTAGAAATTCTGAAGGGAAAAATGCGCACAAACTCTTAAGACTAGGGTATAGACTATTTTTCTGATACATTATATTCACTGGGTACTTCACCTGGGTGAATTGTTAGATTATTCTTGGTTTAGTGCAGTGGTTCCCAACCATGGTCCTCAAGTACCCCTAACAGGCCAGGTTTTAAGGATCACCTTGGGGAAATGCAGAGTGAATCCTGCAATCACTGAGAAGCAAATCATATCATCTGTGCTGTGCTCAGATATCTGGAAAACCTGACCTGTTAGGGGAACTTGAGGACCGCGGTTGGGAACCACTGGTTTAGGCTGGGGTCAGACGAGCGCAGTTATCACGTCCGTGTTGCCGCACATTTGTACGTCTGTGGCAGCATAGCATTCTGACCAATGGAGCCCCACACATGAAGTACGTCTGCACAGAAGTGCGGATGCAAGGTGGACGCGGCAAACGGACACAGGTTGGGCTGGGGTCAGACGAGCGTAGTGTTCACGTCCGTGATTGCACCTAAAAGTATGTCCGTGATAGCATGACAGAAAGCCCATCGGAGCCCGTTACACGAAGTACGTCCGCACAAAGGCCGCGGCCCACGGACGCAAGGCAGGCAAGAACGTACAACCCCTAGAACGGCCGCACAAAGTGCGCTGCGTCCGCAACGTCCGCATAGCTTTGTGTGTGAGTGATGGAACGTGGTCATACGGACTGCATTTATACATCCAGCATTTTTCACGGACAAAATGGTTTTGCTTTTTATTTTATTTTCTCTCCTACATCCGTCAAAATATATGTCAGTGAAAAAAACGGACTGTGTGGCCACTACTGCGTCTTCCGTACTGACGTACGTCCGTATGCACGGACGTACAGTCCGTAGAAGTCACGCTCGTCTGACCCTAGCCTTAGGCAAGAACGTAATATTGCTAGAACGGACGTGCGGAGTGCGCCACGTCTGCAACGTCCGTGTAGCTTTGTGTGTGAGTGATGAAACGAGGTCAGATGGACTGCATTTATACGTTCAACATTTTTGACGGACAAAATGTTTTTTTCATTGTAATTTATTTTCCCTGCTACATCCGTCAAAAAATACGTCAGTGAAAAAAACGGACTGTGTGGCCACTACCTTGTTGTCAGTAAGGCTGGGGTCAGACGAGCGTAGTGTTCACGTCCGTGATTGCGCCTAAAAGTACGTCCGTGATAGCATGAAAGAAAGTCCATTGGAGCCGACACATGAAGTACGTCCGCACTGAACTGCGGACGCACAACGGCCGCGGCAAACGGACGCAGGTTAGGCAAGAACGTAATACTGCTAGAACGGACGTGCAGAGTGCGCCACGTCCACAACGTCCGCATAGCTTTGTGTGTGAGTGATGGAGCATGGTCAGACGGACTGCATTTATACGTCCAGCATTTTTGGCGGACAGAATGTTTTTTCATTGTAATTTATTTTTCCCTCCTACATCCGTCAAAAATAACTTCAGTGAAAAAACGGACTGTGTGACCACTACTGCGTCATCCGTACTGACGATGTCCGTACTGCACGGACGTACAGTCCGTAGAAATCACGCTCGTCTGACCCCAGCCTAAGTACGTCCGTACTGCAGGACGCACAGTCTGTACAAAATGCGCTCATCTGACCCTAGCCTAAGTGAATAAGGCAAGTGGATGTATGTACACAGAGAAAGAGGGGGAGAGAGAGTCGTCAAAAGGGTTTCCAGATCAGTCATGTTTTCCTGGACACATGTTTTCATGCAGGGGGGAGTACAGGGAAAATTGCTCCCCTGCAACATGTATAATTCATATGCTGCAGGGATGAAATCAAGGCAGGACACCTGGGAATCCTTTTTGATTTCTTACTTACAGTGTATTATGGATTCTGCATGCCGCGGGGTGGCATTTTTTATGCTCTGCCCATCAGCATGAATAAATTATCACAGTTATTCAAAAAGAATCGAAAAGTCACTGCACGTTCGGTGACTTTTCGTTTCTTTCAATTCGGTGCGATTTGGCGATTCCATTTTGGTGACCCTGCGGTGTTTTCAGCAAGCACCACAGGGCTGTCGTAGTGCAGGGAAAAGCCGCCACAAACCTGCCGAACACTCACCGCAAAACCTGGTGAACGCACACCGAAACCCTCAAAAACATCTGGATTAACCCCGTCGAACACGCTGGAGAAACCCGAGCAGCCGTCGATCACAGCGCAGAGCAGCCGCCGTAAAAACCCGACACGCAGACGAATGGAGTGAGAAAAAAAAAACAGTACGCTTTAGGCTAGGGTCAGACTGAGGCAGTGCGAACGCGCGTTCTGGCGCACATAATCACGGCCGCACTAGCAGCAGATGACGGGCAATGACAGCCAATATACGAAGTACGGTCGCACAAAAGTCCGGCCGCGCAACGCAAGTGGAAAATGAACGCATTTTTTCGAGAACGTTAAACCGCTGGTACTGACGTACAGAGTGCGCTGCGGCCGCATAGCAGCGTGTGTGCGTGATTAGGAGATGTCAGACGCTGCTAGTGTGCGGCCAACATAACGTTCAAACAGCCGGATTTCCCTAGACTTCTTTTCACCCCATCGTCATGAAATACGTCCAGAATTGCGCATCGTCTGACCACTTCAGCGTATTCCGTGAAAAAATGCGTGCGCACGCATCGACGTACATTTTGACGGTGGCCGCAGAAAATGCGCTCATCTGTCCCTAGCCTGAATGTTTGAAAAGTGAAATGCTGTTTGCAAAGAAACTACAGAACGAAAATGTCTGAAATTTACATATAAGATCCAGTGAATGATAATAAAAAGGGCTGTTACAGAAAAAAGAAAAAACAATTAAAAAAAAAAACTTTTTGCAAAAAAATCCCGAGAAATGCCTAAAAGATCCTAAAAAAAAATCTATAAGGCTGGGGTCAGACGAGCGTGATTTCTACGGACTGTACGTCCGTGCAGTACGGACATCGTCAGTACGGATGACGCAGTAGTGGTCACACAGTCCGTTTTTTCACTGACGTTATTTTTTGACGGATGTAGGAGGGGAAATAAATTACAATGAAAAAACATTCTGTCCGTCAAAAATGCTGGACGTATAAATGCAGTCCGTCTGACCATGCTCCATCACTCACACACAAAGCTATGCAGACGTTGTGGACGTGGCGCACTCCGCACGTCCGTTCTAGCAGTATTACGTTCTTGCCTAACCTGCGTCCACTTGCCGCGGCCGTTGTGCGTCCGCAGTTCAGTGCGGACGTACTTCATGTGTCAGGCTCCAATGGACTTACTTTCATGCTATCACGGACGTACTTTTAGGCGCAATCACGGACGTGAACACTACGCTCGTCTGACCCCAGCCTAAATAAAGAGACTTTTTACTGCAGAATATTATAATCAACGGTTTATTAGATATTGAATTAAAACAGGAATATTTTTAACATTGAAGCCTATGGGATTCGTCTGAATAAACCTGTCAAATGAAACCACCGATTGACAGGGCATTTCGGGAACCTTTCCCTGCTGGTTTGTGTTCTCTGAATAGACGAAGCATTGCTTCTCTATGGGGATTTCACTGCCCTCGAACAGGCACTGTATGTGCAGACAATTCGCCAAGATTTGGCAAACTGCCTGCTGTCTGAATAGCCGAATGGCCAGGAAAGGTAACCGTACGCTGAATTTCACTGTTCGGTTACCTTTCGGCCACAATTCGGAGCTCTTTGAATAACCCTGTATGTGTGTCCAGGTCAACGCGGCAGATCTGGCCACTCTAGTCGTCAGTCACCCTCTGCATTATAGCCAAGTAATGAAAGTTACTGTATTAAAGTATTCGAAGGAAGCTAACATTGCTTTTTAAGACCTTGATTGTGTATCTATTTAAAATACAAGCCTTTATGTAATCAGCATCTCATCAAAAAATGAGCAATAAGTTATTTGCAACAACGCAAATCTTTACTGTAGGGAAAAATGCGAATACCAGGTAAGCACTCAGAACTGCATATACATACAGAACCTGTGCCAAGAATATAATTGAATTTGTATTTATGTTTGTAAAGAAATTTTCCACTGCAGAGAAGCATTATCAAGTAGGTCATGATGCAAAGCGTATTAGAAAAATATCCTCTTGTATACGTTGCAGAATGACTGCAGGGCACGATTGATGTATGGTTTCAGCCTATTTACCTTTGGTTTTGAAAGATTTGTAAAACTACAGTTTTAAGGCAACATTTAGCCACAGTGCCCAGAAGCCAAACCGTAATGATCTCATGAATATTTTAATTAAAAAGTAATTCAATTCTATGTGGTTTTATGAGATCATTAAGGGGCTAGTTTAAATACTTAAATAAGGATATAATTACAATATGCTGATTTGTCATCATTTGTTAAATGAATTTCTCTTAACGCAGTTTCTTCTATGATGCTGTGTCACCGGGCCTTTACTTTTAGGCAGGATTGGAATGAAGAAAGCATCATCATTATACATGTTTTAATGGTCGCTGAGGGGCTTGTATTAACCCTAATCTTTAACAAATGTGAGAATGTGCAGGGGTTACCTGAGTTCAGCCAACATAACATGTCCCTGGGAAACCTCAGTATATTTAATGAAGGTTTTCAGGTGGCCATTAATACTGATGTATTGACGTGCCTGCCGACGTCCATTGTGACGTTTCGACAGGGCGGGCCAAACGGTGTAGCGTGCGCTACAACGGACCTGCTGAAACCCTTCCTTCAAAACGCTGCAACGTGTTTCGACGGGGCTGCAAAGCGCAATCTTCCATAGGGGGAAATCGAGCCTTGCAGTGCTGAACGCACTAACTGCGCTCAGCAAGGTGGCCACACTGGTGTCAGAGTTGAAGGAACATCCACTCTCATGGAAGTTCCTTCTGCTCTGAAAAAACGCTCGTCTGACCCCTGACCTAAGGCTTGTAGGATTTTCCAGACTGTGCATGACTGGCCTTTTGGGACAACAAAGAAAAAAAAACACACACTGCAAGACTATTTATAGAACTTGCTTATGTGCAGGATTGTACAATTTTACACGATCATTGCTTTTTTGTGCGCTGTTTCGATAGCCTCAGGAAATAGAAGCAGGTTTATGTACAATCCGATTAGAGATGTATAGAGCTCATACTCTGTTTCCACATTCAAGTTTTGTTGTGAGTTGTCAGGTACACAACCTTTTCCGGACGTGCTGCCCTGCAGTGTGTAGAATTCATATCCTGGAGGAAGATAATAATCACATGGTTATTTTGTTAAATAGATTTTACCCCTTCAGCATACAAATTATTTTTACTGCAAAGGAGCACTTTAATAGGTCCTCCATCATATAGAAATTATATGGCCAGTCTGGCATCCCTACCAGGACAGGCTATTGGGCCTAATGGCCCACAGCACAACTGTGTCAAAAAAATCAAAACAGACACAATTGCACCTATATTTTTATGCAAGTACATTGATTTTTTTTGGCACAATTGCACAAAAAATTTACGTGAATGGACTTTTTTTATTTACACAAATGCGCACATATTTAATACAGCTGAATTCACTCTACATTATTGAAAAGGCATCATTTTTTACAGGGCAATTTTATCCACAGCCAGTAGATGGCGACATTCCTAGAGGATATACATTGGGATCAATATGAAATTTGCATAACACCACTGGACATATTTTCTATATGTTTGGTTGCTAGGCTTAAAGTCTTTTAACCCCTTCACTACTGAGAGCTAGATATTTCGGGCTTCAAAGGCACCATCCGGTGCCCCGATATTGAGATATCTCAATATACTGATCTGCAGCCCAAAAGCAAATGAAATTTGTTTGCTGCAAGTGAATTTTGTTTGCTTTTGGGCTGCAGAAGGTGCCCCCAAAGTTTTAGCCCTGAGGGCATAATGTCCAAGGAGCTAAAACTGTAAATTAAGCTGCTGAATGCTGTGAAATATCAGGCTTTCAGCAGCCAAAGCAGGGAGAAAAAAAAGACCTGCAGCTCAAACCTCTGTAATTCAATAAGACAGTAGATGCTGCCATCTACTGGCCAAATAGGTTATTTACAGTATTAACTAATTAATTTAAAATGGTTTTACAAAAAAACACTGGTTTCTGACAATGTTTTTTTTGGAAAATCACTTTGTAGTGAAGGGGTTAATGAATGCAAGACAGCAAACACAGCAATTTTCCTGAACAGCAATGTGTGATCTTGTAATAATAACAGCGTTGCTATGTTAACGAAGCCTAAGGGAAGTAAACATTTATAGAGGAAAATCCGAATAATGTGCGATTGTCAACGTCTCATAACAAAAGTATTTCATTTCCCAGAACCGTGCGCTGAAACATTACTTGACGTTTCCTTTCCGCATAGACACCTCTATTCATTTAATTAGAAACTGAATTCTTTATCGCTGGGTGGAAAGTCACAATGATAGATGAACCATTTCTAAATTATTTGATCTGTCTGTTATCACAGTCTTCATCTGTAATGGTTTTGAGAAGTGCAGCTTTTCCATGAGTCTGTGACTCCTTTTCTGAAAAGCTACATCAGCAACAGATCAGATCTAATATCTGTATATAAGGGTTCATTCAGCATCAGAATCAGCAGTGCAAAGCATACCAGGAACATCCAGCAAAAGATGAGTATATTGCAATATATATGAAAGACCCATGAAGAAACCAACGGATGACACTTGTCATAAGTAGAACTAAGACGCTTACGTGAATGACTGCATATTGAAGAAAATATGATAAAACCACCATGACCTATCAAATACGAAATAAAAATATGAGGCGTCAGGTAATGTAAAAATAATAATGGAAACAAAAATGAAATGGCAAACTGCATAAAGTAAATGATAAATAGATAATACCTGTATCTTCTTTATAGAATGATTTTTAACCTCCCTGGTGGTGTTCCCTTGTGTGGCTCGGACAAAATGTTTTTTCATTTCCCATCTACATCAGTCAAAAATAACGTCAGTCACAAAAACGGACCGTGTGACCACTACTGCGTCTTCCGTCAGAACGTGCGTCCGTACTGCATGGACGCACAGTCCGTACAAAATGCGCTCGTCTGACATTAGCCTAACTTGCTCTCACTCGCTGACCTTTTTGTTCACATTCTCCTCCAGCGATCGCGGCATTTTGCTTCCTGGTTCCCTTCTAGCGAGAAGGGAACCAGGAAACATGACGTCACGATCGTCTGGAGGTGACAGTGGGGGACAGAGGGAGCGCAGGGACAGGTATGTACAGTGTTTCCCCGAAAATAGGACCTACCCCGAAAATAGGACCTAGTGGGTTTTTCGTAGCTACTAAAAATATAAGACCTACCCCCGAAAATAAGACCTAGTTGAGAACTTGAGACCAGGTTGCGGAGCCACGGGGGAGATTTGCCGGCGCCAGAGGCTGCATTACCGTATGTATGTTGCGCAGGATTGAGACTCCCTTCATGGCAGCGCTCGTATTGCGGGTTATGTGCAGTGGGATGGATTGCAAGGCTGTGCAGGGGAGCAATACCGGCGGCAGTGGAGGAAGCAGATCTGCTTCCTCTAGCGCGGCTCCTGTCACAGGCAGAGTGATACCAGATGCACACCACCTGTGAGGAATCGCTAGGTAGTGAAACATACCGGTATTTTGACCCCCAGAAAAGACGAGTGCAAAAAGAAAGAGCTATAACTGTAATTGAATAAATGTATGATGTACATTAAAAAAATATATATATAAGACCTACCCCCGAAAATAAGACCTAGTGTGATTTTTGGGGTCCAAAAAAATATATGACAGTGTCTTATTTTCGGGGAAACACGGTATCAGCCCGAGTGTGGCTCGGGGTTACCGCTTTCAGCATAGAAATTAACCAAGTCACACTCGATATACCACCAGGGGGCCAAATAAATTGTAACGATTCTGACATATAAAATATGCCAGAATCGTAACGTCAGGGAGCTTAATATTATTTTGAAGGTTTGGTAATATGCTCCATGTAATGTCATAAAACACAATTTACAGGTGTGATGGGGTGTATATAAGGTTCCCTGAGGAAAGGGTTAACCTGGCAGGGTTGATCAGCCCAGCAACACACACAAAGGCTTGATGTTGTGATTGCTGGGGCTTTAAAAGGGACACGCCTATACAGGCACAGGAGGTTCATTTTGCTGGAGCTCCTAAAGGCCTGTGATTTGAGGACACAATCATTTATCGTTACTTTGATTGCTTGATAGCAAAGAAAGATTTTTTTTGTTTGAACTAAGCAGCTGTGCTGGTAACCACCTATGCTGTCTGGAATAAAAGACTGCTTGAGAAACACTTACCCTGCTGTGGTGTTCACGTGACAAGGTCCACTCCATTACAGCAGGTCTATTCACTAAAGGTGAAACTCAGGAGAAGTGAAAATTCCAGGTCAAAATAGTAAAATCAGAAAAATTCTCCCATTTATCTCACTTTCCAAATCGGCTATTTGGTCTAGATTGTTCTCTTTTCCTGACAGTTCTCCTTGATTTTCACCTCTCTCTGAATAACCCTGCCTGTATTTTCCACTCAAACATGTGCGCCCAGGGGAGGATCAGACCCCTAGTCAATGACAGATCCTCAAGGTATCTTCCCCATATCAGGATGAAGTCAGATGAGGATGTTTATTTTAAATCATGCAATCATCTCTGCTTCAGAGGGGCATGTAATCCATCATGTTTATCTGTCATGAATGCTGGCTGAGCATAGCAGGAGATGTAGTTGCTGAGGCCATGAATAAAAGCAATTTACAACCTCTGCAAAGAAAGAAATGTCAATAATGAAAAAGAGAAATCGCTAATAGCCAGATCTGTGTGTTATTTAGTACATACCATTACGTAGCAAATACTTGCTCTAGAAAGTTTTATAAGGACTATTGGATGATAAATAAATACATATTTCCTATTTGAAATTTTAAAATCTGAAATTGCATCCAAAACCTCCTCTTCCCCTATTTCCATCATTCGATGATTGTACTGGAATTTGGATAGAAAATGGATAATAGTTGTGACTATTCGAATTCAACCTCTATCATATGGTGCATTGCTAGAAATCGTATTATATTTTCTATAATGTGGTCTTTTAAGTATAACCCTGGGATAAATCTCATGCAAGGTCAAAAACTAAGGTTATTCCCTGTTTCCTATGGCAGAAAGAAAATAATCTGATTAGTTGCAGAAATGTGCTTTCGGCAGAAGGGCAAAGTAGCACTCATTGACATCTATTCTTTGGCTGCAGGGCAGCTTGACAAGAACCATTAGCATATTATATCTCAAAAGGCCAAGAATAAGATGCAGCCAATATATACATCACTTCTATGCTTTTTATCCAGGCTTTGCTTTGCAATGTACCTGTTTGTTAGTACGTCTGGGACTGACCTGGCAACCTTTGTGCAAAGAGCCCAGGGATGTATTTAGGTCTGGTGCTGCCCTTGGCATCCAAATTCTGCTGCCCCTATGCTGAATACAAATAAATATGAACAAAAGCATGACATTAATACAAATAGTCACAACCTACTGGGAATATGTCGATTAAAATGTAGTTTAAGATAAATGCTAAGTATCTTACTAAATAATGTTTTTGTACACCATTTGTTATACAGGGTGTCCATAAAGTCTCTTTACAATTTCAAAAGTTTATTACAAAGGCAAATAAAAAGACAGATAAGTGAAAATTATTACAAAACGAGACGTATATATTTGAGGTTTTTTTGGCCTCATTTAATACAGCTCTATATGGGCACCATTAGTTGCACGAAGCACATCAAGACGGTACTCGATTTCTTGCCATGTTCGCTGTAGCATACCCTCATCAATGGTGACAATGGCATCAGTGATCCTCTGCTTTAGATGAATGTGTGGTGTGGGATCATGTGCAATCGAATCATCATTGGTCCGTTTTTCTTCAGCGAGACATCAATTACTGCAAATGTTTACCTTGACCTTTTGACTGAATACATGGCACCACAACTACAAGACCTTCAACCAACCTTCATTTTCCAGCAAGATGGTGCACCAGCACATTGGGGGCTACATGTTCGTGGGTTCCTAAATGAAACATTTCCAGACCGGTGGATTGGAAGGGGTGGCCCAATTCCCTGGCCACCTCGTTCACCCGATATCACTCCCCTCGTCTTCTTTCTATGGGGTTATGTTAACGATATCGTGTATCGAACAAAGGTACGGGGCATCACTAATCTAAAGCAGAGGATCACTGACGCCATTGCCACCATTGATGATGGTATGCTACAGCAAACATGGCAAAAAAAATCGAGTACCGTCTTGATGTGCTTCGCGCAACTAATGGTGCCCATATAGAGGTGTATTAAATGAGGGAAAAAAGTAAATATATACGTATCATTTTGTAATAATTTTCACTTATCTGTCATTTCATTTTCATTTGTAATAAAAAAATTGAAATGGTAAAGAGACTTTATGGACACCCTGTATTTTATATACACCTTGAGGGAGTTCGATTGCTTTGCAGCTCTGTTACATCTGTCCACCTCAAAAAATATTGGACCTTTGCAACAAAGGGCATTAACCCCTTAACACTGCAGCTCTTCCATGAAGTAGGCAGGCCTAAATGCCGCAGGTTGGCTAGTTCACCCGTGGCTTTCTGGCCGTCCTGCAGCCACCCTCCCGTCCCAGTGGTCTGATTGCCATCATTGGCTGCAGAGTCCAGGTAGTTCCCCTGCAGCCAATGAAGGCGATCAGCTGCTGGGAAGGGGGGTGGGTCAGAACAGGGCTAGAAAGCCACAGGGTGCGCAATCCGTCATGTGCCGCTAAGCCTGCCTGCCGCAAGGAGGGCATAGGACGTGCCACGGCACTAAGGGGTTAAAGAGAAAGACTTTGTGTGAGAACAGTGCTAGTGGTAAACACTAAGGCTAGGGTCAGACGAACGCATTTTCGCGTTGTCTGTGAAAAAGTGCGTTCGAACGAATGGACGCATTTTTTCACGGAGTACGCGATAGCGGTCATACGATGCGCATTTGCGTTCGTGTTTTTGTACGGATCATCAATAAAACACTTTTGCATCTGGACGTTATGTTGGCCGGACATTAGCAGTCTCTGACATCTCCAAATCACGCTAGCGGACGCAGCGCACTCTGTACGACCGTACTAGTGGTTTCACGTTCTCGACAAAATGCGTTCGTTTGCCACTTGCGTTGCACGGACGAACTTTCGTGCGGCCGTACTTCGTGTGTTCCCCGGCATTGGACGTCATTTGCTGCTAGCACGGCCGTGATTTCGTGCGGCTAAACGCACGTTAAAACTGCTTTCGTCTGACCCTAGCCTAAGAGTTGGATGCAAGTACTCCGTGGCTATGTTAAGCTTGGCGCCGCTACTGTCGGAGTACAAGTGTCCACATTCCCCAAATGACACAATATACGTTTAAAGAAAAGATAGATATTCCTAGCGCAACCAGGTGGATATATCTTAAAAAAATTTAAGTATTATTTATAGCACTTTTCATTTATTTAAACACATAATAGGGCTTAAAGAGAGGAATACTTATGTTTATATGATGGTATCTCCATTGTATAACTACGTCTCCAGGTGTTCTATAGTAAGTTCTGTATGGTAGAGGGGGTCTTCTCCCCGTTGGGGGGTCTTTTCTCCTGTTGAGAAATGGCAGAAGTAGAAAATGATAGTGGCGAAGACCATATAACGTGTAAAATAAATGGATTTATTGCTCTTAAAGCAGTACACAAAAGTTTCTATAAAAGGTGATTAAAATAGAATAGGGATCTCTGAACGCGTTTCACCTTGGGCTTCCTCAGTCAGCGTCCCCTTCTCTCTAGCTAATGTCCTCTCATAAAAAATAGTCTGTATCTATAAAAAAATCTGTCAACATAAGTATTCCTCTCTTTATGCCCTATTATGGAAAAGTGTTTTTTATAAAGAAATTAAAAGTCCTATAAATTATACTTAAAATAGTTTTACGATATATCCACCTGGGTGCGTTAGGAATATCTATCTTTCCTTTAAACAAAAGGAGATTAAAACAAAAAATGTGGGATCCCCCTCATCAGCTGCCCGAGGCCCAGGACTAAATGGTCTACGCAAGAATACATTCTATATGAAGTCATTCTGTTGCAGGCCAGGAAAATTGGGGCTCTGCTCCTGATGGAGTACTCTAACCAATTAATCACATAGCATAGGGAGGCAGAGAAAAAAACGGTGGGGTTACCTAATAAGATACACTCTGAAAAGTGTCCATTTTCTACAGATAGCAGTATCTATGTTATATTTTCCATATGTTGGAAAATCCATAATATGATTTCAAGTAATGAGTAGAAACTACTAACGCAAGAGGTGACAGATCAGTATTTCCTTGAACTCTAGTTCACAGTCATTATCTTGGCTGAAATAACATACCACAGCCTATATCTCTCTTTCATCTCTATTTTTCAAGCAACGTTATTGTTTTATCTGTAATTTTTTTTGGCAGGGGATACATGGTACTGGGTAAAAAGAAACAAGAAATAAAGTTCTAAATAGCAAAGGACAAGCTTACTATAATCAGCTAGCTATAGTATTGTAAGATATGTAAGAAGGGGTAACACAGAGAAGTCCAGGGAAGCAGATGTGCAGGTATTTGTGCCTGTACGAGGCAGACACCAGAGTCAGGGAGGTTATATATATATATATATATTATATGAGACACTACCCAGCTACTGGTGTCCATAGCACCAGGTATATAGTCTTTGGTTCATTGTATCTAGTAGAGATATATCCAGATTGTGGTTTAGCAAGACAAACTGGCCGGGTGGAGTAGCGGTAGCATCACTGCTCTATAACGGTGGAGAGAGACTGTGGAGACACAGGTTCGATCCCGGCAAGAGCACCTCTCCAGTAAGTGTCCTTGGGCAAGACACCTAATGGTACAGATTCGCCACCCAGGACATACTTTACTTCAAAAATAAGAGAAATTTCAATGTATCCTTCCTGGTAAAATCCTTTCCAGGCTGGTGGCAGAAAGGTCAATAAGCAAAGCAAAAAGGGTCTAATTGCTGGGGAGATCAGTCCAGTGGATATAATAATCCAGAGAAAAAGGATATGTAAGTATACAAGTTTAATAAGGACAAAATAACTGAGCAATGCACTCACCATCCCGGTGTCTTCTTATAGGAGAGCATTGTAAATCGTGTGGAAGGTCTGTGACATTAAAAACAGGCACCATTGTGGTGTGGCGCTTAGTGTGACATCATCAGTGAGGGCCACAGTCGCCACACATGCACAACGCAATCCAATCTCCGGAGGGGGACCAGTCATACTGCCGGGCCCTGCCACTGCTCAGACGGCAGAATGAACTCGACAGTACTGCACAGGGAAGCCCGGAGACGCCACACAGCCAGGATGCCGGAGGTCCAGGAGCCCATATTAATGGTGAGCATTATGGTAATTTCCCTACAATTGTTTAGACCATCAGAGTGATGCAAGGATGGTCATCACTATGATGGTTAAAGGGATTTCATTCAATATGCACTTTTACCTGAAAAATATTTTATCTGCTGTCAACTGCATCATGATGCTCTTTAAGGCTGGGGTCAGACCAGCGCACTTTTAACGTGCGTTCTGGCGCACTTAATCACGGCCGCACTAGCAGCAAATGACGGGCAATGACGGCCAATATACGAAGTACGGCCGCACAAAAGTCCGGCTGCGCAACGCAAGTGGAAAATGAACGCATTTTTTCGAGAACGCAGAACCGCTAGTACTGACGTACAGAGTGCGCTGCGTCCACTAGCGGTGTGTGTGTGTGATTTGGAGACGTCAGACCCTGCTCGTGTCCGGCCAACATAACGTCCAGACACCCAAAGTTTCCTGGTTTGGATCCGTAAAAAATCACGCACAAAAATGCGCATCGTATGACCGTTTTCGCGTATTCCGTGAAAAAATACGTCAATGCGTTCGGACGCACTTTTTTTTACGTTCGCGTGTAAAAATGCTTTCATTTGACCCTAGCCTAAGGCTGGGGTCCGACCAGCGCACTTTTAACGTGCGTTCTGGCGCACATAATTACGGCCGCACACTAGCAGCAGATGACGGGCAATGACGGCCAATATACGATGTACAGCCGCACAAAAGTCCGGCCGTGCAACGCAAGTGGAATTTGAACGCATTTTTCTGAGAACGCTGAACCGCTAGTACTGACGTACTGAGTGCGCAGCTGCGGCATAGCGGCGTGTGTGCGTGATTAGGAGATGTCAGACACTGCTAATGTCCGGCCTACATAACGTCCAGACGCAAAAAGAGTTTTATTGACGATCCGTACAAAATCACACCCGAAAATGCGCGTTGTCTGACCGTTTTTGCTCATTCCGTGAAAAAATACGTCAATGCGTTCGGACGCACTTTTTCACGTTCGCGGGGGAAAATGCTTTCGTCTGACCCTAGCCTTAACCGTTCAAAATAAAGACGTCTTTTAGCTTTTTTTTTTTTTTAGTTTAATACCCTGAACATTAAAGGAACACCACCACTAACATAAGCTTTAACCCCGTCACTACCGAGATCTAGATATCTCGGGCTTCAAAGGCACCATCCGGTGTCCCGATATTTTGATATCTTGATCTACAGCCCAAAAGAAAATGAAATTTGTTTGCTGCAAACAAATTTCGTTTGCTTTTGACCTGCAGAAGGTGCCCCCAAAGTTTTAGGCCTGTGAGCATAATGCCAAAGAGCTAAAACTGTGAAAAATTATGATGCCCTGACATCGGGTATTCAGCAGTCTTTGCAGGGAAAGGAAAAAAGAAAAGCTATGGCTGTAACTTAATTTGGCAGTAGATGGCGCCATCTACTGGCCAAATAGGTTATTTACATATTAAATACAATAGTAATATGCCCAAATATTTCTTACTGTATAATTAATTAAAATTGATTTTACAAAAAAACACTGGTTTCTGGCTATGGTTTTGGGAAAAATCACTTGTTGTGAAGGGGTTAACTAGATTACGTGTGCATTACAAACAAACACATTATAAAACAAATGCTTCTGTTGTTTTTTTCTTTGTTTGAAGTAATTGCATGTGAAAAGGAAAAATAAGGTTTACTTTTTTTATCTCCGGTTTCCATTTCGTGGATTTTTCCCATAATGCAACATTTACCAAAATCTGAGCAAAATTCTCACTTTACAGCTATGGTATAGGATTAAACAGCAGTTTAGAGTCAATGGGGCAGGCAAAGAATGTTTAGGCTAGGGACAGATGAGCGCATTTTCTGCGGCCACCGTCAAAATGTACGTCGATGCGTGCGCACGCATTTTTTCACGGAATACGCTTAAGTGGTCAGACGATGCGCAATTCTGGACGTATTTCATGACGGTGGGGTAAAAAGAAGTCTAGGGAAATCCGGCTGTTTGAACGTTATGTTGGCCGCACACTAGCAGCGTCTGACGTCTCCTAATCACGCACACACGCTGCTATGCGGCCGCAGCGCACTCTGTACGTCAGTAGCAGCGGTTTCACGTTCTGAGAAAAATGCGTTCATTTGCTGGTTGCGTGGTGTCGGCGCACTTTCGTACGCACGTACTTCGTATATTGGCCGTCATTGGCCGTTATGTGCTGCTACTGCCGCCGTGATTTAGTGCGTCTGCACGCGCGTTCCGACTGCCCCACTCTGACCCTAGCCTTAGACAAGGCTGCAGGTGTTTATTGTGTTGTCTAAAATACCCAATCTAAGAGGTGACTGCTGAATGAGATCTGATAGTGGACTTAAAATACTTCTAATTTACCCTTGGTGATGTCCTTTGGATACATCCCACACAATGAAATCCTTATGAGTTTCGTTTTTGAAGAACTAACCTATTCACTCCATTCTATGCCCAATGCCGCACGGTGACAAGTAAATTCTGCAAATATACAGGGGGGAGGGGCAGTTTACACAACAAAATATCACAAATTGGATGCCACGCAGGGGCAAATAGAGTTAAATATTTTCTTAACTAGACATAAATGACTAAATCAAATTACATGTAATAAAAGCAACTTAACTTAAGAACTTTCATTTTTTTGGTGGTAGTGTCCCTTTAAGCTTCCTGTCACTTTCCCTCTCTGAAAGATGTTATCAGCCCTCCAACCTAGCACTAAAAACCTCACAGAAATCCCACCACCCAGAGGTTGTAGTCTGTGGGCTCCTGAAGGCTGCTGATTAAAAGGATTAACTCCTTGTTGGCAGAATATAATTAAGAGGTTTGAGCTGCTAAAATACTTATTTTACCAGGGTGGATTTATTAAGACTTGCTTAAGATGTTCTTTCTTATAGAATAGTTGGGGCATTGTTCTAACTTTTCAAATTTAGTTTTTTGCATCACGACTCCGAGTGACAATAAAGTCAAATAAGTAATGCAATTTTTCCAAGTCGGCTGGCGATGCATATGCAATTTACAGTGACAAATACATCATCGCATTCCTTCCCGTACGAGGCAGGCAAAGTCCAATTTCTGCTTTACAGAATTAGATTTAGTAGGATTTGCTGAGTAATAAAGGATCAAACTCCAGGATGCATTTCTACCTTAAAAGATAAAAAAAAAAATGGTTCTATACAACAAAGAACTTGTAGAACATCCAATCCACGGAACAACATCTTTATTTTAATCTTGCAAAATGTTGTGTGCCTCATAGCAAAGCCATTATTCATCCTAGACCCTCTCTGATGACATGAGAATACGCGAGCATGCCAGGATGTTTTACATTCTACAAAATTAAATACTGCATTTTCTTTTCCTTTTTATTTTTCAGTGGCCTATGCTGTTATACACAGATTGATCCGTTCATTTAATCAATTTATATAGAAAATGGGAAAATAATGAGCAGTGTTTTGTATTGCTGTACAATAAGTAATTTTGTGTTACTGTGGTCTGACCTCAATTTGATTTTATCTAACTATGATACTCAACAAATATCAAGATGCATTTTCCTTTTTTGATGATTCTTAGAATTATATCTGATTATATTTAAGACTCATCATAATTATCATCTTTATTCGAAAATCATAACACCATAAATGAGGGCATCTGAACATTTTATTATTAGTTACCATTATAAGATTCAAATATATTGTCACAGGCAAAGGATGGGACCCGGCACAACGTATGTTTCACAAAAGGCACTTTATTGGGTATGCAACATTTCGGCTACACGTGCTTTCTCAGGTTTGTCAAATATACAGGTGTATTCACTAAAAGGTGAAACTCAGGAAAATGACTGGAGAAATGAAAATTCTAGGTCAAAATAGCCAAACCAGAAAAATTCCCCATGTATCTCACTTTCCAAATCAGCTATTTGGTCTAGATTGTTCTCTTCTCCTGACAATTCTCCTGAGTTTCACCTTTTAGTGAATAGACCGGATATTGTCAGCCAAGAGTAGGGTTGAAGGAGGTTTACCGGTAGGAAGGATGAGGGAGGGCACAATGGTTTGAGCTCATGGGAATACAAGTCAGAGTGATCCTATTCCCACTTGCCTTCCTGTATTCTCAAGGCACTCTGTGCTCTTCTCTGAGAGAACTTTATTCTTTTTATTGAGACGGTGCAGACTTTTGTCGACTGGTGAGCGTTTCATAGATGGGGGTGATGTCAGGTCACCCTAGAAATCAAGGAATTTTTCAGAAGATCTGTTTTAGAGAGTGAAGACAGGTTTAGGATGTCTATGTGTGACAGACCATCCTGTACACTACAGTAGTGAAGTCAAGCTTATTGAAAAAGGAATATAATTCCTTTAACCCCTTTACTACTGATATTGAGATATCTCAGGCTTCAAAGGCATCATCTGATGCCCTGATATCGAGATATCTCGATCTGGTGATCTTCAGCCCAAAAGCAATGAAATTTGCTTGCTGCAAACAAATTTTGTTATCTTTTGGGCTGCAGAAGGTGCCCCCAAAGAGCTAAAACTGTAAAATCAGCCGCTGAAAGCTCTGAAATATGTATCGGGCTTTCAACAGCCGATGCAGGGAGAAATAGAAGAAAATAGACCAGCAGCTCAAATGGCTGTCACTCAATTTGGTAGTAGATGGCGCCATCTACTGGCCAAAATAGGTCATTACAGTAAGACATACAATGGCTATAGGCTCAAATATTTCTTACTTTATAATTAATTAAAAATGATTTTACAAACCACTGGTTTCTGACAAAAAAATTTTGGAAAATCACTTGGTATTGAAGGCGTTAAAGCAAGGGTGAGCAACGTTGGCCCGACAGATGTTTACTCATTAAGACTGGTTGGGCGTCAATGGACATGCAGTTCCAAAACATCTGGAGAGCCAAGGTTGCTCACCCCTGCTTTAAAGTCTTGTACACCAGTTATGTGGAATCTTATTGCTAACAGCCGATAGAGGTCCTGGAACAGCTTAGTACTTTATTATGCAGAAACCGGTTACACATCATTCTTTAGAAAGTTGCAGAACCTTGTGACTATCTATGGAGTGCCATCTTAGAAGCAGATATATAATCGAGCCAGCTTCAGATTTACTGGATAACCCTCAAGACTCCATAATAAATTAAATCCAACTCATTCTCTGGTTCAACAGACATTTGCCATCTTTACGGTATGGTCTAAGGGGTTAGAAATGAAGAAATATGGAAGTTTCCTATAAATATATATATATATTCACTTTCAGCCAGTGTCCTCTGAAAAATGTACATCAAAGAGGTTCTTCACGAAGCACTGAAATTTCATCAATTTTTTTTTTTTGAGAAAGGATTTTACCAGGAAGGATACATTGAGATTTCTCTTGTTTTCAAGTATGTCCTGGGTGGCGAGTATGTACCGTTAGGTGTCTTGCCCAAGGACACTTACTGGAGAGGTTGCTCGTCAGGATCGAACCACATGTCTCCACAGGCTCTCTCCACGCAGAGCAGTGATGTTACCTCTACTCCACCCAGCCGGTACATTTGTGATTCCATTTCGCCAAAACATGTGATTTCAATTATTACCATAGGGTGACCGTGGTGCGCCAGAGGTGGAGTTACCGAAGTCTCATGAAAAATTTGAGGAGCGTTGCTGAAAAGCGGCGAACTGGCCTTGGTGAAATCCACCGAACTGCAAAAAAATTCGAACTCTCCTATTCTCCTAATAGGTGTTTATACCAATAAAATGTATTCAATTTTGTCTTAATAATAAAAAAAGGCCCTTTAAAAAATAATAAAAAGCTCCGTTTGCCTTTTAAAAAATGGAGAAATAAAGATTTTGTCTTAAATACAAAAAATGCTAAAAATTTGGCGGGTCGATTAGGGGACCCTGCGGTGAATGCTAAATTCACAACAAGGTCGGCGAATTTAACTCGCCAAAGTGTGGCGAATGGGAGAGCAACCAAATGTCAGTGATGTTTCAGTACTTTCAGAATGACCCCTATAGTGGCTTCCTTTAATTTTCATAACAAAATCTATTCATAATCGTCTGTCTTCAGATTATTTTCAATCTTCCCATGGGCATTTTAATTTGCTAACTCTTGCCATTCGGCGAAATCCTCTCCTCACACATAGTGTGGTTCATTATCATGAATGTCTTTAAATAGAGTAGACAGATAAGGTAAATCTTGGGAACTCAAAGCTCTTACTAGGGTAATATCAGCAGTTAATGTCAGCTTGATGGCTATACTCCCTGCAGTCTGTATACAATAAGAATATAGCTGTAAGGCAGCAAAAAAACTGATTTCTGTATCACGGTGAAAATGCTACCAGCGATTCCAATGACAGGCAACTTGACGAATTGCTCTGATAATTGCCACCATCCAGATTTAAATCATGCTCGGCCAGCAAATAATTAATTTGATGTTGAGATTTGCAGTATAAAAATATCAAAGCTCAGAATATTGTATCAGGGACAGCGTTAATGGGGATAAAAAGGTAACATATTCCGGTCTTCCTGTGGAGTGTCATCCATTATCCTCTGCTAGCATACTGTAATAGCTCCCAGACGCCTATTCGCCAACCTTAATTTCATGTTCAATTAATGGATGCTAGATTATGCCAAATTAGTTTAAAAGTCTGACTGTATTTTTCATTTTTTTCCTTGACGTTTGAAGGTAATTTTGTGATAGCAGAAAGTAGAAGACTTTTTATGGAATTCTTCTGCCACAAACCTGATTTTTAATGCATACTATCCTTATTTTGTAGCTGAGAAATATGCAGAGTGCTACAGCGAAAGCCATTCTCTCTAGTGACATTTTTCTAAAATGTGTGGATATGATGGCTTTTATGCCAGTTTGCAGGAAGTATAAAAGGATTGTATGATTGAATCCATGTTGATACACAAGGGAAATCTGCATTACTCTAAGGCACTATATCAAATGCTTTTTTACTTTCTGAACTTTCACTTCCATTTCAATAAATGTATGTGACAGCTCTGAATTCTAAAATGTCATTCCGGCATTGTAATCTTTATACTATTTAAAGGGGTATTTCAGTGTGGGATTTTCACCAATGGAACACATTACAGGTGAAAGTTGTGAGAATTGTTCATCTGTCATGTGCCTCCAGACCGGGTATGGTAAAGATGGGCTAGTGAATTCAATAACATATGGGTCTAGGGCTTGAAGACCTTGACTGCAACAGATTGTGCATTATAGACAATTAGATGCAGGGTACTGGGGTGAGCACTGAAATTTTGGTGCTCTCCCGTTTGGCGCATTCAGTTTGCCGACCCTGCAGTGAATTCAGCATTAACCGTGGGGACCCCAAAGTGCGCCGAATGGGATCTGCCGAACGTGGCTGTATGCGGCCAACGATCCAGCGATTACCCGACCGAAAAGCCGATCAGCCACCGAAATGAAGGTTAAGAAAAAGGAAGAGACAATTTTTTATAAGGTGTTTAAAAACAATAAAAAAATGCATTAAAATAATAACGTTCCTTTGAAAAATAATAAAAAGGTCTGTTACAGAATATATATTTTTTTAAAATATGGAATCAAACATTTCACCTATAAAAATAAATAAATGAAAAGAATATACAGTTGAATAAAAATAATAAGAACGGTAATTTAATTATACATTGAATCCTATAGGAATCGCCTGTTTAAACCTGTCAAACTGAAGCACCAAAAATCTGGCCATTTTGCCCACTCTTTGGTCAGTTCGGCGTTCTCTGAATATATTATCTATTACTTCTCTATGGGACAATTTCACTGCGAATTACGGTGATATGAGGCGAACTTCCCCTTATTTCGCTGGCAATTTGGTGATTTGCTAGCTTTCTGAATAGCTGAACTGCCATGAAATTGCACCATACGGTGATATTTACAGTGTAATTCTGTTCTGTGTCAGGTTCGGCTTTTCTTGAATAACCCTTATAGTATAAGGAGCAGATAGCGTGAAATATCACAATCTCTATTGCATATTAAGTCATCTCCTTGTCTTTTTAATATGTGAGACAGTGGATTGGATAGAAACCTGACTTTTGGTCCTATTAGCTCTCCTATGCTTTGACTATGGGTAACTGCTGATCCATGTGGTGGGACATTTTTTTACCACCCATAGTTTGTATTCTTTCCCTCTTTTAGGTGCATTGCTTCTACTCTACTAACTTAGGGTTTGCCAGATTGGCCATGTTTTCCTGGACACGTATTAGGCTGGGGTCAGACAAACGCAGTGTTAACGTCCGTGTAGCCGCACTTTAGTACGTCCGTGGTAGCAGATAATCATGACCAATGAAGGCCCACACTCGAAGTACGTCTGCACAGAAGTGCGGACGCACTACGGATGCGGCAAACGGACGCAGGTTAGCACGACCGTCGAACCGCTAGGACGGACGTGCGGAGTGCGCCACGTCCGCAACGTTTTGTGTGTGAGTGATAGAACGTGGTCAGACGGACTGCATTGATACGTCCAAAATGGACAAAATGCTTTTTCATTTTAATTTATTCTCCCTCCTACATCTGTCAAAAATAACGTCAGTCTCAAAAAAATGGACTGTGCCCACTACTGCGTCTTCTGTCAAAAAGTGCGTCCGTACTGCACGGGCGCACAGTCTGTAGAAAACGCGCTCGTCTGACCCTAGCCTTACTGTTTGATGCAGACGGGAACAAATTCCTTTTACTTTTTTATTCTTTACCTGAAGCATATGGAGTCTACATACTGTGAGTTACATTTATCACTCGCTGCCCGTCAGCATTAATGAATTATGTGTGTCTAGGAAAACATGGCCGATCTGGCAACCCTACCATAGAGCCATGTAGCTAGATCAATATGTACTATAAAGATTACATATTAGATTAAATCATGCAAACTTAAAGTACTGATCATCTTTAGTATTATATCCCCAGTATTAGTATCTTATATTTCTATAGCACCAACATATTCCACAGCATTTACAGTTGTGAATACATACAAGGCATACTGCTATAGGAGGTACTGAAAGATCTGCCTGTGAAACAAATATCCAGTGATTACAGTCCTTTCCAGTGATCAGCCAGATGACCAATGAGTTTACAATCTAAAAAATTGAGAGGGACACATGACAAAAAGAAGTTGGTGGTCAAATAAACAGCAACAGACAGCTACAGGAGCAAAGACATAAGGGGTTATTCAGAAAGCACCGAAATTTCGGTGCTTTGTAGTTAGACGTATTTCGGCGATTCCATTTCATTATTCACTGCAGGGTCACCGGGGTGCGCCGAAGATGGAGTCGCCAAAGACCAGTGAACTGACTACCACAGTGACTGCCGAACTGCAGAAAAAAAATATGGAGATCTTCTATTCTTTTAATAGGTGTTTAAACCAATAAAAATGCATTAAAATGCGTGTAAACAATAAAAACAGTCCTTTGAAAAATAACAAAAAGGTCTGTTTCAGAAAAAACACCTTTTAAAAACAAATTGGAATTTAAAAAATTTGTCTACGAAATACAAAAATGTGTTCCAAAAAAATAAAATAAAAAGGCTTTTGAAAATGAAAAGAATAAACGATAAAATAAATAAAATTAAACGATAATATTGTTTTACATTGAATCCTATGGGATTTGTCCTTTAAACCTGCCGAGCTGAATCATCGAAAATCAGGGCATTTAGCTGACACTGCGGTGCAGTTCGGTGTTCTCTGGATAGATTAACCATTACTTCTCTGAGACAATTTCGCTGCTGGCGAAGATCGCCGATCTGCGGAAACCGCACGGTATTGCACTGTCAATTCGCCAGTATTAGGTGAATTGCTAGCTTTCTGAATAGACTAACTGCCCCGAAATTGCACTTTATGGTGAAATTCACCATCCGGTGCCCTTCAGTGGCAAGTTCGGTCCTTTTGGAATAACCCTAATAGTGAGGGAGTTAGACACCCAAGGGATCATCATATAATTATAATTGAAATGTGAACAATAGTGCTGCATTAATAAAATACTACTAATAAAAAAACATGGTTTTATTTATTTATTTATTTTTTAAACTTTTAACTTCCTTGGCGTTACAATTCTGACATTTTATGTCAGAATCATTACAATTCTTTTCAGTCCCCATGTGGTATTAGTGTGTTAGTGTGGCTCGGGGTTAATTTCAATGCTGAAAGCAGTATCCCTGAGCAACACTAGGGCTGATACTTACATGTCCTGCGCTCCCTCGATGTCCCCCGCAGTCACACTGCTAGCCGATCGCGACGTCACACTTCCTGGATCCATTCTCGCGAGAAGAGAACCAGGAAATGTGATGTCACGATCGGGTGCAGATGACTGCGGGGGCCATCGAGGGAGCGCAGGACATGTAAGTATCCAGCCCGAGTGTGGCTCGGGGATACCTCTTTCGGTACAAAATTTAACCCCGAGCCACACTCGGGAATAGCGTCAGGGGGTTAACCTAGTCATGTTTGGCATCATTAGAAATTTCATGCTCTGGCCTTTCCAATGATACCGAACATTAACATCTAGCTGCTACAGATCGGGAGATAAGGGGATCCTTTGGATCCCCTTATTTCCACCATAGGGTTTCCATAGGGAAACCCCTTAGCAGCTAGAGGTTAATGCTCACACTTTCTCTTGTATCGCCTCCCAATCGGGAGGGAGAGGAGTACTATGGATGCCCCCCTCCTTTCAGGCGCTCTTCCGGCTTTGCCAGGGGGGGTGCCTGAATCTGACATCATCGTGTCCATCGCAATGACATCAGTGCGCCAGGGAGGGGTTATAAAGCAACTGACTTACATGAAGTCAGATCGCCATGGGACCCCGGAGGAGGGAGGTGAGTATCCGGAGGAGAAACCGCTTAGCGGAAGACATGTGGGGGAATGTCCTCCGCATATAGCGGGAGAATTCTGCAGTGAAAGGGTTAAACTACATTTCCCATGAGGCTCAGCCAACCTTATGAGAGACTGAGTATCATGCGAGATGTAATTCTAAAACATCAAGGTTGTTGATCCCTGCTCTAAACTTTGTGATAAACCCTAAGAAAGCTTAGCACAAGTGGTCATCCACCTGCAATTTCCTGCTCTTAACCACAACAGGCTTCTGTGACCTTAAAACGTTTCTACATTTTGCCTATTTAAATAGTAACTCAAACACACAGTCATAAAGATGCTATTAGATATACAGTGTAACGAGAGTGGAGCATTCTATAGAAACATGTTGGCAGATAAGAATCGTTCGGCCCATCTAATCTGCCGAATTATATGGATACTTTCCCTGGATTTATCTTTTATTTGGTATAGCCTTATGCCTATAGATGCATTCTCTGATGATCACAGATAAGACATAATGGGCCACATTACAATCTTGACGTTAACGCTCACTTGCGTGAGCATTAACGTTAGCTGCGGTGTCTACCACATATTACGATCCAAACGCAAACGGGTTAAGTAACCCGTTTGTGTTTGATATCTTGTGCTTTTCAGCGCAAGGTTACTGTACTTTGTGCTCCCTATACCTAACATGGGGAGTGCAATCTACTAACGCTGATTAACGTCCGGCTGTGGTTACTGAAAAGTTAACCACAGCCAGGTCTTGCTGTTAACGGATTCCGCTTCTGCAGAATCCGTTAACACCAGCCTAAAAAAAAAAACACAGAATGCTATACTCACCTCCTGTCCCGCGATGAGGACTGCGGCTCCAACCGCCTCCTCCGTCCGGCGGGAGCAGGGAAAGACTTGGGGGAAAAGTCCCCCCAGTCTCTCCCTGCATATCAATAGGCCGACCGGCCGGATCTCGTGAGGCGAGATCCGGCTGGTCATGTGACCGGCAGGGAGAAACTCAATAGAGTCCTATGGACTCCATCAAGTGGATGCTCGCGGCTGTGCTCAGCGCTGCCGCAAGCATCGCGGGGCGGTAGCACCCACAAACAATGCAGGCAGCAATTTTTGCCCCTGCATTGTAATGCAGCGTTAAAATGCGGTCGCAAGGGGGAAAACTGCAGGCGCAGTTTTTCCTCCCTCGCGCCCGCGTTCTAACGCTAGGATTGTAATGTGGCCCAATGTCTTGTTAAAGCTTTCAAAAATGTGCTGCTACAATATCTTAAAATTAGAAATGACAGTATAAGCCCTTAATGAATGCAATCATGATATGACATGTGTCTAGTCTCTTAAAATTGTCTGAAAACAATTAAATATTATTATTAATAATTTATATGTATTTTCCACCATCCAAACAATTCTAGTTTAGTTCAGGCTTCCGTGTAAAGAAGATGAAGCTTCTGTTTCCCCTAGATGTCACTGTTAAACCAAACAAGGAATGGGCTGAAGAGCTGATAGGGGGAAAAAATGAATTTTAATATAGAAAACTATAAAATATAATCCAAAACAAAGTATATGAAATATAGTATAAGTAAATAGGATGATTCAAGGAATATTAAATCGATTAACCATAGAACTTAGACTATAAGGAAAACGTTAAAATTCAGCATTTATTTTCAATTCGTAAGCAAATAGTGAAACAAGAGCAAGCTTGTTCTCTTAGTATTGCTTTTACTAAATTACAATTAAATGATAATGTTCCATTTCTCCCTTTTGAATCATATCAGTGATTTTAGCTTCATTTTTTTTCTATAAACATTTTGTTCTAAAAGTCTGAGCGCAATTTATAGAAAGTGACGCGTTTGCTGTTTCAGTAATAATTCGATTTGAAATAGCTTGGTAGCTGGTGATGTCTTCTAAATAAACTGCAGAACTTTAAGCACAAGCAATTTTGCAATACCTAACAGGACATCCGCGTATCTATTGGCGAGTTTAGCAATGCCATGGAGATTATCTGGAAATAACACATTTAAGCTAATTGGGCTTTCAGGAAAGAAAATGACATTTTCAGTGCAAAAAGCTTCCAGGAAAAGGTAATGGAAGCAGCAGGTATCGCTGTCCAATAATTAGGTGGTTATAGTAGAGGTTGAGGTCTAAACTGTACTAATTAGGCAGTTTAATCATGTTGGAATCCTGCAAAGTCAGATGAATCCATATGAATAGGTATAGTGATGTTTCTAAAGGGGTCAGGAAAATTGTTGCGGAGCCATGTCTGGTACTCACACTAAGATGAAAAAAAATGAATAAATCAAAGATTTTTTTGAACCTTTAGTTTTAGACCGTAACACTCTCCAAACATAAGAGAGTAGCGTCTGCCACTTCCTATCTGTTTTCTAGCAGTCTTCATATATTACTTTTTTATATATAACTTTAGTGTTTATATGTGCCTGCTGGGCCTACTCCGCTTTTGTAGTCTATACTTAATCGTGCACAATGATGTTAAAACCACATCACAACACTGTAGGATAAGCCTATCAACTTGTATTATTTCTTCACAAGTAGTCCTGGCTGTGAGTCCGAATGCAGTGGTCGTTGTCAGGCTTGGCAAAAATCAATTGAAGTGAAACCTTGCAATTGTGATGAAATGATGGAATGGTCTCAATGTTTGATGTTGGAGAATCTTCCTCTAGAACAGTGTTTTCCAAACCTGTCCTCGGGACCCTCAACCAGGCCAGATTTTGCAGATCACAATGGGGAAATGCAGACTGAATACTGCAATCACTGAACAGCAAATTATATCACCTGTGCTGTGCTTCAGATATCTGGCAAACCTGGCCTGTCAGTGGGTCCTGAGGACAGGTTTGGGAAACACTGCTCTAGAACCTTTCCTACTGATACATTGGAGTACAACCAGAATGAAAACCTAGCCAGAAACCCGTGGAGACCCAGGTTTGAATCCTGGCCAAAGCACCTCTCCAGTAAGTGTCCTTGGGCAAGACGCCTAATGGTACATACTTGCCTACCACACAACATTGGCTGTGGAGTTCAGTGGTAAGGTCTCTGCCCTTCGACTGTGGAGAAGCAAGTCAAAATACCATTCAGGATATCGCTCCAATACAACTGCGGATAAGTCTCAACTTTACAAGAAGCGGGTTCAACCTAACCACTAGGTTGCTGATCCACAATCATGGAATGCCAACTCGATTCCACTCAGAAGACGCCACCAGCGAGTATCCTTGGGCAAGACACCTAACGATATGGATGCGCCTACCTCACAAAATACTTGTACATCTCATAGAATGTAAGTTCCCTTGGGAACAGGGTCCCCCTGAATCAGGTCATCATCCTTGTGTGGTATTCTAATGAACCAACCCCTTGTACACTGAACATGTAAAGCGTTGCGGAATATGTGGCGCTATATAAATAGAGGATGATAATAATAATAATAAAAAAACACAAAGGAATATCTGCAGAGAATTGGACCTTATAAGGACCAGTTTACTAGAGAGTAGTTCAAGACAAACAAAGTTCAGAGGATTGAAGAGATACGCAAAAAGAGGACACTAGCTGAGGTCAGGTTTGGTGAGGTATACAGAATAACAAACCAATGCCAAAGTGGAGAGAACAGAATAGTCAGGAGGAAAGCCAATTGTCAAACCCAGAGTAATCTGAGAAACAGCAATCAAGAATGCACTCACTGTCAATGAAACACACCCCAACGTGGACCAAAGGAAGTGGAAGGATTAATATGCTCATAAACATTTTTCAATTGCTTGGGAGATTAGAGGGGCAGAACCTTTAGGATCTGACCCTAGCAAAATTACAGAAAGTATGCACCACTGTGTAAATGGGGCATTGGTGGTGGTGTTCCCTCAGACAGATGTAAAACAGTAGCAGCCTCAGTGACTGGAGGGATGGGAGACCGGACAGGCTTCCATGACACCCTCGGAGAAACAACAGAGGACATAATATCCAGTGGCGTAGCGTGGGTTGTCAGCGCCCGGGGCCAGCCAAGAATTGTGCGCCCCCCCCCCAACCTGTGGACACGTTATCGATATTGCCGCAGCTCACACATGAATATTGCCCCAGCCAGCTCTCACATGGATATTGCCCCAGCTCACACATGAATATTGCCCCAGCTCACACATGGATTTGCCCCAGCTCACACATGGATTTGCCCCAGCTCACATATGGATATGCCCCAGCTCACACATGGATTTGCCCCAGCTCACACATGGATTTGCCCCAGCTCACACATGGATTTGCCCCAGCTCATGGATATGCCCCAGCTCTCACATGGATTTGCCCCAGCTCATGGATTTGCCCCAGGTCATGGATTTGCCCCAGCTCATGGATTTGTATCCAGCTCATGGATATGCCCCAGCTCATGGATTTGCCCCCAGCTCATGGATTTGCCCCAAGCTCATGGATTTGCCCCAAGCTCATGGATTTGCCCCAGCTCTCACATGGATTTGCCCCAGCTCATGGATTTGCCCCAGCTCATGGATATGCCCCAGCTCACACATGGATTTTCCCCAGCTCATGGATATGCCCCAGTTCTCACATGGATTTGCCCCAGCTCATGGATTTGCCCCAGCTCATGGATATGCCCCAGCTCATGGATATGCCCCAGTTCTCACATGGATTTTCCCCAGCTCATGGATTTGCCCCAGCTCATGGATTTGCCCCCAGCTCATGGATATGCCCCAGCACATGGATATGCCCCAGCTCATGGATATGCCCCAGCTCGTGGATTTGCCCCCAGATCATGGATTTGCCCCAAGCTCATGGATTTGCCCCAGCTCTCACATGGATTTGCCCCAGCTCATGGATTTGCCCCCAGCTCATGGATTTGCCCCAGCTCATGGATATGCCCCAGATCATGGATTTGCCCCAAGCTCATGGATTTGCCCCAGATCATGGATTTGCCCCAAGCTCATGGATTTGCCCCAGCTCATGGATTTGCCCCCAGCTCATGGATATGCCCCAGCTCTCACATGGATTTGCCCCAGCTCATGGATTTGCCCCAGCTCATGGATATGCCCCAGCTCACACATGGATTTGCCCCAGCTCATGGATATACCCCAGTTCTCACATGGATTTGCCCCAGCTCATGGATTTGCCCCAGCTCATGGATTTGCCCCCAGATCATGGATTTGCCCCAAACTCATGGATTTGCCCCAGCTCTCACATGGATTTGCCCCAGCTCATGGATTTGCCCCCAGCTCATGGATTTGCCCCAGCTCATGGATATGCCCCAGCTCATGGATTTGCCCCCAGATCATGGATTTGCCCCAAGCTCATGGATTTGCCCCAGCTCTCACATGGATTTGCCCCAGCTCATGGATTTGCCCCAGCTCATGGATATGCCCCAGCTCACACATGGATTTGCCCCAGCTCATGGATATGCCCCAGCTCATGGATATACCCCAGTTCTCACATGGATTTGCCCCAGCTCATGGATTTGCCCCAGCTCATGGATTTGCCCCAGATCATGGATTTGCCCCAAGCTCATGGATTTGCCCCAGCTCTCACATGGATTTGCCCCAGCTCATGGATTTGCCCCCAGCTCATGGATTTGCCCCAGCTCATGGATATGCCCCAGCTCATGGATTTGCCCCAGATCATGGATTTGCCCCAAGCTCATGGATTTGCCCCAGATCATGGATTTGCCCCAAGCTCATGGATTTGCCCCAGCTCATGGATTTGCCCCAGCTCATGGATATGCCCCAGCTCTCACATGGATTTGCCCCAGCTCATGGATTTGCCCCAGCTCATGGATATGCCCCAGCTCACACATGGATTTGCCCCAGCTCATGGATATGCCCCAGCTCATGGATATACCCCAGTTCTCACATGGATTTGCCCCAGCTCATGGATTTGCCCCAGCTCATGGATATGCCCCAGCTCATGGATATGCCCCAGCTTATGGATTTGCCCCCAGCTCATGGATTTGCCCCAAGCTCATGGATTTTCCCCAGCTCTCTCATGGATTTGCCCCAGCTCATGGATTTGCCCCCAGCTCATGGATTTGCCCCAGCTCCTGGATATGCCCCAGCTCACACATGGATTTGCTCCAGCTCATGGATATGCCCCAGCTCATGGATATGCCCCAGTTCTCACATGGATTTGCCCCAGCTCATGGATTTGCCCCAGCTCATGGATTTGCCCCCAGCTCATGGATTTGCCCCAGCTCATGGATATGCCCCAGCTCATGGATATGCCCCAGCTCATGGATTTGCCCCAGCTCTCACATGGATTTGCCCCAGCTCATGGATTTGCCCCCAGCTCATGGATTTGCCCCAGCTCATGGATATGCCCCAGCTCTCACATGGATTTTCCCCCAGCTCATGGATTTGCCCCAGCTCATGGATATGCCCCAGCTCACACATGGATTTGCCCCAAGCTCATGGATTTGCCCCAGCTCATGGATTTGCCCCAGCTCATGGATTTGCCCCAAGCTCATGGATTTGCCCCAAGCTCATGGATTTGCCCCAGTTCTCACATGGATATGCCCCAGCTCTCACATGGATATGCCCCAGCTCTCACATGGATACTTGCCCCAGCTCCGGATCCAGCAGGGGTTGAGGGGGCCCAGATGCTGGGCAGCGGGAGTGCCTGCCCGGTCCTGAACAGTGTGAGTCCGTCCGTGTTGAAGGGGATGCGGCTGTGTGTATGCGCAGGTCACGCGGTCCGGCCAGTCAGGTGGTACAGAGACTCAGTACCACCTGATTAGCCGGACCACTTGACCAGCTGCGCCTGCACGCAGCCGCATCCCCTTCAACACGGACGGACTCACTGTTCAGGACTAGGCAGCAGCACTCCCGCTGCCTGGCATCTGGGTCCCCTCAACCCGCGGGCCCTTGGGCGGCGCCCGAGGGCCCGGTGGGTCAGTCCGTGCCTCAAGTTTTAACAAAACTGCGCCCGGGGCCACAGCCCCCAGCCCCCCCCACGCTACGCCACTGATAATATCTACTGTGTAGTCTTGGACGGGACTGTTGGTACAGGACAGAACACCAACCTGGTAAAGTGCAGTTACTTTGACCATATTCTCATAATCCCACAATTCTTGAAATAAAACTAGTTAATGTAAACTTGAAAAGTATGGCAAATCAGTGTTTTTATCAGCTTATCGCAACAGATTTATTTCTCTGGAGCACAAACGACGTCCACATTTCTGGAGCATCTTCAGATTCTGGTCACAAATGTCTTGAGTCTTTTAGTTTGATTAACCATTTTGATTTGCAATTTGTATGAGCTTGCGTAGAAAAGTATCGTTGTACAGAGTTTCTACCTTGGGTATTACGAAACAAATGAATGTTTCCTGCCTGCTATCTTTGCTTAGAACCAGGGAAATAAATATTCAGACGGAAATTGGAACACTGCTGTGACACATCTGCTCTACGTCGCAGTATAGCACTTGCTACGAAAGGATTTAGCAACTAAAGGAAACCTTTGAAGGTTTATTTGAATCGTAGCCAGGGGTAATATTCATTGATTTTAAGCAACTATTCAACCTAATCACATAGAGACATTCTTTGGTCAATTTGACAACATAATTGCCTTTTTTTTTTGTGTTACGACGAGCGTAATCATCCCTACAGGACGATGTTCCCAAAATATTGGAGAATTGATCTTTCTTAAATGTTCTCTTAGGAGGTATAGAAAAGAAAACAGTAAGATGTTTTGATCATGCTAAAGAGGTTTGACCATTAGATATGTTTGCCGAATCATCATATCACTGATTATACACAATGTGTTTATTATTCTTAGATTTGTATGGTATTTATTTTCATTTGAGCTGGGAAAAGACTTGTGTTTTATCATGTCGGTTAGGTTTATGCATGAAGGAAAGGAATAAGTTGAAAGTCTACACTCTATAAATGTAATATATGCATTAAACCTAAAAATTATCAGGGGGGCGTGGCCGGCCGCTACTGGGAGAGGACGTGTAATGGTGGAGCTTCGCATGTCTTCTCCCCCACTGGACCTCTAGATGATTTTAACTGCGGTATTTTTTGGATTTGGGGTGCCTAAGGTAGCTGGCCATCGGTTCTGAGCTTTCCGGAGCCCGTTCGGCCCCCCCTCCGGACTAGAGACCACCCTGGCAGCTGCAGAATTGTGGCTGAGATGCAGGCGGCCATCTTACGGCCTACTGCCTGACCCGGACGCCTTTCAGCCATGTTGGACTGACTGCTCCACCCAGATCGTATTACCTCAGACAGCTGCGAGATTGGAGGGCCCACATCTCCCAGTCGCCCCAGATGACATTTTTCCGGGAGAGATGGTAGGACCGGCAGATCGATGGTGGGTCAACTCCCCTCCCCCCGCTGGAGGAGGAGACGCTGTTGTCCGCTGCCTGGATGCCTGCCTGCGGATCTTAGAGGAGGAAGATGACGAAGGCCCACTTACCAGAGGGATCTGGCGCCGAGTAATGGCTGCACTGAGCAGCTGCCAATAGGCGGAGACCCGACAAAACGACCATCCAGGGGGTGGAAACCCCCGGTGCTGCTTCGGCTCCGTGCTCTGCCGAGCCCTACCTACATGCGACTGCTGACTTGCAGGGGTACGACGGGAGCGGTGACTTGGCTGGGGTGATACCTCAGCCGTCCTGATCCCTGGAGAGGCTACTGAACACGCAAGAAGGATGTGGATTGGAGTCCTGTGACGTCCAGACGGCACCAGCTCCGTCGAGCCAGATATCAACAGACTCCTGCCGGCAACCCGTTGAGGATGTTACCCCACTGCTGGCTGTGAAACCCCGATGTTTGGCAGAAAAGGACGAGCAGTGGCTTGGATCCTGCAGGGACTCGGAGATCGGCTCTGGGGACGCGGGCTTGCGGTGGTCAGATGCCCCGGCCTCCCATGCGATGCGCTGCCTGTCCCACACTTGCGGCTTCATCTTGAAACGGATTGAAGAGACTCCTGGTGCACCTTTGCGTGTCTTTTTCTGTTGACCCCATACCTCTGCCCCCCCTGCTATTTCTGAAGTATTTTGCCCCCCCATAGAAGACTTTTTATTTCCCCCTTTTTATTTGTCCCTCCACGCTGACATTTAACATTTCTGAGGAATCCTCGCTTTTTTTTACACCCCCACACACGAGGCCCTGTGAGGCCGACCAGGCTGGTTGGTCTGTGACCCTTTATTTTTCACAAAATAAAAAACCTTAAATATAAAAAAAAAAATCTAAAGATTACTATCATACAAAATATGTATTTTCATCTTAATTCTGCTCTGGATCTGAATTCACCACTCTTTGAGCAGTATTACAAAGTTGGTGCTAACTTAACCAGAGCAGTTGTAAACTTAAAACCTCCATAGGCTATAATGGCTCTGGTAAGTTTACAACAGCTCTGGTTAAGTTAGCACCAACTGTGTAATATGGCCCACTATTTTTTATTTCAGTGGTTCCCAACCCTGGTCGTCAGGCACCCCTAACAGGCCAGATTTTAAGGATTACCTTGGGGAAATGCAGACTGAATATTGCAATCACTGAGCAGCAAATCATACCACCTGTGCTGTGCTTCAGATATCTGGCAAACCTGGCCTGGAAGGCTGGGGTCAGACAAGCGCACTACGTGCGCCCGTACTGACGTGCCTCCCGGTGTCCGCCACAGCATTGTGGTGCTTTGACGGGGCCAGCCACACGCTGTAGCGCTCGCACTAATTGCACACGCTACAGCAGACGTGCTGCAGACGTGCTGAGAGCGTCCTCGTCAAAATGCTACAACGCATGGTTGACTGGGCTACAAAGTGTGATCCTCCATAGGAGGATCGAGCCTTACAGCGCTGAGAGCACTAACTGTGCTCAACGAGGTGGCCAGACGGGCTTCCAGTGGAAGGAACATCCACTCTCACGGACATTCCTTCCACTCTGAAGTGCACTTGTCTGAACCCGGCCTTAGAGTAACCTGCTGTTAGGCCCCGTTCACACCTAGCCGTTTTAACGCGCGTTCGTGCACGCTTTAAAACGCAGGAACGGGGAAATCCCATGCTTTGCTATGGGACCTATTCAGACCTAAGCCTTTCAAAGCGCGCAGGAACGCGCGTTAAAATGGCCAACCCAAAAAGAAGTTCGGGAGCTTCTTTTCGGGCATACAGCAGCGCGTTCGCGGCCATATCATAGCCGCGAACGCGCTGCAACGCGCGTTCACGCGTTTTTTTTGTATGCGCGAACGCGTGTAAAAAAAACGCACACATTGCGCAACGCAGCGCTACGCCCAGGTGTAAACCCAGCTTTACAGCTGAGCTGCAGGCATGGTTTGTGGCTTGGCTGGAATAGGACAGTATCCGCTAGTGCTCACATTTTACAGCCCCACTTGTTAACACTAACAGGGTTATCCAAAGAGATTCGAAAAGTCACCGCACGTTCGGTGACTTTTCGTTCTCTTCAATTCGGTTCCTTTTGCCGATTACATTTCGGTGACCCTGCGGTGTATTCAGCAAGTACCACAGGGTCCCCGAATTGCAGGGAAAAGCTGCCACAAACCTGACGAAAACTAACCGAATGCACGCTGAAAACAAGCAAAAACATCTGGATTAACCTTCGAAAAAGCCGAACAGGAGCTGAACAGGAGCCGAATCACACAGAGCCGAAGCAGCTGTGACGTAGAGGAGGCAGTGAATAAATTAGCAAAACCGTTTGTATGAATCTGGGAAAATGAAACGCTGTTTGCAAAGAAACTACTGAGCGAAAATGTCTGAAATTTTCACAGGAGGTCCAGGGAATGATAATAAAGAGGGCTGTTACAGAAAAAATAAGTAAACTGAAAAAAGAAATTTAAAAAGAATCGGACTTTTAGAAAAAAAAAAAAAAAATCTGAAAAATGCTTAAAGTATCCTAAAAAATCTATAAATAAAGAGACTTTTTGCTGCAGAATTTTATAATGAACGGTTTATTAGATATTGAATTAAAACGGGAATATTTTTAACAATGAAGCCTATGGGTTTCTCCTGAATAAATTTGCCGAATTAAACCACCGAATGGCAGGGCATTAGGGGAACCTTTCACTGCTGGTTTGTGTTCTCTGAATAGCCGAAGCATTGCTTCTCTATGGGGATTTCACTGCCCTCGAACAGGCACCGAACAGGCACCGTATGTGCAGGCAATTCGCCAGGATTTGGCGAATTGCCTGCTCTCTGGATAGCCGTATGGTCAGGAAAGGTAACCGAACACTGATTTTCAGCGTTCGGTTACCTTTCTCAAGCAATTCGGATCTCTTTGGATAACCCTGTATGGACTAGCTTGAAATGATGCCCTGCGTGTCTTCCATGAGGGGTGGAGGTTATATGAGGTGGCCAGACGGGCGTCAGGGTGGAAGGAACATAGGAGGATCGAGCCTTACAGCGCTGAGTGCACTAACTGCGCTCAATGAGGTAGCCAGACAGGCGTCAGAGTGAAAGGAACGTCCACTCTCACAGACGTTCCTTCCGTTCTGAAAAACGCTTGTCTGATCCTGGCCTTAGGGGTACTAGAAGACCAGGGCCGTGAAACACAGTTCTAATGAATAACCTCAGACTCCGATAGTTTCTTCTCCAGCAGAATTAACAATAATTATTTCTAATCGAGTTAATCAGATTAGCACAAGAACCAACATTTTGCTTCTACTCACAGCACAACTCAACAATTCCAATGAGTCTTAAAAAAACGGTAATGTATTCCAAGACGGCATTTAACTCTTCCACAAATTCATTTAACCCCTTAAGGACCTTTAAAGGTCCTTAAAGTCTTTAAAGTCAATGCATTTATGTCAGAACAGTTCCATCATTGGTCTTCAAGGGGTTAAAGTGATCTAATCTTTATACGTGTGAAAGAAGTAGAAATACAATGGATGCATGCAATTTTTTTAAATAGTAAAAAAAAGAATTCGATTTTAATTTGTAAGAAATAGTCACTATTTAATTTAAGGACATAGCATTTTTTTTCTTCACTTCATTTTGCTGTGTAACCCTAATTTCAAATAAATGTATATTATTACATTACAAATAAATTGCTTGTGTCTTTTTTTTGGCTGATATCTGAGATACTCAGGATCTATGATCAAAATGCAAAATTGATAAAGGATTCTATTTAATTTACACAGTTAACATAATAACATTTTGACATCATGTAAGATAGGATATGTATCTATTCCCTTGTTCCCCCCTCCCTCCTTTTTTCTTTTTTTGTATCCTATTCCCCTATGTTTTGCATTTTCTAAACACAAAATAAAAAAATTCTTACTGAAAGGATATGTATCTAGATCATAAAAATATTGCAAAACTGCAGATTTATAGATTCATTTTCACGGATACCTTAAAAAGAAAATCAAATATCCACACGTTGATTCACCCATTATAGGAATGTTAGGTGGATAAACATTCTCTGCCATATTTCACGGAAAGGGACGGAAATATCTGCACAGAACCAGAAATTAGGTTTTATTGTTACATAGAATATGCATTTTAAGAAAAAGTATTTGACTACACTGATTATGGGAATATTAACTCTTTCACTACACATTCTGTTACATATTTATCATAACATTTATTTGAAATATTGGATGCTTAGGGTAAAATTTTACAGTAAAATAACAATTTTGCATATAGTTTTTTATCCTGTAGTTTACGATTATAATAATGTAAATTTGCTCAGACATTTTCATGTATTCGTTTATCCTTTACAGAAATATTGCTCGGATGAAACGTTCTAAGCTCTAGATGGTGACCCTTGTCTTGCAGTTTCAAATGGGGTTTGCAATATTAGAAAACATTCAGAAATTAATTTGTGTCAATTAGAGTGAATGTGATAAAGATAGATAATCAAAAGTGTCAGATGTCCTGGCTAATGGGTATTTGTAGTAATAAGTAAATAATAAGTTATTATCCTATATAATAAAACAGTTTAAGTCCGTCGACGTCAAGCGCTGAGTGCGCATGCGCGACGGACATTTAAAAACTGTTAGAAAAAAAAAAAGCTGTTGGAGAGGCGCGCGCAAAGCGCCTCTCCCTGTCTCACCTCCTCACAGCTCAGTCACTGAGGTGAGAGAGGCGCTTTGCGCGTGACTCTCCAACGGCCCCGCTTTCTTTTTTCTGGCGGACCTCCCACCGGGGCCTCAGCCCTGGCCGCCGGCGTGCATCCCTGCTCGCACGAGGCTGGGCCCATGTATGCCCACCGGCGAGCAGGGACTTAAAGATGGCCGCCGACAGACTTCCCCTGACATCACCAGAGGGGGCCAGTCGACGGCTAACTTCAAGTTCGCCGGTGGGCTCAGCCTCCGGCGAGCAGGGACTTCAAGATGGCCGCTGGCGGGCCCCCTCTGATGATGTCAGAGGAAGCCCGCCGGTGGCCATCTTGAAGTCCCTGCTCGCCGATGGGCCGGCGAGCAGGGACTTCAAGATGGCCACCAGCGGGCCCCCTCTGATGTCAGAAAGGACCCGCCAGTCAGAGGGGGGCCGCTGATGGTCAGGACTGCTCTTCCTTGAGCTGGGGGCAAATATATCCATGCGTGAGTTGGGGGCAATTATATCCATGTGAGCTGGGGGCAATTCAACCCATGTGAGCTTGGGGCAATTCTACCCATGTGAGCAGGGGCAATTATACGCAGGGGGCAATTATACCCATGTGAGCTGTGGGCAAATATACCCATGTGAGCAGGGGGCAATTATACCCATGTGAGCAGGGGGCAATTATACCCATGTGAGCAGGGGGCAATTATACCCATGTGAGCTGGGAGCAAATAAATCCATGTGAGTTGGGGCAAATATACCAATGTTTGCTGGTGTAAATATACCCATGTGAGCTGGGGGCAATTATACGCAGGGGGCAATTATACCCATGTGAGCTGGGGCAAATATACCCATGTGAGCAGGGGCAATTATACCCATGTGGGCAGGGGGTAATTATACCCATGTGAGCTGGGGCAATTATATCCATGTGAGCTGGGGCAATTATACCCATGTGAGCTGGGGGCAAATATACCCATGTGAGCTGGGGGCAATTATACCCATGTGAGCTGGGGGTAAATATACCCATGTGAGCTGGGGGCAAATATACCCATGTGAGCTGGGGGCAATATATACCCATGTGAGCTGGGGGCAATATATATCCATATGAGCTGGGGGCAATATATACCCATATGAGCACATGCAAGCACAGACAATCCGCTATTAGGAAAAAAAAATGTATTTTTTTGACGTTGCTGTGCTTTCATTTCGGCAAACATTCATGCACACCTCACTTAACAATAGACTGCCCTCTGGGCAGGCTTTCAGTTTCCACCTAGTTTATTTATAAAGGATTTTACCAGGAAGGATACATTGAGATTTCTCTAATTTTCAAGTATGTCCTGGGTTCAAGAACATGAAATGTTACAGTAGGCACAGAAATACAAAGTAATAAAATGCAAGATATTAAAATTAACACAAATATACAACACTTTAATTATTATATTAGCAGTGCAGCGTCCCATAAACACAAATACATTAGGAAAATATATGTTTGGGAGCGGGAATGCCTAGCTATGAAAATTACAGTAACACCTGAAATCTGGACTATTCAGGGATTTTCAGAAATTCTAACCATCTGAATCCTACCAATGTACAGTATTGAATGATCCCACAGCTTTTCCTGTATCCTGCCCTCTCCTGGGGCCACATTATATTATTGACGTTAACGCTCACCTGCATGAGCATTAACGTTAGCCGCTGTGTCTACCGCATATTACGATCCAAACGCAAATGGGTTAAGTAACCCGTTTCTGTTTGGTACCTTGCGCTTTTCAGCGCGAGGTTACTGTACTTTGCGCTCCCTATAATTAACATGAGGAGCGCAAAGTGTTAATCAGCGTTAGGATTACAAAGTCCCTAACGCTGATTACTGTCCGGCTCTGGTTAGCGGAGAGTTAACCACAGCCTGGACTTGGTGTTAACACCATCCAAAAAAATAAACAGAATCACATACTCACCCTCTGTCCCGCGGCGAGGACCGCGGGTCTGTTCGCCTCCTCTGTCCAGCGGGAGCAGGGAAAGACTGGGGGAAAAAGTCCCCCCAGTCTCTCCCTGCGTATCACTACGCCGACCGGCCAGATCTCGCGAGGTGAGATCCGGCTGGTCATGTGACCAGCAGGGGGAAACTCAATGGAGTCCTATGGACTCCATCGAGTGGATGCTTGCGGCTGCGCTCAGTGCTGCCGTGAGCATCCTGACCCGTAGCGCGCGGTAACAATGCAGGCAGCATTTCTTGCGCCTGCATTGTAATCTAGCGTTACCATGCGGGCAGGGCCGCCATCAGGGCATTACGCCCCATGCTGCCGTCAGGGGCCCGGGCCCGGTGGGGGCCCGGGCCCCCGTCGGCAGTGGCGTCACCCTTTTACAGCTCGATTCAGACTCATCGAGTCCGAAACCGGAGCTGTGTCTCTGCTGCAGGAGCTGGAGGAGACACTGTGTCTCCTCTGGCTCCTGGCAGCTTCACTGGCTGGCTGGGCGGGGCCAAGCAGCGTGTGGGGGCCTCCCAAGCACGTTGCTTTGGCTCCGCCCCTCCACTCAGTGAAGCTGCAGCCTGAGCTGGAGGGCCCGGGCTGAAGAGCGGAAGAGCGGAAGAGCTGAAGAGCTGAAGAGCAGAAGAGCAGAAGAGCTGAAGAGCAGAAGAGCAGAAGAGCAGAAGAGCTGAAGAGCAGAAGAGCTGAAGACAGAAGAGCAGAAGAGCTGAAGAGCTGAAGAGCTGAAGAACTGAAAAGCTGAAGAGCTGAAGAGCAGAAGAGCAGAAGAGCTGAAGAGCTGAAGAGCTGAAGAGCTGAAGAGCTGAAGAACTGAAGAGCAGAAGAGCAGAAGAGCAATGAAAAGAAGAAAGATGAAAAGAAGACAGATGAAAAGAAGACAGCGGAGTGGTGAGCCAGGGCCCAGTCCCCAAGGCCCAGACCCCAAGGCCCAGACCCCAAGGCCCAGACCCCAGGGCCCAGACACTCAGGGCCCAGACCCCAAGACCCAGGGCCCAGACCCCAGGGCCCAGACCCCAAGGCCCAAACCCCAGGGACCAGAGCCCAGACCCAAGGACCAGGTCCCAGACCCCAGGGACCAGGCCCAGCCTAGACCCCGGGACCAGGCCCCAAGGCCCAGCCCCAGGGACCAAAGCCCAGACCCCCAGGGCCCAGACCCCAGGCCAGACTCAGGGCCCAGACCCCAGGGACCAGACCCAGCCTAGACCCAGGGCCCAGACCTCAGGGTCCAGGCCCCAAGGCCCGGCCCCAGGGACCAGACCCCAAGGCCCAGACCCAGGGACCAGAACTCAGACCCAGGGACCAGAGTCCAGACCCAGGGACCAGACCCCAGGCCAGACTCAGGGACCAGACCCCAAGACCCAGTCCCAGACCAGACCCCCGAGACCAGGCCCAGCCCAGGGCCCAGACCCCAAGACCCAAACCAGACCCAGGCCCAGGCCCAAACCCAGACCCAAAGGCCATCATATACAGCCCATTTCTGTGAGATTTATTGCTGTGGATTCTGTGATATGTTCATACACACCACTCATTACTGTGAGTTACATTACTGGGAGTTTTATTGCTGTGTTGCTATGTTATGTCCTTTTTTTTTGTTGAAGGGGGAGAAAAGCTGTTAGGGGTTGAGGGAGTGCCGGGGGGGCCCCATCGTGAGGTTTAGTAAGGGGCCCCATCATTTCTGATGGCTGCCCTGCATGCGGGTGCCAGGGTGGAAAACTGCAGGGCCCTGCTGTTGTAATGCATTAGTAAAATTTGTTGAACTCTGTTACAATGAGGGTGTTAGACAAGAGCAGGTGATCCTTAGGGTAATGTAAGCTACAGTAAGGCAGATTGAAATAGCCCTAGTTGCCTGAAACTAAAACTTACATGAGTTCTTATAGTGGCCGGGTTAACATCGCTGTCAAAACCAAAAGCAAGCCAAGGTAAGCTGATCTGAGCAGGGCGCTCTTTGGGATAATTTAGTTTTAGTATGACTCAAGAGATACGAAACTGCTCAGTACAAAAAACGAAAGAAACTAAAATAAAATGCACTACATTTTAGTTTGTCCTTCTTGTGATATTACACTGATGAGTGAAGGAGACCAGCAAGGAAGAGTGCAACATCGCAAAGCTACAGAAAAGATTTGTATGCGTAATCCTTCCCGACCCCTACCCGAAACTCATTCAGTGATAGAGCTCCAGAATACTCACTCGCAGCACAGACAGCCAGCACAGGAGAGGAAACCTTTACTTAACCCTTGCATGTCTATGAGGCAGACAAGATGATAAAAGCAGCTGGAGAAGGAAAACATTCAAATAAATCACACTGAAAGCTAATGACAGAGGAGGGCTGGATAGTAAAAAACCCTTCATAACAAGCAGCGCTGGGAGAAGAGAGGGACTTTATAAAATGTGTGTTATCTCCCCTCCCGCTCTGCATAATAGGGGCTTAGGTCTGATACATTTTAGATTATCCAGGAGCACTATCCCCCTTTCCTCCTCTATAATACACATTTTATATAAAGTTCCTCTCCTCTCCCAGTGCTGCTTGTTATAAAGTTTTTTTTTACGTCTGATACATTTAGTATCCAACTCACAGTTACTCTGTTATTATGAGCTGTCAGTGTGATTTATTTGAATGTTTTCCCTGGATTTAAAGTGCTTAATTTTATTATAAAAATAAATTTGCACCAGACATCTCTTCTCTGAGCTTTCAGACCGATTTATGTTAATATTTGCCCTCTCCCCTGCTTTTATATTCCTGTCTCTCTCCCCACAGAGATGCAAAGTTTAAGTAAAAGTTCCCTCTCCTGTGCTGGATAAGCATTGCATTCCAAAGTTCTGCACCCTCCACATGCCAATGCAGTAGGTCCTACTGAGTAGGATGTTCTATACAGAGAGGGGCATTAATGAATGCAGGAGGATGTTCTATACATTATACAGAGAGGGGTATTAATGCAGGAGGAGGTTATATACATTATACAGAGAAAGGTATAAATTGAGGAGGATGTTCTATACAGAGAGGGACATTAATTAATTAAGGAGGATGTTCTATACATTATACAGAGAGGGGTATTAATTAATGCAGGTGGATGTTGCATACATTACACAGAGAGGGGTATTAATGCAGGAGGATGTCATCTACATTATACAGAGAGGGGTATTAATTAATGCAGGAGGATGTTCTATACATTATACAGAGAGGAGCCTTTTTTTAGCCCTTTAAATCCAGTGGCTGTGAGCGCTGAGATCAGCTGCTTGTTATATGATCTCTCAGTACAATGTATCAGGCTCAGCTGTTACAGTAACTGACTGTAACAGCGCTCAGTTTTAGTAAAACAAGGAAATAATATTGTTATAACCTCTTATATTTAAAAATATTATTTACTAGTTTTACTGAAACTCTGAGCTCTGTGATGAGCAGCAGTCAGTTACTGTAACAGCTTTGCCTGACACATTGTGCTGAGAGTGAGAGATACTGTAACAAGCAGCGATCTCAGCACTCTGAGGAGCCACTACAATAATATTTGTATCCACTGGTTTTCGGATGAATGAAATTAGTTTTCATACTAAAGAACTGAAAACAAATTTCTTTAGCAACTAAATAAATTGCATTTTAGGACTAATCCATTAGTTCAAAACGAAATTTTGTGCTGTGCACATGTCTAGTGGCCTGCTCTACACTTCTTGCTTCAGTTTCTCCAAGATCAAAGTAACATGGGTCTTCAAAGGCACCATCAGGTGCCCTATATCGAGTTATCTCAATCTGCAGCTGAGCAGGACAAAAGCAAATTAAGTTTACTGCAAACTAATTTTGTTTGCTTTTGGGCTCCAGAACATCCCCCTAAAGATTTAGTACTGGGAGCATGATGCTCAAGCTGCTAAAAGGTTTTGAAATCTGCTAGGAATTTGTTTGACAAATCTATCCCCTGCTGATAATACACAGGTTGTTGTATCCCCAGCCAGGACATTAGTGCTGCTGCCTCTTTCCGTGTTTTTCTTTTTAATCCTAAAGTGGAATTGTTCCTGTGAGGGTATAAATATAAAACCACCAGTCTCTCTCTAGGCCAGGGGTCTCAAACTCTGGGCCCCCTGATGTTTCTGAACTACAACTCCCATGATTCCCTGGCCATCTATTGCATTCAATGCATTCTGGGACATGTAAGCAGGCGGAGAAACAGTATGAGGATATGCAGTTGATCAGAGAGCAGCTCTTGGTTTTATTAAGTAGGTCCCACCTGAACCAGAGGTGCCGTGACGTGGCAGGTGGGCTTACACTTTAATGACCATTCAAGTGTGTTTTGTTTTGCGTGGAGCTACAGTGGTGAGCACAAATGGCAAACTTTTATCTTGTTATGTCATTAATAAAAACTTACTAATACAAAGTGACTGGTTGACTCAGGACAAGGTTTTGCAGAAATTAAACAATGTGAATGTGAATAAAGCCCCAGGGCCAGATGGAATTCACCCACGAGTACTGAGAGAGCTATGTGTTGAAATATGTAAACCTCTGTTCTTAATCTTTCAAGATTCTTTTCTTTCAGGAATAGTACCAGAGGATTGGAGAAAAGCTGACGTCGTCCCTATATTTAAGAAAGGTTTAAAATTTGTGCCTGGGAATTATAGACCTGTGAGCTTAACATCTGTGGCTGGGAAAGTATTTGAGGGGTTACTAAGGGATAATATTCAGGAATTTATTGGGAGGTATAATGTTATTGGCAAAAATCAGCATGGTTTCATGAAACACAGATCATGTCAGACTAACCTAATTACGTTCTATGAGGAAGTAAGTAGAAGTATAGATCAGGGGGTCGCAGTGGATGTGATTTACTTAGATTTTGCCAAAGCTTTCGACACAGTTCCACACAAAAGGTTACTATTTAAATTAAGAAAAATTGGTCTAGATGAAAATACTTGGATAGAAAACTGGCTAAAAGATAGGGTACAGAGAGTGGTCATAAATGGTACATTTTCAAGATGGACACCAGTGGAAAGCGGTGTCCCTCAGGGGTCTGTTATAGGACCAATACTATTCAATTTATTTATAAATGACCTTGAGATAGGCATTGAAAGTCATGTATCAGTGTTTGCAGATGACACAAAACTAGGAAAAGTAATACAATGTGAGCAGGATGTTACTTCGCTGCAGAGGGATTTAGATAGATTGGGGGACTGGGCACTTAAATGGCAGATGAAATTTAATGTAGATAAATGCAAAGTTATGCACTTTGGAGTGAAGAACACACAAGTAATTTATACCCTAAATGGTACGGAGTTAGGGAAATCCAAGCAGGAGAAGGATTTGGGAATAATCATAGACTTCAAACTAAGTAACAATGTGCAATGTCAAACAGCAGCTGCCAAGGCAAGCAAAGTATTGGCATGCATTAAAAGGGGAGTTCACTCACGGGATGAAAACATAATTTTGCCTCTGTATAAATCAATGGTCAGGCCGCACCTTGAATATGCCGTGCAATTTTGGGCACCGGTCTTAAAAAAAGATATTATAGCGTTAGAAAAAGTGCAGAGACGGGCAACTAAATTAATAAGGGGAATGGAAGGGTTAAGTTATGAGGCAAGACTAACAAGCTTAAACCTGTTTAGTTTAGAGAAACGGCGCCTTAGAGGGGATCTGATAACTTTATATAAATATATACGGGGCCATTATCAACCATTGTCTGATAACCTATTCATTAACAGGACTATACATAGGACAAGGGGTCATCCATTTAGACTGGAAGAAAGAAAATTTAGCTTAAAGCATAGGAAGGGTTATTTTACGGTGAGAACAATAAAGCTGTGGAATTCTCTGCCTGTTGAGGTGGTTGGGTCTGAGTCTGTACAGACTTTTAAAAAACGACTGGATGACTTCCTGCAGACACAGAATATTAAGGGTTATAATATTTAATATGTGGGTAAAAGCTTCTTGATCCAAGGAGAAATCTGACTGCCATTCTGGGGTCAAGAAGGAATTTTTTCCCAGTATGTTGCATATTGGCGAGCATTTCAGACTGGGTTTTTTGCCTTCTTTTGGATCAACAGCAGTAGGTTATGTGGGAGAGGCTGAACCCGATGGACGCATGTCTTTTTTCAGCCTATATAACTATGTAACTATGTATGTTTTATACATGAAGTGGATTGGTTAATTCTGTTCTACGCAGCCACCCTGTTAGGGAATAGGCACAAAACCGTTTTTTCTGCAGATATTACATTTAGAACTGTATTAACTCCATTTGGCCAGTAGATGGTGACATCTGCCAGCCAAATTAGTTAATACAGTAAGAAATATATTGGGAATATTCCCAAATATTTATTTCTGTAGAATTTAAATGATTTTCCAAAATAATACTGGTTTCTGACAGTGTTTTTTTTTAAAAAAAAAATCGCTTTGTAGTGACAGGGTTAATAAGTCCCGAGTGCATCTCTTAGGGCTTTTGATGTAATTTTTTGGGATTTGGCACCAGGGTAATCATACTCTGTTCTTGGTTGCTTTTGAGGACAGAGTGCTGGCCCATTGTTTGGAGATATGCATATATGATATGTAATACTATAAAGTAGTTGCAGGCCATTTAAAACACATCATGTCCATGCAATTTGCAATATAATGCACGTCACAAGATTTTGAAGATACAGAAATGTCATTGAGTTCATTCATCTAACTACTTTGTTACAAGTGATTTTCCAAAAACCCACTTTTTTCCAACAACCCAGGAAATAGTAGGTTTTTGGAAAAGCATTTTAATTAATCATACAGTAAGAAATATTTGGGACTATTCTCAGTGTATTTCTTACCATAATAACCTATATTGCAGGCAGATATCGCCATCTACTGGCCAAATAGTGTTACTTTAGGTAGAACTGCAGCTTGTGTCTCCGTGTTGGCTGGGGAATGCCTGATATCTCAAGACATTGCTTAGCCAATTTTAACTAGTTTTAGCACCTTTTTGCCCACAGGGTTAAAACTTTGGGGGTACCTTCTGGAGCCCAAAGGTAAATGGAATTCATTTGCAACAAACAAATTTCATTTGCAATCACACAGGATAGCCCCAGATGATGTTAACTGGATCTCGGCTTCTGTGTCTGCTACCACTGATCGTGTATATACAATCACGGTAGTGACGGGGTTATTGGGTAATATGCCTTTTAGGGCGATAACTGATAACAACCAGTGTCTGCTTTTTTTATTGCATGTCTTATGGCATTAAAATAAGCCCAGAATAGTATCTGTATGAAAACACATTAGTACTGATAAAACCTCACCAAATGTTTTCTAACAGCTTTGCTTGGTATCACCTGGAAGTGTAGCAAATGAAAAAAGAAAAATGTATCATCCATCCATGTGACAGGTTCAGACCCCCTCCCTCTGAGGACATTCCAGAGAAGAATTAGAAATGATTATCATTAACTGTAAATAAATACATGTTAACTGAATTATTTTACATACCGTGTGTATGCATGGGATTTAGAAAATTGGATTTACATTTTGATTTGGAAGAATCCTGTTATGGTATGAAGCAACATTCATAAATTCTGTGGCGTCAAATGTACTTAGAGCTCTGTGTCCAAAAGAATGCACAGCCCTTATTTTAAGCATACATGTTACATTTTTTACTTTCAAACTGTAAATAAACACTGTTAATTTTCATGTTCTTTATCATGAATCCAAAGAGAAAGTGGATAGAGACCAAAGGGTGTAGATGGGGACCCAAAATGTAGAAACAAGGATCAATTCACCAAGCGAGCACGTTCGTTATGTTATCATGATTCGTATTTCGTTTCGATTCGTTAGTTCATTTTTATTCGTCATTTCGAAATGTGAAATGGATTAGTTACTTAGATTGAGGTTAAAAAAAAGGATACGTAATCCCCCTGTCATTGGTGCTGATATAGTTTGGATTTTTTATTCAATATATTAAATATATATTAATCCGAAAAAACAACATACTGTAAATCCAGTAAGGTACACAAATATAAAGGTTTTTCTTTCCAAAATTACACATATGTACACACAGCCTCGAGGACTGCGAGATCCATAGTCACCACTGTAGAGGCCATCTTTGCATTTTCAGTCCTATATACAGTTTTATTTTCATTCTTTGTTTCCATGTTATGTACAAGTCTTTACAAATTGGCTGTGAAATGAAAACCAGTCCATGGTTACGGCCTGCCGGAGTGTGCCAGGAGAGACCATTTCCCAGAAGGTAAGCTTTAGGGGTCAATGATGTGAAATGCAGGCCTTTTGTCTGAAGAAGCCGTGAAGAAGCCAGACAAACTGTGCACGTGTAATAAAAATACTATTGATACAGAGATGAAGAGACAGTGGACCCAAAAGACACATCTGGATTCTCTGTAGTACAATATATATATAGAATAAAAAAAGTTTGAAAATAACAATTCAGCAGATCTCATTGTTATAAGAATCTACTGAACGAGGCACCGAATATCAATGAAAAAAATGTTCCAAAAGGTTTGCCAGGCAACGTACATCCTCCATCACTGTACTGTAAGCTCCTTTTTCTGGCCCGCAAGTGAAATGCAGAGTGTTGCTTCAGAAAGGCAAAGTGTCCATGAAATTCTTATCCACTATGGGAGGTGGAGGTACGAGGTCTTCCAGCTTCAGGTAGAAGATACGCTGAAGGCCTTGCGTGCAAAGGGTTCGGAGCTCGGGGAGTTTCCCCAGCAGCTTGAACAGATAATTTGGCCGGTTCAGTTCTCTCATGCTGGACTGCACGTGCTCCTTAAGGCAATTAATAATTCGGTTCTGCAGTTCTTCCACTCTTTTGGACTCTTTCAATCCGTGTCTGTCTGTAATGATGACCAAGGCAAAAAGGCAAGAGAAAGCTGAGACATCGATGTTCATCCGGTGCAGACTGTGTGAAAACGCGATGATTGAATCAATCCACACTCCGAAACCCCGGACACACTGCAAGCGGTGAAGCACCACTCCGTTACAAAAGATCAGTTTCCCTTCCTCGGGCTTCGATCTGTATGCCAGGCGTAGGATGAACAGCTCCAAAAACGCAGACTCCAACAGGAGGTCCTGATCTTCCTTGGTGAGCTCCAGAAACCCTTGGATTTTTTCTGCCCACTTGCGTATCACTTCCAAGGAACCAGAGAGCAAGTCATAAAACTGCTGCACATCGATAGCGCTCTCCTTCTCTGACTGAACAGGCGCGCTTTCCTGGAACTTGGAATAATCCAGTTTAGAGGAACTGGGGATTGAGTCGATGTGCGCCCTCACCAGTGAATTTATTAGGCTGACGGGAGAAGAGTCTGTACTTTGCTTTGGTTTAGACGGCAACCTGCCCCTTCTGCCCTTCAAGCTGTCAGTCCGTACGACTTCTTTTACCATTCCCACTGCTAGGCATTTCTGGAAATGGCAAAACTGGCAAAGATTCCGATGCCTTTTGTCCACCGGACAGTCCTTGTTCGCCAAGCAGATGTACTTGGCATTTTTCTGTACAGTCCTCTTGAAAAAACCTTTACATCCTTCACAGGTTCGTACCCCATAATGTTGACATGACGCGTTATCACCACACACAGCACAGCGTCCCTCGTTCGAGCCAGGACTGTGAGCTTTAGAAGGAGATAAAGGACTGTCCAATAAAACAGGCCCCTGACCAAGAGAGATGCCGGGGAAACCAGCCGTGGAGCTCTGAGCCGAGGCAAACACTTCGGCGTCCACAACCTGCTGGTCCAGTCTGTGCGTGGTTGGTGCCATCTTTAAGGAATTCGGAGCCATGTTGGGGCTGTGGGTAGGCGAGCCAAAATAGAAAAAAGATTGTGGAATACTGGTTTTCTGCTGTTGTTCAGTCCATGGTCTCATGCCATCGTAACTCTGCGTTGGGGAATAAGCTCCATAAGAAGTCTCCCATGCGGACATCTGAGGATTGTGGAATTCAGGCATTGAAAGAGATGGGATAGAGCATGGACTGCCATAATAATCTGATCCGCTTGATGACATGGTTTCGTCCATTGGGTTTGTGAATGAACCTGGGTAGCAGCCAAATACCTGGAACTCCTCCACTTTCACCGATGCCTGTGGGGTTGAAGAAGGGATCTGGTAAAGGAAGGCGTCAAACTCTCCAGTGTAACCGTCCATGAATGTGCTGAAGCTCGGCAAGGAGGTGGAAGCTGTTATTTCACTGTTAACAAGGTCCATGGTGAATTTGCCGAAATCAGAACTTAAGAGGTCTGGTATGTAGCTATCACAGGTTCCTGCGCATTGAGACAGACTTCCATGCTGAGCTTGAATACAGGACATTTACTGGGGACTCTGTCCTGTGATCAGGTTCCTGGCAGGCAGCAGCAGCACTCGGGCACTTCCTCCATCTGCTTCTTGGTATGAGGAGCGGGTTCCCTGGGTCACTTGCAGTCCTCTCCACCGCCTTGTGCTCTCCTCATTTTATTGCTCCTCATCCAGGGAAGCCTCTACTCTCTGGCTCTCATCTGCCCATGGCCCCGGCTGGGAGACAGGCAGGGAAACCTGATGCTCTGGCGTCTGAGCTCTGCACAGGACTTCGCTCTGCACAGGGCTGTGTATGAAGCAACATTCATATATTCTGTGACGTCAAATGTACTTAGAGCTCCGTGTCCAAAGGAATGCACAGCCCTTATTTTAAGCATACATGTTACATTTTGTACTTTCAAACTGTAAATAAACACTGTTAATTTTCATGTTCTTTATCATGAATCCAAAGAAAAAAGACCAAAGGGTGTAGATGGGGACCTAAAATGTAGAAACCAGGATCAATTCACCAAGCGGGCATGTTCGTTACGTTATCGTGATTCGTATTTCGTATCTATTCGTCATTTTGAAATGTGAAATGGATTAGTTACTTAGATTAAGGTTAAAAAAAAAAGCTACGTAGTCCCCCTGTCATTGGTGCTGAAATAGGTTTTAGCACCAAGGACAGCACTCGCCGAACACAGCCAGACTGAAAGAAAGAAGAAAAAACCCCGCTATGTTCAGCAAAGTAAAAAAGCCTTGTCGTTTTAAAATAATTGAGAATCCAAAAATTTCACCTAAATATACTCAAAAAAATCCTAAACAAAAAAAATCAATAAATAAAAAGGCTTTTTGCTGCAAATGAAAATACTAAACAGTTGCATAAATATTTAACCCCTTCACTACTGATAGAGATATCTCAGGCTTCAAAGGCACCATCTTGTGCCCCGATATCGAGATATGCTAATCTGGAGCCCAGAAGCAAATGAAATTTGTTTGCTGCTACATGGCCTGTGGTGCTGAATACAACAGAGTCAGCACCACAGCCAATGGACAGGAATGCGCTGCTGAATCTGTAAAACAAATGAAACGGTATAACGAATCGATTCGTAAAAATAATATCAATTAGTTATCTACCATTTTTGTTTCGTTTCGAAAAGAACGATTCATTATTTCGGATGTGCTTCCGAAATACAAATCGGTATAAATTTCGTCCGAATTGCGATATCAGATAAAATACAAATATCAAATACAATATCTCAAATACACTTAGGGGATTATTCAGATTTTTTTTATTTAAATTTCCGTTCAGATTTCAATCATCTGCAGCGTGTCAAATTATTTTTTCAAACTTTATCATCCAAATCTTTGGTTATATATTCTATAGCTTACGTTAAAAAAAAAAATCAAAAATAGAAAAATGCAGTAACAGTTTCTCTTAGAAGATACTGAAAACACAAAACTGTTCACTTATATTTTGCCACATTGCGTTTTATTTATAATATGACTATGTATAAAACGCTGAATTTGCTCCCAGTGTGGGAAAGGAGAAAGTGAGTAATGGCAGCAGCATTATTCATTTTATACATTCCTTTCCAATGACACCTCACGTGTGGTGTGTACAGAATGGAGATACAAGGTTCTAAAGGACACTTGCTGTAAAGTATGGGGTCCGGTGACTATGGTGAGAAGAACCCAATTGCGGTAAATAAAAATAAAACACAAGACAAAAGTGAAGGTGAAATTTCATTAAAAATATATTAAATAACTTAATACAAAGGGGCAGAATATGGATAGATAATAATCAATCCTTGATGAGCAGTGAAGGATATTGGAATTTACAGTCGATTGGATAAATGAACCATATGGAGACTTGAAGGCAGAAAACTGAAAAAGGCAACCTGGATATACAGAAGAGTCCTCGGTAATTGGAGGGCCTTGAGAAAACAGAAGGTTTGTAAATCCAAGTGGGGTCTGAGATGCAAGGAGGGTTTGTAAGGTGAGGAGGGTCCTGGTTGGTAAGGATGGCTTGTGGAGATGTAGGTCTTGATACCAGGAACAACAGACTAATAGGTTGAGGAGGTTTGATGATGGAGCAGGCTGGTTGCAGGTTTCAGGAGTAGCTTCAGGTATGTCTCTTTCTGAAGACAAGGGCCAAAATGAAAGAGAGCTGGCTGAATGTAGGCGTAGTTTCTTTATTGTGGACCAGACAGTGCTAACTGGACACATGGTATAGGAAAGCTGTCGTAGAAAAAAAGGGACCTGAGGAATTCACAGCAAGGAAGACTAAAACATACATGAAAAGTGCTGCCAGGGTTATACTCCAGATACAGCAATGCTGGACTTTGCCTTCTTATGGCGGCGATGCCGCAAAACCTTACACCTGCTTCTCCCCTCAACAGTGCTGTGGATTGTAAAATGAACAATGCATAATAACCCATTGTGCCATCACCTCTACATTTCCTCCCAGTGTAGGAAATGAGAAGGTGAGTTTTGCAGTGGCATTGTTTGCTTTATAAGTAAAAACAAAACAATGCTGCTGTTTTTAAGGGAAAAAAGGATTTCATTTATTTTTACTTATAACATGGTCATTGTGAAGGTATGGGCTGCAAGGTCCCACCAGATTTAAAAAAAAATTGTCATTTTTCCCCTGCACCTTTTTCACCCCTTTTGTCCCTTGTTATACACCCTATTTTCACATGACCCTATGTTCTCCAATGTACCGTGCTTGCCCAGATATTGTGTTTTTCCTGCTCACTGCCTACATGCATCGAGCCCCGACCCTTGCCTCAAGCCATCTCCAAGAACTGTGCAATGGCTTGAGGCAGTGACAGCCATTGCATTCAAAGACTGGGCAATGGTGACATTCCATAAACTGGGCAATGGCTAGAGGCAGTGGCATCCATTGTATTCAAACAATAGGCAATGGCTGGAGGCAGTGGTGCTCCAGAGTCGGGATGTCTGAAGGCGGGCAGGAGGGTGTATGAGTTCCCTATAAAAACGACCTGTATTTTGTACAATAAACAGATCCTATTTGCAGTTCAACCTAAAACATGTCATGCCTTGTTCTTGGGGGATAACTGCAGCTATAATACACACTCTGCCCAGCACTTGTAAGTGCTATTATCGGGCCCTGATGCCGAGAACCCAGCCGGGATTGTCAGTCATATTTTATGCTATAATTGAAAAGACCAGACCGAATGATGCCCCCTTTGAACCTGAAGCACGTTATGGTACTCGAGATACGGTGGGGGGGGGGGCTGCAGGACCCACGTATCTGCAGTAAAGAGATTTTTCAGCTGGGAGAATGGCAACCTGATTAAAGTCGAATACATCTATTTACATACATAGCCATTTCTATCTCTCCCAGGTATGTAGCAATAAAGCTCAAAGGAATGTGAGCTGTGTATGAGTGTATCTCAGAGCTCCACAGCCATAAAACTCACAATAGCGTACACTGTATGAGTGTATTAATTTATTTGCAAAGGATTTTACCAGGAAGGATACCTTGAGATTTCTCTCGTTTTCAAGTATGTCCTGGGTTCAAGAACATTGAGTGGTTACAGTTGTTACAGAAATACAAAGTAATACAATGCAAGATATTAAAAACAAAACACAAATATACAGATTAACATATCATGGGAAGGGCTAGAATTTTGGGTTAATTAGAATGATTTGCAAAGTGGAAGCAGCTGGAAAGTAAGCTACAAATTTCAGACCAGCACTGGGTGGGTGGGACAGCAGTGTCCAAACGCAAGCGCTGTGGCAGAGTGTGATGTATCACGGAGACCACTACAACACAATGTAAAAACAGTTATGTTTTTCAATAGAGTATCCATTTAATATAAGTCCCTTTTTTACCCTTAAATAATTGGGCAGTTGCTGCTGGCAGCCTCCCTAACTCACTACCCCAGAAGTCCCTCAAGCTTTTCTGCACAATTTGGGCTCCTACGCAACTTGCATAGCTTAAGAACAATAAATTGTGCAGCTCTACAGGACTTGCACAATTCACTTACTCAAGTTCCATAGCACAGGCGCAGATCTAATCCATCGGCTGCCTCTCTGAAACCGCTTTCTACAGCAACTGGTCTCTCTGTGTGCCGACATCACTGCTGAGCTTGTGGCTCAAATGGAATGGCGCTTCCTGGCGATGAGCTAACTACAGGAGACGTTATATGTGTAACATTTTCTGTAGTTAGCTTATTGACAACTATGGAATATGTATGCCTTCAATGGCTCTGCTTACATTTACACAAATCTTGGAATAATGCTCTCTAACTTTAATACTTTTATAAATAATAATATAAATCACATAATAATAATTAAATTCAAATTTATATGTACTATATAGACAATGGAAACACAGTTTACACTCATAAGTGTCCTACACCTACATAGTCCCTGCAGGTGCTATAAATCTATAAGGTGTCACATTAACTGCATTACATTCTGTCACTTTAGGGGACTAGAACAGCTGGCAACAGGAGCATACTTAGGCAATGAGCTGCCCCAAGTGCTCCAAATTCTACTTATAATAATCACTGGACTTTTATGTCAATAAAAATGTATTCTAGAACAAGAGCAAATATCTTAATTACACTAAGGGCTTTCTAAAAATATTTATTATAGTTTAGAGACTAATTGCTGGGATTTTCATTGCATTGTAGCTCTTTAATACACCCCAAATAGTACCTTAGGCTCCTTTCACAGCTGGGCGTTTTACAGTGCGTTCTTGCGTGCTGTAAAACGCCTAACCACGGAAATCCCATTATTTCCTGTGGGGCCTGTTCACACCTGGGCGTTTTACAGCACGTAGGAACGCGCTGTAAAACGCCCTATGCTCAAAGAAGTACAGGAGCTTCTTTGGGGCGTATTGCAGCGCTTTTGCAGCCATAGACTGCAGCATTTGCGCGTTACGCGCATCAAAAAACGAGCATATTACGCACGTCAAAAAATGTGCAGGTGTGAACCCAGCCTTAGGAAAACATGCTGCACCTTCTGTCCTGCTGTCCTAGGCCAGGCCTTCTTAGTCTTTGAAGGATACACCCCTGACCAGCTAGTTAATGCACAGTGGCTGCGATCAGGTCGACTGTGGTTTTGTTGTGAGCTGAACATGACAATGCATACTTGATAGTCTTGTGTGATGCTGTTAGGGCCAAAGACCTATTTATCGGAATATCGGAGATTCAGAAGCATCAGAATATCGAATTGCCGAACCTCCTAACCAAAACGTTTCTGAAATAAATTTTCCAAATTGATTGGTATATACTCAGAATCAGAAACTTGGCTTTTCAAAATTTCCAGGTTCAATTCGAATCGAAATTTGTGGGTTTGTACATGTCTAATACCTGTATGTGTATTGCTGCAAACAATATATAACATAGCTGACACCTCTGGCATCCTCCATCATCACCTCTTCACATGCCAGATTGCAGGACTTTTCTCGTGTGGCGCCGACACTATGGAATGCGCTTCCTCGCAATATCAGACTGTCCCCAAACCTGGCTTCATTTAAACGCTCCCTAAAGACCCTTCTGTTTAGGTAAGTCTACCAGCCGACTCCGTAACAAGACATCCGACCGACGCAAAAACAGTCCTCACCTTTCCCTACATTAACTCATCACTGCAGTCCCCCCCCTCCTGTTTCTAATCCCCTCACCATCTAGATTGTAAATTCCCACGGGAATAGGGTCCTCATATCCTCATGTATCTGCTGGCAGGAATACTGACCTGTCTCTTGTATGCATTGTAGAATTGTCCTGTCTATACCCATTACACCTTGTACAGCACTGCGGAATGTGTTGGCGCTTAATAAATAATAATAATACATTGTTCAAGTATTGTAGTTGTATGGTTATTTGACTTTAAAATATTAAAACTTATTTAAAAATAAAAAAACAAATCTGACAGCATATAACATGAAAAAACAAAATAATCATTTTAATGCTCATTGATACACTATAAATCAGCTCTACACTCATTCTTTTAAAAGAGGATATCCAATTTTGCAACAGGGGGTTTATTTTCAGAAACAAGGGTCAGATATGGACATCACATGATTTATTGCACCCTTCAATAACCACATACAAGTAAATGGAGTTAAGAAACTAAAGTGATATGAATTCTCCTGGAGAAGATATGTTATACAGGCTCATGTTAAAGAAAACATGCTACGCCACAGTCTTATATGATGTGAAGACTGCACATACAGTTGTTCTCATGGGTCTACCAGCAGTAATCCAACACATAAATTCAGCTCTTGTAATTCTAGATTTCCCATTATATCATAGTAAATACGAGGCAAATTGTAACACGATGGGGGCGCACATCGCACAGTGTAAAAATGCCCTTTTATGTAGAGGTGTCCCTGATCACAACTGGTGGTTAATAGTATATTTGTATCTACAGCTGGAAAAGTTTAGTACTTCTACTCTGTGAACTCAAACAGCATCGTTCTATGCCTTGGGCATTCTTTTTAAGTATTGATTGCTCAGGTTTCATAGTGGTCAACTGGATTAATGAATTCGGTCCTATTAGTTTTTAATTTTCTCTGTTGTGCTAATGTATTTTATTACACATGCCAGAGGTCACAGAACAAAGTGGTGCATGCTGTTATATATATATTCTAAAACTACGAGGGTGGAATATACGCACTCTTGTTGTAGATCAGTGGCCACTTTATTAGGTACAGTGCATGTAAAAGTGTAATTGGCCAATCATGCAGCAGCAACTCACTTAGAAATGCATACAGACACGGTCAAGAAGAAAAGTGACATAACGTGAAATCATGGTGTCAGAGTTGGTAGCACTGAGGGAGTACTGATTCTGGCCTAAACCCACCCAAACAATAACTGGAGCTCCTTGTAGGGTGAAACAGAGCGATTTTAATTAAACATATCAGTCAAATTTATATAGTACAATGAGGGTCCTGGAAACAAATGAAAGATGACACCCAGGTGCCCCCCTCCTCAAGTGAGCCAGTGCTTAGCCATACCCCATTTTAATCTCCAGATATGAAATAATAGAGAAGATGGCAATCACAAGGTGGACATGACTAGAGTAGATAACAGAAAGCTCAAACTCACAATAGTTTGATAAAGCGCCAAACAAAGACCAATCAATTCTTTCACAGATGTAAAACATTCTATACGAGGGTTGGAAAGGACTGCAGTGACACACACATTTATGATATTAGAAATAAACGTAACAAATAAACGCAGACAATAACGATATTTACTAATATTCACACATAACATAGACACCCTGTACCCTTATAGGCACAGGGTGACTTGGACATAGAAGGTTGGGTAATAAAATGATGTGTCAGATTCCACAGAACCCACAGTCCCTGACCTCCCAAAAGTAATGCCAAATACAGGAACACCCAGTTCTTGTCACAGCAGGTATTTTCCAACCCAGTCACTTCGCTCTGCCAATGATCCATTATTATCATCTCCTCTTATACGCACCCCCCATTCTTCGCTGCCCCCTATGTATGAAACTCCCACCCTCACAGCATTCAACTTTCCACGTGACTCCAGCCTCTTAAAATCCCTGGCGGTATTCTCAAGTGTGGCTCGGGGTTAAATTTCAATGCTGAAAACGGTAACCTCGAGCCACACTTGGGCTGGTACATACCTGTCCCTGCATTCCCTCAATGTCCTCCCGCAGTCACCTCTGTCCGATCGTGCCATACTACTTCCGGGTTCCCATCACGGGAAGGGAAACCGGAAGCAGGATGCCACAATCGGGTGGAGGTGACTGTGGGAGGACATCGAGGGAACACAGGGACAAGTATGTACCAGCCCGAGTGTGGTTCAGGGTTACCGAATTCGGCACTGAAATTTAACCCCGAGCCACAGTCGGGAATACCGCCAGGGAGGTTAAAATGTCTTTTTTTTTTTTTTTATAATTCTTTATTTTGAAAAAGTTTTAAACACAAAAAGACAGGTAAACAGCCACCTGTGACATCGCCTCGCAGGGCAGAGAGGGCAAGCCTAATAAAACATGGTTTGGCTCAACTCATAAAATCAAGGTGGAAATAAAAAAGCATACTGGTTGAGATCGGATGAAATGTAGTAAATCAGCCCTTATGCCCAGCGTTTGGCATGCCACGTAGCCGACCGGACAAGACTAACAATAAGCCACGTACGACAGGAGAGGGAAAAGAGAAGGAAAGATAAGGACAGAGAAAAAAGGAAAAAGAAAGAAAGAAAGAAAAGAAGAACCTCCCGCATCTAGCTCCCTTTAGGTGTTAATCTGGCTTTAATTAGTTTCTTCCCAACGACTCCAGGTTTTATAAAACGAGGGAAGAGAGTTGTGAATCACCGCAGACAGTTTATCCATGTGATGCGCCTCGGCTATATAAGCCCGGGCCACCTCAACGGAAGGCACCTCCCCAGCTCGCCAGTGTTTAGCGAGAGCTCTCCTAGCTCCCAACACTATCCTGTGAAAGAGTTTACAATCCGGCCCCTGAAGGGATGCCGGTGACCTATGGAGCAGGAAGGCCCAAGGATCAAGAGGGACAGGTTGTTGAAATACCTCCTCTAATAAATCACCAATCCGGTCCCAGAAAGATCGCACCTTCGGGCACAGCCACCACATGTGAAACAGGGTACCTCGAGCCCCACAGCCCTTCCAACACACATCAGGGGTACCCGGCTGCAGATGCGAGAGCAAGACCGGGGTGGCATACCATCGGTACAACGTTTTATATGCCTGTTCTTTCAGCGTAACACATATAGACACTTTTGCAATATTTTCCCACATATCTTGCCACTCCTCCCCCTCCAGCTCCTCCCCGATATCCGCCTCCCAGCGGGCAATGAATCCAGGGGTCAGCCAGGAGACATCCTCGCATGAAAAATGACTATATAAGGTGGAAATCAGAGCTTTTGGAGCCCTTCCGGAGTCACACATGGATTCAAAAAACGTTAATTTTTGACTAGCTGCTCGTGAAATGTTATGTTGAGATAAAAAGTCTCGTATCTGTAGGAATCTGAAGTGGTCGAAGGTCCGGAGGTCACCCTTCGATTGTAGGTCCGAGAAGGAGAACCAGTCACCTCCTGGAGATCTGAAATGCTTAATCCTCTGTAGGTCGATATTTTCGAAAGCTGTAAAGGCGGAGGGGGACAATCCCGGAACAAAAGCTCTGTTGCGTAAATATGGCATTAAAGGCGAGTAGCAAGAGCAGAGGTGAAATTTGTCCCGGACGGAGTCCCAAACCCTCAGTGAGGTTAGAGTCGCTGTACAGGTGGACCGCAATAGCGGGCGGAACTCTTTGGGTAGCCAAAAATAAAATTGCGGGAGGTCTGGTGCAAATAGATCCGATTCCAAATCGGCCCAACGTTGGGAGTGTTGGGGCAGATGAAACATTACAAACTGAGCAATCTGAGCCGCTTGGAAATTTTATACAAGTGCGGAAGGCCCAGGCCCCCTCGTTCTTTAGGGCGGTATAAGACATATTTAGAAACCCTTCTCCTGCCCCCCGCCCACACAAAACCCTCAATTTGGGACTGCAGCTGTCGAAGAGATCGGGGGCACACCCAGATCGGCAGGGTTTGAAATAGATATAATAATCTCGGAAGCAGGTTCATTTTTATGCAATTAATCCTGCCGATCCAGGAGACCCCCTCCCTCCCCCACCTCTCCAGGTCCTCCCAGAAGTTTAAACATTGCCTCATAGTTTAGGGAGTGCAATCCCTTCACATCAGGTGTAAGCCACACTCCCAGGTATTTCAAAGAGGATCGAGTAAAACGGAAGCCCGAAGAACTCTCAATTTCCTGACAGATCGAGGCCGACAGGGAAAAGGCATAGCAACCGACTTTTCAAGGTTAACCTTATAACCCGAGACTGCTGAAAACTCGCGCAGGAGGGAGAGCAGGGGAGGAATGGAGGCGGAGGGATGGCTAAGAGTGAGCAAGACATCATCGGCGTACGCCGATACCTTGTATTCCTCCCCACCCACAGTTACTCCCGTAATATGGGGGGAGTGGCGAATAGCCGATAAGAGGGGTTCGAGAGATAGGGCAAAGAGGAGGGGACAAAGGGCATCCCTGTCGCGTCCCATTTCCTACAGAGAAGCTCGTGGAACAGTACCTGGTGTAATGACAGCTGAGGTAGGGGAATCATACAGAGATCGGAGGGTCGAGATAAAGGACATCGGGAAGCCCCACGTGGTCAAAAGTCGAAATAAAAAGGGCCATTCCAGTCGATCGAATGCCTTCTCTGCATCTAAAGAGATGAGCAGAGAGGGCAGTTGGGTGTCAGTCATTCGCTCCATCAGCACCACAGCCCGTCTGGTATTAGCAAATGCATGCCTGCCCGGGATGAACCCCACCTGATCCGGATGAATGATGGAAGCTAAAAAGGAGTTCAGTCTATTTGCCAGTATTTTTGTGAATATTTTATAATCAACATTCAAAAGGGAAATGGGCCTGTTATTTTGCGGGTGAGGCTAGGGACAGATGAGCGCATTTTCTGCGGCCACCGTCAAAATGTACGTCGATGCGTGCGCACGCATTTTTTCACGGAATACGCTTAAGTGGTCAGACGATGCGCAATTCTGGACGTATTTCATGACGATGGGGTGAAAAGTTTGAACGTTATGTTGGCCGCACACTAGCAGCGTCTGACATCTCCTAATCACGCACACACGCTGCTATGCGGACGCAGCGCACTCTGTACGTCAGTACCAGCGGTTTAACGTTCTCGAAAAAATGCGTTCATTTTCCACTTGCGTTGTGCAGCCGGACTTTTGTGCGACCGTACTTCGTATATTGGCCGTCATTGCCCGTCATCTGCTGCTAGTGCGGCCGTGATTATGTGCGCCAGAACGCGCGTTCGCACTGCCTCAGTCTGACCCTAGCCTAAGACGGGTCCTTTCCTTCCTTTGGAATTAAAATTATGTCAGAGCGGAGAAAATCTGCTGGGGCCGGGGCACCCTCCCACAGAGACAGATAAAATTTGTGTAAGTGTGGAGACAAAGTTTGGGTAAAGGTTTTATAGTAAAAGGCAGAGAACCCATCCGGGCCAGGAGCCTTGTGAGGTTTGAATGCCTTAATAACCTCAGCTATCTCTTCCTCAGATGGGGGGTGTCTAAGCGCCTGTCTCTGTGCGGGGGATAGCCGGGGGAGAGGAGCACTCGACAGGAAACGGTCAATCGATTGGCCCAATGGATATAAGAGTCGGAAACGTGGGTCAGGGAGTGGTTGTATAATGTCTGAAAGTATGAGGTAAACAATTTATTAACTGTAGCTGGGGATGTGTGCAGGACTCCCTCCCCATCTCTGGCTCCCGTTATATGTTTGGACCTAGTTTGGTTGCGAAGTTTAGACGCTAAAAGGTGTGAGATTTGTTGGCAAATTCAAAATAGGTTCTCTTGGACCAAGCCAATGAGCGGGCCGCGTCCTCCCCGAGTAATTGACGTATGGCGGTCCTGATCGTTTTAATCTGGGCGGTCAAGGCGTCTGAGGGTGAAAGTTTGTTCAGGGTTTCCCATTTAGACAGGTCTTTGGTCAAAGAAACCAGGGAAGCAAGTTTTTGTTTTTTGAGTCTGCTACCTAATTGTATGAGATGGCCCCGGATCACCGTTTTATGGGCCAGCCACAGGGTGGTGGGGAAAGGGTGGGTGAGTAATTTTCCAGAAAGTAGTCTCTAAGTTGTTGCTGCAGTTCTAAGATGTGTTCGGGTTTATGTAGTAAAGAGGAATTCAGACGCCACGACCACGCCGGCGTGTAAGACGGTATGGATAACGTCATGAAGATCGGAGCGTGGTCCGACCACGTAATATCGCCGATGCTTGAGGTCGGAATTAGAGGCATCGTCGACAGGGACACCAGGAAAAGGTCTATACGGAGTAAGAGTGATGGGGGTTGGAAAAAAAGGTGAAGTCCCTATCACCCGGGTGATGGAGACGCCATGCATCCACCAGGGAGTGGTCAAGCATAAAGGACTCCAGGGAAGCATCCTGGGGGTATCCGAAGGCGTCCCCGAGGAGTCCCCCGATGCCCTTCTGTCCAGAGATGGTTGAGGGACTGCATTAAAGTCTCCGCCAAAAATAACTCGACCGTCAGCTTTAGTTGTCAGTAAAGAAGATATTTCTGTCCAGAAGTCAGGGTCATAACCATTAGGAGCATAAATATTAAATAAGGTTAGGGTGGTGGAGGCTATCTGTCCCACTAGCATCAAATAACGTCCAGCTGGGTCTGAAACTTCAAGTGTATTTTAAAGGGACAGGAGGAGTGAATCAGAGTAGCCACTCCCTTTTTCTTTTGTGGAGATGATGCCATGTAGGTAACCGGGAAGGCCTTGTCTCTTAATGAAAATTGGCGGGAGGAAGCAAAATGGGTCTCCTGGATCAATGCTATATGGCACGCGGATCGTTTGAGCTCCCTTAACAGCAAACGCCTCTTTTGGGGTGTGTTTAATCCCTTAACATTAAGGGACAAAATCTTTAAACCGCTATCCCCCATACAGAGTCAACAGAGGGGAGGTGAAAAGGGAGCAGGGCACCACAGATGTCCCCCCATCCCAACTGAGGGCGAGAGAGGGAAACTGGAATCAAGGCAAGAGAGGAGGTAGAGAGAGAGAGATGAGGAAAGACAGAATAGAAAAGAAAAAAGCAAAGGAGCGGGTGGCACGCCCAAGAAACAAAGACCCACCAACAACGTAAGACAAAAACACAACATAACACAGAAAGCGCCTGGACTTATGGAGTGCCAGGCTGACCTTGGAGGGGAGGACACGGAGACCAAAACTCCCTAAACCCCAAACCCCCACACCCCCACACCCAACCAAGGTTGAGAGACACTAGCAATAGCTGGATATGGCATTATAACCGATAGGGGGGAGAACCCCGGGAGGGAGGGTCCCCCAACCCGCCCCGGGTAGAACCGGCAGGGCGGACCCTCCCCCAGGGGGGGCCCCCGTCCGACAATAGAAACTCAATGAGGCATACCAGAAGCTTTAAATCGAATAACAAGTGAACATCAATGACATCAGTAAATGGCCCTGAGCCAAGGGCAATTAAAACAAAAGAAAAAGAAAAAGAAAAAGCCGGAGAGCAACAGCACACAGACCTCCCGTGTGGATCATGTGGTGACCCACCACCATCTGGACTCCTGAGCAACAACCCTCCAATGAGGGAGAATTTTGAAGGAGAGAAGAAGAAGAAGGAGGAACGGGCCTCCAGGCCACAGAAACATCCTCAGCCATCCCCGCTCGTGATGCCAACTCGAGTCCAGCGCTGCTGTAGACGAAGGAAGGAAGAAGGCGGGAGCCCGGGGGCGACAAAATCTTCCAGAGGTGGGCACTTCACTGCGGCCCAAAAGGCGGCAAGCTCTGAGGAGGGGGTGAGGGCCACCTGCCGGCCCGCCACCGACACTTGTAAGCGAAAGGGAAATCCCCACGTGTATGGGATGTCGTTAGCAGATAAGTGTTCTGTAATGGGGCGCCAAGCCCTGCGTCGTCGGAGGGTTGCGGGATCCAAATCCTGGAACAGCTGTAGGGGTTTATCCTCAAAATCCAATTGGAAGGTGCGTGCGGCATGAAGGATCTGATGTTTCGCCGTGAAGTAATGCATGCGGAATATCACGTCGCGTGGAATAAGAGACGAAATATTCGGGGGTCTCTGAGCTCTATGAATCCGATCCATTAGCAGCTGAGCTTCCGGTATATCCGGTGCAAGGCGACGTAATACACCCAGCACCGTCCCATTGAGATCTTTAGGTGACACAGTTTCTGGGAGACCTCTCAACCTGATATTATTTCTCCTGGAACGATTAGACAGGTCCTCCATCTTGGATTCCAAGAATGAGACTCTTTTAGCTAGGTCCCCGGTGCCCTCCGCTAAGTCGTTATGGGCCTGTGTTATCTCTGCGGCCTGGTCCTCCAGTTCAGCCGTGCGTGCGCCCAGCGAATCAATCTCTCCCCGCAGTTCTGTCCCCATTTCGCCACCTCACCCGCCAGAAAGGTCTGCATCTGGGACATCTTGATAAAGAGGCGTTCCACGTCTCCCCTCGAGGCCGGAGCGCTAAGTCCGCTGAGGTGGATAACTCGTCCTCCGGGTACAGCGTTTCACCGTGGCCGCCATCTTGGAAGGCTTCGGCCTGCTTTTTAGCTGGGACGAAATGCTGGGCTACGGACGGGTCCGGCGGCCGCGTTTTTTTTAGCGGTTTGGAGGCTGGCATGCTGCTGGAGCTATAGGAGGCTTTTTGTGAAAGAAAAATCGGCTCAGGGGTGCTCAAACCAGAGGCTTTGGTGCTAGGTGTGCGGGAGCCCCGGGATCACGCGGCCATCTTGGTTGGGCGCTAGCTCCGCCCCCCTCTAGCTCCGCCCCCCAAAATGTCTTTAAAAACACATTATTACAGAGATGCCTATCAGCTCACTCTATAATACTCCAATGCACCGTTCCTGATTTATCTCCCACTACCCCCATGCATCCCGTTACTTCTCAAACTCAGCTATTTACCCTCTGCTCTGTGTGTCATCCCCTCTCCGCTTAGATTTTAAGCTCTAGAGGATCCTCTTTTCCTACCGTTCTACATGTGTCAAACTTGTTTGTTCATTTTATGTTTGTTATGTTCTACCCCGATGTACGGCGTGCGGAATATGTTGGTGTCTTACAAGTGATTGTCACCGATGAACGTGGTGACATTTCAGCGTCACCAAAAGATGAGCTGGTACTAAAAAAAGCTAAATGTAACAGCAAAATATTATAAATCCCAGATTGTGTGCAGTTTTCCTTTCAGTGCCCTCCCAGGATCCTGTGAAAATGCCGCTTTGATTCCCCAGGCTTCATGTTCCGAAAATGATTTGTTCAGCATTATGAAAGCGTATTAGGTATTTATTACCCAATAAAATAGAAAGATAGTACTGTGTTTCATAAACTCTATTTTCGATTTATAGCAAACCCTTGTGGGGGACAGTATGGCTTAAGAAAAAAATATTGGGCAATTTCCTAAACCTGGAATTATCAGCTATTAAAATTAACCCCTTCACTACCAAGTGATTTTTCTATAAAACCACTGGCAGGACCTGAGGTTTTATGGAAAATGACTTTCCATTAACCATAAAGTAAATGTGTTTCCCTCTGTATATGTTCACTGTAGGTAAGTGTAAGGGTGGCACCTGGCGTGAGCCATGGTGGGACCCCCAGGATTTGACATCATAACCCTTCAGAAAAGGATACTCCTGAAACGCTTAATTATGCAGCGGCTAGGTAGGTAGTCCGGATAACCAGAGATGGTTCAGGGATGATCAGGAGCGTAGTTAGACAGGTCACTATAAGTTCATCCGAAGGCGCCATAACCACCACTGCTGGGAGCCCACAAGCCAAGCGCCGGGTCTCCAGGAATGGGAGCGCCGAAACCCCCTTCACAAACAGCACGAAGAGAAGAAATCCGGGACCCAGGCAGCTGCAGCTTATAAGTTTATTAACAGGGGTAACATCTCTCCACCAAGGAACAGTGACGTTTCGGCCACAATCAAGTGTGACAATCAAAATGCTACCTACCCAGTCGTCACGTGCGGAGGGAGAGTGTACAAGTGGTTACAGCTCAAAGCCTCTGGACTTACTAACTCTACCCCCTCTCAGGGTCCCAAGTTATGCCAACCTAACCCCCCCTAAACCGTACACACTTTTCCGACTATACGCTGCCACCACGAAAGTAATAGGGCACTTTTGAAACCCCCTTAACTGTATAGCACCCCAATCCAGGAGACTAACCATATACAGCTAATATATCTACCAAATGCTATATACTACAGCAACGCTAAACCGAGCAATTCGAGAAGCGCGAAGCATCTAGATAAAAGATAGTACTGGGTTATAAAGTTTTAATGGAAAAAGATAAAAATACAAACTTTACACAGTGCCGATATCACAAAAACAAGACATACAAAATATAAGCAAACGTGCAAATACAGTTCTTGAAATAAAATGGGACTTACATAGAAAACCTAACTTGCATTAGGCAACTTTTCCATGGGTATTTCCAGATTTCAAATGTCCCAAAAGGTTCTTAGATGTTCATCCACTCCAAGCCCTTGGAGAAATACCCTGTGATTGGTGAGCATCCTGTACAAAGACCTGACCCCTCACCCTCCTCCCCAATCCATTTGGTTCAGCCGAAGACAGAAGATCGGATAAAGGGTTGTCAATATCAGAGGTCTTGCCTTGCAAACTCCTTTTGCAAAGACAAGAGAAAACCCCCCACAAATTCTGCGCTTAAAATCTGACACACTGCGCAGAAAATGATACCTGTGTGTGACAATAAGGATGCTTGGGAACGTGGTACGCAGGTTGATACACTGATGCTGTAGATGGGTACACACAGATGCTTGGGCACGAAGTCAGACAGGTAACACACGGATGCTTGGACATGAAGCCAGATAGGTACTGATATACAGAATACCTTGACGGGTTCAGGGGAAGGCAAGCAGGGTTATTCAGAGAGCAGTGAAAAGCAGGAGAATGACTGGAGAATGGAAAATTCTAGGTCAAAATAGCCAAACCAGAAAAATTCTCCCATTCATCTCACTTTCCAAATCGGCTATTTTGACCTAGAATTTTTCATTCTCCAATCATTCTCCTGCTTTTCACCGCTCTCTGAATAACCCTGACTGTCTCAGGTTGCCTAGCAGATCTGGATAGTGGGAGGCGCTATAGGTAAGGTCTCAGGATGCCATGCAGATCTGGATAGTGGGAGATACTACAGGTAAGATCTTGGTAACAATGCCTTGGAACCATGGATGGCAAGATATGTTGTAGACACGGTCTCAGAATGCCTCTCAGGCAAGGTTAGAGGGAAATGCTGCAGATTGTAAGACAGGCAACAATATAGCTTGGTCTCTCTGGTTCCCTGCAGTAAAAAAAATTGGTTCATAAGCTTTTTAAATATTTTCAACACATTAACTGTCATCTCGATGGTGTTGAACATTTCTGGGCACATTCTGAAGGCTATTTGCAAAGAATTGCCTTTTTCAAAAAAAAATCTATTTCTTTGCATTGCTCCAGAATTAGACGACATTCAGTATACTCAAAATCAGGGCACCAGCAGGGGCTTTTGAAGATGGAGTATACTCGATCTTTTTAGTGTAGGGGCTAAACAGAAGGAAAAAACATCCTGATTAAAATCCTCTATGGAATTAGAAGTGAGAAAATAAGTAATTGCAAAAACATTTTCACATCTCAGAAAACCAGAGACTTGCTCTGTTCACAGAGCTCCTTTGCCACAGATCCTATATGCAGCAGTGCAATCTGGGTAGGACAGGCAAATTCTCACTTTGTTGCATCAAACCTCTGCTGTACCACAAACACCCCACATGCTAGTACAATGCCATGGTAGAAGTCTTCACGCATAGGGCAAAGTATGCAACAGGAGAAACACTCCTAGACTATCATTTCAGTCTTGTAAACCTTCATCAGCATGAGATGATCTTGTAATTGTACAAATAACAAATACAAGAAATGCAATAAAAAATGGTGCACTAAGCCTGATGGCCAGCCTTGGCCCACCAACAAGGGTATTACTAGTGCGTTTTGTGCATTGCAACCCCCAGAACACTCATGGAACCATGCAATGCGTGTGACATATTTATTTATTTATTTGTACGATTTAACACTACAAGAATATCCCTATTTGTATTTCGGTGGCAAACAGAATTCCTATGTATGGTAGCCTTGTATCTGTTATCCTTATTAAAACCATCTATTTTGGTTCTCTAAAATATCATTTAATTTTTTTGTAAGAGACACATTGTGCCACAAGCTTGACACTTATCTTGATGACATTAATTAGTATCATACAACCATCAAGACTTCTGTAGCCCATCACATTCCTCCAACAACATCAAGTAGTCACGTAGTAACCAAGTGCCGGCATTTATTACAGTTTAATCAACAATTATTTAACTGAATAGCTTCCATCACGTATAATCTACTATCTAATCAGCTATAGCGAAGGAAATAATTGCTGTCACAACAATCTTTCCTTACTCATTTCCCCATCTGCGAATAACCTGACAAGCATGGAAATGAGAACATGGACACAAGACATAACAATGTGGAGATCACTTCCTTTCTGACAATACCACAATTTTTTTTTCATTCTGTTTTTGCTCGGAGCTTAAAACCTAAACAGGAGATGCTTAACCCGAGGGTCGCTGTTACCATTGTAGTATGACATGAAAAAGGAATGAGATGCGTGACGAACGTAAAAGGCACATTGTTAGTTTAAAGTCACATCTTAAGCAGCCTGGAGGCGCACATGATAATGACATCTAGCCTTTTCTGGGCAATAGCACGTATTAGGGCAAGCGAGCAAACCGACTAAGCAAGAATTTGTTGACCTAAGATTAATATCGGGTTTCTTTATAAAATACTTGTGTGAATAGTTTTTACATTTCATGATATATAGAATCTTCGAGAAGTGTATAATCTATACAAATTTAGGGGACCACTAATTTTATTTGAGGGTTCCTCTGTATTTAAGATAGTTTGGGTTATATCTCACTTTACGGACATTACTGTGTACCGCAGCAGTGGTTACTTTTGGCATACTTCTTGACTCCATAAGGATAGTCAGATCTCTTATGGATAAACAATCTGTTAACATGCTTTTCTAAATGTTGTAACCCTAAAAATTCTTTATTTTTGCCATGTGTTTGAGGTTAGTGGATGGTGCTCATTCAGCATATTCACAATATTTCCATGGACCATAAAGGGTTCTAGACTATTCACAGGTGTAGGTGGCTTCTCTTCTCCAACCTGGGCTACTTTATCATTTTACACCATGTCAACAAGGCAAAGCTTAAAAAATGTTGAGGACACCTGCTGCCCCAGAATGCATGGCCAATACAATCTTATTAAAGCGGTCCTTGCCATATATACCTTGATAGACTAAATTCAGTCTAATGACCGACCACCACTGTCCAGATTAAACCCAGATACTTGCATGCCGACTCCAGTAGAATAAAGTCCCTATTTCATGGTTGAAGGGAATATTGATGTGAGAAGAAATTGTAGTGTGGAATATACTGTAGATATATCAAAATGAACGGGTCTCAGACTGCTAGAAAAGGAATTTAATCATGGGAGTAAAAACCCCAAGGCAAAAATCGTTGTGACGTTTCGGCCTCAAGCGGCCTTAATCATACATACAGAGTGAATAAAACACCTCTCTTTTAAACCTGTATTGACCAATCCAATACCCTTTCTCCTTAATCAACAGGTGTATAGCATTGTCTACTCTGAAACACGAATACGTCACGACGATTTTTGCCTTGGGGTTTTTACTCCCATGATTAAATTCCTTTTCTAGCAGTCTGAGACCCGTTCATTTTGATGTACTGGATGAGGATGGTGGGCTGTCGGCGCCCCCACACACGGTGACTCAACGCTAGATCTTGTGGGCTCCCGCTGTCTTGGAGATTGCGGCGTTTGTATTGATTATACTGTAGATATGTGACATCTGTGTATGAGTTACTAACGAACTATTTGGATTATAGAAAATCATGAGATTTGCAGAGAGATAAAACAAAACAATTCCCTCCCAAGCTGCTAGGCACCGATCACAACTCCCATAGTTAACAATGTCAATAACTCTCCCCATTTTATTTATTGTCTAGTTTTTGTAGAGTTTAAAAGGATACCCTAAATTGATAAAAGGGGATAGAAAAGTATAGGTGTTAAATTCTATCACAGTCCCCCTTCCCCATTTGCTAACACTGCAACACCAATGATTCTTGCTTGTGTTTTCAAACCCTTGCAGCTACTGATCAAACCCTTTAGTCTTCGTAAAACAGAACTTCAAAGCTGAGATTGTAACTCCACCCAGAAGCCCTGGCAATCAGAGAGCCAAGGAATCATATGAGGGGAATCAAAAATGAATCGGCAATCTTTCTGTTGAATTTTTTTAAATCAGTTTTAGACAAGACAAAATACATAATTTTTCGACATAATCTTCTTGCTTTTCAATGCACTTTTTTCCATCTGTCAACAAGCTATTGTATTCCCTCATTAAATGTTTTAGGCTGAGCTGAAAGTCACGAATGCACCATTGTCTTCACTTCTTCATCACAGGAGAATCTTTGTCCTGGTAGGGCTGCTTTCAGGGGACCAAACAGGGGAAAGTCCGACAGTGCAAGATCAGGACTATAAGGAAGATTCTCAAAAACAAAGAATTCATTGTCTTGCAAGATCACAATGCCCATAGATAGCAGTCCTCTGCGTGAAATCTGAGGTTTAGACTTCAGCTCTTCGATGAGCATCTCACTGTAACGAGCACTGTCAATTTTTGAACCTTTTTCCTGATAATGTTCCAATACTGATCCTTGAGAATCCCATAAAACTAAGCATTTTCCAGCCGATGGTTGACTTTTGAAATTTGTGTTGGTCAGCGATTGAGGATGATTCCAGTCCATGTTCTGCAGTTTTATCTCAGGATCGTAGTGATGATTCCATGTCTCGTCACCAGTAAAGATTCTCTAGAAGAAACTCTACTCTAAGGAAAGGGAAAGTATGGGTCCAAATTTTGTTTGCAGATGTCCACACGCTTCGGTTTATGCTCTTCAGTGAGTGGTTGTGGTACCCATCTCGCAAAAACTTTCCTAAACTTAATTTTGTTGTGGATTATTTCATAGGCGGAGCCATGGCTGATTTGCAAATGATTTGCCACATAATCCACGGTCAATTGTCTATTCGACAGAATCTTTTCACTGGTACGCTCAATGGTGTCATCAGCTGTGGACATGGATGGGCGTCTGACTCCTTGATGGCTAACACGTGTGCGACCTTCCTTGAACTTCTCTATCCATTCATTCTTCCTTGCGACATTTACACTTTGTCCTGTGCAAATATTGATTTTGTGGGTATCAAACAAACATGGAAGATATGAAAAGCATTTAAAATCCAGTGCAAGGCACACATAAAATATACGCAAGCCTGATTTAAAAGTAAATCACCTGCAGAAATAAATAAGGCTTGGGCCACATAGGCGCACCAAGTGCATCCATTTTGACCCCCTCTCTCAGCATCTGTCGAAGGTTCCGATGGAACGACTCTGGGTACCACGCGATGTAGCATGGTAGCATGTTACATAGTTACATAGGCTGAAAAAAGACATGCGTCCATCGGGTTCAGCCTCTCACAAATCACCTACTGCTGTTGATCCAAAAGAAGGCAAAAAACCCAGTCTGAAGCGCTCGCGAATATGCAACACACTGGGAAAAAATTCCTTCCGAACCACAGAATGGCAGTCAGATTTCTCCTTGGATCAAGAAAAAGGATGATTTAGAAAGAACCATTTGCATCTATTGATTATCCAGCATAGAGGAGGGCATGTTGGGTGTGGGATTTGAACCCATGTATGCAGTTTACATTTGGATTGGCAGTCCATTGCCTTAACCAATCCGCCAACTGGTCACCTCATGTTTACTTCTAAAGTGTGTTACAAGAGACGTGGATTTTACCTGACTATTGAGCCACTACGATGGCCATCAGATGGGTGTAAAAAGTGTGAGCCTCCATAGCAGTCTCATATTTTTAGAGCTGTAGGCACAAATCTGCACACAGCATGGTGACTCCATGGACGTACGAGCAGAAAGAAAGTCCATTCTCGCGTACATTAGTTCCGCGCGCCCGTATGGCCCCTCGTAAAATGACTGGATTCCAAAGCAGAGCATGGGATGAGTACTTTATTTCTAGCCTTATATTATGCAGAATAAATGATTAGTTTGCTGCTCATGAGGCAACGCTGACACCTGAGGTAAATCGTCTAACAAATACTTTGTGTCTTCATTTTGCTTTTATCCTAACAAACTATAATAAAAATACTTTGGGACATTCTAGGTTTATGCTGACTCATTGACAATCTTTCATTTTTTTCTTCATATTTAGCTTAGAGCGTGCCAAAATAATGCCTTGTACTTCCGCTATATTTCAATGGACATCAGGATCAGAACAAAAAATGAGAAGATAAATAATGGTGGTCCCACTGGGTCATGTGAATTCCTTGCTCCCAGGGAAAAGGACTATTATCATACACAAATACAATCTGCTCTCCTAAATCTAAATGCGAGTTCCCATGCTTACAACTTCATTACCAGTTCCTTTTTTGTTTAAAGAAGATTGCAATATGCTACCCCAAAATACTTCTCTAAATCTGTATGTCACCAGAGGTGGTGTCTCCTTGAAGGTTAATCCACCTGGCATTCAATGAGTTAAACAATTTAACAAACATATTTTTATCGCTCAGTGAATATGGACTTCTTTGGAAAATATTAACTTTATTTAGCCAATTACGAATGTTCTTTTTTTCATATAATATGAAGTCCCTTAGGGTAGAACCAATTACAGACCTGAATCATTGTCAGAGTACTTTAGTACAAGGAAACAAGATGCATCAAGCCCCTGGCTGCCTATGGTAGCACTTACCCAGACATCCAGGAAGTAGAGATGAAGGGGACCCAGGACAAACTCTGCCTTTTTGATGACAATATCCTTTTGCCTTCTAGTGTGACCTTAACATCCCTCCCAAACAGCTCTGGAGTCCTTTGGTAGGATTTCTTGATACGGAGTTAATGCAAGCAAATGTGAGTCCCATTTACATAGCGCTCAACCGTCATGAACTGCTTAGTGTCATGCCTCAGCCCGAAAAGCCTGCTTATAGCCATGATATTGCTGTTGCTCCCTGTCTGCATCCACTCAGGGGTTAATACCCATGCCAGCTCCTGAGTGGGTGTGCATATAACCTGGACACACCCTTCCTTCCATGCTCTGTCATTTTTCTGTTTTCCCTGTGTATGTGAGGTCCTGCGAGCCCCCTCATCCTGCCTGTCAGCATTATCCCTTGTTCTGTTATATTCCTGTGGATCCTGTTGCTGGACTTTACACTGCGTAGCCCACTATCCAGTGGACTGGAGATCTACCTGAGTTCCAGTCAGTTACCTTACATGAGAAGCACTATCACCCGTTCCTTGGTGCTATTCCTGTAGTTCTGCAGCCTCTTGACTACGTGGCCCACTATTCTCTGGGGCTTGGAGACTTTCTTGGCTGCCAGCCAGCCATCCATCCAGTTCCTGTTGCTACGGACCTTCAATCAAGGTATTGCTACGCAAGTGGAGTTCCCAGCTTCTGACTGCACAGCCTACCATCCTCTGCTTATTTTGTACATTGCCTGTGTATATGCACTCCTATATGCAAAGACTGTGTCATTCTGCTGTGCATTCAACATACCTTTTATTACCTGCATTCCAAGTCTCCAGTGTCTGCTTACCTGCTCACCCCCAGCGCTTGGGATATAAACCTAAACTAAGGCCCTGCCATGGAGCCATCCTGTCTCGAGCCTGACACTTAGACTTCATGAGTGTTATCCTTACCAGTGGCCTCCTTGGCACCTGTTTGCGTTTACTCAATCAAAAGGTCTCCTCAATGTCTTTTACTAATTGTGTTCTCCACCAATTCCAATGGCACCACAGAATCTAGCAGCTATACAGATGCCAGCCACACTTTTCATATGTAGACAGACTGCCTAAATAGTTTGGGCCATATTACAAAGCTGGTGCAAACCTAACCAGAGCTGTTGTAAACTTAACAACTCCATAGACTATAATGGCTCTGGTAAGTTTACAACAGCTCTGGTTCAGTTAGCACCAGCTTTGTAATACTGCCCTTTTATGTTTAAATCCAGGATTGAGGGAATGGTAGTACCACATGCCCACTTCTACAATAAGGCAGTGCAGCAGGCCATACTATCCTGCATTAACTTCCCACAAGAACATGCCAACTGGATGCGCTTTGAGCAAGAAGTGGTGGGGATGGTCCCTTAAGTAGTCTTCTCTGGCTTCCACTTGGTCATACCCTGACAACGCATGACAGCCTCCATTCTGTACAGCTCTGCAAACAATACAGGGACATGGGTAGTTTTTCCCTGCCTGGTTTGGGTTTGACCCCCCCCCTCTTCAACCCACTGTTTCCGTCACTGTCATACTTCGTAAATGCGACTAAGATCATTTGTCTTGGGACCTTGCCTTTTTCTGTTCACACATTTGAGGTGTGCTAATAAACCCTTTATTACAAAACAAGATGCATAAAGATTAGACAGACATAAATGATTCTGTGCTCCAGTGTCCAGCCGAGATAGTATTAATGATGCAAAAAGTAAAAGATGCACATAAAATCACCTGAAATGGACTTCCAGTAAGGCTGGGGTCAGACCAGCGCACTTTTAACGTGCGTTCTGGCGCACATAATTACGGCCGCACTAGCAGCAGATGACGGGCAATGACGGCCAATATATGATGTACGGCCGCACAAAAGTCCGGCTGTGCAACGCAAGTGGAATTTGAACGCATTTTTTTGAGAACGCTGAACCGCTAGTACTGAGTGCGCAGCTGCGGCATAGCGGCGTGTGTGCGTGATTAGGAGATGTCAGACACTGCTAATGTCCAGCCTACATAACGTCCAGACGCAAAAAGAGTTTTATTGACGATCCGTACAAAATCACGCCCGAAAATGCGCGTCGTCTGACTGTTTTTGCGCATTCCGTGATAAAATACATCAATGCGTTCGGAAGCACTTTTTCACGTTCGCGGGGAAAAATGCTTTCGTCTGACCCTAGCCTTAGTAACAAACATAAAACACATTTGTACATTGCATTGAAAGCACCATCTCCTTCACGGTCTGTTAAAAATTCCTGAGACTGTAACTAATTATTACCCACTCACTGCCCAAAGAATTGCAAATTTAGACCAAATCAACTAAAAAGGGAAAAAAAGAAATTCAACTATACTTCCGTCTCAGGGGAATCTGCATATAACGCACAATTCCCTAGATAATTTTCAACTATTCCTGGCTTTACAGCAGAAGCTGTCATGGAGTCAAATTCGGTGATCAAGCCCCCGGTATTTGGTGGCGCCATGCATGTACATATGACAGAGTTATGTATGACGCATTAATCCTATAGAACAGGTTGATCTCTTGGAGATATCCCAAACCACAATGCCCCTTGGATCCAGGGCCAGAGGCTGCTGTTTTGGTACATGGCAGAAACCGCAGTGTGGCTTCCTTGAGTTTACACAGTACTTTAACTCCTTAAGGACCAACGACGTAACATTTACGTCATAAATGCATTGAGTTTAAAGACCCCTGGTCCTTTAGGGGTTAACTAAAATAAATTAAGGTCTAGTATTGCCGCTACTAGCTGATAAACCACAAATCTTTAGGGGTGCAACCAACGATAATTTTCATAATCTATTAGATGGCTGATTTTATTGATGAATTGGGTAAAAAAAATGATTTCGTTAACTTAGTGTACAAAGAGTATGGAATAGATCTACCTGAAAAAACAAACAATACAATAGTGCACACGATACAAAAATTTAAAAAAAGAACTTGCACACAAGGTGGTCTATGGTGCCGATTCAGAATCATGGACAGCAGCCCCACGGGGCTCCAGAGCTCTCCATGGTTTTGAAACATTGTATTCATTGAATACAATGTTTCAGGACCATAGACAAGGCTATGGAGCTATCGTTGGTGCTGAAACATACAGGGTTATTCAAAGAGATCCGAATTGTGACCGAAAGGTAACCGAACAGTGAAATTCAGCGTACAGTTACCTTTCCTGGCCATTCGGCTATTCAGAGAGCAGGCAGTTCGCCAAATGTAGGCAAATTGCCTGCACATACGGTGCCTGTTCAGTGCCTGTTCGAGGGCAGTGAAATCCCCATAGAGAAGCAATGCTTCGTCTATTCGGAGAACAAAAACCAGCAGGGAAACGTTGCCGAATTGCCCTGCTGTTTGGTGGTTTCATTCGACAGGTTTATTCAGGCGAATCCCATAGGCTTCAATGTTAAACATATTCCCGTTTTAATACAATATCTAATAAACCGTTTATAGATTTTTTAGAATCTTTTAGGCATTTTTTGGGATTTTTTTGCGAATTTTTCTTTTTTCTGTAACAGCCCTTTTTATTATCATTCATTGGACCTTATACTGTATGTAAATTCCAGAAATTTTCGTTCTGTAGTTTCTTCATTCAAGCATTTCGACATTCAAGCGTACTGTTTTTTTCTCTCCATTCGTCTGCGGTGTCGGCTTTTTCCGGCGGCTGCTCTGCTCTGTGATCGGCGGCTGCTTGGGTTTCTCCGGCGTGTTTGGCAGGGTTAATCCAGATGTTTTTGCGAGTTTCGGTGTGCGTTCGCCTGGTTTTGCAGTGAGTTTTCGTCGGGTTTGCGGCGGCTTTTCCCTGCACTACGACGACGTGTGGTGCTCACTGAATACATCGCAGGGTCGCCGAAATGGTATCACCAAATCGCATCGAATTGAAGAGAATGAAAAGTCACCGAACGTGCGGTGACTTTGATTCTCTTTGAATAACTCTGATAGTATCATTGATCACCGTAAAAGCCTCATTGCTTTAAAATAAATTAGGAAACTTAAAATTTAACCCAATTAATCCCGAAAAATGCCAAAAAAAAATAGATTACTGCAAGTAAAAAATAAACGGTTTAATAAATAATAAAAACGTGAATTTTTTTAATATTGAAACCTATAGGTTTAAAAAATAAAATCTAATAAAAAATATATAGAATTTATTTGTTTGAAATAATTTTGTTTAATTTTTTTTTTCATTTAGTATCACTTTCATTCCGGATCATTTTGCCTTCCTATATTTTGTTTAGTTGTTTTCATTTTGCCACCGCAAATCATATTTTCGGCCGATTCGTGTTTTCGAACGGTTGATTTTTTATTTTTTTTCCTTTGGGAGCGAAAAAGGAAAACGGCAATTTTCATCTGGATTGGAATTCTGAACGAAATGCACGTCTATTGATCGCAAAATTGCAGGTTTCAGCTGGAGTAATCCCAGCTGGAGTAATCCCAAAACAACAAGTGACTTTGCGGAATATGCTGATGTTTCTTTATAAGGCTAACGCAGACAAAAGCAACTTTATTATTACTAAAACTGCCATGTTACTGTAGCCCTGGGTCAGCATCCTTGGCTCCCTGATGTTTTGGGAACTACATTTCCCATGTGGCTCAGTCAGCCTAATAGGTGAATGAGCATCTTGGGAAATGTAGTTCCCAAAACATCAGGGAGCCGAGGTTGCGGACCCCTGCACTAGCCTGCGGCAACTTGAAGCTTACTGAAAAGCGCCTTAAAGTTTGAATATCACAATGAATAATCCTTACAAATGAGCTGGCATAAAGCTGTATATTTAACAGCATGTGCGTGCACGTATCTGCAGAGCATGAATAATCTGCAGATCTAATTCCTGAACATGATTGACATTTACCGGACTAAGCCGTCCGGGTATGTGCTCTATCTGTAAGTTATAGAATTCTTTTGATACCATTTCCACAAAAGAGTAAATCATGACATTTAGGTTTTATCAGTGATATAAACCAATAAAACAGAAAACGTAACGTACAATAAAATTCTGACATTTTACTGAAAAATTAACATTTCACTCAAAGTAGTTTAGCGGGGAAAAATGTCTAATAAAGATAATTCAAGATATAATCGTGTAAATATGATTGTATCATGGTTAATAGAACCATGTGCATTCATAAAACCCTTTGTTTACCTGCTATGGGCATCTCAATCTTTGTCTCTGTATAGGATCATTTTGTTATATTACTTTGATTTCTCCAGTCACATTTTTGTTTTTAGCTGTGTTAGTTGCTCACCAGATTTCATCAGTATTTGAGATTTTGTTTTATAAATTATGCACAAGACAATTTTTATTATTACCATAGCGGTAATACTTTCTGCAGAGCTGAACAAAAAGCGAGAAGGGAAAACCAAACAATTGGGTCCTTTTTTCATTTCCTTTTGGATTGATTCGGTGATTCGGATCAGTTAGTTTTTCATTTTTTGTGAGTTAGATTTTTATTGGTTATTATTAACATATGTTGAGGATGTCAGTGGGTGGGGGTGACCCAAGGCTTGGCTGATATCCAAGATGTCAGCCACCTACAAGTTTGAATCGCGATCTGGCAGCAAAACAGTTAATGCTGTACGCCGCTGAAAAGAGGAGACTCTCCCCTTTCCCTTGCATCGCTGTAGCGGTAACGGTTGGGGAGATAGAGGGCTCCAAAAAGGAGCCCACCTTCCCCTTCCTGAATTTTACTGCAGGCTCCGGTGGGTGCCTGCCGATGACGTCATCACAGAGCGTGATGATGTCATTGAGCCTGCCGGCCACCAGAAATGGAAGGGCAGGCTTCCAGGCTGTCACAGATGCTGCGGGAGCCAGCAAGGGAGGTATTGGCGGGAGGGAGGGAGGTTAGGAACCCGCTGACGTACTATGTACGTTTGCGGGTCTAAGGTACATGGTACGTCCGCAGTTGGGAAGGGGTTAAGCAATGTCCCACCTACCTCAAACTAATACTGCCTATATCAGCACAATGTTCCCTTTTCCTCACATTACCCTCTAGTTCTTAGCATTGCCCTTTCACCAGCACCCCCTCCCCATTTAATGCATTTCACACACACACACCTTTAATTCATTTAACCCTCTCCTCCCCCTTTAACTCATTTCACAAAACACACACAGCGCTGTCACCTGACCTTGGTGCGCAGTAGACTAGTGAAGTGTGCTGGATCCTCCTTCACGCTGCGCCAGGAAGATGAGGCACGCAGCAGTTTGGTAAGGAGGTGGGGATAATCCCCACCCCACCTACTCTCCAGCACTGTGGTCAGGTAAAAAACCCTTTTTGGGTGAGAGCAGACTGATTTGCATATGGAGCATGTATCCCTGTAATGGCACAAGTAAGCTAAAACCATGTGAGACCTGAGCGGGCCCCACCATAGAGCGGGCCACTAGTGCTGTTGCTCGTTCTCAGGACCCTCACAATCCCTTTTCCTCACTATTAAACACGTTAAGCACAAAATGATAAAAATCTGCCCAGCACAGAGGTGAGAACGCTCAACAGTGAAGAGGGTTAACAAATTGGGATCAAAAATGTTGTCTAAAAAATGCATTCTAAAAAAAAAACACTTTTTGCTGAAAATAAAAAGAATAAACTTTTTTTTTTAAAATACTTTTTTTTTTGTTTGTTTCACATTGAAACCTAAGGGATTCGCCTGTTTAAACCTGTGGATCTGAAATACCAAAAACCAAGGCATTTGGCTGGAATTTCGGTGCCGTTCAGCGTCCTGTGAAAAGATAACCATTACTTTATGGGACAATTTCGCTGAAGCCGAAGATTTTCATCTGTGGCGAACTGCACTGTATTACGCTGTCAATGCACCTGTATTTGACGAATTGATAGTTTAGCGAATAGACGAACTGCCCTGAATAGACGAACTGCCCTGAAATTGCACCGTACAGTGGAAATTCTGTGGCAAGTTCGCCGCCTTCTGAATAATCACTTATGTAAAATAATTACTTGTTAAAACTTAAAATAAAAGAAACTTTTGAGAGATCAGGTCATAAATCCTTGCTTATCTGAACCCCTGACAAACACTGGCGCAGTGTCTTTCACTCAGTGCTGTAAAGCTAATTCTCGTGTCTAAACAGTTTCTGCGTGATCAATTCATAAATGATAAGAACACGCCTGGAACATTTTCACATGGCTATTGTTAGGCTGGAATACCATAGAGGGGTAGACTGTTCTGTATCTGCACAAACACAATCCTTAACCACTTCACTGCCATGAAAGAGTAAGCTTGATTATCAAAAGCTCCTGCAGGAGCCCAACATCGAGTTAACCTGATCTGGCCATATTCTGGAGCAATGCAAAGGAATTTCACTGTGTATGAAATTTATTTGCAAATAGGCTCCAGAATGTGCCCCCAAATTTTCAGCACTGTAGACAAATATATGCTGAGGTGCTGAAGCGGTTTGAAGAACTTGGAAAAAAAGGGAAAAAAACCAAACAAAGAAACCGAGCTCCAGCTGTATTACTAAAAATGGAGTAGCACTTTTTGGCCCTCTGCCTGACAAGCTTGCAGTCTCTAAAATGTATGTATGAAGGAAAAACATTAATTTACAGACAATGTAAAAAACGGATCTGGCTTTCCATAAATCCACTGGGTTTTGGTAGTGAAGTGGCTAAGCATGCACACCAACTGGCTGAAAAAGGACCACCTTTTAATGTTCTAGGGAGAGAAAAAAAATGTGAACAGAATGAAGAAAAAAAAATACATCTGAATTTCTCCATGACATGACACAGCACCTTTCTCTGACTATTAGGCTAAGGCAGTGGCGGAAGTACCAGGGTCGCAGCGGTCGCAGTTGCGACCGGGCCCTGGCATTCCGCCACTGGAGGGGGGCCCAGCGCCGCCGCCAGATTCCGGCAATCAGCGCCGGAATCTGGGAGCCGCGCACTGGCCGTCCCTCTCCCTACGCGAGCGGCCGCTGACATGCAGCTTGGCCACTCACGTGGGATGGGAACCACCTGACCGGTGCACGAGATCCTCTCGCGAGACCTCTGCGCTGGTCAGGTGGTTTCCGGCGAGCAGCCAAGACGCATGCTTCCACCGGCCGCTCGCCAAGGAGAAGAACAATGCCGGCGGAGCCTGCCCTGGGACCAGCAGAGGTGAGACCTGGGGGCCATATATATATACCCATGAGACCTGGGGGCCCATATATATACCCATGAGACCTGGGGCCCATATATATACCCATGAGACCTGGGGCCCATATATATATACCCATGAGACCTGGGGGCCCATATATATACCCATGAGACCTGGGGCCCATATATATATACCCGTGAGACCTGGGGGCCATATATATATACCCGTGAGACTTGGGGGCCATATATATATACCCGTGAGACCTGGGGGCCATACATACCCATGAGACCTGGGGGCCATATATAGCCATGTGAGCTGGGGGCAATATATAACCATGTCAGCTATCTTTTTTTATTTTGCATGAAAAAAAAAAAAGTAAAAATATAGAATTTTTTTGGGGGGGAGGGGGGCCCTTCGTGGATTCTTGCACCGGGGCCCTCAGGTTTCTAGTTACGCCACTGGGCTAAGGTCAGACTAACGCAGTATTAACGTGCGTTTAGCAGCACTAAATCACGGCCGTGCTAGCAGCAAATGACGTCCAATGCTGGGCAGCATACGAAGAACGGCCACACAAAAGTGCGGCCGCGCAACGCAAATGGCAAACGAACGCATTTTTTCGAGAACGTCAAACCGCTAGTACTGACGTACAGAGTGCGCTGCGTCCGCTAGCGGCATGTGTGCGTGATTAGGAGACGTCAGATGCTGCTAATGTCCGGCCAACATAACATCCAGACGCAAAAAGTGTTTTATTGATAACCGTACAAAATCACGAATGAAAATGCGCATCGTATGACCGCTATCACGTATTCCATGAAAAAATGCGTCCATTTGTTCGAACGCACTTTTTCACGGACAGCGCGTAAAAATGCGTTAGTCTGACCCTAGCCTTAGGGTTATCCAGGGAAAGGTGAAAACCAGGAGAATGGCAGAGAATGAACAATCTAGACCAAATAGCCAATTTGGAAAGGGAGATAAATTTGAGAATTTTTCTGGTTTGGCTATTTTGACCTAGAATTTTCACTTCTCCAGTCATTCTCCGGAGTTTCACCTCTCTCTGAATAACCCTGTATCTTTGTTGTATTGGGTCATAACATTATTTTCAGAAAGAATAGGCTTATGCTTAGTGATTTTCAGCCCAATCACTCAGAAAAACCAGAATAAATGCAAAACAACACATATGTATTTATTATTGCAGATTATTGCACATCACAGCAATTCAAAGAACTGCATCACAGAGCTCCTGTACTATATTCCCCATAAGCAGCAAGGAACTCTGGGTAAGACATGCAAATGACATCTGTCTCACTTTTTTGCATCCTGGGTCTGTTTTTACACAGAACCCTTCAATCGATGCCATGCCATACTAAATGGCTTTTTAATTTTTTTTTAGCAGAGATCAGGTTTATGCAACTGGTCAAAGCCACTTCTGGACAGCACTTTTTTGGGTTTATTGGACCCTCTTCAGAAGGAGCTAGGCATAACCAGTTGAAGTTGGATGCGTGGACCCGTAGGGCAAATCAGTACTTGCTTGGGTTGTTGTGGTGGAGGACATAAAGACTAGATAAAAAGCCTCCACGCTATAACCAATAAGGTTTATTATTGCAAAAGTACAGAAGAGCCCTGGGGCCATGCTAAAAAAATAAATAAATATGAAACAAAATTCTGACTTTTATGCTAGGGTCAGACTAGCGCATTTTTAGCGTGCGTTTAGGCGCACTTATTCAAGGCCGCAGTAGCAGCAAATGACGCGCAATTACAGCCAATATACGATGTCCGGCCGCGCAACGCAAGTGGAAAATTAACGCATTTTTTTGAGAACGCAGAACCGTTAGTACTGACGTACAGAGTGCGCTGCGTCCACTAGCAGCGTGTTTGCGTGATTAGATGTCAGACGCTGCTAATATCCGGCCAACATAACTTCCAGATGCAAAAAGGGTTTTATTGACGAGCCATAAAAAAAATCACGCACAAAAATGCACATCGTCTGACCGTTTTCACGCATTCCGTGACAAAAATACGCCAATACGTTCGGACGCACTTTTTGACGGTCGCAGCGAATAATGCGTTCGTTTGACCCTAGCCTTAAACACAGAATTCTAACTTTTTATCTCAGAATTCTGACTTTTAAACACAGAATTCGGTGTTTAAAAGTCAGAATTTTGTTTCATATTTTTTTTTAGCATGGCCCCAGGGCTCTTCCGTACAAAAGCTATTTGCAAATCACAGCAATTCAAATAACTGCATCACAGAGCTCCTGTGCTACATTCCCCATATGCAGCAAGGAACACACACACACAAATATATAATTTCTAGCAATCAACATGCACTGACAAAAATGAAACTGTAGTTTCATGTACACTTGGTTCACAGCTAACAAATGTAAAATATCACATGGGCAATTTTAGTTTTTCAATTTACATTTTCATCCTTTAAAGAATCGCTACAGTTTAGAGCTGGTGCTGATTCTGCTTACGCAGAATCAGTTAGCAGCAGCTCGAACCACCCCCCCCCCCCAGCGAAAGGAAAAAAAAACACTCTCCTCTCATCCCGTGGACTGATTCGCAGTCTCCCTCCATGATCACTCTGCTGTCCTGCAGGATCTCGCAAGAGGTGAGATCCTGCTGGTAATGTGAACAGTCCTATGGACTTCATGGCAGTGATTCTCGTGATGGCTTGTTTGCTCTGCCCTGAACATCCTGGAGGCTAGCGACTGCTACGGGGCAGCCTGCTGGATTCAGCACCTGCACCATTTATGTACTTGTAAAACAGGGACGCTAAGGGTTTCCCCTTAGCGTCCATGTTTTATCTTATGGCAGGTGATTGGTAGAATGCAGCCCTATACATTCTGAGCTAGGAAAGGCTCTACCTCCCCTGTCTTGTTCCGATTTTAAAAGTAGCTGGGAAAGATCAAACTGCATGGAGCACACGGACAGGCAGTCAGTATGGCAAAGTACCACCTCGATGGATTAGAGGCAACATCACTACTCTACAACCGTGGAGACTCAGGTTCGATCCCAGTCAGAGCACCTCTCCAGTAAGTGTCCCTGGGCAAGACACCTAACGGTACATACTTGCCCACCACACAATATTGGCTGAGGAGTCCAGTGGTAACATCTCTGCCCTGCAACCGAGAAGTCAAAAATCCCGTTCAGCACATCCCTCCAATAAAACTGTGGAGAAGTCTCGACTTTACAAGAAGCGAGTTAAACCTAACCACCAAGTCACTGCACTACAATCATGGAAAGACAACCCGATCCCACTGAGAAGACACCACCAGCGAGTGTCCTTGGGCAAGACACCTAACGATATGGATGTGCCAACCTCCCAAAATACTTGTACATCTCATAGATTCTATTTTCCCTTGGGAACAGGGACCCCCTGAATCAGGCCGTATCATTCATGTGTGGTATTCTAATGCATCAACTTCTTGTACACTGATCTTGTAAAGCGCTGTGGAATTTGTGGCGCTATATAAATAAATACATTTAAAAAAAAGGCCGGGTCAGTCACAGAACCCAAATGCTGCTCGTCACAGTGTGAAATTGGGGGGGGGGGGGAGAAGAGCTCTTCAACGTTTGCCCAAAGCACATTGCACTGGACCTGCTCCACTGTCCAGCTCACAGCAAGTGCCTCCCAACTATCGACTTGATCACACGTCCCTGGATAAAAGGAGGCAGGAGCGTGCAGATCTTCAGTGGGATTCTTGTGCTCTGTTTTGCTTTATCCTGTGTCATTTATAGAAGAGCACCGTGACTGAATTAGGGAAACCATAGGACACAATTTGTTTTAACTTTGTGTTTATCAGAAGACTTAGATGGGACATGTGGCAAGAGAAGCGGGTATCATTCTCCAAGCATTTGTTGGAAGCCACCAGCTTTGGCAAAGTAACAGTTGCCAATGTACAATCAACAGCGTTAATAAAATCTAATTATGACAGGGATAACGTGCTACTAAAAAGAGTTTCTAAACATGGATAGCATGCAAGCTTTAGTAGAGTTAGAACGTGTCCAAAACAAGACCCTAACCTTCACACAGCCGCCTACATATGCCTTGATAAGCTGTCCAAAATTTAGAGAAGAAAAATAAGGGGTATATTAAATAAGAATGAATCGCATAAGCTTTGTGAACATAATGAATAATGTGGATAATTCATTTTTTTATTTATGGTATACAGCTTTTTCAAGTTTTGTTGCCAGAGAAAACATCTAATGTGCAAATATGTTTCGTATTATCTGTGGGTTGTCAGAGTTAATGGCTGTATTTGACAGGCAATAAAGGACATTTCTCCAGATGCCTTATGTAAATGTAAGGCTCAGATATGCCTATATCTGCTTATTATAACAACACAGACTTTCAACATATAATTTAACGATCCCTTGTAATAACACAGCAAGCTGAAAAGTTCCTTTAAGGATTCTAGGGTTCCAAATTAATTCTAATTACATTAAAAGTCCAGAAATTGGAAGATGTGCTGTAATTTGCTATAACATTTAAGATAAGGGGGTTATAAACAACACGATCCAGGGATAAACTGCGGCACCCCCCCCCCTTTTGCAGTACGTGTTTGTTATACACTTAACAAAATTTATTTATTTATTTATAAAGAATACCAGGAAGGATATATTGAGATTTCTCTCGTTTTCAAGTATGTCCTGGGTTCAAGAACATTGAGTGGTTACAGTTACAGAAATAAAGTAATACAATGCAAGATATTAAAAAAAACAACACAAATATACAGATTAACAGAAAATAAATATGTAGGAAATAGTCATTATGTTACATGTTTACAGGTGCATTCTGTATTGAGGTATGTTAATAGGGAGCTCTTAAGGGACTTTAGACTGGGGGAAGATTTGATGGCGTCTGGGAGGTTATTCCATAACTGTGGTGCTCTGTAGGAAAATGAGGATCGAGCCACTTTCTTTTTGTACTGTGGTATTGCAAGTAAGGTGCTGGTCCTGGATCGGAGGTTATAGGATGAGGGAGCTGCTGGGGGAAGCAGTCTATTCAGGTAGGGTGGCAGCTTCCCAGAAATGCTCTTAAACACCAGGCTGGAAAGGTGAAGGGTACGTTTAGACTCCAGCGATGGCCAGTTTAGCTCTTTTAACATGTCACAATGGTGGGTCATGTACAGTAGTTACATTGTATAACTCATTCTGCCGCTTTGCATTACAATGTAGTAAGTTTCTGAAGGTGCGTTTGCGGGGCCGCTACATACACTACATCTTCGTATTCAATAGCCGGCATAAGCATTTGTTGTACAATCTTTACTGCGGGGCTCAGGCAGGATTTGTTTCTGTACAGGGCACCTAGTTTGGGGTAAAGTTTGGATGAGAGTTTTTGGAAAAATTGTGGTAGAGACGGCGCTTCCTTCAAACAAAAGCAGTGTTCCTTATTCATATGCCCTTTTTACAGGTCTGCTCACCTCAAGGAAACATAGAAAACATGGTGCAGCCAGTTCGAAAAGCTTTTACGTTATAAAAAGTGTGCACTCCTGTTTCCAGGTGTCACTTCTCAGACACCAGATGTATGCGCAGCTGGTAGCATTGAAGGGGTACTGGATCCCCTCTACGTGAAAGTTTGCAGTACTTTTCTGTACCAAACAAACACCAGAACCATGGAATAAAAAGGTTTTAAAAATGGTTTATTCCAATAAAATAAATATATACCACTGAAAAGTGTTTTGCGATGTTCTCGCTTCCTCAGTCAGTTTGTATGATCATAACGGTCCTGTAGTGTCCTCATAAACTCTGCCATAATTAATCCTCCGGTGTTTGGCTGCTTTTTCCGTGCATGCATGTGAAATCAGACCGCGACTTTGTGTTTCAACTCCGGAATGGCCGTGCGTTCCACTTCCAAAAAGGTGCCGATTTTCTCTTTCATTCCCCGAAGGCAGATGATGATCCTGGTTTGAAGGCAAAAGCGTTTATTGCTGCTAACCACAACATAATCCGTGAATTCAAATGGGTCTCAGTGGTTGCTAAAAAAAAGATGCTTCCATATTAAGGCTGGGGTCAGACCAGCGCACTTTTAACGTGCGTTCTGGCGCACTTAATCACGGCCGCAGTAGCAGCAAATGACGGGCAATGATGGCCAATATACGAAGTACGGCCGCACGAAAGTCCGGCCGCACACCGCAAGCGGAATTTGAACACATATTTTCGAGAACGCTGAACCGCTAGTACTGATGTACTGAGTGCGCAGCTGCGGCATAGCGGCGTGTTTGCGTGATTAGGAGATGTCAGACACCGCTAATGTCCAGACGCAAAAAGAGTATTGACGATCCGTACAAAATCACGCCCGAAAATGCGTGTCGTCTGACCGTTTTTGCGCATTCCGTGAAAAAAATACGTCAATGCGTTCGGACGCACTTTGACGTTCGCGGGGAAAAATGCTTTCGTTTGACCCTAGCCTAAAAGTGCAGGATCCTTGTAAGACCGTGTGGGTAGTGAATCCCAACAGGAAAAAGTTGTCTAAAAAGGTGAGGTTACACCAAATCAGCCAGCCAATCAGAATATGTATGGAACAAACTAAAGCAAGAAAAATTGCTTTAAAGAAATTGCTTTAAAAATTGCTATAAAGAAGTTCTAAGGGTCAAAATATCTCATGGAACCGGATTCCTCATCCCATACATAAGGGGATTAAGGCCTGGCAATTATTTTTGCAAAACAAGAAAATGGCTCTGCCACTAAACCGGCTAGAACCAGAAAACCCCCCCAAAAAAAAATAAAAAAAATTAAAATACTAACCAGAAGGAAAAAAATCCTTGATACATTAGATATTTGTAACGGTTAACACATTGTTAGGGAGTATATGGTTTCAATTGTAGTTCCCCTTAAATTGTTAATTGCACTCAGAAACTGTTATTTAGCGTTTTATGTGCGTCATTCTGTGTTAGGGTATCTTCCTTTCTGTGGGTCTCTGTGTGCCCCCTATCTCAAAATCTAGTTATCTGTATGGTCCCCAAGCAGAGAGCAATCAAATGTGTTCAGGATTGAATCACACACACACACACACACACACACACGTGTCAACCATTTGATTCAGTTTGTATTCAAGAGCAGAGAAGTATTTATATCCTTAAATGCAATCTGGGTGTTTACAACTCACAAGAATTTGCCCTGCGGCTAGAGTGGCATATACAGAAGGTGTAACAGCACATGCTTTTAATATAAATGATAACAGCAGTTAACTTTCCAGTGACATCTATCGTTATCTAGAACAGGTTGCAGAAGTCTAACAGGAATTTTAGTTAGAGGGATAAAAGAGCGGGGGAGAGGCAATAATATCAAATAGCACTGACACATAAAAATAAATTACACAAACACGATACAGATAAAAGAGTAATGTTTTTATTTTTGTTTATACAAAATACATTGTTATGAACACCAACCAATTATGGCCTTATGAGTGGTGGGACTGATGATGGAACGTTAGGTTTAAGCTTCGAATTTAAACTATATGGCACAGATAAAAGGGCTTTATGAAATTACTTTTTATACAAAGAAATTCATATATTACACGATCACATATACAACTACCTCCATGTAAATGTATGTGTAACAATCTGCTCATCTGCAACTTATTAGAGAGCAGATCTTTATCATATCAAGCAAATGAATTATGGAGCTCACACTATGCAAAGCGTAGAAGAATTCATCCAGACAGAAGGTCCATAGGACCTGTGATGAACATTTGCCCTTCGACTTTTTATATAGGATTAGGTCACCGTACCAGTCAAATGTCCCTTTCATGTTACCCTATAACACATGTCTCTGGCCAATTGCTCTAGCAGAGGAGTGCTCAGCCTTGGCCTTCCAGATGTTTTGGAACTCCGTTTCCCACAAGACTGTTGACCTGAGGAGTGGCTCAGCATCATAGGAGATGTAGCTCCAACATACCCAAATGGACCAACATTGAGCACCCCTACTCTAGCACGTCACACACGCTTGCCTTCCATTGCAAATGAATCTGTGTTTACAGTTGTAGGGTCAGTCACAACGTAACCTCCCTGGGAGGCAGATATCCGATCACTCAAAGTGAAGGAGAAAAGCTGTACTGTTTAAACTGGTGAAAGATTAAACATATACTAAAAAGGTAACAAGCAATACACGGACAAGCAACATTTTTATGTAAACGTTTAGAACACATGTGAACAGTGTTTCGACTGCATATCATTTACCTCATTAAATGTAGTCATGTATCACATATGTGCGAAACATCTGCTTTTGTATCAAAATGTGCTCTAGGTCACAAATCTAACGAAGCACGCATGATTACTATCCATTCATGGTGTAAGTGTGAATTTTGTCAGTCCCTGTAACTGGCAATAATAGGGTGGTGGCCTGAGAGCCTACAATAAAGCCAACACAAGAGACACAATGGCATCCTAAAGATTCAGCAATCACAAAACATGAACACAGGTCAGAAGCACTGCACTTCCATCCTGCCATTAGTTACATCCTGGTACTTATTAGGGACACATCTCCTGCAAGCACCACATACACATGGAAATTCTGCGACGCAATCTATCCCACCAGAACCAAGCTATGGAATTAATGTGGTGTTACATTGCCAAAACGGACAATTCTAAAAAAGGTATAAAACACTTCTATGGCCGTTGGCATGTAGAGCTCTAGATCATGGTTTTAACCTTAAAAGACACACACCCAGGTTTTGTAGACATAGGTATAGCGGTTCCTCAGAGTTGCACTGCATGACTTTAAAAGTTGTAAACATTTTTTTTTTTAAAAAAAAAAAAAGGAAAAAAAAATCTGCATATAAATCAGCTATGAAATAAAAAGCCACACATGCAAGAATTCAGAAATAATACATTTGTATCTGTCAAGAATGGGGTCTGTTTTCCAAGTGCTTCATGTAAAGTGACATCACATGGAAGCATTTTTTCATTTCCTCCCAGCTGATACGCTCAAATTGGTTTGTGCTGACATATTTCATAGTTTTCTATGAGAATGCTTCTATAAAGTGCAAAGTCACACAGGGTCACTTTCATGAGAAACACATGGCAAGCTACGTTCAACCTGTTAGATTAGCATCACGTTGCATACATTCTATATCCGCTTTTCAATGAGTGAAAATACTAGCGGAGCTAAACTTAAAGTGCAGTTTTCAAAAGTTGGTGCTAACTTAACCAGAGCTGTTAAGTTACCAGAGTCATTATAGTCTATGGAGTTAAGTTTACAACAGCTCTGGTTAAGGTAGCACCAGCTTTGTTATACTGCCCAAATTGCAACATGGAAGTGTGCAGCAGCTCCAGTTCCTGGGTTTACACAAAGTGTGTGGAGGTGTGTTTGCTAGATCAAAGTGCTTTTTTGTGTCAAGCAACTGCTGACCATGTAATAGAGGCCCGACCCATCTATTCTGATGCTCCAATAACAGCAGTTGTAGCTATTCTACACAGAGACCGTATGCCGATCTAGCAGTTAATCGGCAGGAGCAGCTATACAGAACGTATCCAGCTGCTATTCAGACTATGCTGCAAACGCAGAGGCAGGCTACTGTACATTTAGGATTGGTTAATGGCTCAGCTTAAGAACAATCAATTACAATGTAACGATGGTGATTGGTGATGGGCCGCGAACTTAAACACAATGCAAATCAATGGGGCTCAAAAGTTTGAAAATTAAGGTACCCTCCAAGAGGCCGAGGGCATATATCAAAGATATTGGCCATAAAAGGTGTATGGGGGTCTGAGTACTGCCCTGGGGGACAGGAAACCAAAAAAAAACCAAAAACACACCCTGGTTTTTAACCCTATCACTGCTGAGTGCTGAGCCATTTCACCGAAGTGCGCTGAGCTAATTTTTACCACTTTTGCTCATGTTTAAACGAGATTTGAAGCCATGGGAAATGTTTGCGCCACAAGGGGTGGGAAATGTTTATGTCCCATAGGCTTCAATGTTAAAAATATTCCCGTTTTAAATTTAATATCTAAACCGTTTATTATATTCTGCAGTAAAGAGTCTTTAGATTTTTTAGAATCTTTTAAGCATTTTTTGAACCACCCCTCGAACTTTCCACGAACGTCCTGAAAAGTTTGAAGTTCGCGAACGTTCGAACAGCTGATGTTAGTGTTCGAATCAAACGTCGAACCGGCAGCCCAATCCCTAATGGTGATCTTGGCTGAAGCTGGTATTCTACACAGAATAACAACATCTCTAAAAGCCTGGAATTAGGTCATTTTGCTTGCGCTTGCCGCCATGTAGTCCTATGGATTCCAGGAGGCAGATACCAGCATTGCTGTCACTGCCAGTTATCGGTTTGAGGCTCCCAAGTCTTCCGATTCCATCTGCTAGGACAGCAATTTGCTCAGAATAGTCAGTGACAGGGAGACGCTAAGGCTTATCTGCTCGTGCCGATATTTTCCCTTGGTAGATTCCTTAGCTAGGGCCCTATTCCACCTTTCTCAGAAACGGGGAGATGCCAAGTCTCACCTTTCAAAATGCTAGTTTTTCTTTGTATAGAGAGAAATATGAAACAGACATGAGCTATACCTACAAGACTCAAGAGCACACAAGAAGTCCGACGACAGATATGTAGGCTCTGCTTACAACAAGTGGTCAGTTCTGCAGATGAGGTGGGCACTGTGCATCTACCTCCCCACTTCAGAATGGTCAATGCCCCACCAGGCCATTATGACCACTTTAGGCCCGTTCACACTGTGCGATTTGAAAATTGCACCGCTTTTCCGCACGCGTTTCATATTCGCGACGTCGCGCGATAATGTTGTGCGATTTTGCAAAACCACCACCAATGGAAGTCGCAAAACTGGGTCATGTCCCAGTGACATGCTACCGTGACATCACGCAGCAAGATGTGAACAGCTCCATTGAAATGCATTGGAGATGCTACATAGCGTGGATTTTGCTGTGATTTCTTGGCAAAATCCGCGTGATAAAGCGCACAGTGTGAACGGGGCCTTAAACTACACTTTGCTACTTCACATATCCAAGGATGAAACCATTAGGAAAAGTCACACATGGGGAACTTTTCCCTGATCCCAAAACACTTTAGGCTTAAATCCAGCTCTTTGTATTCAGAACAAGTGAATCACCATCAAGAAAGCTTTAAAAAGGGAAGAAAGAAAGGTCATTCTGCACTACAAATGTTGCCCTTGTATGTATGCGTCTACTCCTGCATAAGGTCTACATCTTCGAGTATTGTGTAGGGATTCTTTGTTTCCATCGTTGCATGCTGATTGTCAACTCACATTTTGTGAATTAAAACCCACAAGTGAAATTTCATTGCTTTGAATTGGAGCCCGTTTCCATTTCTTCCCTTCTCACCTAGCAATAAAAATGTGATTTAACGGTTATTAAGTCAACTTTAGTGGCCAAGAAAACACCAAAAAAAAAATAGAAGCCTTTGGAATTATGGTTTTTAAACAAAAATTATGGCCTTCAGAAATGGAAGCTCTACAATTCCTCTACATCGGTTTTAACTGTATTCAATACTGAAGCGTGCTGCTTTACTGGGTACTGTTCCCTACCTATCAAACCTATGTGCCTTGAGTGGGCTTTTATCTACTTTAACCTCTTAAAAGATTTATTAAATGTACTTCTTGTACTACAACATGCTTCTTCTAGACCATGAGCTCACATGGTACGCCTACCAGGTTAGGATTGGTAGCGCTGTACAGCCTGGCTGTCATTAAAGGGAGGTATTGCGTTATCTTTAAAGATCATACATTTTCAGTGAAATTATACCAAAAATAGGCTTAAAAGGGAGATCAAGTAGAGCCCACAGAATCTGTCTCCGGACAATAAAATGGATCTCATTTATACATACCGCCTACATGTAAAATTGAGATTAACACAATAATTATACGTGGAAACAGCAACAAGTTATTAACAAAGCACAATAGAAGAGGCACATGCTCAGCATTTCCTTGGATTTTCAAAAGCATATTACTGCAGTGCAGGGAATAGTATAGAATAGCACCATAAATATTTCAATAATCTTATGATGAATATATTAATTTTATATGGCACAGAACACTACTGGTGTAATCAAATAAAAATATTGAAGTAAACAAGGCAGCTTAGAGTAAAGTTAATAAACATGCAAAAAATATAAAAAGAAACTCACAAAACAAACATTCCTAAGGGATGGCACTACAGGACAGAGAAAATCGTTTTTTTGGGCAAAATGGTAGTCATTTTTTATAATCCATAGGATACAAAATAGCAAAAAGCAATCGGAAAAAACTATGGTGTCAATATCGAAAGAAAAACGAAACACATTGCCAATCGGATATTCCCTGGCTTTGTAGAGGGTTAAAGTGAATGAACTACCAAAGAGTTGTCTTTAAAAGGAACATGCTACTGATAGCCTCTGCACAGTTATTTTTTACTTTTGGTGACATTATTCACCTTTTGTCCCTCGCCGCTCATCCTCGTTGGTTCTGGTACTCACGAACCAGGAAATCCCGGAGTCTTTTCTGCGCTACTTGCACAGTGACAGTAAATTGCGCACCGCAACGGGACTTGCAAACTTTACGTAGACAAGTCCCATAACGGCGCGCAGAACTATGGATCTGAGCTGTGCGCACCCACGCAGATCCGATCCATCAGCTTTCTCCCTGCCAACAGTCGGCTTCTCGGGGTCGGTCTCGGAGGAAACTTCAGCATGCTTAAGCAAAGCTGATGTCTACAGTGACCAACAATTGGGACGTTCAAACAATCTCTCCACTTAACCCCGCATTTTACAGAGTTCGAGGGACATGGGAGGGGTGGGGGGATACTCCACACACCTTAGCCACTTTAAAAAGATAAAGTGGTCAGCTGTATAGAATATCCCTTTATTATAGTGCACGTCTTATTTGAAGAAGAAAAAAATGCAAATCTATGTATTTTTTTATGCAGTCAGAAGGTCAACAAATTGCAAGCAAATAGCAACAGTGATCGATTCGTCTTATAATCATTCATGTATTCAATTCCATTTAATTCAATCACACGTAAGGCATTATTTACACAGTTTCATATTTTTTTTTTTGAAAGGAAAAAAAATAATTTTGGTATAATGTGCAGCATATCTGAAATGAATGGTTTAGTTTAGGGTTTGATGCTAACCCACAGGCAGCCAATTAATGTCCCATAGATCCATGTGTTTATATAAATCTTTCTTCCCATTTCAGTACAAAGCATGCCTGCGGTCACGCCGGTAAGGAGTAAGAAAGGGGGAACGGTCTTCTTCAAACTGAGTCTGGCAGGCCGTCCCTCTCCTGGAAACCTGTTCCGTTGCTCAGGATCTGCAGCTTCGTAAAAGTCTGTTAACAGCCTGAACATAAAAACAAAATATCTATGTAAACATGAAGGAGCTACCCCCACCCCAACATTGAGCATCCACTGAGAAACGATTATGGGTAAAAACATTAGAACAAGTAAATTATTTAACCCTTTAAGGACGAAGGGTCTTTAAAGTCAATGCATTTATGACATAAACGTTACGTTGTCGGTCCTTAAGTGGGTTAAAGCAAAGCACAAAGAATGCTTTGCTAATGCTTTAGAAGCTAATCTGTACAGTAAGTACATTTCATTTTAGTGCTGGAATGGTTATTTAAATTTTTATGAATTCTGGGAAATTGCATACTTATTAGTAACTCAAAATCAGTCAAATGATCACACAAAAACAAAACCCCACTACCTATAATAGATTTGTAATCCATTTTCTTTTAAATCAAGATAAAGATCTAGAGGGGGGGGGGGGAAGAGAATCCACCCACGTTTCAGGAGGGCTACTCTACCGATTTTGGCTAAGAGCTGGTGAACGGTTCGCAGTGACAGAACAGAAGTCGCAGGCTCTGCTCATGACACTCAAGAACAATGTGGGCTAGGGTCTGTTCTGTTGCTGCTCAGGTGATGCTTAACAGACTCGCACAGCAATGATTTGCAGTCTGCATTCTGGCACATGCTCTGCCTGTCAGAGAAATGAGCAACACACAGCTCTACACAAACACCCATGGATATACACAGCTCTACACAAACACCCATGGATATACACAGCTCTACACAAACACCCATGGATATACACAGCTCTACACAAACACCCATGGATATACACAGCTCTACACAAACACCCATGGATATACACAGCTCTACACAACACCCATGGATATACACAGCTCTACACAAACACCCATGGATATACATAGCTCTACACAAACACCCATACAAAAAAAAAAAAAAAACACAGTGTATAGATCTTAAGTCAACTTCAGGAGGTTAGATACTGCAAGGTTAATCCCTTTGCTACGGAGCCATTGCAACCTATGTGTTGACCTAGGTTTTGACCATTTTTGCTCATTATAGTTAAACCATATTGAAAGTCATGCTTTATGGTACGACCAAGACAAATTGTATATAATGGTTTTCAGTGGATTCAGAATATAACAGTATTATGTGTATATACCATGTGACAACAGAATGTCATAACAAACAAATGTCAAATATTGGAAACGCATAATTTTAACCGAAATTGTAAAAATAAAAAAACATTATTTCTACTTTGTATTGTACATGGTTAGGTTTGGAATCATTGGAAAGGCCGGAGTTTGGCTCTCTTGATCTGCCAGTCTAGGTACTCCCACACATCATGTATGCACTCCTTCTTTCAGTGTAACACAATGTTACACAACTTTGTCTGCAGAAGTCCTATATTCAGCACCAGTGAAAAGATTTGAGAGGTTTTAAAAAAGGGACACTACTCATCCTGAGCATTTTATAGTTTTAAAGTGGTCAGACTGTTATTTTATGCCATTGCTGGATTGTGAACTTTCATTATAACAGAATGCACTATAATGTCCTGACAGAAGGGGTGAGGGGATACTTTCTGCCCTCCTGCACAGGCCGAATACCTCATTTGAGTCCTTTTATGCATATACAATGCAGCTGTGACATCATTCATCTAACGATTATTGTCTAAAAAATTAACAAAAAACCCCCACTAGCAGAAGTTCTAGGTTGTTTTTGTGCGCTCGTAGGATTTCTGGGGCAGTGACAGCTCCTGTTTAATTCAATAATGATGATGGACTTACTTATCCTTCATTTCAAAACGCTCATGTAGCCACCGCCTCATAAATATTGATTCGCTCGGAAGATCTTTTACATCGACACGATCAAAAACTATATGGATTCTGGGACATTCCTTGCATAGAAATTCTGGAAGAAAGAGGAAAAAAAAAACATTAAAAACTACATATGTGCTGTGGGAGGGTGTGCCAAGGCAGATTTATTCATTTTTTTTTATACTTCTTTCTGTGCCTTATATACTTACATTACTTGAAAACTAGAGAAATCTCAATAGCAGCATTATTCAATTTTATTTATAATTAAAAGGTTGTATTGTAAATAATAGCATTATATAATAAAAACCACAAAATTTGGTAGCGCCACAGGATATACGTCAACAATATCGGATGGGTTCGCCAAAACACCAAAGTGCCCTCTATCCTAAAGCACACACATTAAATCTCAAACCGAAAAAAGAGCTGTGGCGATCTTTTTTTTTTTTTACTTTTTACAATAGTATACTAATCTTCGTATACATCCATGTGAATTTAACGTTAAACTCTAAAGATAATACTGTGTGAATCACTACATGGCAAGGAGATCAAGTACCTTGTGGCCACTATTGATGTTAATGCAGACTCAATTTGGTATACCGAAAAGAAAAAAAAACATAAAAACATCATAGCGCACCCTATATATTAGGTACGTGTATACACGAATATATAGGGTGTGCGATGAGGATATGTTAGAGTTTTTTTCCTTTTCGGTATACCAAATTGAGGCTGCATTAACAATTATAATTGTATGATTAATAAGTAAAACAAAGCTTGTATTATAATGCTACTATTATTTACAATACAATCTTAGAATAATATCAACATTAATATTATACTTATCGCCAGCATATTCCGCAACGCTGAACAATGGGTACAATATAGACAGGGTTACAATACATTGAGACTGAACAACATTTGATAACACATACAGGAGGAAACGTGCACCCTATTCCCGTGGGAACTCATTCTAGAAGGGTTGAGGGTGGAAACAGGAGAGTACTGCAAGGTGAGATTAATGGACTGGTTGGGGCAGTGTGGTGTGTTAGTGAGTCGGGTTGTAGGCTTCCCTAAATAGGATGAAGGAAGGGAAATTCGGGGAAAGTCTGACCGTACGAGGAAGAGCGTTCCAGAGGATGGGGCTGCATGTGAGAAATCCTGCAGCCTGTCGTGGGAAGAGGGGATGCGGGGAGAAGGTAGGCGCCGGTCAACGTTTGACCTTTGGTGATTAGTGAGGACAGGTAGTGGGGAGCAGACTTAGTGAGAGCTTTGTAGGTCAGGGTAATGATTTTGAATTCAATTCTGCAGTGGATGGGGAGCCAGTGAAGGGACGCGTAGAGGGGAGCAGCAGAGAGCAGCGGGTGAGAGGTGGATGAGCCTGGCAGAGCCATTCAGAATGGATTGTAGGGGGGGGGGGGGGGGGCGGGAGAGAGAGGCGCCAGAGTTGCTTTGTGGTGTAAGTGATAAGAAATGGTGGAATTCTGGAAATATTACACAACTGTTAGCGGCAGGACAAGGAAAGCGACTGAATGTGGGGGATGAAGGAAAGAGCAGAGTCAAGTATAACTCCTAGGCAGTGAACCTGGCTTGATGGGGAGATAGAGAAGTCAGGAGGCATTCGTAGAAGCTCAGTCTTGCACATGTTAATCTTTTAGGTGGTGAGAGGCCATCCAGGAGGAGATGCCAGATAAACAGTCCCTGACTTGGAAAGGTCAGGAGAAGAGAGATCAGGGGTGGAAAGGTAGATCTGAGTATCATCATCATAGCTGTGGTAATTAAAGCCAAAGCTGTTAATGATTTTGCCCAGGGAGGAGACGTAGATCGGATAAGAGCAGAGGAACAAGGACAGAGCCTTCAGGTACACAAACTGATAAAGGCATTGAAGCGGAGGAATTACCAGCAAATGATACAGAGAAAGACCTGTTAGACAGCTAAGAGTGAATCCAAGAGAGTGCAGTGTCGGAGACTAAGCGAGCTGAGAGTGTGTAGAAGGAGGGGGTGATCGACAGTGTCAAAAGCAGCCAAGAGGTCAAGCAGGATGAGAATAGAATAGTGGCTATGGTTTTTAGCCATTAGGAAGTCATTGGTGACTTGGGTGAGGGCAGTTTCGGTTGAGTGTAGGGGAGTGAAGCCCAGAGTCAAGTAGGGAATTAGAGGACAGGAAGAGGGTGAGGCGGTTGAAAACTCGTTTTTCCAGGAGCTTAGATGTAAACGGAAGCAGGACGGTAGTTGGGATCGAGGGAGGGTTTCTTTAGTAAAGGGGTAACCTGTGCGTGTTTGAAAGCAGATGGGAAGGAGCTGGTAGAGAGACAGGTTGAAGAGGTTTGAGAGAGCAGGGGTGAGGGAGGAGGAGAGTGGAGGTATTAGATGTGAGTGAATGAGGGTCAAGCAGGCACAGTGAGATGTGAGGAGGAAAGTAAGGAATTGACTTCCTCAGAGGCTGGGAGGAAGCGGAAGAGAGTAGCAGAGGGTGTCACTGGAAGTGGATTACTGGCTTGTGTCAGGATGTTGCTTTGGATGGAGTTATTTAGGCAGTAATCTGCCAAGTCCTGAATGCTAAAGACAGATGAGGGGGAGGTGTGGGTGGGTGGGTGGGTGGGTAGAGGGGGGAGGTGTGGGTGGGTAGAAGGGGGAGGTGTGGGTGGGTAGAAGGGGGAGGTGTGGGTGGAGGTGTGGTGGGTAGAGGGGGGAGGTGTGGGTGGGTAGAGGGGGGGTGTGGGTGGGTAGAGGGGGGAGGTGTGGGTGTGGGTAGAGGGGGGAGGTGTGGGTGGTAGAAGGGGGAGGTGTGGGTGGGTAGAAGGGGGAGGTGTGGGTGGGTAGAAGGGGGAGGTGTGGGTGGGTAGAAGGGGGAGGTGTGGGTGGGTAGAAGGGGGAGGTGTGGGTGGGTAGAAGGGGGAGGTGTGGGTGGGTAGAAGGGGGAGGTGTGGGTGGGTAGAAGGGGGAGGTGTGGGTGGGTAGAAGGGGGAGGTGTGGGTGGGTAGAAGGGGGAGGTGTGGGTGGGTAGAAGGGGGAGGTGTGGGTGGGTAGAGGGGGGGTGTGGGTGGGTAGAGGGGGGAGGTGTGGGTGGGTAGAGGGGGGAGGTGTGGGTGGGTAGAGGGGGGAGGTGTGGGTGGGTAGAGGGGGGAGGTGTGGGTGGGTAGAGGGGGAGGAGGTGTGGGTGGGTTAGAAGGGGGAGGTGTGGGTGGGTAGAGGGGGGAGGTGTGGGTGGGTAGAAGGGGGAGGTGTGGGTGGGTAGAAGGGGGAGGTGTGGGTGGGTAGAAGAGGGAGGTGTGGGTGGGTAGAAGAGGGAGGTGTGGGTGGGTAGAAGAGGGAGGTGTGGGTGGGTGGGTAGAAGAGGGAGGTGTGGGTGGGTAGAAGAGGGAGGTGTGGGTGGGTAGAAGAGGGAGGTGTGGGTGGGTAGAAGGGGGAGTAAAAGTGGACCAGAGTCGTTTAGGGTTGGAGGACAGTAGAAATGAGAGCTGAGAAGGCTTGTTTGGCTAAGTGAAGGGCCGAGTTGTAAGACAGCAGAATAAAACTTGAAAGGAGTGAAATCCGCTTCAGAACGGGATTTCCTCCAGGCACGCTCTGCAGTGTGGCAGCATCATTGCATGTAGCATGTCTGGGGAGTGAGCCAAGTCTGACTTTGGTGGTTTTTGGCCTTACAGAGCTGAGGAGGAGCAAGTGTCTAGAGCAGAGATAAGAGTAGCATTATAGTTGTCAGTGGCAGCATCAGGGCAGGTGAAGGTTGAGGTGTTCGGGAGATATTGAAGGAGTTTGGAGAATTGATGGGGTCAACAGTGCAGATTTCTGAGGGTTCGTGTGCGGGATGAGGGAGCAGTGAGATCGGGTAATCCAGATATGTTGAAGTCGAAGAATTAGGCATGGAAGGTTAGTAGACAGAAAGTGGGAAAGCCAGGTAGCAAAGTGGTTAAGGAATTGGGAGGTTGGTCCCGGTGGGTGGTAGATGACTGCCACCCGAGAGCTAGGGGAGAAAACAGGCAGATGCAGTGTGCTTCAAAAAGGAGAGAGATGGGGGTGGAGGGAGGTGCAGGTGGGAGAGCGCAGAATCCCAACCCCACCACCATGTCTCACCCAGTCTGGGGGTATGGCTGAAGTGTAGTCTGCCATGAGTGAGAGCAGCAATGGAAGCAGTGTCAGAGGGAGTTAGCCAGCCATTATAAATATATAAAAAAGGTGCGAGACTGCATCCCCTGTCCGAGGACTTGGGGAGGGGAGTCGGTCTCTTTAGCATGTGCACGGAACAAGTAAGTAGTGCGCACGCTTTAAATTTTTTTTCCTCCTGACACCAGCAGGGCTCCGTACATCAGACCAAATGCTAGCAGTATATGCACTGAACAGATTCTTATGTGGTTTTTACACATTTACACCCCATGCAAAAGTGAAACAAAACAAGCCAATGAGAAGCATATGAGCTGCACTAGATTATGGATCAAACCTAAACATGCAGACCTAATTCTGCTGAAACTGCTATTTTAAGCCACTTCGGCAGAATCGTAGAGAATGTATTGCATACAGAAGAGTTTTAATGCTCTACATATCAGAATAAAGACTTCGTTATGTAAGCCATTAGGTGTTTGAAGAAATGCAGTCAATGAGGCAGATAACACAGAAGAGTGCATCGCAATTGATGTGTCTTGAGAAAGTGAATCCGAATGGTTTCTGTATATCAGAGACCGATATAAACCCACTCATTCACACAGTGTTAAAGAACAGATTGCAATGTTATCTAATGTTTACTGTATGTAGAATTCCATAGGACACAAATGTGTACAGAATGTCTTCTTTAAATACATACGAGCTCATCATTTCAACTCCCTGGAAAGTTTAATCACTGCAGAATCCATAAGAGAGGGAGAGCTAAAATCTGCCCCCCCCCCCCCCCATCATATTCATTCTATACTGTATATACTTGAGGACCAGGGTTGGGAACCACTTCTGTATTAGTAAATTCCAACAGCTGTTTTTGAGGTAGAACTGGAAATAAAAATCCAATAAAAAGGAATCTAGCTGAAACCTTTTATTGGGGCGCATGGGCAAACGATAGAGGTGAAGTTTTGTAAAAAAAATAAAATCGCTACTTCATCTTTCAACTTGAAACTGACATTTTCGTGTGACTAGGAAGGAGGTCTACAAAAACATGTCAGCGAGGAAGCCAAAGCAAGCATTGCCTAAAACCCAAACACCCATTGAAGCATAGACACAGCTCTGTAAGTGTTAACCCCAACTCTAAATATACAAATGTGCGAATAAACAAGGCCGATATGTCACTGTACTAAAATAAAAAAAGTTCATTAAAGACTAGCTACAGTTAACGTGACTTCACAAATTCATCTTATTATATCAATGCTACGTGCAGATTCATTTTGCGTATACAACACAAATACTCCATGATTAATTTGACCAACGGCAAGTTCAAACAGTCATGCTTATCCACGTAGAAGGCCTATGATTTATCCAACCAATGAGTAAGGAATTCATATTCCCTTTTCATGTGCCCGATACTATGTAGCAGGAACACGTCACCGCAATCACGAACAAAAGCAATGCATGTACATGGCTGGCACGTAAAAAGCACAGCTGTCTTCTGTCTTTAAAGACCCTGGAGACCAGTGACAGCTCCAAGCATGTAATCTTACATCAGTAGGAGTCCCTTGGGGCTTGCAAACTTAAGGCTACAATAGTCAAATTTCTCTGTAGCAAGACAGAGGCGCAGTATTCACTAGCAAATGCACAGACTGGGGATGGGGGGGGGGACCCTGAGCTCACTCGGGTGTTTTTACCTAGCCCAACATGCATCAGAGTTGAAAGAAGACAGCAGGGGATCAGACTTTCAATGTCTAGAAACTGGCGCAGATTTATAATAAATACAGCTTACTTTTGAAGCTACTGCCCAGCTGTAAACTTCCACATTGTAGCATTGTTGTTATTTCTTGTGTAATATGTCAGAGAGGCAAATTAAAACAGTCACAGCAACAAAACCTTGAAACATTGTTCCAAGGTGATGGGATATTCCAGGTGGGAAGCCACCCTCATTTTATAGCATTAATTAACCCATCTGGACAGAGCCCTCTACCACTCTTCCTGCATTTTTTAAAATGTTATCTCTTTGCAGGTTTTGTTAATATTATCACCCAGTACAAAATGTGCAATAAAAGTGAAGAACAGAAACTCTTGCAAAATTTTCCAAAGACTCAAATATATTTACTGCAAACCTCTGTACCAGTCTGCAGAATATGTTGGCGCAATTCAAATAAACGAGTAGTGGCCAGGACTTCCAAACGGAAGTCTTGTTGAATATTATGTTAGATAAAGAGGCATATCTAGAGTGTTTTGGTGATGAAGATTTGGTGTAGTAAGTGTCAGGTTCTTGGCCATCGCAAAACGCGTAAAACTGATGCTGCCGTTACATGAAAAGTTCTGCCCTGCTGCACTTTTTTGCAGCAGCTCCCGGGCAGACTCCACAGGAACCAGCAATCTCTTCTAATGAGGCCTCCTTTAAAAGGTCACACCCTTCCAGACACGCTGGTGCATTGTATGGCGTTTAGTGCTCCAGTCTGCCTGCTTATTTATAGAAGTATTTTACCAGGAAGGATACATTGAGATTGCTCTTGTTTTCAAGTATGTCCTGGGTTCAAGAACATTGTATTTCTGTAACGACTGTAAAAGTTCAAAGTATTAAATGCTTGTATTCAGATCTCCCTGATATACCGTGAACCAGACCTTTTGGCGATCCCTAGCGGACATTGTTTCTTTCTCCATGCCATGACCCAAGGAATTGCCCCTGGACTATGATTTATGGACTCTTTAATACCGCGCTCTGCTTTGTCTCCTCTATTGAACCCTGCCACCATTGTCTCCAGCCCCAGTGTTCCTGCTTCCCTGTCAGTCCCTTTCCTGACCCCATCCGTCTGTAGTCTCCTGTAAGTTTTCGTTTTGTACCTGTGCCCAGTATTCCTCCTGCAAATCCCCGGTGTTACTGTCCTGTGTTTTTACCAGCCCACAGTATCCCAAGCCTGTTTCTGTAACGTCCCTCGTTTAAAAGGTGTATGTACCTTTTAGTGATCAACCCCCATTATCAATCCTCTTCTCGCCTCCTATGTGTGTTCATACTGGGCTCATATTCTCACCTGTCAGTCCAGATCCGACAGTAAGCTTTGCCAACACTATCGCAAGTAACTAACTTGCAACCCCGATGTCCAACCATGGTATTACTGGACATGCTCTTACAACTTTCAGTCATTTCCCCAATTAAGCTCTATCGCCATTGCCTCAATTTGAATAAAGACCATATCATTACCATCTTGCCTCACGCAACCAATACCATTATTCCAGATTGAGGTTTTCATTCAATCAGCTTTTGGAAAAAATTTCTGTGTCCTATAGACTAATTGACCTCATGTTATTGCCTCTTGTCACATACAATAACCTTCCACAGAGCACCACTAAACTCCATCTATGTGATCTTGAGGTGACCTTGCAGTACCACTCAATGGAGCCGTACAGACTCTAGAATGAGCTCAACCAGGCAATAAATGCTGAGGGCTTCTGGAACGTAGGAATGCAAGCTCAAATGTTATAGCTCCACATGGGATAATGTCTCAAAATTGAAACAAATTACCAACATTCTACTACAAAAGAAAGAACAAAATGTTCCTTGCAAACAGTGTTACATTAAAAAGCTAAGAGAAAAGAAAAAAACAAAACTTCATGTTTTCTGTGTACAAAACCTACGTGGCTTGGTATGTGAGGAAATGTAAAAATGATAAAAACGAATTCCCTGTTAAATACGATGATATTTTTATTTGTTTTTGAATTTAAGGCATCCTGGTCCTTGAATAAATTCAAATAACTGGCAAAAGACACGCTTTCAAGTAAATATTACTAACTGGAAGACGGTTCTGTAAGACAGTTTTTATAAAGCAGTTTAATAGTGCCAATAAATTTACATGATAAGGATATGAGCCCGTTGTGTGACAGAATATCCTGTTCGCTCAGGAAGGTATTTGGCACCGACAGGCACAGCAATTCATCTTACTTGAGATGCATCCAAGAATAAACCGTTCAACAAAGGATTTATAATGTATGAAAGTCAAATGGCCCGAGTGGATTGCTGCTGACTTATACCAGAAAAAGGTTTATTGGGACTTTATGTTGTCCAGGATTCAAAAGGAACTTCCCAGCACATGTTAAATCTGGTACAGACGTCATTAAAGGACAGACGTTCAGCAACATTTCAGGCTGCACTGTGGGCTTTTCTCAAGCTAGAATTAAAAAAAAGAAAAAAAAAAAAGCCCATGCTGCAGGTTTAAACATTGCTCAACGTCCATTCTTAAAAGATAGCTTTATTGGATCAAATGTTTTTCTGGGAAGCTCCTGCTTGAATCCTGTATGCTGTGGCCTTTGGCCAGTTACTTTCTCTAGTGCACCATTTAAGGGCCTGGCCCCATATACAAATATCACTTTTTATTTATGCTGTTCAGAGAACATCTAGAAGGAATTAAAGTACCTGCCATTGATGGTGCCTCCGTCCTATTTCCGTCTTGATCGACAGTTCGTTCATACGCAACGGTGATGTCATAAACTGCATGAAGATGATCCTGCATTGCATCGATTGCAACATGAGTCGCCTTGACACGAGGAGTCAGCACGTGCTTCAACACTGGAAGACCTAGGAGGAGAATGATGCTTCTTTAGAAAAAGGTTGAGCAGATGTTTCTCAAAGTGGATGATGGAAAAAACCAAAATCAAAATCAGAATCTAGGAAAGTAGTAGTTCGTTAAAATGGTTCAGAAAGCTCACAATTCCATAGTAACCGTATGACTCCATGGTGGCTGGAGTTAGCGCTCTGGTGGCCTTATCTCAAACACTACACTAATGGGATTGTGAGCTCACAGAACAGGAAAAGAAAACATGTAATATTGACTGGAATAAAGTAAAGTTTAAGAGGTGGAATTAAACCAAATAGCCACACAATAACATCTACAAGTGGTTCCTCAGACTCCGATCAATTATGTCCATTAGTGAATCAATGGTTGTGAAGTGAGGTGGAGCCAAAAGCCACGAACTGCTGAGGGTACTAGACAAGGAGCCGACAGCTCGCAGTCGTGGGAATGACTACTAAAATCCTCAAAAAGCTTATTCCACCTAGATATGAAATCAGTAATATTAAACAGATGCAGGCATGGTTTTGTTCTAAACTGTGACTGAGCCACTAATTTATTACTGTCATCTGAGGGTTGACTAAGGATATGTTTACATCTCTCGTTAATGTATGCAGAGTCATCGTAAACCTTAGGCATCATGCATCTCAGCCGTTTCTTAATTACACTTTTTTACTGAATCGTAAACATGGCTCCTCAATGTGTGTTTGAGTGCGTGCCGAATTGCAGATAAATTCATGATTACAGAAGACTTGGGAGAAGAGGAGGCGTCTAGCATAAATAATCAATTTTATATAGTTAGTACAGTAACCGTGTATTTATTGGATTGGTATTGACATGCTACAATTTAGGATTAATTCATGTCTGTCTATATAGAGCTTGTCAATGAAAAAGTCACCATAGGTTTTTGATTTTACCTTCCTTGATGGCAAATGCTTGGCTATCAACTATCACCTTTGGAATGTTTGGGTTGTAACGCGTTCCTTCCGGGAAAATCACTAGATACATCTGAAATAAAAGTAAAAAAAAGTTAAAATGAGATAGATCTATAATAGAAAAAATGATTAGGTGACAAAACAAATGGATGCGAGCATCGAAACAAACATGCCACTGGTCCACGATGAAGAACATGTAGACCACGTTTACAAAAATACTTTGTTATATAGTATAATATTGTGTAGCCATATGAAGCATCTTGGCAGGGATAAATAAAAAAAAAAAAAAACACACAATTATTGTGTTCTGGAGTTAAAATAGAAATTTAAAGTGTACCATATAGACTCTAAAGTCTAGTATAAACAACGTAAAAACAAATATTTGAAAATTAAAAAAGAAACTAATAACACTGGTCAACAAAATGTTTTTTTTTCCTCTTGTACAAAATTTAGTTCTTGTGAAACAAATGCTTATGCCGGGTATTGAATACGGAGATGTAGTGTATGCAGCGGCCCCGCTAAACGCACCTTCATAAACTAATTACATTGTATAACTCATTTGTGCTACAATGTAACTACATGGCCCACCCTTGTGACATGTTAAAAGAGCTAAACTGGCTGTCGCTGGAATTTAGACGCACTCTTCACCTTTCCAACCTGGTGTTTAAGAGCTTTATTGGGAAGCTGCCACCCTACCTGAATATGCTGCTTCCCCCAGCAGTTCCCTCATCCTATAACCTCCAATCCAGGTCCAGCACCTTACTTGCAATACCACAATACAAAAAGAAAGTGTCTCGATCCTCATTTTCCTACACAGCACCGCAGTTATGGAATAACCTCCCAGACGCCATCAAATCTTCGCCCAGTCTTAAGTCACTCGAGCTCCTTACTAACATACCTTGATACAGAATGCACCTGTAAACATGTAACATGACTATTTCCTACATATTTATTTTCTGTGTTAATCTGTATGCGTTTTGTTTTTAACATCTTGCATTTTATTTGCAATTCAGTGTTATTGAACTCTGGACATACTTGAAAAAAAAAAAAGAATCTGAATATCCTTCCTGGTAAAATCCTTTGCAAATTAATTAAATTAACTGAATCTAAGGCTCTGTCATGCCGAGTTCAAATATGCCTTCAGATTTTCTCCAACGTGCAGGGGTTTGTTGCGGCACAAGTTTAAATTTGTTATAGAATTAGTACTTGCCTAACACTGAATGGTAAATATACACATCATTTTGGCTTACAAAAAAAAAAAAAAAAAAAATTATTTTCCGAGTTATCACTTAAAGGTCACAAGGGTTGGACACGTTGGTACAGGGTACTCTTCACTATGTAATAGAGGCGGCACATTAGGATAATTAACTGTATAGTTTGTTTTAGATGCAATTCCTCTAATGTTAACCCCTTCGCTGCGGGTGAGGTGTGGGGAATATCCTCATCGACTCCCGCTATATGCAGAGGATGTTCCCCACACGTCGTCATCCGCTAGCAGGAACCCTGGGAGAGATACTTACCCCTCGCCGGGGTCCCGCAGCGTTCTGACTTCAGGGAAGTCAGACACCGATTCTATAGGCCTCCCGGCGTAAATGACATCATCGCCGTGTGCGATGTCGTCATTTTCAGGCGACTCTCCCGGCAAAGCCGGGAGATCGCCTGGAAGGAGATATGGGGGGGGGGGAGAATCTTTTGGATCCCTCTCCCTCCCGATCGGGAGGTCCTAGCAGGACAAACCAGGCACTGCTTAAAAGGGGAGAGTCCACTTTTTAGCGGTGCCTGGCTTTAAGCCCCACGTCACCTGGCCGCAATCCGGCGCCATATCGCGGCCTAGCTCCGGTGGGGGCTGCCATCTTGTAAAAGCTGCTATGTATTAAAGAGGTCCCCGTAGGTAGCTCTCAGGAGTAGAGGGAGAAAGGGGGATCAGCAAACTAAACTTTTTTTTTTTTAAACAAAAAAGCTAAAATATAAATTGTAAATGACAGACAATGGTGTCTGCCATTTACAATTTATATTTTAATAAAATTTTAAACCTTTGTTTTTTGCTGATCCTCCTTTCTCCCACTACACGTGAGAGCTACCTATGGGGACCTCTAATCTATAGCGGCTTTTACAAGATTGTGCCGGATGTTAAACAGTCCGGAGGCGATAACATCTGGGTCTGATGAAGACCACAAAAAGGGCGAGTAGGATCGCCTCTCCCACATATGAATCGGATACAAAACAAAATTCATCTGCGCTTAAATAGGATTTACCTCTCATTTCTGAGGAATGTATGTGATCGAAGGGCATTTGGGGCGGCCTATGAAACGACCCAAAGTTTTACAGAGAAGCTCTAAAATTCATGAGTGTATCCAATTTTATTTTACACAATTTTTTTAGGTTTATTTTTTCTTGATTTTAAAGAAATTTGTGATTCAAGTATTGCCATCACGGTTAAGGAATCTAATAAACATGTAAGATCATTCGACTTGTTAATTTGTTCTGGGAAACACCCCTTTTGTTTAAGCGCATGGTCACTTCCTGTTTAGTTTGCTTGTGGGCTCCATCTTGTATCTCCTACAGTTGGATGATTGTAGAGATACAGTAGATGTTTCGGTCTCCTCAGGCCTTAATTGACAAAGAAGAGTAAAATCTGTGAATGCCAGGAGTGCCCTAAAAAGATATTAAAAAATGCTTTATGGAATTAAATGATGAAGCCATAATGAAAGGGAGAGCAGCTTTTCCCTCCACGACTTCTTCTGCTTCTGGAGCGACAAACATTTCTTCACCACCAGCATCTTCCTGTAAGGAAGCCTATGGGATTCACTTGCTTAAACCTGTCGAATCAAACCACTGAAAATCCAGGCATTTCACCGACATGTCGCTGTTCTCTAAACCATTGCTTCGCTATGGGGACTGAACTGCTGCCGAAGGTCACTATTTCGCTGGCAATGTGACAATATTTGCCAAATCGCCAGCTTTTTGAATAGCTGAAGGTCCACGAAAAGGGGACCGTACGGGGAAATTCACCCTTCAATGCAATTTGGGGTTCTTTGAATAACCTTTTATATACAATACAAATTGATGTAAGAGATCATACCGTCCCAAGAAGCTGCAGACTAATATCTGCTGCTGAAAACCAGCCTTGGCACGAGTTTCTGGCAGCTTGTTTGAGTCACACACTCCATGGTGCGAACGGTAGGAGTGTCAGTTCGTAGAGGCTCGTGCAGGCGTTTTATCCATTTTCTTTCATCGCAGGATTTACGTGTTAGTAAATGGTTCACTTAGCTTGAAGGAATAAGGCAAATATTCAAGGCTTATGACTATGATACAAGCTTTGTGAAATCCTCAGTATCATAAGCCTGACTGAACAGGATTTTTGGTATCAAGTTGCTGGCATCGCGCCTCGGCTTGCCGGCAGCTTACTTGAAGCTGGTACTTAATACGGAGCTTTAATGTTATGAGCTATGCCGAAGTAGTGGGTTTCACTAAATATATTGCTTTCTGGTAACATTTCCCTTGTCTGATTGTGTTGTCTATTGGAGTGGATGGGAACTTATAGGATGATGGGCTGTAACGAGAAAAAAAAAAAAAAATATATATATATAAAAAAAAAGTGGGATTTAATATGGGGTTCAGAAGGGCAAGAAAGGGCAGTTTCTGTATTGAGAAAATTTTCCACTTGAGTTGGACAGATTTGCAATTCCTTTGCCCAGAATTCAGATTTTAGTGGAAAGAACACCACCAATTTTTCCCTCTTAAAAAAAAAAAAAAAAAAAAGTGTTCTTATGAGTCGATGATATGGTTTATCAATTAAAAACCTGCATCATAGATACCACTTTTAATGTAGTTTTGTTCTAAGAAAACATTTGTTTTTAATTGAAACCCATGTAAGGTTGTGTTGCAGTTTGCATAACCAGGATGAAAAAGATTTTCCAGTACCGCCATAGGATATCGATGGAGGCGGCCATACTTGCAGTTTGAGCACACATTTCACCTTACACTATGAGGGACATTGGCATTGCTCACATGTGTAGCTACAGATCCATACGAGCTGCAGACTAATCAATATATTGTATTCCTACGTATGTTATTAAGTTGGAAAGGAATGTGCTATCTAATGGAAGGTCTTGAAACAACTGCAGACAGGGGAACGCACTACCTAGAGTAAGTGTCCTTTCCATTTTTAGCAAAGTCCATTTTCTCAGATAAATGAGATGTACATCTCTTGTCTTCTACTTCTTGCAGCTGCGGCTCCCTGTCTGCTGCTCTCCTGGGTCTCACGTGGATTGGTGATACACTGGTAATAAATCTTGCTTAGGGTGAGGAAATCTGTCCCCATGCTCCACCGACCCAATGACAGCTATTTTATGCAGACATTTTACTTCTGCCCTAAATGTCGTCAATCAGCGACTGCTGGACAGGATTCTGGTGGTTTGTTTCGTCCTTGTCCATCATATAAGCATACAGAAAGTGAAAAAGAAACCTGCCTAGTCACTGCTCACCTTGTCTCGGCTTCCCAAGTCTGTAATTCGATAATAGAATCCCCTAATTCTTGCACAGAACCTCATAAATTGTTGAAAGTATGAAAAGAACAGTAAACACTGAATAATCTAAAAACAAGAATGGAACAGTCAACCACAAAATGGATATGTACGAAGACACCTGTATATTCCTTCCAATAACATCCGCTCAATTACGGTTGATCAGAAGGTGTCCCATGGATATTTGAGGCCTGCCTCTCAGATAAAGCTTTGCCCTCTTAAAATGTATCTCTATGTGGGCAGGAGCAGCCGAAACTTTGTCTCTGAGCAGGACGCTCTAAATCTTGTTCCTGGTTCCCAAGTTTCAGAAACTGAATGTGTAAACAAATGAGCGTACAAAAAAAAAATAAGCCTAACTTTAGATTTCGCTTTTGATCACCTTATGTCAGGAAACAACATAATCTCTTTTCCCATAGTTAACCCCTTCACTACCGATGGCACCATCTGGTGCCCCGATATCGTGAGAGCGATATCTGCCGCCAAAAAGAAAATGAAACCTGTTTGCTGCAAAAGAATTTCATTAGCTTTTGGGCTACAGAAGGTTCCCCCAAAGTTTTAGCAAGATGTGATTGAACACCTGAATATAATCTTTATAGTGTATTGAACTAATGGGAGCTCAGTTTCCTCTGCAAATATATTGAAAGAACGGTGTTCCTGTGTGACCCCCCCCCCCATGCCACTGCATATTACCTGGGGTTTGCAGATTTTGGGGAAAAGGACTACGGAAGATATGCCCGTTCCAAAACTTATTCCTCACATCATCCAGCTAATGAATACAAGCACAATGTTCAAGGACAATACTCCAAGCAGCTGCAATAAATTTGTTAGATTCCCCCTCCCCATGTACAAGATTTGACATTGGTAATATACAACTATTTAACCTGGTAAAGCCCAGTACTTGCTTATTTTTCTTTTTAATATATTTTATTAAAAAGATAAAAACGGAGACATCAAAACAAATCTACATTCAAAACTTCTTATTCCACATTAGCGTATATCAAAAAACAAATACTTCCCATGAGAAAAATAAAATAACGGACACCCCCCAAAAATAAAAATTTCCCCTGTATTGGACAGAGGCTGCTGTACCACAATATTGATTTCGATAAGCAGTTCCTCAGATTCATCCTGCAGACCCCAAATTAAAAAAAAGAAACTGTAGCTCTTAGTAGAGCGTAAACATAGAAAAATGTCGGCAGATAAGAACCTGTCGGCCCAATTACATGGATACTTTACCTGGATTTATCTTTTGTTTAGGATAGCCTTATGCCTATCCCATGCTTGCTTAAATTCAATTACTGTTTTGGCCTCTACCACTTCTACGGGAAGACTGTTCCATGTATCCACCACCCTCTCAGTAAAATAATGCTAATAATGTAAAGATCATCTAAAACCTGTATTTCTCGTATACGGACTAACACCATGTACCAGACCGGTGCAATAGGACAGCGCCATCTCCAGGCCAACACAGGGGTTTCCTACTACCCAGTACTTTTAAGGCCGATAATAAAAATTCTCTTAAATGTATTTTGAAACACAGGATGCAAAGTTATTTTCCACAATTTCATACAAACTGTTATAAAACAATCAGAAATGGACTTTAGTAAAAATACTCAGATAGAATGAAATTAAGCTACATTGCTAAAGAATTATATCTGTATGTGGCATAATGCCTGTATATTGAAATTACAGTATCACCTTGTATCTGTACAATAGAGATTTTTAGTCATTCTAACCCTCTGAATCTGATACTTATACAGTAGTGGAAATCAGTTCTGTTAATGTTAGACCAGGAGGAGAAATAAAGAACAAAAATATAAAAGACACGGACTGAAATTAAGAAAAAAAATATAAAAATAGATCAGAGCCAAATATTAAGCCATCTATTGCAAAATACCATCCAAAGCCACCACATTGCTAAACCTTCCCTGATTGTAAGCCAGATCCCACCAAATCTAGTATATTCTGTCCATTATTAAAATTTTACAGATATTGTCAGGTAACATTGTAATTTTTACAATGTTTACAACATTTTACTAAGCGATTATAAAAAATGATGCTCTAAAATAGCTACTCTACTAGAACAAAACATGCATTTAAAGGGGCACTCGTCATCATGACCACTTAAGGCCCCGTTCACACCAGTGACGTGCGGTGAGGTCAGTGGCTGGTGAGGCACTGGTTAGTATCAGAGCCAGATATACCAATGCAAAACAGCCAGAAAACCTTCTAGCTCCCAAAGAGGAGGCTTCAGGCATTTAGTACATCAGAAGGACAGACACTGCGAGTAAGGACTGACTGGAAGCCGATTCTGTTCCCACAGACCTCTCGCTCCTTTTATACAGAACAATTATCTTACAATATGCCTTCTAAATTGCATTGGCAAAGACTTCTTAAATGAAGAATCTACAGTCCTGGATCCTTGTACCTGGACTTGTTTTCATACAGGGTTATTCAGAGAGGTGAAAAGCAGGAGAATGACTGGAGAATGGAAAATTCTAGGTCAAAATAGCCAAACCAGAAAAATTCTCCCTTTCATCTCCCTTTCCAGATCTGCTATTTTGACCTAGAATTTTCCATTCTCCAGTCATTCTCCTGCTTTTTACCTCTCTCTGAATAACCCTGATACAGGGCTATTCATAAAGAGGTGAAAACCTTGAGAATGAGTGGAGAATTGAATTCTAGGTCAAAAAAAAAATAGTCAAACCAGAAAAATTCTCCCATTTCTCACTTTCCAAATTGGCTATTTGTTCATTCTCCTACCAATTCAAGGTTTTCCCCTCTCTCTCTGAATAACCTGATAGTATTATTGAATCATTGTGCTGGCTACACTATCAGGTTATTCAGAGAGAGAGGTGAAAACCTTGAATTGGCTGGAGAATGAACAATCTAGACCAGGGTTTCTCAACTCCAGTCCTCCGGACCCACTACAGGCTAGATTTTGCAGATCACCTGGGGAAAATGAAGACCGAATCCTGCAATCACTGAGCAGCAAATCATATCACCTGTGCTGTGCTTCACATATCTGGCAAACCAGGCCGAGGAAACGAGTTGAGAAACACTGATTCTAGACCAAATAGCCCATTGAAAAATCTAGACCAAATAGCCAATTTGGAAAGTGAGATAAATGGGAGAATTTTTCTGGTTTGACTATTTTGACCTAGAATTTTTCACTTCTCTCATTCTCAAGGTTTTCACCTCCTTTCTGAATAGCCCTGTATCAGGGTTATTCAGAGAGCAGTGAAAAGCAGAAGAATGACCCTGTATCAGGGCTATTCAGAAAGAGGTGAAAACCTTGGAGAATGACTGGAGAAGTTAAAATTCTAGGTCAAAATAGTCAAACCAGAAAAAAATTCTCCCATTTATCGCACTTTCCAAATTGGCTGTTCATTTTCCTGCCAATTCAAAGGTTTTCAACTCTATGAGCCTGAAATATCAGGGTTATTCAGAAAAAGGGTTAACCCAACGCTTGCCCCTGGCAACACACACACACAAGAAAGAAAGGGTGTGTGTAAAGAGACCGGCACTGTAAGAACACACACTCTATATGCTGCCCCTATAACAAAGTATTAAGAGGAGCCTGGCCACATCCATTAGGTTTCCTTAAAGCAACTATACATTTTGCGTCATTCATATTATACTGAAGGGAAAGCAAGCCACTGACCCAACTGGAAAACTGACCCAACCTGACTTCTGCACACTGCAGGGCAGCACTTTCAGGCACTGATGGAGCAAAATGGAGATATGACACCCCAGCCCAAAGCCAGTGACCCATGAAGCACACGCTGTGATCTGACATCCCTGGTAGAAGAGGAGTTGTGAGAGTCTTGCTGGCAACTTTGCATCTGCTGAGTCCCCCACCTGTCCTGTCCCTCCCCAGGCAGCCTGGCTAGAGGTACAATACATCATACAGATTGGCAGCTAAGCACTATCTGAACATTAGGAAATCAGCAGAGAGGAAAGCCATGGCCTCTCCCTCCCCATCATTAACCATCTCTCCTCCCATGAGGTCACTTACCTTGCAGCAGGGCAAAGAGGTCTTCCTGCTACTGCTTGAATTTCAAAAGGCTACTGCACCCACTCAGATCCCTCCTGGGGGGCAGATGTGCTGTGCATTCTTCCAGCCCCAGTTAGCAGACAATAACCAGCCTGGGGTATAACTGGGCATCCCCAGCTGATGCAGAGCAGGGCACCCCTGTGCCAGGCTCCTGGACTGCAGCTCCCCATGCAGCCAGTCAGGGGTTGTCCATCATGCAATCTTTTCACAGCCTGCATTGGAGGGCTGCCTGGCCCATCATTGACAGGAAGGGGCATGTCTAACTGCTAGATGTGTCCCTTCCTGTCAGAGGCAGTCCTCTAATGCAGGCGTTTTCTGGGAATGGCTTGGACCAATGGTGCTTTCCCATTGGTCCAAGCTTTTCCAAGGCTCTATCCGTGCCTGTCAGTCTGTGCGGCACTAATGAGCAGTGATCATGAAATAGGTAGCACTTGCCTCTGACGTGTGCTGCACACATCTTGAGCAGATTACGCAATAAGTGCAGCGGGGAAACGTCCTGCTATGCAAATTGCGTAGGCTGGGAAAAATAATGCCTGCAGAGGCAGAGGACTGAGCTGACAGCGGGGGAGCAGGGGAGTTTGTTTTTAGTTTATTAATTTATCACTTAATGGCAGGTGCGGCTCTGCCTCCCCTGCCTCCACTGACTGCACGTCCCTGGTTCACACTGAGATTTATCGCGACATCGCACTGTGTAGCTTCTCCAATGCATTTCAAGGGAGCTGTTCACATCTTGCCGCGCGGCGTCGCAGAAGCATGTCGCTGGTATATGACCCCTTATTTTTGCAATTTGCCATCTGCGATTTTGCAATTTGTATTGGTGGTGCTTTGCAAAAATCGCACAAATCAGCGACGTTGCGCGACATTATCGCACCATGTCGCGATTTTCAAATCGCACAGTGTGAACGGGGCCTTAGAGTAATCAAGGTGGTAGCAGTCTGTCCCTTCTCTACCAGCTGACTCAGTCACTGCAACAGATGATCGAAGGCTGTAAAACACCACCAAACCGAAGGCGACTAGACAGTTAAAAAAAAAAAAAAAAAAGAAGGTCTTGGTTCTCCGTTACATACGAACTCTTAAAACTAGGGATGGGATAATTAACGATTACTAGTTAAATTTATTTTTATCAGGGGGGCCCCCCCCATCAGCTCCGGTATTGGACTCTAGGAGTCAGAATCCGGAGCTGTACTGGCTTCCTGGGCGGCCCTACAGAAGCGTGCAAAGCACGCTGCTTTGGCACTGCCCTCCAGTCATGTATGTGACGCACACCGCAACTAGCGCAGGAAGAAAATGGCAGTGGAGGAGCGTTGAGTATGGTGCTGCCGGTCTCAGTCCTGCATAGTACCCAGCCAAACCCCAGCAGGGCTCAGGCCCCAGGCACACACCAGGGCCCAGACCCAAGCAGATCAGCTAAAAGTCGGATCTGTATGTGCGTTACAATTAAAAAAAAAAAAAAATATCGAAATTAAGAGTTACATTTTTTTTTTTTTTTTTTAAAAAAGAATGATTAATTTAACACGAAAATTTTAAATCAGTACCAGCCCTATTTAAAACCCAACTCATCCATTTCTTACTACTTGTAAAAAATATATATTACAGTCTACCTGCAATGCCCTAGATGGAGTCTCCATATGGCCTTTGACAGGTGATGTCATTACTTCATGATTATGGGGGTAAGGAGCCTTATTGGGTTGTGTGTCACAATTACTAGGAGAGGCAACAGAGGAAGCACAGGCTGTGACTTGCAAGAATAAAAAAGGCACAGCTAAATCCTTGTCCCTTTTAAATCACATAACATGACAGTAGGTGGGTATCCTTTATTCATACCCAATCCAAGGAGTAATCAAGGGATTAGTTGCCATCTTTCCTACATCCGTAAGAAAAACCTACATGGCCTCAATCTTTACCTCTACCTACAGAAAGATTTTTTGAAGGATCCTGAAAGACAAAAAGACGCAAGAAGTGTAATAAATGTAGTACAGCTAAAGCAACTACAGAAACATAAGCTGAAGTCCTATGCGTGGAAATATAAACCTAATGATTCAAAACACCCCTCCTTTTTCCTTCAGTATATATCAATTTCAAGATGAAACAGTTACCAGAAAGCATGTAAACCCAGACTGATGTACTGCATAACAAAATATGCAAGAATAAGAAGCTCTTACATTCGCTCCTGCTTTGACCTGACGTTGCAACTTCTCTCTCATTGCTTTTTCATTGAATTTGGCACTTCGTTTGACATAAATACCACCATGCTGTGGGAAAGGAAATTTTATTATATAGTATCATATGTAAATGCAAAGTAAATAAATTTGGAGAGCAGAATTGCAAGCGTTTTATGGGTTTCAAAATACACAAACAGCTTATAAACGCCCATTAAATAGGATTCCTCGTGGTTTGTAAAGGAAGCCTTAATAAATCCTGTCTGGTAAAAGTAAATCATAACGGCTAAAATACTTAATTACTGTAGATACCGCTAGATTTTGGTGACAAATTTACCTTAAAATTGGAGGGATTGCGTTATAGTTGAAACATCTGCATCGCGTGTAAAAAATAAAACAATTGACTTGCTCAGTCATGATCAGGTCTCCCTGACTATCGGTGGATGAGCCTGCCTGCTAGAGCCAGAGGTCAGAAAACGACACCTCCCGGTGTGCTCGCTATTGGTTCACTGTGTTGGTCATCTTGCTCCGCTGGCCATCTCATTGCAAGTAAGAAGACGGGTGGCTTAATACTTCGTAACAACTACAATCATTCTAGAGGAGAGCACCCTGGCCTGAGGAGCCTGACTGTGTTAAGAGAACCTTGAAGGATTTTAATTGTTTACCGGTACAGTATACTTTTATAATTTTGCACCTCGCGTTATAGTCGATCTTGAGTATTCTCTCATTTCCATAATAAATCTCTATCCATCGCGTTATATTCGGGTCGCGCTATACTCGAGTATCTACGGTACCTACAATTAGCTAATCATATTCATCCAGCAGCACTTGATTTCTACTCCCAGTGTTCCTTAATAACAAATCGGGAATGTTCTGTGCAGGTGTGAAAAGAGCACCAATATCAGATTACAGAGTGAAAAGACTGGAAGAAAACAAGCTCTGCCGTAAAACCAAACATTTGGGGCCATATTACATAGCTGGTGCTAATTTAACCAGAGCTGTTGTAAACTTCCCAGAGCCATTATAGCCTATGGAGGTTTTAAGTTTACAACTGCTCTTTTACCTAAGAAGGAAAAAAAAAAAAGTGTAAAAATTCCATGCAGGGTCAGAAATAGAGACCTAGAGAGACTGCAAGGACACGGAGGCTGGAGGAGTCGACGTAATTACAGATAAAAAAAACACAAATTCACAGCATTAGGGTTGCACCGATACTAGTATCGGTATCGGGGCCGATACTGGGTACTGCAGGAGTACTTGGTACTCCTGCAGTACCCCGATATCGGAAGCCGGCATTGAGCCGGCATCTGAGGGGCTGCGGCGGCTGTCCGAATGCTCTATCGGCATTCGGACAGCCGCCCCTGGAGCTCTCCGCGACGATACTTACCTTCCTGAGCGACGCCGGGAATGTCTCCACGCGTGCGCTCATTGGAAGGACCCCAGCCGCAACCACGTGGGACCATGTGATCGCGGCTGGGGTCCTTCCAACGAGCGAGCGCGGAAACTTTCCCGGCGTCACTCAGGAAGGCAAGTATAAACACAGTGAGGAGAGCAGCTGCAGGGCCTGTCCGAATGCTCTATCAGCATTCGGACAGGCCCTGCAGCTGCTCTCCGCGATGATACTTACCTTCCTGGGCGACGCCGGGAAAGTTTCCGTGCGCGCTCGTTGGAAGGCCCCCAACCGTGATCACGTGGTCGCTGCTGGGGTCCTTCCAACGAGCGCACGCGCGGAGACATTCCCGGCGTCGCTCAGTAAGGTAAGTATCGTCGCGGGGGGGGGGGAAATCCATGAGCTGGGGGGCATAACCCATGTGTGAGCTGGGATAGAATATATATATTCTATAATTTATTTATTTATTCGGGGGGGATATATACATGAGAGCTGGGGGCATTTTTATATGGTCTGTTCTTATTGGAAAGCGTCACATGACATTAAAGAAAAGTATCGGTACTCGTACTTGGTCTTAAAAAAGTGGTATCGGTGCATCCCTACACAGCATAAAAGGAATATTGCATGAGAAGCTGTAAATTTGATTTAATGAAAGATAAGCATTAAAAAGGGATTTAAAAATATTCCAAACTTAATGCTCATTATTGCAGGTCAACGAAGACTCCCTGAACTCCAGATTTTGGTGGTCTTATTCAGCCTGTTTGCTCTTGTGTATGCAATATTGCCCAAACTGGGTGAAGTATGGAAGAGATTCACTTTCAGAGTAGGTCCAGTAGAGGCGTTAAACTAATAAAAAATAAAAAAAACATCTATAATCACACATAAGCAGAGAGTGTAAACTGCATAGCCAGACAGCTTTTGGAAATCTATATAGTTGATAACAGAATCAGATTAGCAGACCATAACCTCGCTCTGTACACAAATGCGTTGGGTCACCGTGTACGGTCTGGAAACCAGGGTCTGGTTGTGCAAACAAGTCACAAAACAGCAGTGATAGACATATGAAGGCATGCTGACCGCTATTAGACACATGTCTGTGGAGGGATGGGAGGCGGAACGACAACACCTTTTCTTTATATTAAACTGTCTGTGTAAGGCTCTGTACAATGTGAGTAAATAGACTGTTTGGGTTCATCGTAGCGACCACCATATGGACGAGATATGAGCACTAGAGAAAGATTTTTGACCTTTTCAGCAACCTAGCAGAAATGCCAGACATTTCTCAACACTTGAAGCTTTGCTTAGTAAGTGAGCTTACTGGGGAAAGTATGAACAAATGCAAACATTAACTAAAAGCAGATGTAAAAAAAAAAAAAAAAAAGAAGTTTAGTTGTGAAGCTGGCAGCTGCCTTTTTCGCCTATCAGCCTGATGCTTGCTGGTTAGCAGAGCTTCCCTTTCCAGCACAAAAATGTTCACATGACCGAAGCTAAAAGCTGCGGCTGTGTAGAAACACAGCAAAGCCAAATGTGGAGTGTCCTGCACACATATAGTGCCATTTCTTGTGAACCAGCAATGAAGAGATGGGAGGTCACCAAAATAAACTAAACTCACATTATTTATTGCAGTATCTGTGTTAAATATCCATTAAACCATGAATCACCATAAGGATATTCTTTCAGCATCCAACAGTATGATTCGCCAACTTTGCAAAGAGTTGTAAAACAATGCATTTATTGTACCTTTTTGGTTGGATATTGTGTAATGTAACAGAGCGCATGGGTTGGGTAACAATGTCTGGGAGAGTAATTTAGGGAAGGTATTTAGGACGCAGAATCCTGCATGGTCTCTATCCTCTCGCACATTTGTTGCCAATTAAGCAACAGGTAAATTCTCAGGCTGCTGACTCCTGGACAGAAGTGTTTAAATCAGACTGCTGAAAGCAGGGCAGGGAGAAGAAACACTAAGAAAACCAGGGATTTTCTTTTTGTTTATTAGATTATGGTACCAGGATAGTCAGGATCGCTGTTTGTGTAGTAAATGCTCTAATTGAGCTAGGATTTTGTTTGTAGGTTTTTATTTTAATCACCTGCAATAGTGATTCAAAGCTAAGTGTGGTGTTTATATGGGAATAAAAATACCTCAGGTTGCACAGCTTCAAGTCTGCGGCTGTTTATACCCTAGAGAACAATGTTTGGCTCGAACCAAGTATCCCGAGTGGTTGCTGTATCACAATAGCTACTGCTTCTTTACCGTTTATCTCTTCCTCAATTCTTCTGACATGTGATCTCAAACACTCCCAATCCTGCAAACAGCATGGAAACCACTTCTAAGCACGCCATGAAGCTAAAAAAAAGGATTACAAAGCTGAGCTGGAGGGCTCCTGATGGGCCACAGTTAAGGTCTTTGTGACAGAAAAATAAGGAAATCGTTCAAATTGCTTCTACCAGACAGCATTTATTAAAACCTCACTTTGAAAACCACTAGAAAGACACATTGCAGCTAAATATATAGCATGACCAGGAACAAATACCATTTTTATGCCCTGTTCATTTAGTGCAGTACACTTTTCTGACCGACAGCGATTACCTCGGAGAAATACCATCCATACAGTGGAAGAAACTTCAGGCCATCTTTTAAGACATATTTAACAGAACCCAGTGCATTCTGCTGTATAGCCATAATGTCAGCGATGATCCAGTCAACTATAAAAAAAGAAAAATAATTTGTCACTCCTGTATAATTAAAAGCAGTTTATCAAAAAGGTAATTGTAGGCCAGATCCCACCAAATTTAGTCTATTATTAAAAAGGAAAGAAATAAGTGCATTTTTTTTATACTGTCAGGCAACAAATGAACAATTACTACATGGATTATAAAAATGGATAACAATTCAAAGTAGCTAATCTACTAGAAAACATACATTAAAAAAAAAAAAAAAAAAGAAGGACACTTTAGTCACAATGACCACTTAAATTATTTTGAGTAATCAAGGTGATAGCAGTCCATCCCTTCTTCTCTCCCAGCTGTGAATATGTAAAGGCATGTTTAGCTCTGCACAGTCCAGTTCTAACACCACATTGCATAAGAATGCAGAGTAGGGATAGAACGATTATTGGTGGCTGTTATTCGGCAAAGCCGATAAAAATCGGCGAATCACAGATAATCTGTAGAAGCCTTTTATTTCGCCAATAGTTGGCCAAGGTGGCTCACTGCAGTTGCGACAAGCCAAGTTCTGTAGCTTGGCGCTTATCGGAGGCTTCTCCCACAAATAGAATGACATCTTGGCCGACAGTCCTGTCCTGTAGCAAGAACTGTCATACATATGAGCCACAAATGGATCTGGCCATTAAAGCCTTGAAATCTGGCCCCCAGCTTTGTTTTGTATACATCTGTTTCCCCCAGCGCTTAGCAAAACACAGATGCCTCCTCCTGCCAGAGCCCCAGCTCCTCCAAACTGTCTTTCTAATCCTACATGCCCTACAGACCTCAGTGCCACCTCCTGCTAGAGCTCCACCCCCTACCCAACCCGCAGCTCGTCTGCTCCCAACCTCCCTGGTATCGGCTCTGACTGAAGCTCTTAAGTACAGAGACTATGTGTGAGTGTGTGTGGCGTGTACTACATTTCTAAAACATAAGGAAAAAAATAAAATAAATGAATAATAACAGATCAAACTCGTTCAGCTCTGAACTGCTATAAACAAATAAAATCAGAAAATAAAGAAGAGGCAGCATTTTAATTAACTATTCCTCAAATCTCCCCTTCTCTGGTTTAATATGGGACATGGGCTAAGCAGGGATTAAATAGGACATGGAGGTGTGGGTTGACAGTGGTGGTTTGGGGAGGGGTTAACAATTTGGGCATGTGATACAAGGTGGTATACAAAATGTGACACACAGGGGTAACAAAGCAATAAAACTCACAGTATCATGTGCTGTGGTGAACGTATCCGAGCTCCACAGCAATAAAACTCTCCGTAATGTGCGGTATGTATCAGAGCTCCACAGTAATGTGCAGTTTGTTGAAACACAGGTTTAAAGTAATTTAAAAACAATGTAGAAAGTTAAAGTTATTACTCCAGATTTGGTGAATAATCCCTTGTGTGTATGCTTAGGACAGGGCCCCTTGACTATTATGGAAGTTTGTTTCTGCAGGTGTGAGAGACACCCACATCCAAAAGGACTATATACAGTGGTGTTCAAAATTATTCAACCCCCACTGAAATTGAGTGTTTTGGCCAGTTTGACATTGATTTTGATCAGTCAGTCATCTTGCTTACAATTAAATCAAAGAGGCACGTGTAGGTCAGACAAATATAACATAACATTTATAATGAAATAACCACAAATGTCTTTTCTGTGCTCACATCATTATCAGTTTTATTCAACCCCCAAGTGACATTCAATCTTAGTACTTAGTACAACATCCTTTTACAGTTATAACAGATTTTAAACGTGAAGCATAGCTTGACAAGTGTCTTGCAGCGATCTACGGGTATCTTCGCCCATTTGTCATGGGCAAAAGCCTCCAGTTCAGTCACATTCTTAGGCTTGCGCACTGCAACTGCTTTCTTTAAATCCCACCAGAGGTTCTCAATCGGATTTAAGTCAGGTGACTGCGATGGCCACTCCAAAATGTTCCAGCCTTTAATCTGCAACCATGATCTAGTGGACTTGGAGGTATGCTTGGGATCATTGTCCTGTTGAAAGGTCCAATGTCTCCCAAGCCTCAGGTTTGTGACGGACTGCATCACATTGTCATCCAATATCTCCTGGTACTGAAGAGAATTCATGGTACCTTGCACACGCTGAAGCTTCCCTGTACCTGCAGAAGCAAAACAGCCCCAAAGCATGATTGACCCCCCACCATGCTTCACAGTAGGCAAGGTGTTCTTTTCTTCATAGCGTTGATCCATGGGCCCAAACAGTTCTAATTTTGTTTCATCAGTCCACAGAACACTATCCCAAAACTTCTGTGGTTTGTCCACATGACTTTTGGCATACTGCAGTCGACTCTTCTTATTCTTTGGAGACAGCAAGGGGGTGCGCCTGGGAGTTCTGGCATGGAGGCCTTCATTACGCAGTGTGTGCCGTATTGTCTGAGCTGAAACTTCAATAATTTTGAACACAACTGTAAGACTGCAAATATGTGAATGCATTCCGGGTCTTTAATAAAAAATATATGTGGGGCCAAAAACGTCAGCTTTTTCCTTTACATATTTATAAATAAAGTTGTATTTTTTCTCTTTTCAAGACCCGGAGTGCATCAATAGATCTAATACACCATTTGGGAGACAATTTGGCTCTCTGACTATTGCACTGACTATTGTGCATGGGCAGGATGGCAACAAATGGGGCATCCCTCCCATCTGGCAGGGAATTCCTTATACAGGAGATACAGTGGTCTAAAAGACCTTGGCAGCTCAGACTTTATATCCTACAGCAGGGGTCAGCATCCTCATCCTTCCAGATGTTTTGGAACTACATTTCCCATGAGGCTCTACAAACCAAATGAGTAGCTGAGCATCTTGGGAGATTTAGTTCCAAAACCTCTGTAGGGCCAAAGTTGCTGATCCTTTCCCTACAGGGTCATATGAGATATCATTGCAACTAGGGCTGAAACAACTAATCGATTAAAATAGTTGTCAACTATTTCCATTATCAATTAATCGGTGTCGATTAATCGTCCTGTGTACAGCACACACTGTTTAGAGTCAGATTGAGTTAAAAACGTAATAAACCTCAGCTTCGGAGCCGATTGCAGAAGACGCGCTGCTGCTTTACTAGGTATGATTTAGTTCTAGGGTTATGTCAGACACAACCAGTTTGTTTTTATTCAGTTTACAACTGTAGTAGCACTATAACACAAACCATAGGATTCTGCCACTGGATGAAGGAGCTGTATGCCTGCGTTTTATCCTTACTTGAAGCTGAAGTCCTGTGCCACCACCCCACCCTCCCTGCCACACCCTCTTTGGTCGGGAACTGCCATTCCCTCCCTTTGGTCTGATCCCTTTCCACAAACTCAGATCCGGTCTTTTGTCCATCCCCACTCCCTCTCACACGCCAGTCAAGTCACTTGAGCAAAGTCACTCCCTTCCACCTCCAGTCCCTCCTCCCACTCAGTTTGTTCACGAAATTATTTTTTTTTAAAAAAAAGGGACACTACGCACTTTAGCTTATTAACCCCAATTTCATGCCGACATCATCATCTATGACAAAAAGTGCTTGTAGCCGCGTTCATTTGAGAAAGTGAACATGCGCTTAAGCTGTGCATGCAGCATCAACCCATCTCTCTGACCAAGCACTCGCATACCCTGTGTGAAAAGTACAGAAGATACGCAATTTGCTTATGAAAAAGGCGGAGGGGCTGTGTTTTTTTTTTTTATACATAAAATTCCTTTTAAGTAAACATTTGTTTTCCTCCGATGAAATAGATTATGAGAATAATCATTAGTTGCAACGTTTAGAGTCTAGACATGACCATGCTGTTTGTATAAAAATAGAAGCTTACATAAAAAAATGTCCTTTATTAAACTGAATAAATGAAGTGGGCATGGTGCAACGTTTAAAATAGTATTAAATGCTTTCAGTTAATGGCATAATGTCAGATTTGTGTTCTTTCACAACTTTAAAATGTAGAGTATATCAGCACCAGATAGCGGCTATCAGCCAGAAAGGCTGTCGATACCCCTTTTCACAACAGATACGGATTATCAGTCTATTTGTTCATTTTAGGGATGCACCGATACTAGTATAGGTACTGATACTTGGTACTCGTGCAAACGGCCCGATACATCCCCCTGATACCGGAAGCCAGCGCTGGGCCGGCTTGCCGGTATCCGCGGGGCTGGGGAAGCTGGCTGCATGCATGAAAAGCACTCGGCCAGCATTCCCCTTTGGCGGGATACTCACCTAGCGGTGGGTCCGGTAGCAGGGCTATGGAGGCTGTGAGGCTGCCGCCAGCCGAGGTTTTGCAGGAGCCTCCCGCAAGATCTCGGCTGGAGGCAGGGTCAAGGCCTCCACGGCCGCGTTACAGATCTGTGACATGCGTGGAGCCCAGCAATCCAGGTGAGCTGGGGGATAAAGTTCCAGACCCACACGGAGGCTTCTTATTGAAAAATAAGAACTTTTATTATGGTAGCATAATTAGACGTTTCAGTCCCAGTTGGGACTTTCCTCAGTCCCCAACTGGGACGGAAACGTCGAATTTTGCTACAATAATAAAAGTTTATTTTTTTCAATAAGAAGCCTCCGTGTGCGTCTGGAACTTGGATCTTCTAGATTTCTACTTTGCAGCCAGATTACTCAGAACCGGAGCATGATACATGGTATGTGGAGTACATTTTAAAGAGAAAGTTCAGACACAGTGCCCAGTCAATGCAAACTGAATGGTCACAATGATACAAGTGAGCTCCCCGTCCCCTCTGTGGGACATTTGGGAGGGCTGAATAGTGAGCACGGATCTGACTCCAAGTCATGTTATGGGATTGTTAATATTCCTCTAATTTATACACAATGGCTCTCAATGCACTTGCATTGGGAGTCGTTGGATTGGCAGGACAATCGCCCGTGCCACTTGACAGCTGCTGCTTGCAGGAAGCCACAATATGTCCCATGAGTGAGCAGCATGGTGAGTTTCCAAACATAACGGAGCGGTTTAAAAAAAAAAAAAAAAAAAAAAAAAAGGAGAGGGTCAGGAAGAGTTAATGTTTAAAATTACCCCCTCCAATTTTAACCCCAGAGTATCCCTTTAGCAGAGATATATATTTTACACATACCTTGCATACCTGCCAAGTTTTACTTTTATACATATATATAGAAAAAAAACAAAAACACTAAACAGCTTTCAACTTTTTCACATTTCTTGTGTGATACAGTATATGCTTGATTTCCCCCCCCCCCAAAGAGAATCTTTTCCTCCAAGCTGCAAAATACAAAAAACTTTATGTATCCAGCAGGAAGAACATCTTGATACAGTCAGATCTATTCTCACGAGATAAACACATAAAAGTTTACATGAAATTCAAAGAAAAAGATCCTTTCCAACGTGACATTAAGAGACTAATCAATCGTGCTGGAGCTGAAATGTCATACAGACCTGTACACTGGTGATTCGATAAGTAGATGACATTTTCTTTCTTTGGCAAATCTCCATAGATTATTACCTAAAATCAGAACACAAAAGTTCACATTAAAGTACAGAAATTAAGACTGCTTTATTGGAATCCCTAGACTTATAGACACGGTTTACAAATAAAAAAATATTAGAATTATGTAACACAATATATTTATAAACATGAACTGAAGCAGACAGTCTAAATTAAATAGTGAAGCTAAAGTGTTTAAAGGAATACTCCAGAGTTACGCGTTATACCCACTGGCAGGTGGGCTTGTTTGACAGGTGAATTACTGTAAATTTCTAGAAGCTTTTTCTCCCCCCCCCTCCCAACATTTCTAATCGAGGGAAGAAACCAAAATGTAATTCCTTGTTACTCCATGCATCCATCGCAGTGTGTAGCACGCTACCAGCGGACGTGCTGAAACCGTATCAAAAAGCTACAACGGACGTAGGACGGGGATACAAAGCGCAATCCTCATAGGATGATCGAGCTTTGTAGTGCTGAATGCACTAACTGCGCTCAGCGAGGTGGCCACACAGGTGTCAGAGTGAAAGGAACATCCACGCTCAAGTGCGCACGTGTGACCTCGGCCCCAGCAAACTCAGTCTATGGAAGGAAAGACACGGTGGCCTCCAGCACTGGAACCAGAACCTCTGATGAGATATCACAATCTGACAGATTTGGAGTGTTTTTTGCAAAGAAGAGCGGGTAAATATTGCCAAGTCAAGATGTGCCATGCTGAGAGTGCTGGAACAAAATCAAAAGGTGTTTCAATAGAGTTTAAGGGTGTGCACACTTATATTTTTAGTTTTTTATTTTTCCTCCGTCCACCTTAAAAGATTTCAGTTTCCTTTTCATTGAGTTGTACAGTTTATAGGTCATGTTAAAGAGGAAAAAGTTCTGAAATGATTCATCTTTGTCTCATTATTTTACATCACAGAAACCTGACGTTTTAGCAGTGGCTATCCACTGTACATGGTTTGACATGGGTCCATGCAGCTACCACACCAGAGAGTGACGCCTCTACACAATTTAAACACATATTTCCAGGCTAGAAATAAAAGAGACCTGTAAGGAAGGGGGCTGGAGGCAAAAAGTTAACCGTGTGTGTGGGGTAGCTCATAATGACAAGGGACCTATTTCATCATAGTTTTGCAGGGATCTCACACCCTTGCCCCCAGATTAAGTCACTAGAAAATAACTGCCCCCCAGAATCCTTTGAAAGTGATCAATGGCCAGAGAATTATGGGAGTAGTAGTTCAGAAACATTGGATGTGGGGGGGGGCAGTGTTTAATATCCCTGCTTAAGGCTGGGTCAGACGAGCGTCAGAGCAGAAGGAACGTCTGTGAGAGAGGGCATTCCTTCCACTCTGACGCTCGTGTGGCCACCTTGCTGAGCGCAGATATTGCGAGCCCTGCAGCGCTGAACGCAATTTGCAGCCCTGTCCAACGCGTGTCTAGAGTTTTGACAGGGAGGCTTTCTGCATGTCTGCAGTTCGTGCATGCACTACAACACGTGACCAGCCCCGAAGCGTCACAACAATGCGACGGACGCCGGGAGGCACGTCAGTATGGGCAAACCTAGTAGCCTTGTCTGACCCCGATCTAAAGCCAGCGGCTGCAGGCAAAAAAAAAAAATCTCCAGCCATCAGCTTGAAAACTGCTGCAGCTACAACAACAGAGCCACAAAATCCTGTGAAAAATAACACTGGCTCCTTCAGAATTTGAAGGAAAACCCCAGGTAAAACAGGGTTTTAGTTAACACACACAATGACAACATGCGATACTTGGTTACAGTGAGAGTGATTTTCTGAAAAGGAAGTAGATAGGATTGCTGTATTTGACAAGGTGGGGCAAGTCTCAAGGTGGAGGTGATAACACCTCCACCTGAACTGCAATCCTACAGAAATATGTTCTGAGGAGCCATCCCAGAATCAGAAAATGTCACGTGAAATTTACAGCTTGTCCAAGATGAGCAGCAGATAATGATTTCCCTGCACATTTCTAAACGTGACAGATAAACCAGCCTCACCTAAATAGACACTATGAGCTACATCATGGTGACCTGGTCCTTGCGGTCTCTGGGATAATGATTTAAAGTGGAGGTCTACACCACACTTCAAGGGGATCAAAGAACAGTCTCTGGTCTGCCTTTCCATGTGAAAAACTAAATACAAGCGGACAGAATCGAATGGTCTAGCGTTCAGCCACTCGTCTCCATAAAGCCTTTGCATCGAGAGGCATCCAATTCCTTGATGTGCACAGATAGATAGAAGTGTCCCAATGGCACAAATCATAAAACCATGCAGTCAACTAGTGTATCACAGTGCAGTGTAATAAGGGATAAGTATTCATAACGGAGTCATGCCAGTGCACAAGCAGAAAAGAATTTGCTTAAAGTACTCTAAATTAGGGCTGTAACTAAGGATTATTTTATTTTCAAAAAAAAAAAAAAAACACGATTAGTCGGCCGATTAAATGGATAAACTATTTCTTTCCTTAAAAAGGAACATTATGAAAAAAACCCTGCCTCACCCCTCCTTTATTTTGTACGCAATTTGCGCAGTGTACATAACGTTCGTACATACATACATACATACATACATACGCAAATTGCATACTTTTCGCAAAGAAGGTGCAAGAGCACCTGGTCAGATTGATGCTGCATGCGCAGCTTAAGCAAATATTTTTCATTCTCCACAAACAGATGCTGCTACAAGCACTCAGACCTGATGAGGTCAGCATGAAAGCAGGGTGAGAATGGGGGGCATTCATCGAGGCCTGACCACTTTAGCTTTTTAGAGTGTCCCTTTACAAAGATTTCATGAACAAACTGAGCGGGAAGAGGGTCTGGAGGTGGAAGAGAGTTTGGGCAAGGGACTTGACCCGAGTATGAGAAGGATTGGGTTTGGGCAAAAGACTGGACCTGAGTGTGGGAGGGAGTTTGTGGGAAGGGACCGGATCAAAAAGGGAGAGGAATGGCAACTACAGACCAAAGAAGGAGTGATGGGCAGGTTGAGGTGGTGACACAGGACTCCAGCTTCAAGTAAGGATAAAACACCAGTGGTAAAGCGCCCATTCCCAGGGACAGCATCTCAGGGATTGTGTTACAGCACTTTTGCAAATGTAAACTAAATAAAAACAAAGTGGTTAGGTCTGGCATAACCCTAGAACAAAATCATGCAGAGTAAAGCAGCAACGCATCTTCTCAATTTAGCTCCAAAGCAGAGTCTGAGGATATAATGTTTAACTCCATCTGACTAAACAGTGTGTGCTGTACACAAAAATCGATTAATGGGCAGCCGATTAGTTGTCAACTATTGTCATTAGTTGTTTCGGCCCTACTCTAAATTAAGTCCTTCAAGGATCCTCCCCACTGTAAAATACTCAGGAACTCAAAAAGAAAAAAGACAGAAAAAAAAAGTCCAATGGCGCGGTAGCATTGTGCTTGGAAACTGGAAAATATAAATAAATGAATGTCAGCTGTGATATGTAATTATGCACTCATCTTTTAGACGCTTACAGGGCTAGTCAGAGAGAGAGGTGAAAACCTTGAGAATTGACAGGAGAATGAGCAATCTAGACCAAATGGGAAAATTTTTCTGGTTTGACTATTTTGACCTAGAATTTGCAATTCTCCAGTCATTCAAGATTTTCTCCTCTTTCTGAATAGCCCTGTTAGTGCCCCGGCTTTGGTTCCAAGAGCATCTGATCAACTATACAGTGACAATCCTTTTAGTTGAAGGAGCTCAATGGACTTCAAAAACAAAATGAAAGCAGCACTTCCATAGACCTCAAAAAACAGAATAAAGAAGATGGAGGTTTCATTGCCCAAGAAGGTTACCACGCCATGCATTAATATGAACGAGAAGAAAAATGCTTACCAATGGTGGAGGCCCTTGTGGATTAGGCTCATCAACAAGAACATGTTGTAACGCTGGCGACACCAGACAGCGGTGTGGCAAGCTCAGGATCCAGTAAAAGATCCTAGAAGCAGAGCTACTGCTCTTTGCAACAATAACAGGAGCGCACAGCACAGGATACACAAGAGAACTCTGCACTACACGGCTATACAATCTAGGCCAGAGACCCTGCACGGTAAATAGCAGCCCTACTCTGAAAGATCAGTCTTTAGAATAGCTGGATCTGCTCTAAGGAAAAACAGTACAGCAGCGCCGTGCAGAATCTAAGGACATACAGATGAATAAAGGAATGTGCATGAGTAAATATTAACCGTACAGATAAGGAGCATCCACAAGAAATGTCAAGAAAAGCCAGGAGTCATAAACCAGAACGTGTACCTCATACAGTAGCCAGGGATCCAGAACCGGGAGCGAAGTCAGCCAGGCAAATGGGTCAGAACCAGGAAATCAGTATCTACACATAACATAAACCGGGAACACGAGAATAACTGGGGAAACAGCAGACAGGGGAAACCAAAAGGAATAAACTGAACCACAAAAATACAGACTAGGACTAGAATAACAGCAAGGAGTTCAGAACACAGCAGGCAAACTGGAACAATGGTAGAGTGATGCTTTAAATAGGGAGGGGATCAGGACAACGATCAGCAGGTGAACAGACACGAAAGGAAACAATTAACCCCCAAGCTGCAACCCAGGACTAGCAGCATAGGGAGAGGCCTGCACATGAAAAGCATAAAAGTATACAGAGGGCCAGGGCTGGAGCGACAAAACGTGACACATGTGATACTTTAATGCAGGCAAGTAACTGACCATACCTACGTTCTGCCAGGGAGGATGTCCTAGATCTCAACCGACCATTTTTCACTTGTGTATTCCATGGATTATAGTGGACTCAATGGCCTGAGAGACTGGTCTGACGTCCCTGCCCAGTGCCAGGCTGATCCTCCCGCAATATGAGTTCATGGTTTGCATGAGAGTCAAAAAAGGTTGAGATCCTCAGAATATTCTACAGTGAGGAGGATCCTTGAAGGACCGATTTTGCTAATACAAGTACTCTAAATAATTTTTCTGCATGTGCACTAGCATGACTCCCTTATTGCATGTCACTTATCTACTATTTGACTGCATGACTTTATATTACAATCAGGGTTATTCAGAGAGCACCGAAATATCAGTGCTCTCCTGTTCGCCACACTTCAGTGAGTTCAAGTCGCCGACCCACCGAAGTCAGCATTCACCGCTGAGTCCAAGTGCGGTGAATCAACTCAAATTTTTAAAATGCTTTTTATTTAATACTGCATGAAAATATATAAAAAGGTCCTATGAATAATAAAAATGTTGGTTACAAAATGCTGTAGGAAAAATAAAAACATTTTGCTGCAAATGAAAAGAATAAATGGTTGAATAAAAAGGTTTTTTTTAAAAAAAAATTAGATTGGGATTGGCTTGATTAAACCGGTCTAACAAAACCACCGAAAATCAGGGCATTTTGGTAGCATTTGGCATTCTCTGAATACATTATTATTATTATCATCATCTTTTATTTATAAAGCGCCAACATATTCCGTAGCGCTGTATAGGGATGCACCGATACCGATACTAGTATCGGTATCGGGGCCGATATTGCCGTTTGCACGAGTACTTGTTACTCGTGCAAACGGCCCGATACATCCCGCCGATACCGGAAGCCAGCGCTGGGCCGGCTTGCCGGTATCCGCGGGGCTGGGGAAGCTGGCCGCGTGCATGAAAAGCACGCGGCCAGCGTTCCCCTCCGGCGCGCCAAATACTCACCCTTCCTGAAGTTCCGGTCTCTGGGCAGTGATGCGGTCACGTGGCCACCGGGCGCATCTGTGACGCTGCCTCCAGCCGAGAGGCCGCGTCACAGATGCGCCCGGCGGCCACGTGACCGCATCACTGCCCAGAGACCGGAACTTCAGGAAGGGTGAGTATTTGGCGCGCCGGAGGGGAACGCTGGCCGCGTGCTTTACATGCACGCGGCCAGCTTCCCCAGCGTTCGACCTGGGGGCAAATCCATGAGAGCTGCGGGGCAAATCCATGAGACCTGGGGGCCAATCCATGAGAGCTGGGGGCCAATCCATGAGACCTGGGGGCAAATCCATGAGACCTGGGGGCCAATCCATGTGACCTGGGGGCAAACCCATGTGACCTGGGGGCAAACCCATGTGACCTGGGGGCAAACCCATGTGACCTGGGGGCAAACCCATGTGACCTGGGGGCAAACCCATGTGACCTGGGGGCAAACCCATGTGAGCTGGGGGCAAACCCATGTGAGCTGCGGTCAATCTCATATAAATTTTTATGAGGTCTGTTCCTATTGGAAAGCGTCACATGACATTAAATAAAAGTATCGGTACCGGTGAGTACTTTTAAAAAGTATCGGTACTCGTACTCGGTCTTAAAAAAGTGGTATCGGTGCATCCCTAGCGCTGTACAATGGGGCAGCACAAAACATGACACATACATGATAAATAAGGAAAAAAGACAACCCTGCCCAAAGGATAGCTTGTCTAGAAAGTACAGCACTTTAACCAAGTGCTCAGCCAGACATCTCGTGAGCTTACAATCTAAGGGACGGGGTAAGTGAAACAGATGGGAGTAGAGGGAAGGTGAAGCTGGTTGCTAAAAGAAATGTTGTGATGGTTGCATGGGAAGGACCAGAAGGTGGGGCTGAGTAAAGGTAGTTAGCAAGATAAGGGATTTTCACTGCCGAAAATCACCGTATATTGCCAGGTTTTTGAATAGCTGAATGGTCACGAAATAACTCCATACGGGGAAATTTACTCTAACCCCTTAAGTGTAACATGCTGATAGCAGTTGGACAGGGGTCCCATTACAATCTGTAGGCTATAGATGACAAAGAGCTGCAGAGGACTATAGGGGAGTTTAAACAGTATAGGCAGCCCCCTAGGTCTGCGGAGAAAAGTTAACCATTCGGAGTGTGTGTGTGTACACTACAGTATATATATATTCACACACTATAAAATTATTCCATTGCAAATGCATATGATCACTTTAAGTAATATATTCCAGGACACGATAGTCTTGCTGCACACTTTATCTAAAAAGGTGCTCAAAAAAGGTACAGGAAATGCTACTGGTAAATCAATTTTATGACAGTGATTAATGACCATTATCGGTAGGATACGGTCTTGACAGAAGTAATGGCAGGAGGCCACTTCCTGTCACAAGCAACACCATTTCCATCGTTATCCTTAATCACTTGTCCCCAGCACAAAGGAGCGTCAGGTTCTACATCCATAAGGGTATATGTCCACTACCAGCAGACACATAAACCACAATTTCCTAGATGTACTTAGATGACATCTGCCAAAGGTGCGAAATGAAACATCTGTAGAGCAGACCCTCTCAGGCTCTGATTTTATTATATTAACCCTCTCACTGCTAAATGCTTTTTATTGAGACAGGTTTAACATTTGAAACATGGGATGTATAGTTGATGCTTAAATCAAAGTAAATTGTTTTTTTGGGTGCCTTGCATACAATTTCATTGGAAAGCGAGAGGAACTTGCGTAAATTTTGCACACTTGAAATACAAGAGCACCTGGTCAGAGTAATTGATTGATGCTGCCTGCGCAGCTCAAGCCCATCACTTCTATTCAAAGTAAGGTGAACCTCAGGAGAATGACTGGAGAAGTGAAAATTCTAGGTCAAAATAGCCAAACCAGGAAAATTCTCCCATTTATCACACTTTCCAAATCGGCCATTTGGTCTAGATTGTTCATTCTCCTGCCAGTTCTCCTGGTTTTCGCCTTTATCTGAATAACCCTGCATGTCTGCCTTCTACCAAAATGAAAGCTATGTGCACCCTCATAAACTGGATGCTGTCAGCATGAAAACAGGATGAGAAGGGGGATGGGGGGGGGAACATTCCATGCAGCCTGAACACTAAGTAAAAGTGTTCAGGGTGCATAGAGCATCCCTTTAAAATAATTTCATGAACAAAACGGAGCCGGTGGAGGATCTAGAGATCGGATGGAGTTTGGGCAAGAGATTGGAACGGATTGTGGGAGGAAGTTTTGGGGATGGGACTGAACCAAATAGAGGAATGGCAGCTCAAGGCCAGAGAGGGTGAGACCGGGAGGGTGATGTGGTGACACAGGACTCCAGCTCCAAGTAAGGATAACACACCAGCAGTACAGCTCCTCCATCCAGTGGCAGCATCCCAGGGTTTGTGCTGTAGTTCTGTTACGGTTATAAACCAAATAAAAACAAACTGGTTATGTCTGACATTAACACAGCAGCACGTCTTCTCCAATCAGCCGCAGAGTCTGAGGTTATTAAAATTGAACTCTAAGGAATGCTGTACACGGACCGATTAAAATTGATTGTTTCAACCCTAGAATAGTGAGGTGAACTTTGGCATCCCAGGTGTTTTTGAACTACATGTCACATGATATGTAGTCACACATATGGCTGCCAGAGCATCATGGAACATGTAGTTTCAAAACAGCTCTTGCACCAAGCCTTCCCATCACTGATTTAATATGCAGCTTAGGCTAGTGTTGGACAAGCGTCTTTGGAGAGCAGAAGCAACGTCCGTGAGAGTGGACGTTCCTTCCACTCGACGCCCGTCTGGCCACCTCGCTGAGCGCACTCGGCACTGCAAAGTACGATCCATCTATGGAGGATCGCACTTTACAGCCTCGTCAACGCACGTCCTAGCTCTTAAGACACTTGTCGCGCGCACATTTTGTGTGCGCGCACAAGTTTGTGACCGGCCCTGTTGCATCCGTTGCAGCGTTGTGACACTGCCGGTAAGCACGTCAGTACAGGTGCACTTAGCGCACTCATCTGACGCCAGTCTTAGCCGCACCTGACAACTCTGTCAATACAGGGTGTGGCAAAGGTGTTAAGAGGTATTCTACAATAAACTCGCCATCTAGTGGCAAATTTCATTAACAGCCACTAAAAAATGTTGGCATAAGAAAAAAAAAAAAAAAAAAAAAAGGAGGTAAAATAGTCAAAAATATCTTTAGTACATTGAACCGTTTAAAGCATAAAACTGACGTGGATTCATCTAACGGCATTGTACGAGACGTTCACTGTTCCAGTAGAAATGGTAGAGGCCAAAACAGTAATTGAATTTAAGCAAGCATGGGATAGGCATAAGGCTATCCTAAACAAAAGATAAATCCAGGTAAAGTATCCATGTAATTGGGCAGACTAGATGGGCCAAAAGGTTCTTATCTGCCGACATTTTTCTATGTTTCTATTGAAACCAAAGTAAAACAACGACATTGGCATTTTTTTTTATTTAGAAGGAAAAAAAAAAAAAAAAAAAAAAGAAGAAGTGTAGATATTCAGGATATGCTGGACGTTATTTACAGGTCACAGCACCTTGAACGTAGGTACCCAAGGCCCTGCTGGGAATAAAATGGGGGAAAAAAAATAAATCCCCAAATAACGCAAATGCTCCCGGGAGTCTATGCGGCCTGTGGAAGCAGAGCTCATATGAACAACAAAAGGGTCAAATGTCACTGCAAGCTGTAACTAATCAGCTCCATGTCGTGTGGGTAAATGCACTTTGCTCGGCACAATACACGTTTTATATGGTATTTGCTGTAACCTGCAGAGACGCTTAAGTGGGAATCTTTATAGTAAAGCTAGATCACTGACATTCACATATACACAGGAGGGTGCGGGGTGCCGATTTCACTGCAGCATGATGGTGGCCATTGATTGGCCGCAGAGGACTCCCACAGTCTGGCTCTCCTGATCTTGGAGGCACAGATGATGGCCCAGACTTCTTGTACTAAAATTTGACTGACAGTTTAGGAGGCAGATCATTTGTTAGAATTGTATTAAAATCTGAGCATCTGCTATTTGTTTTTCCAGTAGTTTAAAATATTCCAAGTTGTTTATAAACAACATAAAAGCTGAACAAATAGGGATATTCTAGCAGCAAACTGGCATGTGACATTTAGAAACTATTTAACCCCTACAATATGGTTTAAAAACAAGCTTAAAAATTCCCACGCCCAACATAACAAGTATAAAGGGATTCTCTTAAACTGGGTTAAATTGGTAGAGGGGAACCTAAGGGGACAGACATTAACCACTCCTGAACCCCCAACAGTTTTATTCCATTATAAAAATAAACCTTTCTTTCATCTCTGGGCTTCTTTGACACTGGACCAGACTAGAGAAGGCGAGGTCTGGGGAGGGAGGGGGGGGGGGGGAATAAAAAAAAAAAAAAAAAGGGAAACGTATCCCTCTGGAAAAATTGGAGGAAAAAAAAAAAAAGGAAAAGCTGCACACATACAGGTTCCGTAGCGCTTTACAATGGGGGTAAGCACAAACTTGAGATAAATAAAGATACATTAGGTGCAGACAACCCTGCCCGTTGGATAATTGTTTTGGGAGCAGAGGGGGAGGGGGCAGAATTCCGTGAGCTTACAATGTAAGGGACAGGGTTATGTGAAACAAGAGGGAGCAGGGGGAGTGGAGCTGCTGGCAAGAAGATTTTATAGGAAAGGCCAGAAGCTTGGGCTAGTTTGGGTAATTAGCAAAGTAGAAGCAGTTAAGGACTTTATGTTGGGAAAAGAACTTTCAAACGTTGCAGAACATAGAACATCTTTAGGGATTTAGTCAGGAATGTTGTCTGGAATTCTGCAAAAGATATCCCTCCTGCAACACGGTGGCATGGTCTCTGCGCGTCACAACCTCTGACACCTCTTGCATCTCGCTTCCTTCAGATTCCTGCTGCTGCATGCGAGAGAATCTGGCCTATGTGTAGTAATATTCAAATCAAGAAACCATGACATGTGAGAGGGAAGAAAAGCTTGTTTGAAGTCATGCAAACCTTAGGTTTTTAGAAGACCATGAAAAGAAAAAACACAAGTTTGAAAAGGAAGAAAGTTCAAAAACGGAATTACATATATATGTTATGTCTGTTTCCTTTGAAGCACCACTCCAAATTTAAACCTCGCTGTGGACCTTACAACCCCCCGTATCCATACAATACTGGCACAAATAACGCAAGGCTAGGGTCAGACGAACATATTTTTCACGTCGACTGTCAAAAAGTGCGTCCAGACGCACTTTTTCACGGAAGACGTGATAGCGGTCATACGATGCGAAATTACAGCTGTGATTTTAGACAGAGCTATGAAAAACAGATGGACGTGATGTTGGTCGGACATGCGCAGTGTCTGACATCTAATCACGCACACACACCGCTATGCCGACGCAGCGCACTCTATGCGTCAGTACTAGCGGTTCCACGTTCTCAAAAAAAAAAAAAAATGCGTTTGCTTGCTGTTTGCGTTGCGCAGCCGAACTTCGTACTTCATTGGATGTCATTTGCTGCTGCTGCTACTACAGCCGTGATAAAGTGTGGCTGAACGCACGTTTGCACTGCGTTCGTCTGACCCCAGCCTTACTTAACCTTTTTATTTGCTATTGAAGCCAAGGGGCTGAGGGGACACCTCCCTGCTTTGAGGGGCTGATTGGGGAGGGATCCTGTGACCATTACCACTAGCATTAACTGAAGTGCTAAGCTTATCTGACAGGGAATCACTCTCCATGTATGCGTTTGCCAGAAATACTGAGTTATTCCCTATGAAAGGTTTGCTGTCAAAAAGGAGTGACAGCAGTGAGCTTGAGAGTGTCTTACAGGACAGACAGCCTTCCAACTCATTCCTTCTCCATGACCCGCATAAGAATACCTCATGCCCCACACAAGAAATACACGCACGAAAAAAGAAAGTCTTGCTATTCCAGTGGGGAGAGTTACAGCTTAGGCTAGGGTTAGACGAACGCAGTTTTAACGTGCGTTTAGCCGCACGAAATCACGGCCGTGCTAGCAGCAAATGACGTCCAATGCCGGGGAACACACGACGAACGGCCGCACGAAAGTTTGTCCGTGCAACGCAAGTGGCAAACGAACGCATTTTTTCGAGAACGGCAAACCGCTACTACTGACGTACAGAGTGCGCTGCGTCCGCATAGCGGCGTGTTTGCGTGATTGGGAGACGTCAGACGCTGTTAATGACCGGATAACATAACGTCCAGACACAAAAAGTGTTTTATTGATGATCCGTACAAAATCACGGACGAAAAGGCGCATCGTATGACCGCTAACGCGGATTTCGTGAAAAAATACATCCGTTCGACCGCACTTTTCCACGGACGACATGAAAAATGCGTTCGTCTGACCGTAGCCTTACAGGGCAGTCCTGCACTCCGTGCCACGTCAGAAAGACGACACGCCAGTGTGATCACTGAGGGCCAAATCGAGCATTGCTGCACGACAACTCCCAGCTAGCCTGACCCTCAGACCAGAGGGCAGAACAAGACGGTGCCCGTCACTGGATCAAGGAAAACACAAACTGCAATATCTTATCACAGGATGAGAAATCGCATTGATCTTTAAAAAGATCCAACTGACGGCACATGGCGCTGGCAGGCAGCATGCTCCTGGACAGCAAGCGGCGCACACAAAGGACAAACGTGGCACCAGATGGTGGAAGCAAACAATGGCCTTTACTAATCAGCGAGGGATGACACCACATTAATATGACCAATATTTATCCATTGATGCGATTTCACAGACCAAGCCTATTGACAGTGGGGTTACGTCCAGCAGGCGGTAATACTCTGCCCCCCCCGGGACCATGAGGAGAGAATGCCAACCCGGGTGACTGATACTAGAGGCCTCGTAAAGACATCAGTAAGGAGTAAGGGACACGAGAAATATACCAGCCCAACGTGATCACCAACATGTAATGCCAGGGTGTGCCAAAAAGTAAAGATATGTCCCCAGGCAGCGGAACATCAGATTTATCACAGCGAAAACGTGAATCTTTATTAAAAAAATAAGCGGAAGGTGAAAGCAGAACATGCTGCGCCGCACAGACACATCGAGTCACAGCGGCCAGACTGAAACTGTGTATAAAGTGATTCCCATCAATATGCCGGGCCCAGGCAGCACACGTGTCTGCCCAGCCGCCAAGGACATGCTGTATATACATCCTGCACGGCGTATGGATGGGACTGGCTGCAGCCCAAGGTCACAATCTATGTATGGGCATTATAGCACTTTGCTGTCACAGGACCGGTGCAGGACTCAGCCTGCTCCATTACAAGCTCAGGGCATGCTGCTCTAGCTAAAAGGTGGGGTTTATCTACTAAACAGCAAACTGATCATCAACTTGTAAAGCCCATGCCAGCACACACTGGGTATGGTTGACCCAGGCTCTGCCAGTCACATGACAGTGGCATATTGGCTCTTTGCTCACTGTTTAGTGAATAGATCCCATTGAAATTGTCCCTGGGACGTGCCAGGGGGGGGGGGAAGGGACACACACAGGCGGTGACAGCTCCCTGTAACGGGCACTGACAGACTTTGGTACCCAGTAATCTTTTCAGCCCCCCCCAGTAAGCCCCCTCTCCCTGTTGGCGCGGTGCCCCCGGTGCTGACCTGCACGCCGGTGTAATGCTGGAAGAAGAAGAGCACCATGCTCTGGTACACGTTGTAGATGTGCTCGTCCCCCCGCCAGTACAGGCCGCGGGGAAGCAGGGCGCCCAGCAGCCTCCAACAGCCCCAGGCCAGCAGGTAGGTGGGCGCCGTGCCCAGCATGAGGGCGGCAGGCAGCACATAGCGCAGGGAGTAGGTGTGCAGCACGGCGGACAGAAGCATGGCTGCCACTCAGGCCGCAGCCGGCAGCGCACCTCACTGACACCGGGCGGACACGTGACAGGCAGAAGGAGGGGCCACCGCACGGCCCAGTAACCCACAGCTCTGGCGAACCTGGAGCCCCAATATAAATCCCAGAGGCCCCTCTTCAGCCCTGGGGTAAAAACCACCGGCGAGTTGCAGGCTGACAGACGCGCACAGCAGTCAAAGAACAAGGGAGCACGGGAGCTTCTTAGAAAGCTTGACGTCACGGAGGTTATAGGCACAAGTCGGCCATCTTGGTTAAGGGCAAATTGACAGGACAGACAGCAGCAGGTTTGCCAGTGGAAGACTAGCCCGGAGGAGATTCATCTCCATCACATTGTCCGTGTGCAGGGCTCATTCATATTTTTGTTGACTCAGACAAGGAAGACTCCAGGCATTCAGTTTTTTAAAAACGGAAACACATTTAACGTTGACAGCTGCATGTTGTGGCTATTTTACCACCTTTTTTTGGCTCTCTGGATATATGAGAGTGTGTGTGTTACGGTTAAAGGCCGAAGTGTGGTTAATCATAGGATTACCCGGGTAATCCTGACATTACTCAGGCGTCATTAGCAAAAATCCGAAGTGAAATGAAATTTTGGACTTTACCCGGGTAATCTGTAAAGTATCCAGAGGCCTTTGGGTACTCCAGTTTTCTGCTCTGTTTTAACCGGGTAATTCGCTCATTACCCTATTGTTGCTGGATAAAGTGTGATGTGCAACGAAACATCAGACTTTATCTGGGTAATCTGCAAAATATCCAAACGCCTCTGGGTACTCCGCTTTTCTTGGATTTTCAGCAGGTTACAGTTGACTGAATTCCGAGGATTACCTGGATAAAGCTGCAAACTGGCATCTGACTGATAACAAAATAGTGTTTTTGTTATTTTTAATGAAATTGTATCCACTGTCACAAACCGCACTAAATAACTGTCATGTAACTCTGGCATTGGTGATCGCACGCTAACCTGGTTTCGATCATATGTATCCTACCGATCACAATATGTGTTAATTTCTGGCAGCTCCCCTCCCAGTCACATGCGGTGTACCCCAAGGTGTACCCCAAGGCTCAATACTCGGCCCCCTGCTATTCACAAATGATCTGCCCAACGTCTGCAAAGCCTCAACTGTACACATGTACGCAGACGACACTGTGATCTATACCAGCAAACCAGATCTCCCACAGCTGGAGGCCATTCTGCAAGAACAATTCACAGAGGTAGAAAAGTGGATCAAACACAACAAACTTTTTTTAAATACTGACAAAACTGTAATGATGCTCTTTGGAACAGCACCTAAACTACACAAATTGCAAAATCCCCATCTATGTGTTGGGACAAAATCAAATGGCACACTGACCGCAGTCACTTCTCTCAAATATCTAGGTATGTGGTTGGACCCTAATCTATCCTTTGGCCCCCACATCGAAAAACTCTCATCTAAACTTTACCCCAAACTAGGTGCCCTGTACAGAAACATATCCTGCCTGAGCCCCGCGGTAAGAAAGCAGATTGTACAACAAATGCTTATGCCAGCCATTGAATACGGAGATGTAGTGTATGCAGCGGCCCCGCAAACGCACCTTCAGAAACTTACTACATTGTATAACTCCTTCTGCTCTTTGTGCTACAATGTAACTACATGACCCACTATTGTGACATGTTAAAAGAGCTAAACTGGCCGTCGCTGGAGTCTAAACGCACCCTTCACCTTTCCAGCATGGTGTTTAAGAGCATTTCTGGGAAGCTGCCACCCTACCTGAATAGACTGCTTCCTCCAGCAGTTCCCTCATCCTATAACCTCCGATCCAGGACCAGCACCTTACTTACAATACCACAATACAAAAAGAAAGTGGCTCGATCCTCATTTTCCTACAGAGTGCCGCAATTATGGAATAACCTCCCAGACGCCATCAAATCTTCCCCCAGTCTTAAGTCACTCGAGCTCCTTACTAACATACCTCAATACAGAATGCACCTGTAAACATGTAACATAATGACTATTTCCTACATATTTATTTTCTGTTAATCTGTATATTTGTGTTGTTTTTTTTTTTTTAATATCTTGCATTGTATTACTTTGTATTTCTGTAAAACTTCAATGTTCTTGAACCCAGGACATACTTGAAAACGAGAGAAATCTCAATATATCCTTCCTGGTAAAATCCTTTATAAATAAATAAATAAATGTAACTCTGTGCGTTAATTGTCTGAAAATTAATTTATGAAGATAAAGATATTATATAAAGAGTAACCTAATGGTTATTATGTTTTATAAATGATATATAAGCACATATGACACATAATAAAGATCATGTAACTCTCTAACATTCATATAAGAAACACATCCTGTTACTCTGTATATTCATTATATCTGCAATACATTTTAATGTTTGTCTTTTGCCATTTTCATTGATAATATCCATAAGTAATAGCAAAATTCACTTTTACCCAAGCGGGGTTGGATGCTCTGCAGATTACCCAGGTGAAGCTGTGGATAGTCCTCAGATTACCCGGGTGAAGCTGTGGATAGTCCTCAGATTACCCGGGTGAAGCTGTGGATAGTCCTCAGATTACCCGGGTGAAGCTGTGGATAGTCCTCAGATTACCCGGGTGCAGCTTCAGATTTGCACATTATCCGGGTAAAGTGTGAATTTTTCAGCTCTTCCAGACGGTTACCCAAGGGTAGTTGGTTAGTCCTAAAATTACCCGGGTAAAGTACGAAATTTTCATTTTTTTGCAGCTTTACCCAGCGGTTTTGGGTAATCCTAGGATTAACCGCACTTCGGGCTTTACCCGTAACATATATATATATATATATATATATATAGCTCATCGATATTCAGTGACTCAGAGACTTCTTATTGATTTTAAAGTAGAATTTTAAACTTTATTGAGGTCGACGTTTCAGTCCTGCCGGACTTTTCTCAAGACACAACAAACAACACAAACCAACATCTTTAAAACAGTGAACTGATTAGCATCACCGTACAGGTGGGTCCGGGCCAGCCACTGGAACCAGGAAGATTCAGTGCTCTTCCGGAAACCCAGGACACTTTCTGTAACCCAGCAACAGCCTGAATGTAAACACACATATTGCGCTCAAAAAATAAAACAACAAAATAACAGTGAAAATAAACTGTGTGTTGCAGCAGAGCATATGCAGGAGCAAAAAACATAAAAAAATAGAAAAACCTTAATGTGCCGTGTTTTATAACGCGGGTGAAGGAAGCAATGCAAATTATCTTTCTCATTAAGACCCTTGGGGACCATGGTATCCAAGGTGAAGATCCAAAACAATTTGCTTTTAAAAGTTCCATTGCCCTATCACCTCCTTTTATTAATGGAGGGACATGATCAATTCCCATTACTCGTAAGGAATAGAGTGGATGTTGCATCTCCTTGAAATGTCATGCCACCGGCTGCAGGTTTTCTTTCCCTGATAACGCTGATTGCAGCCCAGTGATTGGCCAAACGTTCACGTAACCTATTATTGGTCTTCCCGATATACAAATGTCCACATGGACAGGACAAGCGGTAGATCATGAACTTCGTGGTACAGCTGATGCGGTGCCTAATCAAATATTTCTTCCCACTGTATGGGTGATGAAAACGTTTTCCAGAAATCATAGAGCTACATGTAATGCAGCCCGCACAGCGGTAACATCCTGGATGTTGAACCCGCTGTTGTTGAAATAAAGAAAATTGATCCGTGTGCACCAGAAGATCCTTTCGATTCTTGTTTCTTTTGTAGCAAATAAGTGGAGACTGTATACATTTTTTTGGTAAATCTTGTCAGCTTGAATGATATTCCAATTGCGTTTAGTACATCTGGCCAGTTTTGTAGATCTTGTATTGTAAGTTTGTGGAAACACCAATCTATTCGCATCCATTTGTTTATCCATCCCAGTGTTAGACTGATCTTTAAATTTCTTTTCAGCAAGACCCAGTGCCCGCATATACAGTATATGTATGACTCCCTGGAGTGCACGCCTTCCTGGTGAACTATACTTTTTGGTATTTTTTTGAGAGAGCCTTGTGCGATCTCGCTCCCACGAGATTTGGTATTTTTTTTTTGGTATTTGGTATTTTTGCATTGTTTTTTTTTTATTTATTTATATTTTTCTAGTCACGGTTTCTTGCCCAGATGCCATATTTGACGGATGAAAAGTGCTGCCCCATGAAGCATTCATATACTGCAGAGAGTTATTCAGAGGAGAGATCACATGGGGCTGATATGAAAAGTGCTGCCCTGTGATATGCAGCTTTCCTATACTGCGTGGTTGAAATCAAAGTATATATCTCATGGAGGTTGATACGACTAGATGTCATGATGAGAGGAGGAGTGTGCAGCTGTCACAGGAATAAAGTCAAACTATCTCATTATATTTAGAAATCTCTTTGCCATATATAAAGGGCCCTATTACATTCTTCACGCAAAAACGCACGAGCAATGCGTGAATTTTTGCGCCAAGCGTTAAACGTTAACGCGTGGAAATCAACGATGGAATTACAATCCTCTCTCATTTTTTTATCCGTCGAGCAATATCGCACGTTAAATGGACGCGCACAAATGCGCGCGCAGAAATCAATGTGCGGACTGTTTTTTTCACGCGATTCAGCCAATCAGAATTAAGAACCACAATTGTCTCACGTTAAGTTTTTGTGCCTGTCAAAGTCAATCTGAGTATATATGCTGCATCAATAATAAATGCACGTACAACGTCTCAAATTTATTGGTTTGGTATGTGTAGAATGTGTAACTATACTTTGCTGTATTATTTTTTTTTTGGGCTGGTGCATTTGGGTTCGGCCAGGTTGTTCAAATTTGCCTTTAACACCAGCTTATCCGTTCAGAAGATCTGTGAGTGTTTTGCAAATGCTCTCTGCAGATATTTAGTTCAAACAGCGGCTCTGGAGGGAGTGTCTCTTGCAGTGAAAGCCATAAAGTGCTCCACAGTGAAACACGTCGGACACTATCACGTGCCTTGAGATAAAACAGGCATGCTAAGGGGAAAAACTTGCACTTGCTAAATGTCCCTTCACGTCCCTGTTTTACAAGCAGATTACAAGGCAGGCGCTGAATTCAGCAGCCTGCCTCGTTACAGCTGCTAACCCTCCAGGATACATGTGGCAGCGCTAACCGCAGCCGCGAGTATCACCTCCTGGAGTTCATAGGACTCCATAGAGCTTTGCGCTTCTGGGCCAAGAGCCTTGTGCGATCTCGCTCCCACGAGATCACAGAGGGAGACTGGGAACTATTTCTTCCCAGTCTCACTCTGGTCGCAGTAAGGAGAAACGGCTGATCAGGCGACCGTTCTCGCTGCAGAAGGAGCGGTGAGTAATGGATTGGTTTATTTATTACAGGTTTAGCATTAGGAAGGTAATTTTGGGGGGGCATGCATTATAGTCACTTATCCTGGCGTTAACACTTAATGGAATGGTGCCCTGGGAGGTGATACTTGCGGCAGCGCTACTGCAGTTAGCGCTGCGGTCCGGGGCAAGGTGCCAAGGTAACGCAAAAGGGGACGCTACAGGGAAAAAAAAAGGTGCATATTTTCCCCATTAACATCCCCATTTTAGCACACAGTAAGTAATAGGGCCCATTGTTTTTAGTGCCAACTGAAGTTTCCGCTTGACTTGGAATAGAAAATTCATTATTTGAATTTGACCATAGAGCCATGAGAGTTGAAAGCTCTCTCGCAAATACTAGCTACTTTCTGCAAATGGAGGCAATTGAGCTTCAGATGACATCTGGCATTTAGACTATACTAAGGTACCACGACGTTTATAAATATGGTGCATCATCACTGCCACTTTTAAAAAGAGTGTTTCTCAGAATAATGTTGATAAGATAAGTATAGGTTTGGGTTAAATAAGGATCAGAGTCCGGGATAGTTGCAATGTGGCATTAGCATCACTGTAAAGCGTTGGGGTAAGCTGAAGTCAATTTACTGTGAACCGTTATTCCTTTTATTCCAGGCTAGTCAATGGAAGTCCCCATAATGTAAACCTCATACTGCAATGCATTCCTGTCCTGAAATCCCCTTGCAGGTTAGGGTCATTAACCCCTTCACTATCACGATAATACAATCTTCAAAGGCACCACCAGGTCCCTGGGATCCAGAATATGTCCTTAAAGTTACAGAACATTGGACACATCAGCCAATATACAGGTAAAACTCGAAAAATTAGAATATGGTGCAAAAGTTCATTTATTTCAGTAATGTAACCTAAAAGGTGAAACTAATATATGAGATAGACTCATTACATGCAAAGCAAGATAGTTCAAGCCGTGATTTGTCATAATTGTGATGATTATGGTTACAGCTCATGAAAACCCCAAATCCACAATCTCAGAAAATTAGAATATTACATGCAATCAATATAACAAGGATTGTACATAGAACAATATGGGACCTCTGAAAAGTATAAGCTGCATATGTACTCAGTACTTGGTTTGGGCCCCTTTTGCAGCAATTACTGCCTCAGTGAGGCAATGTGACATGGAAGCTATCAGCCTGTGGCACTGCTGAGGTGTTATGGAAGACCATGATGCTTCAATAGCGGCCTTCAGCTCTTCTGCATTGTTCGGTCTCATGTCTCTCATCTTTCTCTTGGTAATGCCCCATAGATTCTCTATGGGGTTCAGGTCAGGCGAGTTTGCTGGCCAATCAAGCACAGTAATCCCATAGTCATTGAACCAGGTTTTGGTGCTTTTGGCAGTGTGGGCAGGTGCCACGTCCTGCTGGAAAATTAAGTCAGCATCTCCATAAAGCTCGTCTGCGTAAGGAAGCATGAAGTGCTCCAAAATCTCCTGGTAGACGGCTGCGTTGACCTTGGACTTAATGAAGCACAGTGGACCAACAAAAGCAGATGACATGGCTCCCCAAATCAACACAGACTGTGGAAACTTCACACTGGACTTCAAGCATCTTGCAGTGTGTGCCTCTCCATTCTTCCTCCATACTCTGGGTCCTTGGTTTCCAAATGAGATGCAACAGTTGCTCTCATCAGAAAAGAGGACTTTGGGCCACTGAGCAACAGACCGGGTCTGTTTTTCTTTAGCCCAGGTAAGACGCTTCTGACGTTGTTTGTTGTTCAGGAGCGGCTTGAGAAGAGGAATGCGACATTTGAAGCCCATGTCCAGGATCCGTCTGTGTGTGGTGGCTCTTGATGCACTGACTCCAGCCTCAGTCCACTCCTCATGAAAGTCCCCAACACTTTTGAATGGCCTTTTCCTGACAATCCTCTCCAGGCTGCGGTCATCCCTGCTGCTTGTGCTCCTTTTTCTTCCACACTTTTCCCTTCCACATAACTTTCTATTAACAGGAAGACAAAGTAATACAATACCAGCGCTGCTTGAATAGGGTCCACTCGTGACACCCAGTTTATTTCCAGTGAGGACAGGAAAATACACAACACAGACGTTTCGGGGTCACAGCCCCTTCCTCAGTGCGTAGTGCCCTAACCCTTAACAGACAAAACCCATATATATATACAAACACATAACAGGTAGGACAGCCAGACCTCTCCTCAGCAGGTGAAAAAAATCTCCACAGATAATTAAGACAAAATGGTTTCACAATACTCTTACCAATTTTCCATGTGTGTATGTATTGAAAACGGCGATAGCGGGCGCCATTGCGCATGCGCAAAACAGCCAGATTAACACGCAGGACCGGAAGAGCCTGCGGTGAGCTGGCAGGAAGTAACCAGGATCAGGAGAGAGAAATGGCCACACAGCGGCCATATTTGTAGTTTTTTCTATTAATGATGATCACAGGGCGGAATACACTCCAACTATCCATCCTGGTCACACTGAAAACACTGACAGGGTTAGAAAGGCTAAAGATAGCCAGGTCTGAAAAATACAAAAATAAGCCACACAAATATACAACAACATAAACCAATGTGAAAAATAACATGTGAATATATATACAAAGTGTATAAAAATATATAAAAATAAAACACTGGGAAATAAATATAAAAATGACTGGCTCAGCATTTCACGTTAATTGTTAGATCTAAAGTCATAAAAAAATGACACCTTCCAGGTATTCATTAAACTGTATATATTGGCAAACATATAACCATCTATACAAATAAGGAGAAGAATTAATTTAATTATTTTGCACCAAAAACAATATAGCTCACCCTTTATCATCAGATGCCTCGGGATGAAAATCAGAGAAACCAGTGCCACTCAAGTTTCTCATTAAGACCATGAGGGGCCACTGTGTCTAACCGATACATCCATCGCACTTCTTTTTGAAGCAATATTCGATCTCTATCGCCACCCCTCATTAGTGGGGAAACTTTTTCCAATATTTGATAACGTAACTGGGAGACATTAGGTCTCTTTTCCCTGAAGTGTCTTGCGACAGGGGATAGAGATTCGGAATTCCGGATAGATGTTTTGTGTTCAGATATCCTATCTTTAAAGGGTCTAATGGTTTTACCCACATAGCCCAATCCACAGGGGCATTTTAATAGATAAACAACAAAATCGGACTGGCATGTAAAGAATCCTTTCAATTTAATGCTCTCTCCTGTACGTGGGTGCGTGCAGACATTCCCTTTCAGGATCCCATTACAGTGGTTACACTGTAAACATGGATATGTACCGTATGTAGGGGTGGACAAAAAAGTCTGTCTCGCTCTCGATTGAGTGTCCGCTCTAACGACAAGATCTCGTATGTTTTTATTCCTTCGCATAGCAAAGACAGGGGCATTGGGAAATAAATGCCCAATGTCACTGTCACTCTGCAGAATATGCCAATTAGATAAAATGATCCTTTTAATATCTCGGGATAACGGTGAAAATGTACTTACAAAAGGAACCCTCTCAAGTTTCCTTTTTGGTCTATCCTGTAATAAATCATCCCTATCGACATTAGAGATTTTAAGCTGGGCTTGATTGAGTACCCGTCTACTGTAGCCCTTCTCTCGAAATTTGGTTCTGAGCCCTTGTAGTCTAGAATCCAATTTAGTTTCATCGCTCACTATACGTTTCACCCTCAGCATCTGGCTAAAGGGAATAGAAACTTTCTGCCCGCGGGGGTGATAACTTGAGAAATTCAATAAACTATTAGTGTCAGTAGGCTTAATATAAAGATCAGTGGCGATATGGTCGCCTACCCTATAGACCTGCACATCCAAAAAATGTACAGACTGTATATCAAACTCCATAGAAAAAATGATATTGGGATTCCTAGTATTGAGATACTGTGCAAATTCATTCAACTCACACCGAGAGCCCATCCAAATCAAAAAACAATCGTCGATATAACGAAACCACTTGGAAATCTTGTCACCAAAGGGATTATTCTGCCAAATATAGGACTCTTCAAATGTAGTCATATACAGATTAGCGTAAGAGGGTGCCATATTCGCACCCATGATAGTCCCTTTAACCTGTTCATAAAAGATAGATTGATATCGAAAATAATTTTTCTTAAGGACTATCTCCAGTAGAGCCATCAAAAAATCAATCAAATTCCTCGAGATGGTAGAGCACAGAAGATGTTGTCGAATAGAGCGGAGACCCTCATTGTGAGGAATGGAGGTGTAGAGGCTACCAATGTCAAGGGTAACTAGAATGGATTCAGCAGGTAATACAACATTACTCAATTTGAGCAAAAAATCTTTAGTATCGCGTACATACGATAAAGCCTTAGGTACAAGGGGCTGTAAAAATTGATCAATAAAGATAGCCAAAGGTTGAAAAACAGAATTAGTACCGGCGACAATAGGACGCCCTGGTGGCGGGAATATCCCTTTGTGGATTTTTGGCAGTGTGTAAAAGACTGGTATCATCGGAAATTTAATACGCAAGAATTTGCCAATTTTGGCAGAAATTATTCTTTCCTCAAGTGCCAATGTAACAACGTTATCAATAATCCTAGAAATCTGTTGAAAACTACAAATATGGCCGCTGTGTGGCCATTTCTCTCTCCTGATCCTGGTTACTTCCTGCCAGCTCACCGCAGGCTCTTCCGGTCCTGCGTGTTAATCTGGCTGTTTTGCGCATGCGCAATGGCGCCCGCTATCGCCGTTTTCAATACATACACACATGGAAAATTGGTAAGAGTATTGTGAAACCATTTTGTCTTAATTATCTGTGGAGATTTTTTTCACCTGCTGAGGGGAGGTCTGGCTGTCCTACCTGTTATGTGTTTGTATATATATATGGGTTTTGTCTGTTAAGGGTTAGGGCACTACGCACTGAGGAAGGGGCTGTGACCCCGAAACGTCTGTGTTGTGTATTTTCCTGTCCTCACTGGAAATAAACTGGGTGTCACGAGTGGACCCTATTCAAGCAGCGCTGGTATTGTATTACTTTGTCTTCCTGCGAATTATTTACCGTCTCATCCTTGATGCTGTGAGAGGGAGTCAATACTCAGCTGCAGCTGTACAATTACTCTATACTTTAGAGGGTGTTAACGGACACCCTTACTCCTGCCTTTCTGCAAACTTTTTTCAAGTACTAACTTTCTATTAATGTGCTTTGATACAGCACTTTGGGAACATCCAACTTTTGCAATTACCATTTGAGGTTTTCCCTCCTTATGGAGGGTGTCAATGATGGTTTTCTGCACAACTGTCAGGATTAGCAGTCTTTCCCATGATTGTGATTCCTACTGAACCAGACTGAGAGACCATTTAAAGGCTCAGGAACCCTTTGCAGGTGTTATGGCTGAATTAGCTGATTAGAGTGGGACACTTTGAGCCTAGAATATTGCACCTTTTCACAATATTCTAATTTTCTGAGATTGTGGATTTGGGGTTTTCATGAGCTGTAAGCCATAATCATCACAATTATGACAAATCACGGCTTGAACTATCTTGCTTTGCGTGTAATGAGGCTATCTCATATATTAGTTTCACCTTTTAAGTTGCATTACTGAAATAAATGAACTTTTGCACGATATTCTAGTTTTTCGAGTTTCACCTGTACTGTAGCTTGTTAAAAACAGCAAACAAAAAACAAGACGTCTCAGACTGTTCATTGTTCTGATACTAATCAGCAGAGAGTCCTCTCACAAACAGTACATGCAGTCTCTAAATGCACTGTAATGGTTAGAGTGGATATAGACTGTAGGTGTGTGTAGTGGTTATAAGGTAAGGTGCAATTTAAAGAGGTTTTCCAGAAAGCCACTGTGTCCTACCACTGACTTTATGGAAAACCACTTGGTAGTGAAGAGGTAAAGCTGTGTTAATTTTCTATTCTGTTCACCTCAAAAGATGTATTAAATGTATTGAAAAAAAGAATTCTGTATACATGACATTAAAGGATAGGACACTGCGGTTTTATTTATATAGTTGCATTATATTGAACTGTGCAAATACTCACTTCCTCCTCGTGAGCTTGAATTATGACAGAAAGGAAAGTAAGCTTTCAGATCCTCTTTGTCTTATTTTATATTTTTAGCGCGGCAGACCAATAAATTCTGTGTTAAAGATTCAGCACTTCTCCTTCAAAGCCTTGCGCTCCTAAATCAAAAGTCCAATCTATTTTGCACTCCTACTACTATATGACTATTAATAATACTTTGTAAACAGCTTAAAAGCTTTCACTGCTTCTTGTTTTGTCTCTAGCACTCGCTTTCCAGCACCCCGAGACTGACACCATTCTCACCATCAAAGCAGAGCAGCACCTTCTCAGATTATTTTCAGTAGCTCAAAATTCACTCTCCTATGTCTGAATTATTTCTAACACTTACACTTTTGACATTTAAATGCACCCCTTCCCAAAAATACTTCTGTCTGTGATAATGGAGCTAGACAGAAAATGGCCTCATATGACTAATGCAGTGATTCAGCCGACTTCAATAAAACATAGCCAACAAAGCTAAGAGGTTTTGCAAATGTTCTGTGGTTTATTTTTTGCTCTATTTCATCATATTGCAATATATTTAAAATCTAAACATCCTGTACAATGCACAAAGAAGATTCTCTCTTTCCATCAAATATTTACCTAGAGAAAAATATAAAGAGCGAGCAAGGACTGGTATATTCTTCACCTACATTTTAAATAATTCCATTAAATTACACAAACAAAAATAATCTAACAATAAAAAAATCTGTACTTTTTAATATTTTTACTAACCCTTGCACTACTAAAGAGTTTTACATTATACCACTTCCAGGAACCAATGGTTTTCAGGAAAACCACTTTAAATTACCCCTTGACATTTTTATGCCTTCTTTTGGATAAACGGCAGTGATGGGGATGTGTGGAAGGTTGAACTTGATGGACACTGGAACATCTGTCTCACTGTTTGTGAGGGTAGTCACTTGAGACCTGGGTGCATGGACCTAGAGATGTATTTTGGAGGTGCAGGCCTAATGGGTTATATTGTTTTCCAAAAAACAGATGTATGTTGCTCAGTCTGAGCACCCCCCCCCAAAGGGGATAATGGGTTAATAAGTGTTAAAAATCAATCTTTATCAGAATTTATAATTGTTGATGGAACAACACTAAAAACACACAAAACTAAAATGAAAAGTGCAAAAAAATTGGTATATGTATTAGCAGCAATATTAAATCAGCGATATAACAGTATATAGATGTATACGCAAAGAGAGAGCTATTATATATTTGTTGGTACCCATTAAGCTATCAACATGCCATAGATTAATCTCAAATAATCAATCTCAACATATCTTTGCTGCTCTTTGGACTAACAGTCCCACAATCCTCACTCACTATGTGACTAACTTTCAATTCCACAGTCTTCAACAGCACCACACTTCAAGTGGTCAAAATACACTTCTTCAGAAAGCGAGTAGAATGATTCACGTTATACATTAGCCATCAGATTCTAACTAGAAGGTAAAAACTAAATATATATTTATTGTAGGCATGAAGATTTATGTATTGGCGTTGTACGGATCGCCCATTATGCCAAATGACTGACTGCTGAGACTGACTGCTGCTGCTATGAATTTCTTAATTCACTGCATGGGTTGCCATTGAAAAACTCAAATGCAAAATATCTCTTTATGAAGAAATGTATTTTGGCACCTTGTAGTGCGTAGCTCTAAGGCTAGGGTCAGATGAGCGCATTTTGTACGGACTGTGCGTCCGTGCAGTACGGACGTACTTACTGACTGACAACAAGGTAGTGGCCACACAGTCCGTTTTTTTTCACTGACGGATTTTTTGACTGATGTAGCAGGGAAAATAAATTACAATGAAAAAACATCCTGTCCGTCAAAAATGCTGGACGTATAAATGCAGTCCATCTGACCTCGTTTCATCACTCACACACAAAGCTACACGGACGTTGCAGACGTGGCGCACTCCGCACGTCCGTTCTAGCAGTATTACGTTCTTGCCTAACCTGCGTCCGTTTGCTGCGTCCGTCTTGCATCCGCACTTCTGTGCGGACGTACTTCGTGTGTGGGGCTCCATTCCTCAGAATGCTATGCTGCCACGGACGTACAAATGTGCGGCAACACGGACGTGATAACCGCGCTCGTCTGACCCCAGCCTTAAAGACTGTGAATTGAGAGCTAGAGTCACATGATGCCAGACGGGTCTCGTTGGCACTGTGCAGTTTCACACTTGCACTCCCCTTTTCCACTCCACCCAGGCCGGATAAAAAAAAAAATTCTGATATCGGAAATGTTAATTATTAATCGATCTTCAGACACCGGAAATAATTGGCTTGCACAATCAAATTACCTCATGTGTTATCATTTTCACATTGCACCAGCCAATTACAACACCCAAGCTAATGGAACCATAAAGTGTGACAGAAAAGCAAAAGGTGATGTATAGAGAAAATAAATTGCTGAGGTAACAATATATATTGCACATGTAATATAATTTCATTCATCTTCTGGATACTAGTAGTGTTATATTTTCAAGTCATTAGATCTGTCAGAAGATAGTGATATAAATAAGATTTCTAACCAAAATCAGTAGTTTGTGAGATGATATAATGAATTGTGTTTCCTGTTCCCCATGTGCCACAGAATTGCCATGTCATGTTACACAGTCAGACTGCTCTTCATCTCAGTATAAACAGTACTAGGTTATGTTTACAGGCTTACTCAGAGAAAGGTGAAAACCAAGAGAATTGGCAGGAGAATGAATAATCTAGACCAAATAGCCGATTTGGAAAGTGAGATAAATGGGAGAATTTTTCTGCTTTGGCTATTTTGACCTAGAATTTTCACTTCACCACTCTCTGAATAACCCTGTATGTTTATGTAGATATTTGATTTGTAACTTCCTATATTGTAACATATTTCAGTCAGGAACAATCCATCATATTTTCTCTTCATCTACAACCTCAAATGTCTTTCATAGGGTTTAGAAATGATTTTGGTCTAGAGATTGTGATTAAAACTGTATTTACTGTACTGATCTTACAAAATACAGTAAAGCAGAGCACGTCGAGCAGCGAGAACCCCTAATGGCCGGCCAGTGCAGCACATGCTCCACCATTGGAGAGCCACTTCCCCCAAATATACGAATATAAAATACATGTCCTACAAAATACACATGCTGCACTCTAGCAGACTTAGTTAGAGTGCATCTTACTACCCCAAAAGACATTGGGGTTCTACTATCCCAACAGAACTCCTCAAACTTTTTGACTCTATCTGTGCAATTACTAGCTAGTGTATTCATTGCAAATAAGGAACTAGGTACAGAATGCCACTATCAGGTCTATTCAAAGAAAGGTGAAACTTCGGAGAATGACTGGAGAAGTGAAAATTCTAGGTCAACATGGCCAAACCAGAAAAATTCTCCCATTTATCTCACTTTCCAAATCAGCTATTTGGTCTAGATTGTTCTTTTCTCCTGCCAATTCTCCTGATGTTCACCTTTCTTTGAACAGACCTGAAAGTGTTTATATATATATACAGTTGTGTTCAAAATTATTCAACCCCCAATGCTGTAAAAGGGTTTTAGGGAATTTAGTGTACATTTGTAATTGTATTCAGAATGAAATCCTACAAGGACTTTTTAAAGAACCATATGCAACTAAAATGACATCAATTGGTTTTGTAATACAGTAGTAAATGTTTCTTTTGTGAATTCTTCATTGACACAATTATTCAACCCCTTAAAGACTACCACTCTGAAGAACAGAGGTTCATTCAAGTGTTTTCAATCAGGTATTGAAAACACCTGTGGATGTCACGGAGCAGCAATAAAGCATAATAAGCACCAATTAGGCAGCTTTAACCCTTTCGCTGCTGAGGCTTTTCCCGCCCCTATGCTGAGGTCATTTTTACCTGTTTTGCGCATCATGTTTAAACGTGTTTTGAAGGCTTATTTTAGTATATGACCCAGACATATTATATATCGTTCTTTCCGTCAGACTCGGTAGATTCATAATATGTCATTATTATATGTATACGTTATGTCATATCTGTATATTATAACAAAAAATGCAATAAAATATGTATTTTCAATAATTTACAATGTGTAAAGTGTTTTTTTTCACATTTTAACATGCGAGCAATTGCGGTTATATTTTGTATGGGGTGCGTTTGTTAAAAAAATTAGAGATGGGGTCTCGTTACATTTTTTTTGGGGGAAAATTACACTATTTTTAACAAACGCACCGCATACAAAAATCGTTAGTGCAGCATCATTGTTCACATTATAATTGAAATGGGAACAATATTGCTGCATTAACAAACCAAAAAAAATAAAAAAAAAGTGTTTAATTATTTTTTTTTTTTTTTTTATTTTTTTTTCATTTTTTTTTTTACAACATTTTTCACTGTAGTGTTTGGTATCGTTGGAACGGCCATGCTCTGGCCGATCCAACCATACCAAAATTTAACCCATAGCTGCCACGGATCGGGAGATAGGGAGTTCATTGGAACTCCCTATCTCCACAGTTGGTGGCAGTTAGGGGTTAACTCTAGGACTGGCGTCATCGTGCTACGCACGATGACGCCAGTCCTCTGGGGGAGTTCCCGAAGGCTTGGCCGACATCCAAGATGTCGGCCAGCTCCGGGAAAGGATCGCGAACCGGCGCTTTTGAGCGCCGATTCGCGATCCAGCTCCCCAGGGGTTAATGCCAGGCATCATTTGGAAGGGCAGGCTGTGCCCTTCCAAATGATGCCTGGGTTAACCCCCGCAGAGCCGCCGATCGGGAGGGAGAGAGGTCCGAGAGCTCCTCCGCACTGCTCTGTCGGGTTCAACATTTCTTCTGGAGGGAATAGCCAAATTGGGGGGAGGGGGGCGCATTTAGTTGAGATTGTCCACATGCCACCCCCATGTGCATATGTGTATATATGGTCTGAGGTGTGTGAGTGGGTGTATATATATATATCTGCGTGTTGATATATACGTATATATAGGTCTGCGTGTTGATATATACGTATATGTCTGTGTGTGGTATCAATGCATCCCTACTCTAGACACAGCGCTCCATGTCCCTGTAATATATATATGATCAGGGGTTACCTTTTTTTATATTTTTATACACAATACCTCAGAGGGTTTATGGTGTGAAGGCACTTGCTGCCACCAAAGGCAAAATATTTGGGTGCACTGCCACTGACGCCTGTACCAGATTCATATCATTTTAATATTGGACCGCAGGGTCCACCACTGCACTCTTCCACAATACCACAGAGGGGTTACCGTGTGACGGCACTGTTGCCGACACTAAAGGCCCAATTTTAAAGCACCTATTGTTACTTTCATCCAAAGCCTGCATACGTTTCAACAATAATTTAGCCCAAAAAAATCACTAAACTTGTTCTGCGTGTCCTAAAATGTCTCCTTTTCATACAGGCTGCCGCCCCAAGCAGTTGTTTATGAATAGATTAAAGGAAAACCATTTACTGTCATTTGAAATGTCATTTTTTTGTTTTTAAATGTTTCTATACATCCTACAAATCCGCTACTTCACGGGCAGTTTATGGGGACCTCCTAGGCACGATATTTGAAGGAATTTTTCGTTTTTATTCTTAACCTTTAATTCGTGGCAAACTCACTGTTCCTTTAAAAACTTTTTTTTTTAAAACTTTTTGTCCTTGTTTCCTGTCCCCCAGGGCACTACACAGACCCCCATACACCTTTTATGGCAAATATCTTGCATATATGCCCTCTTGGAGGGCACTCTAAAAATCGAACTTTCGAGTCTCATTGACTTGCATTGAGTTTGGTTCGAGTTCGAACTTTTGAAATTGTTCGAGTTCGAATACGAACCGAACACGGGGGTGTTCGGCTCATCACTAATCCTAAGCATACCACCTCATCAGTGAAGCATGGTGGTGGTAGTGTAATGGTGTGGGCATGTATAGCTGCCAATGGAACTGGTTCTCTTGTATTTATTGATGATGTGACTGCTGACAAAAGCAGCAGGATGAATTCTGAAGTGTTTCGGGCAATATTATCTGCTCACATTCAGCTAAATGCTGCAGAACTCATTGGACGGCGCTTCACAGTGCAGATGGACAATGACCCAAAGCATACTGCAAAAGCAACCAAAGAGTTTTTGAAGGGACAGAAGTGGAATGTTATGCAATGGCCAAGTCAATCACCTGACCTGAATCCCATTGAGCATGCATTTCACTTGCTGAAGACAAAACTGAAGGGGAAATGCCCCAAGAACAAGCAGGAACTGAAGACAGTTGCAGTAGAGGCCTGGCAGAGCATCACCAGGGATGAAACCCAGCGTCTGGTGATGTCTATGCGTTCCAGACTTCAGGCTGTGATGGACTGCAAAGGATTTGCAACCAAGTATTAGGAAGGGAAAGTTTGATTTATGATTATTATTCTGTCCCATTACCTTTGGTCCCTTAACAAGTGGGAGGCACATCTGCAAACTGCTGTAAGTCCTACATCGTTCTCCTGAGTTGGATGTACATACCCTCAAATTAAAGCTGACAGTCTGCAGTTAAAGCACATTGTGTTTGTTTCATTCCAACTCCATTTGTGGTGGTGTATAGAGCCAAAGATGTTAGAATTGTGTCGATGTCCCAATATTTCTGTACCTGACTGAGGTCCAAAGAATGATAATAAAAAGGGCTGTTACAGAAAAAATAAGTAAAGATAAAAAAAATCAGACTTTTTTTTAACAATAAAGAAATCCAGAAAAATGAAATAGCCTAAAAAAAAAATCGATAAATAAAGAGACTCTTTACTGCAGAATATTATAATGAACGGTTTATTAGATATTGGATTAAAACGGGAATATTTTTAACATTGAAGCCTATGGGATTCGCCTGAATAAACCTGTCGAATTAAGCCACCGAATGGCAGGGCAATTTGGCAACTTTTCAATGCTGGCTTTTGCTCTCCGAATAGACGAAGCATTGCTTCTCTATGGGGATTTCACTGCCCTTGAACAGGCAACGAACAGACACCATATGTGCAGGCAATTCGCCAAGATTTGGCGAATTGCCTGCTCTCAGAATAGCCGAATGGCCAGGAAAGGTAACCGTACGCTGAATTTCAGCGTTCGGTTACCTTTCTCCAGCCATTCGGATCTTTTTGGCTAACCCTGTTAGTGAAATGACCAGGTAGCTATTTTGGATCGAAAGTGTATTGTGTACTGGTGCAGGGTACTCTTTTCTATCAGTCTCCGTGTGTCACACCTAACTGTTAATTTTATGTTTGCTTTGTCCTTCCCATTGTACAGCACTGCAGAATATGTTGGCACATTATAAATAATCATATATGGAAGGCAAAGAAAAGTACTGCTCGTGTGTGTATGTTTTTCAGACTGAAATATGAATAAGAGAGCTTGAACCATTTATTTTAATGCCTTGAACAGGAATGATAATAACATCTTGTTTTCTTCCTAAGTTTTATCACTTCACACTTGAATTGGTCAGTATGCGTTTGACACATTCATTAACATTGTTAATTCCCCCTAATCACTCGGATGTCTATGAATCTACTGAGGTTATGAAAGTGATGTTCCCAGGGGTCGTCCAAGAAAGGAAATGGAGAATATTCTTTGAGAAAGGATGAAGTGGGAACATATTTTAAATTATTTATAGTAACTCAATGAGCCCTGGAAATCCCAGGCATCATTCCTCTAATAATAGCTGTTCAGAAAGCTCACAGGGAAGAGTTACAATATTTTTTTAATAAAATGTCCAGTTGAAACTGGTTGCGAATCCAATGTTATTTGTGGTTTATAAAATCACTTTGCAGCAATTTGTGGCACTTAGGGAAGTCTGCAATTCCAATTCTCTAGAGCAAGCAAGTTGCAGCTTCATAATTCATATAGTAGGATGTAGAGCTATAATAAAGGTAAGGGTTCTGCTGCTGCTCCTAAATATAAATTTATCAGATCCGGCAGCAAAATATGTACTTATCTGCTCTTTCTTCTGTACATTATCGCCTGGATTACGGCGCTTAATTTTGCTTTTGAGATATTCAGCTTTTTTAATGCCACTACCCGAGTATTCAGTGGATTTCTCCATATTCTTTACATTACTCGAAAGTACATGTCATTTACATTACTTAAGCACACATCTAACATTTAATCCTGTACTTCATTTTACTTTGTGCCTCATAAATGGACCATCTTTTATTTGTTTTTGCCCAAATATTAGATTGTAAGCTCATTTGAACGGAGCCCTTCTTGCCTATTGTTTTGGCCTGCCACCTAGCTTTTTAGGCTTGTCATCCACTGGATCCATAGTCCTAAAACTATCTGGTTGTCAGACTATGGATGGGGTGGACTGATAACTCTTGCAGCCCAGGCTAAAGGGCTGCAAGAGTTGTCACTCGACCCCTGTCCATAGTCTGACAACTACGTCTCCCACCCCATTGTGCCTGCCAAAATGCAAGCCACAACCATACATATGAGTGATATATATATATATATACATTGTTGTATTACAGAATTTATTACTTCATACTATTTTCAAAATGAAATTGCGGACTCTCCACCTAACAGCAACCATAAATTACAGTCATTTCAGTAAAGTGTAAAGGGCAGTTAGGTCCAGGACTACCCCGGACCTGTCATTCCCTATGCATTCAAAAGCATCACAAACCCGGCGGGCACCACCCCTATGCACCTGTCTTCACTTTTTAATAGCGGCAAAGATTAAATCTAGGTGCCGATATGATTTCCCCATAAATATCAAATGCAGTAGCATTGTGCGCCACTGAAAAAGGGCAGGCCCGACCAAGCCTTAGGATGGCCCTCATGGGTCCCCTTTGAGGTCAGGGCCCTCACTGCTTTCTTGCCCTAATGGTCAGTCCATCTCTGATTATACAAAACATTCCAGCTTGGGCACCATGTATGGTCAATGATAGGAAGAGGGTCCTTGCTCCACGACCCTATAACAGCATTCTCAATAAAAATTCCAGTTGACCAAAGTATTAAATCAAGTGGATTTCACCAGCAAAAATTACGACGTTTTGACTAACCGGTCTTTGTCAAGTCTAGTCTAGTCACCCCTGACTATGGTTGATCCAAAATGTACGACTAGGTGTCATCTACTGGAGGCGATTGTATGAAATACAGCACTTTGTCCGTGAGTTCTCTTTGATAAAAAGTAATTTAACCCCTGCATGAACAAAGCTCAGTGCTACATACATTGTCGTAAACCATGTTTTTAACTGTCCTGACTTACATGTATAATATATACACAGCACATACAAGCATGTGCTGTATATGTATATATATATATATGTTCTGTCTATATACAATATATGTGTGTGTTATATACACTGTGTTCACAATTATTAGGTAAATTGTATTTTTGAGGATTAATTTCTTTATTAAACAACTACAGTTCTCGGTCAACCCAAAATGTTAATAAACCTCAAAATGCGTCTCTTCTGCCCACCTGTTGGTGCGCTGCCCTCACCATTGGCTGCCGTGGGCCGGCCTGAACTCTGGCCATCTCCCTGCAGCCAATGATGGGCAATGCGCGTCAGCTGCATAGGCAGGCCGAAGGAGGGGCCCCACTGCAGCAGCCGGCTAATGGGTCATACTAAGCAAGGGCAGCAAGGGGTTAAAGTGAGAATAATATACAAACAACTCAAAATTTAAAAAACATTTCTGACATTTTCAAAACAAAATCAGTGACATAATATAGCCACCCTTCTTTTCAATAACAGTCACGAGCCTTCCGTCCATGGAGTCTGTCAGTTTCTCGATCTGTTGATGATCAAACTTTTGTGTAGCCTCCCAGACACTGTTCAAAGACGTGTACGGTTTTCCTTCACTGTAATTCTCCCATTTAAGATGGGCCCACAAGTTCTCAATAGGGAGTAGATCAGGTGAGGAAGGAGGTCATGTCATTATTCTTGCATCTGTAAGGCCTTTACTTGATAACCACACAGTGGAGAACTTTGATGCATGCGTTGAAGCATTGTCCTGCATAAATATCATGGTCTTCTTTAAAGATGCAGACTTTTTCCTATACCACTGCTTGAAGAAAGTGTCTTCTAAAAACTGGCATTAGGTATGGGAGTTGATTTTGAGTCCATCTTCAACCTGAAAAGGTCCAACTAGCTCATCTTTAATAATACCAACCCATAGAAATACACCAAATCCAACTTGCTGGCATCTGAGTCGAAGTGGAGCTCTGTGCCTGTCACTGATCCAGCCACGGGTTCATCCATCTGGTCCGTCAACAGTCACTCTCATCTCATCAGTCCATGAAACCTTTGAAAATACCTGTATTCAGATATTTCTTGGCCTAGGCTTGACGTTTCAACTTGTGTGTCTTGATCAGTGGTAGTCAGGTTTCAGCCTTCCTTACCTTGGCCATGTCTCTGAGCACTGAACACCTTGTACTTCTGGGCACTCCGGGTAGGTTGCAGTTCTGGAATATGACAGCACTGGAGGATAATGGGTTCCTGGCAGCTTCACATTTGATTCTCCTCAAATCTTTGGCAGTTACTATGCAGCTTTTTTTCTCAAGACGTTTCTTGCGGCCCTGTTGACTATTTGCAACAAAACGTTTGAGGTTTCTGTGATCACACTCCAACATCTTAGCAATTTCAAGAGAGCTGCATCCTTCTGAAAGACTTTTTACAATTCGTGACTTTTCATAGTCAGTTAAATCTCCTTTTTGCCTGAGGAGAAGAAGCTGCCTAAGAATTATGCACAACTTGATATAGGGTGTTGATCTCCTAAAACCACACCCTCCCTCATTACACAAATACACATCACATGATATGCTTAAATCCAATAAGCATTCAAGTTTATACAGCTTGGAGTTTGGCAATAGGCATAAAAAATTTAATCTGGTCAAAATGCTTACTTGCCTAATAATCGTGCACACAGTGTATACGTATAAATATTTGTGTGTTGAATAATCGTATGCTATGTGTGTGTGTATACAGATCCACAAAAGTGTGCAACACAGATGTCTCCAATGGAAAGTTTATTAGAAAACGAGTAAGACAGCAGATAAAAATACGACGTTTCGGTCCTACAAGACCTTAATCATGCATGATTAAGGTCTTGTAGGACCGAAACGTCAAATTTTTATCTGCTGTCTTACTCGTTTTCTAATAAACTTTCCATTGGAGACATCTGTGTTGCACACTTTTGTGGATCTGTGGATGTTCTTTGAGGTTTGGGCGGACCTCGCTGGCGTTTGCACCAGGACTTCTCCACTAGCCTTACGAAGCTCTCCCTGGGAAGGTACATCACGCTTCCTGTGTGTGTGTGTGTGTGTGTATATATATATAGGCAACTGGTCCAGATCTTCTGGCTTGCAGCAGAAAATCCCATCCAAATGAGTGCAGTCGCTAGTCTGACGTAGTCTGTTGAATTCTTAAGACTGACGTCGGATGCAATGGATGACGTGTTCATCCTCTTCCCATGGGGGGATTAGCACCTATACGGATGACTACTGATCCAGTGGACGACGAGTCTTAGAATATCTTGTCTGTTTTGGCTTAAACATTGTACAGCTCTCAGGAATATATTGTTACTATATAATTAGGAGTGTGAATTTAAATCATTATTACATGATACCAATGGTTTTGTGAGTTTTCCTAGGATGAAAAATGTTGTTGGTACTTACATGTTTTATAATCATATCACATGACTATCTTTTCCTATATGTGTTTCCTTAGTACTGATTGTGTATTTTGTGTTTCATGAGCAAGAATTGGAAAGCCATTCAGGGTTATTCAAAGAGATCCGAATTGCTGGAGAAAGGTAACCGAACGCTGAAATTCAGCTTACGGTTACCTTTCCTAGTCATTCGGCTATTCAGAGAGCAGGCAATTCGCCAAATCTTGGCGAATTGCCTGCACATACGGTGCCTGTTCGAGTGCAGTGAAATCCCCATAGAGAAGTAATGTTTCGGCTATTCAGAGAACAAAAACCAGCAGTGAAAGGTTCCCGAAATGCCCTGCCATTCGGTGGTTTAATTCCGCAGGCAAATCCCATAGGCTTCAATGTTAAAAATATTCCTGTTTTAATTCAATATCGAATAAACCGTTGATTATAATATTCTGCAGTAAAGAGTCTATCGATTTTTTTAGGATATTTTAAGCATTTTTCGGGATTTTTTTAAAAAACAAATTTCCGATTTTTTAAAATTTTACTTATTTTTTCTTTAACAGCCTTTTTTATTATCATTCCCTGGACCTCATATGTAAATTTCAGACATTTTCACTCAGTAGTTTCTTTGCAAACAGCGTTTCACTTTTCAAACATTCAAGCGAACTGTTTTTTTAATTTATTCACTCCATTCGTCTGCGGGGTCGGCTTTTCCCGGCTCCTGCTCGGGTTTTTCCGGCATTTTCGGTGGGTTAATCTAGATGTTTTTTCGGGTTTCAGTGTGCGTTCGCCCTCGTTTTGCGGTGAGTTTTTGTTGGGTTTGCGGCGACTTTTCCCTGCATTTCGGCGGCCCTGTGGTGCTCGCTGAATACACCGCAAGGTCGCCGAAATGGGATCGCCAACTCGAACCAAATTGAAGAGAACGAAAAGTCACCAAACGTGCGGTGGCTTTTCGATTCTCTTTGAATAACCCTGATTATCCGTGCAGTCATTTTGGCTCACATTTTGCAAATTCAGGTGACTTTCAATTCCTCAAGTTTCTCAGTTTAGTAAATAATCCTCTTTTGGTTCCAGAATAGGAATTTTCCACAAATGCTCTCTGCTTAGTAGGAGTACATGTGTTGGCTTACGAGAGTAGCCAGGAAGTTTAACTGACATTTACTGGAGCTTCCCATTCTCAAAACCAGATGTTTAGACCTCCTAAAGTACACAAAGTAACAATCACTAATGGAGGTCAATGAATGGTACACGTGGTGCTAGAAGAGTTTGGAAAAAAAGTATATGTATTTTATATGTTAGCAGCTTAGTTTTAAATTATGTATAACCTTTGCTTCAGATATATAAAGTACTATAATAGACCTCTCCTAAGAGACCATGCTGTAATAACTGAATTATTAAGTAATTAAATGATTGGTCCATGGAAACAATAATATAAGTAATATAGACACTTAGAATTGCTTTCACATCTTTTTCTCTACAATATTTAAATGTTGTTATTTGTCCCCTTGGAGTTGAGCATTATCCAGGGACTTATTTCCTCTTCTACTGATGGCCCTGACATGATATAAATAGAATCTTTAAAATACTGCTTCTATGCTACAAAATATGTATTAAGATTTCATCTTCGATAGCTCCCAATAATTGATCATGCCCTGCAGTTCAGGTTTAAAAAGTGATGTTTTACATATCCAAAATAAATGTAGGGCAATGTTCCTGATGTACATAGTCAGGTTATGTCAACTGTGCTTCCCACATCTGAGAATCATGACGGTAATATTTCACTGCCCCTTGGAGGCTTTTGCCAGCAAGGTGCAAAATCATGGCTAGTGTTATTGTTGGGTTTAAGGTTATGCTTAAGGTAAACCCTAACCCCAGCCAACAAATTCTGTATCATTTTGCTTCATATTTAGGCAACAGATTCTGCTTCTTCTTTTCACGCTTGCATCACAGGTAGGTACAGAATACGGTGCCTAAATGTTACAAGTATTTGTAAAGTGCTAACAAGTTCCATAGCACTGTACAATGGGTGAGACAGAATAACAAATATACATACAAGTTAAACACACAGAAAAGTAGGAGAGAGGACCCTGCTTGAGAGCTTACAATCTAAGAGGAGAGGGCACACTAGGCGTGGGTAAATAGAGGACCTGAAGTAGCAGGGTGCATGTGAGCTGGGTGGGAAGATGGCACAAGAAATGTACAGTGGAGGAATCATGGAGTGAGCCGATAGGCTTCCCTAAAGTATTGTGTTTTCACAGACTTCTTGAAAGACTGGAGAGATGGGGGAAAGTCTAATGTAGCGGGGGAGGGAGTTCCATAGAAAGGGGGCAGCTCAGGAGAAGTCTTGAAGGTGGGAGTTGGGGTGTGGGTACGTGGAGCTAATAGCATCAGATCATTGGTAGAGCAAAGTGGTCAAGGCGGGATGTACCTGCTAATAAGGGAGGAGATGTAGTCAGTGATGCAGTTATGGAGAGCTTTGTATGTGAGCACCAGTATTTTGAATTGGATTCTAAAGGAAACAGGAATCCAGTGTGGAGATTGACAAAGGGGCGAGGTGCAAGAGGTGCGTGAGGTGGATTAGCCTGGCACAGGCATTCGTAACAGACTGAGAATCTGGGACCTCATATGACCAGAGAGAACAAGGTTACAGTAGTCAAGGTGGGAGATAAGAGCTTGGATGAGCATTTTAGAGACAGGTTAAGACAGGTATGAATGCGTGCAATGTTTTTAGGTGGAAGTATACAAGATTTGGTTAGTGACTGAATATGAGGAGTGAAGGAGAGATCAGAGTCGAACAGGAACTCAAGGCAACGAGCCTGAGTGGTAGAAATAATGGTGGCGCCATTCACCTAAAGGAAAATGGGTACAGGAATGTTAGTTTTAGAGGGAGGGAAGACAAGAGGTTCAGTGTTAGAGAGACTGAGCTTTAGGAAATGGGAGGTAACCCTTACACTAATAACGAAACCCAACGTTGATTCTAAACCTTACTGGCATCAGTAAAATGATGCCAGTGTGGTGCTAATTTTCACTGAACAAAAAAATGGTGCAAGCGTGTAGATTCACAAGAAATTTGACTTTTTTTAAAACTAAAGAATTAGGAAACATTTTTAAATGGCGAGTTTAACATGTCACATCCTGTGGTGGCCTCAAGATGGTAACTTTGTCACAGGATACCCCAGTCAACCTTGGTCAAAGGGCCTTAGTTGAATTGTGGCTGTGAGACCGCATGAATGTTTTCCCTGGTAATACATGCATGCGATGATGAGCGAGGAGTGCATTTTTGTAGCTCTCACAAGGAGACAGATATTCCAGTTCAGGTCCCCATAGGGCACAGAGCCGGTGACCATCTTGCTTCTCCCAGAGTAGCCCATTTAGGAATAGAAAGGAATACAGACTTCGATTTGGAGGGAAATTTATTTATTTATAAAGGATTTTACCAGGAAGGATACATTGAGATTTCTCTCATTTTCAAGTATGTCCTGGGTTCAAGATGATGTAAAGCTGGCTGTCCACTGGGTCCGTTTGTGTGATTAACAAGTCATCCATAGTCGTCAGACTAAGCCCACAACACAGAGGAGAATCAGCCCTCTTCCACTGCCTCCAACTTCCATCGGATGTCTTCAGACGACTTTGTGCGACTACATCAGACTAACGGTTTTACCAATTTGAATGGGATTTGTGGGACGAAGACAAATGACCTGGTACAGCAAACATGAAATAAATGCCCTGATTTTCGGTGGTTCAGTTCGACAGGTAAAGCAGGCGAATCTCATAGGATTTAATGTAAATTAATATTTTCCTTTTTTCATTTTTCTTTATTAAACCGTTTATTCATTTCATTTTCAGCAAAATGTATTTTTATTTTTCTGAACATCCTTTCATATTTTTGGTGTTTATTAAAGAAACTTTTGATTCCCAACTTTAAAAAAAAAAAAAAAAAACTTTTTTCTTTTAAGTTCTGAAACAGACTTTTTATTGTTTTTTTAAAGGACTTTTTTTATTATTTAGACATATTTTAAATGCCTTTTTTTTTACTTAAACACCTATTAATTATAGGAGGTTTTTTTCCCCCTGCGGTCTTCGGCGGCGTGTTTCTTTCCGGTGGCATTCGGTGAATTTTTTTTCTTCAGTCTGGTGGTCTTCGATGGCGTTTAACGGTCTGTCCGTCGGTCGATCTGGGTCGTCCATAGTCGCTTGAGGTGGACGATCCAGATAGTTCAAAAAAGTTGTTTGTAGTCGGACAGCCAAGTCGGTCATCCGACTACAGACCCAGTGGTTCGCCAGCCTAAGAATCATTGTATGGTTGTACAATGGGGAAATAACAGAAATGCAAAGAAATTGAAGCTCCAGTGCAGAGTTTCTGAACGTCCTTCAATGAATATACACTTATGCAAAGTTTATCGCAAAAGATACAGAATTAGGCAAACTGTACAAAATTCAAGCTCTATAAATCCTTTTCATAATAATATTTAAAAAGAGAGAAAATTCCTACAGAATGACAACTGTAAACACATCAGGGACTTTAAAGAAGCGGCAGATAAGCGTGTGTTCCAGCAATTACTATTTATCTCAGATGGCAAGGCCACAATAAATCATTCTTCTAAAGAAACAGAACTGCTTAAATTGTTGTCAATTTATTCAAAATATAATATATATGGATCTTCATAACCTCTTGTATGTCTGGCACACACTTACTACAAAATTTATTGTTTAACTACATTTACTATTGTCACTACTTTGCAAAAGAAAAAGGGCTGCAGTTAGTCTGTGTTTATAGAGTTTCTGGTCGTTGACCCCTTGATATGTTTAGGCTTGTTACTCTACCATAGCCATCCAAGATTATAAATATCCAATAAACACTATAATCAAACTAGCAGCTAATCACGCATCAAACATATGTGTGTAATGTGTGTGAAACTGGATATGTACACTACATATGTTTTATGTGCAATTCATTATGGCTAGAAATTTGAATGATGTCATGTTAAGTCATTTATCACTTTCAGGGTTATCCAAAGAGATCCGAATTGCTTGAGAAAGGTAACCGAACGCTGAAAATCAGCGTTCGGTTACCTTTCCTGGCCATTCGGCTAACCAGAGAGCAGGCAATTTGCCAAATCCTGGCGAATTGCCTGCACATACGGTGCCTGTTCGAGGGCAGTGAAATCCCCATGAAAAAGCACGTCTTCGGGTATTCAGAGAACACAAACCAGCAGTGAAAGGTTCCCGAAATGCCCTGCCATTCGGTGGTTTAATTCGGCAAGTTAATTCAGGAGAATCCCATAGGCTTCAATGTTAAAAATATTCCAGTTTTAATTCAATATCTAATAAACCGTTCATTATAAAATTCTGCAGTAAAGAGTTTCTTTATAGATTTTTTTAGGATATTTTAAGCATTTTTCTGAATTTTTTTTTTTTTTTTTTAAAAGTCCGTTTACTTATTTTTTCTGTAACAGCCCTTTTTATGATCATTCCCTGGACCTCATATGTAAATTTCAGACATTTTCGCTCAGTAGTTTCTTTGCAAACAGCGTTTCACTTTCACATTCATACAAACTCTTTTGCTAATTTATTCACCTCCCTCTGTCTGCGGTCTCGGCTTTTTCCGGCGGCTTCCCTGCGTGTGATTGGCTCCTGCTCGGCTTTTTCCAGCGTCTTCGACGGGTTAATCCAGATGTTTTTGCTGGTTTTCGGCGTACATTCGGCAGGTTTTGCAGTTAGTTTTCGTCGGGTTTGCGGTAGCTTTTCCCTGCAATTCGGGGACCCTGTGGTGCTTGCTGAATACACCGCAGGGTCACCGAAATGGGATCGGCAAAAGGAACCGAATTGAAGAGAACGAAAAGTCACCGAACGTGCCGTGACTTTTCGAATCTCTTTGGATAACCCTGTTTGTGTACATAGTGATGGTTGCTTTCAGGTCATGGTGCAATAACATTAGATACTTTTTCCAGGGGTAAGTATTATTTAAAAATGAACTATTAGTGTGTGAAAGAATATTCAAGCCTAAGATGTCACAAAACTCCATGCAAAAAAATAGATAAAAACTATGTGTCAACAAATCACTTTTACTTTAAACATTGTAACTTTGTTTACCCGTATTTTATCATCCAATGATGGCAAAATATTAGTAGAAAGCAGTTTCATTGAGGAAATTCAGGGAATACACATTTGAGTAAGTTTACAAAAATATTTGTTTAATCAAAATACAACTTTGCTTAGTATAATTAACTATAATCCATCTGTTTTAATAAAAAAAAAACTTTAAATAAATGTATTCAAATTTTGCCTCACCATGCTGTAGGAGGGCTTGAAATGAGAGCCGAGGTAGACACTAAGATCCACCGCGACCATATAAGTTTATACCGATTGAGCTGGCCTGAGGCCGACATATGAAGATGCACAATAGAGTGGAGTTTCTCCATACAGCAGAATCAGTGTGCCAGGGGTGGATAGATTTCTTGTAAAAAATAAAGAGGGTCTAAGCATCATTTTCGACGTGGTGGAGTTATGACACTGTCATTTGAACAAGGTCAGGGGTCTATGGAGGAGATGGGGCCTGACTGATGACTGGAGGCACTGAGCAACCTGTGGTTCTTGAAATGATGCATAAAGGTCTGTCAGCCATCTGTCAGGGATCAGTCCCTCTGGGCCAACAAAATGTAAAACCCAGATATCTGAACGGGGACAAGAGGTTGTAGCGCTTGCACACCCAAGAGTGTTGGAACCCCATGCAATATGTTATCAGTGTCATGTGAGATGGGGAGACTTACCCATCCTCGGGGGGGATTGTACCTGGGGATCACGTGTGCTGTGAGTCACCACGGAGCTACCTGTTCAAGCGGCCATCTTGGCTGGTGCCCAAACAACGCCCCCTGCATGTATATTTATATACCCCCTTTCCCTTCATGCGGCATGCCACAGCACTGAGAACAAACAAGAAGCTCAGGTATATTGCTTTACAAGGGTTTTTGAAAAACTATCCATCAGTAGTTTGGTAACATAATGGATAGGCAGATTTGGAAGAACTTCCAAATAAGCTAAAGTTGTTTTGGGTGTGATTGGTACATGTTAATATCAGCTTTTGGAACAGATATATTTTTACGGTTCCACTAATGAGGTCATATACAGTAGGTATACAATATATAGAATAAATAGATTTTAATTGCAACAACTGTCTTTCTCAGATCAGATGCCACAGAGGCATCAGCACTTTTTTTGAGAGACATGGCTACTAATGCATCTTTCATCATTACCAAGGTCACATTAGATATAAAGAGCCTCAATACATACATATTACAAAGCCATATGGGAAATCTTTGAGATAGCTTTCTGTTTGTTATGTGTTTATAACAATAGCTTTTAATTCATACTGAATTGATACATTGATCCTGATGGTCTGAGAGACTATTGTTGTAGGTGAAATGTTTAGTACTCCGGCTCAGCTCTGTTTACTGTGACAAATGAAAAACATACGCCAGCTTAAAACAAACATTTTCATGTTTTTATAATTAGGCGAACTTAGGTTCAGGGTCTTGTTCTATGACCTTATCTGAAGCTCTGAGGCCCTTATGTTAGTAATTTCATCTACCTGGATCTGCAGACATGATCATCAAGTAGGTTTGTGTAATATGACATTAGCCACCCAGGAGTATGGAGATATAATTTAATTTTGATGACATGACAATGGAGTAGTTGACCTCGGACTTGTAGAATAGGTTTTAACAGCAAACAAGACTTTTCACCAATATCTCCCACATGGTATTCGCTTTTCTATGGGGATTTTTGTCCTTTTTCCTCATTAAGACTACTGACAAGTGGACATGTTTGGCCGGCACCATTTTATCGCCCCTCTCTTTCCTTTTCAGGTTTCTGTTTATTTTATTTTGGTGCAGAGCAGTGATAAACCCCCACGTAAAGCTATTAATAATCTCGCTGTCTCAAGTCTGAGGTAAATCTCTTGCTTGTTCTTCAGGAATCTTATGGATTTCCTTCAGCAGGGGTGTTAATAAGGTGTGTGATTATTTTTTTCTCTTTAACTCCCCCCTACAAGTGACATTAGATTATTTTGTTGTGCTACCACTTCTCACAGCTGAATGCCGGTAACAAATGTGTTGATGATGTGTACTCTGTCAAGCGTGAATGCAGCCCCATTGAGTCTATAGAATAATAAATAAAAATGTGGGGCCCTATTCCAATGTTGGAGCTAAATGGCAGATGCTAATTGAAAACCTGGGCATCTGGTGTCTTCCATTAGCGCCTGCCATTTAACACACGTATTACGACGGAGCTTCATTCTCAGCAGCTCCAGTTGTAATCTTGGCGTGTAATTAACCTCTTGCCACCTCTGGACATACTATGTCGTCCTGGCGGCAGGAGGGCTTTGAAGACGTAGGATGTACAGGCATGCCCCGCTGTCTTCAATGGGCCACCTTGGCCCCTCCCTACAGCCTGTGTGTGTCATTGGCTGCACTTAGGCAGCCTGATTTGCAGTCCTGAACAGGCCGTCCACCTGCAGTCAATGATACGCGACAAACGTCGGCTGTGGGGCAGGCCATAATCTGCGGCTCACGATGGCACCTGTCGACGAGGCGTACTTGTACGCCTCGCCAACGTTAAGCCACCCCAACGGGCGAAGCCCACCCTTTGTTAAGGGGTTAAGAGATAACACCAGCAGCGCTGAGCACCGCTGGTGCTATCTGTTATGTGATTGTGCTGAAGCAAAATCCCTTAACACCAGAGTCTTTTTAGAATAGCGTCAGATACAGATGAACAGGCTGGTTGGAATAGCTTGTTCTCCATCTGGTGGAGCCACATTAGCATCTCCCACCCAAAGTATAGGAGGTGCTAATGAACAGTAACCTGACACTACATCCGAGATGCAAGCTCAGCAAAGAATAAGCACAGCCCTCGAATCATTCTGCTGAATGGCTTGATTGCTGTGCTTTACGACAACATTAGAATAGGGCCCGTGGATTTTACAAGGGCACGCTGTACTTCTGGCTGTTGCTTTGTGATCTCTTTTGTGCCCCTTTTAACCACTAGATCCTGAAGGATATGCATGGAGCATCATCCGGCTTCGCTCCCGTGTGCGGAGGACGCTCCACGCATGTTTTTGCGCTGCCCCAGCTTGGCACTGATCTGCTGGCAATCTGGGACTTCAGTCACAGCGGGCTGACATCTTTGATGTTGGCCCTTGCTATGGGACTGCCCCCTACGTCATCATGTACATGGGCGATGATGTCAGAAAGAGGGGGTCCCCCTGCCTGGCAGGGGAATCTCAGTACAGGAGATACTGAACTCCTGTATCTCCGGATCTGTTAAACATAGTTGGTCAAATGAGGTGTCATTGGAAAGGCCAGAATCTGGCCTTTCCAATGACATCAAACCTGATCAGTACATATGTAAATATTATAAATGAATTTAAAAAAATAAAATGTGGGTCCCCCCCCCAAACGTAGTATTGTACTCTTTTCAATAATAAAGTGAATAATATTGCTGTAATATCTCCTCATTTCCCACGATGGCAGCAATTCTGGATTTGACGCTGTGTTGTTTTTTGATAAAGTATTTTACCAGGAAGGATACAGTGAGATTTCTCTCGTGTTCAAGTAGAAGAAGGAATGTTCAAGCTTCCATGATGGACATGCACTGTGTATGATTTCCTACTTACCAGTAAACTGAGTCTAACTGGCACTGCATTGTGATTCATAGTACTCTTGTAGAAAGACGGTCGCTCTTTAACCCCTTCATCCTGTGCCCTGATGTCGAGATATCTCAATCTGCTGATCTGCAGCCCAAAAGAAAATTTAATTAATTAGCAGCAAACAAATTTTGTTTGCTTTTGGGCTGCAGAAAGTGCTCTCAAAGAGCTAAAACTGTAAAATCGGCTGAAGAATGCTCTGACAATGTGCATTCAGCAGCCAAGGCAGGGAGGGGGGGGGGATAAAATAATTGAGCTGCAGCTCAAACGGCTGTAGCTCAATTTGACAGATGGCACCATCAACTGGTCAAAATAAGTTATTTACAGTAAGAAATATAATGGGTATATGCTCACATATTTCTTAATGTATAATTAAAAAATATTTTTACAAAAACCACACTGATTTCTGACAATTTTTTTGGAAAATCACTTGATAGTGAAACTTTGGAGCACATACCAGTGTTAATGATGTTGCTGGGTGCCTCAGTGTCCCAAGTATAACTGCAAATAACAATGTCCCAGCACATGTGATCTCTTTGACAGTCAATAACAGAATACACTGTTCTAAGTAGCAGTCTGAACCGTCTCTGCCTCGCACTGTGCTGTGGAGATGGAGAAGAAAACAACTTTTTTTAATCGCTCTATTTAAGCACACATTATGATTGCCTTGCAGAACTATGAAAATGTGTTTTATTTGCTTTTTATTATATCAGTTCAAATTAATGCAATCTCTCTTTTAAGAATTAGCATATAATATGTGTGGGTCAGGTGCAGTTCATGATAAAGAAGGAATTACATAGCGCTCACAATGAAAAATGCCTAAATTGCTTGTGTCTTAAGTACCAAACTGGAAAAACGTGCGTCACAAAGCATTATACACTTTCCTGAATAATGCATATATAAAATATATAGAACACGATACCTACTTTAAAATTTGGTACTGATGGTGCGACTTTGTTCTTAAAAACCACCCACGTTCTCCGTCCATTATATCCACTCCGCCCTCAGACCCCTGTGCACTCGCAGCTGCCAGCCCATCTTTGTCTCCCGTCAGTCCCGTGGTGTGACTCTTTCCTAGTCCTGGTTGCTTAGTCCTATTTTGGCCCACCTACTTTAGAGGTCTATCGCCCTCCTGGCCCTCAAGCTACTTTTTTACCCTCCCATGTCCTTTGATTTTCGCTTGCCGGATACAATGTTTTGGTTTTGTTTGTGTTGTTTGTATTGCCTTGACTTCTTTGATATTTTTATAGGTATAAACATGTCTACCTCTTAGGCTAGGGTCAGACGAGTGTGATTTCTACGGACTGTACGTCCGTGCACACGGACGTACGTTAGTACGGAAGACGCAGTAGTGGCCACACAGTCCGTTTTTTTCACTGACATATATTTTGACGGATGTAGGAGGGAAAATAAATTAAAAAGCAAAACCATTTTGTCCGTGAAAAATGCTGGACGTATAAATGCAGTCCGTCTGACCACGTTCCATCACTCACACACAAAGCTATGCAGACGTTGCGGACGCAGCACACTTTGTGCGGCCGTTCTAGGGGTTGTACGTTCTTGCCTGCCTTGCGTCCGTTTGCCGTGGCCGTTGTGCGTCCGCAGTTCAGTGCGGACGTACTTCATGTGTCAGGCTCCAATGGACTTTCTTTCATGCTATCACGGACGTACTTTTAGGCGCAATCACGGACGTGAACACTACGCTCGTCTGACCCCAGCCTTATATTTGCTCAGGATACTGGCTTGTATGCATTGTCGATGCTAGTCTTCTGTCTTTGCGATGTTTTACATTTCTTTATGTGTAATTCTTAAACCCAGGACGTACTTGAAAACGAGAGAAATCTCAATGTATCCTTAGAAACATAGAAACATAGAAACATGTCGGCAGATAAGAACCTTTCAGCCCATCTAGTCTGCCCAATTACATGGATACTTCCTGGTAAAATACTAAATAAAATAAATAAATAATTGCCGTTCCCCTGTACTGATTTTGCATCAACATTTATAACATAAAAAAATATATATAGAATATATATATCATAGGAAGCAACAGACCAACATGATATAAATTACATCAATCCTTATCTGAAATAAATGTAACGACAATAATCTCGTGTATGTTTTTTATTGAATAAAACCTATTCCAAGAACTTCATTACAGTTAAAATTCACATTTTGAAATATATTTTAAACATCTTACAGTTTAAAAACAAAAAGAACAATTCATTTCTAGTTTCAGTAGCAGCTTTCTAAATTCACATCTTCCCAATCACTCAGGCTTCTTTTTCTCCCTGGAATAAGTAGTCTTCTAAAGGAAGTACTTTGTGCTTGGTGACCGAATCTATTGAATGGAAAAATAATTGCATGGCTTGAGAAAAGAAACAAATATAGAAGAAATCAAAACATAAGGAATAATAGAACTTGAAATTCTACCTAAAAATCATTAATGTTCTTTCTTTTTCTTTGCATCTCGTAGAAGGCAATTATATCCACTGTTATTTCTTAGTTGCTAGTTACTCAGGCATTGCATCTTCTCTCATTAAATGTCTGGTTTGTTAATGTTGCCAAACTAGCTTTAACTACTAAGTTTGATACTCATATTAATGCTGTCTGTGATGTTGCTGGTCACTTGCTGAATGCCTTTCATTCTTTGAAATCATCACTCCTCTTTTCTTGTTGTTCTTTGACCTCAACAGTCCATCATTTTTTTCTTCTGCCAGATTCTCATTACTTGATCTTTGGACATTTCTGGAACATTTAAGGAATGTTTCTACAAAGTAATGCTACTTATGTAAAGCAGCCGTTTGCTGGTATGGATCATTTCATATTTCTTTGAGTCAAAATGAACAAAAATATGTTCATTATGTTATTATGTTGGATGCTACTTATGTTGGATGGTTTGGAATGACTGATGTCATATAGGGCAGACATTGCTGTATTCAGACCCCTAAGCATGGTCTGAATCCACATGGCCATGATTTATGAATATCATTTCAGGAACAGGCTGATGTTTTCTATATGACTTTTATGTCTATGTATCACTGCCTCCTTTGCAATGCTGAACTACGTCTTTCAGGGTCTTGGAGCTCAAGATTTTGGAGAACCTATGTGCTATCCCTTTCAAATCTCATTATGCCTCCGCCTCATCCTTCTCAGCTCCAATGTGTCATTTGTTCCATTTTGCTCAATCCCAGTGTGACTCTACTCCATTCTTCTCACTCATTTGTGTACCTCATACCCAAATCATTTTATCCCCAGTGTAACTTTGCTCCATTCTGATCACCCCTTGCGTGTCCCTTCCCCATTTTTCCCCACCTCTTATTGTGCCACAGCCCAACCCCTTTCAATGCCACTATGTTGTTGGCAGCTGGTGCTGATATGGTAAACTAGATTTCTTCTGGGACATTTTTTGGCACATTAAAACATCATACCATAATTTGTAAATTAACCCATGATCTGCTGTGTGATCTTAAAAGTCAAAATGCTGTTTAGTCGATTAGTAGCTACTTCTAATCTTCTGTTCCAAAATGACAGCTCCTGTCACAGTTTCATATTGACAGTTATAATTTATATGAATCAACAGTGAAAACCTGTAAAGTATGTTCACTCATTACACGTTCCACATTCACTTGTTAAGCAAACACATATATGGAAGTGAAAGTATCGGCTTTGGAATTCCATATCTGAATGTGTTCTTTTTTGCAAACGTTTGCTGTTATAAGACATACAGGGTTTTTCAGAGAGAGGTGAAAAGCAGGAGAATGACTGGAGAATGGATAATTCTAGGTCAAAATAGCCAAACCAGATAAATTCTCCCATTTATCTCACTTTCCAAATCGGCTATTTTGACCTAGAATTTTCCATTCTCCTGCTTTTCACCGCTCTCTGAATAACCCTGATAATGTGAGGGGGAACCAGGGTCAGGAACCTCCTTGTTCTATAACCTATACACTGAGAGGGATGGGAAGATATGTCCTCCAGTGGCAGGACAAATTAGCCTATTTGCAAGCATTCTTATCGATTAAACTTCATCCTAACACTTCTTATAATTTCATCTAATATATTTAAATGTAATGCATTGAAAACAAAAGGACACAATAATACTATAATTCGTTGTAAGAATATTAAACAGATACTAAAATCTAGGGATGCACAGATACCGATACTAGTATCGGTGCCGATACTGAGTGTTTGGGAGAGTACTCATAGTTGCCCAAATGCCCCAATACCGGTCCCGATACTAGAAAAAAAAAATTCTGATCTCTCCGACAGCAGCAAGATTGGAAAATCTCCCTCTGGCTGGCAGTGCCTCAAGGAAGCAAAGTACTGGTGTCCCAGCCAATCAGGAATCCTGAAGGTGGGTCATGATCTACCACCCATCTTCCAGATTGGTCAGGAAGCTAGTCCCTTGGTTCCTCATGGCAATACTGGCATCCTAATGAATCAGAAAGCTAACAGTGAGTCATGTCCTGCCGGCTGGCTTCATGATTGGTCAGGGTGCAGTATGGCTTAAAGCACCGGTATCGGTACTCGTTATCAGCGAGGAATGATTTAAAAATGTCGGTACTCCTACTCGATATTGAGAAACCAGTAACGGAGTATCCCTACTAAAATCATACTTAAACTACCCAAAATATGAGCAATTTACACCCATGGAAGCCGCTCTCCTGCAATCTATATGTATAGACGGCCCAGCACAACTCCCATTACATTTAGTCAGAAACATGAGGCTGTGTCCCACATCTCTGTATGCTAGTACCCCAAAAGGCAAGTGAAACATGGCCCTCTTGCCAGGGCTCTTCTGCCTAATCAAGAAATATAAAATGTTACTGTGCTTGGAGTTCCTATTTGAATGTAATTTTGGATATGTTTCCATTAAATTTATGCAATGTATCATCTTCTAACAACTTACCAAGCAGCCATTTTTCTGACACACTCCTCATGTCAAAGGGTTTCCTTCCACTGAAATCTCCAACACAGATTTTGGCCTGGCGCAGTGTCTTACTGACTTTACCTCCGCAAAGCAGTACTATTTCAGAGAGTTTGTCACAGGGAGGTTGGCTACGCGGGGTTATAAAGATGGTCGGTAGTGTGGAGAAGAGGTCTTGCTGATATTTTCCAGCTGACTGATGACGTTGTAATCGATAAATCTGTTAAAGAGCACAAAAATATTCAATAAATGTATAGGGTTGGAGGCTAGTGAACCAACTCTGACATGTATTATATTAATAGCATTTGAATTTTGCACACCAGATTCACTTAAATGATAAAAATTTATTTGATCTTCCCTGGCGGTTTTTCCTGAGTGTGGCTCGGGGTTAAATTTCACCACTGAAAGTGGTAACCCCGAGCCACACTCGGGCTGGGTACATACCTTTACCTGCGCTCCCTCGCTGACCTCCGAGATCGCATTCTCCTCCAGCGATCGTCACGTCCTGCTTCCTGGTTCCCTTACAGCGATCGTCCGGAGGAGACTGCGGGGGACAGCGAGGGAGCGCAGGGACAGGTATGTATCCAGCGGCAGCCCGAGTGTGGCTCGGGGTTACCGCTTTCTGCAATGAAATTAACCCAGAGCCACACTAGATACCACTAGGCGGCTGGACTAATCGTACCGGAACGCCAGGGAGGTTAAAATAGTTCCATCCAACATACCTCTAATGAGTCCACTAGAGTTCAGAATATGTTAGCAAGACATCTTTAGGATGAAATTATTTTACATGGCAGGTGTTAAATCATTAAATAATGAGTCACAGTGACCCCTCAACCAAACTGCTAAATGTTTTCATAAAATAGAACGATAATATAAAGTTACTACATGGAAGCACAAAATTATAGATGCCATATCATCTCCAGCATCAGCTGGGATCATTTGATGGGGACAAATGATATACAGTATGTAGAACATTAAAGTGTGTGTGTTACAAGCGCTAAAAATGTAACAGTCAAAACAATATTGTTCTAATTGCCTTAATAGTGAGAAAAATAATGATAATACCAAAGCACTGGACACAATGTAGAACAAAGCTAAACAAATTCTGTAAGTGCACCAGTTTTGCATTGTGACTGAAGCAATAAACAGTAAAAACACAACTGGCCATCATGTACTTAATCTTTGGAAACACCAGTGATATGTACCGCATATACACCTACACATAATTTTGAAGGGCTATCTTCTGGTTCCTTCCTATAAATACAGCTTGAAAGAGACAAAAAGTAAAAACAGAACTGATTGTGTAGAAAAATGTAAACAAAAATAGATGGCCACATAATTCTTCACTCACGTTATGCAGGGCTTTAATGTTATAGCTCTGTGTATGTCTGGAAATAATATGTGTAAGAGACCATTGCTTTCTCTTACACATATTGCTGCAAAACATACAAGGTTATTCAGATAGAGATGAACTGGCCCCGAAATTGCATCGAAAGGTGAATTTCCCCATACGTTGCAATTTCGGGACCATTCGGCTATTCAAAACCTGGCAATTCGCCAAATATTAGCGAATTGCTAGTGAAATACGGTGCCTGTTCGTCGGCAGTGAAATCCCCATAGAGAAATGATGGTTAATTTATTCAGAGAACACAGAACAGCAGAGAAATGTCAGTGAAATGCCCTGATGTTCGGTGGTTTCATTCGGCAGGTTTAAACAGGTGAATCCCATAGGTTTCAATGTTAAAAATATTCCTGTTTTTACTCAATATCTATTAAGCCATTTATTCTTTTAATTTGCGGCAAAGTGTCTATTTTTTAGGGCAAAAACATTTTTAGATTTGTTTTTATATACACAGTTATTCCAAGAAAGGTGAAAACCAGAAGAATTGGCAGGAGAAGAGAACAATCTAGACCAAATAGCCGATTTGGAAAGTGAGATAAATAGGAGAATTTTTCTGGTTTGGCTATTTTGACCTCGAATTTTCACTTCTCCAGTCATTCTCCTGACTTTCACCTTTCTTTGAATAGACCTGATAAATTTTTTGAATTTCAATAATTTATTTTTTCCCTATTCGCTTTTTCCAGCAGCTGTTCGGTGGTGTGTTCAGCAGATCGTCGACTTTTTTTGGATGTGTTTGGCGGGTTTGCGGCAGATCGTCGGGTTTTCTGCAATTATTTGGATCGATCCGATCTTTTGTATCTGTATTCCCCTGCACGTTGGGGAATTCAAGATTCACCGCAGGGTCGGGGAGTTTGATTCCCCAAAGTGCAGGGAATGAGAGAGCAAAGAAATGTCACTGATATTTCGGTGCTCTCTGAATAACCCCTTAAGTGTCCTATGAGATACCTTTGCTTTGGCCTTGTGTGTATATAGAAAACATAAGCGCCAAAAACCAGTGGAAAGACCACCTGAACTGGCCTCATGCACAGATCATAGAGTCGTAACACTGGAAAGTACTTTCAGTCTCTGGACCAGGGGCGGATTGGGGGGGGGGGGGGAGAGCAACAGGGCAATCCCCCCCCCCCGAGAAAATATCACCGAGTGCTTCTGTTCCTGCGAAGCTGGGGCAATATTTATTTATTTATTTATAAAGGATTTTACCACGAAGGATACATTGAGATTTCTCTCGTTTTCAAGTATGTCCCGGGTTCAAGAACATTGGGTTGTTACAGAAATACAAAGTAGTAAAATGCAATATATTAACACAAATATACAGATTAAGAGAAAATAAATATGTAGGAAATATAGTCACTAGGTCACAGATTTACAGGTGCATTCCGTATTGAGGTATGTTAGTAAGGAGCTCTTATGGGACTTTAGACTGGGGGAAGATTTGATGGTGTCTGGGAGGTTATTCCATAATTGCAGCACTCTGTAGGAAAATGAGGATTGAGCCACTTTCTTTTTGTATTGTGGTATTGCAAGTAAGGTGCTGGTCCTGCATCTGAGGTTATAGGATGAGGGAACTGCTGAGGGAAGCAGTCTATTCAGGTAGGGTGGTAGCTTCCCATAAATGTTTTTAAACACCAGGTTGGAAAGGTGAAGGGTGCGTCTAGATTCCAGCGACGGCCAGTTTAGTTCTTTTAACATGTCACAATGGTGGGTCATAAAGTTACATTGTAACACAAAGCGGCAGAATGAGTTATACAATATAGTAAGTTTCTGGAGGTGTGTTTGCGGGGCAGCTGCATACACTACATCTCTGTATTCAATAGCCAGCATAAGCATTTGTTGTACAATCGGATTTCTTACAGCGGGGCTCAGGCAGGATTTGTTTCTGTACAGGGCACCTAGTTTGGGGTAAAGTTTAGATGAGAGTTTTTCGATGTGGGGGCCAAAGGATAGATTTGGGTTTAACCTCCCTGGCGGTATTCCCGAGTGTGACTCGGGGTTAAATTTCACTACCATGAACGGTAACCCCGAGCCACACTTGGGCTGGATACATACTCACCTGGCTCCCTCGCTGTCCCCAGCAGTGTGATCACCGCGAGCTGCTTCCTGGATGGCTCCCTCTGAGTCACATGATGCAGGGGGGCTGGACCCAGCAAATTTCATTCATTATACTCACTGAATACAAATGGCAAAGTTTATGAACGGCCACTAGGTGGCAGTACAGGATAAGAAATAGACCATACCTCGTCTCACCCTTGTTCTCAGACAGATTTCAGTGTTTTTTGTTGTATTTTATTGTACATCATTTATTTGCATTATTTTGGATAATTATTTTTGGGATAATAAATTATTATGTCGTGTTTCAAACTTTATCGGACTCCGTGTATTTACTATTTTTTTTAAATTAATTAATTAATTTATTTATAAAGGATTTTACCAGTAAGGACTCTTGATTTCACGGATTTCAGTGCGTGATTCCTAATTATTACAGGCTAACTATGTACAAAAACACGTTTTCTTTAAAAAAAATTGAGACGCTTTTAGACACAAAATTTTGAAAAAATTAGACCGCCAGGAAGGTTAAACCACATACCTAGATATTGGAGAGAAGTGACTGTGGTCAGCGTGTCATTTGATCTTGTCCTGACACATAGATGGGGTGTTTACAATTTGTGTAGTTTAGGTGCTGTTCCAAAGAGCATTGTAACAGTTTTGTCAGTATTTAGAAAAAGTTTGTTATCTGCGATCCACTTTTCTACCTCTGTGAATTGTTCTTGCAGCACTGCCTCCAGCTGTGGGAGATTTGGTTTGCTGGTATAGATTACGGTGTCGTCTGCGTACATGTGTACAGTTGAGGCTAGGGTCAGACGAGCGCAGTGCGAACGCGCGTGCAGGCGCACTTAATCACGGCCGTAGTAGCAGCAAGTGCCAGGCAATGACGGCCAATATACGAAGTACGGTCGCACAAAAGTCCGGCTGCGCAACGCAAGTGGAAAATGAACGCATTTTGTCGAGAACGTAAAACCGCTAGTACGGTTGTACAGAGTGCGCTGCGTCCGCTAGAGGCGTGTGTGTGTGTGATTAGGAGATGTCAGACACTGCTAATGTCCGGCCAACATAACGTCCAGATGCAAAAAGTGTTTTATTGATGATCCGTACAAAATCACGGATGCAAATGCGCATCGTATGACCGCTATCGCGTACTCCGTGAAAAAATGCGTCCATTCGTTCGAACGCACTTTTTCACAGACAACGCGAAAATGCGTTCGTCTGACCCTAGCCTTAGGCTTTGCAGACATTGGGCAGATCATTTATGAATATCATGAATAGCAGTGGGCCGAATATTGAGCCTTGGGGTACACTGCATGTGACTGGGAGGGGGAGGGAGGAGCTGTCAGAAATGGACACATATTGCAACCGATCAGATACATATGATTGAAACCAGGTTAGCGTGCGATCACCAATACTGGAGTTTTTGTAATAGGATGCCATGGTCTACTGTGTCAAAGGCCTTGGCAAAATCAAGGAAGATGGCTCCAGTTAGATTTCCTTGTTCCATGCCAGCTTGGATATCATTACAAATTTTTAAAAGGGCAGTTGTAGTTGAATGATTTGGACAAAAGCCTGATTGATCTGGGGTTAAATAGTTCTGATACTGCTAATAATCACGTAACTGAGTGTAGACACATTTTTCCAGAATTCTTGACATCACAGGGAGCAGTGATATCGGGCGGTAGTTTGTTACCAAAGTATTGTCTCCACTTTTATGGATAGGTACCAACCTTGCAGTCTTCCAGAGTTTGGGTATGTATCCAGTTGCCAGTGATTCATTGATTAGGGTTTGCCACAGGTTTTGCAATTGCTGGCACACTGACTTTCAGCAGCATTGCTGGGATTTGATCAGGTCCAGACTGGTATTTCATTTTTTGGTTACGGAGAAGTTTGGTAATAACACCGACAGGCACTGGTCTAAAACTGAATTTCTCTGCGTTACAGGGTCTTTGCACAGTTGGTGGGGCCTGACCTGTGTGCGGCCTTTCTTAGTGGTGTATTTTGGCCTAGGCCGACACTTTCCAGGCGGCAGCAGCCCGCACCGGGTGGCCCCACCCCTAAAAAAATATATATATTTTTACTGTTGCAAAGTATTTTACCAGGAAGGATACATTGAGATTTCAAGTATGTCCTGGGTAGGCAAGGCCTAGGCTTTCACTTTCCAGGGGGCAGCAAAAAACCTCACCACTAAATGGGTTACTCACAGAGCACAGAAATGACGCAACATTTTGGTGTTCTGTAGCTCCCTGCACTTCGGGGAATAAAATTTCCCCACCCTGCAGTGAATTCACCATTCACCGCAGGGTCCCCAAAGTGCATGGAGTCAGCCGCTGATTGCTGCCACAGCAAACCCGTGGCCTGCTGTTTTCAAAAGAACTACTGAACGAAAATGTCTGGAATTTACATATAAGATCCTATGATTGATAATAAAAAGTTCTGTTACAGAAAAAAGAAAAACTGCTATTAAAAAAAAGGGGGGGATTTTGCCCAAAAAAATCTGGAAAAGGACTAAAAAAAAAATATCAATAAATAAAGACTTTTTACTGCAGATTAAAATAATAAATGGTTTGTTAGATATTGCATAAAAACGGGAATATTTTTAACATTGAAACCTATGGGGTTCGCCTGAATAAACCTGCTGATTGAAACCACCGAACATCAGGGCATTTCACTGCCATTTCTCTGCTGTTTGGTGTTCTCTGAATAGATTAACCATTACTTCTCTATGGGGATTTGCACTGCCTTCAAACAGCACCGTACTTGCTGGCAGTTCGCCAAACTTGTGTGTGTTAGCGTATCACAGAGCAGTGGTGTACTTAGGGGAGTGGCGGAGGGCGGGCCGCCCCAGGTACCAGTGATTATTGGAGTGTCATTAGGGGGTACTAGGAGGTGCTACTGTCCCTTTGAGCTGTGTTCTTAAACAACGAGCAGCGGAGCAGGGCGTTTGCATACGGAATAAAATCGAATATAATAAAAATCCCCCTCTCCTCCCTCCATAGCTCCTCCCCTGCCCCGCAGCAGCTCTAAGAGAGGGGAGGGGGATGTGATTTGTGTGCAGAGAGAGAAGATGACAGTAAATGGCAGGTAACAGCAGAATTTGAAGCCCTGTCTGTTTACTGCTGTTTAAAGTGGACCTTTCCTTAACCAGCACTGCAGTGATAGAAATTTGTCATTGAGCTGCCTGGCTCCTGGTGAGGCTGCGTGTGTGCAGGTCACGCGGTCCGGCCAGTCAGGTGGTACTGGGTCTCAGTACCACCTGACTGGCTGAACCATGTGACACGCACGCACGCAGCTGCCTGCCCTTTCATTAACACGGACTCTCACTCTATTCTGGACTGAACACCCACCGGGAAGGGAATCAAAGCCACGGTGCACCCTCTGGCAGTGGCACCCCACTGCTGACAAGATGGCTCCACGCACAGACACAGCCGCGATCCTCACGTAGCCTGGAGGGACCTCCTGCTGAGTCCGTACACAGTCCCTGCTGACTCTGCACACAGCCCTACTGCGGACGGAGGCCGGTAAATATAGAATAAATAATTGCTGTGTGCTCATATACATTCGGTTTGCTGGGAGTTTTATTGCAGTGGATTCTGATGCACTCATACACAACGCACATTGCATTGCTGGGAGTTTTATTGCAGTGGATTCTGATGCACTCATACACACCGCACATTGCATTGCTGGGAGTTTTATTGCTGTGGATTCTGATACGCTGACACACACCAAACATTGCATTGCTGGGAGTTTTATTGCTGTGGATTCTGTGATACACATTGCATATTACTGTGAGTTTTATTGCCCTGGAGCTCTGGGATACGCCCATACACACTGCACATTACTGTGAGTTTTATTGCTGTGCAGTTCTGTGATATGCTCATACACAGTGCACATTTCTGTGGGTTTTATTGCTGTGCAGTAGACATGTGCATTCGTTTTAGTACTAAAACGATTTAGTCCGAATTTTGGGATAATTTAGTTTTAGTATGACTCAAGAGAAACGAAACTGCTCAGTACAAAAAACGAAAGAAACTAAAATAAAATGCACTACATTTTAGTTTCAGTCCTTTTTGTGATATTACATTGATGAGTGAAGGAGACCAGCAATGAAGATCGCAACATCGCAACATCCGAAGTTCTGCACCCTCCACATGCCAATGCAGTAGGATGTTCTATACAGAGAGTGGCATTAATTAATGCAGGAGTATGTTCTATACATTATACAGAGAGGGGTATTAATGCAGGAGGATGTTATATACATTATACAGAGAAAGGTATAAATTGAGGAGAATGTTCTATACAGAGAGGGACATTAATGCAGGAGGATGTTATCTACATTATACAAAGAGGGGTATTAATTAATGCAGGAGGATGTTCTAAACATTATACAGAGAGGAGCCTTTTTTTTTTAGCCCTTTAAATCCAGTGGCTGTGAGCGCTGAGATCGGCTGCTTGTTACATTATCTCTCAGTACAATGTATCAGGCTCAGTTGTTACAGTAACTGACTGTAACAGCGCTCAGAGTTTCAGTAAAACAAGGAAATAATATTGTTCTAACCTCTTACATATAAAAATATTATTTACATCCTCAGCCGACTGTAGACGCTGGCTGCAACCAGATTGAGAGGGTATTGGAACGACAGAGGCGTCCCTCGCGAAACCTTCTCCCACGTCAGGTCTTGCCATCTGAGATAAATGCTTCTTGTTTGTATGTGTGTTTTATTTTTTTTTTTTTTTTTTTTTTTTTTTTTTTTTTTTTTTTTTCTCCTTCTCTTTTCCCCTCCTCTCCTTGATCCCCGTCCCTTCCCTTCCCTTCTTTCTGCAGATCTTGCTCTGTCTTTCACACTTTCCCTTTTACCTATCTCTCCTATCTGTTTCTTTTCCCTGCCTCAATCTCTGTAAATTCTCTCTTCCTACTTGGTGGCCATCGGTACCCCCACACAAGTACACTCACGGTCTCCCTGGTAATAGTAGCCTGATTTACCTGGATGAACTACAACTGATCCGCAAGGGTATTTAGATGCTACCACCTTTTACCACAACTGTTTGAAGTATAATTGTACATTGTTAACAATCTAATACTGTATTCTCTGTACTGTCTTACCTAATAAAAAAAAAATTTTTTGATTGCAAAAAAAAATATTATTTACTAGTTTTACAGAAACTCTGAGCGCTGTGATGAGCAGCAGTCAGTTACTGTAACAGCTTTGCCTGACACGGGGCAGTATTACAATGTTGGTGCTAACTTAACCTGTTGTAAACTGAAAACCTCCATAGGCTATAATGGCTCTGGGAAGGTTACAACAGCTCTGGTTAAGTTAGCACCAACTATGTAATATGGCCCACATTGTGCTGAGAGTGAGAGATACTGTAACAAGCAGCGATCTCAGCCCTCTGAGGAGCCACCACAACAATAGTAATTGTATCCACTGGTTTTCGGATGAACGAAATTAGTTTTCATACTAAAGAACTGAAAACGAATTTCTTTAGCAACTAAATAAATTGCATTTTAGTACTAATCCATTAGTTCAAAACGAAATTTTGTGCTGTGCACATGTCTACTGTGCAGCTCTGATATGCTCATACACAGTGCCCATTTCTGTGGGTTTTATTGCTGTGCAGCTCTGTGATACACTCACATGCAGTGCACGTTTCTGTGGGTTTTATTGTTCAGCCAATTAGAGTGGCTGTGATCCAGTTTACTTGACATGCGTGGCTGTTCTTTGTAAAAATGCTTGAATTTAAACATTTCATAATTTTATTTATCTCAATAGATACATTTGAAATGGTATACAAAATATACAAGTAGGCACTTGGTATCCACTTTTAATATAAAGAGAGGAAAAGGCGGAGCTCTAAGAGGAAAAAGTGGAGCTTAAAGAGGAAGGGTGGGGATTAACCAGGAAGAGGTGTGCCCTTGACAGGAAGGGGTGCCTCAAATTTAAATTGGGGGGGGGGGTGCACGAGTTTAGTCAGGCCTAGGGCAGCACAAAACCTAAATACACCACTGGCCTTTCTGATTGCGTGTAATTTCCTAGCTTAGCAATCAGGGTGGTGGCGCATCCAACAAAATAATTATTAAAGGCATTTGCTACATCTAGGGGGTGTTGTACGGTTTGGTTGTTTACTTTGACAGCAGCCGGTTGGGAGTAGGCAATATATATATCCATGTGAGCTGGGGTCAATATATGTAAAATGTGAGCTGGTGCAATATATATATCCATGTGAGCTGGGACAATATGTATCCATGTGAGCTGGGGCAATATATATATCCATGTGAGCTGGGGCAATATATATATCCATATGAGCTGAGGGCAATATATATATAAAATGTGAACTGGGACAGTATATATAAAATGTGAGCTGGACAATATATACAGTACTGTGCAAAAGTTTTAGGCAGGTGTGAAAAACTGCTGTAAACAAAGAATGCTTTCAGAAATATAAATAATGATGGTTTATAATTGTCAGTTTTCAACATGCAAAGTGAGCGGACAAAAGAAAAATCTAAATCAAATCAATATTTGGTGATACTACCTTTTGCCTTCAAACCAGCATCAATTCTCATAGGTACACTTGCACAAAGTCAGGGATTTTGAAGGATTATAGTCAGGTGTATGATCAACCAATTATACCAAACAGGTGCTAATGATCATCAATGTCACACGTAGGTTGAAACCCAGTCATGAACTGAAACAGCTGTGTAGGAGGCTTAAACCTGGGTGAGGAACAGCCAAACTCTGCTACCAAGGTGAGGTTGTGAAAGACAGCTTCATGTCATGGCAAGATTGAGCACAGCAACAAGACACAAGATAGTTATACTGCATCAACAAGGTCTCTCCCAGACAAAGATTTCAAAGCAGACTGAGGTTTCAAGATGTGCTGTTCAAGCTCTTTTGAAGAAGCTCAAAGAAACCGGCAACGTTGAGGATCGTAGACGCAGTGGTCGGCCAAGGAAACTTAGTGCAGCAGATGAAAGACACATCAAGCTTATTGCCCTTCGAAATCGGAAGATGTCCAGCAGTGCCATCAGCTCAGAACTGGCAGAAACCAGTGGGACCCAGGTACACCCACCTACTGTCCGGAGAAGTCTGGCCAGATGTGGTCTTCATGGAAGAGTTGCAGCCAAAAAGCCATACCTCCGACGTGGGAACAAGGCCAAGCGACTAAAGTATGCACAAAAACATAAGAACTGGGGTGCAGAACAATGGCAGCAGGTGCTCTGGACTGAGGAGTAAAAATTTGAAATATTTGGCTGTAGCAGAAGGCAGTTTGTTCGTCGAAGGGCTGGAGAGCGGTACAATAATGAGTGTCTGCAGGCAACAGTGAAGCATGGCGAAGGTTACTTGAACGTTTGGGGCTGCATTTCTGCAAATGGAATTGGAGATTTGGTCAGGATTAATGGGGTTCTCAATGCTGAGAAATACAGGCAGATACTTATCCATCATGCAATACTATCAGGTAGGCATATGATTGCCCCCAAATTTATTCTGCAGGAGGACAACGACCCCAAACATACAGCCAAAGTCATTAAGAACTATCTTCAGCGTAAAGAAGAACAAGAAGTACTGGAAGTGATGGCATGGCCCCGACAGAGCCCTGATCTCAACATCATCGAGTGTGTCTGGGATTACATGAAGAGACAGAAAGATGTGAGAAAGCCTACATCCACAGAGGATCTGTGGTTAGTTCTCCAAGATGTTTGGAACAATCTACCAGCCGAATTCCTTCAAAAACTGTGTGCAAGTGTACCTAGAAGAATTGCTGCTGTTTTGAAGGCAAAGGTTGGTCACACCAAATATTGATTTGATTTAGATTTCTCTTTTGTTCATTCACTGCATTTTGTTCGTTTATGAACATAAATATGTAATACTTCCATTTGTGAAAGCATTCTTTGTTTACAGCATTTTTTTACAACTGCCTAAAACGTTTGCACAGTACTGTATATCCATGTAAGTTGGGGAAATATATATATCCATGTGAGCTGGGGCAATATATATATATATCTCCATGTGAGATGGGGCAATATACATATATATATCCATGTGAGCTGGGGCAATATATATATCCATGTGAGCTGGGGCAATATATATCCATGTGAGCTGGGGGCAATATATATATCCATGTGAGCTGGGGCAACATATATCCATGTGAGCTGGGGCAACATATATCCATGTGAGCTGGGGCAACATATATCCATGTGAGCTGGGGCAACATATATCCATGTGAGCTGGGGCAACATATATCCATGTGAGCTGGGGGCAACATATATCCATGTGAGCTGGGGGCAATATATATAAAATGTGAGCTGGGGCAATATATATTCATGTGAGCTGGGGCAATATATATCCATGTGAGCTGGGGCAACATATATCCATGTGAGATGGGGCAACATATATATATATCCATGTGAGATGGGGCAATATATATAAAATGAGAGCTGGGGCAATATATACTGTATATATCCATGTGAGCTGGGGCAATATATATATCTATGTGAGCTGGGGCAACATATATCCATGTGAGCTGGGGGCAATATATATATCCATGTGAGCTGGGGCAATATATATAAAATGTGAGCTGGGGCAATATATATTCATGTGAGCTGGGGCAATATATATCCATGTGAGATGGGGCAACATATATATATATCCATGTGAGATGGGGCAATACATATCCATGTGTGAGCTGGGGGCAAAATATTCCCATGTGAACTGATGTGAACTGGAAAACCAAAATAGCTGGGTGCACCAGGAGTACAAATATTCTAAACTCCTTACTGGGATTATCTCTAACACAAGTAGTTGAGGAGCCGACCCGTAAAGAGGCCATATTGGATTTAATACTCACAAATGGAGGTTTGGTATCGGACGTTGTTGTAGGTGAAAATTTGGGATCTAGTGATCACCAATCAGTATGGTTTAATATAAGAACAGGGATGGAGCCGCACCACACAAAAACAAAAGTTTTAGACTTTAAAAAAACAGATTTTTCTAAAATGAGATTTTGTGTGAATGAGTCATTATCAGACTGGAGGAGTTTAAAGGGAGTCCAGGAGAAATGGGATTATTTAAAGGAAGCATTATTGAAGGCCACAGGAAATTGCATTCGGCTTGTTAGCAAAAACAAAAAAGGGAAGAAACCACTGTGGTACTCTGCAGAAGTGGCCAAAATAGTGAAGAACAAGAAGATAGCATTCAATAATTATAAAAAAACTCAGCGTGAAGAGGATAGGCAAACCTATAAGATTAGGCAGAAAGAGGCAAAGCAATTTATAAGAGCTTCCAAAGCACACGCAGAAGAGAAAATAGCTCAGTCAGTAAAAAAGGGGGACAAAACATTTTTTAGATACATAAACGAGAAAAGAAAAGTAAAACAAGGATTAGTTCGATTAAAAACAAAGGAAGGAAGGTATGTAGAAGAGGATAAAAGTCTCGCTGACTGCCTCAATGAATATTTTTGTTCAGTCTTTGCAGAAGAAAAGCAAAGAAAGGGACCTCAGTTAGGAGAGAACACTAAAGAGACATTTACATATGAGTTTACAGAGGAGGAGGTTCTAAAGCAGCTGTCTAAAGTAAAGACAAATAAGTCAATGGGGCCTGATGGGATCCATCCTAAATTATTAAAAGAGCTCAGTGATGTAATAGCAAAACCGTTAACAGATTTATTTAACCAATCCTTGTTAACAGGAGTCGTCCCAGAAGACTGGAAATTAGCAAATGTTGCGCCCATTTACAAGAAGGGTAGTAGGGAGGAATCGGGGAACTATAGGCCAGTTAGTCTTACGTCAGTAGTGGGGAAATTAATGGAAACCATGTTAAAGGAAAGGATTGTTGAACATCTAAAAACACATAGATTACAGGATCAGAAACAACATGGGTTTACCTCAGGGAGATCATGCCAAACTAATCTTATTGATTTTTTTGATTGGGTAACAAAATAATAGACACAGGTGGTGCAGTAGACATTGCTTATTTAGATTTCAGTAAGGCTTTTGATACTGTTCCGCATAGAAGGCTTATCAATAAATTGCAATCTTTGAGCTTGGATTCCAATATTGTTGAATGGATTAGGCAGTGGCTGAGTGACAGACAACAGAGGGTTGTGGTAAATGGAGTTTATTCGGCGCAAGGTCTTGTTACCAGTGGGGTACCTCAGGGGTCAGTACTTGGACCCATTCTCTTTAATATTTTTATTAGTGATATTGCAGAAGGTATTAATGGAAAAGTATGTCTTTTTGCGGATGACACAAAAATTTGCAACAGGGTTGACGTTCCTGGAGGGATCAGCCAAATGACAAATGATTTAGGTAAACTAAAAAAATGGTCGGAGTTGTGGCAATTGAGTTTTAATGTGGATAAGTGCAAGATAATGCACCTGGGACGTAAAAACCCAAGGGCTGAATATAGAATATTTGATACAGTCCTAACCTCAACATCTGAGGAAAGGGATTTAGGGGTCATTATTTCAGAGGATCAAAGGGTAAGTAGTCAATGTAATAGAGCAGCAGGAAATGCTAGCAGAATGCTTGGTTGTGTAGGGAGAGGTATTAGCAGTAGGAAAAGGGAAGTGCTCATGCCACTGTACAGAGCACTGGTGAGACCTCACTTGGAGTACTGTGTGCAGTACTGGAGACCGTATCTCCAGAAGGATATAGACATCTTAGAGAGAGTTCAGAGAAGGGCTACTAAAATGGTGTACGGCTTGAAGGAGAAAAGTTACCAAGAAAGGCTTAATCATCTTAACATGTACAGCTTGGAAAAAAGACGAGACAGAGGAGATATGATAGAAACATTTAAATACGTAAAGGGAATCCACAAGGTAGAGGAAGGGAGTATATTTAAAAGGAAACAAAATAGCAAAACAAGAGGACATAGTCTTAGATTAGAGGGGCAAAGGTTTAAAAGTAACATCAGGAAGCATTATTTTACTGAGCGGGTGGTGGATACATGGAACAGTCTTCCAGTAGAAGTGGTAGAGGCCAAAACAGTAATTGAATTTAAGCAAGCATGGGATAGGCATAAGGCTATCCTAAACAAAAGATAAATGCAGGTCAAGTATCCATGTAATTGGGCAGACTAGATGGGCCGAAAGGTTCTTATCTGCCGACATTTTTCTATGTTTCTATGTGTGAGCTAGGCGCAATATATTACATGTGAGCTGGGAGGGGGTACCCTGGGCCCCTGGTATGGAAAGCATTTCCAGGGCTGCACAGATGGGGTGCCACGTGTGTCCTGCCAGCATGGAAAGGGTGCACTGGGCAGCCTACACCTGGGTTACCCAACACTGCATAGCTTCAAGGGGTATGTGCTGGGAGGGGGGTACCCTGGGCCCCTCGTATGGCAAGGGTTCGCAGGGCTCATGAGCCACATGAGAACAGACCCTGTGCAATGTTCTGGGGAGAGTGAGTGTAAGGAGCACAGCTTGCGATTAGGCGCGCCTCTGCCTGTCACTGCAAACCCAACACCAGCTCCCCCTGAAACCTGTGTCTGGATCCACCCCTGCTCTGGACAGATGCATAGCTCACACCTCAACCTCCATATCAATATGGTACCCATCACACAGTGGTACTCCGGGATGACCCACCACTCCTTTTATTGTAAAACTAAACATGAATCCGTCCTTATTTTTATGTCCACCCCTAATGCACTAGTGGTTCATATAATACAAGGCACATATGGAATGATTTAAAAGATATCTAAATATATTCCCGGATTTAGTAAAGAGCTTGTATATTTAGTTAATAATTAACATCAGCCAAGGGAGGTGTATGAGAAAATGCTAAACTCTGGGGACAAGCCAGAAAGAAAAAAATGATATGATATGATGTGATGTATAATTTGTAAAGTAAAATTCTTGAATTAATCATGTCGGTCATATTGGTCTTTGAGACAGTATTTCTTCAAGTAGAACTAAAATACAAAATTGCTAATTTCAATATGTCCTTTTATTGAATTGTTAATATATTTGTTGAGTAGTAATTTCCATTTCCAATCACATACAGTATGGTGAATGCAGTGCATTTCTAAAATAATTACAGTCACAGTTTTTCGGAGTGAATAAGAACAGATTTGTCAAATACAACTTTGTGACAGCCACCAATTGGTCCATGTGGGTTTCTTTACAGAGGACAATTGCACAGTCTGTGAGGACACTGGTTCACTGACTCAGCCAGGAGGCTGCCAAGTGTAGGAGAACCACTTGCAGGGCAGTTCTTCTGCTTTCATTTCTCTCACTTCCATTGGCCTGGAGGTTTATGCAAATGGAAGCGAGCAATAGGTGTGGAGGGCAGATAAATTTTATGGATACATCATTAAATTAATTTCCTATTAAAGTTATATGTACCAAGACAGACTCCATTAGTAAATAGAATGAACAGGCCACATGTCAGTCACCCATAAGGTTAACATGTGTCAGCACTAATAAACTACACAATGAATATGGACATGTTTTCAGAAAATAGCCAATGTGAATAATGTGTGTTGACGCTACCATGAATAGTGCTCAGATTGAACATGTATGCTTTGTAAGACTTCCTCTGTATACACTGAGTAAGTGAACTCTACTAATAGGGTAATTTATCAAACTTAATGAAGGGGTACACCTCTTATGACTGTGGACCATCTCCTGCTGGTTTGCTTAGTGGAGCAGTTAAAGAGGGTCCATGAGCAGGCACGTCTCTTTACACAGAAGAATAAACACTGGCTTCATTTTACCTGCTCGTGTCATAATAAAGGATCAGTGAAAGGATTCAGCATACTTGAAATTAATGGCTTAGGACAAATATTTTAAATACCAACCCGTGGCAACTGAATTATTACCCTAAGAAAAATCATTGACTCGGCTAGAGATACAATATAAATTCCAGCATTTTTACACAAAATGTGTGCTCAAGTTATGGCGTTTTTCATTTTACTTTGAAATTTTATAATTGTTATTGGCACTTTTGTGTTTTAGAATTGATAAGTTACAAAGCCAGAATAATAATGTTGCCAGCATTCTGAAGCCAGTTTATTTCTTTGGTTTTGTCTTCTCTGTCTAGTTGCTCCCTCTGTTATTCGTGTTCTTGATTCATTTGCGGTTTTGGTTTTCTGCTTATATATACACGGATTCCCTGGTTTTGATCTTCTGGCTTGGCTGACTTCCCTCCCGGGTTCTGATTCCTGTATATTCTGTATTACGTCGTCGTTCTGACATTCTGGCTTCCCTCTTTGACTACATTTTTGGATTATCCTTATCTGTACAGTTTCCAGTGTACCCTGTAACGTGTGTTTGTCTATAACCTCTGCACAGCTTATAAGGTAACCTTTCTTCATTTAGTATAGATCCGGCTATCTTTAAAAATCAGCCATTCAGTTCAGGGCTGCTGCGGTATAGCTGTGCAGAGGTCTCTTGTTAACCCTGTCTTTATCTGTTCTATTATTGCCACCAAGACTGGTATCTCTGCATTTAGGGGCTTTCACCTGTACCAGGGCCTTATCACGGCGCTAGCCTGGTACCGCCACTGTGACATAATGACCCAGCCCATAAATAAGCCCCCAGAGATGCGTACCATACTGGAAACCATTCTGCATATGTTTGAGGAATTTGTGGCTCACCTCAAAGGGTTACTAAGCCTGTTTCTAGACTCTGGCTAGCAGGTCTCTTGAAAGCAGGGTTCGTGATCCGCTGTCTCCTGATGAAAAGAACAGAAGACATGATTACAATCTCTGCTTCTATTGTGCCAGTTCCTTGCACTTTTTGTCTGGTTGCCCTCCTGTGGCAGCGCACCCTGAGACTGGCAGAGTGCCAGCGCGCCCTGAGACTGGCAGAGTGCCCTCTGCTTGCTAGGACAGTCGGCCATAAGGCCTTTTTGGGTTGTGTTGACAGTAGCAGCGGCTGCGGTGTGCGAACGCCATGTCGGGCTACTTGCCAGATGAGAAGCTCCGTCTGGAGCAGCTGCGGGCTCTCAGGAGATGCTGGCTGAAGGACCAAGAGCTTAGATCCTGGGAACCTGTCCTGCCACCTGTCAAGAAGGGACCCTTAGAGAAATTCTGGAGCAACTTCCTACAGTCGAAAAGCCCCTGGAGAATCTATACATTCAAAGCCTATAATGCTGGTGTTTTCACGTTACCAAAAGTACTGATCCCAGCTTGGATTGTCCATTACTACGTCAAGTACCATGTCCAGACAAAGGCCGCCCTATGGCATTGTGAACCTGAAACCACGACTGTTCCCAGATGACCTTATTTTAGAGACCGGAGAAGTTATTCCACCTACAGAGGACTCTCATGATGGACACCATTAAGAACTGAAAGTCCCTAACGTAATGTCATGATCCCCCACAGAATGCAGTAGATGATCCTCGCACGCAGCACAACTATCTCTCCGATCCTTAGAAGTGGTCGGTTAAAATAGAGCCCTATACACGGCTTGGTATTCAGACCCCAGTCCCCAGACCCAGGGCCAAGACCCAGTCCCCAGGGCCAGACCCCAAGGCCCAGACCCCAGGACCCAGACCCAGGGACCAGACCCCAGGTCAGACTCAGGGCCCAGACCTAGGGCCCAGAACCCAGACCGCAAGGCCCAGACCCAGACCCCAAGGCCCAGACCAAGGGCCTAGTCCCCAAGGCCCAGACCCCGGGCCAAGTCCCAGACCCCAAGTCCCAGACCCCAAGGCCCAGACCCCAAGGCCCAGACCCCAAGGCCCAGACCCCAAGGCCCAGACCCAGGGCCCAGACCCCAAGGCCCAGACCCAGGGCCCGACCCAGACCCCAGGGCCCAGACCGCAAGGCCCAGACCCAGACCCCAAGGCCCAGACCTAGGGCCCAGACCCCAAGGCCCAGACCTAGGGCCCAGACCCCAAGGCCCAGACCAAGGGCCCAGTCCCCAAGGCCCAGAACCAGGGCCCAGACCCCAAGGCCCAGAACCAGGGCCCAGACCCCAAGGCTCAGACCCAGGGCCCAGACCCCAAGGCTCAGACCCAGGGCCCAGTCCCCAAGGCCCAGACCCCAAGGCCCAGACCGCAAGGCCCAGGCCCAGGGCCAAAGCCCCAAGGCCCAGACCCAGGACCAAGGCACCAAAGCCCAGGGCCCAGACCCCAAGGCCCAGACCCAGGGCCCAGACCTAGGGCCCAGACCCCAAGGCCCAGACCCAGGGCCCAGGCCCCAAGGCCCAGACCCAGGGCCCAGACCCCAAGGCCCAGACCCAGGTCCCAGACCCCAAGGCCCAGACCCAGACACCAGGGTCCAGACCCCAAGGCCCAGACCCCAGTCCCCAGGGCCAGACCCCAAGGCCCAGACCCCAAGGCCAAGACCCAGGGCCCAGACCCCAAGACCCAGGAACCAGACCCAGGTCAGACTAAGGGCCCAGACCCCAGGCCAGACTCGGGGCCCAGACCCCAAGACCCAGTCCCAGGGACCGGAGCCCAGACAAGACCCCAAGGCCCAGCCCAGACCCCAAGGCCCAGAGCACAGACCCCAAGGCCCAGGGCCCAGACCCTGAGGCCCAAACCAGACCCAGGCACCAGGCCCAGCCCAGACCCCAAGGCCCAGAGCACAGACCCCAAGGCCCAGGGCCTAGACCCTGAGGCCCAAACCAGACCCAGGGACCAGGCCCAGTGTCACAGTTCCCGGATCCCACCACACAGTCCTTAAAGCCCAACACTTCACAGAGCCCAAAAGCTACCAACAGGGTAGCCGTAGAAGAATCCCTGTCTGGTCCTTAGAATTGGCTGGGTATACTAGATAGACAGAAAGGGTTAATCAAAGACAATGTCGTAATACAAAAACAGGTCAGCAACACGGGGGTAGTCAGATGAGCCAGAATCAGGAATACAGAGTATAGAATAGTCATATGGTATAGCCGGGTCGATATCAGTGCTGAAGCGTAGTACAAGGAAAATAGTCTAGGGCAACGGAAGGCAGAATAGTCAGAAAACAAGCAGAGGTCAATAACAGGTTAAATCACGAGAGAATTCAGGTACAAGGAGCTCAGGTATGGATAACCACGATCCGGCACTGATTAGAAGGAACTGTTGGTTTTTAATAGACCTTCACCAGACCGCGCCCCCTCTCAAGCCACACCTCATGCAGCCACCTCCCTGCCTGTTTCAATTTAAACCGGGTGTTGGTGAGCGAGCAGCATCAGACATGCTGCCTTCAAGCACACCGGAAAGGCTGGAAGCCCCCAACGTTACACCCAGACCCAAAGGCCATCATATACAGCTCGTTACTGTGAGATTTATTGCTGTGGATTCTGTGATACAGTAATGTGCGGTGTGTATGAACGTGAGTTTTATTGCTGTGGATTCTGTGATACACTCATACACACTGCACATTACTGGGAGTAGACCTCTGCACGGTAGCAACTATGCATGAGAAGGAGCAGGTATGTATGCAGCTGGATCCACCACATGTACACGTATGTGAAATGCCAGCATAATATTTATGACATGGATTTAGTCCATAAAAGGTACCGTTCAAGTACAATCAGTTTAAATGACTGGAAAGTACAACAACAGGTCTATTAGAAATTGATCCAAAAGATCATTCCTTTATCATTTTAGTACCTCTCACTCTAATTTGGGCGCAATCTATTTTTAGAACATAGTTAACACATTTTTGCTCAGTTTATGGGGAAAGGTTGCCTCTTGGTTTTATACATGATCCAAGAAGCAAAATACATGTTCTTATTGTGTGTATGTTTATTCTACAAAAAAGTGTATTTTTATTCATAGTAATTTTGTCATATAATTGATAGATAGGGAGGAAGTTTGCTTAGATTCTGAAATGCAACATAAATCTTACAATAATTAATTTTTTACAATTTATTTTCTTAACAAAAGTAAAAACAGAGAGATATTGTTTATAAGCTGGTTGCAGAATAATTTCATGGTTTGGCATATTTTCAATTCTGATGGATAAAAATGACCAGCAAAATTCTAACATGATTCCAATTTGAATTCTCCAGGGAAGGGAAGTGGCCGCTATTTAATTAACAAATGACATTTAAGGAATAACAAAGTCAGGCAATGGGAAGAGATTTAAGGAGTCTGCTTCCCATTTTGTGGTCAGAGTTAAACTACTCAAAAACATCACTGGCTCAAGAGTTCTTAATGTAATGTTTGACTAACTACTGATAATTTGAACAGCCACAAGGGTGAAAAATATATTTCTTTGAAGGCACGACGGCTGAACTGGCACAAAAAAGAAGCCAGGACATTTAAAACCATGGCAGAGCATTTTTTCTAGCTATGTTACATATATTTATATGATATATAAACGAATCGAAAATTCTGTACCCATGGCTCCATGCAGATACCTGCTGTCTGGTGCTTAACCAAACTGGCGAAGCCAAAGTGGCTGAACATCATGGGAAATGCAGTTTCAAAACATCTGGAGAGCCATGTTTGGCAATCCTCTGCCTTACTGCTTGCTCCCTCTCAAACAGGTGGTGGAGCTGTGGTTGCAACTACGATAAACCTTGGCGTTCGCCAGAGACAAATTCATATGATGGCAGGAGAAGCTTCACTGATGAAGATTCTCCTGCTGTTTGAATTTCTCTCTGTAGAATTAAGTTTCTGGTGGTTCTTAATAATAATCAGGACACATGACAATCTGTCATGCTTTGATATAGATATATATTGGTGCCAGTATGTGGATCGCGGTACAGTAAGGAGTATACAAAAAGGAGAGGTTAGGATCAGGCAAATGGTAAGGCAGGCGGAGTTTGTTCTGGACCGGTGGAGAAAGCCAGGGGACGAGAGCCAGGAGGTCAGCAAGATCGGTACAAAGGGAACAGGCAAAAGACTTGGACGGTGTGGAAGCAATAGGTCGAGGTCAGCAGAGTTCATGCAAGGTCAAAGGTAACTTTCTTGGTATTTGGCAACAGGATACTTGGGAAGCATAGGGTCAACAGAGAGCTGACGACTGAGCACCTCCTTGGCAATTTGGGCTTTTATGAGGCACAGGTAATGAGCCCTGCCCCTTCTCAGGGAGGGACTCCTCCCCTCCTCGATGAGTAACCACAGGTCCTGTGCGGAACCTGCAGAAGCCACGCCCTGAAGCGAGCCAGGAAGCTCCGCCTCCCCAGACCAAGGGACTAATCATGTGGTCCGGATGGGAGGCCACACCCAAGTGCCGGACCAAGAGGGCGCCGCGACCAATGGCAAGGGAATCCGCATTGCCCGACGTCCCTCACCTTGGAAGATGCCGGTGGCCGCCATGGCGACCTCAGACTGTGCTACGGAGGTGAGGCATGACACATTCTGAACATTAATTGCTTGCTCACTAGCAGTTTTAAGAACAATCAAATAATTTACTGCACAAGGTGACCAGAAGGACATTACTTGCTCAGATATAAATTATAAACTGTTCTTCACTTATTGAATTTGTTTTGGCGAAGTACATCTAGGGTATTATTTCATTTCTATGCAGGGTTTGTTTTTCTTTAATAAATTGCTGAAACATTTCAACATTTTTCATATAGGATTATTTATGATAAAAACCCCTTTCAAAATCGTTGCAGAGCCTAAGGAAACAGCGATATCCCGTCACAACTCAGGATGTATGTACGCAAGTTATGGAGGAATAGAATTATATCCAAACTGAGCTAAGTGCTTGTCAGAGAATAATGTTATTCCACGGAGGAGGGTTTACTTTAATAAATATAGGCTAATCTTTGGCCCTTGAGGGACAGTAGAAGGTTTAAATAAAAGATTGGAATAATTTGAGAATGAGTGAAAGTTTATGTACCTTTTACTGGTTCATTACATTAATATAAGTATTATTCTGCGGCACAAGCTCGGAATATAACTTTTCTGGCGTTCAAACTAGAATATTCAAGGCTCCATTGTCAATTCAGTTAGTGATACGTTGAACTTATCAAACTAGAGCATGGATAAGCTCCAATCCCTTTGTAAAGCAGATGGGATGTTACCCATGGGTACTGAAACATGAAGATAGAGATGGAAAAACTACTGTGGTTAAGAGACTTTTGGTGTGGTGTTATTTTCATTGCCATTTTTGGAACGTCACAAAAAGCAACCAAAATCACATACAATAGTTTTGACCGAAGGGTATTCAAAATTTTTATAGAGTTAACCAGATCATAGCATATGTACAGTATATAGTTAAGGGCGCAGATCCCTACTTATCATTAACACGTGATGGCATTTCCCACATGTCGTTGCTGCTTTGCAGTGATGGGGGAACATGTCGATCTTAACTTTTTCCCACAGCAGTTAGACTTCCTGGAAGTCAAGCCTCACTGCGGTACTGCCGCAGTGCACTGATAACATTAAAAACAAGGGCCAGACACCACTGCCAATAGACAGAGTCTTTTGGACTCCTCTATCTCAACAGCAAGTGGCTGTAGATTAAAATTAAAATTCATTGGAAAAGTCACAGTCAGACATTTCCAATGATACAAAACATGACTATGTCAAATGTAAAGTAAAAAAAAAAAAACAACAAAACCTAAAGTATTTTTTCCTTAATGCAACAGCATTGTCCTCTTTTCACTTATAAAGTTAACAATGACTGTACAATAACTCACCATCCAATTTACGTAATTAGGCACTATCAGGGTTATTCAGAGAAAGGTAAAAACCAGGAGAACTGGCAGGAGAAGAGAACAATCTAGACCAAATAGCCGATTTGTAAAGGGAGATAAATAGGAGAATTTTTCCTGGTTTGGTGATTTTGACCTAGAATTTTCACTTCTCCAGTCATTCTCGGAGTTTCACCTTTCTTTGAATAGACCTGTAGGTCTTCTTTGGACACCAAGACAAAGAAGCGTTTCTGAAAATGTCTAGTAAATACTGTGTTCCGAATACATTATTCCCCACTGCTAGAAATGCATCTATATGATGCTATTTCTGACAAGATGTGTACAAAAAGTGGGTCGTACCATTTACGTGGCAGGGTGCAAATAAAGGAAAAAAGACTATACACCATGCCAAAAAGATTGCAGAAAAGATACCTAGTGGACATATTTTACTTATGGATTCCCAGAGAGGAGAAAAGCGGTGGTTCACAGCACTGCTGCCGTTATCCATTAGTGGCTCCCTAACATTACAAATTGTGCTACTAACATAGCGGCTCACTCATGACAGAGCCAGTAATACGGTGGTTAACATTAAAATAGTGTATGTTTATATTTTTAAGTTAGATTAATGTATATGTTAAATCCAAGGAAGAAATAAGATAAACTGAAAACAGAATACCAAGATTATTTCTGGTTCTTCTCAAGGCTCAGCACATCTCTCCAATATGTTTCCAAATGGGTGCCAGGCTTTTAACAGTCAAAACGATCTTCTTTTATTACTGGCATACGATAGTAAATTTGCCAAGAGACAAAAATAAAAAGTCACTTGTCAAACGGGGACATTTAACATGTGAAGTTTAACCATTTCATAACCGATCCCTGAACATTAGATGCTCAAACAGCCCATTTTAAAACATCAAAAATATTTAAATAAATTAAAATGATTTATGGTTATTCGTTTCACCCTGTAGAAAGAGCAAAAGTCGCATCTCAAAGAAACCCCAACCTAAACAATTAAAAGACAACTTACAATACGGTATGTACAGTATGATCAAAGACCTAGTACACCTAATGTATGTTAATATAGTTATTACTTAAACGTGGAAGTACTATAATTATATAAAGTAAATTTGTTTACAATAGAAACATAGAAAAATGTCGGCAGATAAGAACCTTTTGTCCCATCTAGTCTGCCCAATTACATGGATACTTTACCTGGATTTATCTTTTGTTTAGAATAGCCTTATGCCTATCCCATGCTTGCTTAAATTCAATTACTGTTTTGGCCTCTACCACTTCAACTGGAAGGCTGTTCCATGTATCCACCACCCTCTCAGTAAAATAATGCTTTCTGATGTTACTTTTAAACCTTTGCCCCTCTAATCTAAGAATATGTCCTCTTGTTTTGCTACTTTGTTTCCTTTTAAATATACTCCCTTCCTCTACCTTGTGTAAAACTACTAGTCTAAAAACAGCTGCTTGTAAAATGATAAATAGAACATGTGGGGATATCAAACATACAAAACATTTGAGGGTTAGACTTTACATACTGACATAATTAGTCAAATGGTTTATTATCATGTTTTTTTGCAGGGGGTACTCAGTACTGGCACCTCACCACCAGCCTGAACTAACAGGCGAAAGCATGATGCTCCTCCCTCCTCCTGCCGTGGCAAGCAGAGAATCGAAAATGCTAGGCAGCTCATATTCCCTACTTGACCCCCTGCAGTCTGGCTTCTGTCCCCTACACTCAACTGAAACTGCCCTCACCAAAGTCACCAACAATCTCCTAACTGCTAAAAAACACGGCCACTATTCCATTCTCATCCTGCTTGACCTCTCGGCTGCTTTTGACACTGTTGACCACCCCCTCCTTCTACAGACCCTCAAGTCTCTTGGTCTCGGTGACACTGCACTCGCTTGGGTTGACTCCTATTTATCCAACAGGTCCTTCTCTGTGTCCTTTGCTGGTAACTCCTCCTCTTCATTGCCTCTTTCTGTTGGTGTACCTCAAGGCTCTGTCCTTGGTCCTTGGCTCTTTTCCATCTACACCTCCTCCCTGGGCAAAATATTAACAGCTTTGGCTTTAATTACCACCTCTATGCTGATGACACTCAGATCTACCTCTCTACCCCTGATCTCTCTCCCCCTGTCCTTTCCAAAGTCAGCGACTGTTTATCTGGCATCTCCTCCTGGATGGCCTACCACCACCTAAAGATCAACATGTCCAAGACGGAGCTCCTACTTATTCCTCCCTCTAATGCCTCCCCACCTCCTGACTTCTCTATCACGGTGGAGGGTATTACCATCTCCCCATCAAACCAAGTTCGCTGTCTTGGAGTTACACTTGACTTTGCTCTTTCCTTCATCCCCCACATCCAGTCTCTTTCCTCCTCCTGCCGATACCAACTGCGTAATATTTCCAGAATTCGGCCATTTCTTACCGCTGTTACCACAAAACAGCTCATACACGCCCTGGTAATCTCCCGACTTGACTATTGCAATAATCTCTTATCTGGCCTCCCTCTGTCCCGCCTCTCCCCCCCCTACAATCCATCCTGAACGCCTCCGCCAGGCTAATTCACCTCACCCGCCGCTCTGTCTCTGCCGCTCCCCTCTGCGAGTCCCTTCACTGGCTCCCCATCCACTGCAGAATTAAATTTAAAATCCTTACCCTGACCTACAAAACCCACACTAACTCAGCTCCCCACTACCTGTCTTCACTAATCACCAAATACACCCCAGTCCGCTCCCTAAGGTCAAACAGTGACCTGCGCCTAGCTTCTCCCCGCATCACCTCTTCCCATGATAGACTGCAGGACTTCACACGCGCAGCCCCCATTCTCTGGAACGCTCTCCCTCGTACGGTCAGACTTTCCCCTAACTTCTCTTCCTTCAAACGCTCCCTTAAAACATTCCTATTTAGGGAAGCCTACCACCCAACTCACTGACGCAACCATCAATCACTCTCACCTTGCAGTCCTCTCCTCCTGTTTCCAACCCCAACCCTCTCCTGTTTCCAACCCCAACCCTTCTAGATTGCGAGTTCCTATGGGAATAGGGCCCTCATCTCCTCCTGTACGGTTTGTCAAAGTGTATGTAGGGACCGATAACCCCCCTCTTCTCCCAGTAAGTGACAAGGGAGGGCTGGTTTCTTCAGTGCCCCAGCTCTGGCAGATGTGTGTACCCCCCGAAACTTTGAACAGCATGGGGAAGGGGGGGGGGTCAGGATATTTACACACCTGCCAGATGCATATTGTCAGGCAAGCGGTGTGAACAGAGGAGCAGGCACTGTAAGGCGGTACAGGTGGCCGCCTAAGAGCGCAAATTGAATCCCTGGTCACTTGCCTTGACAGGGATCCAAATTTTTCAACTATCTGCCTGGCACTGTGTCCCTGCTGCTTCTCCTCAAAGATGCAGCTGGTGCCCAGCTAGCTGCATTGTATCTGCCAGGTCAGAGAGCAGACTCCCCCCGCGGTGCTGGATACGGACGCCTGCTCTCTCTCTCCTCCTGGTCCCTTCCTCCTTGCTGGTGCCTTGCCTCTCTGATGTCACGAGGAGGGCATGCTAAAAAGTCTACACTGCCACCTTACCCCCAGCCTCCCCAGCAGTTCCAGACAGTGTGTGGTGCACCCTGGAAGGTGAAAATTTAAGTCCTGGCTGCATTGCTCTGTATGGACTCAGCAACAGGCAGGCCTCAGAACAAAGAAAAAACTGCTGCTGCTTCCAAATACACTTCAAAACAGCATTTAAAAATATCAGCTCTGGCAACACAGGTATGTTTACCTGGTCCTGCTGTTACCACCATGTGGGGTGTTCTTAAGGTCAAACACCCTCTCATTGGAGTCCCCCAATATTATTCAAACAGTACTTGGTGGTTAGAGGAGTTTCATTGCTGTGGAGCTCATACACACTGCGCATTACTGTGAGTTTCATTGCTATGGAGCTCATACACACTGCACATTGCTGTGGAGCTCATACACACTGCGCATTACTGTGAGTTTCATTGCTGTGGAGCTCATACATATTCAGCAAAACTGAGTTTCATTGCTGTGGTGCTCACAAATGCTAGGGGATTATCCACTCAAAAAAAACCAGACTTTTCTAGCAACAGAGGCACTTCGTGGATAACCCCCATAGGGTTACAACAATAGTTGTAGTTAATTTAAAGGAACACAGTATTAAAAAATACGGTTCCCTTTTATAGTGTCTTCCTTTAAATGAGCTACAACTATTGTTTATTAGGACACGAAAATAGTCATAATAATCAGTTTTCCCAGACGTGAGAGTACCCCAACCTATTTTTCCAGAGAAAAAACACTTTATTATTATTGATATGTTACAACTGATATCTCTGCAACCAATCTCTACCTTTGTAATTGGTTATGGTGTGCCAAAGAGAAGAACAATCTTGTATATACGGGCCAAAACACATTTCTATACAAACAAATACAATATGTGTTTGTCAGTAAGGCCTCAAACACAATGAAAATCATGGTCTTGCAGCATTAAAGTGTACCTTAAATATATTATAATCACTCAAATATGTGCCAGCACTCTCGGTTTTCCAAAAATGTTCTTTATTTCCGTTTAAAAATGTCACAGCATGTCAACGTTTCAGTTCCTACCAGGAACTTTCCGCAGGACTGACATTCCAGTCAGTAACCTGTAACCAAACTGAATCACTATTCTCTTTACATTTTTGAAAACCGGCTGGGTGGAGTAGAGGTAACATCACTGCTCTACAACTGTGGAGAGATACTGTGGAGACACAGGTTCGATCCCGGCAAGAGCACCACTCCAGTAAGTGTCCTTGGGCAAGACACCTAACGGTACATACTCGCCACCCAGGACATACTTGAAAACGAGAGAAATCTCAACATATCCTTCCTGGAAAAATCCTTTCTCCAAAAAAAAAAAAAAAAAAAGGCTTGTTAAATGACTTGGTTTCCCCCCCCCCTTGTCAGCTAAGTAATAGGAGGTTATGCTCGTTTCCTGCAATTACTATACCTATCTTCCTCTGTCTGATCACAAAAGTGATTTGTAATTCCATAACCCAATTAAACGGTAACCCATGACAGAAACCATTCCCTGCTTTGAATGAGGAAGAAAAGAATAACAGCCGAGGTCTATAGTATCTGAAAGCTCCAAAATAAATTTGATTAACGTCTTGTACGTAAAATAAGTAAACAGTTTCACTTGCTATAACAATTGTTTTACCTGACTGTGGGCTAAATTCCAAGCCTGGAAACTTATCCAGAGCTCTGGTAAAACTACCAACTCCATCAATTGAGTTTTAATGTGGATAAGTGCAAGATAATGCACCTGGGGCGTAAAAACCCAAGGGCTGAATATAGAATATTTGATACAGTCCTAACCTCAACATCTGAAGAAAGGGATTTAGGGGTTATTATTTCAGAGGATCTAAAGGTAAGTAGTCAATGTAATAGAGCAGCAGGAAATGCTAGCAGAGTGCTTGGTTGTGTAGGGACAGGTATTAGCAGTAGGATAGAAACATTTAAACATGTAAAGGGAATCCACGAGGTAGAGTAAGGGAGTATGTTTAAAAGGAAACAAAGTAGCAAAAAAAGAGGACATAGTCTTAGATTAGAGGGGCAAAGGTTTAAAAGTAACACCAGGAAGCATTATTTTACTGAGAGGGTGGTGGATACATGGAACAGTCTTCCAGTTGAAGTGGTAGAGGCCAAAACAGTGATTGAATTTAAGCAGGCATGGGATAGGCATAAGGCTATCCTAAACAAAAGATAAATCCAGGTAAAGTATCCATGTAATTGGGCAGACTAGATGGGCCGAAAGGTTCTTATCTGCCGACATTTTTCTATGTTTCTATTGTGTATGTTTATATGTGACTATTATTTCTGATATAATTACTTTGCAACAGGCAGGCCTCAGAACAAAAAAAAACAAAAAAAAACTGCTGCTACAAATACACTTTAAAACAGCATTTAAAAATATCAGCTCTGGCAACACAGGTATGTTCACTTGGTCCTGCTGTTACCACCATGTGGGGGTGTTCTCAAGGTCAAACACCCTCTCATTGGAGTCCCCCAATATTATTCAAACAATACTTGGTGGTTAGTGAAGTTTCATTGCTGTGGAGTTCATACACACTGCGCATTACTGTGAGTTTCATTACTGTGGAGCTCATACACACTGTGCATTACTGTGAGTTTCATTGCTGTGCAGCTCATACACACTGCGCATTACTGTGAGTTTCATTGCTGTGGAGCTCATACACACTGCGCATTACTGTGAGTGTCATTGCTGTGGAGCTCATACATACTCAGCAAAACCGTGAGTTTCATTGCTGTGGTGCTCACAAATGCTAGGGGATTATCCACTCGAAAAATAAAAACAGTTAACTGCACTGCAATACAGACTTTTCTTGCAACAGAGGCACTTAGTGGATAACACGCATAGGGTTACAACAATAGTTGTAGTTCATTTAAAAGGAACACAGTATTAAAAAATATGGTTCCCTTTTATAGTGTCTTCCTTTAAGTGAGCTACAACTATTGTTTGTATGTGATATATCTGACACGTCATATTGTTCCACAACCCGCTCTAATGTCCAAGTCATCATGTGCCTAAAAGGGTACAGGGTGTCTGGGTTACGTGTGAATATTGTTATTGTTTATATCGTTATTGTGTATGTTTATATGTGACTGCTATTATTTCTGATATAATTACTGTTTGTGTCACTGCAGCCTTTTCCAACCCCACCGGATAGAATATGTTCTAGATCTGTGAAAGGTTTAAATGGTCATTATTTGCCTTGTTTGCCAAACATTGCCCCATAATCAGACCATTGTGTGATTGTCTTGTGTAGCGCTGTGTTAAAAATCTTGCTGCTGGCAGTACCTATTTTTGGCCACAAGATGGAGACAATCGCGATTAGAGACACTGGACATTGGGACTACGTTTCCTGGCATGCTTTGCAAACAGACACAGGAAGTGGGTGGGACACAGACGCTGTACATCCTGAGCCTCGTGGAAATAGCTGTCAGAGCGCGCGAGGGAACGAGAGAGAGCAGACGCAGTGCCATACATCGCGAGAGGGCCTAGGCCAGAGCGCAATTGAGACCTGTTAGTTCTTTTACCGGGTCATTCAGCCTGAGGAGAAGGAGCCCTCCAAGTTCCAGAGATTGCTGCAGATTGAACCAACCGAAGACCTCGAGTAAGGAGTCACCGCGAGTTGATCGGATGCAGAGAGCAGGCGGTGAGCAGGAAAAGTCGTGGACAAGCTACTGGAAGTCAGACAACGGATCCGGCCGCAAGTATCCCCAGTCAAATTCGAGCGGAGAGACGTCCTGGGTCAGCGGAGCCTAAAGCAACCGGTGGATGGGTGAGAGGCCTCCAAGGCCGTTTGTAAATAAAGAACACACTGCTGTTTTCTCTTTAAAGTCCACAGGGCCCCAACTTGACTAGTCGAAGACATTCTTTAAGTAAATTCACTCGCCAGTTGAACAGTACCCGGGTACCACACACACATACACACCTTTTACATTCCGGGACTTAACCTGTGCAGGACTCATTCTGTTACGAATCGGAACAGGGGTTAAAGATACGTTCCGAATTATATTTTTCTCTTTTCCGCTGCGCGTTTACCGTAATACGAAGAGATTGTATTCTTTGGGTTTCGCTACGTGTCCCTTTTTTACCGAGCTATCAGGCAATTGCATTTCTCTTTTCTGTTCGGTTGCGAATATTTTATTTTTCCGAAATACGAAGCCTCGTGTTTCGTTTCTTTTCCGCTACGCGTTTTACCGCAATACGCAAATACTGTAATAATACCTGTGAACATTGTGTTTCAACGTCTGCTTACTATTTTAGTAAACTATTTAAATGATAAAAACTCACAACGGTGTTGGAGTATATTTATTCCCTAGTGCGGGGAGACTGAAACGTGGTTCATTTTCAGCGGCTCCTCCGGGAGTGAGCGCTACACTTGTGATCCACTTTTTTAATGTCTGTCTTTTCATTACAATCTGCACTATTGTTTTATGTCTGGAAAAGAAGATGAGCTATGTCTAGGTACTGGCTCACTTGAGGAGGAACACAGGTGCCAGGGTGTCATTTTCCATTGGTCTCTAAGACCCTCTTGGCACTGTATATATTTGGCTGATGTTCTTCAGTAAAAGAAATCTGTTTTACTCCAAGTTCTATTTAGGGAATGCTATCACCACACTTTCATTGTACCTGTCCTTAAGCTTTGGACTAAGGCCCGGCAAAGGCATAAAGGATCATTAGTGGGAGAACGGGTGTCTGGCAAGGGAGCAGCAATAACAGTTGTGACACCGAGAACTGTTACAGAGGTGAAATTGCTCTGCAACGAAGGTCTTAACCCCTTAGTGACCGCACTGTTTTACCATTGTCTGTCTGAAAGCCTGATGCCTGTTTTTACATTTCTGTGCTGTGTTTAGCTCTACTTTTCCTCTTACTCATTTACTGTACCCACACATATTATATACCGATTTTCTCGCCATTAAATGGACTTTCTAAAGCTACCATTATTTTCATAATTTCATACAAACACTATTTTTATGAAATATGACAAAAAAAAAAAAACAGTTTTTCAAACTATGACCCACAAAATCTCCTACGCATCTTCAACCCCCAAAAAAGACCCCGGCTAAATAGTTTCTAAATTTTGTCCTGAGCTTAGAAATAGCCAATGTTTACATATTTTTTGCTTTTTAACCCTTTACCACTGAACTAATTTTAACTGTTTTGTGCTCATCATGTTTAAACGCGATTTGAAGTCCTGTTTTATTATGTGACCCATGGAAATTATATATCCTTTTTAGGCAGACTTGACAGATTCATAATTTATCATTATTTTATGTATACGTCATGTCCTGTCAGAATGCTATAACAAAAAAAGTTTAAAAAAATGTGAATATCCATTCAGATTTCAGTCATTTACAGCATGTAACATTATTTTCTTCCCCACATTTTATCATCCGAGCCTTTGTGGTTATATATTTTATGAGGTACTTGTTAGAAAAAAAATACAAATTATGAAATGAGAAGGTGAGGTAGTGCAGCATCATTGTTCACATAGTAATTCAAACGTGAACAATAGCGTTGCATTAAAAACTTAAATTTTTTTTTTTTTACTTTTTTAATTTAATTTTTTCTGTACTCATGAGCAGGTTTGCTATCATTGGAAAGGTCATGCTCTGTCCATTCCAATGATGCCAAACACGACCCTCCAGCTGCCACAAAATGAGAGATACAGGGGTCCAAAGACCCCCTAACTCCACCATAGAGCAGCTAGGGGTTAATTACCCAACTGACGTAATCGCACCCATGAGCGATGACGACAGTGGGGGGGGGGAGAGACCCTTTAGGATTGGCTGACATCCAAGATGTCAGCCACCACTGGGTACAGTCCACGATCTGGTGCTGATTGGCTCAGGATTGCGAGACTGAAAGGTCACACCTTTCCAGCGATGCCTTTTTTTTTTTTTTACCTTGTTCCGATCGGGAAGGACCCCACACATTTTCAGGTACTCTCCCGGCTCTGCCTGGGGGCTCCTGAAACTGACATCATCGTGCCGTGGGATGACATCAGTGCGACTGCCGGGGCATAGAAGCAGTGGTCTGACTTTCTTGAAGTCAGTCCACCGTGGAACCTCGGCAAGAGAGGTATTGGGAGGGAGGGTCGGGTAACAGGTACGTCCTTAGTCATTTCTTTAAGCAACCATTTTATAGGACGTACCTGGTACGTCCTTGGTCATAATGGGTTAATATAGATTTTTTTTGTTTCAAGCGGAATTTGGCACCCTCATTGTGCACTATTTATATTCTAATTTTTGTTGGGCGCCATCCAATGTGCCTGCCTGTGTTTGATGTGAATGTACTTTTTAAACTTTATTTGCTGTATACACATTTCCAATTCTCTCCACCCATTTCTTGCACTATTTTTGCTTGTTTTATAGTAGATTGTCCTTCGTGGCGTTTTAGTGATTTATTTTTCCTACCATGCTTTATCACATTCCTTTTGTGTTTCTGCATCTGCACCATTTCCTTTACGATTTTTTCTTCTTTTAATAAATGCTGAATAAAAAAAAGACAGACATACAGAGCGTCCTTTTCATTTCTAGATATAAAGGTGTTAAAACATAAAATGATCTTGCTTCTCTTGCACTACCTGGTAGTTTTCAGATGGATATTGCCCTGATAAGAGAAACATTTCCCATGCCAGTGAAAACAAGATGTAGTAATGTTGCTGAAAGGGAAAGCTTGGCAGCAGTGCAAGGTCACCCAGATAACGACTGGAAGGGTCACCTACAGATTCATATTGAGATACTTTCCCAAGACACATTCCTCTCCTATCTTGAAATGAATCTAACATGACACAAATATTCCTTCTTGATTTATCTGACCACACTCATTTAAAGTGGTGATCTCTCATTAGCCAAACAAAGATCTGACTGACCGCATGGCACAGAACACATTTAGCTTGCGCCAAAGGCTGCATTTTGATCTGAGGGCAGTAAAGAAGGGATGGGAATAAATCCCTCACAAGTCCATGAATGATGTCAGGGAGGGAGAAAAAAAAAGGTCATAAATCAAGGTTGTAGGCCCAAAAGCCTTTCAACAACTTTATGAAATACGCCAATTACTGAATAAACAAGCTTTCTTCAATCTGACAACTCGAAGCTGGAAATTGGAGATTCAACCATGAACCATTAAACATTAGGTAACTTTCTTCCCCTTTCAATTTTTTTTTCTTTTTGTCGAAGTCCTGTTATTATTAAAAATATCTTGGGATCAAAGGTTATCCGCCTGACCTCCTGCATCGAACATAAAGCGGATAAATGAAGAGAAAAAGAAAGAAAGCAAATCTCGCCAGCAATCAGCTACAGTGATTGACACTCAAGGGCTTTGAGAAAGTTGAAGAATGACTCCTTTGGACCTTTTGTTGGGAATTTAATATTATGGAAACAATAACGAGTATTCATTAGGTTGAGAAGAAGCAAAAGAATTCGTTAATTTTTGTTCCGCTGCAGATTAGATGTAGCTGCCTAGAAACACTGTGTATTGATTTTGGGTCGTGTACTCACAGCCATTATAAATATTTGGCTATACTAAATTTAGATAAGAAATGTCTTGCCAGGAAGTCCCGTACAACATTTGTGTTGCTTAACATAGATAATTGGCAAGTATTTGTTGTACTTCGTGAAAAGCTCTGAATTATGTGTTGTTCGAACATGTCGGGGAATAAAAACACATTTTGGATAATCAGAGGAAGATAAAAGGGATTTTTTTTAACAAGAGCCAAAGGATAAAATACAGGTTACACAGATTTGTAGGGGAAATCAGACTTTTGAGGTGGAGCCATTCCTGTGCACAATCATCCATTCTAAAATCAAGAGGAAACTCTGCTTGGTTCCCATGGAACAGTTCAACACAAAATGCCAACAATAGTGTTGCAGATATTACAGGAAAGCACAGTCATACAACGGCTGCTGAAAATATACACTTCTATCACAACATGGATGGAAATGTCATAAATGATACAATAGTAGAGCGGACCTTGCATTATACGTTTTGGGGAAATTACCAATTTGGCAAAGGTCTTAAGGGCAGGTCTAGAATGGCCATTAGACAAATCTGGAGAATACAAGGCAGGCCAGGATAGTGTGGGCCATAAGTGGAATCAAAAGATTTCCCTAATGTCCTGTACAGGTAGTGCTATATTCTTCTTCCAGCAAGTGGACCTGAGATCAAAAGGCATTCCTTACAGACCATGCAGCTCTTTACCCATGACACACAACTGCATTTGGAGGAAACATTAAGGGAAAGCACCATTGTCGAATGATACAACAATTAAGGTCTGCACCCTCTGGCTATACATTTCACCCCAAATCCATCCAAACTCTCCAACTGTGGCCATTCTATGTATGAGATGGTGCCAATCTAGACCTAAACAAGGGTCTTTGCAATTCTAGTTTATTGGAATTAAGGAGTATGAAAATGATATCGCTAGTCAGCCTTTAACAGTTGTATGTATGCCCAGTCAGATTGTTAAATATAATTTTTATTTCTCCATAAACACCATCGCTGTTGAGCCATTTCACCCCTGTGTACTGAGCCCATTTTTACTGTTTTGTGCTCATCACGTTTAAATGCAATCTTAAGTCACAATGTATTATAAGACCCAGAAATTTTATATATCTTTTTTTCAGACTCAAAATATATCAATATTTGTATACTTCATGTCCCGTCAGAATGCTGTAACAAAAAAATGTCAAAAAAATGTAAAGTGCCATTCAGATTCCACCATTTACAGCGTATACAATTATTTTTTTCACATTTTATCATCCAAAATGTTGTGATGATAAATATTTTATTGGATACACTGGTTAAAAAAATAGAAATGGGAACCTGTTACTGTATTTTTCTGGGAAAATACGCAATTTTAACCAAAACTTAATTTTTTTTTAAAATGTTTTGTCTGTATTTTGACAGATTGAGTTTTATGAATACTATGACTATACAGTGGCAAGAAAAAGTAAGTGAACCCTTTGGGATTACGTGGAGTTTTGCATGAATTGGTCATAAAATGTGCTCTGATCTTCATCTAAGTCACAACAATTTCAAAAACACATTCTGCTTAAAATAATACAACACAAACATTATATGTTTTCATGTTTTTATTGAACAGAACATGTAAACATTCACAGTGCAGGGTGGAAAAGGTATGTGAACCTTTGGACTTAACTGGTTGACCCTCCTTTGGCAGGAATAACCTCAACCAAACGTTTCCTGTAGTTGCAGATCAGACCTGCACAACGATCTGGAGTAATTTTGGACCACTCCTCTTCACAAAACGGTTTTAGTGTAGCAATATTCTTGGGATGTCTGGTGTGAATCACTTTCTTAAGGTCATGCCACAGCATTTCAATCGGGTTGAGGTCAGGACTCTGACTGGGCCACTCCAGAAGGTGTATTTTGTTTTGTTGAAGCCATTCTTTTGTTGAATTACTTGTATGCTTTGGGTCATTGTCCTGTTGCATCACCCATCCTCTGCGGAGCTTCAGTTGGCAGACAGATGGTCTTACCTTTTCCTGCAAAATGTCTTGATAAACTCTGGAATTCATTTTTCCATCAATGACAACAATCTGTCCAGGCCCTGAGGCAGCAAAGCAGCCCCAAACCATGATGCTCCCTCCGCCATGTTTTACAGTGGGGATGAGGTTTTGATGTTGGTGTGCTGTGCCTTTTTTTCTCCACATAGTGTTGTGTGTTTTTTCCAAACAACTCAATTTTGGTTTCATCTGTCCACAGAATATTTTGCCAGTAGTGCTGTGGAACATCCAGGTGCTCTTTTGCAAACGTGCTGCAATATTCTTTTTGGACAGCAATGGCTTCCTCTGTGGTGTCCTCCCATGTACTTCATTCTTGTTTAATGTTTTCCTTATTGTAGATGTGTCGACAAAAATGTTAGCATGTGTCAGAGATTTCTGTAAGTCTTTAGCTGACACTCTAGGATTCTTCTTTACCTCATTAAGCATTCTGCGCTGTGCTCTTGCAGTCATCTTTACAGGACGACCACGCCTAGGGAGAGTAGCAACAGTGCTGAACTTTCTCCATTTGTAGACAGTCTGTCTTACCGTGGACACATGAACACAGTGGCGGAAGTACCAGGGTCGCAGCGGTCGCAGTTGCGACCGGGCCCTGGCATTCCGCCACTGGAGGGGGCCCAGCGCCACCCGCCAGATTCCGGCAATCAGCGCCGGAATCTGGGAGCCGCGCGCTGGCCGTCCCTCTCCCTGCGAGCGGCCGCTGACATGCTGCTTGGCCGCTCACGTGGGATAGGACCACCTGACCAGCGCACGAGATCATCTCGCGAGACCTCTGCGCTGATCAGGTGGTTTCCGGCAAGCGGCCAAGACGCATGCTTCCAGCGGCCGCTCACCTCGGAGAAGAACAGGACGCCGGCGGAGCCTGCCCTGGGGCCAGCAGAGGTGAGAGCTGGGGGCCCTATATACCCATGAGAGCTGGGGGCCCTTTTTACCCATGAGAGCTGGGGGCCCTATATACCCATGAGAGCTGGGGGACCTATATACCCATGAGAGCTGGGGGCCCTATATACCCATGAGAGCTGGGGGCCCTATATACCCATGAGAGCTGGGGGACCTATATACCCATGAGAGCTGGGGGCCCTATATACCCATGAGAGCTGGGGGCCCTATATACCCATGAGAGCTGGGGGCCCTATATACCCATGAGAGCTGGGGGGCAATATATACCCATGAGAGCTGGGGGCCATATATACACCCATGTGAGCGGGGGCAATATATATCCATGTGAGCTGGGGCAATATATATCCATGTGAGCTGGGGGCAATATATATCCATGTGAGCTGGGGGCAATATATATCCATGTGAGCTGGGGGGGCAATATATATCCATGTGAGCTGGGGGGCAATATATATCCATGTGAGCTGGGGGGGCAATATATATCCATGTGTGCTGGGGGCATTATATATCCATGTGAGCTGGGGGCAATATATATCCATGTGTGCTGGGGCAATATATATCCATGTGAGCTGGGGGCAATATAGATCCATGTGAGCTGGGGGCAATACTATCTTTGTTTTATTTTGCAGTGAAAAATAAGAAAAAATATAGAGCTTTTTTTGGGGGGGGCCCTTCGTGGATTCTTGCACCGGGGCCCTCAGGTTTCTAGTTACGCCACTGCATGAACATCAAGGCTTTTGGAGATACTTATGTAACCCTTTCCAACTTCATGCAAGTCAACAATTCTTGATCGTAGGTCTTCTGAGAGCTCTTTTCTGCGAGGCATGGTTCACATCAGGCAGTGCTTCTTGAAACCAGTAAACCCAAAACTGGTGTGTGTTTTTAAAGGGCAGGACAGCTTTCAGCAACACAACCAATAATATCACACTGATTGGACTCAAGATTGGCTCACTCCTGGCTCCAATTAGCTCTTGAAGAAGTCATTAGGCTAAGGGTTCACATACCTTTCCCACCCTGCACTGTGAATGTTTACATGTTCTGTTCAATAAAAACATGAAAACATATGTTTGTGTTGTATTATTTTAAGCAGACTGTGTTTTTCAAATTGTTGTGACTTAGATGAAGATCAGAGCACATTTTAGGACCAATTCATGCAAAATGCGTCGTAATCCCAAAGGGTTCACATACTTTTTATTGCCACTGTATATAAGACACTGAACTTGCTCCTGGCGTGGGAAAGGAGAATATGAGTAATGGCAGAGATATTGCTCATTTCATACGTGACAAATGAATGGACAATGTGTTTCAACAAAATAATAAAATATATATATATATATATATTTATACACACACAGTAGCTTTTGCCCGTGACTTCGCTCGCATGGATTTTGGGATATATTACAATTCCTTTTAAAAGAAACAGGAGTTTTTTGTCGAAACTGTATGAAATATAATTTACAGGTTGAGGTCTTAAAGTAATAAGTAATGTCAATTGCAGACGTTAGTCAGGGTGCACTGACTACAAAACAAAGTTGGTTCATTCTTATGCGTCCATGAATTTTTTTTGTTGTGTTGTAAATACAAGCAGTCAATGAGACAGACAAAAAAAAATGTATTTTGGTTTATGGCATCTGGAACAAAGAAAACCAATATGAGTACTTCTTTGTAAACTACATTAATGGTTCTTCTTTCAGGTGCTCGGATCACCAAAGAGTTAGGTGAGCTCACTCTGGAACAGGTAATGCAAAACTGCACATGTGAGAAGCAGCGTTCTACAAGGTCAATCCCCCTTACCTTCAAAGTCTGTCCCTGAGACTCGTTGATGGTCATCGCAAAACTAACCTTTAGGGTGATCTGAAGTCTTTTGAATTGAAACAGATATTCTGAAGGTATAAGAGGTATTTGTGGTATGAACACCGACTCTCCCGGCAAGAACCGGCTAGCACCGTAGCCTCAATCACATTTCTGTAGAGTGCTATTACTTGCAATCTGGTGCCATTACAGAGCTTGGATGGGTTGAGATTCTGCAATAATATCACAGGTTCTTCCACATTGGATCATTTAGGGTGTGTGAGTCCTTGCTGTGAGAGGGAAGCAGACATGCTTGAGCAGTGAGGGAGTGTGTGAGGCCTGGCTGTGAGAGGGAAGCAGACATGCTGGAGCAGTGAGGAAGGGTGCAAGGCCTGGCTGTTAGAGAAGCTGCATAGAGACTCCATTCTATGTGAAGTAACATCATCCCTCTGATCTGTTGATCCAGTGTATGAACTGGATTTTTGGAAAATGGTAAAACAGTGTTTAAAAATTTTCATGAAGATTGGAATTACCAATTTTCAGGCCTGTAACATCTTTTGGTTTGGAAACATAGGTATGCTGATAAAAATGTTCACCGCCCCTTAACGGAATTCTCTGAAAATGGTAAAATGCATGTTTTTTTAATTTTCAAGAAGAATCCAAATACCAATTCTCACGTCTGTAACATCTTCTGTTTTTGAGATATAGATATTCTGCTTAAAATATTCATCCCCCTGCCTACATCATAATAACAATGTACCTTCAAAATTTCACGTTCCTAGGTTAAACGGTTCGAGCTGGGAATTGATGAGTCAGTCAGGACTTTTCCTTTAAAATATATATATGTACACAGTATATATTAATGTATTTATATAGAAATTATAAAAAAATTCCCTACATTTCATATGATCATATTTGAGATAATTAGAAAGGCCAGACTCCGTCCTGTCCAATGACACCTAATTTGACTTTGTGTGGTGTAAAGAATGGAGATACACAGGTCAAAGGATATAATAGAATGTGTAATAATGCACTGTGCCATCGCCTCCACACTTGCTAGAGTCATGGAAAATGGGAAGATGAGTTAATGCAGCATCATTGTTCACTTCATAATTGAAAAGTGAACAACAGGCATGCATGAGAAAGAATTTTTTTTATTTTTTCAGAAACCTGTACAGGTTTGGTATCATGGGAAAGGACATGCTCTGCCCTTTCCAATTATGCCTCATAAATTTTCTACCCACTACTGTCGCAGAGATATGGAGGTCCAACGGACTCATCTCCTTCATAGGGAATTTCCTGTGAGGCTGGGGGGTTCCGTTTCTGACATCATCAAGGCCATGGGTGATGACATCAGTGGACGGGAGGAGGTCCTGTAGGCAGGGTTGACATCCAAGATGTCACTGTGGGAGAAGTCTGTGATTGGCGCCAGTTTGCGGTCGCGCCACGGGACTTCAACGACGTGCTGGGCATGTTCCACGCAACCTAACAGGAAGGGAGAAAACACGCCCAGCAAGTCGTCCACAGCAAAGCGGTTAAATATATTATAGAATTCTGCATTAAGAGGTCTCAGCTATAAATAACTGATCATAACCTCTATAAAGGATATCTGATAGATGTAGCTCTTAAGTCTCTAAAGTAGAAAAAAAAACATATTCCAAAGTCTCAGTAATTTAGAATTATGCATGTACAAAGGGCCCTACTCCAAGGTTGGTGTTGTAAACCTTCCAGACCCATTATAGTATATGGAGTTGCTAACAACATCTCTGGTTAAGTTAGCACCAACCTTGGAATACGGCCCAAAGGGTTTTATTACATTTAATGCAGAGACTGAGCAAAGTCTAAGGGACTCATCTAGGGATGGATAGAATTCATAGTAATTCTTTGAAAATAAACCTTAATGAAAAAATGGGATGTGGGGAGGGGGGAGAAAAAAACGCGCAAGATCAATGATTGACATTGTAATAAAGAGTTCAGTGCAAGCTTCCTGCTCTCCTGGCTGTGCATATTGAGTTTCTAAGCACTAATGAGAGGGTTGTTTAAACAAGTAGGAACCTAATTATTTAGATGTCAAGTGAGATTAAAAATTGCTATTAACAAATCCTATTAGCATTATGTATGTTTTAGATCTTTCTGGATTTAGCTTGAAACCATGAAGGAAGAAGAATGTGTGCTACAAATGAGATCTAAGACCACCAGTTCGCATTAATAAAAAATTTTTTTCTTATAATATGTAGTAAGATACATAACATGTATTTCTTTATTAACTATATTAGAAGGTTGTACCTAGATTTCTATTTTTTCTGTGCAGGTTAGTGCGGTGTGTACTTCAATAGATTGTTGACTATTGGTAGACAGCTGTTTTATGTCTATTCGGAGATGTTCCACTGGGATCAAGGTGGGCTGTGGCTGGGTCTTTCAAAGACACGTATCCATAAGCCACTCTTGTGTTGTCTTGGCCGTGTATTTAGTGTCAATGTCCTGTCTTAAGGTGAAAACAAAAAATCGGTGTTTTGCTTTGTCATTATTTGATATGGAGTGCAAATTGATGTAAAAATAATTTATACAATTTTAGCATAAGGCTGCAACATCAAATGTGAAAAAAATTAAAAGGGTCTGAATACTTCATAAATGCACTGTATCTGCCAGCTATTTTGCTAACTCTACAGTAAATCTGAGTAATTCCCTATCAAAAATACACTTTCACCGTTGTACAACTAGAGTGAGTGATAGAGAGCAGAAGAGCCATCCTACAGGACATCACTCATGTCTGGCCGTGCATTACCTGCTGGAACTGGGTAAGCAGTAGCTTGCAAAAACTCAAAGAAAATTGCATTCATCTTTTTCATCATTGTGAAATATAAAATGCGAGGAGACATCATAGGGAAATTGGACGTGTTGATGCCTATGTTCACCTTAACAGACTTTTTGAATGGTGAGGAATGTTTAGGAGGTGACCTTTTGAGTCTACACATTAGTTGAGTAAAAGAGGTAAAGAATGACGGCTTGATTTTTTAATCGAAAGCACTGTATATACGGCTAAGCACTCATGGAGGAGTGCGGGATCTTAAAGGGCCACTGCCACCACATGAAATGTCTTTATTTTATGCTGCTGATATCTTACATGTGCCTTGTTTTTCTCTTGTATGTTTAGTTAAAAAAATATTTTACTCTATATGTGTCACTGGGTGCATAAATTGTGTGATTTGTGTTGTAAACTACCCTTTCCCCGCAGTATCTTTACATCATTTGCTCCTCACTGTGTGGCTTTGGCCATATGATGGAGTCTATGGGTCAATGACGGACTCAAATCATTGTATTGTGTGTGATGTATTCAAAGGACTTCACTAGGGGGTAGATAAGAAGTATTTCAATCACAAACAATATATATATAATATTATATTATATATATATAGCGCCACCTAGTGGCCAATGATGATAATACTTAATATATCAGTAAATTAATATGTAATACATAGGTAGGGGTATGAGGATACAGACATAGACAATTGTAGACAGGTATAACAGCCCCGGTGTGCTGAGCTCATTTTTACAAGTCACGTTTTATTGTACGACCCAGACAAATTATATATTTATTTTTTTTCCGGCAGACTCGGCAGATTCACAATATATCATTATTATATGTATAAGTCATGTTCTGCCAGAATGCTGTAACAAAAAATGTAAAAAAAAAAAGTGCATTTATATTAAAATTTCAATCATCTACAGAGCGTAATTTTTTTTCACATTTATCATCTGAGCCTTCGCAGTTATATATTCTACGGGGCATGCTTGTTAAAGTTAGAACTGGGAACTTGTTACTTTATTTATGTGATTTTAGCTAAAATCCCCCAAAAAATCATTAGTGCAGGATCATTATGCGCATAATTGAAATGTGAAAAATAGTGCTGCATTAATAAAAAACAAACAAAATTTTTTACATTTTTTTTATATATACCTTTAACATGGTCATGTTTGGTATCGTTGGAAAGGACATGCTCTGTAGAGTCCCATTAGCAGATGACATGTGAGGAACGTCCTCTGCATATAGCGGGGAATACCCATGATGTTCCCCACGTCTTCCACACTGAAGAGTAAAAAGCAGGTGTGTAGACTGCTCACATTTCCATTTGCCCTTTTACAAAAGAACACCAAAGGTCAGGTAACTGGTAACATTCTATGGAGTACTGGGACTCCTATTACTCTCAGTCGCCCTCTGGATACAGCCAGGACAAGAGCTGAATCAAAACATATATGAATATATGGAAAACAGTCTGCACATTTTTTTTTTACTCTTACCGTGGTACAGAATATTGCCGCACCACTGGAACAAAATAAAAAGTCTTTTAAGTTCCCTGTCATATCTTATTCAGCTGCCATCTCTTATCTTGGTTTTCAGAGGCAGGACAATAGCCCCCCTGCTGCTTTGTCTAAACATTCCCTCTCCACCTCATTAACTGTATTTATAAATACAGTATAAAATAAAGCACAGTCACAAAAGTAAAACTCACCATAAGATTTGGTTATTGCTGCAATATGTGAAATATATACATGGAATCAGGAGAACAAAAAACATGAATTCTATTTTCGCTTTTTACATGCAGTCACTTTAGGGGAAAAAACTGTAGTTTTAGAATGTGGTTTTGTTTGTAATGCACAAGTAATCCAGTTACAGTTTATGTAGATAGTAGCGTCCGTTTAAATTGTAACAGAGAGCGGCAAGGCGAAAAGGTACATTATATGCACAATGTAAAAACACTGACAAATATGAAAAACACTCATCGGGAAGTAGTCCATTAACTCTCTGTGATTTTAACTGGCATAAGCTGAGGGTGTTGAGGTGAGGCTCCTGCATGGTAGGAAAATAATACAGAGAGTGAGAATGTGGATTGACAGGAAGAACTTGGAAAAAAAAACATTAACACTTTATATTTTCATAACGCTGTATTTGACACTAAAACATATCTACTGTCCATATCCTTGGCAAGAAAAAGAAATTTTTTTTTGACAGTTCTTTCGAAAAGCAAAATTATACTGTTACTTTATCAGTTTAGCAAATGAGATTATCATATATTTTGCCACTGCAAAACATTCTTCGTTACAAAGAAAATGTGTCTTATTCATTGGAAATCAGTAAAATCCATATGTGTGTGTGTGTGTGTAAAGGCTGGGTTTTAGGGCAAAATATTATAAAATAAAACCTTTATTAGTATATATGGATAAATATATGTCACACAATGCGGCCAAACTGATGTTACAGGCATGACAATTGGTATTTACAATGTTCTTAAAAAATAGAAAACACGTGTTTTACCATTTTCCAAAAATCCAAGTGGGGGGTGAAAAAAGGGGGTGAATGCTTTTATCAGTGTACCTATATTTCAGTAACAGAAGATGTTACAGACGTGAAAATTGGCAATTACAATCTTTGTGAAAAAAACAATCATGTGTTACATCATTTTCTGAAAATCCAATTAAGGGGGTGGGGGTGAAAAAGGGGTGTGAATACATTTATCAGTATACCAATATTTCAAAAACCAAAGATGTTACAGGTGTGAAAATTGGTATTTAAAATCTAATTTGAAAATAATAAAATATGTGTTTTACCATTTTCCAAAAATCCAAGGGGGGGTATTTTAAACTGGATACCGATATCTCAAAAACTGAAGATGTTACAGAAGTGAAAATTGGTATTTTGATTCTTCTTGAAATATAAAAAAACACGTATGTGTCACGGTGGGTCAGGGGATGGGGCGCCTGGCAGCAGCTTCCTCGCTGCTCGCTGGCCAGGCGCCGAATGTAAACGCTTCCGGGTGCGCTCACGTGGGACGCCGAGGGGCGGGGCCTGGCGTTATGACGCGGACCCGCCGGGTTTAAAACCCAGTATCACCATTACACCGGTGCCCTGACGTGGTATTCACCTCCCGCAGAGCTCTTGTGTTTTTGGCTATCTCCTGTGTATGACCCTTGGCATTGGCAAACGAACCCTCCTGTGTATGACCCTTGGCATTGGCAAACGAACCCTCCTGTGTATGACCCTTGGCATTGGCAAACGAACCCTCCTGTGTATGACCCTTGGCATTGGCAAACGAACCCTCCTGTGTATGACCCTTGGCATTGGCAAACGAACCCTCCTGTGTATGACTCTTGGCATTGGCAAACGAACCCTCCTGTGTATAACCCCTGGTATTTGCATTTACTCTGCTCTAGGTTCTGCCCTTAACGTTGGTACCGAGGTCAGTCTATGTGGCACCCTAAGCACACATCAGATTACCTCTGCTAATACTAAAGTCCTAGGGAGGACTTGTGATCTGTTCTGTACCCCTGTCTGGTGTTTCCCTTTCTTTATCTGTTACCTGCTTCATTGTCTATATAGCTTTGCCGACCATTCAAGGATCGGAAGAGTAGAAAGGGAGCTACATAAAGAGATCAATATCTTGGTAGTCAGAAGGATTCGTGACAATACTCTATTTCCTACCTCTGTCTGGTGTTACCCCTTGTTTATCTATTGTCTGGTTAATTGTCTTCCTAGTTTTGCCGACCATTCAAGGATCGGAAGGGTAGAGAGCGGTCTGCGTAAAGGGACCACACTTTTGGTAATCAGAGGGATCCGTGACAGTATGTTACCATTTTCCGAAAAGGGGAGTGAAAAAAGGTATACTGATAAAAGTATTCAACCCTATCTTTCAAAAACCAAAGACGTTACAGGCGTGAAAATTGGTATTTACAATGTTCGTGAAAAATAAAAATGTATTTTACCATTTTCCTTTTTTTTCCAATTCAAAAAGTTTATTGGCAATGACAGTAAAAACAGAGGTACAACATAAGCGCATGATAATGCATGAATTGGCATCATTAAGCAATGGTACCTGTAACGAAATCATCGTGCAGAGAAACGGGAGCATGAACTGTGCGTATAAAGAATAAGAAACCATTGTAAACCAAAGAAAAACCAACACAGAAGGACACGGAAGACAAACAAACATACTGACAACAACAAAGGAGAAGAAAGCGAGACAGAGGAGAGAGAGAAAAAAAGAATAGAAGAGAGAGATGAAGCAGAGAGAGGGAGAAAGAAAAAAAAGGGGGAGGCTAGGGGGCATCAGGGAGGACAAAGGGAGGCGTACCCCCCCCTAGTGGCCAGAAGTGAAAGTTGTTTCACGGAAGTGAAAATAGGTATTTCGATTCTAATTGAAATACAAAAAAACCCGTATTTTACCATTTTCTGAAAATCCAGTGAAGGGGTTGAAAAAGAGGTGAATACATTTATCAGTATACCCATCTTTCAAAAACCAGATGTAACATCTGTAAAAATTGGTATTTACAATCTTCGTGAAAAATAAAAAAAATGCGTTTTTCCATTTTCCAAAAATCCAATTGATACACTGGATCAGCAAATCAGAGGGATGCTATTACTTTGCACAGAATGGAGTCTCTGTGCAGCTCCTCTCACAGTGAAGGCCTCACACACACCCTCACTGCACCAACATGTCTGGCGGGGGGGGGGGTCTGTGTTCATATCAGGAATACCTCTTATACCTTCAGAATATCCGTTTCAATTCAAAACACTTCAGTTCACTCTAAAGGTTTGTTTCGCAATGACCATCAACAAGTTTCAGGGGCAGACTTTGAAGGTAGCGGGAACTGACCTATGGGCAGACTGCTTCTCACATAAGCAGTTTTACATTGTCTCTTCCAGAGTAAGCTGAACTCACCTAACTCTCTGGTGATCCAAGCACCTGAAAGAAGAACCACTAATGTAGTTTTCAAAGATGTACTCAAATAGTTTGTTTTCTATGTTCGAGATGACAAAAAAACTAAATATTTTTTTTGTCTGTCCCATTGTCTGTTTATATTTACAACATAAAAAGAAAATAATGGACGCATAAGAATAAAACAACTTTGTTTTGTAGCAAATACGCCCTGACTAACGCCTGCAATAAACATTACTTATTACTTTGAGACATCACCCTGTAAATTATATGACGTACAGTTTGGACAAAAAACTCAGGTTTCTTTTAAAAACAATTGTGACATATCCCAATATCCATGCGAGCGAAGCCGCGGGCAAAAGCTAGTTTTAAATAAAACGTACAAAGCTGGCCTATAGTTACATATTACAAATGCGTTCATCTAAATCAGATTTTTGTATACGATTTGGGAGATGTGAATAGTTTGAAGTAAAAATCCTAGTCCATTCTCTAAACATGTCCTGACCGGACTACCCCAATTCTTATTGACCTTTCCCTATACTGACTGGCACTGCCCTTGCTCCAATCCATAGTAAATGCTTTGGTGCGACTCATCCTCCTCAGCTGATATCTGGAAAAAGCAAACCTTTACTTTTGTCTTGTTGCCCTCTGGTCTATGGCCATATCTGGGAACTTCAAATTAGCCTCAATATTGTGTGTAGAACAGGGAAGGTTTCGTCTGAAAAAGTCAAAATGGCTTCTAAAGTTATGCTAAGAAAAGAACTTCTAGGTCGACCATAGGCGTAGTCACGCGTCTTCTGCTTTTGATGTTTTAGGTCTATCTTCACTTTTTGGGTTTTCCTTATTTGGTTCATGAAAAAGAACATAACATTTAACAGTTTCGGTTTGATTACAGTTTATATACATGTGCGCACACACTTTGCATTTTTATAGGTATGTATCCATATTACGCAAATAAGAAACAGCGATCTCACTATGATGAACCAACTACTTCAGGTGCTCATAGTGCGCCGATATCCTTGGTTTAGGAACAGTTAGAAGATAACTTTGAAATGAGCCCAGAAAACGCAGATTTTTGCACATTACTAGGCTTTGCAAGCATCCGGGTGAATGACGTTCTACACAAAACGGTGACACTAATTTCAGTGTTAGGAGTATAAATAATTCTAAACTAATCTGAAGGCATGAGAAGCTGAACTCAACTCCTTGGATTCTGAAGTCTCTGTTCACACGGTCAACAAATACTGAGAAAAAGGAAAAAAAAGAGAAAGAAAAAGATATATGGGTAAACTATCAGTGATGAAAAGGAGTTGGCGTGACATAAGGATTGACAAAGTGGGCAAAGTGAATGCTGCTTTCAATTATGCTGGGATGAGAAAATATGTCAGAACAGCCATGTCTGGTAAAAAAAAGAATATTTGGTTATAACAGATTATTAAACGGTTCAAATTGTATTTCAGACTGATTGTTCACGAAAAAATCTGACCACACGGAAACCTCCATGACCTAGACATGTCATAAAAGGCAACTTATGGACTTTCCTAATGAACAAGTCATGCCATATATGGGAATTCAATGACAAGTGTCTTTCTTGTAAAACTAAATATGCTGCCTTTCAGCAAAACACCTTTAATAATTACTGCTCATCCAGATCACAGAGAACCCTTGACTCTCTCCCTCATATGGGGTGTGGTGCTTCCTGTTAGGGTTTCTGTTCTGCATCTCCATCATCGGTCTTGAGAGGTTACGGTGTTTTTCGATTTCTTGTGATGCTCAATTAAAATTTGTTTTTGTTGAAAAGATTTTCTGGGTATACAGGGTTGTTTTCCTTTTAGGCTGGGGTCAGACTAACGCATTTTGAACGTGCGGTTAGGCGCACTTAATCTTGGCCGCAGTAGCAGCAAATGACGGGCAATGACAGCCAATATACGAAGTACGGCCGTACGAAAGTCCGACCACGCAACGCAAGTGGAAAATGAACAAATTTTTTTGAGAACGCAGAACCACTAGTACTGACGTACAGAGTGCGCTACAGCAGCATAGCGGCGTGTGCGAGTGATTAGGAGATGTCAGACGCTGCTAATGTCCAGCCTACATAATGTTCAGACGCAAGAAGTGTTTTATTGACGATCCGTAAAAAATCATGCACGAAAATGCGCGTTGTCTGACCGTTTTCGCGCATTCCGTGAAAAAAATACGTCAATGCGTTCGGACGCACTTTTTGACGGTCGCTGCGAATAATGCGTTCGTTTGACCCTAGCCTAATTCCAAAAACATCCAGAAAAAAATTATTTTGATGCTTGACCCCTTCACTGCTTAGAGAACCACACGTGTTTCTAAGTAATGATTTCAGGCCCAATTTGATTCTACCATCAGATTTTGAAAAAATAATAATATTGGCAATTTTTCCCCGAAAATGATGGCGGATTCAATTTAAAAAATCCAGACATGGACGATATTCAAAATATTAATTCTAAACATTTTTAGTCCAAAAACACATTTCACCCAGAATTAAATTGGCTTTCAAACATGGTCATTTGGAAAATCCAATGTTTAAAAAAAGATTTCAGTCTGATTCCCTATATTTCCCTGCCTTACAATTCATTTATCGACCCCTTTCAGCCATGTTATTTTTTTGGGAAACTAGCCTACTAATAATTTCGAACTGAATGGCTAAAGTCGATATTTTCATTAAACAGCTACGAGACCCGATATATGATCCAAATTTTTATCAGTAATCTGAATAGAAGTGCAAATTTGAATCTCCTGACCTGAAAAAATAGCTGAATGTAGTTGAAAAAGGTCCCCATTTCAGCCGTCAGTCCGAATTAAACCAAGCTCTAAATGCTTTACGTTAGAGGAGTGGTCTAGCCATTATCCAATATGAATCTCTGCATTGACATCTCAGGTTTCCAATTGTGAAAATCTTGTGAGAACTATTGACAGTCTCTTTAGAGTTACAGTTACAAGCATTTATAAAGCGCCATCAAGTTCTGTAGCGCTGTACACTGGGAAAGACAGAATAACAACTTGCATACACATTACAAACAGAACAGTAGGATAGAGGACCCTGCTCGAGAGCTTACAAACTAAGAAGAGAGGGGTGACACGCTAGGTGAGGGTGAGTAGAGAGCATGTAGTATTGTGGCGCATGTTGGCTGTGTGGGAGATGGAGCAGGAAATGAACAATGGGGGATTAGAGAGTGAGCCGATAGGGTTCTCTAAAATAATGTGTTTTCAGAGACTTCAAGGACTGGAGAGATGAGGAGAATCTGATGTTGAGGGGGAGGGAGTTTCATAGAAAGGGGGCAGCTCGGGAGAAGTCTTGAAAGCGGGAGTCCGGGGTATGAGGAACCGATAGCGTCAGATCATTGGCAGATCGAAGTGGATGGGACGGGATGTACCTACTAATAAGGGAGGAAATGTAGTCAGGGGCGCAGTTATGGAGGGCTTTGTTCGTGAGGACCGGTATTTTAAAGTGGACTCTAAAGGAAACATGGAGCCAGTGTACAGATTGACAAAGGGGAGAGGTGCGAGATGTGAGGTGTAGGAGTCTGGCACAGGCATTCATAACAGACTGCAGAGGGAGAATCTGGGATCTCTTAAGGCCAGAGAGAAGGAGGTTACAGTAGCCAAGGCGGGAGATAATAAGTGCTTGGAGGGCATTTTAGCAGAGTTTGGATTAAGAAAGGGACAGATGCGTGCAAGGTTTTTTAGGTGAAAGTAGCAAGATTTCATGAGTGACTGAATGTGAGGAGTAAAGGATAGATCGGAGTCCAAGAGGACCCCAATGCAACGAGCCTGAGAGGTAGAAGTAATGGTGGCACCATTCACCTGAAGGGAAATGGGTGCAAGAATGGAAGATTTGGAGGGAGGGGAAAAGAGAAGAGAGTTTGAATGAATTTTGCCCACTTATGAATGAAATTCTATAAAATTAATTTACAGATCTAATGCACAAATAATTTTAAGATTTAAAAAAAACTTTTTTTTGTACACAAAGTACTTTCTGGGAAACCAGATCTCTTATATTTCACCTTCTAATTGTGCTGGTGTGACATTCACTAAATTATTTTAACTATTACATAACTTGAAGCTGTCAGCCATTTCCTTCCGACCATATTTTTTTTATATATTTTTTCCTTTCATGGATGAGAAGCAGGTTAAGAGGAAAATAACCACTGTAGACTTCTAACAGATGACTCAGTAGCACCTGAAAATATGTTGCACTGGCATTCTGAACTTCCTGCTACAGTGAAATACCAAACAAGTTGTGTTTCCTTTACAAATAAGTTATTACATCAAACTTTGTCCCGATAACTTCCGCATGTGTCTCTGATCCAAAGGGGTTTTTGGCAGACATGTGGCTATTCTAATTAAAGAGCAGAGGAAAACAAGCATCATTCAACAGTAACATGCTTTAATGCTCGACAACAAGGCTCCACTTTCAATGGTGAAAATACTTATTTTTTTTAAAAAACAAAACAAGTACCCTACAGCATTGTGTTTGAATAGTCAATTTGCCAATATAAATGCAATTATAGGAGGAAAAATAGCCTGTAAACACGTAGCAATTAGTAAAACGGAGCCTGAATGACCCTGTTTTCACACAATATACATAAAGATATGTTTATATTAAAACGTCTTTCATTACAGTAAGTATAGTCTACTATATTTTTTATTCTATCTCATCTCTTTTATTATAGCATTATGCGGATTCTGTCCATTCACTTGGAACTCAAAGTTTCTCTGAATTATTAGATGGAAATTCTTTTACCTGAAGGACCAAAATCAAAACTTTTTTGTAACTGTGACATGACAGCAAGACCGTAAAATGTAACACCTGACCTCATGTGACAAAGGACAAAATTAAAAAGATTGTATAAAATTATGTTCAAACGATATGTATAAGTTGTGTGTGTGTCATGTACCTCTGTCCCCTGGGAAACCCAGAAGTAGCGCCATACGCCTCAGAGAACGCCGGCACCTGCACCTAATCAGCCCTCCATTAAAGAAGCCGGCGGAGGGTAAGTAGTTGCTAGTTTATTATCCTGACAATCTAGAGCTACTACTTTTCCAGAAACATGAACTGACCTCTTTGTTACCGAACCGTTGCCTGAAAGCTGCCTGCCTCTCGACCACTTGCTTACCACCGACTCTGTTTAGGCCCTGCTGGCTCCTCAGTTGCCTATCCCCATTGTGACTTCCATTCAAGCCTGCAGTACCGTACACCGCCTATCTTCTTGCTTCGCACCCGTCAATAACAGCTATTCCTGGCTTATCAGAACCCGTCTCCTTCTCACCGCTTACAGAGAGCTCTGAAGAACCAAACCCTGACACCACATCCGCTGTACCCGGAGGAGTGCTGTATATATTCTACCTAGCTCCTTGTCAGTGGTCGTTTTGAACAGGACTACTATCCTCCAAAGCTGGTTCTACTTTTCTCTCACCGTACACCCTTGAGAGTGTGGCACAAATGACTTGGGGAACATACCCAGGATATCTCATTATATGGAAATGGTCCAAAATCCAAAACACTTCTGAGCTCAAGCATTTTGGATAAAGGATACTCAACTTGAACCTGCACATTAGTTATTTGTAATCAAGGGCTGCTGGTTTAGGTTTTTTCATCCCTTCTTGTTACTGGCTGTGTGTCCACAACCAGAAAGACCACATGTTTTGGCTTTGATGCTGCACAGCCAAAGTATACTTTTTTTTCTTGCAATATGCTCTGTATGTATAAAGTTTTAGTGTTGCAACTAATGATTATTTTCATAATCGATTAGTTGACCATTTCTTTTTTAAATTAATCGATTCATCAGATAAAAATACAAGGTTTTGTTTATTTAAAAGGAAATGAAATTAAATAAAAATAAATTAAATATAAATCAACCCCTTTTTTAGTAAGCAATTTCCTTAGTGTTCATAACTTTCATACACGGAAGCCAGGTGGTCAGAATGTTGGATTAATGTTGTATGTGCAGCTTCAGCCTATATCTGATTTCTCCCCAAATGAACGCTACTACGAGCGCTCCGGTAGATATGACATTCACAAGTGACATTCTTAAGTGGACGCTTAGAGTTGATTCCTGGAGTTGCGGGACTGGAGGAAGGAACTGCAAGGCCCAATTTTACTCTGGGTAAACGCACGTCTATATCATGCTTTCTCTCACGCTTCTCCTCTTTACTTCTACCTTTCTCCTTAAATGGAACTCCTGCCCCTCTACCACCGACCCCTACACTATCTGCATCTCTCCCTCCCTCCTCTCGTCCCACATGATGGCCTCACATGAGCTCCTTTGTTTCCTCAGAACATGGTCTCCCTCTAACTCTCGTGCTGCCAATCACTCCCACGCCCACAAATCCCATTCCCACCTTCTCTTTCTCACCCTCTTGCTGTTACTCTATTCAGGTGACATATCCCCTAACCCTGGCCCCACAACACATCCAATACTTCCCTCTCATCCTATCTCCATCGCACATAAATCACCTCCCTGCAAGCCCAGCAACCTCATTCCCATCATCCCTCAGCGCCTGTCCTCTTCTCCTGCGCCCTCTGGAACGCTCGCTCTGTGTGCAACAAACTCACAGCCGTCCATGACCTCTTCCTTTCAAACTCCTTCAACCTCCTAGCTTTAACTGAAACCTGGCTAACTCCCTCTGACACGGCCTCCGTTGCTGCTCTCTCACATGGCGGTCTACACTTGAGCCATACCCCCAGACCGGGTGAGAGAAATGGTGGCGGGTCGGCTCCTGCTCTCTCCCACCTGCACCTACCAGCATCTCCCTCCACCCCCATCCCTCTCCTTCTCCTCGACACACTGCATCCGCCTGTTCTCTCCTCTGGCTCTCAGGGTGGCAGTCATCTACCGCCCACCGGGACCAACCTCCCAGTTCTTTGACCACTTTGCTACCTGGCTTTCTCACTTCCTGTCTTCTAATCTTCCATGCCTAATTCTCGGGGACTTCAACGTTCCCATTGACGATCCTTCCGCTCCTGCTGCCTCCAAACTTCTTTCACTCACGTCCTCCCTTGGACTCACACAATCCTCCCTCCTCCCTACCCACCGCGATGGTCACGTTATTGACCTGGTCTTTTCCAACCTCTGCTCCATTTCTGAGTTCAAATGTCGCCCTTTCCCCATCTCTGACCACCACCTTCTCTCTTTCAACCTATCTGGACTTCCTAAACACCTGCTCCCCCACCCCGCACACACACTCGCAGAAATCTACATGCTGTGGACCCCCATCAATTCTCCAACCTACTTCACCACCTCCCTCATACCTCATCCTTCACCTGCCCTGATGCTGCCACTAATCACACAACACACTACGCTTATCTCTGCTCTAGACACTCTTGCTCCTCTTCGACTCTGCAAGGCCCCACGCCGCCAGCTTCAGCCCTGGCACACCCTCCAAACTCGCTACCTGCAAAGATGCTCCCGCACTGCAGAGCGTGCCTGGAGGAAATCCCGCTCTGAAGCTGATTTTGTTCACTTCAAGTTTATTCTCCGGTCATACACCTCTGCCCTCCACTTGGCCAAACAATCCTTCTTCTCATCTCTTATATCTACGCTGTCCTCCAACCCTAAACGGCTCTGGTCCACCTTCAACACCCTCCTCCACCCACCTGCACCTCCCCCCTCAGCTGCCTTCAGCGCTCAAGACCTGGCAGACTACTTCCTCAGTAAAACTCTAACTATCAGAAGCAACATCCCAACACAAGATAGTTATCTGCCACCTCCACTCCCACAGGTCCCCTCTGCCACCCTCTGCCGCTTCCTCCCAACCACTGAGGAGGAAGTCAATTCCTTATTGTCCTCCTCACATCTCACCACGTGCCCGCTCGACCCCATTCCCTCACATCTAATTCCTCCCCTCTCCTCCTCCCTCACCCCTGCTCTCACACACATCTTCAACCTATCTCTCTCCACTGGCTCCTTTCCATCCGCCTTCAAACACGCGCTAGTTACCCCTTTACTAAAGAAACCATCCCTAGACACCAACTCTCCATCCAACTACCGCCCTGTATCCCTGCTTCCCTTCACATCAAAGCTCTTAGAAAAACTAGTCTTCAACCGCCTCTCCCTCTTCCTGTCCTCCAATTCCCTACTTGACCCCCTGCAATCTGGCTTCCGTCCGCTACACTCAACTGAAACTGCCCTCACCAAAGTCACCAACGACCTCCTAACTGCTAAAAAACACGGCCACTATTCTATTCTCATCCTGCTTGACCTCTCGGCTGCTTTTGACACTGTTGACCACCCCCTCCTTCTACAGACCCTCAACTCTCTGGGTCTCGGTGACACTGCACTTGCTTGGGTTGACTCCTATTTATCCAACAGGTCCTTCTGTGTGTCCTTTGCTGGTAACTCCTCCTCTTCATTGCCTCTATCTGTTGGTGTACCTCAAGGCTCTGTCCTTGGTCCTCTGCTCTTTTCCATCTACACCTCCTCCCTGGGCAAAATCATCAACAGCTTTGGCTTTAATTACCACCTCTACGCTGATGACACTCAGATCTACCTCTCTACCCCTGATCTCTCTCCCCCTGTCCTTTCAAAAGTCAGTGACTGTTTATCTGGCATCTCCTCCTGGATGGCCTCCCACCACCTAAAGATCAACATGTCAAAGACTGAGCTCCTACTTATTCCTCCCTCTAATGCCTCCCCACCTCCTGACTTCTCTATCACGGTGGAGGGTATCACCATCTCCCCATCAAACCAAGTTCGCTGTCTTGGAGTTACACTGGACTCTGCTCTTTCCTTCATCCCCCACATCAAGTCTCTTTCCTCCTCCTGCCGATACCAACTGCGTAATATTTCCAGAATTCGGCCATTTCTTACCGCTGTCACCACAAAACAACTCATACACGCCCTGGTAATCTCCCGACTCGACTATTGCAATAATCTCTTATCTGGCCTCCCTCTGTCCCGCCTCTCCCCCTACAATCCATCCTGAACGCCTCCGCCAGGCTAATTCACCTCACCCGCCGCTCTGTCTCTGCCGCTCCCCTCTGCGAGTCCCTTCACTGGCTCCCCATCCACTGCAGAATTAAGTTCAAAATCCTTATCCTTACCTACAAAACCCTCACTAACTCAGCTCCCCACTACCTGTCCTCACTAATCACCAAATACACCCCAGCCCGCTCCCTAAGGTCAAACAGTGACCTGCGCCTAGCTTCTCCCCGCATCACCTCTTCCCATGATAGACTGCAGGATTTCTCACGCGCAGCCCCACTCTCTGGAACGCTCTCCCTCGTGCTGTCAGACTTTCCCCTAACTTCTCTTCCTTCAAACGCTCCCTGAAAACATTCCTATTTAGGGAAGCCTACCACCCAACTCACTGACGCAACCATCAATCACTCTCACCTTACAGTCCTCTCCTCCTGTTTCCAACCCCAACCCTCCTAGATTGTGAGTTCCTATGGGAATAGGGCCCTCATCTCCTCATGTACTGTTAGTCAAATGTTGTTCAATGTATTGTAACCCTGTCTGTACTGTGCTTATTGTACAGCGCTGCGGAATATGCTGGCGCTTTATAAATAAATAAATAATAATAATAATAATAATAATATGATGATGTCTGCACTAAAGCAGGGTTAGAAGAGGGGACCCACTCCACACAGCCTGATCACTTTAATAAGCTAAAGATCTCAGGGTGTGTAGAGTGTCCCTTTAAATTAATTTCATAACCAGAGAGGGAGGAGGGTCTGGAGGTGGAAGGGAGTATGGTCAAGCGTCCGTACCTGAGTGTGAGAGGGACAGGGAATGGGTTTGGACAAGTGACTGTACCTGAGTGTAGGAGGGAATTTGTGGGAAGAGATCGGACCAAAGGGAGGGAATGGCAGGTCCAGACCAGAGAGGGGGAGGCGGGGAGTGTGGGGTGGTGGCACAGGACTACAGCTCCAAGAAAAGATAAAACACCAGCGGTACATCGCCCACACCCAGTGGCAGTACCCCAGGATCTGTCCTATAGTTCTGCTGTCGTAACTAAACTAAAACATACTGGTTATGTCTGACAAGACCCTGGTAAAAATCCATACAGAGTAAACCAGGAGCAAGTCTTCAGCAATCAGCTCCAAAGCAGAGCCTGAGGTTAGTAACGTTTAACTTCATCTGACTGTAAACAGTGCGAATGCGTGCTGTACACAAAGCCATTAATCGAGAAAGCGAATAGTTGACAACTATTCGCATTATCAATTAGTTGTCGATTATTCAATTAGTTGTTTCAGCTCTAATAAAGTTTGAAAACCAGCTCGAAATAGTAAATTCTGGGCTTATTTACTGTGAGAAGGAATTATGAATGCATTTCATAGAGCAAATAGTAGCATCCTAATGCAGTTTGCAATCCGCCATAGGGATTCGGTGAGAAAGTGACCTCTAGAACTCCAAAGTGATACCAACCTGTGAGAAAAGCAAGGTAAATATAAATAAAATATAAAGTTTCATCATATTTACATTTTCTAGCTGTTTGGCTAGTACAATATGAAGAAGAAAAATAAATAGATGGCAAAACATAGTATCAGTAGTACATCAAAGAAACAAACAATTATCTGAGAGTCTCCAAAGGACATTATGAAAATAAATAAGTGTCTTATCAGCAGCAGGATATTTGCAAAGATAATGCCATTGTGTATTTACTTGAAGAATAAAGGTACACTATACAAATAATAAAATTAAGAAGCATTTTTTCCTTCTTCAAATGAATTGTATGCAACTCTCAGTTTGCTGTAAGCATATTTATAGGCCACTAATGATAAAATAAATTGAAACACATTTTATGTACAGCATTATGTATACACATCTAACTGCATACTACACTTCAGTTTCATCCTCTCTAGCTGTGTGATTGCACAACTAGAGATTGTCTAATGGAGGCCACATTCATCTACAACAGCTAGGGTGGTCAACTCTGCTCTGAGATTTTACTGTCCCACTTAAAGCAAAAGAAATAAAACCCACAACATTTTCTTATTAGACCGTTGTATTTTTGTGGTGTGGTTATATGCTACCTTGTTTGTTGATCACTTGGGTCTGCTGTCAGGATGTTAATTCAACAAGTAGATTTCCCCAGTGAAGCAATATTCGAAGATCAGATAGGTTTCTCCTACATTGGAGTGAATACAGATTTGCCCCGAAACATTGATCATTCACTACTCTAAGTAACATTGTGAAGAAGGACAAGGAATTCATCTGGTTTAACCTTGGATTTCTAGGAGGCATTCAAAAATCAAAGCCCCATATGTTTATAAAGATTGTGGTGAATAACATGGAAATAGTGCAGACATGTATCTGGAGATGAACAATAACAGAAGGGGTCCAAGTCCTCTCTGGCAAATCATAGCTAATCTTTCATTGTCACTAAGACGAGGTGTCACTGGTCAACTGTTCATCTAGATATTAAAAGGATTCTGTAGGCCAGGGGTCAGCAGCCTTGGCCTTCTAGATATTTTGGATCTACATATCCCATGATGTTAGGCCATTCATTAAATCAAATGAGTATGGGAAATGGAGTTCAAAAATGTCTGGAGGGTTAAGGTTGCTGACCCATGCTCTAGGCACTGTGATCACTTAAAGTAACTTGAATGGTCAAAGTGACCTGAGTGCACTTACATCTCACCCCCTTTCTGGGAGGAGGTGGTCTAGGCCCAGAACCCACCTGTAACTTGAGAACAATGAGCACTGATCTCAGCTTTCTGGATATTGGGACACTCAAGACTCTTATTAGCCAGTGGCTCTCAATGTGCTCACTTGAAAATCCTGCCTCCTGACAGTCATGTTGGCAGCTGTCGCTTGGCAGGAAGATGGCAACTTGTCACATTTGTCCAGCACCGAGGGAGCCCGACACTGGATTTAAGGTAAGCGTTTAAATAAGCTAAATGGTTAAAACAGGTGAGGGGTGTGGAAGGGGTGGGGGGCGAGTAATATTTAACCCCTTCATTTATCCCCCCCACTTTAAACCCAGAGAATTTTTAAATTGTGTGATCTGAAATTACTTTTTTATGAGTATTTTATTTAGAAATTATTACAAGCTTATTTTGAAAAACAAGAAGAAGCATGAGCAACACAGAAGAACAGCAACAATGGCGGGGGAGCTAAAATAAAACTTGTACAAAAAAACACAAAATCACAAGCAGTGGTTTAATTAATATAAAGGCTACAGGAGTTAGAAACTAATGACGAAGGACTGAAAACGAATTGAGCATAAATACAATGTCATGACAGCAGACTATCATGATACACCTTAAAAGTTAAATTTAATACATGTATGAACAGACAACATGACAGCAGTTTATATTAAGTGAATGCAGTAGCAAAGAAAGGCAGGGGACAGGGGACTGATGGCAAAGCAGTTACTAATCTAATAATTCCAGCTATTTATGGACACCATGGAAAAAATCTTACATTCCACAACAAATAATGAAACAAGTAAACAAGTTCTGGCAGGTTCTTCTGGTAAATACTTAAGACGTTGATACGTATCACTTCCTAAAGAAGCCCATGAGACTCTCCACAATCACCTCAAACCATTCGGACAGGAAGAGAGTGTTTTCACGGACCGACGTTTACCTTCATTAAGCTACGTTTTGGTCCTGGCATGCAGTACGAACTATTTCTGAGAGGAGAAAAGTTTTAGGGGTTTACCAGTTCTGGCTCTGCAATTCTTGCTGTTATAAAGTACATGTTGAGATTGAGAGACATGTCCATAAAAGAAGATCTTATTTAAAGTGAGGAGACTGGGTTTTCCCTTTGAAAATTCGTTGTAAGCACAGTTTGCGTCTGTATTTAAGAATACTTAACTCCTTAAATATATAGGAAAAAAAGATATGTAAATGTAAATTGTCATTTTTTCATGAAACACATATTTAGGGATGTGCATGGCTGAAAAATTTATTTCGTTTAGTTTCGTTACGTTTTTAAATAATTTTGTTTTTGGAATTTCGTAACTAATTTTGTTTCGTATTTCGTTTCGGATTGATTTGAAATTTCCAATCGATTCGATAGTTGTTGATATCCATTTGATAGTTCATTTCAAAATCGATAGTTGTTGATATCCATTTGATAGTTCATTTCAAATTTGATATTTGATATCAATTATTCAAATTTTTCTATTATGATGATGACACAGTGTAAAACGAAATAAATTTGAAATATACCGTTTCGTTTCAAATTCGTTATTCGGAAGTACTTCCGAAATACGAATTATCAAATTTCGTTCCAAATTCCGAATTTTTCCGAAACGAATGCACATCTCTAACATGTATTAGATATTATATTTGTAATGTTTCATGGCAGGCAGCGATCATTGAAGAAAGGCGGCTTCTTCTGGTGACTTTTCCCATGTTCAATCAATGGTAGAATACAATTATTGGGGGGCGTGGCCGGCTGTTCAGAGGAGCGGACATGTTTTAATGGAGCTCCGCATGTCCTCTCCTTTTTGGTGCCTCAAGAGGACTTTATTCACGGCGATTTTTATAACTAAAGGTGCCGAGGAGCTGGCCATCGGACCTGTACAGTCCGGAGGCCGTTTAACCCCCCCCCTCCGGACGAGAGACGCACACCGCCAGCATCCCAGTGGAGCAAGGTACCGGCGGCCATTTTGCGGCCTTCACTCCAGCCTGTAACGGATCTCTGCCCAGCTGTCCTGAAGCATTGGCTAGTCTGGAGCCCTCGCTGAAGATGGGGGAGACAGTGGGCTCACGTTTCCTGATGAACATGGATGGATGCCTGGTGGGAGCAGCGAGTGACTTGGAGGATGTTCGGCGTGACGGACCTCCTCCCCCTCACGCGGCAGGTACTGATACCTTTCTTGCAGGCCTGGAGGCCTGCCTGCAGCTATTCGAAGGGGAGGATGAGGAAGGGCCGGTCACCAGAGGCTTCTGGCGTCGGGCGATGCTCGCTCTGAGGGGCTGCAGAGAGGTGGAGGACGCAGGAGCCGAGGAGGGAGAGGCCGCATCGGACCAGCGCCACGTGGAGGTCGATTTTGAGGCTAAAGCCAAGAGGAGTAATGAGGTTGACATCTCGGCTGAGACCTGGACGCCGGATCCTGAGACCGTTTCTGGCGGTGCTGACGGGGACCGATGGCTTTGCGCTGAGAGGTGGCGGTGCTGGCTCGGGTCTTGGAGTGGGGCCGCTGCGACGACCGTTGTGACAACATTGAAACTGGCGACCAGCCTGACGCCGAGCGCTACCAGCGGGATTGAGGAGGCTTCCAGCCCTGCGTACCTGATGGAGACACCTGGCCTGCTCGGCTTTGCTTTACCTGCTGCGAGTTCGCTGCCATTCCGTGACACTGGCTGAGGACTGCCCTGGCTTTTTCCTTGTGACACCTTGCCTTTTTGATGACCTTTCTTTATGGCTTTTCCCCCCTTTTTTCCTGATGTGAAGTGGATGTTTCCGGCTGGGGCCAATCTCAGAGATTTTATTTTATCCCTCTATCCCTTGAGAGTTGAATTTCCCCCCCCCTGGACACTCTTTTTTGCGGACTCTGCTTCATCAGTCCAGGCTGTGGTTTGCAGTGACGGTCTGGGCAACTAGCCACCTTTTTATTTTGTTCCCCCCCCCTTTTTTTTTTTTTTTTTTTTTTTTATGTGGTTGCCCCATGTCTGCCTGACGACGAGACTGCCTCCCTGGTCACTTATATCGAGTGCCCTCTATTTCCCCTCCCCTTATTGTTAACTTTGCGGACCCTAGCTGCCTAATGTTGTCATTTTTATTTGCGTTGATTTTCCTGCTGACTAGTCTGTGGCCCTGCGTGGCCTTTTTCTATTTACTGTACCGCTGACATTGTTACAAAATAAAATTTTGAATACAAAAAAAAAAAAAAAAAAAAAAAAAAAAGAATACAATTATTGCATGAATAATACATTAGGTACATTTCCGGGTTTTTTTTCAGTAATCTGATGCAATTCCACTGTTCCCAGATTTATTATCATTTATACAGCATCAACAATTTCTGCATATTTTTACAGTGTAGAATTAAAACTACAAAAGCCCTAATTCTGGTAAAAGGAAGCAGCAAAAGTAAATTATTTTAACAAACTGACAACCCTTAGTCGCTCTGTCATATCCGTTCTATTATGACCAAGACATGTTTTGGCGGTATTGTACACTACTGCTGGCATTGTATCCTGGCATTCATAGGACTCCATGGAGAGAAGCGCGAGCTTGCAAAAGTGGGATGGAGCCCAGGTTGCAGAAGAACACTGAGAACTATTTGTTCACAGGAATCTTTCGAATGTGACCAGCGGAGGTGGTGAATTGGCCACCCTCTGCACTGTGTCCAGAGGTGAGCAACGAGTGTTTTAAGCTGCTTCATTTGATGTATTAAGTGATTTTGCAAAAGGAAAATACCATGGTCTTAAAGTCAGTATTCAGGGAACATTTTATTCTCATGAAAAAGAGAAATGGTAAGCGCCCAAAGAATGTATTAACACCCGTATCCTGATGCCGAACCAGATGTGTAGAGGTTTCCCCCAAACCAAGTACAACAATCGAACAAATTTATACGTATCTGGTAGCGCGATGGCAATTGCTTCTCAGGACTAGGGTGTATCTCATATTTTACATCATCCACATGGATTATATAGAAGAAAACAAAGAAAGTATAATAGTGCAGATTGTATTATTACAATATTTTGAATACTATTGGATTATCCAACTCACAAGTACAGAGCCCTATCACTGGCTCTGAGTGGTTAGGTGCATCTGGGTTGTTTTTCTTCTATTGTTCTGAAGGTAGCCCACACCTTATACAAATGATGGCTTCTCTTGTTCGTCGGATATAAAAGAGAACAGAGAAAAGAACTTCTTTGTGCAGATCAACCGATGATATATTAAAATTAATAGAAATGAGGTGTTAACTCACATATGATGGAGCTTTTAGCCAAGCTCTAGGAGATCAGGCATGTGGATTTGTCAATGGGTCGAATCCAAACACCCCAAAGGATTCCAGGACATGGAGGCAAATGAATATAAAAAAACGGCTTTAAAGTAAAAAAGGCTTTAATAAACCATAAAAATGTTGAAATATACTAAATCTGGATAGACCAGATGGCCAGAACGTGTTTCGCCGCGTACTACGGCTTCCTCAGCTGGGGTCTTTGTGGATTCGACCCAGTGACGAATCCACATGCCTGATCTCCTAGAGCTTGGCTAAAAGCTCCATCATATGTGAGTTAACACCTCATTTCTATTAATTTTAATATATCATCGGTTGATCTGCACCAAGAAGTTCTTTTCTCTATCCGACGAACAAGAGAAGCCATCATTTGTATAAGGTGTGGGCTACCTTCAGAACAATAGAAGAAAAACAACCCAGATGCACCTAACCACTCAGAGCCAGTGATAGGGCTCTGTACGTGTGAGTTGGATAATCCTATAGTATTCAAAATATTGTAATAATACAATCTGCACTATTATACTTTCTTTGTTTTCTACTATATAATCCATGTGGATGATGTAAAATATGAGAGACACCCTAGTCCTGAGAAGCGATTGCCATCGCACTACCAGATACGTATAAGTTTTATTCTCATGCTTATTCATTGTTCATGGCTCCTATACAAAAGATAGAAGTCATTAAGAAGCGGCTAGAAATGTTATACTTAACATTAGCTTAAAGGCTTGCTTGGAGTAGGGCCCATATTGAGGAACAAGAGACAAGAGCTGTAGAGGGCCCTGCTCAGATGAGCTTTTCATTCTAGAGGACATAAGCACATTGAATGACACAGTAAGCTGTGTACACATCTTCTGTGTTATAAGAAGCTACTAAGACATGGACACACTAGATTTTTAGATACATATCAACATTGGATTTAATAAGAGTTTTAAATAGACAGTAAATTGAATGGTCAATATTTTTTTATATATTTAACCCCCTGCTGGCCAATTTTGTTTATTTTTTGCTACATTTAATCCTTATCACCCCATTACTTGGGCCCACAATAACACGGAAGAGAGATCTGAGGAAGGCGGATGGGCAAGGGTACACACAGGCCCCACATCCAACAAAGGAGAGAGCCAAGGAGGCCGGGCACACCCCTGTAAGGGTGCCGCAGGCGCAGAGGTTGAGCCTGGATACAAATAGGCTCCCCATCTGGTGAGTGAGATTCTCTTATTGAATAGTCATTTATACATCTATAAATTTATACATCTATTTATCTGTGCCAGGTGAGCGCTGTCTTTCTCTGTGCTTATATTCCTATATTGAGGTGACCTGCGCCGAAAAAGGAGGGACGTTCCACCCTTTGCATGGCCATAGGCGCTTCCACCCAGAGCTGGGATTTTTGAGGCTCTGGCACATGTGAGAGTCTCTTGAGAATACTTTTATCATTGTGCCTTCATATTTCTGGTTTTGTTATTATTATTTTTTTTTAGATACACAAGTGTAACAGAGGACACATTCAATACCGTAACAAAACTGCTTGTATAATTTTTTCATGATAAAAGCACTGTTGCCGACACTGTTGAAAATGGATCTGCGCAATATTACTACCACAAGGGCTCTCTTTTATGCGCCATATGGACGGTTTATTGACTTCTTTTTCATGGGATTTATGTTGCATATTTTGAACATTTTCCTTGTGTCTATGTATCCATTTAGGCTGCATAACACATAATAAACACTTTATCTGACAAGCACATTATTTGATAAGCACTTTATTAGAAATAACTTAAGCACTTTATTGGATTACCACAGATAAGAACACACCCCGCACTGCCTTTGTATACTATTCACGACAACATTCTGCATTGCTGAACTACCAGAAAGGACCACTAGAAATGTAAAAACTAAAAAACTTTCTTCGCTCCATCTCACAAACATGTGGCTAATAGACAACAAGGAAAAACCTTGTGATGCCACCATAAGAAATCTTGGAGCCAAGTACAAATAAGAACTCATGTCTTGGAACCACCTGGCTTATTCAGAGGTCACGTTAAGGTTTTCCTTTTACACACTGAGCAATTCTTTCTTCTTTTCTACTTTTATCTCTCCTGTCTCCCTTTGTTTCTACGTGTTGGTCCCCTTTAGGCTGGGGTCAGACGAGCGCAGTAATCACGTCCGTGTTGCTGCACATTAGTACGTCTGTGATAGCAGAGAATCATGACCGATGAAGCCCCACACACGAAGTACGTGCGGATGCACAATGGACACGGCAAACGGACGCAAGTTAGCAAGAACGTAAAACCGCTAGAACAGACTTGCGGAGTGCGCTGCTTCCACAACGTCCGCATAGCTTTGCGTGTGAGTGATGGAACGTGGTCAGATGGACTGCATTTATGCGTCCAGCATTTTTGACGGACAAAATGTTTTTTTTCCTTTTAATTTATTTTCCCTCCTAAATCCATCAAAAATAACGTCAGTCACAAAAACGGACTGTGTGGCCACTACTGTGTCTTCCGTCAAAACGTGCGTCCGTACTGCATGGGCGCACAGTCCGTAGAAAACGCGCTCGTCTGACCATAGCCTCAGATTTCTTGAAAATATTTTGTTGTATGCAGTGTCTTCCAGTTGAATTTCATGTTCATTCTTTATTGACGTCAAATATAAGACACAATATTAAATAAATTATATTGTTTGTTACCATTATAATTACTTCCATCCAAAACATAAGATATATATATATATATAGATATATATATATATATACACACGCAATCCACAAAAAAAAAAAAAAAAAGAGGATATCATATTATGGTACGCGAGAGAGAATGCTGACAGCAAAACCGTTAGTCTGGGAAAATCTAATCACGAAGATGAAATTGTCATAGTCAATTTGTCTAATGTAAATAAAGAGTATGATTTCTGAGAGAATCTAGAAACATATGCTACCGGTATTTTTTTGTTTAGAAATTATAGTTGAGGTTATGTTTCGTAACTGAAAAAAGACCACTGCGGAAAAACTGAAATTCTAAATTCACAGGGGGCCAATTTAGGCTGTTTGACCCAAAGTGTCAACTGCGCGTAGTTCTCTCCCCAATGTTCTTTGTGGTCGCTCACTTGGAGTGCCAGGGTATACAGAGTGGGAGCTGCAAATTACATGGTCTGGCACATACTTCCTGACTCAAACAAGTCGTGACAGGCTCCGTGAGGAAAGCACCTTAAATTATTCTACATTAGTTAGAACTTCAGAACGCACTCATCAAGGTTCATTAAGCTGATCAGAAAACGAGTGTTTGCAGTATTTTGTTTCGGCTGCAGAGTAGGAATAATTTATGATGACGAACCTGAGTTCCAAAATATAAAGACGGCGTAATTGGATATAATAGCTTAAAGTGAATTTAAAAAAACTACCATATTTTGTTTCAGACTTTCTCCATCAGGCTTTTGATTTGTGAATTATTCTTACATTATTAGTTACACATAGCAAAGGACATGAGGTAAATATACAGGGGAAGGACATAATAACATGAACACTGGAAAATTGATAAGCTTTCTTTATAGGAAAGGATCGCTATTCTGGTGCCTCTGGTAGCGAAGGCACCAAAAAGTGAATTCACCGCAAGCAGTTATAACTTCATGGCTATCTAACATCTGAAATTCTTATGGTCTCCAAAGTATACTGGCAGCAGTGGCATGCCCACTGCAGGTACTCCCTCTGGGAGCCTATGGAAGATCTCAGGGATTTTGATACCGGTGGAAGGACAACAGAGAACTATTTGTTTTCCATGTCCTTCAAACGGCAGCAAAAGACCCGCAGATCATGCTGTCCTTTTCACGTGAGAGGAGTGGTTTTAAATAATTTTATTGTATCAAGTAATTTTTATATTTGCTAAATTAGTTATCTCCAGCTTTTGTGAGCTTTTTTGCTTCACACTTGAATAAGAAGTGACATTGGAACAGCAGGGTAGTAATGTTAGTAAGGAGTTCTGAGTTAATGCCTCACCCTTGAATGCTGTTAGCTTACGTGCAACTGAGCCCAATTTCTTTCATCACCAATGCCTTCCATACAGCTAACTTGGATAGCTTGACATAGCTTTTGAACAGTCTCTAGTGGAATGTTGTACCATTTGTCTGTTACTTCAGACACGTGGAGGGATATGCTGCGGATATGCGAGGGGGTGGGGTTAGAAGGTGAGGATCCCAGGATGCAGTACCTCAATAATATGCAGGGGAACTCCTCCAGCCAGGGCCGGATTATCCTAGGCGCTGATGGAGCAGCACCTCCAGACCCATGCCCCAGAATAGGCCCAGAGAAAGGATAACTGTCTGCATTGATTGGCATTTGGACCCCTGTATCTCCAACTCCATAGAAGCTGCCAATGATTTCCAATGATACCAAACATGACCAGGTTTGAGGTAACAAAAATAAATAAATATTTCTTTATTTTTTCTTTCTAACACAACAGTATTTTTCACTTTTCAATTATAAAGTGAACAATAATGCTGCACTAGCTCACCATCTCATTTCTCATGTCACCAACAAGTGTGGAGGTGATGGCACAATCCGTTATTACAAATTGTTACATCAAAAACCTAAATGCCGCACTGCAGCAAAGAGCACTTGGGGACGATTTGGAACCCTGTCTCACTAATCTTTACACCTCACAAGGTCAAGTGAGGTGTCATTGGACAGGTCAGAGTATAAACATGACCTTGTAAAATCTAAAAGAAAATAAAAAAAACACATTTAGTTCCAAAGCAATGGCATGGTCCATTTGTCACATATAAAATGAGCAATACCCCTGCCATTACTCACCTTCTCATTTCCCATACTGGGAGCAAGGTCATTGTTTTATACATAGTCATATTATTCATAAAACACAAGGGAAATATAATTTTTTTTTAAATTTTGGTTAAATTTGTACATTTTCTCAGAAAAATGCAGTAGCGGGCTCCCATTTCAATTTTTTCAACAAGAATTCCCTACAGAATATGTAAGAATTAATATTCTTATAAATATATAACCACAAAGGTTTTGATGATAAAGTTTGAAAAAATGATTTTACACATTGAAATCTGAATGGAAATTTCCTCACACAGTTTCTGTCTGGTTACATATACCCGTATCTGCACTATTAAATAACCTAAAATATGTTTTCATTTCACTAAATTCCAAAAAAAGCCACCAAAATCTTTCGCTCCGGGTCCATAGTGAGCTTAATCCAGCCCTGCCTCCAGCACTGCAGGCTACGTCATGGCCCACGTCATGACGCTTGTGGGTCCATAGCCTGCGGCAGTTCTATGCTGTCCTGGCAGGGAGGGCTTTGAACATGCAGGGCATACAGGTATGCCCCGCGGTCCTCAATGGGGCCGCCTCGGCACCTCATGGCCATCGCGCTGCACATGTCACTGGCTGCAGTGGGACAGCGTGAACTTAAGCAGTCGGCTTCTGGGGTGGGCCGAAATCAGCAGCCGCGCGACAGCTGTCGACGAGGTGTACCTGTACACCTCACCTGCGACAGCCACCCCTTAAGGCCGCCACCCGCGTGTCCTTAAGGGGTTAACTAGTTCCTGCAGAACTGCAGTGCAACATAAATTAAACTTCTCCCTGGAACTAAACACTCTTTGTTCTGGTTCCATACATATTGATAAAGGATTTGCAAAGCTCTTGGACAACAATTTATTGTGGAAAGAGGGTCCACAAGATGGATATTGAGCTTTGCACTCACTTTTGCAGCAGCAATTCCGTATTGATTAGAGATGATCCTTGTTGGTGTTCACTGTTTCTATAATTCTAGATGGGCTTTAACCCATTATTCTTCTCCATTGAGGAAGTCTTGCTATGATTTGTGCATACAACCGTAGAGATTGAAACATCAAACACTTAGGCCCCGTTCACACTGTGCGATTTATCGCGCGGATTTTGCCGCGACGTCGCACTATGTAGCTTCTCCAATGCATTTCAATGGAGCTGTGCGCAACGTCGCATGTCGCGCGTCGCAGAAGCATGTCGCTGGTACATGACCCTTTTTTTGCGATTTGCTATCTGCGATTTTGCGAATTGTATTGGTGGTGCTTTGCAAAAATCGCACAAATCAGCGATATTGCGCGACATCGCACCATGTCGCGAATATGAAAATCGCGCGGAAAGTCACGCGACTTTCAAATCACAGTGTGAACGGGGCCTTAGGCTGATATGGGTACAGAGTAAAGAGAGAATGCAATGGAGGCGCTAATTAAATGTGGATATATTATGTTATGCGGCCAACAGGGATTACAACACAAAACCTCGACAGAAATGTGTCAGTGATAGAGCAGAGAAAAGGAGGGGGATCCTAGTGGCGCAGTCCCTTCTGAGGGTAATTTGAGAGGAATAGTAAGGATTCCTATTAGTTCAGAAGCAGCGTGGTCTGAATGACCGTTCTAAAGTGCTGGTTAGAGGGCGGGGCTATAGGCAAGGTGCAGACATCCTATATAGGCTCCCAATTTCCCAAAAAATGGGAAAAGAAGGAGGGTAAAGAGGAAAGAAAGAGTATATAGTGCAATTATGCTTAATAAATAGTAGGTGCCCAAAAGACAAAAGGTGTCTTTTGGGCACCTACTATTTATTAAGCCTCCTTCTTTTCCCATTTTTTGGGAAATTGGGAGCCTATATAGGACCACGGCAAAGACTGCGTTTTAGGACTGCACCTGGAACTACTAGATCCCTCCAATAGAGATCAGAACGGGCTATCTCTTGCCTTCACCGCAATATACGGTCCGAATTTTTTCTACTTTTTCCTTTATCCATTACGGACAATAGAAACAAGACTTCCCCCCCCCCTTTTTAATATTTTGAATAACCTTCCTATGTACATTTAACCCCATATTTTTTTACATCTGTACGCACATTTGAGCCACCAGGGCATCTACTGTTCACTTGGTCAATTGTACCCTATTTTACTTTGCAATTGTACGCTCTTTCACATTGTGTTTTTGTTCACAATTCGCATATTGCACTTTACATGCATTTTTTGTACGCACGTTTTGCACTTTGTATGCATTTGAATGTTTCCCTGATCTAGGAAGGCTGCTATTGTATAACCTGCTCACAGCTTCACAGCTTGTCTGCACCTTGCCTATAGCCCCGCCCTCTAACCAGCACTTTAGAACGGTCATTCAGACCACGCTGCTTCTGAACTAATAGGAATCCTTACTATTCCTCTCAAAATTACCCTCAGAAGGGACTGCGCCACTAGGATCCCCCTCCTTTTCTCTGATATGGGTACAGACACTACTGCTAAACGTAGCCCTACTATTTTTCTTAATTGGAAGTCCGACAAGTCACTAATTTCAATGAACGCTTGTACTGACTGATTCTAAACATACTGTAACTTGTACTACACGGTCATACAGCCTAGAGCATGTGGATATAGAGGAGATAAAATATTATCACAAAATTTGATAGTGTTTGCTTACAGAAAAAATTATTAAATCCTATAACAATACTTTTTTTCCCAACATATATTCGTGCAATTCACAATGTGCTATAAAAGGATATAAAAACGTCTACACCCTCAATAAATTCCAGGTCTTTAAACTATATGAGAGAAATAATCCAAAGGTCAGACCTTTTCCATCTGAAATGTGATCTTCCAACAAACAAAAATGCAGAGAAAACCAGTTAATAATTAGGAACATTTGAAATCAATAAAAACTACAACACCCTGATTGCATAGGTCAGCACCTCCTTTCATAATGGGAACTTTAGCAATGTACAAATTGATTTGTATACTAGTCCCCGACTATTTCACAGCAATGACAGAGAGACCTATTGTCTGATTCGGTCTCATGTCTGCCCCAAATCTGACCAGCCACCAGATGACAACGAGCATCAGATAACTTTAAACCATTTGTATACATACTTGAAAATGAGAGAAATCTCAATGTATCCTTCCTGGTAAAATCCTTTATAAATAAATAAGTAAATATTGAAAAATATCTTTTAGAAAAAATCCAGGAAATTTTAAGTTTAGCAAAAAAAGCAGTTAAACTTAATGCCACCAATTTATGAAATTGTGCTGGTATGGAAGTATGCCTTCTCTCCCCCTGGCAGCTTCAGAAGCTCCATGGGGTATAAATACCATATGTTGAGAAGGTATGCTCTACAGAACATAAATTATATATAATACCCATTCTCCTGTATCCGTCTTCTTTAAAATGTCGAGGCCCACTTTTACTTAAATATGTACACATAACTATTCCTGTAGTTTATCAACGTGAAACACCATTCCATTCCGGAGTTTATGGCTTAGATGTAACCATTTCCCTGCACCAGTTTACTATACAGTAACGTCTCCTATACGCCGTGAAGTGTGCACGGGGTTAACCGGTACGAGTTCAAGATGCAGCAAATACAGGAGTCAGGGGCCATACAGGTTTCAGCGCAAAGCAATAGGTTTTATTTAACCCCATAGGGACCACTGACGTACAAGGTATGTCATGAAAAAAAGGTCACTTAAGGATCAAGGACGTACCCTGTACGTCATAGTCCTTGAACCCCTTCCCTCCCTATACTTACCTCTCTGGCCGGGATCCCACAGTGGTCTGACTTCCTTGAAGTCAGACCTCTGGTTTTAAGGACCCCGGCCATCGTGATGATATCAGTTTGAGGCGCCTCCTTGCAATGTCGAGAGAGAGTCTGAAAGTGAGGGTGGTCCTTTGGACCCATCTCCCTCCTGATTGGCCAGAAGTTTAAAAAAAGATCGGCATTGCTGGAAAGGGCACAGTCTGCCCTTTCCAGCGATGCCTGTCTTTAACCTCTTAGATGCCTGATAGCGATTCGGCGCCAGATCGCAGTCCTCCCCGGAGGTGGCTGACATCTTGGATGTCCCCCCCCGCCCACTGACAACGTTGCGCAGGTGCACGATGACATCAGTTGGGCATTTAACCCCTAGCTGCCCAGTAGTGGAGTTAGGGGGTCCTTTGGATCTCCCATTCGGTGGCAGCTAAAGGGTCATGTTTGGTATCATTGGAAAGGCCCAGAGCCGTCCCCCTGCAGCCAATGGCGTGCGTCAGCTGCTAGGCGGGCTAGAGGAGGGTTCGCTGCAGCGGCCAGCAAGCGGGGCATACTAGTAAGCCCCACCAGCATTAATTCCCTCCCGCCGTATGCAATCCGTTAAAATAATATGAGAAAAGTAGTTCATATTCACATGCAAAGTCTATATAAACCATTCAAGCCTTAGGGCTCACATGTATTTTCCCAAAAGGATCATGGAGTGTGAACCGTAAAATTAAAGAACTGACAATATCTTTAAATACAAAACCTAATCCTTATAGCGATTGTCATTATAAAAATTAGCACTGCAGCCAGTACAATAATCTACCTATTGACCTATTGCTATCCCATAACATTGATAAAGTTGATAAAACGATAATGGTGTTAACAGCTAAGCTATAACGGGCTCTGCTGCTCGGGAAGAATAAATTAATATTTTGTAGACATGCTAAGACAGGGTTGAAGGAAAAATAGCTTTTTTGCTGGCATCAAAACATGGTTTATATAGACGATGATAGTGTACTTGAAGAACATAAGCACAGCATTGTACTCTATGATTAACGTCTGCTGAGGATGAGAAAAATGCAGACCAGATCCAGACTATACTTACTATAGTTACAATTTTTGGGTATAGAAACAATTGCATAAGTATGCTTCACATGTTGCCATTTCTTTCTCCTTTAACCTTTATACAAGCACTTTTTGTTAAAAAACGTTTTAGGATAAAATCTACATCATTATTATTATTATTATTCTGTGAGATCTAAACAAATAAAATAATGTGAATTTGCTTATTCTTTACTTTTCCATGTATTTTGTTTATCCTTTCCAGAAATTTATTTGAAAGGTTCCAAAATCTTGATGGTATCCCTTATCTTGCACATTTTCAAATGGGGTCTGTATTATTAGCATACAGGCAGAATAGTGATCATAGTATGTTAATTAGCAATGCAGCTTCCAAATTACACCAATAGAGTATATAAAATATACTATATTGCCAAAAGTATTCACTCACCTGCCTTGACTCGCATATGAACTTAAGTGACATCCAATTCCTAATCCATAGGGTTCAATATGACGTTGGTCCATCCTTTGCAGCTATAACAGCTATAACAGCTTCAACTCTTCTGGAAAGGCTGTCCACAAGGTTTAGGAGTGTGTTTATGGGAATTTTTGACCATTCTTCCAGAACGCATTTGTGAGGTCACACACTGATGTTGGACGAGAAGGTCTGGCTCTAATTCATCCCAAAGGTGTTCTATCGGGTTGAGGTCAGGACTCTGTGCAGGCCAGTCAAGTTCATCCACACCAGACTCTGTCATCCATGTCTGTATGGACCTTGCTTTGTGCACTGGTGCACAGTCATGTTGGAAGAGGAAGGGGCCAGCTCCAAACTGTTCCCACACAGTTGGGAGCATGGAATTGTCCAAAATGTCTTGGTATGCTGAAGCATTCAGAGTTCCTTTCACTGGAACTAAGGGGCCAAGCCCAGCTCCTGAAAAACAACCCCACACCATAATCCCCCCATCACCAAATTTTACACTTGGCACAATGCAGTCAGACAAGTACTGTTCTCCTGGCAACTGCCAAACCCAGACTCGTCCATCAGATTGCCAGATGGAGAAGCATGATTCGTCACTCTAGAGAACGCATCTGCTCTAGAGTCCAGTGGCGGCGTGCGTTGCACCACTGCATCCAACGGTTTGCATTGCAATTGGTGATGTATGGCTTGGATGCAGCTGCTCAGCCATGGAAACCCATTCCATGAAGGTCTCTGCTCACGGTTCTTGAGCTAATCTGAAGGCCACATGAAGTTTGGAGGTCTGTAGCGATTGACTCTGCAGAAAGTTGGTGACCTCTTCACACTATGCGTCTCAGCATCCGCTGACCCCGCTCCGTCAGTTTACGTGGCCTACCACTTCGTGGCTAGTTATTATAATACAGCTGACAGTTGACTGTGGAATATTTAGGAGCGAGGAAATTTCACGACTGGATTTGTTGCACAGGTGGCATCACAGTTCCACGCTGGAATTCACTGAGCTCCTGAGAGCGACCCATTCTTTCACAAATGTTTGTAAAAACAGTCTGCATGCCTAGGTGCTTGATTTTATACACCTGTGGCCATGAAAGTGATTGGAACACCTGATTCTGATTATTTGGATGGGTGAGCGAATACTTTTGGCAATATAGTGTATCTGTATGTTGCATAATGCCTGGGTATGGAAATTACAGTAACACCTTGTATCTGTACTGTACAGGGATTTTAAGCTAGTATAAATCATTGAATCTTAGGCCAGGGTCAGGCGAGTGCCCTAGGTGCGCCTGTAGAGACGTGCCTTCGCAGCATTGTGACGCTTCGATGGGGCTGGTCACACGCTGTAGCGCGTGCACAAATTGCTTGCACTGCAAGCAAACGTGCAGAAAGCCTTCCCGTCAAAACGCTAGACTTGTGTTGGGCAGGGATGCACAGCGTGATCCTCCATAGGGGAAAAAAAATAAAAAATTTGGACCTTGCATTGCTGAGCGCACTAACTGCGCTCACTGAGGTGGCCAGACGGGCTGTCAGAGTGGGAGGATGTCCACTCTCACGGACGTTCCTCCTGCTCTCAAAAGACGCTCGTCTGACCCTGGCCTTACCCTGAACACTAGTAAATGACCACAGAGCTCTCCCTGGTTGTTGTAAAGGCATAGCAAAGTTTGTAAACCTTTTTGTTATAGTGAGGGTGGAGGATGCACCTTGTGGCTTATATACAGTAATACAGGGTATCAGGGGTGAGATAACAGAATTTAGTTTCTCTCCATGGAGAACACTAATCTTGCAGAAAATTGTATGCAAATGTGTTTATAATAAAAACTATTTTTCATTATATTTCGACTCAAAATCGTGTATACACAAATTTTTGAAGCGTTAAAGAAAAAGCATCTTTGAAGATTCACACATATAATTTAAGTGAACTTATTTAACCCCAATAGGAATTGTTGGTAATATCTGTTATGCAACTATTAACCACACAACCAAAGTCACAATGTGTTTATACAATATGTTCCAGCAAATACTAATTGTTTTGGTGCCTGAGTTCAGTGAACAGTATAAAATGAACCATTCCCAAATGCATCCTAATTACTCACAGTGATATGTACTGGACAAACAGACATTCTTCAAAGATAACTTGCAAAATATAAAGACAAACTCTGATATCTCACACACCATATTACGTGAAAGTGAAAACAGATGCTGGAAATATGCAGCTATGTGAGGTCATTTTAAAAGGTGGGAAGGTTGGAAGGTAATAGAATGTGTATTGAACACTTTTAAAGCCAATATGCCAGTATTTTAACAATGAGTAATGGGCATTGCAAAGTAAACATTAGAAAATATTCAGGGCAGTATTACAAAGTTGGTGCCAACTTAACCAGAGCTGTTGTAAACTTACCAGAGCTATTTTAGTTTATGGAGTTGTTAACACCACCTTCGTAATACTGCCCTCAATGTTTAGGACCACATTGTCAAGCTTTCTGTTTTTTGTACAATTTACCCACTTGAAATGAACTTCAAACATTGTCGCCAGAAATAATAACTGGATTCCACTCTTCATTCACTTGCATTTAAGTTTAATTTCAGTAAACTGGGTAGTAAATTAAGTAGCTGTAGATTAATTAGGTGTATAGGTGAATAGTTGAATAGTGAATAAGTGATGAATAGTGATTTGATGAATTAAAAGTGAAAACCCTTAAACAGAAAGAAATGCAGAAATTGTATAAATGCATTGCACATAAAGTTTGTTAATCATTAACTTCTGTGTCAACTTCATATTTTTATTAACACACACTTCTAGAATATCATTACTGCCAAAATATATTATAACTTACAGAAAACAGACATAAAATGAACTAATATAAAGAACTGCATGTGGAATATCCTCACACAGAGCATAAAATAGAGCTACAAGCTAACTGACTGCATTGATCACTAAACTGGCTCAATTCCTTTCCTGCACATGAAATTGAAACAAATCCTTTTTGCTCACCGGCTGCCACTCCAGGATCTGAAGATGTTTGTAAATGTCTGGGCAATCTCCTATGTTCAGGTTGTTTGCTGCAAGCATGGAACTCTAAGATGGCCCCTCCCTTCCTCCACAGATCTCTCTGAAGCTGCTGGGAAGCCTGACCTCTGCTCTGATTGGCTGACCCTAAATCAGGGATCAGCAACCTTGGCTTCCTGATGTTTTGGGAACTACATTTCCCTTGTGGCTCAGTCAGCCTAATGGGTGACTGAGCATCATGGGAGATGTAGTTCCCAAAACATCAGGGAGCCAAGCTTGCAGACCCCTGTCCTAAAATGGAGCCGAATTGCATGCAGGGACTAATAGTTCTCACAGACTTATGCAGATTTCAATTACCTAAGCTGAATTACAGTCTTTTTATTATTCCACTTGCTTGTACCTTAGCTGACCATTCTGTACCTCTGCAGTTTGACTTGACACACATATTGGGGTTAAAGACATTAAAATGGTTCTTCAAACACTACAATGACCTATTCTCCTTGCATAGGTATATGGTACAAGGAGGACCCATATCCAGGTCTCACCAAGCGCACACTTTCAGGAAAAAAATGTGAGCCAAATGCAGCTGCAGTTGAGTTTACCATTGTTTTCTGTGTTGATTCTATGAAGATTGTGAACATCAGTGCACCTTGGAAACACTAATTCAACTTCAGTGGTAACAACTAGGGATGCACCGATACCGATACTAGTATCGGTATCGGGGCCGATATTGCCGTTTGCACGAGTACTTGTTACTCGTGCAAACGGGCCGATACATCCCGCCGATACCGGAGGCCGGCTTGCCGGTATCCGCTGGGCTGGGGAAGCTGGCCTCGTGCATGAAAAGCACGCGGCCAGCGTTCCCTTCCGGCGCGCCACGATACTCACCCTTCCTGAAGGTCCAGTTGCTTGGCAGTGATGCGTTCCCACGGCCACTGGGCGCTCCTGTGACGCTGCCTCTCGGCTGGAGGCAGCATCACAGATGCGCCCGGCGGCCACGTGATCGCATCACTGCCAACAAGCGACCGGACCTTCAGGATGGGTGAGTATCGCGGTGTGCCAGAAGGGAACGCTGGCCGCGTGCTTTTCATGCATGCGGCCAGCTTCCCCAGCGTTCGAGCTGTGGGCAAATCCATGAGAGCTGCGGGCAAATCCATGAGACCTGGGGGCAAAGCCATGAGACCTGGGGGCAAATCCATGAGACCTGGGGGCAAAGCCATGAGACCTGGGGGCAAAGCCATGAGACCTGGGGGCAAAGCCATGAGACCTGGGGGCAAATCTATGAGACCTGGGGGCAAATCTATGAGACCTGGGGGCAAATCCATGAGACCTGGGGCAAAGCCATGAGACCTGGGGGCAAAGCCATGAGACCTGGGGGCAAAGCCATGAGACCTGGGGCAAATCCATCAGAGCTGGGGCATATCCATCAGAGCTGGGGGCAAGTCCATCAGAGCTGGGCCATAATCCATCAGAGCTGGGGGCATATCCATCAGAGCTGGGGGCATATCCATCAGAGCTGGGGGCAAATCCATCAGAGCTGGGGCATATCCATGAGTGCTGGGGGCAAATCCATGAGTGCTGGGGGCAAATCCATGAGTGCTGGGTGCAAATCCATGTGAGCTGGGGCAAATCTCATAAATTTTTATATGAGGTCTGTTCTTATTGGAAAGCGTCACATGACATTAAATAAAAGTATCGGTACTCGGTATCGGTGAGTACTTTTAAAAAGTATCGGTACTCGTCCTTAAAAAAGTGGTATCGGTGCATCCCTAGTAACAATGTTGAAAAAAGCTATATGGTTTTGGAGGTTTTAATTAGGGGGATAAAACTGGAAGTGTGGGTTGCACAGGTGTCCTAACCATTAGGCCAGGGTCAGACAAGCGTTTTGCACAGCTGAAGGAACGTCCATGAGAGTGGACGTTCCTTCCATTCTGATGCCCTTCCGGCCACCTTGCTGAGCATAGTTAGTGTGCTCAGTGCTGCAAGGCTCGATCCTCCTATGGAGTATTGCGCTTTGTATTCCTGTTGAACGCTTGTCATAGCGCTTCGATGGGGAGGCTTTCAGCATGGCCACCGTTACGCACGCAATTCGTGCACGCGCTACAGCGTGTGGCCGGCCCCGTCGAAGCGTCACAACACTTTGATGGATGCCAGGAGGCAAGTCAGTAAGGACACACATAGTGCGCTCGTCTGACCCCGGCCTTAACAAATGCACACACAGCTTGATTACTGACAAATCCGTTCTTCTCCGGAAAAGACAGATTAGTTTGAACCATGTTTCAATCCCTAGAAAGTTTACAGGACCTCAGAAGATACATTATAGAATTAGAAATGCACAAAGCAAGACAATATTATAAAAGAACCATGATATAAATGGGTGTTTCTTGATCCACGGCAATACAAATGCTGGAAATTCAGGACAGGTAATTTTCTGCCTAGAAGACATTGTGCAAAAATCACTTCAAGAGCATAAAAGTCAATCGAGGAGAAAGATTTCCAGAAAATACTAGAAACTGTTAAAGTCTTGGCATATGGATACTATGAGAAAACAATGAACAGGATTCGTGTTCATTTAAGGACACCACTAAGGAAACCACCACCATCTAAAAAGAACATATTGGCAGGTCTCAAGTTTTCCTAAGACTATTCTGATGTTCCACAACACTTCAGAGAAAATGTTCAGTGGATAGCTGAGGCAAACATTTCAATTTACAATACTGGACTGTATTTAGAGGGTGCTACAAAGCAAAACTCCCGTTGACGTGATAAATGATGGAGAGGCTGCTTTGCTCTCTCATGGCACCTTGCTACTATTTTGGGAGCAGTGTATCAAGACATTACATGTTCCACCACCGTAATCCCGATGCTTGGCCAGATGATTAGTGGTTTCCCCTAAACCAAAAAAAGCATGCAAATATGTACGTATCTGGTCAGCGCAAAATAGCGCCCTCAGGATTCAGATGGCTCCCACGAATAACATCGTCCACATGGATATATATAGGAAGCAAAAAAAATCATATATTGATGCAGTATATCACACTGGGTATATTGGTATTAAATTACAAATAATTATTCATCTCACAAGTCTAGAGCCCTATCACTGGCTCTGAGTGAATCAGCACATCTGGGGATAAATAATTATTCCACTCGCAAGCCTTGGAAGAGCTCTGTAATATACCCAGATGTGCTGATCCACTCAGAGCCAGTGATCGTTCTCTAGACTTGTGAGTGGCATAAGGCTAGGGTCAGACTAACGCATTTTTCGTGTTGTCCATGAAAAAGTACATTCAAACGAATGGACGTATTTTTTCACAGAGTACGCGATAGTGGTCATACGATGAGCATTTTCATCCGTGATTTTGTATGGATCATCAATAAAACACTTTTTGCGTCTGAACGTTATGTTGGTCGGACATTAGCAGTGTCTGCCGTCTCCTAATCACACACACACACGCTGCTAGCGGACGCAGCGCACTCTGTACGGCAGTACTAGCGATTTCACGTTTTCGAAAAAATGCGTTTGTTTGCCGCTTGCGTTGCCCGGCCGAACTTTCGTGCGGCTGTACTTCGTATATTGCCCGTCATTGGATGTCATTTGCTGCTACTACGGCCGTGATAAAGAGCGGCTGCACGCGCGTTCGCACTGCGTTCGTCTGACCCCAGCCTAATTATTTGTCCCCAGATGTGCTGATCCACTCAGAGCCAGTGATAGGGCTCTAGACTTGTGAGTGGAATAATTATTTGTCATTTAATACCAATATTCCCAGTCTGATATACTGCACCAATATACAATTTTTTTGCTTCCTATACATATCCTTGTGGACGATGTTATTCATGGGAGCCATCTGAACCCTGAGGGCGATAGTTCGCGCTGACTAGATATGTACATATTTACACAAATAAATCAACTTAAGAACTGCTTACAATGAATATTTGTAGTTTTACAAGTAGGTACGGGAAAGGTTTGGTGGAAGTTGTTGTTACTAAAGGAGGATCTTCAAGTTGACTGTGTGTTAATCGAAAGGTGACTATAATTGTGATTTGGATGAAGTTCCAAATGCATTTGATGAGTAATCAGTGTAGATATGTGAGGTGTGGGCAGGTTTGTGGGAGTCACAATGTAAAACAGTTCCAATAATCTGGAACGGAGTTGTTGCTAAAAATGAATTTCTTATCCCATTACCTTGTTGCAAAATATCTAACGGCGATAGAAGACCGCCCTCAGTCTGAAGTTAAATCGGGAAAAGTGATTAAACACCGGTTATGATAGGCAAATTCCTCTAAACAAGGAAGAATCCCTCTTTTTACTAAAACATTAAACTTTATTCAATACAGTTCAAATTAGTTCATTCCATTTTAATTATAAAAAATAGTCATCAATTAAACAGATAGTGACCTGCATATGACCATTATTAACACCTTCTTGGTCTCAATATTACAACAGTGAAAGCTTTGTCTTTAGTACAGAAGCCTTCCAGAAATCTGTGAGTTAGTAGATGTCAGTCCTCGGCGGCTGGCGCGGCTCCGGCGTCCCTCCCTGCGGGGTCTGCGTCTTCCCCGCAGCCCTTCCTCACGTCCTATGCGCGTGCCTCTGGTCTCAACGGCTTTAAGCTTCTGCCGGCTGCACGACGCATCTGACGTCATCACGCCTCCACCGTGGGTTTCCCTTCACCATGTGACCCTGATGGCCAATCAGATTGCAGGGCGCGATATTTAAAAGTGCTTTTGCCTTTTTCTCATTGCCCTTTCGTGGTTTTGCCTGCCTACCCTTAGTGCTTATCTCTTTATACCTCTGATTGATTTTCTGTGTATGAGCTGGCTTTTGAATATTGACCTGTATCTCTATACTCCCTTGACTCGGCTTTTGGAACTTGACTTCGTATATTGTTGAATCCCTAAGACCTTTGATCGTGTTAGACTCCTCTGGTACATCGTACTGTGTCTGGTTACCACCTCATATGTTTCATACTTACCTGTCTCCATACCAGCCACTCTAAGGACTGGTTTCTGTCCTCCTTGCTTGTTGTCCCTGCCTTATAGATTCACCTCTCGCTATTGCGTAACCCAGCCACCTCAAGGACTGGTATCGCACCTAGGTTTAGAGTTATCTATTGTTACGTATAGTACCGACTGTAGCACTCCCTTGATATTACGTGTGCTCGCCTGACAGTAGACTTATTAGGTTCAGTTTAATGGTTCTCTATTGTGTACGTCATACATATAGAAATGGTATTAACCACGACATAGCAATATTAGTTTTTTGGGTTTTTTCTCCTATGAATCAATTGTAAACTGAACTATATGATGCCGGTTTAAACAGCGGATTGGTTTAGAACACTTGCATAATATTGCTATGTCGTGGGTAATACCATTTCGATATGTATGACTTACACAATAGAGAACCATCAAACGAACCTAATAAGTCTACTAATTCGAAGGCTTCTGTACTAAAGACAAAGCTTACACTGTTGTAATATCGAGACCAAGAAGGTGTTAATAATTGTCATTTGCAGGTCACTATTTAATTGAGGACTATTTTTTAGAATTAAAATGGAATGAGTTAATTTGAACTGTATTGAATAAAGTTAATGTTTTAGTAAAAAGAGGGATTCTTCCTTGTTTAGAGGAATTTGCCTATCATAACTGGTGTTTAATCACTTTTCCCGATTTAAGTTCTTATCCCATTACCGCCTGATAACTTGCTCAAACTCTATGGACCAGAAAGAAGGGCATTCGATCAACAGCTATTTCTTGGTCAGAGCTTGTACGGATGGGAGGGTGGTTTGAGCCCAGTTATGCAAGGATTCACAGGTATACAGACAGGAGGGACCAGGATTCTTGGGAGACACTGGGAATGTACCTTGGGGTGGTAGACAGGACACAAGGGGGACTCCAGGTAATGTACAAGTGGGTATTCCAAGAGAATGGTCAGGACGGTCCATTGGTCAGAGGCTGGTAGAAGGCGGTAATCGATGGGCAAAGCAGGGGGTCTAATACACAGGGATTCAAGAGTAGTTCAGGGAACTTCAAGAGGGTCAGACTGGTTAGAAAACTGAAGCATTGCTGGGAGGGAGGAGAAGACCTTTATTTCGGCAGGAAGGTGTGGTGTCTGTTTGCTTAGCTGTTTGAGTACCAGATGTCAGTGCTGAGCATGGGGCAGCACTTTACATGTGCTGCCTGAGCATGGAAGGTAAGCACGGTGCAGTCAGAAATGGGGGGATTACAGAATGTGCAAACACATAACTTAAATTTCTTTCCACTTACCTTGAGCATGTTTTAAAGGGACATTTAACATTTCTTTCCACTTTTAGTTACATCAGAACAGCTGGTTAAAACTTCCAAATTTACAACTTAATTTTTGTCCTAGCTTTAGCAAGTTATGTATTTGAAAACATCACTCAGTAAGCGAAGTTCTTGCAGAGGTGTCAAACAACTGTGAAATACTTCAGAAATAATGTTACTCACATGGGAATATATGGTGGAATAAGGACTTAAGTGGTAAGGAAAGAGCATACATGTAGGTCACAAGAGGAATGAAGGAATTTTTTCATAAAAAAACTTGCCAAGGGACTCATCCAGGAACAGTCTATTAGTGTATGTCAAAATTCCTGAGTTGGAGGACTCTGCTTTGAACAAAGGATGAGCATCCTTCTTACTTTGCAGCGGAGGACAGAAAAACATGTTTTGGAAGTCTTTAAATTACAGGGGAAATGCATGTTAGACGTAAAAGATGGGAAAGGATGGAAAGTGAGGAGAAAGGCAAGAGGTTATTAGGATTGACAAAAATGGCAGGATGAGGGTGAGAGAGAGCAGCAAGAAAAAATGAAGATGAGCGAGAGAGAAAAACAGAAGAGACATGAGGGTACACCACAACTGCCGAACATGCCAAGGGTTGTTTGTGCTTGACTGCACCTCTCTCGCTTTTTATTCAGTCGACCGCATAAACAAGAGTTTTGATGCTCTAAAAATAGATATATTGCCCTGTGTATAAAAATCATGTCTATTGAACGCTGCATTATTGCATATTATATAAGGAATTGGAAATATGTTTGATTTTATAGACACCTATAAAAAATGAGCAAAAATATATCACCGCCTTATTAGAGTAACAATATCCGAGTCAGTAATTCATCCGTTTTATTAGATCTTCCAGCATCTTGCAAAACAATTATCTGGTGATTTAAGTAGTCATGCGCAATCGCTACAGTTTCTTAGACATTTCAAATGTACCTCATATTAGCATAAAATGTTATAAATTTACTTGTTTTGGAAGCCTCCCGACATGAAACTCTTAATCCTGCTTATAAATGCGAGTTTAAAAGCTTTTCAGGATTTCTCTGCATCCAGGGACTTAATAATCGCATAAAGCAGGAATGTCCTTGAGAGCTGACAGGATCGAGAAACAACTTGTAGCGGATTTTATACTGGAGCTTAAAGCAATTCTAAACATTTATTTTAACTTTAGCTTGGTCGGTGGAATGAAAAATTGAAATGAAATTGCACCATTGGAGAGGAACAGCAGCATATCTATACATACCAGTTTAACCAGTGCCTAACAGTGACAGGGAAAGAACGCTCTATAGACAGCTACTACGTACACAAGTCCATAAATTACAGTTATATATACATACACACACAAAGCCGTTAGCTATTTAACCCCTACACTACCATGAGGGAGTATACTCTCAAAAGTACCCACTAGTGACCTTATGTAGGATATATTCAATGTGGTCTGATTCTGGAGTAATGCAAAGATATTTTTATTATTTATTAAGCGCCAACACATTCCGCAGCGCTGTACAAGGTGCAATGGGTAAAGACAGGACAATTGTACAATACATACAGACAGGTCAGTATTGCTGTCAGCAGATACAGGAGGAGGTGAGGGCCCTATTCCCGTGGGAATTTACAATCTAGATGGGTGAGGGGATAGAAACAGGAGAGGGGATATTTTGTAGTTTGCAAACTAAATTATTTTACAAATTGCCTCTAGAATATGCCCCTGAAATTTCAACACATTGGACGTGGCAGTCAATGTGTTGAGATTATTTGGAAAGCTTTGAGAGTCATTTTCTTGCACATAACCATAGAGCAGAAGCAATAGATGTACATGTAGTAGCACTTTCTGGCCAGCAGAGGGCTCTGATGTCAAAAGGGTTTACCTACAATGGAAATATATAGAGGGAAACCTCCATATATATATATTTACCAAGTATTCACAACTCATTTTCCATAAAACCACTTAGTCATACCAGTTGTTTAATGGAAAATAACTAGAAAACAAGTTGTTACGGGGTTAACACACATTAGCATAAACCAGTGTTTCCCAAACCGGTGCTCGGGACCCTCAACCAGGTCAGATTTTGCAGATCACCTTGGGGGAATACAGACTGAATCCTGCAATCACTGAGCAGCAAATCATATCACCTGTGCTGTGCTTCAAATATCTGGCAAACCTGGCGAGGCGGAGGGTCCTGAGGACAGGTTTGGGAAACACTGCCATAAACTAAGGTAATAGGTTGGTATAGAGAACCATTTATTTTTTATTACTCTCAGGAAAAATTTTGAAAGGTCTTTGCAATTTCACTGGAAATGTAAAAAAGTTTAATCGTGTGATGGCAAAACTATTATGTTATCATTTTGTGCAGAAATCGATGATTTTATGAAATGGTATCAATTTGCTCACTTCCCCCCTTCAGATACCTCTCCTTTATATATGCTGCCCCACACGTTATCCAGTAATGACGAAACACAGAATATTTATATTCGGGATAGACCGGTATACTTTTTTCAGGGCCGATTCTGATTCCGATTATCGGCAGCCTTTCTGGCCAATAGTCTATACCTGGTGCAGATATTCTATAAATTTAAAGTTGATAAAAAAACAACACAAATCTGACATTATGCATTAACTGAAGGAGTTTATTCGTTGCACCTTGTCTACTTCATTTATTCAATGTAATAAAAAAGAAATATTTTTATTTAAGCTTTTACTTTTACAATATGGCTGTGTCTAGACTCTGGCTTTTGCAATGATCCCTCATATGACCCTGTATGTAAGGCGTTGGCAACGTTGGCCCTCCAGATGTTTTGGAACACTATATATGCCACGATGTTCAGCTACTCATTAGATTCTGAGAGCCTCATGTTAAGTGTAGTTCCAAAAGATCTGGTGGACCAAGGTTGCTAATCCCTGCTGTAGGAAATAGGATCAAAAGACCCCTGCATCTCCTGTATAGGAAATTCCCTGCCAGATGGGAGGGAAGCCCCATTTCTGTTGTCATCATGCTCATGCGCAAGCGCAATAAAGTCAGTGAGCAGGGGAAGACCTACAACAAGAGTTGCCAGCCAAGTTGTCAGCTTGATGTGGGAGAAGGCCAAAATCAGCACTGGATTGGAAATGTTCTGTGGTACCTCGCGTGTTGAGGCAGCAGTGAGCCAAATTGTCAAATTGTCCAATTATTGGCAAATAAGAGGCCGATATCAGCAATTTGCAGAATATCGGAAACGGATAATCGGTACAACACATAAATCGGTCTATCCCCAACTTATATTTAAGCAGTGATCAAAAACTTAATAGCTGTCTTACGGGCAGGCAGTAAGCTCCACCTTCGGGCACTGGCTTCCAATGATGGCACCCTTGACACAGGTCAACTATGACTGGTATAAATTGGATTCTATATCTGTCCCATTCTAGCGACTCTCCAGATCTTCGTAGGGATGCTTTAATTTGGCATTCACATTGACTAGTTTCATTTTTAAATTGCAATGAATTCTCATGTGTTGCAATCACAAAATGTTAGCATCAAATATGATAAGCCAATTATTTTTACAGCTGACTTTAAGATCCAAAACATTTCCCGTAAAGGAATGATATTGCTCCAGTAAGGTTTTTAAACCCCACTTCTCCTTGACATTATTATGGCAGATTTCCCAATTAATCTCCAATGGGAGGGTGGGGATACTATTTTCAAAGTTACTGTAACATTTGGCTACAGTGTGAAATGTTGTCTGTCTATTGCGTTTCTGGCAATGAATGCAGAATACAACATGTACCAATACTGACATGTCATTTTTATTGCACTGTCTAGGGCTCAATGGTCTGTACTTTAAAACCTCGCCATAAATAAAGTACGCAAAATTAACTTTCATTGCTGCCGATTACACTAGTAGATGAGTAATTCCATTAAATATCCACCAGCCATTGCATTTCCCTGGTTACCAATCTAAAAATCAACCCCTTCTAACATTTGGCCGACACATTATATGCGTCTATTCACTTCCTATAACCAGTTTTTATTAAAAATACCTTCAAAACTTATTTCATCTCACTGGGCAGGGGAACTGTCAGGGCCGCTGGCCCGTCGGCGCCTGGTGTGGCTGCCTCCCTGGGTTCCCGGCGCTTTTGCCCGGGTCCCGGTGAGGCAGTCCGCGCCAGCAGTACCATGCAGGCCAGGGCCTTACCTCGTGGTGCTCCGGGGTCCCGGGTGGCTCAGGTGCAGGCTCCTTCGCGGTCGACATTGCCGCCGCCGAGCAGCGGTTCCCGCCGCAGCACTAGGCTTCAGGCCTTGCATAGGCCTCTGACAGGGTGTGCACACGTGGTTGGGCTCCAACAAGATGGCGCTCGAGGTGTGGCTCGCATTAATGACATCATGGGGTTCCCGATTGGACCAGAGGGAGATACAGGGTTTAAAAGGCCAGAATGCCATTACAGCCTCGCTCCAGTATTGAGATAGTTCTCCTTTCTCCTAGCTCTGAGCCTTGCAGTTTTCCTGTATTGAAGCAACCTTATGACCACAAATCTTGGTTTACAGCCTGAACCCTTCTTGCTCCGTGCCTTACTACGACGTCCCTTGAGTTGTCCACCATTATCTGAGGGGAATACCTGACAGGAACAGATATATATAACTAAATTATAGATTTATAGGCAACAACCGTTGGTCGAATAGGTATTGTCGGATCAGGGTGCTTCTTCTGAAAGCATGTCACTTAAACTACACCTGTCATTCTGGAAGTTCAGCTTCATTTACCAGGATTCGCATCCTCTGTATGTGTTTTCAGTTTTGTTGTAAAGTGTACAAATGAAAAAATTGGTTATTCTCTTTCAAAGCAGAGAGCCATCCATTGCTGACTGGAGCACTTTACAGTAAAGTCAGTATGCCAAAGTAACCACTGAGGACCAATTGCGCAATTCTGCAAGACTACCTCAAATTGAATTAATAAGTAACCTGATGCGGTTAGGTGAAAAGTGAAATTTATTAGTTTTATTTGTCTATACACAATTTTAAAGGAATTTGTAATTGGCCTATTACAATGATAGTTCAGTTTGTATACGGACAATGCCAGTCCATCTGATACATAGCGTAGATATATAGTCTGATATATAGATAGTAGATATATAGCATTTGAAACAACTAGGTAATGCGTAACTGTAAAAAAAAAAAGTACAAAGATGCAACAGATGAGTGGCTCTGATGGTATTTGTATAGAGGAAATAGCAGGAGGTGACGCTAAAGGTGTTTCTCGTTACGTGATATGGTCCAGCCACACAGATGTTTGCTTGAAGGGATCGATGGTCAAAAAGCTCAGCTGGCTTCGCAGCTGGTGACATTACGTGTTCACAAAGAGAGGAAATGCACTGCAGGGAGCAGCTTTAAGGCAGGATGGTCATATATTAACAGATATATAATCTGTAAATTCTAACCTTGATCATTTTTATTATTGGCATTATACTCTTTGTTTAACCCTATGTATATAAAAATGGAATTACTCAGGCACATTGCAAATAAAGCATTCAGAGCCATGATAAAAGTAAAAACACATTTACTATCATTAGAAGACTGAAACGTTTCTGTAGCTGGGTAATCCATCAACGTGTGAAAATCAAAACACCCTGGTATGAAGTGACAGCAGTATACATGGATTAGTTAGCCAGTTTTGACAGTCGCAAGTCAAGCATTACAAGGGATACTCTGCAATCGCAAGTTTAAGTGTGTAGGAACTCACTCTTTATCCAATAGTTTGCTTATTCTAATACAGATTAACAAGCTAAAAGGTGAAAAGGAAGAACATTAAGAGTTGAACATTCAGTACCGAATTCATTATACCTATACTGAATTTTTTTTATAGGCTTATTGAATATACTGCCACAAAAAAAGGAACAGGTTTTGAGCCTCTAAGTACCCACTGGCCTAGTTCAGTGTAAAACAAAATGAAGATCATAATAAATTTCATGTAAAAGATATAATTTGTACATTTCATGTGAAAATGAATATGCATTATTTAAATATGTTCTACAAGGTGCATGTCAGGCTTTGATAGGGATAACTTACTATATACAATCAGGTCCAGAAATATTGGGACAGCGACACAATTCTAACATCTTTGGCTCTATACACCACCGCAGTGGAGTTGGAATGAAACAAACACAATGTGCTTTAACTGCAGACTGTCAGCTTTAATTTGAGGATATGTACATCCAACTCAGGTGAACGGTGTAGGGCTTACAGCAGTTTGCAGATGTGCCTCCCACTTGTTAAGGGACCAAAGGTAATGGGACAGAATAATAATCATAAATCAAACTTTCCCTTCTTAATACTTGGTTGCAAATCCTTTGAAGTCAATCACAGCCTGAAGTCTGGAATGCATAGACATCACCAGATGCAGGGGTTCATCCCTGGTGATGCTCTGCCAGGCCTCTACTGCAACTGTCTTCAGTTCCTGCTTGTTCTTGGGGCATTTTCCCTTCAGTTTTGTCTTCAGCAAGTGAAATGCATGCTCAATGGGATTCAGGTCAGGTGATTGACTTGGCCATTGCATAACATTCCACTTCTGTCCCTTCAAAAACTCTTTGGTTGCTTTTGCAGTATGCTTTGGGTCATTGTCCATCTGCACTGTGAAGCGCCGTCCAATGAGTTCTGCAGCATTTGGCTGAATGTGAGCAGAGAATATTGCCCGAAACACTTCAGAATTCATCCTGCTGCTTTTGTCAGCAGTCACATCATCAATAAATACAAGAGAACCAGTTCCATTGGCAGCCATACATGCCGAACCCCATGACACTACCACCACTATGCTTCACTGATGAGGTGGTATGCTTAGGATCATGAGCAGTTCCTTTCCTTCTCCATACTCTTCTCATCACTCTGGTGCAAGTTGATCTTGGTCTCATCTGTCCATAGGATCTTGTTCCAGAACTGTGAAGGCTTTGTTAGGTGTTGTTTGGCAAACTCTAACGCCTTCCTGTTTTTGAGGCTCACCAATGGTTTACATCTTGTGGTGAACCCTCTGTATTCACTCTGGTGAAGTCTTCTCTTGATTGTTGACTTTGACACACATACACCTAACTCCTGGAGAGTGTTCTTGATCTGACCAACTGTTGTGAAGGGTGTTTTCTTCACCAGGGAAAGAATTCTTCGGTCATCCACCACAGTTCTTTTCTGTGGTGTTCCGGGTCTTTTGGTGTTGCTGAGCTCACCGGTGCATTCCTTCTTTTTGAGAATGTTCCAAACAGTTGTTTTGGCCACGCCTAATGTTCTTGCCATCTCTCTGATGGGTTTGTTTTGTTTCTTGAACCTAATGATGGCTTGCTTCACTGATAGTGACAGCTGTTTGGATCTCATCTTGAGAGTTGACAGCAACAGATTCCAAATGCAAATAGCACACTTGAAATTAACTCTGGGCCTTTTATCTGCACATTGTAATTGGGATAATGAGGGAATATCACACACCTGGCTATGGAACAGCTGAGAAGCCAATTGTCCCATTACCTTTCGTCCCTTAACAAGGTGGAGGCACATCTGCAAACTGCTGTAAGTCCTACACCGTTCACCTGAGTTGGATGTACATACCCTCAAATTAAAGCTGACAGTCTGCAGCTAAAGCACATTGTGTTGGTATCATTCCAACTCCATTGTGGTGGTGTATAGAGCCAAATATGTTAGAATTGTGTCGATGTCCCAATATTTCTGGACCAGACTGTATGTGTTTGTGCATTTTGGCTAATTTTAAACAAAATTATTGAGCAATTCCCTATAAAAAAAATATTGCCACTTACTTCCGGAGGCAAACATTGTCAATGTGGATACTAGATGAATTTATCCAATGACGGTGTTGTGACACACAATGTCTGTTTGGTTGATGGTGGTTCTGTCACACACTCTACCAAGATTTACTCCACCGGTAAAGTTCTTCATGACATTTAAGAAATTGTGTTCCCACCAGTTAATTCCATCACCTTCCGATCATTCGCAAGGACAATGAACCTGTCGACTGCAAGTTCCTTTAAATAGCTTATACATGTTAAAAAATGTGGAACAGAATCTGTTGCTGATGTGAAAATGGAGTATAATATTCCTAAATATGCTGCTAGTAGAAAAATACATCGAAACATATTTTAGGCAAAAGTTTGACTTCTATCACAGAATTAAAGGGCATGGCATAAATATAATAGATTTTTTTAGGCAACAGATTCTGCTCCCATCACACAATGAAAGCACATAGACACATTGAAACATTAAGCGACAGATAAAAATTTTTTCAAAATCTCCATTTTCTTTAATAGCAACAGAATCCATTGCCGGAAAAAAGCAGATTCTGTTGCTTAATGTTTCAATGTAAATTGCCACGTGCTTCCATTTTATGATAGGCGACTAAAAATATGACAATATATGCAGTATATTTATTTGTACTATGTGCATTAATTCTATAACATATTTTTAGACAACGGATTCTGCTCCACATAGAAATAATGGTCTATGATACTTGTCTATTTGCAAAACAATTTGATTAAACATGGTTTAATCAGAATTTTGACACTCAAAGAACAGGTGTCGGTCATGAAGAAAGCCCTTTATCAGCTAGGTATCCATTCAAGTCAATAGGGAATCTAGTAGAGGAATCACAATAAAATATCAAACGTGCATTTTCTAAGACCAAATACGGGGGAACAGATATCCTAAAATTAGGTTTTAGGTTTGGAATTTTATTCAGTGATACCTCAGAAAAATGAAAACAGCATTTTATACTTTTGTTCTTCTAAAGTACAGTATATATTTTTGTATGTAGCATGTGTGGTGGGAAAATCATTGTTTTATCAGCTATGGTCTACAAAACATCACCTCTGATGTAAGCATTCAAAGTGATCATTTCACTGCCAAGTTATTATATTTTACCAAGTAAATGGAGCAGCTGGCAACCAGATGACTCTGAAATCAAGGTGCCCCAGGCACGTGTCTGTATTGCGTAATTTGAAATTTAACCAGAACTCTCAAATACAGGCAGTCTGCATTAGAATAAGTTGTGTAAAAATGTTTGTGTCCTGCTTTATTGGTTACGGATTGCTAACTGCCTAAATTGAACATGCAAGAGTGTGTGAAATATATATATATATATATATATAAAATACAAATGGAGAGAGCACACAGTCCTAAAAAGTATAAAAAAGTAGATGGCCCAGGTGCTGCACAGTGATCACATGTAGAAAATCCAAAAGTTAGGCGCACTCCGGGTCTTTGGTAAAATAAGAACCACGATGCAGGCAGGCTTAGGCGGGCAGCATAGGTCTGACGCGTCCTCTCCAACATCATAAGAGGGAGACGCCATTTTGGATTCTTCGGCCGGCAGCCATTTACTGGGTCTGAGAGGCAGCCACCACAGATCCACCACTGCCTGGTCGGGACTGGCTGCGCCACTAGGCGGTAGTGTGCTCTAGACGGATGCCTAGCTCGTCTACCGGGTTATAGCTTATGTAAGTGGTAGTGCCTTGGAGTGACTCTTCCGTTGCCTCGGAGTAACTCTTGACTCCAGTCTTTCCTTCAGCCCCTACATCCAATCACTATCATCTTGCCGCAATCATTTCCGTAATATTGCCAAAATTCGTCCATTTCTGACTGCTAACACCACCAAGCAACTTATCCACTCTCCTGATTGGCCTTCCTATCTCCCGCCTCTCCCCCCTGCAGTCCATCCAAAGTGCATCAGCCTGGCTTATCCACCTCACCCGTCGCTCTGTTTCTGCCGCTCCCAGTGGTGTATTTAGGTTTTGTGCTGCCCTAGGCCTGACTAAACTCGTGCACCCCCTAATTTAAATTTGACGCACCCCTTCCTGTCAAGGGCACACCTCTTCCTGATTAATCCCCACCCTTCCTCTTTAAGCTCCACCTTTTCCTCTTAGAGCTCCGCCTTTTCCTCTCTTTATATTAAAAGTGGATACCAAGTGCCTACTTGTATATTTTGTATACCATTTCAAATGTATCTATTGAGATAAAGAAAATTATGAAATGTTTAAGGCTAGGGTCAGACGAGCGCAGTGTTAACGTCCGTGTTGCCGCACATAAGTACGTCCGTGATAGCATACAATTGTGTTAAATGGAGCCCCACACACGAAGTACGTCCGCACAGAAGTGCGGGGGCTGACGGACGCTGCAAACGGACGCAGGTTAGGCAAGAACGTAATACTGCTAGAACGGACGTGCAGAGTGCGCCACGTCCACAACGTCCGCATAGCTTTGTGTGTGAGTGATGGAGCATGGTCAGACGGACTGCATTTATACGTCCAGCATTTTTGACGGACAGAATGTTTTTTCATTGTAATTTATTTTTCCCTCCTACATCCGTCAAAAATAACTTCAGTGAAAAAACGGACTGTGTGACCACTACTGCGTCATCCGTACTGACGATGTCCGTACTGCACGGACGTACAGTCCGTAGAAATCACGCTCGTCTGACCCTAGCCTAAATTCAAGCATTTTTACAAAGAACAGCCACGCATGTCAAGTAAACGGGATCACAGCTGCTCTAATTGGTTGAACAATAAAATCCACAGAAACGTGCACTGCATATGAGCGTATCACAGAGCTGCACAGTAATAAAACCCACAGAAATGTGCAATGTGTATGAGCATATCACAGAACTGCACAGCAATAAAACTCACAGTAATGTGCAGTGTGTATGAGCGTATCCCAGAGCTCCAGGGCAATAAAACTCACAGTAATATGCAGTGTGTATCACAGAATCCACAGCAATAAAACTCCCAGCAATGCAATGTTTGGTGTGTATGAGTGCATCAGAATCCACAGCAATAAAACTCCAGCAATGCAATGTGCGGTGTGTATGAGTGCATCAGAATCCACTGCAGTAAAACGCCCAGCAAACCGAGTGTATATGAGCACACAGCAATTATGCTGTGGAGCCATCTTGTCAGCAGTGGGGTGACACTGCCAGAGGGTGCACTGTAGCTTTCATTCCCTTCCCGGTGGGTGTTCAGTCCAGAATAGAGTCTGTGTTAACGAAAGGGCGGGCAGCTGCGCGCGTGCGTTTCACGTGGTTCAGCCAGTCATGTGGTACTGAGACTCCGAGAAATGGCAGTGAAATGCCCTGATGTTCGGTGGTTTCAATTAGCAGGTTTATTCAGGCGAACCCCATAGGTTTCAATGTTAAAAATATTCCCGTTTTTATGCAATATCTAATAAATCATTTATTTTAATCTGCAGCAAAAAGTCTTTACTTATTGATTTTTTTTATTTTTTTTTAGTACCTTCTAGTCATTTTTCAGATTTTTTTGGGCAAAATCCCCCCCCCCTTTTTTTTTAATAGCAGTTTTTCTTTTTTCTGTAACAGAACTTTTTATTATCAATCATAGGATCTTATATGTAAATTCCAGACATTTTCGTTCAGTAGTTCTTTTGAAAACAGCAGGCCACGGGTTTGCGGTGGCAGCATTCAGCGGCCGACTCCATGCACTTTGGGGACCCTGCGGTGAATGGTGAATTCACTGCAGGGTGGGGAAATTTTATTCTCCTAAGTGCAGGGAACTACAGAACACCAAAAAGTTGGCGTCATTTCGGTGCTCTGTGAGTAACCCATTTAGTGGTGAGGTTTTTTGCTGCCTCCTGGAAAGTGAAATTGAAAGTGTAAATTAGTGAAATCTCAATGTATCCTTCCTGGTAAAATACTTTGCAATAGTAAAAAAAAAAAAAAAAATTTTTTTTTTTTTTTTTTTAGGGGTGGGGCCACCCAGTGCGGGCCGCCGCCCCTTGAAAGTGCCGCCCTAGGCCTGGGCCTAGTCGGCCTAGGCCAAAATACACCAGTGGCCGCTCCTCTCTGTGAATCCCTACACTGGCTCCCCATCCACAGCAGAATCAAATACAAACTACTCACCCTGACCTACAAAACCCTCACTAACGCCGCCACTCACTACCTGTACTCACTAATCACCAAATACACCCCAGCCCGGCCCCTACAATCCAACAATGACCTGCGCCTGGTATCCTCCATCCTTACCTCTTCACATGCCAGACTGCAGGACTTTTCTCGTGCGGCGCCGAACCTATTGAACATGCTTCCTCGCAATATCAGACTGTCCCCAAATCTGGCTTCATTTAAACGCTCCCTAAAGACCCTTCTGTTTAGGTAAGTCTACCAGCCGACTCTGTAACAAAACATCCGACCGACCCAAAAACAGTCCTCACCGCTCCCTACATTAGCTCATCACTGCCGCCCCCCCCCTCCTGTTTCTAATCCCCCTCACCATCTAGATTGTAAATTCCCACGGGAATAGGGTCCTCATATCCTCATGTATCTGCTGGCAGGAATACTGACCTGTCTCCTGTATGTATTATAGAATTGTCCTGTCTTTACCCATTACACCTTGTACAGCGCTGCGGATTGTGTTGGCGCCTAATAAAGAATAATAATAATAGTGTCCTTTAAATTGTTTGTTCTGTAGTTTTGGTTCTATATCGTTTTTGCCCTGTGCAGTAGTGTCCCTTTAAGAACATTGCTTGGTTGTAAATAATCTTCTCGTCTGCATCAAGCACTGGATCCCAAAGAATAAGGGGATGAGAAAATGCATGTTTTCTTAACCTGTAATATGTCAGTGTCAATATTTCAGGAAATTAAAAAAAAATGTAATATATATATATTACATCAAAGGGAGAGTACTCCAATCCAAAAACTATGAAGGTTTTTAAATAGTGATGTTTTGATGGTGCAGTTTTTGGAATGGAGTGTTCTCCCCTATAGGCTTGTGTCACGAGAAGCACCCTCCTGTTATGCTTAGTAAAGGTTGAGTGCTGCCCTCCTGCTGTGATATGTTGATAAAGGCTGTGCTGGAGCCGAAACGTCAGTAGCTTAAATAAAGATTTCGGGCCATATTACATACTTGGTGCTAACTTAACCAGAGCAGTTGTAAACTTAAAACCTCCATAGGCTATAATGGCTCTGGGAGGTTTACAACAGCTCTGGTTAAAGGGACACTCTAGGCAACATGACCACCTAAGCTCTTTTAGGTGGTCATGATGCCCAGAGTATGCCGCCCTCTGTCTCCCCTCCCTCCGCTCAGCGGTTCAGCTCAAAAAGCTGAAAACAGCTGAGAGAGGCGGAGGACTTTACTCCGCCCTCCCAGCTGTCAGTCAGCAGAGCAGGAATCATATTTCCCGCTTCAGCCAACTTTTGCCGAGTAGGAGACGTCATCGCGCTTTCAGCGCGATGACGTCTCCTACTCACCGCATAAGCTGGCGGCTCCCTCTGAGGGTTAGTGTTGCGCGCATTCTCTTGTGCGCAACACTAATCCTCAGAGGGAGCCGGGAGGAAGCCTGCCGATTGGCTGGCTTATGTGAGAGGCGCGCATGCGCGCTTCTCACGTAAACCAGAAGCCAAGACGCAGCAAGAAGGACGGGAGCGGAAGAGGAGGGAGGGGAGTATAAAAAAAAAAAAAAGCCGCCGCTGGAAACAAGAGGATTTTAGGGTAAGTATTACAGTTACAAAAAAAAAAACAAAATCGAAAGTTTTATTAAGGGAATAGGGATAGGTTAGGATAAAAAAACGGGGGGGGGTGATTTTTTGAGTAGAGTGTTCCTTTAAGTTAGCACCAACTAGGTAATATGGTCCTTCTTGTTTTACCCAAGACCCTGAGTGGATCCACTTGGACATAATGTCAATTGGACATACAGTACTTGTTTTTGGATTTAACTTTACCCTTTCAGGACACCTAAGGACTGAATGTAGGTTCCCTTTGTGCACGTTGTGTCTCTCTGAACATATTTTATAGAAAGCTTAGAGAGATATGAGAAAATCTGCATTAAATTTGCTGCTTTAAAACTATTTTAGGAAAGGTTAGAAGGGATGTGTGTTTACAGTCACATGCAATGTAATATTTCCCCCCAACAAACCAAGCATCTCAAATATTTGTGATCTTTAAATTTATTTATTTATTTATAAAGTATTTTACCAGGAAGGATACATTGAGATTTCTCTTGTTTTCAAGTATGTCCTGGGTTCAATAACATTAAATGTAAGTGAATCACGATGATATACTGCATACACTATGTACCTATTATAGAAAATAGGTAATTGTGATTCAGATCTCAATTTCACAGGCTATCCACATACAGTTGTGTTCAAAATTATTCAACCCCCAATGCTGTAAAGGGTTTTAGGGAATTTAGTGTACATTTGTAATTGTATTCAGAATGAAATCCTACAAGGACTTTTTAAAGAACCATATGCAACTAAAATGACATCAATTGCTTTTGGAATACAGTAGTAAATGTTTCTTTTGTGAATTCTTCATTGACACAATTATTCAACCCCTTAAAGACTACCACTCTGAAGAACAGAGGTTCATTCAAGTGTTTTCAATCAGGTATTGAAAACACCTGTGGATGTCACGGAGCAGCAATAAAGCATAATAAGCACCAATTGGGCAGCTTTAAAATGACTGTGATACTCAGCTCCTTCTAGACATTTACTGGTGTGGTTACAAACATGGTGAAGTCAAGAGAATGGTCCAGGAAGACAAGAGAAGAGGTGATTACTCTTCACAGGAAGGGCAATGGCTATAAGGAGATTGCAAAGATGTTAAACATACCAAGAGAGACCATAGGAAGCATCATTCGCAAATTCAAGGCAAAGGGCACTGTTGAAACGCTACCTGGTCGTGGCAGAAAGAAGATGCTGACTTCGACTGCTGTGCGCTACCTGAAGCGTAGAGTGGAGAAAAGTCCCCGTGTGACTGCTGAGGAACGGAGAAAAGATTTGTCAGATGTGGGTACTGAAGTTTCAGCTCAGACAATACGGCGCACACTGCATAATGAAGGCCTCCATGCCAGAACTCCCAGGCGCACCCCCTTGCTGTCTCCAAAGAATAAGAAGAGTCGACTGCAGTATGCCAAAAGTCATGTGGACAAACCACAGAAGTTTTGGGATAGTGTTCTGTGGACTGATGAAACAAAATTAGAACGGTTTGGGCCCATGGATCAACGCTATGTTTGGAGGAGGAAGATCAAGGCCTATGAAGAAAAGAACACCTTGCCTACTGTGAGGCATGGCGGGGGGTCAATCATCCTTTGGGGCTGTTTTGCTTCTGCAGGTACAGGGAAGCTTCAGCGTGTGCAAGGTAACATGAATTCTCTTCAGTACCAGGAGATATTGGATGACAATGTGATGCAGTCCGTCACAAACCTGAGGCTTGGGAGACGTTGGACCTTTCAACAGGACAATGATCCCAAGCATACCTCCAAGTCCACTAGAGCATGGTTGCAGATTAAAGGCTGGAACATTTTGGAGTGGCCATCGCAGTCACCTGACTTAAATCCGATTGAGAACCTCTGGTGGGACTTAAAGAAAGCAGTTGCAGTGCGCAAGCCTAAGAATGTGACTGAACTGGAGGCTTTTGCCCATGACGAATGGGCGAAGATACCCGTAGATCGCTGCAAGACACTTGTGTCAAGCTATGCTTCACATTTAAAAGCTGTTATAACTGTTAAAGGATGTTGTACTAAGTACTAAGATTGAATGTCACTTGGGGGTTGAATAAAACTGATAATGATGTGAGCACAGAAAAGACATTTGTGGTTATTTCATTATAAATGTTATGTTATATTTGTCTGACCTACACGTGCCTCTTTGATTTAATTGTAAGCAAGATGACCGAATGATCAAAATCAATGTCAAACACTCAATTTCAGTGGGGGTTGAATAATTTTGAACACAACTGTACCTGCCAAAATAGGAAGTCCCAAATTTCTGGCACTGTACCTCAGACTGCAATCTGCCTGCCTTTCCCAACAGCACAGTGGGACCAACCCCTTCTCAGATGCACCCATCCCTTTTATTGATGCATAGATTGACAGCCAGATTTCCCCTCGCCATCCCAAACACATATGTTCCAATGATGGCAGATATGCATCTATCTCCTCTTACCTGCAGCTGAGAAGCGATCCAGTAAATGTTACAATTAATATGATTAAAACTTGCCAATGATGAAGACTGAAGGATCAACCTGCAAACATTGTTCAAATAAACTGGTATCATACACACTTGAAAGAGAACACTGTATTGGGGCTCCATGCTGGACCAGCTGGGGATGTGTTTTGGACACACATTCCCGGCTGGTTTTAAAGCTAAAGCCTTAGGGGCATGTCCTAGAGACCAAATTTGCAAAACATATTTTCTTTGCAACAAGCAAAATTCCTTGGCATTGCTCCAGTAGAACACCTTATCAGGTACACTCATTATTGGGGCAAGTGCCTTGCAGATCGAATGTAAACGATCTTGGTAGTAAAGAGGTTAAAAAATGCTGTCCTTGCTCCTCCAGTTTGTCACCAGAAGCCTAATGGCAAACAAACAATATTTGAGACATGATCAGTCTGAAGGAAAGATTCAAACAGGTGCAGGGAGACCATGTATTCATGGTGGGTGTTTATTATATATCACCCAGACAATGTTTTGGCTGAGGCATCTTCTGAAACATTGTCCAGTTGATAACCAATAAACGGAAGTGCCTGGTCTCCCTTTTTCTTTTGGAATCTACAGTCTTGGCCATATGGAAGTCTATGAGTACCAGTTTTTTATGACTTGCACAACCCTTTGCTTTTCTGGCGGAGTCAAGAGCCACACTAGTCACCATCACTATATAAACTTAAATAGTTAAGGTATGCAGAGTGCCACCACACCTCGAATGTACCTGGGAGCTCTGTGACAGTCTTCAAAAGCAGTGGACCTCCTTTTGCTTGGAAGGCTCTAAAGCTGTATCAGCCTTCTGGACATCCAACCAACTTTGCCCGGCTGTGCAAAGCTGATTGGCTAATACATCAGAAATATTTTGCATTAAAAGGACACTAATTGGCTGTGGGTGGTGTCTGCTGCTTCCTTTAACAGAAACTGGCCCCCAAGGAGACTGCTTCACTATTGTGCCCAATACTGAAAAAACGTATCCACTCAAGATTCATATGTATGGTACCACTCAGTACTACTCTCCTGCATCAGGCCCATGTGCCAAAGTTAGTTAAGAGTTTTGTAGTTCTCCATGCCAGCTTGGCACCTCTACTGTAGATGTTTGGATAAAAGACATCTTAACCGGTCATTGCCAAGTGGTGTACTATGCCATCACCATGGCGGGTGGGACTGAACGCCGTGGGCGGTATAGAATGCCCCGCTGACATCTATGGGCTGTGACAGGCCAACCCATCATTTGGTTGCGCAACATTAGCTGCAGCGGGACGGTCTGAACTCAGGCCGCCCCCCCCTACAGCCAATGATGCATGACGTGTGCGTAGGTGGGTCAGAGGCGGGGCACCACCGCAGCAGTGGGCAGTACTAGTACAAGCGGTTGGCATTAACACCCCTAGTTGGGCACAACCTGTCCAGTGGTAAAGGGCTAAAGGGACTCTCTACACTCCGACCACTTCAGCTTTTTAGGTGTCAGAGTAAGATGATAATGTTCACCCTCTTCCTGTTCCCCTGCAAACCAGCTATGATAGCTGTGTGAACCTTTGCCCACACAGCAATCATTGGCAGTGCAGGATTTTGAATATCCCACCTGCCGGAGGGCCAAATCGGGGCCCATTGATGCCAGCATGCATACGTCATACGTGCTGACATTTGGTCTTTGTAAACATTTGCGAGAGCGAGCACTTGCAAAGCCAATTTCAGCCCGATCCATCTCATTGGTCCTTATGCACAAAAGGCTCCAGGGATGTCCGATTGCAGTAAGCTTGGAGTGGAAGACAGTGTGGATCCACAAAGACAAAAAAAAATATTGAAAAGTAGCAATTTTATAGAAAATAAATAAATGGTAAAAAAAAAAAAAAGGACCGATGCAGTGAGCAAAATCTGACAAAACATTGGGAGGGGGTGCATCTCATTTTGATTAAAATTCTTTAAACGCCGGCCTTAAAAGTATAAATACCTCGTACAATGCCCCTCAAGCTGCGTTGCAAGATAACTACATAAAAATACGTTGCCCGAGTTCCGATAGATGTAATTGTGCAGTGTTTGTGTTTCATTTTAGAGCTCTCCCATAATCTGTTACTTTGCTCAACTTTGTTGCAAATTCAGAGCACAACACCACAGTTCATAACTGTATATGGTCAATTACTGGGTTCACAACCATTTTTTGGCCAGAGTTCTTGCCTTGGCTATCATGAATTCATGAAAACAAAGTGACAAAAATAGTACCTCTTTGGCAAGGAGGGACATAATATTTTCAGGCATGGTTAATCCCTTCTCTAGTCCCCAAGGGATATCTATGATGGGTCTTTCTTCTGAGATGCAAAAACCTCAAAATACCAGTTTAATTATGAAATGAGGATCCCAGAAATAGTAATTTCCTAAATTGTTAGTATCCCGTGGTTAGAAGGACACCACAATAAGTTGGCATCTCGCCATATGATGCCATGCTGCAGTGGAGATGGTGAATACTTAGATATGAGAGGGTGAGGATACAGTATATAATCACGTATATATATACACGCTTTAAATGTTATCACGTTTAATTGAACATGTATCAAGGTTAATTCTTTGAAGCAAAAAAGAAGACCTCTCACGAATGGATGACAGGCAATATTCCCACTTTTGATGTAACCTCTTTTCGCTCCAAAGAACTAATTTGTAAATGTATTAGTGAATACATTTATTAAAAAATTACAACTTATGTCAGTTTCAAACTCTTACAAATCTTTGTAGCTGGTTGTCTACTGCTAGAAGCAAGAACAGGAAATGTGAGATAGAAATAAAAAAAGAAATCCTTTAAGCAAGGATTAAAATGGTACCATATTATTATTATTGTCATTTAGAAACATAGAAAAATTTCGGCAGATAAGAACCTTTCGGCCCATCTAGTCTGCCCAATTACATGGATACTTTACCTGGATTTATCTTTTGTTTAGGATAGCCTTATGCCTATCCCATGCTTGCTTAAATTCAATTACTGTTTTGGCCTCTACCACTTCTACTGGAAGACTGTTCCATGTACCCACCACCCTCTCAGTAAAATAATGCTTCCTGATGTTACTTTTAAACCTTTGCCCCTCTAATCTAAGACTATGTCCTCTTGTTTTGCTATTTTGTTTCCTTTTAAATATACTCCCTTCCTCTACCTTGTGGATTCCCTTTACGTATTTAAATGTTTCTATCATATCTCCTCTGTCTCGTCTTTTTTCCAAGCTGTACATGTTAAGATCATTAAGCCTTTCCTGGTAACTTTTCTCCTTCAAGCCGTACACCATTTTAGTAGCCCTTCTCTGAACTCTCTCTAAGATGTCTATATCCTTCTGGAGATATGGTCTCCAGTACTGCACACAGTACTCCAAGTGAGGTCTCACCAGTGCTCTGTACAGTGGCATGAGCACTTCCCTTTTCCTACTGCTAATACCTCTCCCTACACAACCAAGCATTCTGCCAGCATTTCCTGCTGCTCTATTACATTGACTACTTACCCTTAGATCCTCTGAAATAATGACCCCTAAATCCCTTTCCTCAGATGTTGAGGTTAGGACTGTATCAAATATTCTATATTCAGCCCTTGGGTTTTTACGTCCCAGGTGCATTATCTTGCACTTATCCACATTAAAACTCAATTGCCACAGCTCCGACCATTTTTTTAGTTTACCTAAATCATTTGTCATTTGGCTGATCCCTCCAGGAACGTCACCCCCGTTGCAAATCTTTGTGTCATCAGCAAAAAGACATACTTTTCCATTAATACCTTCTGCAATATCACTAATAAAAATATTATTATATAGCGCCAACAGTTTCCGCAGCGCTTTACAATAAGCAAAGGGAACGAAATACATATAAATGGATGTCCTGGGTGGCGAGTATGTACCGTTAGGTGTCTTGCCCAAGGACACTTACTGGAGAGGTGCTCTTGCTGGGATTGAACCCATGACTCCACAGGCTCTCTCCATGCAGAGCAGTGATGTTACCTCTACTCCACCCAGCCGGTACAGGAGAGGTGCTCTTGCCGGGATCGAACCGGTGTTATTTCTTTATTTATTTTAAAGGTAGAGGTTCATTTTAACAAAGTAATCTAACAGTGGTCCGATAAGTAAAAACAGCAAGATTGTAATGTTCTGTTTTGTTAGATAAAAGCAGCTATTATACAAGAATACTGACAGTAAACTAAAAAAATTAATTTTATAGCTTTGAGATAGAAGCACCCACATTGATAAATCTTATCAAAGGTAAAACACAAAAATGGCAGCAGATGACGAGCACTGAAAATTCACATGGCTATGATTAAGTGCTCATGTGCTATAATTTTTCTTTGTTGCAAGTGGAATTTAACGCAGGTTGAATTGGTTTTAAATCCATTTGGATACACGTACAATGCAATGTTGTGAAGATAAATCTTACTAAAGTGTGAAATGTTTTATAGCCTGTTTTAACGTAACACTTTAATGTCAGCATTCCTGTGTTAGAAGTTCATTTTGACACCATTTAAAATATGCTCCGTTTATATATTTATATTTTGGGATTACATGAGAAAAGTTGATAAAAAAGCCTTCTGTTTTTGCTTGCACATAAATCATAAATGCATTCCATTTTCTGCATCCACCTGATTGTTCTTGTTTCCATCAACTGAAAAATTATGTGACGGCTTTCCCAAGGCTTTCAGAGAGAGGCCTCAGGAATTCCCTTCGGATGAAAGTGTTGGCAAATGAAAAATCAACTCCTCATCCTCAATTCACTTAGAGTGATAAGGAACCCCAAAATAGCTGAGCGACACTGCAGAATACCTTGAACAGGGCTGGGATGTGAAAAAGTCATTTAGAACTGTTAAGAGGCTGATAATGCACAGAAGAGTAAATCCCACAGTCACAGGGCTACATATCACCCTAGGACACTGAAGGGACTCTGGTATCCTTGATTTAACCCCACAAAGTCCAATGATGGAATTATCCCTTCATACGAATCCAAGGCGTCTATTCCAAGTCATTTGGTAATGACTGTGTGAGACTTGTTAAAGGGATACTCTGTGGTTAAAACCGAAGGGCAGAGAGATGGGTTAAATCGCAACCATTCCTGACATTCAGTCTGCACCCCATCCCATTGTAATACTTCAGATCCTTTTTAAACTCACTTGGAATTCAATGCTGGGCTCCCTCAGCACTGGTCCAAAAATTAAATGCGACTGCTTCCTGCAGGCTGCAGCTTGTCACCTGACCGCAGGGAAGCAGGCAATCCAATGACTCTCAGTTGGATGGAGCTAGGTCCTGGCAGCCAGAAACTTGAGCTAAGTGCTCACGTTCTAGCCAGGATTAAGGCTCTGCACTCAGAGGGCTGAAGCAGCCCTCCGAGATCTCCCCTCATATCGGGAGAGGGATGTCCGCACTCAAGGAACTGTGACCACTCAAACTGCATTGAATGGTCAAATTGCGTGGAGTGTCCCTTTAATTTCTGCAGGTTCTCCTGCAGTTCACGTGAAATTCTAGGCAATGCAATGTGGTACCACTTGCTTTTTTACATGTAGTTACTGCACTTGCAAAGGTCATTATCAAGTATAAAATATGTACAAAAAAATACTAACAGGGTTATTCAGAGAGAGGTGAAAAGCAGGAGAATGACTGGAGAATGGAAAATTCTAGGTCAAAATAGTCGATTTGGAAAGCGAGATAAATGGGAGAATTTTTCTGATTTGGCTATTTCGACCTAGAATTTTCCATTCTCCAGTCATTCCCCTGCTTTTCACCTCTCTTTGCATAACATTAACAGGGTTATTCAGAAAGCGGTGAAAAGCAGGAGAATGACTGGAGAATGGAAAATTCTAGGTCAAAATAGCCAAACCAGAAAAATTCTCCCCTTTATCTCGCTTTCCAAATTGGCTATTTTGACCTAGAATTTTCCATTCTCCAGTCATTCTGCTGGTTTTCACCTCTCTCTGAATAACCCTGTTAAGTATTTATTATAAAACTGCAGTATATTTAAGAACAGATTTAAAATACAATGGACGAGTCCCACAAGTGTTCCGAGGTGATTTTGTGTGCAGCAATCAAGCATAAAATATATACATGGGAGTAGAAAAAGAAAAAAGAAAAATCACAAACACTGGAAGCTACAAACTAACTAAAAGCAATTGAAGACATAAAAAAGGTGTATTGTAATAAATACAACTAAATAATTTATCTTAATTGCTCTCTAAATGGCAAAAATAAAGAAATGTAGATACACTGAAACAAATACAAAGAAAAATAGCAACCACACATGTTGGCACATGACAAGACATATACTAAACTGTACTTGGCATGAGCTGAGACTTTGTGCTAAATACCTCATGGTGATAGGGACACATTGATTAATTGTAGTTACAGGTGTTTATTAGATTAAGAATTTGAAACTGGTGCTAAATGCTAGAAAATAGTATTTTTTCTTGTTATTTTGCATTATTGCAAATTATTGGCCAGTGTCTTTCCCTGTGGGAAAAGTGCTTTGGGTACAGGTTTACTGTCTCCCTTACTTATCCTGAGCTGTTTGATTGAAATGTCCTGAATTGATAATCCACATAAACAAAGCAATGTGTGTATATTTCTATGTATATAGATCAGAAGATACACAGTTGCCCTGTGTCTGGCTCTGCCTGTGTTTGGAGAAGTCTGGGAGGGGTTTCTCCATGTGTTCCTATAGCAGGAAGGGGGAAGGTCTGGGCAGGCTCCAGCACATGTATCTGCCACAGAGATGAGGGATAACTGCTTTACATCTCTCACCAACAGCAAAAGCAATATTACATGAGGACGAGAAGGCAGCTCCTGCTTGCTTTAGGAAAAAGTGAAGACCCTAGCTTGCTTGGCACTGAGTATCTCAGACATATCTCCTTCTGACCATCCCTGCAGTGCTAAGAAAAGATGAGGCTGTGTTCTTCTGCTGCCCTGCTGCTCCTGGTGCTAAGATGCTGTGACATGAGTGTGACCACCTTCAAGAAACCTGTGGACAGTCCAGGGAAGAAGCAGTACCAGGTCCAGCATGGGTCTTGTAGCTACACCTTCCTGCTGCCAGAGGTGGAAAGCTGCAGTTCTGCCTCTGGCAGCTCCTATGTATCCAACTCAGTGCAAAGAGATGCCCCTCTGGACTATGATGACTCCATTCTAAGGTTACAGGCTCTGGAGAACACAATGGAGAACAACACACAATGGCTTCTGAAGGTAAGGATGGGGTATCAGTACCTGTGGGTGACCTATTCCTGGAGTTACCAGGTGATGCTAGGAGATACAGAGAGCATCCTCCTACCTGTGACCTTTACTATTCTGACCTCCACATGTGTGAAGTGGTTAAAGAGATTTCAAAGAGGTAGAAATGATGAGTTATGTTGTGGTTAGGCGATTGCACCAGGATTACCACAAATCTTTAATAGTTTTAGATAATATCCACTTTATCGTAGAAGTAGTCTGTGCTGGGACACTGAAAGGGTCCTCGTTTCCTGTCCTCTTTATGTGACACTTACTGGTTAATTTAATGTTTGTTTTGTCCCAACCATTGTACTGCACTTCCGAATATGTTGGTTCTTTATAGATCTTTCTAATTGAATATTACGTTGTGCAACAAATGAACCCATTCTCACTACTACAAAAGAAACCAGAACTGCATGTTTGTAATAAACATACAACAGAACTAGAGCCAAGGTATGAACCGTATCAAACCAGTATCTCGTATGGGGGTAACCCCAGGTAACATATTAAATGGATGTGATACTAGGCTGCCGAAATGCTGAAGATGTTGATAAAACTTTTAATTCGATAAATTTGCTAAAAAAGAAACAGAAAACAAGAAAAACATAATGTATTATGTTTTTTCATGTTTCAGTTTCTTTTTTAGGCTAATTTCTCAAATAAAAGTTTTGTTGACACCGTCAGCGTTTTGGCAGCCCAGTATCACATTCGGCAGCCCAGTATCACACCATTCCATTCTCACTATTCACTAGTGAAAAATATACAAGCTGTAAAATAAATTTGTAAATGGATTCTAATATTGTTGATGCTAACAGGCAATGGACGTGTCTGAAGAAAGAACACGGATATGGGAGCTGTTACCATAATACAATTCCAAATAGGACTGTGGTATTGCTTTTGGAGTATTCATAACTTTGCACAGCATACAACATATGTTAATATCTTCTTACACAATATCAAAGCTTAGAGCTTTGTTAAGTAATTGGTGGACACTGGCACATCTTATAGTTCAGTGTTTCTCAAACCTGTCCTGAGGACCCTCCGCCTCGCCAGGTTTGCAGGATATCTGAAGCACAGCACAATTCAGTCTGCTTTTCCCCAAGGTGATCTGCAAAATCTGGTCTGGTTGAGAGTCCCGAGGACAGGTTTGAGAAACACTGATCTAGATCAGTGGTTTCCAACCGCGGTCCTCAATTACCCCCAACAGGTCAGGTTTTCCAGATATGTGAAGCACAGGTGATATGATTTGCTGCTCATTGATTGCAGGATTCAGTCTGTTTTTCCCCAAGGTGATCTGCAAAATCTGACCTGGTTGAGGGTCCCGAGGACAGGTTTGAGAAACACTGATCTAGATCAGTGGTTCCCAACCACGGTCCTCAAGTACCCCCAACAGGTCAGGTTTTAAGGATCACCTTGGAGAAATGCAGACTGAATCCTGCAATCAATGAGCAGCAAATCATATCACCTGTGCTGTGCTTCACATATCTGGAAAACCTGACCTGTTAGGGGTACTTAAGGACCGCGGTTGGGAACCACTGATCTAGATTATAAATTCCCACGGGAATAGGGCCCTAGTTTCCTCCAGTACTGGTTATCAAATGTTGTTCAGTGTATTGTAACCCTGTCTACTTTATGCCCATTGTTCAGCGCTGCGGAATGTGCAGGCGCTATATAAAAACTAATAATCTCAATATACAGATGATGCCTGCCCAGTGGCCTGAGGAGTGTTTGTATGACTAGGTGGCAGATGGCAAGTCGGTGCCACATCTTTACCTTAAGCTACATCACCTTCCTTTTCATTGAGACCTGGTACCGGAAAGAATCAGTGATGGAAGGTCGTTGGCAGATGCCCTCATCAGTCACAATATAAAGCTTCCCCAACAACATAGCAATAATTCTTCAACTCAAAACAAACAGTGATTATTATCAAACAAGTCATGCCTCAAAGACATTCTGCTTTCTATGAGTCTCTGCAGGCAACTCGTTAATTTGGGAGAAATTCATTAACTAATGGTTCCTGCGTACCAAATATGGCGGACAACCAGCCGAGCGCAGCATGACCTGTCAGGAACATTTTCTACATAGCGCACTGTTAAGGAAAGGACACCCCACCCCCCAACCTTGAGGGGCTACTCATACATTAGCATCTTTCATGCAGAAGAAAAAAGTCTCGATAGTGGATTTTGAGAAGTCACAGTTTTTGCTCCTTGTTGTATTGCAAAGTCAGAAAATAACAGTATGTACAGAGCCTTTAGTACATGATAAATCATTTTTACGACATTCACATGAGGGTCATGTACATGGAGGTTGGAGTCAGGGTTCACTGAAGGCACACAGAATAAATATTCTCATGGTGAGAACATTGGCCAGCAGATAGATACATGGAGGAATCTGAGCTGGACTTCTCCCCAGTACAGCGCTCGACACAGTAACTGGTTTTGACAGCTTCTGCTAGGAAACTAAACCAGGGAAAGAATATAAAATCCCTGCAATGAGTCCCAGCTCCGTTGAGCTGTCCAGGTTCATCAGATCTCCTTCCTTTAGTACAGGTGGATCCGTCAGCGGATAGACTTTCCTTAGAGACTTCCTTATGCTAACTGATCCAGCTGCCTCGCGGGAGGAGAACGCAAAACATGTCGTTTTGATGTGCAAACATCTGTAAATTCCATTTAAAATATGCTACTGCAATAGGTTCTTTTTTCTTCCTTTCATTAAGGAGGAGGGCAGAATGAGAGGGAGTTTAAATACTCTGGAAAAATATATATTTTAGAATGGTAAATTGCTGAGTACATATTTGAAATGATATATATATTTTATTAAAGTTCATAAAACTTTGCCACTTTATAAAAAAAAAAAAAGCCAAAAGGCATGTTTAGGGGATTATCTCCTAAAATATGAGTTGTAATGAGTAGACAACCAGCATTCACAATTAATAATAATGGAACTGAAAATTGATGTATAATATTAACCCCTTAAGGACCAATGACAAAGACCCTTGGTCCTTAAGTGGTTAAAAAAAACAGCTTCTTTGAGAAGGGTACTGAACCGTTTCTAAACGTGCCTCATTTAGTAGATCTGCCCCATTACAATGATTATACTTTTCGCAAGTGTATTTTATGCTTCCACCCATGTATTCATCAATTATGTAAAATGGGCCTTTAAGCTCTTAAAATAAAGCATCCTAAATCATTTGGGGTAATTGTTACATCTGTTCTCGTTTAGTCTTTCCAATTTGCTCTTAGGCAGCGTTTTATTTGCTCCATTATGTGTGCGGCAGCCTACTGCGTTTTAAGAACTCCTCCGGTTACAGCAGTAACCATAGGTCAAGTGGAATTAAGGTGATGAGTTAATTAGTGGATTAGGATGGAGGGTTTATTTGGGGGGGGTATTGGGGGGGTTGTGCAGTAAGTACTTTCTTTGGTTCTGTTGGATAAAGGTGTACATTGGGTGCCATCATGGAGTATTTTACATCTCAATAATTATAAAAACTTTAAGGCCTCATTCACACGATACGCGGTATTGATTTTTTTTTTACCTCCCTGGCGTTTTGGCCCCCCTGGTATCAAGTGTGGCTCAGGGTTAACTTTCAGTGCTGAAAGTGTTAACCCTGAGCCACACTTGGGCTGCCACTGCATACATTACCTGTCCCTGCGCTCCCTCGCTGATCCCCGCTGTCTCCTCCGGCGATCGCAGAGTTTTACTTCCTGGTTCTCTTCACGTGAGAAACTAACCAGGAAGTAAAACTCCACGATCGCCGGAGGAGACAGTGGGGGGATCAGCGAGGAAGCGCAGGGAGAGGTAATGTATGCAGCGGCAGCCCGAGTGTGGCTCGGAGTTTCCGGTTTCAGCACTGAAAATTAACCCCGAGCCACACTCGGGAACACCGTTGGTGGGGTTAAACTTGGTAAAGTACGCTGGTATACGTGTAAAAACTGAGAAATACGCTGCCAGGACGCAGCTCGGTTCCATTCTGTTTTTGCGCACGTTTACGCAATGCAAATATACGGCTCCACACGAGCTATGTGTATGGAGCCATTTATTTGCATATGTTCCATATAGTACAATGCGCTTATACTCGCGTACGTGCGTATCAGTGTGAATGAGGCCTAAAGGATTGCATGGTTTGAGAAAAGTAACCCAGTCCTGGTTCGGAGATCTTTTACACATGATATACCAACTAGGAGCATCCTAAAGAAGAGCAGTTGTTGGAGCATACTATAAAGTTAGGGGTCATCAAACTTGGCCCTCCAGATGTTTTGGAACTACATCACCCGTGGGGGCTCCGCTAACCTAATAAGTATTTGAGCATCAAGGGAGATGTAGTTCCTGTCACGGTCCGAACCCCCAGACCCTCTGATGCCCCCTTTTGTTTACCTTTTTTGCAAGTTCTGCATGATCTATGCAGCTTCCAGGACTTTGTTTTTTCCCATGCTAAGTTCTGGACTTAGGTTCTGAATGCTATTCTAATCAGACTGATCACCTGCACCTTATCCAGCCTGATCTGCCCTGTATATAAGGAGGTCACTCCCTTTGATCTGGACTTCCTCATTGAAGTTAGAACCTTGAACCTTAGAGACCTGTGTCCAACTTGCTCATTGCTCCTGTACCCCTTGGATCCCTATCTACTGGACTCACCTTCTGATTACCCTCTGGACTTGTTACCAGTAAAACCCTCTGGAGTACCCATCTGTTTACCTTTATAGACCCCATCTGGAATCCCTCCTGTGTACCATTCTCACCTCTGCTAGACCGGTAACCCCCATTCATTTACTACCAGTTCCTCCTTATCTGGACTTTACGTGTGACCCCTGGCTATGGACATTGGAGTATTCTGCTTTCTGTGTACCTCGGCCTGAAACCTGACCACGATTATTGCCTAGCCCCTTATCTGTATCGTGCCACAGACTCTAGTTTAGTTTTCTTAGTTTTTCTGTTTTCATTTTCTGCTTCTATTTCAGTAGTTATTCCTTATTCAGTTTTCTCCTGTGTCTATTTCATCCTGCTTTGTCCTTTCTCCTTTTCGTTCTGTTTATTGCCTCCCTCTATCTTAGCCATCCATCTTTATTTATTTACTTCTGCTGATTTGGTTATTAGAATAAATATCTTGTTTAAACCCCTCAACCTGCATATTTTCATTATGTCTCACTGCACATTGGACTCACACCCGCAATCCATGCAGGGTTCTCATGACAGTTCCAAAACAACTGGAGGGCCAAGTTTGATGACCCCTGCCATAAGGGGTGTGCAATCTTGGCCCTCCAGATGTGCAGAACTGCAGCTCCCATGATGCTTAGCCACTCAATAGGTCGACTGAGCCTTGAAGGAAATGTAGTCACAAAACATCTGGAGGGCCAAGGTTGCTCACCTCACTGTAAGCAGTGATGCCGGACAAAGAGAAGGAGGCACGTATACCGCCACGTGGTTGAGAGTTCTCTTAGAACACGATTATGATGTTGGATGTAGATGGCTTGTGACTGCCCTGCCCTATCCTCGGTATGGTCAGGACTAGCCATTGGAAAAGTAAAGCACCCTTTAGCTGCATTGACTGCAACTGTAATATACTGTATATAATTTATATCAGTAACTTTTTGTCCAGATACTTCCCTTTTAAAGCAATGTTTTTCTAACTAACCCCCCCCCCCCGATGATCCCTCCCCTGCAAATCTTTTCTACACACCATTTGTCACTCCATAAGAACCAATCAAACTTTGATCAGCTTGCATTTAAAAGCTCCGGAATTATGTTAACAAATGTCAAAACACATCTAAACAATCAGGCTGCTTTTCATTTTTCATTAGATTATTTGCTGAAGTGAAACAGAACATATCCTAAAGCAGAAATGTGGAATATGTGTTCATTTAGAAGTTTGTTTTTTTTCCCATTTATGTTGCACTTAACGTTTGACTCTTTTTGCTGCGAGTCACTGTTTCTCAGGTGGGCCAAGTACTGACACTTATGTTGTATAAAAGTATATTGAGTAATTAATGGAATTAATTATGGATAATAATGGATTTCCATTCCGTGAAAGTATATTATCCATCTGCATAGTGATATCACCCTAGGATACCTGCGGGGCTCACAGCTTTAACAAAGTGCTGAGAGCAATACTTATGGTGCTTCTTATGTAGAAAGATCACTCATTTTGCCCATCGTAAATGTGCATTTTCATTATTTTGGAGCAGTTTTAAGAAAGATTGAATAAAACACACAGGGCTATAATCTCTAGTTTACATTAACATGGGGATGCCAACAGGGAAAATCAGATTTCCCTGTAGCATCCCCAGGTTAGCGGATATTCCGGGGCAGGCGCTGCCTCGGCAACTTGCCCCAAAACGTAGTGCTAACCGTGGAATACTCGCGATAGCGCTTCCACTCCACCAAGAGTATCACCTAAAGGAGTCAATAGGACACCATGGAGGGTTGCACTTCCGGGATGCGAGACCTGCAATTTGTAAGCTCTTGTAGTGTCCTCGTCTACTGTTCTGTGTGCTTAACTTCTATGTATATTTGTTGGTCTGCCTCCCATTGTACAGCGTTATGGAACTTCTTAGCGCTTTATAAAAACTTTAAACTGGAACATTCTCGCTCTCACAGGATCACACATTGCTGTGGAGTGATCATGGAGGGAGACTGGGAACTATTTGTTCCCAGTCTCACTCTGCTCTAGGCAAAAAGAAGCATCGGATCGGGCCACTCTTCTGGCCGCAGCATGAGAGGTGAGTATCAGATTTGTTTGGGGGAGATTTAGGCTGGGGTCAGACGAGCGTAGTGTTCACGTCCGTGATTGCGCCTAAAAGTACGTCTGTGATAGCATGACAGAAAGTCCATCGGAGCCCATACACGAAGTACGTCCGCAATGAACTGCGGACGCCCAACGGCCGCGGCCCACGGACGCAAGGCAGGCAAGAACGTACAACTCCTAGAACGGCCGCACAAAGTGCGCTGCGTCCGCAACGTCCGCATATCTTTGTGTGTGAGTGATGGAACGTGGTCAGACGGACTGCATTTATACGTCCAGCATTTTTCACGGACAAAATGGTTTCGCTTTTTATTTTCTCTCCTACATCCGTCAAAATATACGTCAGTGATAAACGGACTGTGTGGCCACTACTGCGTCTTCTGTACGTCCGTGTACACGGACGTACAGTCCGTAGAAATCACGCTCGTCTGACCCTAGCCTTAGGGGGTGCTACATGATTCTACAAATGCAGAATAATGTATTGCCAGCTCTTAGGAGGTGGTAAAATGAGGCTGTCAGTGTTCGGATCCCTGCGGTAATTAGCCCTAGCAGTATGAAATACCTTATCGAAACACTAATGGAAGTTTCTGCACCTCAAATTAAGTATAGGATGTGCATAGTACAGTAAGATCGCTGAAGCCAATGCAAAAAACAATGCGCAAACGGATTACTAACAGCGGTAGCATGTGTTAGATGCACTTATCCTGGCACTAATGTTAGCGCCAACTATGGAATAGAGCTCACATTTTTAAATAGACCAAAGGAAGCTGAACATGGTTGGATCCACAGGGGGGTGCACAGCATGTTCTCATGCCTTTCCATGGTGAAGTTAGCGGATGAGTCGACCCACCTCCATATGTCACTCAGTTTGCCTGGCCATAATAAGCGACAGCAGTAGAGTAGTGCTTGCGCGCAAACTTGCTGAGTCAGGGAGCCACATGAAGCTCTGCCTCCACCTACGACTGCCACCAAGACCCAATTCCAGAAGACAGGCCACCCCACACAATCAAACTAAGCAATCCACAGGTATGGTGGTGACGGTGTCTGCGAGAGGGCATAAGAAATTAAGTGACTGGTACAATACATGGATTGGGGGCATAATGCATGAAATGGGGTGGCACAATACAAAGAATGAAAGCATAATACATGAAATGAGGAAAAAAAAAATATTAAACGGAGAAATAATGCATGAAGTAAGGGACATAATAAATGGAAGGAAGGGCATGATAAATTAAACTGGAAGATTGCCCCTCCTGAGACTGGTGTCTCGATTCGCCCCTGGCCCAGGATATGTGTTGGGGGGGGGGGATACATTTATAAATATATATATTTTTAGCCAATCTTTACTTTTTTCACATAATGAAACCATATTCAGAGGGCCATTAAACATTTGTCATTATAGAATACTGATAGCAATGAAATACACAAATTATATATTCGTGTGCACACACTCATACCTATTATAATGTAAGAAACAAAACAACAGGTCATGTCACCGTCCACTAGGACCTTTTTAGTGTAAAGTCTTTTTATGCATTGTACCACAACCAATCAGTAAAATTCCTCAACAGAAAGTTCAGTTGATCGACAGACACATTTATAGATAATTACTGTCAAATGCCATGGGGGAGGGGAGTCGTTTGGAGATCCATAGACTAACCATTTCATCAGTTCTCAGCAAATTAGTTATACCCCTGACACATATTGATTTCTGAACAGTAAATTAGCACTGGAAAAGATTAACCGATTAGGATATGGGAGATAAGAAGTACAGACTACACAAAGAATAAATTTTTAAAAAATCTGGGATTGTTCAACAATTCCATGAAATGCGCCGTTTCATGAGGGCTTGCTTTAAATAAACCTAAAACACTCAAGTCAAACAAAACGTACCTGTATGTGTTACACGGTCTGTGAGCAGATACTGTATGCAATGGACAATCTTTCTACTCTGGTGACAAGTAATGGGTAAAACTTTCCCATCCAGAAATATTAGTTATGGCTTTACAACCTCTGCCAAAAATTTGAGAAAATACCACAATATAGAAAATCTGGCACATTTTGCTTAGCACATTGTGATTTTCTACAAACATGAGCTCCAGTGTGAGAAATATCTAATTGGACGACCAGCCAAGAATTTCATCAAAGAGAGAATGTAGTAACATACGATAAGTGCCCTCCCCCTCTTTAGGCATTTCCAAATGAAGCCTCTACGCAATTATAGGTCTCCGCTGAAGGCCAGTAAAACTCAGCATGAGGCAAGAGGTTACCCCATGGAGTGCACCAGCCAAGGATAGCAATTCGGTCACTCAAACTGCATCTCTGTTCTTTGCTGCAATGCATTAAGTGGTTGTCAATGATCTTGCCTTCTATTCTGTCGTCTAAATGTTGAAGAACTCAAAAGATGAGATCTTATCTCATGAGGGTACACCAAAGCATTGTTGTCCTCTGCTGGATGATTGACTATGTGATTGTAATGTAGAGCTGACAAACTACAAAAGCCATGGACCAGGCCTTCTAAAAACATTACTGCCAATGCTAAATAATTCTTGAGTATCTCATACATATCATTACAGGTCATGCCAAGCTCTAGGTTGCATCTTTTAAATCAGATGTCCACAGCTTCTCCTACAGCTATCGGAAGTAGTCTAGATTTTGTAGAAGCACGTTTATATCATCTCATGTAAAAAATGAAATGGGAGAAACTAAGGTCAGAAAATCGAGTTTCTGACTTGCAGGTCTATTCACTAAAGGTGAAACTCAGGAGAAGTGAAAATTCTAGGTCAAGATGGCCAAAGCAGAAAAACTCTCCCAATTATCACACTATTCAAATCGGCTATTTGGTCTAGATTGTTCTCTTCTCCTGTCAATTCTCCTGAGCTTCAACTTTTAGTAAATAGACCTATTAGTAAAACAACTCCGTGTTAAATAATGACTTAACGTGTGTAGGATGTGGAAGATGCGTTCCTGCCCGTAAAGAGAGGAAGTAAACCAAAGCAAGGGTGTGAAGGAGTCATTAGGAAACAGGATTTTTTGTTTTCTTTTTGTCATAAACCAAATTACAGCAAATATTGACTTCTATATGGGAGTATTTAGGTTATTTCCTTTATGAAACAATGATTTACTAGGAGAAATTGAAGAGAAGGAAATTCTTGATTGGTCACGTTGCTTCTTCTAGTAAATAAAGTCATAAAAATGAAACAAGGTAATATTTTGTTTGTATAATTAAGTAGATTGAGAGATTAAACCTTTTATTTAATTGTTCCACTCAGGTTGGTGCTATGATCTTCTCTATATACCTCATGGTAGCCTTTGTAGCCAGGTTTTGTTTTACTGGTGTCTTCCCGGTTTTACACTTGCGTGTACATGAGGACAAAAAGATTTCGGGCCAATGCTTAAAGTTTTTTAGAATAAAAAATGATGAATTTTGGATTATTAGTTATGCTTAATATTTTTACATGAGACATTGTATTGTAGAAGAAAAGTCTGGAACTGCTTTAGAAATAATCTCTCCGTAATCTGCATTGCATTCCTGCTCTGCGTGCTTTCAAGGATGGGGTCAAAGGATTTGCGAGTTGGAGTTTGCTGGTGAAGACGACAATAACAGTAACACACACAAGTTTGAGATTAGATTGCCATTTAACAAATGTGTTTATAGAACTGGATTGTATTTTACCTGGGACCATTTGTACAATTTAGCCAGTTTGTGTGCAGATGTAAAATAATCTTAAAAATCAAGTGGTTGTGGCAATCAACAAAAGGATTATTATTATTACTCAAGCTTTGACTGACAAAACTCAATCTGGAGCATACATTTTAAAGCTGTAGGCCTAGAATTGTGGAAGGGGTTTGTTGCCAATACACTCAACTGGATCCCTGTCGGGATCCTCATCATAGGCGGTTACAAACATCCCACCTTTTCAGCCTTCTTTCTTTTTCTTTGGGTATGTCCTCTTTTTACAGTTAAATAGTATGCAGCGGTTCCAGGCACATGTTCAAACCACTGTTATTACCATATTTCCCATACCACAAATGTATCATACTAGGATAGTGGGGAAAACAAAATACAAAACACAAACCTGTCATAAAATATAAGATTTGTTTAGATATGTAGATAAATTATGGAAGATACTCACCATTGTAAGATTTTATTACAAAGAATGCAATTTTTAGCAAATGTATTATTATTATTATACTTTATTTATGAAGCGCCAGCATATTCCACAGCACTAACAAGGGCATGATATAGTCAGGGTTACAATACATTGAGATTGAACAACTTTTGATAAACGAGTACAGGAGGAAACTAGGGCCCTATTCCCATGGGAACTCACAATCTAGATGGGTCGGGACTTGAAACAGGAGGAGAGGACTGTAAGGTGAGAGTGATGGACTGGTTGGGGCAGTGGGGTGTATTAGTGAATCGGGTGGTAGGCTTCCCTAAATAAGAATGTCTTAAGAGAGCGTTTGAAGGAAGGGAAACTAGGAGAAAGTCTGACAGTACGAGGGAGAGAGTTCCAGAGGATGGTGGCTGTGCGTGACATATCCTGCAGTCTATCATGGGAAGAGGTGATGCGGGGAGAACTGTTGGACCTTAAGGAGCGGGCTGGGGTGTATTAGGTGATTAGTGAGGACAGGTAGTGGAAAGCTGAGTTAGTGAGAGCTTTGTAGGTCAGGGTAATGATTTTGAATTTAATTCTGCAGTGGATGGGGAGCCAGTGAAGGGTCTCGCAGAGAGGAGCGGCAGAGACAGATCGGCGGGTGAGGAGGATGAGCCTGGCAGAGGCATTCAGAATGGATTGTAGGGGGGGGGGCGAGGCAGGAGAGAGGGAGGCCAGCTAGAAGATTATTACAATAGTCAAATTGGGAGATTACAAGAGCGTAGATGAGTTGCTTTGTGGTGTCAACGGTAAGAAATGGCTGAATTCTGGAAATATTACGCAGTACTACCTTTTTCTTTATTAGTACATGTCCCCCTATCTAGTCTCCCTCCCTTGTCAGATTTTTTACATTTATTTGTCATAGGCATCTTTTAAAACATTTCCATTGTTTGTAATTTCCATATATGGATAAAATTAACATTTAAAACAAGAGCCCTCTTCTTCCTTTTGTCTTACTTGCATTAACCCCTTAGTGACCGGGCGGTTTTACAAAGGTAAAAACACACTTTTTCGGAATTTAATCCCCAAAATAGACCCCTAAATAGTTTCAAAATTTTGTCCCGAGAATAGAAATACCCAATTTTTACATGATTTTGCTTTTTAACCCCTTCACTGCTGAGCCAGTTCACCTATGTGCGCTGAGCTCATTATGACTGTTTTATGGTCATAATTTTTAGATGCCAGCCTAGGTCCTATTTGATTAAACCCTCCCCAGACAATTTTTTTAAAATGATCAGGCCTTTCCAATGATGTCAAACATGACCCTCTAGCCACAGTTTGGGAGATGGGGGAATCCTTTGGATCCCTTTATCTCCACTTGGCAGCTAGGGGGTTAACTGGCCCACTGACGTCCTCACACATATGGTGAGGATGTCAGTGGGTTGGGGGGGGGGGGGAGACCCGGAAGCTTGGTGGACATCCAAGAAGTCAGCCACCTCCAGGTTTGAATTGCAATTCGGCACCGATTAGGGCCGGTCAGATGCTGTAGCGCGCATGGATTGCGCGTGCTACAAGCGCCTGTGCACAAAGCCTCCCAGTCAAAACTCTAAACGCACATTTACAGGGCTGCGAAGCGCGACTCTTCTTAGGAGGATCAAGCCTTGCAGCGCTGAGCGCACTAACTGCACTCAGCAAGGCAGCCAGACGGGCGTCGAGTGGAAGGGACATCCACTTTCACGGACTTTCCTTCCACTTTTAAAAACGCTCGTCTGACCCCAGCCTAAAAGAGAATTAATTCATCCCTGTATTCTTTCACTCAGCATTTTTAGAAATGCGTTTTGGTTTTTGCTTGTGCATCTTGGAAAAAGAGAACCATGGTGGATGATTATGTGGTGACTCATGTAATACAGACAACATTAACATCAATGTCTGTTCAGTTAAACGATGATTGAAAGTGTAAAGATTTGTGCATGTAAAATCCTTTGGACAAAGCAGTAAATGGCAAATTTATATGGCTATTTAGGAGTAAACAGGTGGATTCCTATATTCCGAGACATATGTAAACATATCGAAGTCAAGGGATTTATAAGCACCAGAGTTCTGGTTTAGTTAACCAAAACTTGAGAGGACATGGGTTCAGCGCTTCGTGTTGGTGAGCTATTCGTTTGCATACCAATCTTATAGCATGTTTTTGTCCACAGATTTTCTAAGAAAAATGCGATAACAAAAACTAGCCTAAGCTGGGATGTGTGAAATACAGCAAATGTGTACAACGCACTCATATAGACCTAAGCCTAAACTGTTCTCTCAGCTGTTGTACTTTTGGTTTTTTTCTGGATCACTCGCCAGCCAATACAGTTACAGTTAAGGCTGGGGTCAGACCAGCGCATTTTTAACGTGCGTTCTGGCGCACTTAATCACGGCCGCACTAGCAGCAAATGACGGGCAATGACAGCCAATATACAAAGTACGGTCGCACGAAAGTCCGGCCGCGCAACGCAAGTGGAAAATGAACGCATTTTTTCGAGAACGCAGAACCGCTAGTACGGATGTACAGAGTGCGCTGCGCCCGCTAGCGATGTGTGTGTGTGTGTGTGTGTGTGTGTGTGTGTGTGTGTGTGTGTGTGTGATTTGGAGATGTCAGACCCTGCTCGTGTCTGGCCAACATAACGTCCAGACGCAAAAAGTTTCCTGGTTTGGATTCGTAAAACATCACGCACGAACATGCGCATCGTATGACCGTTTTCGCATATTCCGTGAAAAAATACATCAATGCGTTCGGACGCACTTTTTTACGTTCGCGTGTAAAAATGCTTTCGTTTGACCCTAGCCTAAAAGTATATATAGTGTGCTAACAAAAGTAATGTTAGCTCTAAAGTAATGTGTTTTCAGAGACTTCTTGAAGGACTGGAGAGACGGGGAGAGTCTGTTACGGGGGAGGGAGTTCCATAAACAAGGAGAAGTCCTGAAGGTGAGAGTTAGGGGTACGGGTACCAGAAGATAACATAAGATCATTGGCAGCGAGAAGTGGAAGGGATGGGCTCTGTTAATAAGGGAGGAGATGTAGGTAGCGGCACAGTTATGGAGAACTTTGTACGTGAGCATTATTACTTTGAACTGGATTCTAAAGGGAGCCAGTGTAGAGACAGACAATGGGGAGAGGTGCGGGATGTGAGGTGGGTGAGCCTGGCACCTTTTCTTGTTTCATATCTTCATAAATAAATGTAACACCACAATATGTTTAACCCAAAAAAGAAGATAGAGTAGACCAAATAACGCAGTCTGGAATCAATTGTGAAAAGGTGTGATCAAGGAATAAGGCTAATGTCAGATGAATGCAGTCAGAGCGCACTCTGCACGCTTGCACAACGGACAGACGTACTGTAGACACCACACCGTCCGTTTTTGTTGAAGGACGTAGAAAAAAAAGGGAATTATGGGAAACCAAATTAATATGAAAAATGATAAAAATTTGACAAGGATATGAAAAGCCATTTTCTGCGTCAAGGTGCTGGACGTTAATATTGGGGCTCTACCTTTAAACACCCAGATGTTGTATGCAACAGGACACAACATCAGAAAAGCCTTCTTGCAATATTAACAACCAATAGAGAGGTAATTTATTAAAAACAAAAATTTAAACACAGTAACCAATACATTTCCCACCTATGGTATGTTTTGTGAAGGTTACACCTGACAAACTCCTTTAGTAGATCTTTGTATAGGTGTCCATAAAATAATGATGGTATGCTCCAATGTTCCACCACACCTCCTACATTGTGGGACCTCAGCATGCATCATAACAGACTTCTGCCTTCCTCTCTCTTGAGCATAAATATTATTGGTCCAACATAGATATTGCTTTAAATAATCAAGTCAAACTTTGACTCCTCTTTACAAAAGTCTACCAAGTCAGCCATGAGTCTGCATTGGTAACAGTTAAGGTAGACCCCCCAAATTTAATTGTGTAGAGATTTTTCCCTGTTCTATAGATGGAGCAGCCAAGAGTGGATTACACCCACATTAAGTGGCTTAGCACTTGTTGACATGACCCCAAGCTTTAGTACATATGGGTGAACAACTTCATGCTGTTAAAGTCAAGTGCTCCTCAGAAGTCCTGCATTTATCACAGTAGGTCTCCTCGCACTGCATTGTAGGGACATAGGCCTCCGTCTAAATCCGTATGTTTTCCCTATGTGCTGCCTGTGTTTATTAGTACTGGTACATCAATCCTTGTGAACAAACAGCTAAATGAAAGGAATCACTCCAGACATTTGATCTTTGACTCTTCTCCATTCTTCATGGCACTCTTTTTGTAAACTGAGGTCAAACATTTGTTAAGGGCAAATCCATCTAACAGGGATGTTTTCTGGAGCCTTATCTTCCTGCCCTTGCATTCCCTGTTACAAGTATGCCCTGCGACCTGTGCTACAAATGTCCTTTGTCTGTCAAATAATTGAGTGTTTTAGAAGTCCTGCCTACTTGCCAGGGCAGACAAAGATGAATAATGACATTTCTACACACAAAAAATACTGAGTGAACACTGTTTGGGAGCCTTTTTAGTAAAGAAATTCCACCAAACCTACAATTCAAACGACTGAAAATCTTATTCCATCAATACCAACAATGGAGGCCTCGGTTTTCATAGCTGATGGAACACGCTGTGGTAACAAGTATTGATCGATCAGATCATTCATAGTGTCTGCCTGTAAATACCATGAATATTGATCATTAGGCTATAACAACTCTTAAGAAATCCATTGAGGTAATTATTGTATTTCTTCACTTATGTCGAAGGAAAATAGTAGTAATAACTGGGTTACTTTTGTAAAATATTTAGTATGTCCTAGTTTACTCAATGTATGTGACCAATTAAAATGATAGCTTACACCAGATGTACATTTAATACTGCAGTAAAACTCCATGATTAAGTCAATTACACAATAAAATTTAATATAGGTCCCTTTTCGTGACATTAACCTCTATATCTTAATCCACATATCTTTCTGGATAGGTGCAAACATTTTTCTATCACGCCTACAGGGTTTTAGCTTGTATGTTCAGACCAGTCGGATTAATTATTATGAACATCTGTCCCAAGGAAACTACATTTGGTGTTAATTCATCACACTTTCAAAGTTCTTGCTCTTTGACCAGTGCCAGGAACCCTCCTAGACTAGAAAGCGAGCTTGGACACACTGTCAATTGTCGGCATTCCTGCTGAAGCCATCAAGGAAGAGTCATAAGGGATTTTAGGATCCACATTGATCCATTCACTAGCAGAAGATCCTGATAAATAATAATAAAAAAAATATATATATATTTTTTATTTTTTTTTGGAGAAAGGATTTTACCAGGAAGGATAACATTGAGATTTCTCTCGTTTTCAAGTATGTCCTGGGTGGTGAGTATGTACAGTTAGGTGTCTTGCCTAAGGACACTTACTGGAGAGGTGCCCTTGCCAGTATCGAACCTGTGTCTCCACAGTCTCTCTCCACGCAGAGCAGTGATGTTACCTCTACTCCACCCAGCCGGTACTGATAATGGAATCAATTATCAGGAAAAGCTAGAGCTATGCTTATAGTTGAATGAAGGGACTTCCCTAACATACCAGGTTTAACTTTGGTTCCAATTTCTAAAATCAAGATTGAAAGACGTTTCCTTCAAGATATATAGGTCTCTACCCTGTTCCTCCCTGGTGTGTCCTGCAGGAAGGCATAGAGAGCAGGAATGTGAGGTATCACACACTGCGTATAATACAAGGTACACTAACAGGTCTATTCACTAAAGATGAATCTCAGGAGAATGGCAGGAGAAGAGAACAATTTAGACCAAATAGCCAATTTAGAAAGTGAGATAAAATGGGAGAATTATTGTGGTTTGGATATTTTGACATGGAATTTTCACTTCTGCCAATTCTCCTGAGATTCACCTTTATTGAATAGACGTGTAAAAGAGAGACGTGAGGAAGAAAGATTTACTGAATGGACACCACTCTTCTCTTTTCCTAGACCAACAGAAAAAAAGAAGGATTTGTTCAGGTGCCCCATACACAGTGTGTCAATCAAATCTACACCTTCAGAAAAAAAACCATTTAATTTTTCACTTTCCGATGGAGTTTCACAAAAATTCTAGATTAAATGATTGGCAACGACTAAAACTTTCCACTAGACACATGCTGTGTGGACCCAACCGTGATGACTCTGGCTGCAAATAGTGTAACAGTGGAGAAAAACATCCTGTGTGGCTCACAAAACACGTATGAACAAGAGAAAGACCGCTCCACTTCAAAGAATTGTTTGGGATACACTGTTTAGGCTGCTCGGTGAGGCTGGATAAGGGCACACAAAAGTAAGAGTTAACAGCCGTAGGAAGTAAGATGACAAAATATTATATTTGGAAGCAAAAGGATAAAATTAACTCAAATGTGATGCTTTAGTTTAGGGCTGCAACTAACGATTATTCTCATAAATCGATTAGTTGGCCGATTATTATTTCGATTAATCAATTCATCGGATTTAAAAAAATAGAAAGGAATTTTATGTAAAAGAATAATAACCACAACCGCTCCACCTTTTTTCATAAGAAATTTGCGTTGTGTACGTAACTTTCATACGTACATATGCAAATTGCGTATCTTGTGTACTTTGCACACAAGGTATGCGAGTGCTTGGTCAGAGGGATGGGTTGATGCTGCGAGCGCAGCTTAAGCCTATGTTTGCTTTCTCAAATGAACACGGCTACAACCACTTGGTCATAGATGAGGATGTCAGCATGAAATCGAGGGTTAATGAGCTAAAGGGGTCAGGGTGCGTAGAGTGTCCCTTTTAAATAATTTCGTGAACAAACTGAGTGGGAGGAGGGACTGGAGGTGGAAGGGAGTGACTTGGCTCAAGTGACTTGACCTGAGTGTGAGAGTGAGTGGGTATGGACAAAAGACTGTATCTGAGTGTGGGAGTGAGTTTGGGGAAAGGAACCAGACCAAAGGGAGGGAATGGCAGTTCCCGACCAAAGAGGGTGTGGCAGGGAGGGTGGGGTGGTGGCGCAGGACTCCAGCTTCAAGTAAGGATAAAACACAGGCATGCAGCTCCTTCACCCAGTGGCAGTATCCTATGTTTTGTGTTCTAGTTTTGCTACTGTTGTAAACGGAATAAAAACAAACTGGTTGTGTCTGACATAACCCTAGAACTAAATCATACCTAGTAAAGCAGCGACGCATCTTCTCCAATCAACTCCGAAGCTGAGGTTATTTACGTTTAACTCCGTCTGACTCTAAACAGTGTGTGCTGTACACAGGACGATTGACACCGATTAATCGATTTAAAATAGTTGAGAACTATTTTAATCATCGATTAGTTGTTTCAGCCCTAGTTTAGTTACAAATGACCCTATAATTTGTTCCACTGCTTTATGTACAGATAAGGTATCTTCGGCATTGATCTGTTCAGATTTAATGCATGTTTTTAATGCATTTATTTTTGGTACATAAAATTCAAAAGTCCAATTTTCTATATAATCATTTGAATTACCAACACTCAGAACTGATGTTTTCAATGTTGAAAATATCCGCTATACATTACAGATGCATTTTCTTTTTGTTGATTGTGTTTTATACATTATATTTTCATTTGGCTGACCGTTATATTGAATCCGTTGTTTATCCTGAATGTTGTTCACATTTGCTGGATGATAACACCCTTTACATCATGATACCAAGTGGTCGATGTGACAGCCAGTCACAGCGGTCCTGGTGACAGAAAAATATATTCAAGTATTGTGATAAATGATATTCTTCAAGTAAAAAAGCTGTCACTTTTAATCACCTTGAAATCAGATGTCTATTCAGTAGCCACAATCTAAAAATATGTTATAAAGATTTTAACATAATGCTGTGTATGTGAAGATAATGTCTCTTTGTGTCTCTTGTTTTCTGTTATATGAATATACTGTATATTCTCTTCTTACAAAATTCTTTCAAAGGGAGATCTCAAAGGGACACTCTGCTCAACCTGACAACTTTATAGTTTTAAAGTGGTCAGGGTTTGAGAAGTGCTTCCCCCACCCCCACACTGCCGCGATCTGGAGATATAACTGGGTGAAGTGGAGGTGTTTCCTCCACCCCCACCCAGTTCCACCAGATTGGTCACCAGTGACTTCAGCACGTAGACAGCGGGTGGTCTCAGAAGGGCAGCTGATGGATTGAATTTGTGCATGCGCACAGCTTCAATCCATCATTTGTCGCATATGCTACGAAACTTGTGTACGTAAAGTGCACAAGTCCCGTAGTGGTGCACAATTTGCGGTTCCTAAGCTACGCAAGTTGCAGGGTAGCACAAATTAGGCAGAAATGCTTCAAGGACCTCCGGGTTCGGGAGACCCTGAGCTGAATAGGAGGAGCTGTGTGTGGCGAGGAGCAAAAAGTGCGTAAAATAATCTAAAAGTGAAAAATAAAATTGGCCAGAGTCTATCAGCAGCACCTGTCCAATTATTTAAGGACAAAAAAAGGGAACTCTATTTTTCAACAAGGTATCCGTTTAAGATATACCATATACTTTAATTTTCTTTTATGGCAGACATAAATAACAATTGAGTATCAGAATTGGGACAGCTTTGACAAAGAGTGGGATTAGAAAATGTGAAACGGATGGAGCAGGTTATCGCATGAAGGATATGGGTTGTTTTGCTAGCTGTTTTGTTGCACATGTTTGGACATACAGAAGGCTTCTTTTTATGTTAGCAGCTAATCGCTTGAATCCCGAGCAAAATCTAAAGCATATGTAATTAATTTTCCCTCTTGAAAGGAATGTTTAAACAAATTATATATATTAAAACTGACCTAAGGTTAGACGTCGGCAGGAGGGGGGTCTGTGCAAGCAGTCAGATCGTCTTAGGTACCTGAGCCTATAAATCTCATAGAATGACACACGTTTTAAATTAGGTAAAGACGCAGACCATTAAAATACATTGACATTCATAGAATGTGTGGGGTTTTACAGTCCTCGTTACTCTAACATAGTTCATCTGGTATTGTTAAATAAGAAAAAGAATCTGCTTTTTTTTCTTACTTTATCACATGGACCTGAATGGTTTAATAATCTCCCCAAAATGGATAACTGAATCGTAATTTCCACATGCAAGACTATCCACCGTTCCGCAACAGAAAATTGCTACTTAACACTTCTGGAGCGCATGGTGACATATGAAATACTTGATTGGGTAACCACAAAAACAGTATTTATGGAATCCCTTGAACTTAACTGGTGGTTTTATTTAAGCATCTAAAATTGTATTTTAAAAAAAAACATTCTCATCAGTATAACGTGAGGCGCTGACATTATAATGATGACTAGTACTTCCATTGACAATAGTAACTAAGCAAAAGCAGATATCATAGGCAGGAGATGCTTACATGCTGGATGTTTTGTAGGGCCCTCTATACGGCTCATTCACATCTGGATTAGCAATAAACCTAAAACAGGGTGCAAGTAAAGCCGACGAAATCTTAACATCAATGACAAACAGAAGTGTGAGTTTCGCAGATAAGATGGCAAACCATAGAATTTACTACAAAACCATGTTTTTTGATTGACACAATGTTGGCTAATTAATAACTGTAAATATCCCTTCTAAATATTATGTTTATTTCAACATTTACTGATATACAGGTAGAGAACAGCTTACCAGGAATTCTAAAATCTGGAAGACTCTGAAAAATGACATTTTCGAACCCATCCAGATTTTACGAATTCTGGATCAGGGGGAGCTCTGGACACATGCTGCTGCTCTAGAGCACGGCCCCCAAGCATTTCTGCAGACCGTGGCATACACTGCAACAGGAAGGAGAACTCGGCTCGGACGTGATTCCCTACCTAAGACATCTGATTCTTTCGGATTCTGAAATCTGGAAGAATCTGAAATCTGTCTCTGCTCAACTGTGGAGAAACCAGTTCAACTTCCGATCAGCAAGTCTCTGCTTTCCAACCTGTACAACTGTGGCGTAGCAAGTATCGACTTTACAACCATGGAGAAGCAGGTTCAACCTCACCACCAGGTTGTTCTTGTACAGATAAGGAATGCATACTCATTTCCCACTCAGAACATCTCACTAGCAAGTATCTTTGACATCTATTGATATGGATGCGCCTACCTCACAATAAGTGTAAAAAATTCTCATAGAGATTGCAAGATCCCTTGGGAACAGGGTCCCCCCCCCGAATCAGGCGTATCATCCAAGTTTGGTATTCTAAGGTATCAACCCCTTGTAAAAAACTGATCTTCTAAAGTGCTGCGAAATCCGTGGCACTATATAAATAAAGGATAATAATAATATTGGATAAATCTGCTCAACCTGTAGTGAAGTTGATAATCAACATCCAACAGTGTGAGGTTGAGTGTGGACCTGTTATTTTAAGTTATTATCATTGTAGAAGAACATGTAGATCTAAATAAGCACAGAAAAGTGGGTGTATATCATGAGTGAATAAAGAACACGGAGAGGTAGAAATGCACTATAGGCAATAGAGCGCCAGAATGAAAGGACTGATCATATGTAATAGAAACTCATGTCCTGCCAAGTGTCCAGACATATTAGAGCCATTACTTCGGGAATAGCGAGTACCCATGGATGGGGAATCTCTTGTACTTTCTACCTCCATTATGATAGTTCTGAATGTAGTTTTATGTTATTGAGCCATTTGACCAGTAGTAGAGTGAAATGCCTAGTGCCATTTGGGCATTTTCAGGGCCACATCATCTTTGTTTCTTCATCCCAGTTTTTCCAAGAGATTTCACAATAAAGCCTAACAGGACACAAAGAATTTTTCTCATGGACCTGCCCTGAGAAATCCAGCACAGTTTTAGGTTCATGCTGAGAGCTAAGTGGGTTGTTTTGTCAGCTAGCAATTTCCTTTTAATAAGATATATTAAACAAAAACAATATTTTTCCCCCTCAATATTCTCAGTATATTGTTTAAAAAAACAAAGTCAATTTTAAGAATTTACTGGATTAGCACCGTATAATAATATGTCTGTTAAACTGGCATGGGTGATATAATATTAGGCGATATTTGGCTTTGGATATTAAAGGAATTCTCAGGGCTGATGAAATACGGTATTAAAATAAAGTCTTCTACAAGCACATATCCAAAATGTTTGTGTCCTGGATGGTCAATCAGATTCTCCTTAACCAAGTCAAAGATTCTCCCTCGTCATGTTTGCCTTTTATTTCATACTAGCTTTTGCCCGCGGCTTCGCTCGCATGGATTTTAGGATTTGTTAAAATTGTTTTTTAAAAGAAACTTGAGGTTTTTTGGGTAGAACCCCCCCCCCCTTCCCCTCCACTTGGGATTTTTGGAAAACACATGTTTTTTTTATTTTTCAAGAAGAATGTAAGTGCCAAGTTTCACACCTGTAACATCTTTGATTTTCGAAATATAGGTATACTGATAAAAGTATTCACATCCCTTTCCCCCACCCCCCTTAACTGGATTTTCGGAAAATGGTAAAACATGTTTTTTTTTTTTTTGCACGAAGATTGTAAATATCGAATTTCACACCTGTAACAGATTTGATTTTTGGACATATAGGTATACTGATAAAAGTATTCAACCCCCCCCCCCCAGTTGAATTTTTGAAAAACGGTAAAATATGTGTTTTTTTTATTTTTCAAGAAGAATCTAAATACCGATTTTCACGTCTGTAGCATCTTCTGTTTTTAAGATATAGGTATCCTGTTTAAAATATTTAAAATATTCAACCCCCCTTTTTCGCCCCCAATCGAATTTTTGAAAAACTGTAAAATACGTGTTTTTTTATTTTTGAAGACGAATCTAAATACAGATTTTCGCGTCTGTAACATCTTCTGTTTTTGAGCTATAGGTATCCTGTTTAAAATATTCAACCCCCCTTTTCACCCCCTTAGGGGCGGAGTTTCCAAAAATCCTTCCTTAGTGGGTGCCTACATCAAAAAAACAGTGCACCTTCAAAATTTCACGTTCCTATGTTAAACGGTTTCAGCTGGGCATTGATCAGTCAGGACTTTCACGTTTATATATATAGATTTAACCCCCAATTTTGCCCCCCCCATGGAATTTTCCGAAAATGGTAAAATACGTGTTTTTTTTATTTTTCAAGACGAATCTAAATACCGATTTTTCACGTCTGTAACATCTTCTGATTTTGAGCTATAGGTATCCTGTTTAAAATATTCAACCCCTTTTTCACCCCCTTAGGAGCGGAGTTTCCAAAAATCCTTGCTTAGTGGGTGCCTACATCATAAAAACGGTGCACCTTCAAAATTTCACGTTCCTATGTTAAACGGTTTCAGCTGGGCGTTGATGAGTCAGTCAGTCAGGACTTTCGCGTTTATATATATATATATATATATTCTTCTTCAATGTCATCTTTAAGCAAGACTGGTTAAAAGAGCTTCATGAGCCTGCATCTGTGGCATTACTCTCACCCCTATGGTACCGTAATCTGATGTCTATTGCCCCTTTTGGGTTTCTGTCCCATCCTTCCTAATTGTGCCTTTGCATCTCTCTCACCTCTGTTGTGTCTTGGCTCCATAAACACTACACTTAATGTGGCATACACACCACTAATTACGCAACACTTCAGTGGTTTGATGTAGATATTACCAAACTCTGTTAAAATTGGTTTGTTGGTAAACTCTGCACCAAAATGATTTGAACACACACAAATTATGAATCAATAAAACTGCTAATTATATCAGGACAAGCCGTTAGAAAAAATATATTAAATATCAGTAGCACACGTTAAGGTGTGAGATGAAGCAATCAAATTTAATTTCCAAGATGGAACCAAATGTTTCTAATGTCCAGTTCTTTAATTTCAACATGTTGATCACGCATAGAAAGAAAATGGGATCCATTGATTGCATCAAAGCTAAATGCAAGGTGAAGAAGTATCATTACTTAAATTCTAGTCCTGATATACCTAAGTACACCTGGGTGGAGTAAGGTTAACATCACTGCTCTGCATGGAGAGAGCCTGTGGAGTCATGGGTTTGATCCCGACGAGCACCTCTCCAGTAAGTGTCCTTGGGCAAGACACCTAAAGGTACATACTCGCCACCCAGGACAGACTTGAAAACGAGAGAAATCTCAATGTATCCACCTTGGTAAAATCCTTTCTCAAAAAAAATGTGTTCAATTGCCAAGAGCAACCATCAGGAATAGACAAAGTCCTTGTGGTATACAATGAGACCTGTTCCTATATTTTCAAGTGATACAGGGATGCAAAAAAGCTTCACTCAATGACTGTGGCGTCAATGGAAAACTCTGTAAAGAAGAACTGCCAGACATTGCATCTCCCATTTCAAGTAGTCCACTTGAGAAACATATCCCCAAAGATACTCTGCTTAACCTTTCACAAGGGCAAAATGCTTTCGACCCCATAAAGCAATGAAAAATACATAAATCCACTAATCTTTAGAGCACTACATACAAAGATCGTTCCTTATCGCTTGGAAACAGAAGGATTTTGTTCTAGATTTTGAAGGTTTTGGTTACTTCTAAGCTGAACAATCTGAGAGGACTTTTTTAAATTATTTAGAGTAAAGTATGTTGCCAAATACAAGAGAAATATTTCAGTCATTTTGAAACACGATGAGGTGTAGCATAATGGAATACCTTTGTACGGAGCTGTGACATTTAGTGTGCATACAATTTTTCAAACATGTTCTCCAGGCCAATAGTCAAAGCTGAACTTTTGGGCATTCGTTTAGTGGAAGTGAATAAACCTCTGATGACAAACTAAATGCCTATCATCTTTGTAGGTCATGATGGCAGGTTTGAAAGATAAAATCACAGATAATGGGCTAGATTCTGAATAAGATGTAATCTCACCAGAGCAATCCAACTCTACTGAGATGGTAAGGTTACAGCACAACTGGTTACGTTTACAGCAGACTTGGAATCTAGTCTGATATGTCAGAGTTTGAGTTGTTTGGCTTAACAAGCCTGTAAGAAGAAGAAAACTAAAGAATGATGATACCCATATACTACTCAATAAAAGTCTATCAATGTGAGGACAAAATACTGTTAACCAGCAATGTCTTGTAGCATAGCCTAGCTCCAAAGGAAACATGTACGTAACAGAATACACCTTTACCGTCTGGATGGAGTAGAGGTAACATCACTGCTCTATAACCGTGGAGACCCAGGTTTGAATCCCCGCCAGAGGACCTCTCCAGTAAGTGTCCTTGGGCAAGACACATAACGGTACATACTCGCCTACCACACAATATCGGCTGTGGAGTCCAGTGGTAACGTCTCTGCCCTTTGACCGTGGAGAAGCAAGTCAAAATCCCGTTCAGCACAACCCTCCAATACAACTCTAGAGAAGTCTCGACAAGACGAGAAGCAGGTTCAACCTAACCACCAGGTCGCTGCTCTACAATCATGGAAAGACGACCCAATCCCACTCAGAAGATGCCACCAGCGAGTGGCACCCAACGATATGGATGTGCCTACCTCACAAAATACTTGTACATCTCATAGATTGTAAATTCCGCTGGGAACCGGGTCCCCCTGAATCAGGCCGTATCATCCATGTGTGGTATTCTAATGTATCAACGCCTTGTACACGGATCACGTAAAGTGCTGCAGAATATGTGGCGCTATATAAATAATGGATAATGATAAAGTATCCGGGCATTCACACAGAGTATAATTAAAATATTGTAAAATCCTCTGGAAAAGGCACAAAATAAATAATTCTGAGTTAATAGACATGGTCCTGTGTGTTTCAGGTCCTTGAAAGGTGCATTAGGGAGCACAAACATGAATTTCTCAAAATATAGAACATACATAGAAAAATAAAACATACTTAACACAAAATATAATTTGGTAGTATTATCTAAAGAAAGCTATGTGATGTAGGGTTGGCTACATGCCATTCTACATCCTGTCGGATATATGGAACATGAACTGATATTACAAACCGATCGGTGTTCTTTAATACCTAGATTAACAGATTCCCCACACGGAGGAAAACATAAAAAGTTAAGATAAGACGTATATAGATTTGGGTAGAGATAAGATCCATACAAATATATCTTTACTTCTTGTGTTAAACTTTGGCAAGCCTTCAAAGACTGAAACGGTTCATTTATTGAGGGAAGATGTAAAGATACATCTCGGAATTCAGATTTTTTTTTCTTCCTTTCACTGCAATCCTGTCATCTTCGGGTAATGATACCATGTATACAACGCATGAATTGATTATCTGTAGAGGTGCAAGAACACAGGGCGTCTAGAGGCAGACAATATGGCATGCAGGGTAATTTTACGGTTGAGCCAGATGGACTAAAAACATAACCACAAAACACGTTGACTCCATTAATACAATCCTTGATTGCGGGCAGATACTTTACTTTCCCTTTGGCATACAGACAAATGTCTAGCATGTAACTATCCTTAATGCTAAGGTGCCCTAAAGGTGACCAGACTGAATTTATCCAATACAAGGAAATAAAAAGTCTAAATCGTCTGTATAATAAGTACAATATATTCTGCTGAGGGACCTTATTGTAATTACAGGTTATGCTTTTTTTGAGATTCGTAATTGTAAGTTTTGAATTTGATTTAGAAAAGTAAACAATGGTGGTACAGAAAAAAGGGATAACACAAAATTACAATTCATCAGCTGAAAAATCTAATTTTTTTGCTTCTTAAATGGATTTTACAAATAGAATCAGCAAAATTGATATGATGGGCTTAGTCACGCACAGTAGATTGAGTAATGATGGAGAGCATGGTAACTGTAGCACATACAGATAGTAAATTAGAATGAGACATAAAATGGTAAGTGCCTGTTGAAAAGACAAAACAGTTCTTCGAAACCTAAATCACCCCCAGCCTGTAAATACATCAAACGAAAGTGTTTGCTCTTTACCGTTATCTGATATGTTACTCCTTCTTTTCTCCTTCGTTATCTGATCTGTTATGAGCTGCTTTCCATTTTCACACACAGACCTTTATGTTCACATGTCTTGTTGGGCAAAGGGCGTAGGGGTTCAGGGACGAGGTTTTCCATAAAAACTCTACATTTGTATTCCTTGCATGGTGGGGGGGCTCTTTACGACCAATACCTGTTATTAATGTGTATCAGTTAACATTTAAAGGATATTTTAAGCTTAAAATAAAGGATGGAAAGGTTCTTAACCCCTGACTTCCAAACACTCTCTTTCAGAGCTATGGTCACCCTTGGCCTACTGTTTCTTGTAACAGATTTTGTCAATGGGCTGAATGCCCACTGAAGCGCACAGCTGATTGGATGCCTCCCAATGCAAATGAGCTGAGAGGCACTGGCCCTCAACAATACAAAAGCTGTGCATTGTGAACCTCAACACCAGTAGGCTATCCAGTGTGATCTGACCGACAGCCTTCCAGGTGGTGGGAAGTCCACACTTTGGAATTGTTTCCAAAAAACAGCTAACCATGTCCATTTCAATCAAATTACTGCTAGAGAGTCCTTTTAATATTTCTGATATTTATCCTATAGCCAACAATACCCTGGTGTAGTAGGTACATCCGGTGATATCCCTCCTCTTTGACACTACCAAACCACAAGTAGCTTATATCTGCCTTGTATACCAGAGCAACCCTGAATTACATCTGTTCTGGTGCACAGTCCTCCTTTCCCATTGTTATAAAAGATCTTATCCATTGTCGAGTGATACAGAATATATTGGTGCTATACAAACCATAAATTTGCAATTGTATGATTACAAGCCCCATAATTCCAGTAAAACATTATTATAGTGGAAGACAAACAAATTTGGGAGAATATAGGACAACTGCAGCTGAAGGTTCAAGGCTGGTCACAGGAAGGAAGGAAGAATGTGTTGAGTAAATGATAGAAGTGTATTACAAACAGTGATCCCTTCCTACTATCCAAAACAGTGTTTTATGATTTTACATATTCGTGGACTGACAGTGTTACATATGATCACAGGCATGCGCAGCCTATTAAATCAGAGGCACATTTATTAATTAAACAAACCTCTGAGAAAACGCCAAAAAAAAATCTACTTGTCCGACGGACTAAATTGGTACCAAATCTACTTGCCCCTACTGACAAGCTACGTGTCCCAATTCACAAAATGCTTTTCCCAAAATAACATTTAAATGATAACCCCCAAAACACACTGTCATGGACACCAAGGCCGGATTAAGCTCTCTTTGGGCCCGGAGCTGAATATTTTGGTGTGCTTTTTTTTGGAATTTAGCGAAATTAAACCATATTTCAAGTTATTTAATAGTACAGAAATATCTATCCAGGCAGATACTGTGTGAGTAAGTTTCCATTCAGATTTCAATCATTTACAGCGGGTAAAATCATTTGTTTCACATTTTATCATCCAAACCTTTGTGCTTACATATTCTGTAGGGCGTTCTTGTTAAGAAAATTGAAATGGGAAACTTTTACTGCATTGTTTTGAGAAAATAAACAATTTTAACCGAAAAATGAAAAAAATTGAATGTTTCTTTTGTGTTTTAGAGGATGGTGTTTGATGAATAATATGACTATGTATAAAACACTGACCTTGCTCCCCACATGGGAAATGAGAAGGTGAGTAATGGCAGTGGTATTGCTCATTTTATATGTTACAAATGGACAATACCATCGCTTTCGAAATAAAAATAGGTAAATAAAGTTTTTCGTTTTCTTTTAGATTTTACATGGTCATGTTTGGTATCAATGCAAAGGCCAGTCTTTGACCTGCCCAATGATTCTTTACTTGACCTTGATAGTTGTAAATACTAGTGACGCAGGGTTCGAAAGTCGTCCCCCGTGCTCTTTGCTGCAGTGCGGCGGTTTAGGTTTTTGATGTAACAATGCGTAATAACGGATTGTGCCATCGCCTCCACACTTGTTGGTGACATGTGAAATGAGATGGTTAGTGCAGCATCAATTTTCACTTTATAATTGAAAAGTGAAAAATTGTGCTGTGTCAGAAAGAAAAAGGAAAAAAATAAATATTTTATTTTTACTGTTATATAAAACCTTGTCATGTTTGGTATCATTCTCTGGCCTTTCCAGTGAATGTAGCTGCTATGTAGTCAAAGATAATTGGGTCCAAATGCCCATCAATGTAGACATAGTTATCCTTTCTCTGGGCCTATTCTGGGGCATGGGCCTGGAGCTGCTGCTTCATCAGCCCCTATGTTAATCCGGCCCTGAGGGACACACATGGGTCCTCAGCCCGACAGAGAACACAAAACAAAAAAAGTGCTCTGCAATAGGTCCAGGCAAAATCTCAATGTCTGGGGCACTGGGCTATATGAATCCAGCACCCCCGGTATATAGAGAAAGAAATACAGCCAAATCTCATGCATTTTACCATGAAGCAGATTAGAAGCATCCAAAAAATATCGGTAATGACCTTAATGGTGGACAGGTAGGATCAGTTCTCCCATTATTAGCATGTCTGGACACACAATACACCCTCTTTCTGTGCACACATATATTTGAGACTATTGTTTAGGACATGGTTTACTAATTATATATTATAGAGTTTGGTAAGGGGTTGAATGCAAATTTTGCTTTATTTAGATAACATATTCCTGACATTTAAGAGCTGAATGTAAAATTGAGCAAATGAATACCTGGCTCTTGGATTTGTCTAGCCAAGGTTTAGGATCTGTATTAACAATCTGTATTGTATTGTATCTCACTAGTTTTATTGATGAGAATAGGTAGTTTATTAAACACCTTAATTCTTCATACTCAATGGAATCACCCTTGAATAGAAAAAAAAGATACATGTTGGCAACATGCATCTTTTCTGCATATTGAAAGGCAATAACCCTGTATGTCTCCAGTTATTTCTGAAGTACCAGAATCTCTACCATCCACTGACTTGCAGAGAGCCAAGTGTTAGGGGAACCTATGCCAAGTCTTAACCCCTTCTCTACCATGGTCGACTATACTCAATGTTCAAAAGCTCCTGCAGGATCTCAACATCGAGTTAACTCGATCTGGTCATATTCTGAAGCAATGCAAAGGAATTTAATTTACTGTAAACAAAAATCGTTTGCAAATGGGCTCCAGAATGCTCCAAGTTTTCAGCTCCTTGTCAATGTCAGTCGATGTGCCAAAACTGTTTGAACGGCTTGGAGATCCATTTTTCTTTTACTGAAATACAAAGCTCCAGCAATATTAATATACATATAGTAGCACATTTTAGTAGCCCTGTGCATAACTTACCGTCTCCAAAATGTGTTTTAGGAACGGTACAATAATGTTTACAATGTCTGCAACGGAAAGGTGGTTTCCATAAATCCACTGAGTCCCGGCGGTGGTCTTATGGAATATGACTTGATAGTGATGGGGGTTAATTCAAAATGAAATGGTCTTGGATTGACCTGTTTAAATTTTATGTAGGATAGGAGATGTTGGATATGTCCACTTATCACATTATGTGTTTTGCAGCTTGAGAACTACATTCAAGACAACATGAAGAAAGAGATGGCGGAGCTGCAGCAGCACGCTGTACAGAACCAGACGGCTGCAATGCTAGAGATTGGCACAAGTCTCTTAAACCAGACTGCAGAGCAGACAAAGAAGCTGACAGATGTGGAAGCGCAGGTAAACATTCACATATAAAAGGTGATCTTAACAGAGAAAACATTTTATATGGCAACATATTAGATTACTTGTAACACAGATGTGCGCACGGTATACTGCTGCTGTGCCATGTCCTCTCCTAGTGATATGTCCCCTTATGTACTAACACTTTTTTGGATGTACCTTAATCGGAATAAAATAAAGCATTTCAATATTTAGCTGGATGTTTTAACAAAGTCATAAGGTTCTGTTATGTAATTTAAAAAATCTGTTGGTTTTCTCCTGGAATGGCATACATCAACCTTTTGATATTTGTCAAAAGAATAATTCTATATAACACTTCAAACCTGGGTTAATCACAGCCTTTTAAAATAGTGGCCCAAAAAGAATAAAATCTGGAAATAATAATGGGCTCTATTTAGTTCTATCGGCTTTTGTGCCAGTTATTTTACCACATGCTGTCAACTGTTGTCTCAGTAACGATTCCAAAATTATGGATTGTCATCTCTCCAACCTCTCTGTATGTGTTTTATAAATATTTCTTGCTGTAGAGAAAATTCCTATTAACTAAAGGAAGTTGCATGCATCACATTTACGGTTGACTGTTTAGAACTGTATATAGTGGTGCGGACAGAAAACAAGCATCTAGGAGAAACATTACTCATTAAACAGACACATATATATATATATATATATATTAATATTAGTCTGAGTAATCCTGTGGTCTTTCGGCATCAGGGGCGCCGCACTAGCTATACATTTATGCATCTCTCACAGTTACAATGTGCAATTAGACCTCTATCCATATACGTGACAGCGCTATGGATGTCAGAGACATCTGTAGATGCAATGTGAAAGGGCAAATTCCAGGGAAAAAGGATTTGATTAAACACTTAAATGTGGCCATAAATAGCATACAAAAGATTGTCTCCAGAAGCAAGACACAGAATGCAAACAATGTGGAAAACGAGGGGTCATATTAGTTAGCTGTTCTTTTAAGAAGAAAAGTCTAAATATGCTCTGACTATGATTTATCTTCCTCAAGTCTTACAATATCTGTCCTTTTTACATAGTAAAAGCAACCTGGAGGAAGTCACCTGACCACATTATGCTGCTAATAAACATACATGTATATACAAAAGAAAGAAAAAATAAAAAGGGAAAACTAATCGTACTTCCGAGGGCTCATGTGTCTACGCCGGTTGTTTTTATACGACCGCTCATCGACTTACGGTTGCATTACTCCCTATGAAACTGATTTTAAGTCAATCTGGACATACCAACTCAGAGCTAGGTTTTCAGTCGCATGTGCGGCTTTTTCTCGCCTGCACATTAATGATCCAGGTAGATTGGTTGTCAGGGACGTTTATAGAATGTGTATCTTTTACAACCTCTGCTCGTTTGATACAGTTTCCAGTGTTACTACTGGAAATGCCCATCCGGGATCCTCAGAGCACCCCTAGGTGAGGCAGAATAATCTTAACTGAAGTTGTGCGTGGGTTCTTTCATCCGTGCAGACAGACATAAGTTACATAGTTTGTATGTCCACAAGCAGCTGTAAATATATATATATGAAATAAATATTTCAAAAGAAGATGTGTAGCAATGCCATAGATTTAAGACCTGTATTATCTGATACAGTAATTGAATATTCATTGTTTACTGTTAAATCAGGGAGGATGCAAACCAATAGAAATTGATATCTGCTCCCCATTCCCGATCCATGAAGTTCAGGTCAGCATTCCCCAATTTGAGCTTCGGGGCAGGAGTAAGCCCGTGCACGGAGTACGCTGAACCAGCGGAGAGGACGGAGGATGCTCAGGCCACTGTTACAATGAGTAGTATCAATGCTTGGAGTGTCCCTGTAACATTATGAAACCACTGCCATTTTCCAACATGACTAAAAAGGTCTCCGGTGAGAATGACTAAGCTTTAAATAATTCCATTGATATACAGTTATATTCAAAGAAAGGTGAAACTCTGGAGAATGACTGGAGAAGTGAAAATTCTAGGTCAAAATAGCCAAAACAGAAAAATTCTCCCATTTATCTCACTTTCCAAATCGGCTATTTGTTCTAGTTTGTTCTCTTCTGTCAGTTCTCCTGGTTTTCTCCTTTCTCTGAATAACCCTGTTAATATTTGATTAAGCTGCTTGTTAATGTCATAAAACATGCCGAAATCTATTTGAAGCTTTGAAGAAACTCTGGGGTCTGGAAAAAACAAGCAGTAGATGATGATGATGATGATGTAGACTCAATGAACGAAATGCTCTTCCGTGAGGAGGCCAATGTGAAATCATATCCTTAAGACATATTTAAACATGTCGGATGTGAATAATAAGGTCTTCCTGTCAACAGAAAGCAGCTCCGCATGAAAGAATTACGTGGAATCCTTCTACAAGGACACAATTTTTTTTTTTTCCCAGCATCACGATATTGTCTGAACGGCGGGCTGCATGACGAGGTAGGGAGCACATGCCGGCGATGTGTCCACGTTCAAAGCATTTCCTTTTCTAAACACAGGCACCACTTTAATAAATAAAATTCCTCTACTTGACCAGCATTGATGACGAAAGTTGCAGGAAATTATTGAACATTTTTGTACGTGAAGTCAGGCTTAATTGCACATACTTACATTTCAAGCACAAGCCATCCTGTTTTTATACAAAATATTTAAGCAATGAACCTTTTAACACTTGGGCTGGCACCATGCCATGTATGAAGCCAAACTGCGCATGTTACTGCAGAGGGAGATCCACACATCCACACACATTATGTAGATTTTTACATATGGATGTATATAATACATCTATTTTCTATTTGCAATTCTTCCACACTACACGATGCAACACTATATAGGTTATACAGTAAGTGCCAGTGTTTGATGATCCCATAAACATTGGTGAAAATTGCTGGTGTAGAAACACCTACATATAGTCAGCATTGCATAAATGTCAAATCCAAAGCGTGACAGGAGGAGCTTCCCTGTGAAGCTTTGCATTTCGCTCTTTGTATTTAAGTCTTGTGAAATGCCAGCATTTGTCAGAGTTGCAAAAATGGTGAACATTGACAGTGTTTGCAATTTTGTCAAACACCAGCGTTTACTAAACAAACTCCGTATGTCACAGTTTTGATTCAAGAATTAAGGCTAGGGTCAGACGAACGCATTCTATGCGGACTGTGCGTCCGTGCACAACGGATGTACTTTCTGACTGACAAGGTAGTGGCCACACGGTCCGTTTTTGTGACTGACATTTTTTTTGACTGATGTAGATGGGAAATAAAATTAATATGAAAAAACATTTTGTACGTCAAAAATGCAGTCTGTCTGACTTTGTTCCATCACTCACACACAAAGCTATGCGGACGTTGCGCACTCCGCACGTCAGTTCTAGCGGTTTTACGTTCTTGCCTAACTTTCGTCGGTTTGCCGTGTCTGTTGTGCTTCCACACTTCTGTGCGGACATACTTTGTGTGTGGGACTTTATGGATCATAATTGCACGCTACCACGGATGTTAAAATGTGCGGCAACACAGACGTGAACACTGCGCTCGTCTGACCCGAGCCTTAGACTTTCACTTTTCATCCAGTGATGACCAAGGGGTCAAACCGTAGCATTTAATTGGTATATGGAGCTCCGTTCATCTTTGCCACTTATGAAAGTTCCTCATATTTAAAAGGAAACAAAGTAGCAAAACAAGAGGACATAGTCTTAGATTAGAGGGGCAAAGGTTTAAAAGTAACATCAGGAAGCATTATTTTACTGAGAGGGTGGTGGATACATGGAACAGTCTTCCAGTTGAAGTGGTTGAGGCCAAAACAGTAATTGAATTTAAGCAAGCATGGGATAGGCATAAGGCTATCCTAAACAAAAGATAAATCCAGGGAAAGTATCCATATAATTGGGCAGACTAGATGGGCCGAAAGGTTCTTATCTGCCGACATTTTTCTATGTTTCTATGAAAGTAGCACGATTGTCTTCAGTTTTTATGTGCCATCTATAAAAGCTGGATTGTCTTAAAAGAACCATTCTATCATTTTTTGATAGTCATCAGATTGCCAATAGCCAGGCAATGTAAATATTAAATAGTAACAATGCAATGATTGACCTAAGGAAGTAAATACAAGGTCCAGAAGCTATGACAGAAATAACCACACTCCAAATCGTGGGCACAGAAGGTGGTGAATTCCACTCCCTCCTCTATCTGCATACAACAGGACACTGAGAACACACCGCTCCTAGTGTCCTTCTAGGTCTCCTGTAAATAGAAACGGGAGTATTCTGCAGACATCCACAATATTTCAGCATACAGTACCAATACAAGTTTGCACAATGGGTCCCAGAGTGACCAACTCCTCAGACATCCAGAAGAAAGAAGCATTCCAAATTGCTGTATGGCACTTTTATTCAGATCTCAACGTAACATTTCCGCTGCTACTGTAGCCTTTCTCAAGGCTTGAGAAAGCAGTTTGGAGTACCTGGTTCCTCCCTTTATTCTTCTAGGAACCTGGTGTGACGCCCTTGTAGGTGAACCTGTGCTTCTCTCTCCATGGAGTCCTATGGATATTGATCATTGGCTCCGTACTATTACAACTCAAGCCAATAACACAGCGGCTCTATCATAATAGACGAGAATAGTGAGTCGCTAATGATTAAAGGCACATGCACGATTTTGGGAATAGTGAGTTGCTATTACCTCCTACTAGTTAGCAGGCATTTGTAGTAGAATAGGGCCCAAAGCGTACAATGCAACACTTGTCAGTGAAATGATAAATATCAGTAAAACTGATAAAATTCAAATATTCTAATGTGTTGGTCAAAGCATATAGCAAGTGAAAGACAACTCAGGGAATGGAAAGAGAAGATAGAGATCATAAACACTACATAATGACAGCATAAAGGACCTTAGGAGAGAAACTTGACAGCAGAAAATAAACTGCTTTCTCCACAAATCATGCTGCTTGTTGCAACACACTGAACACACGTACTTGATATAAATTTGTTGCGGACATATTTAAAAGCAAAAATCAAAGTCAAACAGATGTGTGGGTCTCCTCTGCAACCAGAAGATATAGGTCTGCCACAGGTTAGGGAAAGGAGAGTAAAGCCTGCAGCTGTCTGCCTGATGCACATTTTGACAGAAGATGAAGAGGTGTAAAGGCTTTTTAACACATTCCGGGACGTGTCATACCACAGCCATAATGCATTAATAGAGATGGCATGAAGTGGAATTGCACCATAAATTCAAATAAGTTTATGTCTGTCATTGTGGTGATCCAACCCTATTATCATATACTTTGGACCTCTAGGAGGGATGTTCTTAATAGAGAATGATTGGCAGCACGACAAGATACCATAAAGTATCGGACAATAACAGAAGTCGGTACACCATGTAGAATAGATGGTGGCTGGAAAGATTAAAAAGAGGAGAATGTCATTATTTTCCTTCTTCGAGTGATAATCACCATAGCCACTTAACAGTCCCTGCACCAAAACATTACATACATATATTAAAGCAATATTCTAATCTCAAAGAAGTGGGATGGTCCTGTATCATGGGACTTGCATCCATCCGAGCCCGACTTTTGAAGGACTCGGATCGGGAGTACAAGAAAGATGTACGGGACATCTCTAAATATGTTTACTTATACCTGAAATAGTTTCCAGAAATCACTGCATCTGTAAATTTGCCCCATTCCATAGGATTATAAGGTGGAGACTTGTGCTTTTTCCTTTGTCACCTAGTAACATACTCACCAAGTGAGATCAGTGTTTAACCCTTGATCTGCTCTAGCAGTTGAAGGCCATAATCGTAAAGCTACCATCATGTGTGTTGTAGCATCCATTGTATGACTGCCATCAGGAAACAATTTTTTTTAGAAAGGACTTTACCAGGAAGGATACATTGAGATTTCTCTCATTTTCAAGTATGTCCTGGGTGGCGAGTATGTACTGTTATGTGTCTTGCCCAAGGACACTTACTGGAGAGGTGCTCTTGCCGGGATCAAACCTGTGTTTCCACAGGCTCTCTCCACGGTTATAGAGCAGTGATGTTACCTCTACTCCACCCAGCTCCTTTAACGTACATTGTATTTTATCTTATTTTCAGGTGATGAACTCTAGAAAAAGCATTACTAGGGAAAGTCTTGAGAGTTCCCTCCATTTGTCCTAAATTTTACAGCTATATAAAAACACGAGTAGTTGAGTATTACAAGAACATTTAAAGTCCTGTACCAATTGGCTTTGCAATATTTTTCTCTTTATAGGTGTTTAATCAGACAACTCGACTGGAACTCCAACTTCTGGAACACTCTCTCTCCACGAACAAGTTGGAAAAACAGATATCTGACCAGACGAGTGAAATCTCAAAGTTACAGGATAAAAACAGGTACAGGAAACACATAGTCCGAGTGCAATATACCAGCGGTTCCCACCCTTGGTCCTCAAGTACCCCTAACAGGGAAGATTTTAAGGATTGCCTTGGGGAAAAGCAGACTGAATCCTGCAATCACTGAGCAGCAAATCATATCACCTGCGCTGTGCTTCAGATATCTGGCAAGCAAACCTGGCCTGGTAGAGGTTACTTGAGGACCAGGGTAAGGGAGCCACTGCAAATACGCAATGCTACATAAAACTCCTTTTCTCTGCGTGAAAGTTTGCGAATAGCTGAAACATGTGGAATCTTTAACTAAAAAATAAATTAAACTTAACTGCAGATGTAAGACCCAAATAGCAGAGATAGGGCCCAAAAAAATGCAGTTTTTGGCAATTCTGATTTTTTCTTGTTCACTACTATATGGAGTCCATGAACGCAGAGCAACATCTCCAAACTTAGAAAATGAGCTGCCCGGACCAAATAGTTTTACATTTATGATATTTTATTGTTTGCAATTAGATATACTGTGCTGTAGTATTTACCAAAAATCTTCAAAATATAACAATGCAAAAAAAAAAGTGAACTAGAAAAATACACCAATTACATTTGTGCTTAGAAATGTTCCTATAACTATTAAATCGAAGTGTTGCTTTTTTGATCAGATGCCTAACTGAACGCAATATTGGTGACAATAACCATATATTAAAGCAATATAAATACAGAGCATGTTCTACTGCCCATAAAGAAACGCTGCGAGTCTAGGACTATTGTTTGTTTCACACATTCTTGGTTTTAGGTTACAAATTCCCTTTTCATTCGGCATAACTAGTCTGCAAACTACCCTAGAAAATGTTTTTTAACAAGGTGATTATTACGGTAATAATGCTCATGTCCCCAGTGATCAATAGAGGAAATACCATCTGTTTTCATAAAACAGCAATTGTGCCAGAGTTCATAGGTTCTTCCTCAGGACGGAGATAAAAAGCATTTCCACAGACACAATGACATATTATTCCCTCTGTCTGTCTAATACATCCTTTCCTGCGCATGAGATATTTGTGCAAAGTGAAGAAAAAAAAAAGGAAAATAAATTCTACAATTCTATTTGATTTGTAAAAAAATATTTGTTTAGAATACTCATTTTTTGCTAAATAGCTTTCAGGTAATTTTCCTACTTTAGTAAGACTTTAGCGAGGATTCACAATATATTCTTCCTTCTAAACAGGGCTGTTTATGATCAGGCTTGGTCATATGGTCAGTGATTGACAGTGCCCTTCAGTGTCATGAAGAATAGTGCCCTTATCAGGATACTCCTACCTGCTCCTAAGAGGAAGGCTTGCTTACTTCTGGTTCAGCACACACTTCCAATTACAGTAACCTTGTATCCCTTCCAGGACCTGGGAGGGAATCGTTTCAAAAGGGAGTGATCAGTAATGCTTGAAGAAGGCTTGTGATGAGCTGAAACATTGCTTGTATATGTACCTAAAATAAAACTGCCCTAGGAGAAAAGGTCCTTTTGCTGAATCAGGTAGCATCAGCTGAAAAAAAACACCAAAAATCAGATGCTCACCTTATCCCATGGCTAAAACGGCAGCCCGATCTGCTGCTTCTGGCTGCCGGGAGCAGAGAGAGACTGGGGAAAAAAAGTCCCCAGTCTCCCTCCGCGAATCACTCCGCCGACCTGACGGATCTTGCGAGAGGCGAGATCCTGAAGGTCATGTGACTGGCAGTCAAAACCTCAACGGAGTCTTATGGACTGTATGGAGGGAATTCTCATGGCGGCACTTAGCGCTGTATTACGAAGCAGGCTGCTGAATCAACGCCTGCCCCGTAATATGGAGCTAAAATGGGGACGCTAAGGAGAAACCTGCAGGTGCAGGTTTTCATCCTTGGCGTCCCCATTTTAGCAGCAGTATTGTAATATTGCCCTAAGGCTCTCTCAAGAACTTTAATCTCAATCAGACCTATAAAATCACATTTTTGTGATTAAGTGTATCAACACCCTGCTGCCTGGGTGGAGTAGAGGTAATTTTTCTGTTAATCTGTATATTTGGTTTTGTGTTAATATCTTGCATTTCACTATTTTGTATTTCTGTAACCACTCAATGTTCTTCAACCCAGGACATACTTGAAAACGAGAGAAATCTCAATGTATCCTTCCTGGTAAAATCCTTTATAAATAAATAAATATCACTGCTCTATAACCGTGGAGAGAGACTGTGGAGACTCAGGTTCGATCCTGGCAAGAGCACCTCTCCAGTAAGTGTCCTTGGGCAAGACACCTAACGGTACATACTCGCCACCCAGTACATACTTGAAAACGAGAGAAATCTCAATGTATTCCTGGTAAAATACTTTCTCAAAATTAAACACCCATTAGTGGATCATATGCAGCACAAAAGTTTATTTATGTATTTAGGATTATTTGTCTCAGTCGTGATTGTTACCTCTGGATTGTATGGAACCTTGGTTGAGAAATCCTTCCCTCCCTTTATTTCAATATATTTTGTTTTTGAGTTATTACATATACAGAGTTGCAGTGGCTTCGTAAGGAGAAATACTTTATTAAAATTATTGCACGTTCTGTCCTGGCTTCGAATCAATAAAATATATATATTTAAGTTAAAATTCTAGTAATTATGACACAATAAACATGGAAAGAGCCACCATTCTTTGGTTTTTCCTAAAGCAATTTCAAAATACAGTCTCTACATTGCACTAGTTTTGCCTTTGATGTAGTGGTGCCAAATATCCAACTGATTCTAGGGGTTTTGTTACAAGATGTGATCATACATTACATTAGTGTTTGTGTTTGTGTTTGTGTGTGTGTGTGTGTGTGTGTGTGTGTAAATACACACACACAAACGTAAGAAGGGTTGAATAAACGAATATACCTATAGAGTTCTCAAATCCTAATCTTTTCTACATGTAGAGTGTTCTATGAGACCTGTGTGTTGAGCTGGCAAGTCAAGTGATGTAACGTTTGTTATGCTAGGGAAAAAGCATTTCTGAAAATGCAAAAGAACGCACCATGGTCAGGATCAATCAATAGAGCGTCCGCTGGAATTCACGCATTGCCAAACAGTGATCACTTTAAACAAGTAATTTAACAGCTTATAAACCACCAGTTTTCAGCATTGGATCTTCTAAAAACAAACACACATACCATCATAAATATACATTTTAACCACACGTTTAAAATACAGTGCACGTAAACATTAGAGCACTTGAACGTAGCCATTTAAATAAAGACGGACAGAGCACATAACGGAATCAGAAAACAGCTCCAGCTTTGTGTTCGCCGTTTTAGCTTGGTGTTTTAGGGAACGTGTAAACCGTTCTGCCTCCTTTATTATAAATAACATCATTGTGTAATGATTTATGTCGAGACACATGGGTGGTTTCAGTCGCAGCATCTGGTCTTGGCCACCGTGGTTCTAAATTTATGAAGCGTGATAACATAACACACCTTAGAGCTCTTTAATTTGAACGTGGGGATAAAGAACATGCATGTGGTTTGGGACTCCCAATTTTTTATTTAATTATGTTTCCCATTATACTTAGACAGTGGTTCATAAACATCTTTGTCTCTTTAATTAAGAGCGTTATTTTATTGACAAATTATTTGAGATTGAGACCAATCACATAAGAATTACAAATCTACGGTGACTAGACTGGTCTAAAAGTACAGACCATAAGTGAAGAGACTAATTATTTGCCCTTCCTGACCCCCCCATGCCAATTTATAGCTTTGTTTAAATGCAGCTGTGTTCTAGTAGTGATATACCTCGCCACTGCTATGGTGGCATGCCCCCCAACAAACTGCATGTATGACTAGTACACACAGACAATAAGAAGCCTCTTATGCTTCTGGGGAGGTCTGATGGAAGCCGAATGACAGCCTTCAGGGCAATGGGCTGACCTCCACTTTGAAGGTCTGTCACAGTGGCCAGGAATAGCTGGAAAGGAGATGGGGGAGATATTCTATACAACTATTCCCAACTATTTAAAATTCACCAAAGTATTCAATGGTGGAGAGAGTCTCTTGCTTTGATTAGTTTAGACTACTTGTAAGAACCTTAGAGGGGATCTAATAACTTTATATAAATATATACGGGTCCATTATAAACCATTGTCTGGAAACCTATTCATTAATAGGACTATACACAGGACACGAGGTCACCCATTTAGACTGGACGAAAGGAAATTCAGCCTAAAGCATAGGAAAGGTTATTTTACAGTGAGAACAATAAAGCTGTGGAATTCTCTGCCTGTTGAGGTGGTTGGGTCAGAGACTGTACAGACTTTTAAAAAATGACTGGATTAATTCCTGCAGACACAGAATATTAAGGGTTATAATATTTAATATGTGGGTAAGCTTCTTGATCCAAGGAGAAATCTGATGCCATTCTGGGGTCAAGAAGGCATTTTTTTCCCCCAGTGTGTTGCATATTGGCGAACGCTTGAGACTGTTTTTTTTTGCCTTCTTTTGTATCAACAGCAGTAGATGATGTGTGAGAGGCCGAACCCGATGGACGCATTTGTCTTTTTTCAGCCTATGTAACCCTCAAGAGTTGGACTTGAATATGACCTGATATAACCCACTGAACTAATTTGGATTATCATTTTAGTTACTTAGAAAGAAAAGTCCTGAGCATGGAAGACAAGCACACGTCACAACTCCAGTCAATGAAAGAGGAGAAGGATAAACTCCAGGTCCTGGTGCTCAAGCAGAACTCCATTATTGAAGATCTTGAAAAGCAACTGGTTACAGCTTCAGCAAATAACTCATTCCTGCAGAAACAGCAGCACGACTTGATGGAGACCGTACATAATTTGTTGATTAGGATGTCCCCACAAGATGGTAAGTCTGGATGTCCCCACAAGATGGTGAGATAGGAAATGGCATGTTTCAACTGAAGAACAAGACACACATAACCTCTCCAGTGCAATTGTACATAGGCTTCGCTGGACACCACCATTCCAGGTGTGTTATATCAGCAGGAGCCCACCAATATTTGGACATAACATGGGTCATTATCAATCTTGAAAAAGTTTCACATCAGGTCAAAATGCTGTCAGATCTCGATTGTGATGAAGCAGTAAAAGTCACTGCGTGGGTGAAACAACACTAGATTTGTGGGTTCTCAGAATAGATTGGCCAACTCTGGCATCCACATCCCTGCAGTATTTTCATGTTAGGTGCTTTGTCAGCTGTCGACAGGCTGGATTTGAATGGTAGCTATTACTGGTTTGAAAGGTTTATTCTGCTAAAAAATCAATTTGAAGTTTTCCAGCTCGTACCTCTTATTTACATGACTCAATGCAAGGAACAAAAAAGCAATCAGGAACCCAGCAACCCAGAAGCAAGGAGGCATTTTATTTACAGCAGCGTTGTTTCTGCTGAACATTCAGTCTTTCTCAAGCGAATGTGCAAAACCCCCAGCCAGTGTTAAATAGAGCAAATGTACATTAGCTTGAGTAAGGCTGAGTGTTCGGCTGAAATGTTGTGGCTGTAAATAAAATACGTCGTTGCTTCTACGTCTACATAGAGGTGGCTTCACTGAACCCCTGGGCACCCAATTTCTACTGAAACGCGGTAGCACCGTTGCATAGCACCGGAGTGCTGTCACCCCCTTACTGCTTCACAATGCAACGAACAGTCTAAACGCAGGTCATCTCTTAACTATGCATCCCACGTTTCAAATTTTATGATAATTTTTTCCCCTTCCAAACACTGTTTGGTAGTGAAAGGGTCAAATGTCTACTTGATAATTCACTTCCATGTTTCCACTACACATTTTAACACAAACATGGTTATTCAAAGAGCGGTGAAAAGCAGGAGAATGACTGGAGAATGGAAAATTCTAGGTCAAAATAGCCGATTTGGAAAGTGAGATGAATGGGAGAATTTTTCTGGTTTGGCTATTTTGACCTAGAATTATCCATTCTCCAGTCATTCTCCTGCTTTTCACCTCTCTCTGAATAACCATGAAAGATTTTGCAGCATTTCCAGCTATGGTACCTCTAAGGGTCGTTGGACTGAAACTCACATAAGGGGTCACTCACAAAGCGCTGGTGTTGTAATGATGACAAACGCTGGCATTTCGCAAAAGTAAAATTGAAAAAGTGAAGGAAAAACTTGACAGTGAAGTTTCTCCTGTTGCTCTTTGGATTTTACATTTGTGAAATGCTGGCGGTTATTAGTGTTGCAAGTAAATCTGGTGATTTTACACCGATGTTCACAACCCCAGTGCTTTGTGAATAACCCCTATAATTGGAAGGCTGTGAATTACAGGAATTGTAGTACAACAGTAGAGGAATGAAAGCTTGACATATGCAGATGCAACACAAATACAGATACAGATTTCAATAAACCAAAATGGGCCAGAAATGCATTTTTGGCTTCATTTAAGGCTAGGGTCAGACAAACGCATTTTTCACGTCTACCGTCAAAGAGTGCATCGATGCGTCCGAATGCATTTTTTCACGGAAGATGCAATAGCGGTCATACAATGCGCACTTTCGGCCGTTTTTTTTATCGAGCTAGAAAAAAATAAATGGACGTGATGTTGGCCAGACATGTGCAACGTCTGACGTCTCCTAATCACGCACACATGCCGCTATGCCGACGCAGCGCACTCTGTGCGTCAGTACTAGCGGTTCCACGTTCTCAAAAAAATGTGTTAGTTTGCCGCTTGCGCTGCGCGGCCGAACTTTCGTGCGGCCGTACTTCGTATATTGGCCGTCATTTGCTGCTACTATGGACGTAATAAAATGCGGCTCAACGCACATTCGCACTGCGTTCGTCTGACCCTAGCCTTACTCCATGCTTCACAATGAGTAAAACACCCTTTAAATGCTTTGGTCTACGTGTGCAGATAAGCCGTGTTTTTAATGATTGTTTCACTATAACAAAAGGCTTAATGGAAAAAGCTTCAGAATACCAACCGAGCAACAGAAATGTGCTGGTGAAAACAACGTTTTGGAAAGAGCTGTTGTGTTTTTCTGGATGAATACCAAGCAAGATTAGTTTAGCAGAATAACAAAACTGTTATTTCAAGTGTTCTTAAACTTTCTTTGGATTACAAACTTAAGAACATAATAATTTCCAGAAAGATATGGGTATTAACTTTAGAATTTGATATTGTGCCCTGGAAGAGATCAGTAATTATATAAGAAAAAAATGAAAATAAAAAGATAAAGTTTAAAAATAAATAAAATCCCAAAACATTAATAAAATGCAAAGATCTCAAAACGTCCAGTAATGCCAAGACAGCAGGACGCAGACGTGAAACTCATATCTTCTCACATGATTTTTATAGTCCTTCAACATGTCTCGTGCAGTTTGTTAATGGATTATTTTCTATTTTATTTCATGAATTATTTTACTAGTTTTGGTAACAGTTTATATCACTGAGTTATACTTATTTTACTTTATTTGACCATCTACAATCCATCGAGATTGCTGATCCACAAGATCCAAGCTAGGCAGGTTTGGCTCTCCAGATATTTTGGAAATCCAATTCCCCTGAGGACCATCCAACCTGATGAGTGGCTGAACATCATGGGGGAGATCTCAAAAACATCTGGAGGGCCAAAGATGTTGAACCTTGCAATAGATGGTTACATGTAACCCAAAATTCTGAAATCTGATGAGCGAGGAAGGACTCGTGCGAAAAGCATCCTGGGAAAGGGGAGTGAAGGGGCAAACAAAGCCCTTGACATGGACATGCCTCAAGTACTGTATAGAGCAGGGATGTCCAAACTCCGGACCCCCAGATGTCCACGAACTACAACTCCCATGCTTCTCCATCCATCTAATGCAGTCAGAGATTTCTGGGAGTTGTAGTTCAGGGACATCTGGGGGGGCTGGAGTTTGGACATCCCTGGTATAGAGTAGGAGTGGGGCAGCTGTAGGAAGGGTTTAGGACTCTGCTGCCACTTGTAGCACATGACCATTGCAACACACTTGCCGGTGTGGTCTGCCGACTACTTTATTGATGGCAAACCATATACTTTTAAGATATTTTCGTGACATGTTTTACAAAGACAAGCACAGCATTAGCAGTAACAAACGCCAGCTTACCAGTACAGTAAAGTAAAATAACTTACATTGCACTGTGTTACAGTGGAGTTTTGAATACTTTAGACTAAAACTTCTACTTTTCCCTATGAGGTTTATCTTCTGGATAATAAGAGTCCATGAGGAATTAAGGGGGGGTTTGGGGTACAGATCTTCAATACACATGGCGAAATGAGGCATTGAAAATTGAGCTGATAAATAGATGTCTCCTATTTTGTACTACAGGGAAGTTTGATGTTATAACTACCAGGCATGTGTAATTATGTTACAAGAATAGAGAAAACAGACTGGTTTTGTGTGGTTATTTCCATACAATCTGAATTTCCGAGGCCTTTTGTATATCTCACTAGTCAATAAATGTTTCTATTTGAATAAAACACAAAGGGCACTATTACATTCTATACGCAAACGTTAATGCTCACCTGCGTGAGCATTAACGTTTGCTGCGGTATTTACCGCATATTACAATCCAAACGCAAACGGGTTAAAAAACCCGTTTCCGTTTGGTAACTTGCGCTGCGCGAGGTTACTGTTCTTTGCGCTCCCCATGTTAAGTATAGGGAGCACAAAGTGTTAATCAGCGCTGGTATTACAATGTCCCAGCGTTGATTAACGCCTGGCTCTGGTCAGCGGAAAGTTAACCAGAGCCAGGACTTGGTGTTAACGGATTCTGCAGAAGCGGAATCCGTTAACACCAGCCTAAAAAAATAAAAGAACAAGCACATACTCACCCTCTGTCCCGCGGCAAGGACCGCGGCTCCAACCGCCTCCTCCAGCCGGCGGGAGCAGGGAAAGACGGGGGGGGGGGAAAGTCCCCCCAGCCTTTCCCTGCGTATCCCTACGCCGACCGGCCGGATCTCGCGAGGCGCGATGCGGCCGGTCACGTGACCGGCAGGGAGGAAGTCAATGGACTCCTATGGACTCCTATGGACTCGAGCATCCCAGCTTTTTACGCTCGATAACAATGCAGGCAGTATTTTTTGCGCCTGCATTGTAATCGAGCATTAAAACGCGGGCACAAGGGGAAAAACTGCGGGTGCAGTTTTTCCTCCCTTGCGCCCGCGTTTTAACGCTAAGAGCGTAATAGGCCCAAAATAAGCATTGTAAAATGTAAAAACTGTATGCTGCACTATATATGGAGATCTCCATCACATTGGGTGCTATTCAGAAAGTACCAGGGTTTGCAGATGTCGCAAACACTGGCAAAAATGGCCATCATTGCAGCATCTCCCAGAAAGAAAAATCTGAAGAGCAGCAGGAGAAGCTTCACTGTGAATCTTGCCCTGCACTTATTTGGCATTTTATTTTGAGAAGTCCCAGCCTTTCTCATCATTGTAACAGTGATTTTCACCAGTGTTTGCAACATTGTCAAACATCAATGCTTTCTGAATGACACCCATTGAGCCCTATTCCAAGGTTGGTGTTAAATGGCAGACGCTAATGGAAAACCCGAGCGTCTGCCGTTTTCAAGTGAAACTCCTCCAATTTTTTACACCTTTGCTGGGGTTATGGTATAAATATATTTTAATGCTATATCACTATATGAACCAGAGGAAAATCAACCAGATGTAAGTTATTTAGAATTTCAAAAATACATTAAAATAATAATTTCATGTTACTAACGAAGCATTTGCTGTTATGTTCTCCTTTAGCTCCCAGAGCCTCTTTTGTAGTAAAAGAAGAACAAATTACATTTAGAGATTGTGCTGAAGCCTACAAATCAGGACTAACTACAAGTGGCATCTACACTCTAACTGTGCCCAACAACACGGAACAGATCAAGGTAAGACTGAATACATTACAATGAAGATGAACATGCGTTGGGATAATTTTAACGCACTCTGAATACCTACACATCACATAACGTGTAGATTTTATAAAAATTACAAAAAAATATCCCAACCTTACTGACATATAATGAGAAAGATTCAAATCGGATTTCAAGAATAATCAGGACATCTAACACATAGCTTCTGCTGGAAGACCTTCCTCTGACATTGTTGGGCCAAGACTAAGGCTGGGGTCAGACGAATGCAGTGTGAACATGCATTTAGTGGCACTTTATTACGGCCGTGGTAGCAGCAAATGACGGCCAACATACAAAGTACGGCCGCACGAAAGTTCGGCCGCGCAACGCAAGTGGCAAACGAACGTATTTTTTCTATAACGTCGAACCGCTAGTACTGACGCACAGAGTGTGCTGCGTCAGCATAGCGGCGTGTGTGATTAGGAGACGTCAGACGCTGCACATGTCCGGCCAACATCACGTCCATTTATTTTTATAGCTCCGTCAAAAATCACGGCCGTAAAAACGTGCGTCCATGCTTTCGGACGCACTTTTGACGGTAGACGTGAAAAATGCGTTAGTCTGACCCTAGCCTAAAAGATGTATGGCTCAAGTGGTGGAGCTGTTACATAAAGTCTTAAAGCAAATATTACAATCTGAAGTCAACGATATGATGTATCTTGCCTAAGGGCATCCTTTAACCAATTACCAGGAACGGGAACCAAACCAAGGTAAAATGGAAAAACATTGACAGGCAACCAACAGAAAATATGGCAAACGGAAGTGATTTAATGCAAACGTGTAAGCTTAATCCTGGGGGAGCAAAACTTCATTTGACAGTAAGCAGAGTTCTATTTAGGATTTGAGCTTTGATGCCAAAATTACGTTCCTGAGAACTATACATGTCTTGATGTCATCTCAGAGCTCTGTTTCGCTTTCCTTCAATTACTCTTGGTTCTCTTGGATACATGGTTATTAAAAAAAAATATAAGTAAAATATGTAAGTGCATTTCAAATCAAAATGCATAAAGGGCATCTGTAGAGAAGAATAACAAACACTGAGTATACTTTGCTGGGAACAAAATAGATTTCAGTTTGATGGTAATTCAATGATACTTCTCCAGCGGTAGCCAGCAGCGGAACGCTGCCATCATCTTTTAATGGCTGAGAGTTGCAGAATTGATAGTTTATCAACAACTATGATGCTCATATTCATCTAAGTATGCATCAGTCCAAATATATTTTAAAATTAAAATAAACTGTCTGGGTGCATATTTCAGATAGCCCCCCCCCCACCTCTTCCTTCTGTCGTCAACTAAGCATTAAAAGGACCAGATTTTGCATAGAGCAGTTTCATATGTCTGCATAGTCATTACAGAAATACAAAAACATGACAAATACAATTTAAATGCAATACTGACATGTCTATTAAAGCAGCCACAAATTACAGAAACATTTTGGCCCGGTTGACGTTGAACTGCGTCTAGTATATTCAAAAAGAAAAATAAATCTCAGTATGTTATCTTCTAATGATCAGATTCACTTGCTCTCAGGCCTTGAGGACCACTATCTCAGGCCATGACCCTTATTTTTCTTTTACACAGACGTGTAAGTTTTTATAACGTGTGGAGGGCAATCTCTAGCATTGCTGATGTCCTAATGACAGACCGTTTATTGCCAGCCTGGTGATTACAGGGTGGTGACAGTATAGTCTATTATTTAGTTTGCCTAGAAGGTCTGAGGTTTATTTTTATATATATATTGTTTACTTTTATTATGTTCTTCATGCATGCAGCGCTAACTAGTCCAGTCAGACGTGTTGGAGCCAGGTGCCCATCTTTTAATTTGCCGGTTAGACCTTCACTTCCTCAGGACAACACAAGCAGGTCTTGTTAGTGACCTAAAGAAAATCAAAGGAGCAAAGCATGTGTGGCCTGCAGCAGTTTAATATATTATCCATAGAAGGCTATGTAGCTGTGCATCTGTAAGTCATTTAACACCTTTTCAGCTTTAGGGTTTCAAAAACTGCCAGGCCATTTATTTTAAGTGTCTTTCAGTAACGTCTAGAATTAATGTGTGTTGTGAGTCGTTTTGTATACTTATAAATCTGATTACAGTACTTTATGGTCTCCAATGTCAAATTGCTGACAGCTGAATTATTGTTTTAAAAAGCTGTATGTTAATTGAGATACGATTGAATTATTTCTGATTAGTGGCAGAAGGGCAATGATTACTTACTCTGTCCCATGTGAAGGGAGAAAAATCTAAACATGGAATGTACACCATAAGCATTCACTTCTCAGAAGAACAAAGTGGCAAATTAGTAAACATTTTCTTAAGTATTGTGGTTCCATGTTGCCCAAATATAAACATGTGTCAAGATCTGTATATAAACCGCCACGCTGAAAAACACCCAAACAGGCCATTAAAAAAAAAAGCAAGGAAGAAGTAAACAGAGAACTGGTCCCAGAAACATGTGTTGTGAATGTTAAACCAGAGAACACTCAAATAACGAGCACTGGTGAAGATTATAGAGGTAGACGCAAGTGAGGATACGGAAGTAAAAAAACAAACACCAAGAGAGTGGAAATCGAATCAGGGCGGCATAGACAGACCTACAAGCCCAGGGAGAATAGACTGTGCCAGCATTGTGACCAGGGGGCCCTGGAAGATGAGGTCCACTTCCTCCTACAGTGCCCCAAGTACTCAGCACTGAGGGAAACTCACTTCCAGAGACTCTCCGCTCTCATCCCGGACCTCACCTCTATAGAAGAGATGAGGAAACTCCACATCATACTGGGAGAAGAGGAGCCGGTGGTGAAAATATCTGCCCAATACATCACAGAATGTCCAGACTGAAAGGAACATGAGAGATCCCGGACTTATAAATCCCCAACACAGACTCGCCCCATCCCACTTCACATTACCCCTTAATGTCCATGGACTTGCCCATATCCCCCCATATATGTCCCACTACCCCCCTCCACCCCATATAACCTCCCCATATGCTTTGGCAATGCTAAAATTTATTTGGACCTGCCAATAAAGCTTATTTTGATTTGATTTGAGTGGAAAGATCAGGAATAGTCAAAAACAGAGATCAAGACAAGCAGAGCAACACGAAGGAACATGTTGAAGATTGCCAAGAGACTATGACAGGGCAACACTGCAAGGAACGCTTAAAGGGATGTTCTATACACCCTGACCACTTTAGCTTCTAAAATGTCCAGTGTGTGTAGAGTATCCTTCCCCCTCCCACGTCTCCTCAACCATGTAAAATGTGGGGTGAAGTGGGGAGATTCCTCCCCGCAAGAGAAGGCAGCCGGGAGGTTTGAACCTCCTGGTTGTCAGTCATTCAGTTTCAGGGGTCATTCGACTTAACTTGACCGTGCTGATGTCTCCTCATTGAGACAGTCCACTTAACTGGCGGTTGTCAGGGAGAAAGCCGGCGGATCAGATCTGCGCACATAGCCCTGATCCATCATTGGGAATTGTGTATACCAATAGTGTAGAGCCGTTAGGCTATGCAGTTTGCCTAAGGGGTGCAAATTGCATAGAAAAGTCTGGAGACTTCAAGGTTTTGAAGTCTCCACGCTGGAGAAGAGGAGCTGCTCTCTGCGAGGGAGAATGAAAAAAAAGTAAAAAGAACTGGAAAAGGGAAAAATAACAAACATGATAATTGGACAGCGGCTGCCAGACTCTGTATTTAAGGGAAAATAAAGAGAACTCTATTTTTTAATAGAGAATTCCTTTAAAAACCCTAATGCGACTCCTGATTGGTTCAAGAAATAAGAGTGCATCGAACAAAGTGCAGCGAATGCCAGTGCAATACAAAATGATGCAGGTATGCATCACAGGAATTATGCTGCCAAGACGAGACCCTCTCAGTAACACGAAAGTGACAAAACTGTGGGCAAATGTCATCATAAGTGTAGGCATCGCTGGAATGCAGTGAATCTGGGATAAGTGTCACCAGAATGACACATGGAAGAACCAACAATCAACATCACCAGAACCAGATGACTTCCCATCAATTACAGTGAAGTACAGCTATCCACAGGAGAAAAATCTCTAACGGCAGGCGAACTTGCAACAAACAGTGGTGAACAATGCTGACCAATAGAACCACCATTATTCTATCGTAAATTGTAACCTGCAGCTACTGCCAATATACTATTGTTTCACGGTTTACAACAATGGTGAATATACGTTGAATGCAACAATGAAAAGCAATGGTAGACAACTCCTACTGAAACAAGTGTGAAAACTATGGTGAAATTCATACTATGCAACACTGGTGGAAACCTACAGCGAAGAACTTCAGAACACTACAGTGGAAACAAAGGTGGACAGTGCATCAAACTACGGAAGCGGTTCTAAAAAATAGCAGATTCACGGTAGTCATTTCAGTGCTCTCTCATTCAGGGCACTTTGGCGAGTTCAATTCACCGACCCTGTGGTGAATTCAGCATTCACCACAATGTCCCCGAAGTGCCCCGAGGGGATCCACTGAACTCTGAACGCAGCCGACGATCAGAACGCCGCCGACAAAAAAAGCCAATCAGCCGAGCGCCGCCGAACTGAGGGTAAAGGAAAGGAAAAAAAAAAGTAACATTTTAAAAAAAGGTGTTTAAAACAAAAAAAAATTGCATGGAAATAATAAAAAAAAGTCCTATTACAAAATAATAAAACGCCATTTAAAAAAGAAAATTAAAAACTTCACTTAAAAAATCCAGAAGAAATGCCTAAAAAAATAAGTAAAGACTTTTTGCTGCAAATGATAAGAATAAATCGTTGAATAAAAAAAATAAAAACTGTAATTTATTTTCCATTGAACCTTTGGGATTTGCCTGTTTAAAGCGGTCTAACTGAAGCACCGAAAATCTGGGCATTTCACCAACATTTCGGTGCAGTTCGGCATTCTCTGAATAGATTAACCATTACTTCTCTATGGGGAATTTCACTGCTGCCGAATAGCAGCGATCTGAGGCGAATTGCACCTTATTTCACTGGCAGTTCTCCAATATTTGGTGAATTGCCAGCTTTAAAAATAGCCAAGGGAGACGTGGCTGGCCATGTGGAGAAGCAGACCTCCGTTTGAAGCAGTTGTATGTGGCAGTTTCTACCTGGATTTTTTACTCAATTACCCCCTCTGGGAGTCCCTGCAAGGCTGGGCTCCGGGTGAAGTGCTCTGGAGCCGCTTGGTCCCCCCTCCAGAGCCCAACGGAGATCATGGCCCGGTTTCCTTGCGGGAGAAATTGACCAGCGGCCATCTTGAGACCCATCATCCTGCGCTGATCGCTTCCTATACCTACCTCTGTGGAGCTGCCTTGCCTGGGAGGTTGACTGTCGCAGGCTCGGAGGATGGAGGGCCCCCATCTTCTGGCCGTGGCTGCTATCCCGGTGGTAAGGTCAGCAGAGGAGCGCGCAGAATGGCGGCAGCTGGCGCGCAGCCCCCCCCATTAGGGGTCTGGAGGCTGTTCTCGTGGACCTCGAGAGCTGTTTGGAGCAGTTGCTGGAGGCCGAGGGGAGCCCGTTGATGTACGGCTCTTGGCAGAGATTGATGGCAGTACTGCAGCATGGCCGGGACCCGGAAGCAGAGTTGGAAACAGTGAAGGCCTTACCTGGCAGACGTGAGAAAAGCCCTCTCGCTATGGAGGCAGATCAGGATGATGGGTACGCTTCGGTGTTGGCCGGGCTAACGTTTTTGATGGAGGTCCCCGAGATGCCTACTGCGGTCCGTGGAGAAGGCTGATGCACCTGGATGCGTGGTTGTTGAGTCCATTGGCTTGAGGGGTGAGAGGGATGCCCCAGGGCTCCGGCGAATGCCGCTTTCCTCGGTGGAGGGGGTTTCGCCACTGGATGATCCTGTTGAGCTTGGTGCCTGAGGATCACCAGGCTATATGGAGACGGACAGCGTGCTGGAAGGTTCTGGTCGGATAGAGGAGCTACTCGCGGCTCTTACCTGGGATGCCGGCGAACGAGGTTATCACACGACCTGGCCACTGCTGTAAATGCAAGGATTGTCCCTTGTTGAGGGGCCTCCTCGTGCTGCAAATCCTGGCCTGCCCGACGACGCCCTACCTGCATTACGAGACTTTCCATTTCGTGATGCTGGCTGATGCGAATTTTCTGTTACTTTACTTTTCTCCTTTCACCATTGTTTTTCAGGACTCTCCTGAGGTGTGTTTTTTATTATTATTTTTTTCATTTTTATTATTATGCCGAGTTCGCCGGCTGGGGTTGTCGTCGTCCATAGGGACATTTTTGGTGTTTGACATCTTTTCCTTCTAGATGGCTTTTATCTCTACCCACTGAGTCTTGTTCATCTTTTCCCTTTTTGATTTTGAGGGTGCTGTCTTTTCAACGTACCAAGACGACTTTCGTTTTTATATTCACATGCTGGTTTTCTCTTGTTTTTTTTTATTGTTATTATTTTATGTTTCATTTGATGACCTGGGCCATTTTTCGCAGTTGATTTAATGTCTGACTCTGCAAAAATTCTAGAATAAAAGAATTTAAATATATATATATATATATAATAAATAAAAATAATAGCCAAATGGCCACAAATTGCATCAAACAGTTAAATTCATTGTTCGGTGCAATTCAGAAGCAAGTTCGGCTCCCTTTGAATAACCCCTATAAAATTAGACAAGAAGAAACTGAAAAAACAGTGAAGTGTATGAAAAATAATTGAATGGGGGAAAAACCCTGATAATCCAGGAATAGAGAGAATTGTTTTTTAATGGAAAATGAATATGTCATCTTTTCTGATTAGAAGCAACTAACGAATGGGATGAGGAGAGGGATAAATAGGAGAGTTCCCTTTTTTATTTTTGCAGTTCGCCGATCCCTGACGGTCTTCGGCGACATTCGTCAAATTTTTATGGGTCTTTGGCGCGCTATGGTGACCCTACAGTGAATCGTAAATTCACCATAGTTTTGGCAAAATGGAATTGAAGTGAAAAGCACTGAAATTTTGACAAAATTCCGTTGCTTAGTGAATAATCCCTATAATATTTCTGGTTGAAAATAGAGAAAATTTATAAAAATAAACAAATGGCAGAAACTCCGCTTCTCCCTTAGGAAAATAAACTTACTGTATAAAAAAAGTCTGCCTTGGTGAAATCGGCTTAAAAGGGCTTGGCTTATGATAATATTATGACCCTTTTGAAAGGAAAATGGTCCTTTTTTTTACCGTAGAAAATATTTATAAAAAGACAGCAATTTATTGTCAAAGCATACAGTATAAAAACAGCCCATATAAATATTATTTTCCTGATCCGTAGACAACAGCATTTTTTGCTAGCAGTGTTTACGGCCTTCAATGTAGCATTGTGTGCCTGAACAAGTTTCAAGAGTGCTACTCCAGCTATTTAAACCGGAGATCCTGTTATTCCTCTCTGTTTTCCATTGTTTAGAGCCGCTCAGCTTGCGTCTATGAGATGCTACCCAACAAGAACCTGAGCTGCTTCCAGCTTTCACACTTGTTTTTTCCTAACTAGTTATATGGTTTCCGAAATGCCATGCCCTATGAACTTTAAGGTTATAGAGAAGGGGAAGTGCATTCTTCACTTGGCCCAAATGAGGTGAAAACAATCTTTATGAAAGCAACACACATACTATATTGATTGCTGTAATAAAACTTAATTTGCGCCATATTTCAAACAAAATTAATCATATTCTAATGATCGTTACTGACGCACGGAATACGTTGATTTCATTTAAACAGACATTCTGTGACATGAAAACAGATGGTGGCGGCTGGACTGTTATTCAGAACCGATTTGATGGAAGTGTCGACTTTCACAGAACTTGGAAAGAATATAAAAAGGTAAAGACATACATATAATATATGTACACACACAATGTGCACTGCCGAAATATCTTAAGGAACTTTGTTGATGTCCAGGTGTATATGTGAGTGTGTCTGGTTGCCTTTGCTAAAAAAAAGGCCGTTTAATATGGCATGGCATTGGACAAGGCGGGTTCTGTGTTATTACAGAGCCTAGGTGCAAAACTAGTGAGAAGCTGTGGACTTCATTTGCATATCCTACCCAGAGTTCTTTGCTGCAAATGGGGAATGTACCACATAAGCGCTGTAAGCAGTTCTCTGAATTGCTAGGATGTGTAAATGTCCTCCGCAACTATAAACTTTATTATATATACATGCAAACACACACACAGATACAGTCCAAACTAAAATGGCATGCATTTGTTCTAGGTTCCGTATATAACAAAAAAGGGTTATATTTCATCACGGTAATGGACCTCAATCAAGCACAGACTGATAGCATTTTTGAAGGGACAATTGTTTATGTGCCTTTGTGCACGCAAACAGGAAATCTGTAGAACTCGTAAATGCCTCACATAATTCGTTGCATGTCAATTCATAGTAACTGAATAAGCTTGCATACTAATCCACATTAAAGCCTATACATATACAAAGATATATAATTTAATCCCCCCCATCAATCACGAACGTTTGCTTGTTTTTTAAAAGTCGTTACATTTTAGAATTAATGTAGTATTTACTTAATTTTTTTCGTGAAGTCTGATTTTATTGTATATTAACCCTTTCCCGTGAGGAGGTGGTGCCCAGGGGAGGACTTTAATGACAGCCAGGGCATACTAGTACGCCCAGCTAGTCGGCTGCTGCAGCGGGCTCCTCCTCTGGCCCGCCTACGCAGCTAACAGTACATGTTATTGGCTGCTCTGGGACGACCATAATCAGGCCGTTCCACAGCAGCAAATGACACATGCCGACAACTGGGCAGGGCCGTCTTGGCCCATAGATGGTAGAGGGGCGTGCTATGCTACCCAGCCGCGTTCAGGCTCACCCGCCACAAGGACAGAATAGTACGCCCCCTCGGCAGGAAAGGGTTAAAAAAGGGGAAACCTTTGTGCAAAGGTTACTTTTAACACGAAAATATGGAATTCTCAATTAAAAAGGGAACCAATTCAATTTAGCCGTCACAATATGTTTAAAGCGACTCTACCATCTACGTAAGCTGTAACTAGATAACTTGTGCATTAGAAATAAAACCAACTTGCTGCTGTAATTGCATGTAAAAAGGAAAAATAAAACCTTTTTTTTTTAACTCGCTACCATTTTGTTCATTTTTCCCATGAGGCAACATTAACTAAAAGGTTTTTCTTCTGTGGCGCATCTAAGCTACAGTATTTATCATTTAATGAGATGGAGGAGGGAATGTTTACATTAGGCTGCAGGGGGCTATTGTTCTTCAGGCTACACAAGAGGCGAGATGGCATCTGAATGAGATAAAACAGGGAGCTTGAAAGACTTTGAATCTACCCCTAGGCGCTGTCCCTTGAAAACATCCCACACAATACAATAATTTGAGTCGGTGATCGACTCCATGATATGGCCAATGACACACAGTGAGGACCAATTGAAGTAACGATACTAGGGGGGGCAGTTTACAACACAAAAGATCACACAATGGATGCACCCAGTGACACGTATAGAGTAAAATATTTTCTTAACTAAACAAAGAACATGTAACATATGAGAGATATAAAATAAATACAATAATACATTTTTCTGGTAAGTTTATAGTACGCGTTGTGTTTTCAGCGGCCTTTTCTTTACCTCTTGAATGCAATGTTTTCTCTGGACATTTTCCAGTCCTAATCTTTTAATGCCAATATTGTTGCTAAGCTCGTGGTCTTCCCGAAGTGCAGCCTTTCTTAAATCCCTTTTTGTATGTACACATTGAGCCGTTTTAGCAGAGCAGCCGTTAATTGGAGAATAGTTACTATGGTAGTAGTGGATTTGCTACATTTCTCAATGCTCTTAAAGATAAGCATGTATACGCTCTGATTTCCAGGGATTTGGAGAACCTGCTGGAGAATACTGGCTGGGGAATGAGATCGTATCACAGTTGACAAACCTACAGAAGTACGTTCTCAAAATACAGTTGAAAGACTGGGAAGGAAATGAAGCGTTCTCTTCATATGAACACTTTTATCTGGGAAATGAAGCTCAAAAGTACAGGTGAGCCATCTTCCAAACACTGGTCTACCATTTTTGGTTTATGCCATGCTTTATTCACTATTCTGAAATTGATAAAGGGTTTGATACAGTTTGGTAGGTTTCTATCTTCAAAGTTTAAATAAGGTCAAGGTCAAATGGACAATGTTATGGAGTCAAATGGTGTTCCATATAATAATTTCGACTCCATCTCATCCTGAATGGCGTTGCACTGAATGTCAGGTAATTATCAAACAAACACATGCATTAGCAAACATATACAGGTCTATTCAGAGAAAGGTGAAAACCAGGAGAACTGGCAGGAGAAGAGAACAATCTAGACCAAATAGCCGATTTGGAAAGTGAGATGAATGGGAGAATTTTTCTGGTTTGCCTATTTTGACCTAAAATTTTCACTTCTCCAGTCATTCTCCTGAGTGTCGCCTTTTTTTGAATAGACCTGATAGAGGTCCATTGAAAATGAACCTCTAAGAGGTGTACACCCCCGGCAACTCATTTACCCAGGTTTACGACCAACTGCAAGTTCAAATGACCACTGGCAGCTTCCATATTTGTATGGAAAGTTACTATATGGTAATAAGCGCGACACACAGCAGAACAGTAATTTTTTACGGTTTTAGTAATCAAACGTGGCTTTTCTGCTGAACTCAATTGAGGACAGTCTGGACACAGCAGTCCGAACATCTCAAATAGTGGAAAACGAAACCTTTCCCAATAAACAGATCCATTTACCAATTCAAAGGCCAAAATTAGATTGCAATGATTCAAGATGAAGCCTGGTGGTTGATACTTTATTTGCGAACGGGTTAATAGTCTCCACTGGTCCAACTATATGGGTGGTCGCAACGTTAAAGTGAACCTCATTGGGCTCATTTTGTAGGGAATTACTACAAATATATGTATGAACATTTTTCTTGCTATTCGAATATTTGGAATAATGGAGTGATTCCACACCGAAATTTTACCGTCACTGATTCAGGCAGGGGCGAACTACAATTCTGAATGAGTAACCTTCCTAAGAGGACAGGCAAGCTCATTCCTTGCACCCAGGTGGTAAGTCAATGCACCAATGTCTCCACTAAGGACCAATTAGGCTCCGGTCAGACGAGCGCACGGATCACGTCTGTGTTGCTGCACATTTGTACGTCCGTCATAGCATATAATTATGACGATTGGAGCCCCACACACAAAGTACGTACGCACGGAACTGCGGACACATAACGGACGTGGCAAACGGACGCAGGTTAGGCAAGAATGTAAATCCGCTAGAACGGATGCACAAAGTGCGCTGCGTCCGCAACGTCCGCATAGCTTTGTGTGTGAGTGACGGAACGTAGGTCAGACGGACTGCATTTTTGACGGACAAAAGGTTTTTCATATTAATTTATTTTCCCATCTACATCAGTCAAAAAAAACATCAGTCACAAAAACGGACTGTGTGGCCATTACCTTGTCGTCAGTCAGAAAGTACGTCCGTTGTGCACGGACACACAGAACGACCTCGTCTGACCCTAGCTTTACACAGAGCTGCATGATGGGCTACAGCAAACCCCACCCAAAGAGAGGGTAACATGGTGACACCCAGCGCTGGAACAAGGTAAGTATCATCTGTGATATTTCATCAAGTGTTAAGATATCGCATTGATGGTAAATCCACTCTGTGATCAGATATTGCAGCCAAAGTAGATACGCTTTAAAGAGCATATTATAACCAGGGCTTAATATAGTTGAGAAATGAAAAATCAATGACGTGTGACAATTTCATGTTCTACCAAATTCAATTAATGCACCACTTCCCCAGTCCTATAAATATACATTGTACCAATTTGTGACGTCTACATAGACAGAGCGAGAGGAAAGAATTATCCGTTCTCATCGCTCACAAAGCAAATAACATTGTGAAATAAATATGCAAGTATATATTCAGAGTATAAAAAAAACATGTACATCTAACACTGGGAACACAAAAACAGCCATCATCACTAATATGGTCATGGATACGTATTACCAAGTGAATCGAATGTACATAATCACTGATTATTCCACTTACTCTTCATTTAAAAGAGATAATATCTTGAAAATAACTGTATCATAGCTGCGCAAAACACATTTATAATCCTCTGGACACAGTTTTTCAGCATGGTTTTTGCATGTTTATAAAAGCAAAGAATGCTATGGGGCCAGCACAATTCCAGAATAAATACCACAGATTAAGATGTTAAGATGGCATTTCCGCTTTAAGAAATATGAAAAATTCGGTTCATTGTAACAGAATTGAAGCAAAGAGATTTGCTTAATATATATGTTCCTGTAACGCCATAAGGGAAACTCTATCAGGGTTATTCAAAGAGAATCGAAAAGTCACCGCACATTCGGTGACTTTTCGTGCTCTTCAATTCGGTGCGATTTGGCGATCCCATTTCGGCGACCCTGCGGTGTATTCCGCAAGCACCACAGGGCTGTCGTAGTGCAGGGAAAAGCCGCCGCAGACCCGATGCACACTCACTGCAAAACCAGGCGAATGCGCACCTAAACCCGCAAAAACATCTGGATTAACCCCGCCGAACACGCCGGAAAAACCCAAGCAGCCGCCGATCACAGCGCAGAGCAGCCACCGGAAAAAGACAACACTGCAGACGAATGGAGTGAGAAAAAAACCCAGTATGCTTGAATGTTTGAAAAGTGAAACGCTGTTTGCAAAGAAACTACAGAACGAAAATGTCTGAAATTGTCATATAAGATCCTGTGAATAATAATAAAAAGGGCTGTTAGAGAAAAAAGAAAAAACGATTAAAAACAAAAACGGAAAAAAAAATCCAAAAAATGTCTAAAAGATCCTACAAAACCTAAAAATAAGGAAACTTTTTGCTGCAGAATATAATAATAAATGGTTTATTAGATATTGATTTAAAATGGGAATATTTTTAACATTGAAGTCTATGGGATTCGCCTGAATAAACCTGTTGAGTTAAACCACCGAACAGCAGGGCAATTCGGCAGCTTTTCACTGCTGGTTTTTGTTCTCTGAATAGACGAAGCTATGGGGATTTCACTGCCCTGGAACAGGCACCGTATGTGCAGGCAATTTGCCAACTGCCTGCTCTCTGAATAGCCGAATGGCCAGGAAAGGTAACTGTACGCTGAATTTCACTGTTTGGTTACCTTTCGGGCACAATTCGGATCTCTTTGAATAACCCTGTATCTAATAATGATAAGGAGCTAGAAACTATTATGAATATTAGAATTTTACTTTTTTGGTGTGTAGTCTACAGCGTGCATCCACGATGTGTGTAAAACCTGGTTTAAGAGCAACCGTGACAGAAATATCATGTTTTTCTCCCCCAAGGAAGTTATATTTATGTCCCGTTCTTCGTGTTTCCATAAATTTTATGTGTTTTTTTTTATCATCCTATGAGATCAAGAAAACCAAATTGTACTGGGACACGGCAAAATGGAATAAAACAGATCTAAATAATAAAATAGAAAATCATCTGGCGTGTCAGCCACCCAAATGTAACGAGTTAGACGTGAAACCCTTTAATTCACACAATATGAAAAATGTTTCCACTCATGCAAATCAACAGCTTCTGTCTCACACTGTCTTTCCATTTCCAACAGGATTCAACTCAAAGGATACACGGGGACAGCGGGCAAAATAAATAGCATAAGCCAACCAGGAAATGATTTCAGTACAAAGGATGCAGACAATGACAAGTGCATTTGCAAATGCTCACAAATGGCGACAGGAGGTAGGAACGCTATTCCGTTTGACTATTTTTTCCTATTTGTTCTGGCACTTGCGAGTGTCACTATTTATTCAATGTTTTCCATCAATGATCATGAAATACGCATGGTATCCATTTGGTGAATACACAAGCATTTTACGGGATTCAGACACTGCAAGTCAATAGGAATTGGCTTTGGTTTTAAACATATTTTTTTTAGCCAATAGGTTTTTTGTTTTTTTTAAGAGTTTTCCAATGGTGCATTTAGTAAGGCTGAACGCATTATTGGCAGTGACCGTCAAAAAGTGCATCCGAACGCATTGACGTATTTTTTCACGGAATGCGCGAAAACGGTCATACGATGCGCATTTTTGTGCGTGATTTGTTACGGATCCAAACCAGGAAACTTTGGGTGTCTGGACGTTATGTTGGCCGGACATGAGCAGCATCTGACGTCTCCTAATCACGCACACTCGCCGCTTTGCGGGCGCAGCGCACTCTGTATGTCAGTACTAGCGGTTCTGCGTTCTCGAAAAAATGCATTAGTTTGCGTTGCGCGGCCGTACTTTCGTGCGGCCGTACTTCGTATATTGGCCGTCATTGCCAGTCATTTGCCGCTACTGCGGCCGTGATTAAGTGCACCTAAAGGCACGTCAAAAATGCGTTAGTGACAGCTGGGATCAGTCCTAATGAATAGAAATCAACCAGCATTAAATGGGTTTCTCGACTTTTGGTGGTGACATTTTCATACCTCCTCACCCCAGTAATGTATGAAGAATTACTGGGTAGAGGTTTGCAGCTAGGGTTCATATGTACATGGTAGGGATGTGTATAGCTGAAAAATTATTTTCGTTTAGGTTCGTTTCGTTACGTTTTTAAATAATTTTGTTTTGTATTTCGTTTAGTTTCGGATCAATTCGAAATTTCAAATCGATTTGAAATTTCATATATCAATTCGATAGTGGATATCAATTCGAATTTTGGATCGCTAAATAAAACCCCAATTAATCAAATTTTGCTGTTAAAAGAAAAGCTAGGGTTAAATTATAAGCTGTGTCACAGATTTAATATTTGAGTCAAATTAAACAGTGAAACAAAATTAATTTGTTTCATAAAATTCTTTGCTATTATTTGTATTTTAAGTTAAGATCTATTTGATAGTTAATTTCAAATTCTATAGTTGATATCAATTTGATAGTTAATTTCAAATTCAATAGTTGATATCAATTATTCAAATTTTTCTTTTATGATGGCACAGTGTAAAAATGAAATAAATTCGTTATATACCGTTTCGTTTCAAATTCGTATCGTATCGATTCGTTATTCGGAAGTACTTCCAAACTACGAATTATCAAATTTCATTCCAAATTCTGAATTTTTCCGAAACGAATGCACATCTCTAGTACATGGTATACCCAGCTCCCCAAGATTGCTGCATTGTAACAGCCAGGACGGGACAGAAACCAGATTATTCTAGGGTTACTCATTACTGTATTGATTCAGGTGACTATTTGCTTTAAACCCCTTTGCCGTACAGATACAAGGCGCGACTAATTTCACAATGCAGGATTTTATGACACATGCAGATATTATTTTTATATTTGGCCGGTATTTTTTAAGAGCTGCATTGCTACTAATCCTATTAGGATTGCAAAAACACCCATAGCTAGGATATCTGCCCATTTTTAAATTATCTTTATCATATTTACTGTATTTGACACAAAGGCCATTTTTGCCTGTGTGCAATAAAACGATGGCCCCAGATTGAAATTGTGCAAAATAAGGACACTATCCAGCGATTAGAACTTTTCAGCCAAACAATATTTATGTAAAGAATAAAAAATGATTTTAAATTCAGAGTGCATGGTAAACTGCATGGATAATCCAATTAGGTGTTACCCATGCACCGTGTATTTCAAGAGGATGCCATGTTATTTTTTCAAAATAAAAGGTCTGTATTCCAACCTTGGTGTAAATGTAACCAGATCTATTGTAAACATACCTACTCCGTACATGGTTATTCAGAGAGAGGTGAAACTGTGGAGAACGTTTGGAGAAGTGAAAATTCTAGGTCAAAATAGCCGATTTGAAAAGTGAGATAAATGGGAGAATTGTTCTGGTTTGGCTATTTTGACCTAGAATTTTCACTTCTCCAAAAGTTTTCTAGAGTCTCACCTTTCTCTGAATAACCCTGATAGTCTTTCATAGCTCGGTGAAGTTTACAACAGCCCAGGTTAAGATTACACCAAAGTTGTAGTACAGCACAACGTGTTTAGTAGTGAATGAGGTTAATCGTCAACATTTTCTGTTCCTTACTCTTCTTTTGTAGGCTGGTGGTTTGATGCATGTGGTCCTTCCAATCTGAACGGCATGTATTATTCATTGGGACAGAATACAAACAAATTTAATGGGATCAAATGGTACTACTGGAAAGGATCTGGATACTCTCTAAAGGCAACAACAATGATGATACGACCTGCTGACTTTTAAGCAATGAAGTACAATAGGACGCACTTCCTTATTGTTTATTAAACGACTACAACTTACTAAAGCATTACAGAAGTCAAGGTTTGCCGCTGTACAGTCAAGCAGTGGACACTGGACCATGGATCAGTTGATGTTGATGTGGAGGTCCTCAATGATACATTTGCGATAATTAACCTATTAACAAGCATGGACATGAAACTGCGAAGGCAGCTCTTGCGTACAATTGCTACGACTGGCGTGTAAATAACTGGAACTGTAAACTATACAGAAAACACACATTGTGCCTTTGTGTGAAATTACACATGCCGTCCCTAGGGCAGTCTACCTGCAAACCACTTTGTATTATGTTTTGTATCATGTTGTGTACATACAACTGTAAATTAACTGTACTTTATATTATATATAAATATATATTTTTTGCCATGTTACACACATATGTGAGAAGGTGTCAGACTGTATCATCTTACTGTCTCATGATTACTCTTCAAATATCATCTAATTGCATATTACAAACAATAGAGCTTATGTTACTTTGCTTACTGCAGAGACAATGACAAACAATGCCATTTGCCAATATTTCCTGGAGCTCGAAGGTTTTAAATACGCATTTTTTTTATAAAACAAAACAGCATTTTTGTTACATCTTTGTAAGACTGCACTTTTTATTTTCTACGGTAGCTGGTCTATGTATAAAAATAATAAATGCAACTGATTGCAGGTTGCATCTACCAAAGGACTTGAATAATGTTTAAATGTGTAAGAAATATATATTCGACCTGTTTTTTTTTTTTTCCTATACATGGAAAGTTTTTGTATTGATGCTTAGATGGCACCAGCTGGAGGTTCATCTTCTGTACAATAAAGAACCGAAAGAATATGATGACTGAGGGGATTTATTCGAAATGTGTGTTGTAGGCATAAAGTGAATGAGATTTAACCCTTTAAGGACCAATGTCGGAACTGGCCCGTGATAAATGCATTGACTTTAAATACCCTTGGCCCTTAAGGGGTTAAAATGGTAGCATTGGCTCGCATACAAACAGGGTGCCTAAATGTCTTGAACTCGCCCTAAGTAAAACAAAGTTGTGCTACCTCCACCTTACTACTTGACTTTCACCAATGAGATAAAAACTCTACTCCCATTTTATTTAAACCTAATGTGCTTTTCCATTACCTACCCCCAATCCCGGCGCATTCTCTTGTTTCCTGACCGGCCTGATGTATTTCTCCATCTCACTTCCCTATGTTCTCTCATTCTGTTTCTCTCACCAATTTCCCCACCAAAAAAGATCCTTCTCTGATTGGGTGACGGGCTGATGGAACTTTAAGTGTGATATTTGAGCTCATTGACTGTATGTTTGCAATGGGTGAGTGTGTTTAACTGTATGCCCAAAGATCCAAAGTTGAGGGGCCTATATATACACACACGTTATAAATCATGCTGGACCAGGATAGACAATGAGCAATCTAACATTCAGATGGTTATTATAAGCTTATACAGTATGTTTTTATTATAATGTGAAAAGTACAGTATATTACATTTGGAGGACTGACCACCCTTTCTGGTTTTGCACCATTTCTGTCACAGGTGTCTCAATGCAGGACCTATTAAAAGCTTAAACTGCTCTCATAACAGCAGGCATTAGGTTAGGAAGGGTAGACCCGACACAATGGGATACATTGATGTTGTGGCAGGCTCACACAATGTATGATCATATTTTGTAACCGTGCCATCTTTGAAACTGTATTAAATTGGATTTATATATGATAACTATACACACAACAATGCATGACCATATCTTCTAACAAACCCCCATCTGTTAAAAATCTAAGTCCGCTGTTTTTAACTCTTTAGGCTAGGGTCAGATGAACGCATTTCTCACGTCGTCCGTGAAAACATGCGTTCGAACGAATGGACGTATTTTTTCACGGAATACGCGATAGCGGTCATACGATGCGCATTTCACGTCCGTGATTTTGTACGGATCATCAATAAAACCCTTTTTGCGTCTGGACGTTATGTTGGCCGGACGTGTGCAGCGTCTGACGTCTCCTAATCACGCACACACGCCGCTAGCGGACGCAGCACACCCTGTACGTCAGTACTAGCGGTATCACGTTCTCGAAAAAAATGCATTTGCTTGCGTTGCGCAGCCGCACTTTCGTGTGGTCGTACTTTGTATATTGCCTGTCATTGGCCGTCATTTGCTGCTACTACGGCCATGATAAAGTGCGGCTGCACGCGCGATCGCACTGCGTTCGTCTGACCCCAGCCTTAGTTGTATGTTTGGGTTGAGTGCTCTGAATTTTGCATGTTGCGCATCTAAATTTAATGTAAACATCACTTTAAGCCTTTACTGCTGTACAGGTTGAGCCTGGTGGGAAAGCTTTAATGCCGACAGGGCGCACTTGTACACCCCCACTAGCCAGCTGCTGCGACGGGCCCATACTCCAGCCCACCTGTACAGCTGATGCGCCTTACGTGTCATTGACTGCAGGGGACGGTTTGATTTCAAGCCGTCCCGCGGCAGCAAATGATGCGACACGTGCACCAGCTGGTGTGCAGGGAGGTCGTGGCCCGTTGACGTCAGCAGGGCGTGCTATGCTGTCCCGCGGTGTTCAGTCCGACCCACCACAGGGACGTACTAGCACACCCTATGGCGTAATGGGGTTAACCTGAGTAAAGTAAGGGTCAGTGATGCAAATCTATGGGTCTCTGATGGTTGGATCTTTGGGTCACTGTTTGTGACATTTGAGTAAATTATGTTCAGTTGCTCAGCTGTCACAGCTTCTGTCAATGCTGCCTGTAAGGGAATTACCCCCCCCTGAAGTACTTTCACATTGGCTGCTTTTCTAGGCTTTGGTCTTCAAATTCGGCAAGACGAATTTTAGGGGCTCCTCCTTAGCGCTTTTCTCCAGTTGGTCACTAGAAGCCCTTTCAACGGAGACTTCAAATGCAGAGTAGGATATGATGGTTGGAGTTTTTGAATACATGTATTGTAAAATTTAAATAATATCTAGATTGCGGATATCCGCATCATGCCATTCTCTCCCGGGACTTCTCTTGCGCGCCATTTCCTATGCCAATCGCTATGTTCTACTGAAGAATGTAATACACTGGATATCGCTGGGCAGTTGCAATGGAGTGATGATATCACCAAATCAAAGCCAGAAGAGCTTGGTATGTTACTGTAATTGGGGAGGGGATCTTTAGACTTCATCTCCAATGCTAAAAGGCCCACATGCTGACAAGACACATCCCTGGAAAGAACATTGATGATCTGTCCAATAAGATTTGTATTTAAGTTTACTAGGAGTGTAATGGTGAAATTCTGCCTGCCATTTGACGGTTGCTCGTAGGATCACCTATTGTAGGTGCAAGAATGGTGAACAACAGCGATTAGGGAATAACCCATAGTATGTAAAGGAAATGGATTTTTTTCCCCCTAAAAGGAGTAAGATGTTTTCTATGACTTACTATCTTTTTAAAAGGTAGCTAACAGAAAAAATAATCAAAGAATTGGATGATATCGCGGGAAAAATTTATTTACAATTTGTAAATTATTGACATTAATAATCTTAAAAATGTACAATTTTATTGATCTAGCTTTCTGACATGATATGGCATATACACAAAACTACTGATATATATGAACTGTATATTTGAACCTGCGGAGTCTCAGAAACCTCACGATATTTAATAAGTGTGGGTTCTGCAATAAAACAAAACTTCAAATTGCAGTTGAACATTATCAACTAAAGAAATGGTCAAAATGAGCTCATCACACGTTGAGAAATGGCTCAGCGTTTAGGATGTTAAAGAGACTCATTATGGTAGATAAAATAAACATAAGGGATAAATGAAAAGTACAAGTTTATCCCTTAAATATAATATGGCTATAAATTAACATCCCATTAAGTGATTGATATAGTGGACATTAACTATATATAAATAAGTACACCAAAGATGATGCAAACGGAATTCTATTTCCTTTAGAATATCAGCAAATTGACAATAAGAAGGGAAGTACTCTGGGATGTTTTAAAAACAAACGCATAGTTGGACATTCCTGATAAACACTTTCTACTAGCTTGTGATTTCCGTTTTGCTTTTTATTTTACGTAATTTCTGCCAGTCTAAACACAACTACTAATAATAAAATGTTGCTTGTGCACAAACATCAAAAGAAAAAGCAAATAAACAAAGAGGGGGGAAAAACACTTATGCTACGGAAGCACTGTGGGACGACTTCTCAGGAATGCAATTATTCATAAGAAGCCCAAACATTTACTTGATCAGTGAATAGAAAGCACAGATTAATGGCTATGTTGCCTTCAATACCCATAAAAAAATGAAATCCATGACCTGGAAGTGGCTGATGTATCTCAGCCAACCTTGCTACTTTTTTTACTACTAAATGGTATGCAGAATATTTAATATTCTTTGCAGAAAATATGAGGGTGGAAGATATTTTAATGTTACAAGATGCTTTCCCCATATTTTCCTTATGCGATGGAAAAAAAATGGATAATGTTGTGTACTGACATTTCCCTGATAATTTTTGATATTGTTTAGAGAAGGAGTAAAGGTGTATTTATCCAAATAATGCACCCCCCCCAACCAATTTAAAATAAATGGGAACATGTACATAAACAGAAAATAAGTACAAACATTCAGGACTTCTCAGAGCTATTCTTGGCAATAAAAACAATATAGGACAAGAAAAAAGTACATAATTTACACCAAGCAATTTCTAACAAAATGTATTCAGACCTGCTAAGTCACGTGGTCTACCCATGTGATACACGATTTTCCCGTCACTCGGTAGGCCTAAAGGAAAAAGCTTACGTGATTAAAATCAGGGCTTTTAATGCTCAAAACGACAGCACTTGTGTATGAGCAGCCCTTGTTGGTTGCTCGGCAGAGCAGCCGGCCACCCTTTGTGGCATGACACACCCCTTTTATAGGTGTGGCCACAATCCCCTCGACTGTCGTGCACCCTCTCACCTAATCCTAGACCTGCCAAACGTTGGCAGGTTCTAATTTTATTGTAGTTTTTACAGTTTAGAGACTAATTGCGGGAGGGTTATTGCTTTACAGTTGAAACCTCACACCCTAAATATATTGAAACTCAAGAAGTATGGACATTAGGGGGAAAAAATGCAGCTCTAGGCCTTGTTGTCCTCTGCAAGACCATGTTATCCTATTCAATAAACACACCTCTAAAGAAGAGTATTACAAGTCAATCTAGACGTTTAAATATTCTAGCGTTTCCACGTTCTTTCCTCTGCATTTAAGGATACTCACAGCTAAACTACCGACAGCATAATAACTTTGTATCACTTTTCCGCTGGTTGCTAATATTTCATTCACTCGAAATGTTTCCATATCAACAATCCTACGGATTACAATGCATCAAACAGTTCAACAAAACACCAGTGTCTTTCCTTCCTGACAAACAGGCAGCTTTTCTGTACTTTGCTTAGGAAATAATAAACCTCAAACAAATCTCCACGAGGATTCACTGAACGACCAGAAACTATATATTTATTAATGAAAGAGGCACGGGCTTCGGATCCTGCCAAAAATATTCTACGGCTGGATAAACAAATGTTCAATTAAACATACACAGCTTTAAACAAATGCTTAGAATGCTGGGGAAGAGGAGATTCCAACAGTTGTTCTTTTATATCCTTTGAAAAGAACAAACCCAGGATATAAAAGAATATTCTGCCCTTTATTTAGAGGAGAGTGTCACAAAGTATCTCTTGTTAATACAAATTGATTACGTCTGACAGTGTGAGCTTACAGGCGTCAAGTATCCACTGGGAGAAGAATATTTCAAATTGTTTTATTTAAAAAGGGCCGCAACTTATCATAGTTATGTAAGTAAAATGTTTGACTGTAAAAGCAAGGACTTGACAGATCTTCAGGTTCCTCCATTAATTTTACGAAAAAGACTTACAAGGATACTCTAGGGTTTAAAGGGAGGAGGATGAAACAGTGAGCCCCCTCTATACTCCCCTCTCATTTTAACCCTTTATATTATTATTATTTATTTTTTAATCTTTCATGAAATCTATTCTTTGGCTACCTTGGCTCTGGTCACTTGTGCCATTTTACTTGTAAGCTGCAGCATATCACGTGACTGTAGTAAGGCATCCAATCCACATCTCTCTTTGCCGAGAGCACTGCGTGCCATTAGTGCAAGCTGATTCCCACTCAGCACTCAGATTCTTGGTGGGACTAATCTTGTTCACAGCTGAATCAGCCCTTGGGAGAAAGAGGAATGGGGGCACTATGACCACTCAAACTGAGTGATCACAGTTCCTAAGGTGTCCGTTCAAATTGGTCACTTCAGTTTTCAACCACAATGATATAATGTCAGGTTAATTGCCTTTAATTTTCATTTTACTTTGTCACAGTAGTACTTATTCACCATAAATTCAATGCAGTGTAATTCCTCAAAAGCAATACCTTAAACTTAAACAGGAAAATGTAATATGGAATTATTAGGCATATACCTGCATTAACAATGCATTAACGAGATTGAGGAAATTCAGTAATTGCTATTGCTTAGAGTTGTTGCAAACAGAGGTGAAAATCACTAGGGATGCACCGAAATTTCAGCCACTGAAATTATCCCCTCAAAGGCTTTCCGCCTCCCTGACCTGACCCCTGCGATCGGCGTCTAATGGTGCGCGGGAACTGGAAGCAGTGGGTCTGTGCACCCGATGCAGGAGGACATGCATGGAGACCGCTGGAGGAGCACAGGGACAATCAGTACTGGCCACCCTCATTGGGTGAGGGCAGACTGATTTGCATATGGAGCATTCATCCCTGTAATGGCACAAGCAAGCTAAAACCTTGTGAGACCCGAGCGGGCACCCACCGTAGAGCAGGCCACTAGTGCTGTTGCTCATCCTCTCCTTTCTCTCACAAAGTATGTGGATGTAGGTGAGTATGTGTAGGCAACGCGATCTTACTCCCCCCCCCCCAAAAAAAAAAGAATCAGTTATCTGAACATGGGTCTGGATGTCCAGCCGAGCAAGTCGGGCCTTCAAGACCAGGTTCAGAAGACTGATTTTCAGTTTCGGTTTTCGACCGATCTGATCCCGAATATCCGGTATCGGCCCGAAATTTTCATTTCAGTACATCACTAAAAATCACCATTGTGGTAACCATCATAACTTCAGTGATCCAGACAGGAAAACTCTTGTTGTTTGAGAAAGCATTGAGTTTCCTTTAGGTTTTGAAGAAAGAAACAATATTTGGTAGAAATAAATGAATTAACCTAAACTTGCTAAGGGGAAATTGTAATTAGTACCGTATTTTTCGCTCCATAAGACGCACTTTTTCACCAAAAAAGTGGGGGGGGGGAAGTGTGTGCGTCTTATGGAACGAATACTGGACGTTGCAGTGTTCGGCTCCCTGCGAGCGTCCGAAGCTATGGAGCTTCGGCGCTCGCCTTGGGGAACCACGTCACCAGCCGAGTTCTCGCGAGATCGCGGCTGGTCACGTGGCTCCCCCAGGCGAGCGCCCAAGCTCCATGCCGCTGGACGCTCAGAGGGAGCCGAACACGCTGCGACGGTAGGAGCTGGGGCAGTATATCCACGAGAGGAGCTGGGGCATTATCCACGAGAGGAGCTGGGGCATTATCCACGAGAGGAGCTGGGGCATTATCCACGAGAGGAGCTGGGGCATTATCCACGAGAGCTCCTGGGGCATTATCCATGAGAGGAGCTGGGGCATATCCATGAGAGGAGCTGGGGCACATCCATGAGAGCTCCTGGGGCATATCCATGAGAGCTCCTGGGGCATATCCATGAGAGCTCCTGGGGCATATCCATGAGAGCTCCTGTGGCATATCCATGAGACCTGCTGGGGCATATCCATGAGAGCTGCTGGGGCATATCCATGAGAGCTGGGGCATATCCATGAGAGCTGCTGGGGTATATCCATGAGACCTGCTGGGGCATATCCATGAGAGCTGCTGGGGCATATCCATGAGAGCTGGGGCATATCCATGAGGGCATATCCATTATTACACTATTTGATTCAGAATATTTTTTTTCCTGTTTTCCTCCTCTAAAAACTAGGTGTGTCTTATGGAGCGAAAAATACGGTAAATACTGGATCTTTATTTATTTTCAATTTAAGAATTTTTCTGTTAAGTATTTGAATTATCTGAAATGTCTTTTATAGAGCGAGGAGATTTTTTTTTCTTTCTGGCCATCCCTTTATTTTTTAATATTCTATACAAAATGTGAATGCACTATAAAAATACATCTTGAGGATTTAATCGGTTACGTTATCTAGGATGGAATCCATATAATGTGAATATCAGTAAAATGGAAAGAAAATGTAAGTTAATTTGGGTAATTTGATATTGCAATACATAAGGGCATAGGCACGTACAGGGGGTGTGCCCAGGTACACCCTAATGGTGGGTGAAGAAGTCCTCTTTCACTTCTTACATTGACATTTTAGGTGTTCCTTATCGGATTCATGAAGAATAACTTAAAAACTGACTGTATCTCTCATTACAGACTTGTTACATGTAACATAAAATGTGCATTTTTGCAAAATCTGCTGAGAATAAGGTTTCGCTTAATATATGTTCCATGGGTGCACACCCTAATGTAATGATTTGTGCATGCGAGTGCATAAAGAATCAATGTGACTCTGGGCACAACAATATATTTTGAATGTCTATCTATTTCATAAATCCAAGTTTCTTTTTACCCCTAACCCTGGATTACAACCCCCCCGGACCTCCCCCTGCAGGAATACAAATATATTCCTTATCAGATGGCCATTAGGAAATGTAAAAAGGAACGTTCTAAAAGCAGAAAATAATTACATACTTAAACTAGAGCTTGATATCCTGTGACCCGTAAAAGCAGGAATCAATATATTTACAATGAACAGGACACCTGCACAAATAAAAGTGCTCTAGTTACACATACCTTGTTTTTAAGGTCTGGCAAACATCATGGGGATAGGATCATCTATTAGTCCTACTATTAGTCTTTTAATGTCAAACGTGATCACGATTAAGTGATTAAACGCCAACATTTTTCATTAATCTTCACTTTTTCTTTCTGGTCATTAATTTTCCAATTAAAACACAAAGTTATGTTTCAGAATCCAAAACTGCACACGCATTTTTCATGAATAGACTACTTTTAAATTTCAAAAGACAAATATGGCCTGTGCCTTGGAATCTCAAGCCGTCCACATAAGACACATCTTCCTAGTTAAGGAAAGCAAGGGTTTTCAATTGACAAACCTGAAACCTTCTAGCTTGCAAAGCTATAGTTGTATGTGCTATTCTCCAGCTGGTCACATATTAACGGCTCTTATACAAAGTAATTAATTACAGTAAGGAGCCACGACAGAATAATATATATGAAAAGTAGTAAACTCTTTCAAGGAAGCTAATATCCGTTTAATAACCACAATATTTTTTATAAATGTGTACTGAAAAGAACACACAAATCCAGCAGGAAGAGATAAAAACATTGGCACAGGTCCACTTGCCAGCCAGCTGTATAGGGCAGATGAAAACAAAAATGTCAATCGAAGCACTGGATGTATTTCAGAATATGGCAGGTGATAATGCATTTGGCATAGCAAATACATTGAACAGAAATCTACGCACTGTGAAATTCTGAGCATCCAAACCTCATCAGAAACAAGCATTTTATATATGTATAGTAGATATTGGAAGCATTTGTTTGGAAATTGTACTACAAAAAATACCTTTACATTATAGATCTACAACAGAAGAATAAAAGCACAAATGTATAGGTGTACCTCAACAGCTTTGGCTTAAATTAGCGCCTCTATGCTTATGATACTCCGATCTACCTCTCTACCCCTGATCTCTCTCCTCCTGTCCTTTCCAAAGTCAGTGACTGTTTATCTGGCATCTCCTCCTGGATGGCCCCTCACCGCCTAAAGATTAACATGTCCAATACTGAGCTTCTACGAATTCCTCCCTCTAATGCCTCCCCACCTCCTGACTTCTCTATCATGGTCGTTGTATCACTATCTCCCCAACTCCCTTTCCTTCATCCCCCACATTCAGTCTCTTTCCTCCTGCCGTTGCCAACTACGTAATATTTCCAGAATTCAACCATTTCTTACCGCTGACACCACAAAGCAACTCATCCACACCATTGTAATCTCCCATCTTGACTATTGTAATAATCTTCTAGTTGGCCTCCCTCTCTGACTCTCCCCCCTACAATCCACTTTGAACGCCTCCACCAGGCTCATCCACCTCACCCGCCGCTCTGTCTCTGCTGCTCCACTCTGCGAATCCCTTCACTGGCTCTCCAACCACTGCAGAATTAAATTCAAAATCCACATCCAGACCTACAAAGCTCTAATTCAGCTCTCCGATACCAGTCCTCACTAATCACCAAATACACCCCAGCCCACTCCCTAAGATCAAACCGTGACCTGTGTCTAGCTTCACCTCGCAGCTCCTCTTCCTATAATAGACTGCAGGATTTCTCACGCACAGCCCCCATCCTTTGGAACTCTCTTCCTTGCACTGTCAGACTTTCCCCTAGGTTCTCTTCCTTCAAACGTTCTCTTAAGACCTTCCTATTTAGGGAAGCCTACCACCCGACTTACTGACGCAACCAGTCCATCACTCTCACCTTGCAGTCCTCTCCTCCTGTTTCCACGGGAATATGGACCTCGTTTTTCCTCCTGTACTGATTTGTCAATTGTTTTTCAATGTATTGTAACCCTGTCTATATTGTGCCCTTTGTAAAGCGCTGCAGAATATGCTGGCGCTTTATAAATAAAGAATATTAATAATAAAATTGTTAAAAATCTAGGCATAACCAAGAAAAATTTAAATCCCTTTTCATTATTTCTAGAATACATCTGCAGTTAAAATCAAAGAACACAATAAAAGTACTGCCCATTTGTGATCAGTTATTGTTTATAATCTGCAACAGTGTACAATGGGAAACATGTTCAGCACCTTCACCCAAGAGTTAGATATTATGCCATGATCTTGGGACATAGTCTGCTATGTAAGAGTTAAAGTCTCTGCAAACTATATCTAATCCATTTTGATTCTGTTAATGATTAAAATGCAGTTTTACACACCTGTGACCATTAGGGAATACAACTAGGTTGTGTTGGTATGGGCGGGTCAAATCAAACGTTCAAAGAAAAATGCAAGATGAGAGATCCAAGGAGTCAGACGTGGGCCGCTCACATACCCTGCCGCCTTAAAAAAATGGAAGGTGACATTTCACAGGGTGATGTAAGGGGCAGTCACATACATAACCTTTTTAAAAAAAAAAAAGCTGAAAATTGCGACGAGTGAAAGGTGGAGAATCCTATGTTTGACCTGCCCATGTGTTTTCTTTTGGGAAGTGGTATAAAGGGTAGTCAAAGCACAGCCTTCTTCAATTTTGAGTCGTTTTGTTTTTAACAAGTTAGTGAATTTTTTAAATAAATCTCAATAACACAGAATCTACCAGAAATAATGAAACGAATAATGAAACGGATTGCAGGCTATTGCGACTTGAAACTCTGGACACATTGGAATTGTTTTCTTTTTACAGATAATAAGACAGATCTAACAGTATCTTTATGAAATACAGAATATTTCCACACAGAGATTCTCTGACCAAAGCAGATACCCACTTCAAGCACTAAAAACCACTGCTATGGAATTCAAATCATGTTCCCTCCTCAACCTACAGTGATAACATGTATATAATAGGCATACAAATTGCTGGTTACTATACAAAGAAAGGAACAGTGGAAAATATACAGCTTGGGCATTCTGAATGTGAATATAACAAGTTAATTTAATGGTGTCAAATATCCCCTACCAGCAAGCTTTCCATGACCTGTGCTACAGAACTGTGGAGGTCTTCTCTCTACCCTGAACAATCTCAATCAACAACCTCAGGACAGCATTCCAGAGGTTTGGTTGATGCAGGCACATTGTGTATTCTACTGGTCCATTGAATTTGTCAGTGTCACTCGAAGCCTCTGTATGGAGACAGAGAGGCATTTGATTGGCCGATTGCATGCTAGCCACACATGTATTGACCGTCAGGAGACTGGGCAAGCCAAAAGAGCACAGAGTGAGACTGCACTGAAGGAGAGTTTTACACACTATGTTAAAAACGGTAGGGGTTGGGCCAGCAGGGTATTATACTTAAGTGGTCGCGCACTCTGATACTTTGCCTTTTGTCTCCCTTTGAAGGCAATCTTGATAGTCAACAGAAGCAAATGTTTTCTAGGTTACAGGTCAGAATTGTAAATATGTAAGTAGTGAGATGCCTTATAATATGGGGGGAAAGAGCCCACTGGTGTTAGAGTGTCTTTCTCTGGTTCCATGTGTCATTCCTTTCAATAATTAGGAAGATGAGCATGATGCAGTGGGACATTTTTCAGTGATGTAGAGGATAAAGCAAGAGAATTCAGCTTCTCCATATGGTATCATTCTGTGACAAGACTTGTGGAACCTAATGTTTGTATTTGAAATGGCTGTAAAGGACAAAAGGTGCCAGTTCCTTAAATTCTACTCTTAAGTGGTTTAGCTGCTTGGTCCAATGGAACCTACAATATAATCAAATCCTAACCAGAGTGAGGACACAAAAGTGAAAAGACTGCAGTATTAAATAGCCTGTTAATATAGGAATATTAGATGATGCATTTTACAACTTACAGAAGCTCCAGGGAAATCGTCAGAAAGTTCAAAGGGCTCCTCGGGAATCCAGTATCCAGTCTCCAAAGACCACAAAACCTGAAACAAGACAAGAAGTTTATAATCTAATCAAAAAATTTCATAACAATGTGATAAATTAGCATCTTGCTATCCAGCACTCAACATGTGTTGTGGTATGGTATTCTCAAGATCCATTCTTTGCCAATTTATTTATTTATAAAAGGATTTTACCAGGAAGGATACATTGAGATTTCTCTCATTTTCAAGTACGTCCTGGGTTCAAGAACATTAAAATGTTACAGTTGTTACAGAAATAAAGTATTACAATGCAAGATATAAAAATAACAAAAAAAAACCCCACAAATATACAGATTAACAGAAAATAAATATGTAGGAAACATAGTGACTATGTTACATGTTTACAGGTGCATTCCTTATTGAGGTATGTTAATAGGGAGCTCTTAAGGGACTTTAGACTGGGGGAAGATTTGATGGCGTCTGGGAGTTTATTCCATAATTGTGGTGCTCTGTAGGAAAATGAGGATGGAGCCACTGTCTTTTTGTACTGTGGTATTGCAAGTAAGGTGCTGGTCCTGGATCGGAGGTTATAGGATGAGGGAACTGCTAGGGGAAGCAGCCTATTCAGGTAGGGTGGCAGCTTCACAGAAAAGTTCTTAAACACCAGGTTGGAAAGGTGAAGGGTACTTTTAGACTTCAGCGACGGCCAGTTTAGCTCTTTTAACATGTCACAGTGGTGGGTCAAGGTAGATCAAGGTAAGTATGCGTAAAACAAAATTATCTCAATAGTTTACTGTAAAATTAGTTTTGATGTTGTGCAAGACTTTTCCATTTGAAATTATATTTAATGTGCCATTCTTCAAAGCTTCTCAAACCATAAAAATAAACATTTCCACATACTCCTACCAACAGTATATCTCAGTCTCACCTCTGATCCCCTGCATATACAAATCCCTACTGTGCAAAAATCAACTCTTGGATAAAGTGAGCAGAAATAGTGAAGAAATCCAACACAACGTAGTTTATTAGAAATAAGGTTTATTCCATCACCAACAGAACAGAGGTCATATAGGTTTGTGTGGACAAAGATCTATGTGAGGTCGAAACCTCTGTTCTGTTGGTGATGGAATAAACCTTATTTCATATATACCACGTTGTGCTGGATTTTTTCAATATTTCTGCTCTCGAGGCCTTGGTGTGAGGACCTCCTCCAGCTGTGGACCTAATCGAGTATGTGAGTACATCTTCTGTACCTTGGATAAAGTGAGATAGGAACAGGTGATACCTGTAGACATTTCAGAAATTCAATTATACATTATTTGACCAAAAGTTTGTATTTTTCTCTTCATTATACATTATTGATCATGTCACAACCCTCCAGGATAGCCAGGGGTAGGTGGGACACTTATTTACAGTATCAAAAGTTGCTTTGAACAGTAGTAGACGACTTGGTAATGTCGAACTCTTCAGCAGAAATGTTGCTGTTCCGGATGTCACATTAAATTCCTATTAATCCACGCAAAGGAGTGCTTGGTATTCCATTTGCTAATTTTGTTTTGAATAATTACAGTGACAGAAAAATCATTTGAGATCAACCCAGCTAACAAGCTCAGTATGATTTAGATTAGTAAGATTGCGATTGCCTTTTTTTTATCCAGTATAGATCACATCCCATCTCTTGTATACCCCTCAGATACCATGAAGAAGTGGAGCTTTCATTTTGTTTGTTTGTTATAAATAAAATTACAAAAATTCCAGACATTGGTTAATATTTTCTCAGCATGGCAATAAGCGTTAATGGGTTTTAGTAGGAAAACAGGGGGCCCTATTCCCTAGTGAACGCCAAGTAGCATTCGGGTGAGTAATATTAACATCAGGATAAGTGATATTAGCGCATGCCCCCATATTACCTTCCTAATGCTAATTAGGAATCAGTTTGTGTATCAGTGATTGTGCTAGCTTGCACGCGCTTATTGTTAGGGATGCACCAATACCACTTTTTTAAGGCCGAGTACGAGTACCGATACTTTTTAAAAGTACTCACCGATACCGAGTACCGATACTTTTATTTAATGTCATGTGACGCTTTCCAATAAGAACAGACCTCATATAAAAATTTATATGAGATTTGCCCCCAGCGCACATGGATTTGCCCCAGCTCTGATGGATATGCCCCCAGCTCTGATGGATATGCCCCCAGCTCTAATGGATTATGCCCCCAGCTCTAATGGATTATGCCCCCAGCTCTAATGGATTATGCCCCCAGCTCTGATGGATTATGCCCCCAGCTCTGATGGATTATGCCCCCAGCTCTGATGGATTATGCCCCCAGCTCTGATGGATATGCCCCAGCTCTGATGGATTTGCCCCCAGGTCCCATGGATTTGCCCCCAGGTCTCATGGCTTTGCCCCCCAGGTCTCATGGATTTGCCCCCCAGGTCTCATGGCTTTGCCCCCCAGGTCTCATGGATTTGCCCCCCAGGTCTCATGGATTTGCCCCCCAGGTCTCATGGATTTGCCCGCAGCACTCATGGATTTGCCCGCAGCGCGAACGCTGGGGAAGCTGGCCGCATGCATGAAAAGCACGCGGCCAGCGTTTCCCTCCGGCGCGCCGCGATACTCACACATCCCGAAGTTCCGGTCGCTTGGTAGTGATGCGATCACGTGGCTGCCGGGCGCATCTGTGACGCTGCCTCCAGCCGAGAGGCAGCGTCACAGGAGCGCCCAGTGGCCGCGGGAACGCATCACTGCCAAGCGACCGGACCTTCAGGATGGGTGAGTATGTGGCGCGTCGGAAGGGAACGCTGGCCGCGTGCTTTTCATGCACGCGGCCAGCTTCCCCAGCCCAGCGGATACCGGCAAGCCGGCCCAGCGCCGGCTTCCGGTATCGGCGGGATGTATCAGGCCATTTGCACGAGTAACAAGTACTCGTACAAACGGCAATATCGGCCCCGATACCGATACTAGTATCGGTACGTCCCTACTTATTGTACTTTGCATTCCCTATACTTGACAAAGGACCCAACCAAGGACCTTAACCCAGGACATACTTGAAAACGAGAGAAATCTCAATGTATCCTTCCTGGTAAAAGATTTTATAAATAAATAATAAAATAGTGAGCTCAAACAGTAATTAGCGTTAAGATAGGCTAGGTATTACAAAGTCCTAACGCTAATTACCCCACCGTTGGGTTAACCGATTTTTTTACTGGCACCCATAAGCTGGTGCTAACCGATTCCACTTTTGCAGAATCAGCACCAGCTAAAGCCCCCAATAAATCTGATACTCCCTTCTCATACCTCGGCAAGAACGGCAGCCTGATCTGCTGCTTCAGGCAGCCAGGAAAAGAGTGAGACTGCAGACAAATAGTCCCCAGTCTACATCCGTGGTGCTGCGTGATCTCACGAGATCGTGCAGGGCTTTCGGCCCAGCAGTGCAACCCTCCATGGAGTCCTATGGACTGCAGGAGGTGAAATTTGCAGTGGCACGGAAGTGCTACTTTGAGAATCCAGAGGGGTAGCGCTGCATTCTGGGGCAGAAGTAGAGCCTGTCCTGGAATATGTTCTAAAATGGGGATGCTACTAGGAAACCTGTAGGCGCAGGTTTTCCCCATTTTAGCGCCTAACAGGGAATAGGGCTCAGGGCCTATAATTTGATTCATAGACGATTATGATATTTTTTTTTTACCAAAATAAATCTATAACAATTTTAAAAACTTTAGAGTTAGAATAATAAAAAAGCATCCCATTTATATTTTAACAGCAATCCTAGTCCCATCACCACACGCCAGATACACCCCGTAAAGAATGTTAGCAGAGATAATCCGTTTTACAGAGGGCTTTTGGAATGTTTAAGTTAATGGATCATTATGTGAATCTCTGCATACCATGCCAGTATCACACAGCAGTTGTGTTGACATTAGTTGTTGTTAATCCAGCTTGTAAAGTGTTTCTGCATCTTCAAAGAGAATATCATCAGATGTTACTAAACAGATTGCTTACCACTGTCAATGTTAATGTTTGGAAATATGCTACACTGTCCAAAATATAGCAGTAGGAGTGATGGCACGGGGGATCTTTGGTTGGTTTTAAGCTACTGCATATAAAATGTAAAAATGTCAACATAAGATTTAACATGGAGCAGACAATAAAAGTCAAAGCAAGTAATTTCAAATAAGCATCTAAAAACTGTGCTGGATCACGCTCCATACATTGCACTAAAATAATTCTATTGGAAATCAAAAAAGCCAGGGATAGATTCCAAGTCTGCTGTAAGCTTAGGATCTCCATCAATGTCTATGCAGTGCTACGTTTACTGATGCTCTGGATAATATTCCACCAGGCCTGGAATCTAGACTCCCAAGTTAGAAAAAACAACTGATAAAAACAACAAAAACATAAAAACCACTGACGAAAGCTGTGTATATAAGCTAGATTCGTCTGACTATTCACACAATTTTGCTGTTTGTCAAAACCAGTGCTATTTTATACCATTCATTGAGTGCTGTAGCATTCCCTGATGCGGGGGTTCCAAGAACATCAGGGACCCACGTTTGCTGACCCCTGCCCTGGTGTATTCTAAATGCAATACTAACAAGCTACAATGTTGTTTGTTTTTTGAGAAAGGATTTTAGAAGGATACATTGAGATTTCTCTCGTTTTCAAGTATGTCCTGGGTGGCGAGTATGTACCGTTAGGGGTCTTGCCCAAGGACACTGGAGAGGTGCTCTTGCTGGGAAATGTGGAAAAATGGGGTAGAATCAGTGAGAAAAAAGGAACTTAATTTTAGTACTACAGCAGTTAACTGACTAAACATTACATTCATCTTTACCAAACGTTGATATTTAGCAGGGCTAGTCAGAGAGAGGTGAAAACCTTGAGAATTGGCAGGAGAATGAACAATCTAGAGAAAATAGCCAATTTGGAAAGGGAGATAAATAGGAGAATTTTCCTGGTTTGACTATTTTGACCTAGAATTTTCAATTCTCCAGTCATTCTCAAGGTTTTTTTCTGAATAGCCCTGTACGTATCCTAGACTGTGTAGGAAATGTATAAAAATTTATTTTTTAAACTATTTTAAAAGGCCCTTTGAAGGAACACGCTACTCATCCTGACCGCTTTAGCTTTTTAAACTGGCAAGGATGTGTAAAGCCCCCCCTCCTTTTTGCTGCCCCAATTTGGAGAAAAAGCTGGATGAAGTGGAAAAACTTCCTCCAACCCACCCAGTGTCACCAATACCTGCAAAATAAATGGCTGAGAGGATCTGCAAATGAGACGGATTTACAGTGATATGGTTGACTCGAGTGGAGCCCTATCGTCTCTTTTTTAATTAATTTTTTTCTAATTGCCTTAATTTAATACTCCACTCTGCATTGTAAACGCTTCTATAGACTTACATAAATGATCATATTTGTAATAATATCACTTAAAACTTATGTTCAATATAAGAGACTGTTTGTAGGGATTGCCGGGAATCTATAATTACTGCCCACGTTGTAATGGGGCATTAATTATAGAATGGACACTTTGTAATAAACTAATATTTTTTCTTTTTTGTTCAGGAATGAAGTAACCTTAACACGTTTTTTTCTGTAACTCATTTACATAATTTTTAAAAGTGTTTAATAAAACTGTATACTACCTACTGTGATTCAAATATGGTAAATGAAGGTAATCTCAAACTAACATTATAAAACCTTAAACTGTATTTCAGGTTGGGGCATAAGCTGCTCTATGGATATGGGAGTCTCATTATTAGAGTGGTAGAAAAAGACATTACAAATAGAGAATTAAAGGCACAGAACTATTAATACAGGGGGAGAACAAAACCACTCCTTGATTTCAAGTAGTTATAAAAACAAAACTTATTGTAAGGATTATAAATATGATGACCGCATCACCTCTTCCCATGATAGACTGCAGGATTTCTCACGCGAAGCTCCCATCCTCTGTAACACTCTACCTCTGTCAGACTTTCCACTAGTTTCTCTTCCTTCAAACTCTCCCTTAAGACATTCCTATTTAGGGAAGCCTACCACCAGACTCTCTAATACACCTCACTGCCCCAACCAATCCATCACTCTTATTTTGCAGTCCTCTCCTCCTGTTTCCACCCCCAACCCTTCTAGATTGTAAATTCCCACGGGAGTAAGTAAAAGGTTTCCTCCTGTACTGATTTATCAAAATGTTGTTCATTCTCAGTGTTGTATCCTTGTCTATATCGTGCCTATTGTTCAGCGCTGCAGAATATGCTGGCACTATATAAATAAATAATAATAATATTATTAATTCAAAAAAAATTATTTTCTCTCCAACGGAATCTATCCAGTCTATTCACTAAAGGGTGAAACTCAGGAGAACTGCCAGGAGACAATAACAATCTAGACCAAATAGCCGATTTGTGGATCAAACACAACAAACTTTATTTAAATACTGACAAAACGGTCACCATGATCTTTGGAACAGCACCTAAACTACATAAATTGCAAAATCCCCATCTATGTGTCAGGACAAGATCAAATGGCACACTGACCACAGTCACTTCTCTCAAATATCTCTGTATGTGGTTAGACCCAAATCTATCCTTTGGCCCCCAACATCGAAAAACTCATCTAAACTTGATCCCAAACTAGGTGCCCTGTACAGAAACAAATCCTGCCTGAGCCCCGTGGTAAGAAAGCAGATTGTACAACAAATGCTTATGCCAGCCATTGAATACGGAGATGTAGTGTATGCAACTGCCCCGCAAACACACCTTCAGAAACTTACTACATTGTATAACTCATTCTGCCGCTTTGTGCTACAGTGTAACTATATGACCCACCATTGTGACATGTTAAAAGAGCTAAACTGTCCGTCGCTGAAATCTAGACGCACCCTTCACCTTTCCAACCTATTGTTTAAGAGCTTCTCTGGGAAGTTGCCACCCTACCTGAATAGACTGCTTCCCCCAGCAGTTCCCCCCTCCTATAACCTCCGATCCAGGTCCTGCACCTTACTTGCAATACCACAATACAAAAAGAAAGTGTCTCGATCCTCATTTTCCTACAGAGCACCGCAATTATGGAATAACCTCCCAGACGCCATCAAATCTTCCCCCAGTCTTAGGTCACTCAAGAGCTCCCTATTAACATACCTCAATACAGAATGCACCTGTAAACATGTAACATAATGACGGTTTCCTACATATTTATTTTCTGTGTAAATCTGTATTTTGTTTTGTTTAATATCTTACATGCTATTAGCATTGTATTTCTGTAACAACTGTAACATTTTAATGTTCTTGAACCCAGGACATACTTGAAAACGTGAGAAATCTCTATAAATAAATAAATATATTTGGAAAGGGAGATAAATGGGTGAATTTTTCTGGTTTGCCCATTTTGACCTAGAATTTTCACTTTTCCTGCCAATTCTCCTGAGTTTCATCTTTAGCAAATAGACCTGTATGTGCATTCCTCCAACTGCCAGAGGACAGTGAAATCGAAGATGGCACTCACCCCACAGCAACGCAGCTGGTGCAAGTTGGAATTTGCTAGAACAGTCTTGTGACTATGCAGTATGCGTTCAAAGCAAATTTAATGTGGAATGGATAGGCTTACTAACAAGTCCATTTTGTTGTACAAGAATTTCATTGAGAAAGGATTCCTTTTTGCTCCGAGGACAGTGGCAGGTGGGGAGTTTGACTGGGGCGGTACACCTGTCAAACTGTAACGCAGGTGTCCTAAGGCGAGATCAGGGAGGACAGAAACCTCCCGTGGAGCAGAAGGGCAAATTAAACAATTAAGCTTTTATCCTGTGTGAATCCATTTATGTTTTTCAAAGGATGAGGACATTCAGGCTATCAGTCTCGGTGCAAGTTGTTGATCGCGTCAGAGAAACCTTTAAACGCAGTCCCAAGAAGTCAATGCGCAGAGCTAGCCGAGAGTAACACGTCCTGTAAAGCATGGTAAGCAAGATCTTATACAAACGCTTGCGGTTTCACCCTTACAAGCTGCAATTAGTCCAAAAGTTACACCTGCAGGAATCTCCTGGTGTTAATGGAAAATTATGATAACCTGCTGTCAAAGATCATTTTGAGTGATGAGGCGACCTTCCACATAAGTTGAAAGGTCAACAGGCACAATGTGAGGATATGGGAGTGTGAGAATCCGTATGCCACACTGGAGGCTGAATGGGACTCTCCAAAAATGAACGTGTTTTGTGCTGTTCACAGACGACTGTGTACGGCCTGTTATCTCATTGTGCCCACTTTGTATTTAACAAAAGATCTGTTTTAATAAAATGAGTACATCTGAAAGACCACTGACACAAAAATATATATACGTGTGCTAGCTCAAAATGGTGATAAATATAGTGCTGTCATATACACTTGCTGCACCCGAGACATGTACCAAAAAATGTAAAAAAGTAAAAATTTAAAAAAAAGCAGTAAAAACTGGTAAATTGACAGTTTGAGAATGGAAAACAAAAATGAGTAAATGAAAACAATGCATTAATCTGATCTGCACCAATGAAATGAAGAAACGGTCACGTTTGGTGTAGCGGGAGTGAGGGTATGAGCCCCAGATGCAGTGAAACAATAGGCAGATGCAGGAATAAGGTCCAGAACAGAATACAAATAAATGGCAGCAAGTATGTCGTGGATGGTTAGGGACAAGGCTGAGTAAGGGCAGACTAGGTGGGAGGAAACATAGAGGCAGGGTAAACTGAAGAAAGGATATAGTAACAAGACACAGACACAGAGAGCAAGACACAAGGAACATACAAAAGGTTAAAGACAGCAGACAGACAGGACAGGAAAAAGGCTGGCTGGATACAGGCAAGAAAACAAGGACTGGTAGCGGAGGCTCGGTAGGCACACGGATGGTGGCTCTGGAAGACACAGGGCACAGCAGGAGGCTTGGAGGGAACACCATTGGGGCTTAAGGCTCGGGGAACGCAGCAGCAGGCTCTGGAACACAGCTTGAGGCATGGAGAACAAGAGGCTGGGAGGTGAGCAAACGTCTTATAGAGCAACATACACCAAGTGTTAGGGAATGCTGAAGCAATGCCCTCTGGGAACTCCACCCTTATTTAGGTATTCACAGGACCGATAGAGAAGGCATCTGCAGGAGGCCTTGAGAGCAATTAAAGACCCTCCTTTATAACCACAGGTCATAGCAGGAAAGGTGCTGCCGTGGCAGGAAGGACACAGGTCTGTTTATGGGCTTTTGGGTGACATCTGGCCAGGTCGTGACAGAAACAAGCAAAAAGCCCAATAACAAAAAGTGAGAAGTTGACCTTCAAAGGTTAGAACACAAAAATAAACTGTGCGACAAACAACCTGGCACCCCGAATTTGTGCCTCCGTCAGTCTCTGGCTTTCTCCATGCTGGAACCCAAAATACATATTTCTCAGCCCAAACCTCCCTAAAATCACCAGACAGCACCAGTGTGTTAGAGTAACAGCAGAAAGACTCGCCCTTTACTTAAACATACAGATATATATCTTAACCCTTTCGCTGCGTTGGACGCGCTCAGCGCGTCCAACCGCATGTCACGTTGCGTGCGGAGGACGCGCTGAGCGCGTCCAGCCTTTGGGGTCAGCGTTCGGCCGGGTTCCGGTCGATCGCTGGCCCCCCCAGTGCAGGCTGACATCCTCGATGTCAGCCCAGCATCCGGAACCGCCGCCGGGCTAATTAGGTGTCATCGCGGCTGCGCGATGACACCTAATTCAGGCGCCCCCCCGCATGTGCGGAGGAGGCGCCTGAAAGGGAGGGGGGGGGGAGGTCCTTCGGACCTCTCTCCCTCCAGATCGGCGGCGTTGCGGGGGTTAACCCAGGCACCATTTGGAAGGGCACAGTCTGCCCTTCCAAATGGTACCTGGCATTAACCCCTGGGGAGCCGGATCACGAATCGGCGCTGAAAAGTGCCGGTTCGTGATCCTTTCCCGGAGCTGGCCGACATCTTGGAGGTCGGCCAAGCCTCCGGGAACTCCCCCTGAGGACTGGCGTCATCGTGCATAGCACGATGACGCCACTCCTGGAGTTAACCCCTAGCTGCCACCAATGGTGCAGATAGGGAGTTCATTGGAACTCCCTATCTCCTGATCCGTGGCAGCTAGGGGTTAAAGTTTGGTATTGTTGGATCGGCCAGAGCATGGCCGTTCCAACGATACCAAACTCGAATGTGAAAAAAGTTAGTAAAAAAAAAAAAAAAATTAAAAATAAAAAAAAAAAATATTTAAAAAAAAATTATAAAAAAAAAAAAAAAAAGTTTTTTTTCCTTTTTTTTGGTTTGTTAATGCAGCAATATTGTTCCCATTTCAATTATAATGTGAACAATGATGCTGCACTAACGATTTTTGTATGCGGTGCGTTTGTTAAAAATCGTGTAATTTTCCACAAAAAAAAATGTAACGAGACCCCATCTCTAATTTTTTTAACAAGCGCACCCCATACAAAATATAACCGCAATTGCTCGCATCTTAAAATGTGAAAAAAAAAACACTTTACACATTGCAAATTATTGAAAAATCTTATTTTATTGCATTTTTTGTTATAATATACAGACAGGTCATGATGTATACATATAATAATGACATATTATGAATCTGCCGAGTCTGACGGAAAGAACGATATATAATATGTCTGGGTCATATACTAAAATAAGCCTTAAAAACACGTTTAAACATGATGAGCAAAATCGGTAAAAATGACCTCAGCACAGAGGCGGGAAAAGCCTCAGCAGCGAAAGGGTTAAGGAAAATTCCCCCTTCATGAACAAAAACACAGATGAGAACCAATCCCACTTCATGAACAAAACAAAGATGAAAACCAATCACAGGGGAAGGAAGACCCATTCAAAAAGGTCAAACACATCCCAGTGTTTCCAAGGCAAAGCCTCCCTCCTCCCACACACACGCCCAGATCTAGGAGACAAAGGGACATGAATTGGGCCAGGGATTAAGGCCGGTTCCGGGGGGGGGGGTGTTGATGGAAGCATATGAAGCCAAAGGAGTCAATTGCTTACAGAGGGTGTACACTATATAGAGAGAGGATAGATAATACAGAAGGTGTATACTATACAGAGAGGGGGTAGTAATACAGAGGGAATGTACAGAGTGTATACAACATGACACTATAATAAACACATCAGGGAATCATAACACATACATCAGGGAATAGAGCATCTGGTCACAAACTGAATACACAGATGTAGACTTAACGGTGGCATACATATTAATCTATCAACATTCACAAAAATAGGACTTAAAAGTGTGTGTCTCTTAAGAACGAAAAACATACACCATTGGTTAAAAAACAAAAAAACAACTGGCATTAGATGCAATTTTTGGATGTATCCGATTTGCATTTTTGAGTCAAGCTAGTTTGTCTTTTTTCTAGGAAAGGAAAGTCATAACAGCCAAATGTCTTAAAACCCAAAATGACATTTTATCAGCTGATCTATGAGATTATAGGACAATTTGGTTTACAAATGATCATACAGTATAAAAACGCTGAGTGTCAAATGAATTATTTATGGATGAAAAAGTCTTTAGTGGCAGAGTTCTTCCCAAAACCTCATAAAATACATCACTCGACACCCAGGATGACCAATAGTAACACTGCTGAATGATTTGGCCGCTCGGGTTTGTAATAAAAACTGTGCGTCCAAGGAATCATGTCAGATAATAAACAGATAAAGAGGTTCACAGTGCTAGTATTTGACTGTGAGAACAAATAAATCTAAACGTTAATACCCAATTACATTGTATCAACACCGTGCATATTGTTTTAGTGCAATTATTCTAGGAGAAGAAAAAAATACTTTTGACTTGTAGATCCAAGATGAAATGTCCTGGCATTTTAGAGCCACAGATATTTGGACGGACCCGTCCTCCTCCCCTCCATGTCATAAATGAGAAATTTTGTCAAATTTTAACAGCCAAAACCTTATGAATACTCTCAGATACTTTAAGCATTTTGAATATGAGGAGAGTTGAGCGAATACATACCATTATGCAATTGGCAATAAAAAGCAAATGTCAATGTATTTAAGTTCAATACACTAACTGGTGGCCCTATTCCACCTTGCTGTAAAGTTAACGGCTGGAGCCATTATACAAAATGGCTCCAGCAATAACGTGTGTCACTTTGAACTTGGGGTATATCGGCCTAGAAATGTATTTAGGAGGTGCAGGCCTCGTGTTCTATATTATTTCCCTGCTGTCTTTTATGTTGAAGTCGCCCTGTGCCTGTAGAGTGAAGAGTGTTTGTGTAATGGCAACCTGTGTTATGTAGAAATTATGTTATTGTCTGTCTATTGTTCTGATCTATGTGTATCTGTTGCAATCTGCTGATGGGATTACTGTGTGCGTTATTTTAACCTTTTCCAGCATCCCCTCTCAGGAAAGCGTTATCTGTTGTAGGTTTGAGAGGTCTTTGTTGATCTGCTTTGTCAGGCAAACACTGCCCCATTACCTGGTTACTGTTACTATGGTTTATATAATTACTTTGTGGTCAATGTAGCCAAACTTATCTCCCCCTATGTAAAATGTGCTTAACTGTGACAGATTTTTGTAACAGGCTGTGATTACACGACACCCTATTGCTTCATGTCTGGACAGGACTTGTACACTTGAGGTGGGGAGCGGGGTGCAATTTTCCATTGGTCTCTAGGTCCACCTGGTTGCTGTACTAAACCTTACAGATATACAGTGTCATCTTATTTCTGGGGGATGCTAGCAAGGTTACTTAACTGTACCCATCATTAAGCTTTGTCTAAGATCTGGAGAAAAGCACAAAGCCTGCTGGTGAGAGAACGGGGGTCCGGCAAGGAAGCTGCATTAACAGATGTGACCCAGTTGGGGTATGGAGATCTGTTACAAGCAATTAACAACTATAGTTCCTATTCCAAGATTGCTGCTCAGCCATTGTGGCTCCTTACTGTACATTAAGAGCTCTGATACTTTATATAAATACAGCAGACGGAGTGTACTCTTCAATGCAGACATTAATGGATATGCCTGTACGTTGGCTAATGCTACCCCTTCTGTTTCAGAAGAAATTTATATCCGTGTTTAATGCTACTCATAACTTAGAGCCTACTAATCCCAGGAAGGTTAAAGAGGCATTCGAATTTTAAAGTTAACCTCAATAAATTCAACTTAAAAAAATATAAAGTAATTGAGACTTATTTATTTTCCTATTACGAGGTTTTACACCTATTCCTTCAACAGCCTGCAGACTTCAGCTGAGGGTTGGATTTTCTGCCACTATCTTTCATGCTGAGGAGAGGGAGTGGGCATTGACACCTTCTTACAGGACAGGTGGAGGCAGGAAAGTAACATTCAGGGTTATTCAAAGAGAATCGAAAAGTCAACGCACGTTTGGTGACTTTTCGTTCAATTTGGCACGATTTGGCGATCCCATTTCGGCGATCCTGCGGAGTATGCAGCAAGCACCACAGGGCCGTCGTAGTGCAGAGAAAAGCCGCCGCAAACCGGACGAACACTCACCGCAAAACCCAGCGAACGCTCACCGAAACCCGCAAAAACATCTGGATTAACCCCGCCGAACACGCCGGAGAAACCCGAGCAGCCGCCGATCACAGCGCAGAGCAGCGGCCGGAGAAAGCTGACACCGCAGACGAATGGAGTGAAAAGAAAAAAAAAACAGTACGTTTGAATGTTTGAAAAGTGAAACGCTGTTTGCAAAGAAACTACAGAATGAAAATGTATGAAATTTACAAATAAGATCCAATGAATCATAATAAAAAGGGCTGTTACAGAAAAAAGAAAAAACTATTTTAAAATAAAAAAAATAATAAAAAAATGGAATTTTATTTTGTAAAAATATCCGGAAAAATGCCTAAAAGATCCTAAAAAATCTATGAATAGAGACATTTTACTGCAGAATATTATAATCAACGGTTTATTTGATATTGAATTAAAATTAAGTAATATTTTTAACATTGAAGCCTATGGGATTCGCCTGAATAAACCTGTTGAATGAAACCACCGAACGGCAGGGCAATTTGGCAACTTTTCACTGCTGGTTTTTGTTCTCTGAATAGACGAAGCATTGCTTCTCTGTGGGGATTTCACTGCCCTCGAACAGGCACCGTATTTGAAGGCAATTCGCCAACATTTGGCGAACTGCCTGCTGTCTGAATAGCCGAATGGCCAGGAAAGGTAAGCGTATGCTGAATTTCAGTGTTCGGTTACCTTTCAGCCACAATTCGGTTCTCTTTGAATAACCCTGATAATGTTCAGGGTGATAAGCTACAAATGTCCTACATGTCATTATTTGGCTATCGTTTTTAAGGATTCATCATGATGCAGATTGATAGAAGATCTAATAAATATATATATATATTTAGGCTAGGGACAGATGAGCGCATTTTCTGCAGCCACCGTCAAAATGTACGTCGATGCGTGCGCACGCATTTTTTCACGGAATACGCTTAAGTGGTCAGACGATGCGCAATTCTGGACGTATTTCATGACGGTGGGGTAAAAAGAAGTCTAGGGAAATCCGGCTGTTTGAACGTTATGTTGGCCGCACACTAGCAGCGTCTGACATCTCCTAATCACGCACACACGCTGCTATGCGGCCGCAGCGCACTTTGTACGTCAGTAGCAGCGGTTTCACGTTCTGATAAAAATGCGTTCATTTGCTGGTTGCGTGGTGTCGGCGCACTTTCGTACGCACGTACTGCGTATATTGGCCGTCATTGGCCGTTATGTGCTGCTACTGCCGCCGTGATTTAGTGCGTCTGCACGCGCGTTCCGACTGCCCCACTCTGACCCTAGCCTTAGGGTAGAACTGAACACTACAAGAATATCCCTTTAATCAATCATAATAAATGATGACTACATCAATGTAAAATAATATAGCTAGAGGATTATATATTGGTTCATCTGTTTCTAACTAATAGCACTATTTGTATCATGTATAAAAATCACTGAACAAATGTATTCTTATTAGACGGGCATAGATTAGCAGCATCTCGGTATATTCTACATATTCAGAAGAAACACTTAATAAAACACTAAAGAGAGCAGTTAATTGTACAGTGCATCGGATAGGAAATCCATAGTTACAGAGGTAAAAAAAGACATGTGTAAATCGAGTTCAGCCTTTCACACATTACCTACTGCTGTTGATCCGAAAGAAGGCAAAAAACATAGTCTGAAGCGCTCACCAATATGCAACACACTGGGAAAAATTTCCTTCTTGACCCCAGAATGGTGTCAGATTTCTCCTTGGATCAAGAAGCTTACCCACATATTAAATATTATAACCCTTAATATTCTGTGTCTGCAGGAAGTCATCCAGTCATTGTTTAAAAGTCTGTACAGACTCTGACCCAACCACCTCAACAGGCAGAGACTTCCACAGCTTTATGGTTCTCACTGAAAAGAAAAAAAAATCCTATACTTCAGGCTGAACTTCCTTTCGTCCAGTCTAAATGGGGGACCTCGTGTCCTGTGTATAGACCTAGTAATGAATAGGGTTCCAGACAATGGTTATATATAAATATTTATATAAAGTTATCAGATCCCCTCTAAGGCGCCGTTTCTCTAAACTAAACAGATATTGTTGCTTTTTTCCCCTAACACATAAACTGGAAAATATTGAAGAATTCCACCATCAAGGTTTGACCCTCATTCACTTCAGAAGCATATGCTGCCGGAGTGACAGCTGTGAGCAGAAGAGTCTTCTACAAGACAGCCCTCTGCGCACTCCTCGCACTTGATTGGCTGCATGGTGCTTAGTGATGACCTTCCCGGTGTACCACCCCCGAATAAGATCATGGATGTGACTGACCGTTGAACCAGGTAAGTAATGATTTGTGAATTCTCACCAAGGGATGAAATATAGCATTGATTTTTAGAACTGATATGATCTCCATCACCTTAGAAGAAATTGCAGGGAAAGCGAGATTGTCCAAAACGGATTCAATTTAAAGTTAAAAAACCCTAGGATTTGCTTCACGAACAGAAACGACTTAAATCTAATAATACAGAGGAAAGGGATAATGTGCTAATCCTTTAGGTGTACTGCCTTGAGGTTTAAGAAATCTTGCGAGAGAACTTTTATTTTCTAAAATTCACTTTATTGTTACATAGAATTTATCCCTAAATTAAAATAATCCTGTATCTGGTGAGATGTAGAGTTCTAAAACTTAAATGCGAACCTCAGTCCATCCAAATGAAACATGTGCAGAACTCACGCAACCACAGCAATACCTTTTATTATTATTATTTCTAACTTTATAAGGAGAAACCGCTACTGGCATCTGTATATAGAGCAACATGACTTAAACAGCAACAAAGGATATCAATAAAAAGGCCAGATTCTCACTGAAAGCATCCAAAACAAACATGCAATATATATATAAAATAGCAAAATGGGACTTTCATTTCGTAGAGCTTATTTTCTCTAATGCATGTTAAAACTGCTGACTAGGCTACATGTAGGGCAGGGGCGCATGTGTCAAACTGGGGTGAAACTACCCACCCCATTGAGAAATGGTTGGATTTCAAATTGAAAAACTGTTCTTTGGGAAACATCAAAGACGCCCAGCATGGAATCTGCTTTTTCACTAGGGTAAGAAACACAAATTATATATAAATAATATTTTTTAATAAACCTTTTCAGTATCTGTGTCATAAGAAAGAGAACTTGAATATTAATTTACTACACAAAGAAAAAAAAGGGATGTTCTTTAAGAAATAGCACAGTCGGGCTTCTCTTGGGGCTGTATTATAAATCAGGAAAAAATGGTTTTAGCAACGTGCAAAAAAAACAAAACATTGAGACCATTTTGCATGGGATCGCTGACATAGAAAACAAATTGGAATTCTGAAAACTTTAAAACCCTACTGACAATATAGGAGGTTTCCACCTAAAAATATTGTCTGTTTTAACAAAAACAATTAAGGCCGGCGTCAGACGAACACAGTGATCACGTCTGTGTTGCCGCACAATTTAACGTCTATCGTAGCATAGAATCATGATCAATAGAGACCCACATACTAAGTACATGCGCACCGAACTGCGCACACACCACGCACGTGGCAAAGGGACGCAAGTTAGGCAAGAACGTAAAACCGCTAGACGGACGCGCAGAGTGCGCCACATACGCGTAGCGTTCTGTGTGAGTGATGAGATGTCAGATGCAGCGCATTGGCGACGTCCAGCACCTTGACGCACAAAATGGCTTTTCATATCCTTTTCAAATTTTTATCATTTTTCATATTAATTTTGTTTCCCATAATTCCCTTTTTTTTCTACGTCCGTCAACAAAAACAGACCGTGTGACAGACGTAGACAGTATCTTCCGCCAGTACGTCCATCTGTTGTGCACGCACGCAGAGTGCGCTCTGACTGCGTTCGTCTGACATTAGCCTAAAGGGACACAACCACGAACATAAGCTGCAAGTAGATATGTGTGCACTACAGAAAAAATACATTGCAAAACACATGCTACTGATTCTTTCTTTGTTCGAAGTAAATGCATGTAAGAAAAAGAAAAAGAAAAGTTAGGTTTTTACCTCCTAGCTCCATTTTGTGGATTTTTCAATGATGCAACATTTACCATAATCTTAATGCAAGTTTTACTTTACAGCTGTGGTAATGAATCAAACAGTAGTGAAAAGGCAATGGGATGGGGGAGTGAATGTTTAGAGAACGAGACTGAAGAAAAATGCAGTATTGAAGTCATGAACATACAGGGTTATGCAGAGAAAGGTGAAACTCTGGAGAACTTTTGGAGAAGTGAAAATTCTAGGTCAAAATATCTGATTTGGAAAGTGAGATAAATGGGAGAATTTTTCTGGTTTGGCTATTTTGACCTAGAGTTTTCGTTCTCCAAACGTTCTGCAGAGTTTCACCTTTCTCTGAATAACCCTGATAATTTGGACTTATTATATAGTTACAGAACTACCCATCCTCTTTTTTGAAAATAAAAATATCATGGAAACAGACTCACCATGACAAGCATGGAAACAACAGTCAGTAAATGTATATATTTCACGGTACCTGCTTTAATTTCCTTTTGAGTAAATGCAATTTTCTAGTAAACAAAATTTAGAATTCTAAAAGTGAGTTAAATTCAATATTACTAGAAACTCCAGGTTTATAATAAGAAAGCACCGGGCACTCATGGTTTTATATGCAAATGTGAAAAACGAAGGATGATTTGATTAAGATTTAATTAAGATTCCCAAATTATTTAAACCATCTGTTTAACAGACAGGGTTATTCAGAAAGCAGTGAAAAGCAGGAGAATGACTGGAGAATGGAAAATTCTAGGTCAAAATAGCCAAACCAGAAAAATTCTCCCATTTATCTCACTTTCCAAATTGACCTACAATTTTCCATTCTCCAGTCATTCTCCTGCTTTTCACCTCTCTCTGAATAACCCTGTTAGTACAAAATAACCCTGATTTCATGCAGACTTAAAACCCATGTGAAATACTGCTTCAGATGGATAATATGTGGCACAATCAAAATAAACCAATGTCCTGTTGTCACTACAAAAGCAAACAAATTTAAGTAAAAGATTAATGATACAATGTGTGCTAGGTTACTAAGGAGGGTAATTTGTATTAAAATGGAACATTACAGTGTAATGACGTCTTCTAAAGCCAACTTGAAAGTGAACGTGTTGTAACATTCAGCAGTTATTGTGACTACATGACATTTTTATGCTTAAGCGATTCAGAATAGACCCACATTTCTCCTAAAGGCATGACCCAGCTGCACATAGGGTGTAGAAGTGTCTCCATTATTCAACAGCAGGACGTTATAGAGGTTATTAAGAAAGCACTGGGAAATTCTGGGAAATTTCAGTGCTTTTTAGTTCATCGCCCTTTGGCGATTCCATTTCGCCAACCCTGTGGTGAATTCACTATTTACTGAATGGTCCCCGAAGTACTTTTAAGATGGACGCAAAGATCGCTAAACAGATCGCCAAAAAAGAAAACAGGCATTCAAACGAATAAAAATGCATTAAGATGTGTCTAAATAATACAAAAGGTCCTATAAAAAAAAAAAATGGTCTGTTTCAGAATAATAAAAGAAACCGCCTTTTAAAAAAATTAGGAATTAAAAATTTAGTCTAAAAAAAAAAATACATAAAGGGCTTAAACCCCCCCCAAAATACCATTTAAAGAGACACTACCACTTACATAAGCTGTAACTAGATTACTTGTGCATTACAAATAAAACCACATTATAAAACTTTGAAGTAATTGCATGTAAAAAAGGAAAAATAAAATTAGGTTTTCATCTCTTTTTTCCATTTTGTGGATTTTTCTCATGATGCAACATTTTTCAAAAGTTTTTCTTTGTGGCTTTTTGTGGTTTGTTTAATCTACATTATTTTATGATTAATGAGGTGGAAGAGAGAATGTTTATAAAGGCTGCAGTAGGGCTATTATTCTCCAGGCTATAAGAGATGGCAGCTGAATGACATATGACAGGGTACTTAAAAGACTACCCTCGGTGATGTCCTTTGAATATATGCCACACATTACAATGATTTGAGTCAGTGGTCGACCTATAGACTCCATTATATGGCCAATGCTACACAGTGAGAACCAAGTGAGGTAAAGCTACTGGGGGGGGGGGTGAGGCAGTTTATAACACAAAAGATCACACAATGGATGCACCCAGTGACACAGAGTAAAATATTTTCTTAACTAAACTTACAAGAGAAAAACAAAGCACATGTAAGATATCAGCAACATAACAAACACGAGAACATTTCATTTTTCTTTGGTAGTGTCTCTTTAAGAAAAGAAAAAACACATTCTAACTTCTCTAGAAGATTATATAGGATTAGATAATTTTATAAATGGGAGTACAATAGTAAACCAAAGTATAATGTGGATACAGAAGTATTGAAAAACCATGAAAATCTCTTTAGGGACGTCCGTACAGCAGCTGACCACAAGAGGAAAGGGACTGTTCCTTTTGGCAAATAAAATTTATTAAACTGGTAAACAAACAAAACAAAGCTTATCTCTACAGCAAATGTTTTAGTGATGGCTTCTTTTTCTCTGTGAATTATTGGAAGCTCTTTTGTTTGTTCAGCTTTCTTTGAGATCCCCGAGACTCGCATCTTTCAGAGAAGCATAACAGCGCTACTGGTTTGGAGCTTACATTTAAGTTACTTTGATCCATTGTCCAAGCACATCAATCAGCGACAGATACCTTCTGTACTTTAACCGCTTTGTGACAAAGTACACCTAACGTTTATTTAATAAAAGGAGGCAAAGGTGGCTCATAAGTGGACGATAAAATGAGAATTACAGTATAGAATTGCTAGAGATAACCTTTGTGTGCGGGGGGAAAGCGGAGTTTAATATTTTGGACAATATACTGCATCTTGAACGGTTTCCGACTGATTCAATAACATCAGTATCATTGGTAATAGATCGAACATGTTATCTAGTCATTAGAACTGGATGGTAGTTTTGGGACTCCAAATAATTAAAAATATCAGGCCCGATGCCAACTGAGGCTCCAGTCGCAATCCTACAGACAAAATACTATTAATTTTAATTTCAGTTATAAATTTTATACAGGAGCAGTGAATTTCTGGCTAGCTGATGAACAAACCATACCAACCTTGCTGGTTTTTCTGGGTTCAAGCTGGTATTAAAACCCCCGGTGTTAAGTGAACTTTCAAAAGCAAAGTCACTTACCACTTCAATTTAAACAACCCCCCCCCCCTCAAACTATCTTATCAAAGCAAGCAGCGGAAGGTCCATAATAAAATAGTTCCCAGTTTTCATACACTACCACTGGTTCGACTACTCATCCATGAGCTCGCTGCAGGTTCGCACTTGGTTCCATGCAATCCTATGGACTCCAAGAGCTGATACCAGTGGTAGTGTGCTGCACCACTGACTGTATCAATTAGCAGCTCCATATCATTATGGCTCGAGCCTTTGCTATAGTAGCTCAAGTCGTAATAGAGATGGTAAGACGCTAAGGGTTATTGGCTCGTTACAATTTTTGTCCTTAGCAGTTCCTTGTTATTGACTAGGAATCAGGCCTAAGGCTTATAGACATACTTCCCAAGTACAGAAAGTACAGTTACACCAAGTATTTATACGATACAAAGTGTAGAAACATTCTATGGTATCCTGACAAAAGTCCTATAGCACTCGGTTACCTATACTGAATGTTAATTTTATAGCATTGACCCTTGGGATGTCAGCATCCATGTAGAAGCACAGTTTTGATACTGAAGGCTTTGACTCTGAGGGTTTTATATTTTATTCCAGTTCTTTGACCTTTTTATTAGAATATGATTATGGTACTCACATCAACAAATATACATACTGTGACGTAGTGCATCGATGGCACGGTGAAATCCCTTGCATTTTTGTTTAAGGTTTAGGCATTAACCCCCAGGAGGGATTGTGTTTGTGTTGCTGCAGGTGTCCCTGCAATTAAGGGGATAAATGGCTCCTGCTTGAGGGAGGGATTGATTAGAATGTGCACTGGATGAGAATGAGACACACACAGGGGAAGGCAATAGAGACTCAGAGACTGATAAGCACAGGGTGCTGCTGCTCCTGAGATGGGAGAGAAATGTTGAACCAAAGGTTGGTCTGAATGTTATGTTTATTTGATTTCTGCGATGCTGAAATAAAAGCCTGGAATATTTCACCATTTAAAGGACTTTGTGTGCCATAATTTGCCCTAGAGTACCGCGCTATAGCGCCCCCCCCCCCTGTGACAATACACACATATATATGGAACAAATATACAAACATGTAAGATCGGGAGCACAAAAAAGACCATCAATATATTGCAGCAGTCCTCCTTCAATATGGATATATGTTCCAATGGAATATGGATAAATCCAGATATTCTTTGTTGCAATGCCTACAATGAAGGACAAAAGCCAATTGTGCAATATCGTTGGTCTATGTGACTAGTCATATGTGGGAAGAAATATCAAAGTGTAGAGTCGGGCTCATTTTAATCGCATTTAGGCCTCTATGGGGGGCCCCTCCCACCAACACGATATTATCGTCCACACGGATGGGAAGATTCTTCTCTTTTATCAGTGTACCTCAATAAAAAAAAACTGTATATGGCACGTATTGGTAAGCTTATACTTTATATAAGTGGAATATCCTACTTACAGGAGCCTCCCAGAATGAGTGGCTCTGTACAAGCGCCTTGGGCCACTAAACTTCAACGGGGGTCCTACCCCTGTGATGGTTCCTCCTCCGATATTGCCAGTCCTGGTAGGTGTGGAATTGGAAAATATCAACAAAATGGATGTAAAAAAAAGGATGTAAAAAAATATTTATTTAAAATGCAAATCAATAAAACAAATATACTTAAAAATAGCTGTAGGCTAGACCGAAATGCGTTTCTCCTGTTTATTTGCGTTTCGGTCTAGCCTACAGCTATTTTTATGTATATCATGTCGGTGGGAGGGGCCCCCCCATAGAGGCCTAAAATGCGATTAAAATGAGCCCGACTCTACACTTGTGATATTTCTGCCAACATATGACTAGTCACATAGACCAACGATATTGCACAATTGGTTTTTGCCGTTTATTGTAGGCATTGCAACAAAGAATATCTGGATTTATCCATATTCCATTGGAACATATACCCATATTGAAGGAGGACTGCTGCAATATATTGACTGTCTTTTTTGCGCTCCCGATCTTACATGTTTGAATATTTGTTCCATTTATTTGGGTGAGGGATACACACTGTGGGGAGCTGCATGCTTGGGACAACCTAATTCATAAAATAATCGCCAGCGCCAACACATATACACCCTACGAGTGTATAAATCACAATATATATCTATATATTTATAAACAGAGCTCAAAAACATTGAAAGTTGGAACTGTATCTTGGCAAGCACTCCTGGAATGCCCTGAGTGGCCATCATTAGCTGCCAATCATTGCTGCCAAGTGGGAGAAATGTATTATATATTAGTATTTCGAGTGTTATTACTAGCACAGAGTACAAATGCAGTTGTATTTCCTATAGAAGAATTTTATTTTAACAAGTAATTTTTTCTCGACAAATATAGATGATATAGTTTAGGACAGCAGTATAACATTTTTTGCACATTTCCCAAATGACAGTTTTAATGTACGGTGTATCAATTTGCTATGTTTGTAACCTGACCTTTCGCAGTTGGTCTACATTTTATAATATTTTTAATCATTTTAGGTTTGCCCTTTTTCAACTATTAGGTGTTCCTAGTGTTCTGTTCGACATAGTTCCAGTAGTCTGGGAATCAAATGTGAGGCAGTTTGTAAAACCAGCCTGAGGGATCGTGAAAATCTTGTGGAGATGACAATTGAGCCATTAAGATGAAAAGTGTTTTGGATTCTCAAACAGTATAATTTATTTATAAAGTATTTTACCAGGAAGGATACATTGAGATTTCTCTTGTTTTCAAGGGCGTCCTTGGTTCAAGAACATGGAATTTTTACAGTAGGTGCAGAAATACAACGTAATAAATGCAAGATATTAAAACAAAACATAAATACCCTTTTTGGGGGATTGCAGTCTGATTTGCATATGGAGCAGTTGTCCTTTGTAATGGCAGAATCGAGCTAAAGCCTTGTGAGATCTGAGCAGGCGCCCACTGTAGAGCAGCCACTAGTGCCGTTGTTTGTTCTCAGAACCCTCACAGACCCACTTATTTGCTCACTATACACTAATACAGTATATATCAAATCCCCTAACGAGTATATATATAAAACTGGCTCCCCCGCAACATCAGATTCTCCCCGTCTCTCCAGTTCTTCAAGATGTCGCTGAAAACCCTTTAGAGAAGCCTATTGGCTCACTCCCTAATACCTCATTGTTCATTTCTTGCTCTTTCTTCCCACAATGCCCACATGCACCCCGTTACTACTTGTACTCTATTTACCTTCACCTAGCGTGCCACCACTCTCCTTAAAGTGTAAGCTACCGGGCAGGGTCCTCTCTCCTACCTTTTGGTGTGTGTAATGTATATGTATATTTGTTATTCTGTCTCTCCCTTTCGTACAGAACTTGTTGGCACTTTATAAATGCTTGTAACTGTAAATATACAGATTAATACAGAAAATTATTCTGTAAGAATATACTCATTATGTTACAGGCTTACATGTGCATTCTGTATTGAGGTATAACAATAGAGATCTCTTAAGTGACTTTAGACTGGGCAAGATTTGATGGCGTCTGGGAGGTTATTCCATATTTTGCGGTGCTCTGTAGGAAAATGAGGATTGAATCACTTTCTTTTGTATTGTGGTATTGCAAGTAAGGTGCAGGTCCTGGATCGGAGTTTATAGGGAGCTGCTGGGGGAAGCAGCCTATTCAGGTAGGGTGGTAACTTTCCCAGAAATGCTCTTAAACACCAGATTGGAAAGGTCAATGGTACATCGGGATTCCAGTGACGACCAATTTAGCTTTTTTAACATGCCATAATGGTGGGCCATGTAGTTACATTGTAGAACTCATTCTGCCTATTTGTGCTACAATGTAGTAAGTTTATGAAGGTGTGTTTACAGGGCAGCTGCATACACTACATCTCCGTATTCAGGCAGTTCGGTGGATTGTCCACCGTCTTCAGCGGCGTTTGGGCTGATCAGCGGCAGGCGGCGGATCCCGTTTGACACACTTCAAGGACCCTGCGGTGAATACTTTATTCACCGCAGGTCCGGCAAGCTGAAATCGCCAAAGTGCACCGAACGAAAGCGGGCCGAATTGTCGGTGTTCGCTGAATAACCACTTTAATCCGCTGCGAAAAGTGCAGGGGGTCCTTCGGACCCCTGCATCACCATTCTGTACTCCCCACAAGGTCAAGTGAAGTGTCACTGGAAAGGATAGAGTCTGGCCTTTCCGATGATATCAAACATGCCCGCATAACAGGTGAAAAAAAATCAATTGCATAACATCTTTTTTTCTTTCTGTTCTAAGACAGGTGCATCATTTACTTATAACGCAAACAATGCCGCTGCACTAATTCAGCTAGCGCTTTCCCCACACTGAGGATATATTAAAAAGTGATGGCATAATGAATTACTACACATTATTTCATCTAAAACATGGAGGGGGGCGCTAGCAGTGGACTAGCCCTCGGGTGCCTCATGACCTTGCTACGCCTCTGCATACACGTTACATACACACAGAACAGTAGGACAGAAGACCCTGCTTGAGAGACTACAATCCAAGAGGAGAGGGGTGACACACCAGGTGAGCGTAAATAGCAGAGTATGTGAAGTAGCAGGGTGCATGTAGGCTGAATGGAAAGATGGTGCAAGAAATGTATAGTGGAAGAATCATGGAGTGAGTCGATAGGCTTCTGAAAGTAATGTGTTTTCAGAGACTTCTTGAATGACTAGAGAGATGTGAAGAGTCTGATGTTGCAGGGGAGGGAGTTCCATAGAAAGGGGGCAGCTCAGGAGAAGTCCTGATGGTGAGAGTTTGGGGTGCAGGTTCGAGGAACTGAAAGCATCAGATCATTGGCAGAGAAAAGTGGTCGGGACGGGATGTACCTGCTAATAAGGGAGGAGATGTAGTCCGGGTTGCAGTTCTGGAGAGCTTTGTACTTGAGCACCAGTATATTGAAATGGATTCTAAAGGAAACCAATGTAGAGATTGACAAAGCCAATGTAGAGATTAAATGAACCAATGTAGGAGATTTACAAAGGGGAGAGATGTGAGAGATGCAGGATGTGAGGTGTAGAAGTCTGGCACAGGCATTCATTACAGACTGCAGAGGGAGAATCTAGGATCTTTTAAGGCCAGAGAGAAGGAGGTTACAGTAGTCAAGGTATGAGATAAGAGCTTGGATGAGCATTTTAATAAGAGTCCTGGTTTAAGAAAGGGACGGATGTGTGCAATGTTCTTTTAGGAAGTAGCAAGATTTGGCTAGTGACTCAATGTGAGGAGTGAAAAATATATTGGAGTCCAAGAGGACCCCTAGGCAACGAGCCTGAGAGGTAGAAGTAATGGTGGGAAATGGTGCAAGAATGGAGGTTTTAGAGGGAGGGTATGAGGAGAAGTTCAGTTTTAGAGATTTTGAGCTTTAGTAAAAGGGAAGTCATCCAGTCAGAGACAGCTGACAGGCAGGCTGTAAAACCGTTCAACACAGGAGGAGAGAGATCGGAAGAGGAAAGGCAGATTTGGGTGTCGTCAGCTAGAGGTGATATTGGAGTCCAAAAAAGAAATGAGGTTGCCCAGAGAGGCTGTATAGATTGAGAAGAGTAGGGGACCCAGAACAGAGCTTTGAGGCACTCCAACCGAGAGAGAGAAACCAGTGGTAAAGAGGCACCAGCACAGGAGACACTGAAGGAGCGGAGAGAGAGATGGGAACAGAACCAGGAGAGAGTGGCATCACTGAGGCCAAGTTGACTCAGTGTGAGGAGCAGGAGAGGGTGGTCAACAGTGTCAAAAGCAGCAGAAAGGTCAAGAAGAATGAGGAGAGAGAAGTGACCTTTGGTTTTAGCAGGAACTAAATTGTTAGTCAACAGGTATAAATGTACATATATAGAAAGGCAAACAAGATGATGGGGCAGAAAGAAGCAGGTTAAGCTAGTCAAGAAAATGTTTGATATATAGAGGTCACTCCAGTGCCAGTTATAAAGTATATTGAATAAGAGACAATCCAGTGGTGTCGTGTACACCTATATGTAGTACTATTTGTTCTTAATGATCTGCGAGTTTGCACAGTTGTTTACATATACAGGGTTATCCAAAGAGATTGATCCATTGATAAGAAACCAAACCCCTAATTGTGTTTAGTTTCACACGGTATAATTGGAGTAAGCCCAGATGAAATTTTTTTCTTTGTTGTGTTCTACACATGTTGTTGGGCTGGATGCATTTGGTGGTTGCAGCCAACCCGTCGGGGAATAGGCGCGACCCCACCCCTCCTGCACTATGTATGTTTCAATGTACTTCCAGCCAGGTCATCCCTGCAGCAAGACTCCGCTCCGTGTCTTTGTTTTGATCCCAAAGTGGATTTTGTTTCTGGGGGAGCATAAATAAAGGCCCACCAGTCTACCTCATGTTTGACAAACAGCATGAGCAGGTATGGTTTGCTATGTAGCAGCCTGTGGTTTCATTTTGGTTAGGACTCGCCCTTATAGAGGTGCCTTGACGCTGGCGGGCGAGCTAGTCTTATAATGGCCATTGATAAGAAACCAAACCCCTAATTGTGTTTAGTTTCACACGGTATAATTGGAGTAAGCGCAGATGAAATTTTTTTCTTTGTTGTGTTCTACACAGGTTGTTGGGCTGGATGCATTTGGTGGTTGCAGCCAACCCTTCGGGGAATAGGCGCGACCCCACCCCTCCTGCACTATTTGTTCTTAATGATCTGTGAGTTTGCACAGTTGTTTACATATACAGGGTTATCCAAAGAGATTCGAAATGTCACCGCACGTTCGGTGACTTTTCGTTCTCTTCAATTCGGTTCGTGTTGCCGATCCCATTTCGGTGACCCTGCGGTGTATTCAGCAAACACCACAGGGTCCCCGAATTGCAGGGAAAAGCTACCGCAAACCTGACGAAAAGTAACCGCAAAACCTGCCGAATGCACGCCGAAAACCCTCAAAAACATCTGGATTAACCCGTCGAAGACGCCGGAAAAACCCGAGCAGGAGCCGATCACACGCAGCGAAGCCGCCGGAAAAAGCCGAGACCGCAGACAGAGGGAGGTGAATAAATTAGCAAAACAGTTTGTATGAATGTGAAAGTATAAAGCTGTTTGCAAAGAAATTACTGAGCGAAAATGTCTGAAATTTGCATATGAGGTCCAGGGAATGATAATAAAAAGGGCTGTTACAGAAAAAATAAGTAAACTTAAAAAAAAAAAAAAAAAAAAAAAAAAATCGGACTTTTAAAATAGAAGAAAATTAAATAATAATATGCTTAAAGTATCCTAAAAAAATCTATAAATAAAGAGACTTTTTACTGCAGAATTTTATAATGAACGGTTTAATAGATATTGAATTAAAACAGGAATATTTTTAACATTGAAGCCTATGGGATTCTCCTGAATTAACTTGCCGAATTAAACCACCGAATGGCAGGGCATTAGGGGAACCTTTCACTGCTGGTTTGTGTTCTCTTAACCCCTTCACTGCTGAGGCGTTTCACCACTGTGTGCTGAGCTCATTTTTACCGCTTTCGCTCATCATGTTTAAACGCGATTTGAAGCCACATTTTAATAAATGACCCAGACATATTATATATCGTTGTTTCCGGCAGACTACGCAGATTCATAATATATCATTTTTATATGTATACGTCATGTCCTGCCTGTATATTATAACAAAAAATACAATAAAAATTGAATTTTTAATCATCTGCAGTGTGTAAAGTGTTTTTTTCACATTTTATCACATGAGCGTTTGCGGTTATGTTTTCTATGGGGTGCGCTTGTACAAAAAATTTGAAATGGGGACTTGTTACTTTTTTTGGGGGGAATTACGTGATTTTTAGCAAACGCACCCCATAGAAAAAAATCATTAGTGCAGCATCACTGTTCACATTATAATTGAAATGTGAACAATATTGCTGCATTAATAAAAACAACACACAAAAAAAAACATGTTTTTTTTTAAATTTATTTATTATTTTAATTTTTTTTTTCTTTTACTTTTTACCTAGTCATGTTGGGTATCATTCGAAAGGCCATGCTCAGGCCTTTCAAATGACACCCTCCGTGACCCCCTAGCTGCCACGGTTCTGGAGATATCGGGGTTCACAAGAACCCCCTATCTCCACCAGGGGATTTCCTTGGGAAATCCCCGGCAGCTAGGGGGTTCCCCGGCTAGCTGACGTCATCACGCTATGCGTGATGACGTCAGACAGCGAGGGGAGTCCCGGGGGTGGAGCCGCCATCCAAGATGGCGGCCCCCACCGGAGATAGGCTGCACTTCGGCGCCGCAAGGCGCTGAAGTGCAACCCAGCACTTGAGGGGTTAAAGCCAGGCATCGCTTAAAAGGGGAGACTCTCCCCTTTTAAGCGGTGTCTGGCTTTAAGCGCTGCTCCTTCCCGATCGGGAGGGAGAGGGATCTGAACGGATCCCCCCCCCTCCCTTCCAGGCTATCTCCCGGCATTGCCGGGGGGTCGCCTGGAAATGACGTCATCGCGCATGGCGCGATGACGTCATTTACGCCGGGAGGAGCTTGACTTCAGCGTCTGAGGACGCTGAAGTCAGAACGCCGTGGGACCCCGGACAGAGAGGTGAGTATCTCCGCCGGGGGTCCCGCAATGCTGATGACGTGTGGGGCACGTCCTCAGCATGCAACGTGCATCAATGAGGACGTGTCCCACACGTCTTCAGCAGTGAAAGGGTTAATAGCCGAAGCAGTGCTTTTTCATGGGGATTTCACTGCCCTCGAACAGGCACCAAACAGGCACCGTATGTTCAGGCAATTCGCTAGCATTTGGCGAATTGCCTGCTCTCTGGATAGCCGAATGGCCAGGAAAGGTAACCGAACACTGATTTTCAGCGTTCGGTTACCTTTCTCAAGCAATTCGAATCTCTTTGGATAACCCTGATGGTTTTACAATGCTGCAAACATACTTTTAGGTTTTTTTGAATAAAAATGTTCATAATTAGCTATTTCTGTATAGCCGGAATTTTTGTCAGAAGATCATATTACAGATGGGCAAAGTCTGACCTGTACATTTCAAAGACCTTTAATTACCTGAGGGTATCCTTTAAGGTTTAAAACTTATAAATTACAGAGTTTTGCATATGTTTAAAATACATCACACATTAAAACAAAGAGAATTACTAATACATGTAAATGTTTTCCCTGGTAAGAATAAAAAAATCTAATTTAACCCAACTTCTTACAAATAAATGGCACTCAATAATACATGCATTATTATTATTCCCTGTCAACACAATAATAATACATTGATCAGGTCGGCAGTGGATTATATTTATGAACTGTACAGCTTCACTTACCCAGTCATAGGAAAGAATCCAACAACCTCTTGCTAATCCCAGAAGTGTATTTAAAGTCCGACGTGGACTTCCTGCGATGACATGGGTTGTGGTATCACACACGTTGTCTTCAAGGATGAAACCACCAAATGTTTTTAATACTTGTATCACAGTATTCTGTTTCCTAAAACACACAAATAAATATTAATATAAATAAAAAACATGGATAATTCTCACTTTCCCAGTGACTTGTATAGAATACATTTGTAAGATCTCCTACCTGAGCTGAGTGAATATCACAAGAGCCATTTATTAGATTGTAAGCTCACTTGAGCAGGTTCCTCTTTACCTATTGTTCTCTGTGTCAACCGCATTTCTTAATTTTGTTCGATATATATATATATATATATATCTTGTAGTTGTCACTTGATGTTAAAGTGATACAATTGGACTTCGTTCGTTATGTAACTTATATTTTCAAATATTAATGATTTGACCGGTGTTTGAAATGAAAATTAAGCCAACATGGTTGATTGGGGGGGGGGGGGGTTATAATTTTTCAGTAACAATGTAACTTTTCTGGCTTTTTGAGGTTTACGGGTAAAAGCTGGCCTGGCTTACACGTTTTATTTAATACTGACTGGGAACCTTACGCCTTTAGATAAAAAAAAAGTCCATAAAGAAAATCAAGAAAGAAAAAAGAAAAGGACTTGTCACTTGTGTAATTGGATGTTCAATGACTGAGGGAAGTGATGTACATTATACATGTACACGAATGGAGATCGTAAAGACAAGAGACAGTAAATAATGTGGTGATAAATGATGACTTACAATGTACAAAATAAAATGTAACCTTTTTATTGTTAATATTTTTTATTTGCATAGCGCCAGCATATTCCGCAGTGCTGTACAATGGGCACAATATAGACAAGGTTACAATACATTGAACAACAATTGTCAAACCGGTACAGCAGGAAACGAGGGCCCTATTCCCGTAGGAACTCACAATATAGAAGGGTTGGGGGTGGAAACAGGAGGAGAGGACTGCAAGGAGATCGTGATCAGGGCCGGTGCCAGACTATTTTGCGCCCTAGGCAAGACCAGCTACTTGCACCCCCCCCCCAAAAAAAAGAAAGCTCACATGGGTATATTTGCCCCCAGCTCTTACATGGGTAGATCTGCCCCAGCTCTTACATGGTTACATCTGCCCCAGCTCTTACATGGGTACATCTGCCCCAGCTCTTACATGGGTACATCTGCCCCAGCTCTCACATGGGTATATTTGCCCCCAGCTCTCACATGGGCATAATTGCCCCCAGCTCTCACATGGGCATAATTGCCCCCAGCTCTCACATGGGTATATTTGCCCCCAGCTCACACATGGGTATATCTGCCCGCAGCTCACACATGGGTATATCTGCCCCAGCTCACACACATGGGTATATCTGCCCCCAGCTCACACAATTTCGAAATTGCACCCCCCCCCCATACCTGCTGCTGCTGTGTCTGTCAGTGTCACTGACTCAGACAGTCGACCCAGTGACAGGCAGGCCGGCGCAGGCTCAGCACACAGGACTCTGTCTCCAGCCGAGGAGAGCAGCTTCCTTTTCTGTCGAGTCGACTCCGTCCGGACCGGCGCCTAGTCTCCGCCTCCTCCTTCCCAGGCTTCCAGCGGCACCTGACGTGGGGTGGGGCGGGGCGCACGTGCTGCCGCCAGCCCCAACACGTGCAGGCGCCGCTGATGTGTTGCGTGCGTGCACTGCGGAGGGCGTTGCGTCACGTGCGTGTGGAGGCGGAGCCTGGTGTGTTGATTGCGGCGCCGCGTCGCCGGCGGACACTACACACACTCTAAAAATTATTATTTTTTTCGGGCCCGGCGCTGCACCCTAGGCGGGCATGCGCTCTAAGCGCCCGCCTAGCTCGCCTAGCGGCAGCCCTGATCGTGATGGACTGCAAGGTGAGAGTGATGGACTAAACCTTTATTTTACATAATCTAAAAACCCGTGCCACAAGAGGACCATGTAGGCTGATCCCTGCTCTAAAATCAGACCAGAGTTCACACAAGCAACTGCCATCTATATTTAACCACAAGCGATGCTGAACGAGTAACAGGACTCAATCTGATAAAGTGTGGAGCTCCACTATTGATAAATGCTAATACTACTTTGACTAACGAAAAGCTTAGAGTGATTTTTCTTGTAGCATCCTAGATTCCAATCTATTTTTCTTTGAGCAGACTGCTTTGAGTGTTCACAGTTCTGTTTCATACGACACTTTGGCTAGGATTTATTTTCTTTTGGGTTTGAGTTTAAGACCGCAGGTATTAGGCAGGTTATACTTTTCCTTTGGGCTTTACTATACCGGCGAACCCAGAAAGGCTCATATTTCAACTTTTACTCCTATACTCACAGCTGTTTGCTGGATTTAATCCCCGTAGGTCAGTCAAACCTTATTTTTTTCTGCTGGAACCGATGGAATCCTGTTACTTTTTCAGCATCTCTTGTTTTTAAATATAAAGGGTGTTTCATAAAGTGTGCACGGTTTTGAATTGCGCAGCAGTTTTTGTATGAAGGATGTCAGCACTGTTCTTATCATTGTCATTATTTAATATCACGCAGATTAAGTGAGCATTTGTTGTTTCTTCATTTAGTTGCCATGGAGCAGTTCACTAACAACGCGTCGTAATCGTGAAAACTCATTACAAAAAAGGGAAGTGCTATGCAGAGACAGTCCATAAACTTTGCGTGACTTTTGGACGTAAAAGGCCCCCACCAAAACAACAGTTATAAGGTTGATAAAGAAATTCGAGGAATTTGGATCAGTTGCAACCGTAAAATCGCCCAGGCGAAATCATACTCCACGAATGGAACAAAAAAGTGCAGTACTGCAAGACAGTGTGAATGTGAGCCCGGGAAGTCGCTTCGCCATCGTTCACAACAGTTGGAAATGTCTGCATCCGCCGTACAACGAATACCGACAAAATATCTTCCTACGCACCCATACAAGATTCAGCTGACGCAAGAGATGAAACCTGCAGATCATGTGAAACGTAGAATATTTGGATTTTGACAAAACAACAAGGACAACAAGGACAATAGTGTGTATAGAAGGAATATTAAGGGTTATAATATTTAATATGTGGGTAAAAGCTTCTTGATCCAAGGAGAAATCTGACTGCCATTCTGGGGTCAAGAAGGAATTTTTTCCCAGTATGTTGCATATTGGCGAGCATTCAGACTGGGTTTTTTGCCTTCTTTTGGATCAACAGCAGTAGGTTATGTGGGAGAGGCTGAACCCGATGGACGCATGTCTTTTTTCAGCCTATATAACTATGTAACTACTATGTAACTATGTAACAATTTTTCAAAAAGAATAATCTTCAGTGACGATCCAACAGCACCAAATGCATCCCCAACGAACCACTGTTTGGCATGTTTTTTTGGGCAGGAGGTGTGATTGGCCCCTTCTTTTTTGAAGAGGACACCGGAAATGCAGTTATGGTAAATGGTGATTGTTATTGGGACATGATCGCAAACTTCAGCAGGACAGGACTACCTGCCACACATCCCATGAAACAATCTTTCTTCGTGAAAAATTCTCTGGACACAGGATTATTATTATTATTATTCTTTATTTATAAAGCGCCAGCATATTCCGCAGCGCTGTACAATAAGCACAGTATAGACAGGGTTACAATACATTGAACAACATTTGACAAACAGTACAGGAGGAGATGAGGGCCCTATTCCCGTAGGAACTCACAATCTGGGAGGGTTGGGGTTGGAAACAGGAGGAGAGGACTGTAAGGTGAGAGTGATTGATGATTGCGTCAGTGAGTTGGGTGGTAGGCTTCCCTAAATAGGAACGTTTTAAGGGAGCGTTTGAAAGAAGAGAAGTTAGGGGAAAGTCTGACAGTACGAGGGAGAGCGTTCCAGAGAGTGGGGGCTGCGCGTGAGAAATCCTGCAGTCTATCATGGGAAGAGGTGATGCGGGGAGAAGCTAGGCGCAGGTCACTGTTTGACCTTAGGGAGCGGGCTGGGGTGTATTTGGTGATTAGTGAGGACAGGTAGTGGGGAGCTGAGTTAGTGAGGGTTTTGTAGGTAAGGATAAGGATTTTGAACTTAATTCTGCAGTGGATGGGGAGCCAGTGAAGGGACTCGCAGAGGGGAGCGGCAGAGACAGAGCGGCGGGTGAGGTGAATTAGTCTGGCGGAGGCGTTCAGGATGGATTGTAGGGGGGAGAGGTGGGACAGAGGGAGGCCAGATAAGAGATTATTGCAATAGTCGAGTCGGGAGATTACCAGGGCGTGTATGAGTTGTTTTGTGGCGACAGCGGTAAGAAATGGCCGAATTCTGGAAATATTACGCAGGAAATATTACGCAGGATCTCAAATTGTGGCGGCGATTAGGTCTGGTATGCGAGGTCTTGCGACCTCACACCTTGTAACTTCTTTTTATGGGGTTACGTGAACAAACCTCAAACAATTCCCAGACTAAAGAGAGAAATTCAACGGATCAGAGATATGTGTGAAAGGGTCATCGTGAACTTCACTGACTAACTGCCTGCCGAAAAAGTGGAGGTGGACATGCCAGATATAGTTTTTCACTATTTAATCGTAGTGTGTATAGAAGGAATTTAAACAAAAAGTTTGACTTTTTTATGCAATTTTGATTTCTTGCATTTTTAAAACCTGCACACTTTATGAAACACCCTTTACCTTTATGATAGCAGTTTCTTGTGTGAACTCTGGTTTGATTTGAGAGCAAGGTTCAGTCTAAATGCTCCACTTGTGGCATGGGTTTTAGATTTTGTTGACTAAATGTTACGTTTTATTTTGTACATTGTAGGTCATCATTTTTCAACCACAATATTTATTAGGCTAGTCGGGTTAACTACATCTTTCTGTGATATTTGATTGACCTGTGCATTATCATATCGGGACTGAATCATCATTTAAATTTACCTAGCCCTACACGGTTATTCCTCATTTGACCACAGAGACAAACCTAATCTGGAATAAAGAAATTGAAGGGAGCTGAACTAGTCCCTATCATTTCAGTGACGTAACCACCTAATAGCCATTCATGTCACTCACTCCTTCACTCCCTGACCCTTCTACTACAGTATATCCGCCTTTTCTCCAGTCTCAGAGGAGGACATCTCAGCACTTCTCATGTCCTCCTGCCGAACCGCCTGTCTGCTCAATCTTTTCCCCTCGCACCTTATTTGGTCTGTCCTACCGGATATTGCCCCACCTTTGACTCGTATTTTCAACATCTCCCTCTCCTCTGGAGTCTTCCCCTCTGCATTTAAACATGCTCTAATCGTCCCCATTCTGAAGAAATCATCTCTTGATTCCACATCCCTTTCAAACTACCGTCTTATCGCTTTGCTCCCATTTGCCTCCAAAATCTTAGAACTCCTGGTCCATAACCAGCTCACCAGTTTTCTCACTGCTAACTCCATACTTGACATGCTAGTGAAGGGTTATCCCAATTAGAGATTATTAAATTTGGGTTATCCCCATTAGGAGGTGAAGTAGCCTCCATGAATTGGGACATTTCCATTATTCTATTGTTCTAAATACACCACGTTTAATTTGCTTTAACTGCATACTTGACCCACACCAGTCTGGCTTTCGCTCCCAGCACTCTACTGAGACTACTCTGACCAAGGTGACCAATGATTAAGTTGCTGCTAAAATCAAAGGTCACTTCTTCTTGACCTTTCCGCTGCTTTTGACACTGTTGACCACCCTCTACTGCTCCTCACGCTCTGTCAACTTGGCCTCAGTGACACCGCTCTCTCCTGGTTCTCCTATCTTTCTCTTTGCTCTCCTTCAGTGTCTTTGGATGGTGCCTCTTCACTCACAGTTCCTCTCTCAGTTGGGGTATCTCGTCCTGACTACTTCGCTCTGCCAATGATCTGATGTTATTTCCCCCCAGTACCCGCACCGAAAACACTCACCTTCAGGACTTCTCCCAAACTGCCCCCTTCTTGTGAAACTCCCTCCCCCACAACAGTAGACTCTCTCCATCTCTCCAGTCCTTTAAGAAGTCTCTGAAAACACTACTTTAGAGAAGCCTATTGGCTCGCTCCATAATCCCACTGTACATTTTTTGCCCCATTTGCACCCCACTACTTCACATACTCTGCCACTTACCCTCAGCTAGTGTGTCACCCCTCTCCTCTTCGATTGTAAGCTCTCGAGAAGGGTCCTCTCTCCTTTTCTGTGTGTTTAGCTTGTATGTATATTTGTTATGCTGTCTCTACCATTGTATAGCACTACGGAACTTGTCGGCGCTTAATAAATACCTGTAACTGTAACTATGTCACTGGGGAAAAAAGTAATGAAAACTATTTTTGTGGCAATGTAGCCACTCTATAGGATTAAATGACACCCATTAGAGATATATATATATATAAACGTAAATTAAACTTGTATCCAAATAGGTTCACCTGAAGCACATTAAAACATTAAAAGAAATTTGTATCTTTACAGGAGAGAAAAGTTCCTCATTTTAAACAATACCGAATACCGCCCAATGGAAAAAAAAAACATGCGAGCGAGTAAAGTTTACACAAACTTTTAAAGGCGATAGCAAAGTCCCTTTGCTAGGACGATGAACACGACTCTCAAACCTAATATAAACATGTTAATTTACTTGTCTTATGATTTATTATCTGAGAAGTGACCTCTAGATAGGTCATATATTGCTCATTAACATTGAAACACGCTTAAGGCTCTTGGCTCCTGCTGCTGCATTACCAAATTATTAATGTCAAATAAACAATTCCATTCTGGATTTACTTGAATTTCAGATTGTGGTGGTGGCTGAAATATAGTATTATAGAATATTATAGTACACTATTATATAGTAATATTCGTGTGGCTAAAATATAATATGGTGGCTTCACATATGGTAAACATGTTATACACTGTGGGGTCACCACCCATTTACTCCCAGAGACGACCTCCTTTTATCACTACAACAACCTGGAACATGTGCAGAAGCTATTAATGACGTGTTGACCTGCAGAGTTAATCATTACATCTTGTTACAATTCATTTCATAAGGTGAGGTATCAAAATCATTTTATGATCAAAGAACGGTAATTTGCTGCTGTGTTCACGTATCCAGCTTGAGTGGAGGCACACTTTGTGACATGGAGCGTTATTTGGATGGAATTTACTCACTTGAGACAACACATTTTCAGTTGGAAACCGGGTGAAACCTAAAACATACTGGACCTTAGGGATGCACCGATACCATTCTTTTAAGACCGAGTACCGATACTTTTTTTAGGTACTCACTGATCCTTTTATTTACTGTAATGTGACCGCTTTCCAATAAATAATTTGGCTCCGGCTCTAAACAGGTGTGCTATATGCAATTTAATCAATCCGACATCAGATTAATAGATGAGAATAGTTGACAACTATTTTCATTATCGATTAGTTGTTTATAAACCGATTACTTGTAATATATTGAATTTAGCCTCAAAATTACCATTTTATTTGCCTCATTAATCGGAATAGGACTATATGGTTTATTCCCTATATATGGGATTGTCCACATATTCTGGAGGTAGTAGTGCCATATAGACATATTCCTATTAATGATTAAAAACATTCATATTTCCAATCCGGCGCACAACAACTTGAAATGTCATCAACCACCACTGGAAAGGGCACATGGAAGTATTAAATATTAACCCTTCCTGTCATCCAAAGGATCCTCCCAGTATGTCCCTCTCTTCCTCTGAGCAAATGCTTTGAGAGGTGCCGACAGGTCAGCATTGCACTCAGCTGTACCTTGTAACATTATTTTACTGAGAGGGTGGTGGATACATGGAACAGCCTTCCAGTAGAAGTGGTAGAGGCCAAAACAGTAATTGAATTTAAGCAGGCATGGGATAGGCATAAAGCTATCCTAAACAAAAGATAAATCCAGGTAAAGTATCCATGTAATTGGGCAGACTAGATGGGCCGAAAGGTTCTTATCTGCCGACATTTTTCTATGTTTCTTCTATGTTTCTTGCCAACCCACATCACAGAAGCCTGTCCAGCATGGGATGATTTGACAGCCTTCTGAGTGGAGTAAACCCCTCTATCGAAATCTTTAATGGCCAATGGGTACACCCAACAGAGGATACAGTAAATGGATATGGAGGCTAGAGCACCCCTTTAATAAATCCAGTCAGGGTAAAAATTTAAATTTTTAGCAGTTGAAGCGATTTACTTATTTTCTAACCATGAGTTGCTAATACAACTTATTCAGCAACCTACAGGATACTACAGACTCCATTTCCTGCTCCTTGTTGACAGTAAACAATGCTGTTTCTGCTGTCCTGTGCAGGGAGGAACAGCATTGATCTTATTACAGAGTGAAGAGTATGGAAACGGAGGTGATTCAGCCACTTCTCTACTTTTAACCTAGGAAGGTAAAGCCATTATATACATGCAGAAAAAAAGGTGTCATCTGCGCTTACCCCTATAGCTCCATGTGAAACGAAACTATTCAGAGGTTTAGGTTTACTTGAATGGCCATTAAAGGTGTTGTGGAAATTTTATTATGTGGACATTATAGTCTAGGATGTGTGTGTTTTTATAAGTTGTCATCTGTCTCACTGTGTTGGATTTGAATGTGGTTTTAAAACCAAGCCACACCTCAGGGGGCCGGTCCGATATTCTAGTCCACACCTCTGTCCTTTTGATATGTAAATGTATTTACTGGACAAACTTGTTTTTCTGTTATACAGCCAGCCACTGGGCGTTGTTCTATTTGTGTAATAAAGAAATGACCATAAGCCAGGAGCTCACTTGGGACTGAGCGCACTTTGGACTTGGCTCTTGGCTGAGGTGGTCAGATGGACTCCAGCTAGAAACAACGTGATGGTGTCTGTGTCTCTTTACTGCGCGGGTTCAGGTACGTATATCAGGGATGGCAGAGCTGCTTGTAAGTGCAGCGGATCAAACTACATTAGGGAATTGATAGTAGATTAATTTCCAAAACAAAGGGTAAACCCATCTGCCACATCATGCCAACCTCTGTTTAAGGTGGGTCCTAACTTAATTAAACCAAAAGCTGCTTTTCTAAGCAACCACATATAATCATGCTGCTGCTCACCTAACACACAACTGTGGGTGTTATTTATACCCTCACCAGAAACATTTCCACTTTGGGATTAAAAACAAAAACACAGAAAGGGACAGCAGCAAAAATGACATGATGGGGATACAATAAAATATACATAATGCAGAAAAAATGGTTTTGCACCTATTCCCTACCAGAGCGGCTTCGTCAAACACAAGCATCCAGCCGGTGGTAGGGGTAAGCGCATAGGATACCTTTCGGTTTTTTCGTAAGCCACTATATGACTATTTTGTTCACAAGCTCATGGAGAATAATGAAGCAGTTGGTAATAAATAGAATATGTTTAGGGTACAATGGAAGACTGCTAACATTTTCCTTTAAAGCTTGTCCGGATAGGTCAAAGCGTATTGTTAAAGTACACCAAATGGTGGAAAAAAACAACTAATTCCAACCTATGATTAAAGGATCTCAATGACACCGGCAGGGCTCTGTAAGGATGTAACGGCTGTGTAGCACATCACCCTGTTTAGCTGACTCCAGCACAGCATTTGTGGAGAAGAACAGCAACTTGACATACGTATACTTACTAAGTATTCCTTAGATAAGCTAATTTACAAATCTAATGTATCTACAGACATATATTCTTAGCTTTTTTGTGCTATTTGAAGTACAAGTAAACAGTAAATAAAGTAAAAGATAAACCGACAAACTGCATAAAGCAAACCCAATTTGCTTTGCATTTTTCCCAATTTACAAATTAGCATGATCTAATTTTTAACATATGAACAAAAAAAAAAATCCTTATAATCCTCTATATCCTGCTTGGACTGAACACTTTTTCTCATAGATATTAACAGACATCTTGGCATTCATACAAAGTCATGAATCTCCTCTAACCTGGAATGGCCATGACGGTATTAATATATTAACTCTAACAAGACAGCAAATCATTTATAATGCAGACTAATTAAAAAGAAGTTCAATATTGTGATTAATGAAATATACCTCTGTTTTAATAAAGTATGAAGAATATGCTATGTAAATGAAAGCAAACTTTGGAAAACCTCTCAAAAGACTTTGGTAGATTAGGCTTCATTCGCCTAAACCCATAGGTACTTCTAGCTAACTAGGGCTACCTCCATAGTTATTTAAATACTGTATTTATCAGCTCAGTAGCTTTCCGGACTATATAGGATTTAAAATGAAAAGTTTAAAAGATCCACAACAATAAAACTCATCTACCATCACATCCAACAACTTCAGGAATTAGTTTTTCTTCTCCTATGTAACTAAAGGGACACTCTGTCCTGAACACTTTATTGTTAGAAGTGGTCAGGATTTGAGGAGTGCCTTCCCTTCTCTCCCCCCAGCCCCAATCTGGTGATATCGCTGGGTGAAGTGGAGGAGTTCCTCTACCCTGCCCAGTGTCACCAGAAGCCGGTCATCAGATTGGTCACTAGTGATGTCAGTATGCAGAGAGCATGTTGATGTCACTCTGAGACCACCCGCCATAGTGAGCGGTCTCAGGAAGGCAGAGATTTACACATAAATACAGAAAAAATGGCGTCGCGCCCATACTCACTTATTTTCGGAGGGGCAGCAACTGCCAGGAGTAACAGCCCAGTCAATGCATAAAACATAACAAGGAAAAAGAGTGTCATCTGCGCTCGTTCCTATGTGTTCCATGTACAACAAAAATGGAAGTTTTTGTTTGTTTCAATGGCCATTGCAACGTAAGCCCACTCGCCACTTCAAGGCACCTCTTTAGAGTGGGTACCTAACAATTGTGACCAAAAGGCCGCTCTACTGAGCAGCTCCAAGCCCCTCCAGCTGCTTTTCAGCGAAGGAGAGGCAAAGATGGTGGCTTTTATTTATACACGCACCAAACACTTCCCATTTGGGATCAATAACAAAAACATGGAAAGAGGAACAGCTGCAGAACGACGGACTGGTGTTACAAGCATGATATACATAAATACAGAAAAAATGGCGCCGCGCCCATACTCACTTATTTTCGGAGGGGCAGCAACTGCCAGGAGTAACAGCCCAGTCAATGCATAAAACATAACAAGGAAAAAGAGTGTCATCTGCGCTCGTTCCTATGTGTTCCATGTACAACAAAAATGGAGGTTTTTGTTTGTTTCAATGGCCATTGCAACGTAAGCCCACTCGCCACTTCAAGGCACCTCTTTAGAGTGGGTATCTAACAATTGTGACCAAAAGGCCGCTCTACTGAGCAGCTCCAAGCCCCTCCAGCTGCTTTTCAGCGAAGGAGAGGCAAAGATGGTGGCTTTTATTTATACACGCACCAAACACTTCCCATTTGGGATCAAAAACAAAAACATGGAAAGAGGAACAGCTGCAGAACGACGGACTGGTGTTACAAGCATGATATACATAAATACAGAAAAAATGGCGTCGCGCCCATACTCACTAGTGATGTCAGTATGCAGAGAGCATGTTGATGTCACTCTGAGACCACCCGCCATAGTGAGCGGTCTCAGGAAGGCAGAGATTTACACATGTGTGCGCAGCTCCGATCCATCGATCTGCACAGGCGCTACGGAACATGCGTAGGTATAGTGTGCAAGTCCCATAGCCGTGTGCAGTTTGAGGTTAGTGACCCAATGCAAGCTGCGTAGGAGCACAAATTGCATTAAATAGATGCCGCGACTTACAGGTTTGGGAGTTCCTTAGGTGAGGAGGAGGAGCCACACGTGGCGAGGGACAAAAGGTGAGTAAAATCACATAAATAATGGGGCAGAAGCTACTGACAGCCTATTACTATTAAGGGCAAAAAAGGGGGTCTCTATTTTTCAATAGAGTATCCCTTAACCTCTGGAATTGGGGTCTTGAAGTTATCTGTAGCAATTACACATACTTTTGTGTTCTGAATTTTTTCATGAAAATTAATGCAAAAACTTTGAAGAAAAGATCAAACCAGCCAGGGAATTAGTTAAACTGTTGGGAATTGTTTAATATTTTTTTTTTTTTTTTGTGGATTTCCCATTCAGTGATTACGGTATATAGAGTTTTAAAAATGTAGTTCTTAAAGAAAGGCATAATTATTTTAATCGAATGCGATATGATTTGAATGGAAAGGAACCTGCATATTAAATGAAAAAGAAAAAAAAGCTTCTGAACTTTGATTACAAGACATCTATTATAAGAAAATCAAGCCAAAACGGTTCTTACTCTGGTAGAACATGTCAGTACACATATCTGAAAGCAAAGTGCCTTGCAAATTTTCTAGATGGGAAGAAGTATAAGAAATGTGCACTTAATTATACATATAGCATATACTAGAGCAATATTAGGTGCTCGATAATCCTCTGAAGTAACCAACTCCAAGTCACATCCAGTGGGAAAAGGAAATAGAGGAACCAGGCACTCCTCAATAGAAAGTGACAGATGAAACGGGACAGGGCCTTTCATTTAAAAGCTTTTTTGTGACTCGGATCGGGCCGTTCATTGGTTTGCCTTGGGACACCACCTTGACAACAATGTTGTCTAAGTAATTTACTAATGTAGCGCTCACTCCCGGAGGAGCCGCTGAATTTAACCTTGGGTTAGTCTCTCCGTATTTAATTATATACTTTACTGGTCTCAATAAAGAGGCATATATAATGTAAGCACGGTATATAGAAAACAGGATTTCATAATGCAAGAAACGCGCAGTGGTAAAAGAAAAGTTTAACCCCTTCATCTCTAGAGTGTAAGTCCCGTGCAGGTTATGTCCCAAAAAGTGTGTGTGTATGAGCTCAGGTACCCGGGTACTATATTCGACTGGCCAGTGAATGGATTTAATAAATCTTCGACTAGTCACGTAGGGGCCCTGTAGATTTAAGCAATACTGCAGCGTGCTTCGTTAAACTTTGACTGTGGCCTGGAAGGCCTCTCACCCATCCGCCAAACAATCTGTTCCGCTGCCCGATCAAGGACGTCTCTCCGCTGGATTATACTGGGACCCTGTGCCACCGGATCCGCTTCTCTTGCTTGTCCGTCTTCAAAAACAAGATCTATGGCCTACCGCCTGCACTCCCAGTGGATCATCGCGGTCTCCTTACTCGGGGTCCAATCTGGAACTCTGTCTGTGCAAAACCTCTCAGCGGTGGATTACTAGGTCTCTGGCAAGTCACTGTATCGATCCCCAGCGTCGGCAAGGCAGCGCCTGCTCTCCGGCCTGGTAACAATTGCCCACAGTCTCACGTGCGTCTTACTCTGTTCACTGCTCGGCTCACACTGGCTCTCCTTTGCGCGAGGCTGCGGATGTCCTTCGCTCTCTCCTTCCCACTTCCGGTATCCACCGCAAAGCATGATGGAAAACGTAGTCCCATTGTGTCCAGTATACTTTACAATGCGCTGTCTCCCTCTGGTGGCCAATATAAGTAAACGCAGCAGAACACAGTCTTTTCAAAGCAGCGCTACACTAATTACACTGGCCAACATGATTTTTTCCACAAGAAAACTAAATACTGACTCTAGTGCAGTTTTTTGTATCCTGAATTCAAATATGTAATCAAATTTTTCCATCAGGCATAATTTTTTTGTGACAGTCATTTTTTTGTATAATATACTTCTATACATCAGGCTTTCTTTGTAAAGAAATTTTGTAAGTTATAAAATGTGGAAATTTTTGAAATGTGGGAAATTTTATGCAAAATGGGTTGGCAACACTATATTTTTCATATAAAGAATTTTTATTGGAGTTTACACAAAAAATGGTACATACATTTAAATGAAGAACCATCCAAAGGAAAAAGCATAAATAAACAGCAGTGGTAATAAACAGTATAAGTCAATTGGATTATCTTCGTAGACTGAAAAAGGGGGTCAATTGTGCGCACTCCATTTTCTAATAACATAATTCCTAAACTAACATAAAACATAAAATAGAAAACATGGCAGCACTATCATCTTACAGTCGTCATGTCTTATATCAGATTTCCAGATTCCACAAACATCTTCCATCCCTCCCACGTATCATGTAGCAGGCACATAGAATTGTTCGCGGTGTGAAACATTTCCTCATATTTGAAAACATTTTCCAGGGCCCCCATAACTTCCTTCATAGAGGGACACATAGAGGACCGCCAATGTCTAGCTATTACAATTTTAGCTGTACCAAGTACTATGGAGATAAACCTCCTATGGCAGGTCTGAATTGTAACAGGTATAAGGTGTAAGAGGTACATTTTCGGACAAAGTGGGAATTTAAGTGAAGTGCAATGAGAGATCAACCTATTTATCTTTTCCCAGTATCCCCCCAACATGGGACAAAGCCAGAAAGTGTGCAGTAATGAGCCAGTGCCTGTAAGACATCTCCAACAGAGACCAGTGTTCCCTGAAATATGGGCCAACCGGGTGGGTGTTAAATACCATCTGCAAAGGAGTTTGATATGGGCTTCTCGTAAATTGGTACTTCTAGAATATTTATATATCGTGTCCATGGCGTATGACCAATCTTCTATAGAAAGTGTTAAGGCTAGGTCTTTTTCCCAATTAACCATATAGGGTAGTTTTTTAGGCGGGGTCGGAGTTAGGAGGCTGTTGTAACAAAGGGACAGCGGTTTCATGTGACATTTTCTTCCCAAACACAATTTATGAAAAGCCGAGAGGTTCACATCAGTGAAAGAGGTAAGGCCTTTCTGGGTCAAAGCATGCTTCACACAAAGATATGTGAAGCATTCCCTTGATGGGATAGCGAATTCCTGTACCAAATCGGGGAAGGTTTTCAGAGAGTGTGGCATGAAGAGCTGCCATACATGAGTCAAGCCTCGCCTGATCCAGGAGTCTAAGTTTAAAATCGGGAATAAAGCGACACAAAACCCTTAAAGGGGCAAGGCATAGTAAGTGGTAAGGCCTCACCAATTGACGGCCCCACAATCGCCACGCCATGAGGGAGAGCATCGAAACAGGCAACAAACCCCTGGTACTATTCCTCGGCAGGACTGTGAGCCACATCAGGTCATGGATTCGGTATGGGAAAATCATGGCATTCTCCAGCTGCAGCCATAGTGGTGGTTCTTTTTGATACATTGATGACAACAGTTGGGCTAGTAAGGCTGCTTTATAATAAGATTGCAGATCCATAAACCCCAACCCACCATTACGTCGCTGTGTTGTAACCGTGGAGGCCGACACTCGAGGAGGCTTCCCCTTCCATATGTGTGCATGAATTAGTTTTTGCATCCGGAGCAATAAATGCGCCGGGATGAAGACCGGGATATTCCTGAAATAATATAAAATTTGGGGTAAGATACACATCTTCATGGCCGCCATACGACCCAGCCAAGATGAGTCGATTGTGCTCCATTTGGAGAGCTGCGCCTCAATAGAGTTCAAGAGTGGCGTAAAGTTTTCTCTAAGGATCGTTCCTCGCGATTTAGAGAGGGATATACCCAGATATTTTAAAGAGGTAGAACGCCAGTCAAAGGGGTATTTACTACGCAGAGAGCTGAGGGATGAAGAAGCAATATTTATGGGGAGAGCTTGCGTTTTACTTATGTTATTTTTATAATAGGATATCGCGCCAAAATTATCGAGGAGGCTAAACAGGGGAGGGAGCGAGGTCTCCGGTGTGGTCAGGAAGAGCAGTATGTCGTCCGCAAAAGCCCTTAATAGCCGGAGCCATTTTAATCTGCAACGCCAGGGGTTCTAAGGCCAGAATGAATATTAGCGGGGATAAAGGACATCCCTGACGGGTGCTATTTGTTATATGGAAAGCGAATGATAGAAACCCTGAAGCCAATACTTTTGCCGACGGATCTGAGTAGAGGGCCATAATGCTGTTTATAAATTGTTCTGGGAAGCCAAACTTCAGTAACACCGTCCGCATATACCCCCAGTGCAGGCGATCAAATGCCTTTTCAGCATCTAATGCCAACAGGAGTCCAGAACTGTTAGTCCTATGGGCCAGGTCGAGTATATCATAAAACCGTCGGGTGTTGTCACACGTTTGGCGGCCCGGGACAAAGCCAGTCTGCTCATTCGCAATCAAAGAGGGGAATAGAGGGGCCAATCTATTTGCCAGCAATTTAGCATATAACTTGGCATCTACATTCAACAGGGAGATGGGACGGAAATTGGCACAATGTGTCGGGGCTTTACCAGGTTTAGGCAGGGTGACTATTGTCGCTTGCAGCATCTCCGAAGGGATAATGCCGGTATCTTTAAGATTATTAAAAACCAGGGTAAGAATCGGGACTAGGGAGGAAGCAAATTTCTGGTAGTACAGATTCGTAAAACCGTCGGGACCTGGAGCTTTATTTTTTGGGAGCGTCTTAATAGCCTTATATACCTCCTCCTCTGTGAACGCAGCCAGCAAACCTGTAGCCTGAGGGGCAGTTATAGAAGGGAGATTAGTCGTCTGGAGAAAGAGCTCTATGTCGTCTAATGCAGGGGTCGGCACGGTGTGGTTTAGTCCCAGGTTATATAAGGAGGCATAATAGCGTGCAAATTCATCAGTGATAAGGGCAGGATTGTAAATCTTCACGCTATTAGCATCCAGAAGGAACGGTATGTTAGTTTGCATTCTTTTCCCTTTCAATTTAGACGCCAGCAATTTCCCCGGTTTATTCCCCTGGGTATAGTGGGTATAGTTAAGCCTCCTAAGTGAGCGCGCCGTGACCTGGAGCATAAGATGCTCCAACTCGCGGCGCTGTAGAGTCGGCTGAGCAGTAATAAGTGGGGCAGGAGCGGTTTTATTCTGGGACTCCAACTCAGTGATTCGTCGTAGAAGAGCAGACGTCTGAGCATTAAAACGTCTCTTCCTCTGCGCTCCTTTCTGAATAAAATATCCTCGCAGAACAGCCTTGTGTGCCAACCAAACCGACGATGTCGCAACATCCTCAGTTATGTTCGTCGTGAAATACTCCTGAAGGAGTTGCATAGTGTTAGCCACGTCATCTTCATTTACAATAAGCGAGTCATTGAGTCTCCAGTTCCCCATACCCCTTGGCGGGAAGGCCGCCTCAAAGGTAAGCGTAAGCGGAGCATGGTCAGACCACGTGATAATGCCTATGGTCGCCTCCAACAGGCGGGGCAAAGCCGAGCTATGAATCAAACACAAGTCAATTCTACTATACGAGGACTGAACATGAGAAAAAAAAGTGTAATCACGCGTAGTAGGGTGACATATCCACCAAGTATCAGAGTTCAAACGAGTGCATGAATTCCCTTAGTTGTTTACTAGAAGCTGGGGGGGGAACGGGGTTTGGAGCTGGGGTGGCTCGATAGGGTGTCAACGTCAGGGTCAGGGGTGCAGTTAAAATCCCCACATAGAAACAACGTACCACTAGATATTTTTTTCACTCTACCATAAGCTTTCTGAAGATAAGAAATTGGGTTTTCATTAGGGAGATATAGGTTAGCAATAGTAATTGGTAATTCGTTCAACGTGCCCACAAGAATCCCTAGGCGGCCCAACGGATCAACATACTGAGCCGAACATACAAAGGTCCAGTCTTTGTGGAAAAGAATCGAGACACCTTTAGACTTCGTCTGAGCAGTGGAGTGATACGCCTCAGTATACATGCGCAATTTCAGAGATGGCGGACGTCTCGTACAAAAATGAGTCTCTTGCAAACATACAATAGCTGGTTGAGACTTATGCAGATCACGAAATAAAGCATGGCGTTTGTACGGAGTATTTAAGCCTCGAGCATTTAAGGAATAAATTTGGAATTGAGGTTTACTCATCATTATTTGCCCCCAACCCCCTGGTACTCACAGCGGTCCTGACAGATAATTTCCGTGGGAGGATGGGAGAACTTCCCTGCATACAATAATGCCCAGAATGATATATTACAGTGCATACCAATAAGACAAACAGTACGTACAAGACAAACCTAAGACGAACCAGAAAAATAAAATTAAAATAAAAACAGAAAAAACCTAACAAACCAAAAAAAAAAAGGAGAACTGCATTCCGTAAATGCAGTTGATTGGGGTCAATCAACACAGCTGACTGGTATAATTGGAAAAGCAACACGTTCAAGAAAAAAACCCCAATGGGGAAAAACACAGTCCCAACTTCATCCGTGAAGGTGACTGCGCCAGTATACAGGCCAGTAAAAAGCCTCGGGGCTAGTCAGTCGCAGGAACAGAACCCCAGAAAGCGCCACCCAAGGGCCAAATCACAAAAGGGGAGGAGTCCCGAAACTACGATAGAGCACCTGGTGTAATAAAAGAACACGCCCACAGGCGAAAAAATGCCGGACCATGTCATCTCACTTAGGCCGAACCCGGTGCCACTCCGGAGAAACTTTCAGCGGCGAAGAGGATTCCTCACGGGTGGGGGAGTAAACTCAGCCACCACTTTCCATTCTGTCAGCAGACGCAGCCAGTGGTGGGCTCCGGAATGACGTGCAGAACTCCCTCCCGCCATAGCAAGATCTTTGTGGGAAATCCCCAACGATACGCCATGTTGTGGTCACGCAAAATTTTGGTGAAGGACGAAAATTCCCGTCTTTTAGACATAGTAGCCGTTGACAGGTCTGCATAGAAAGAACCTTCGGCATACGGGGACGGTAGAGGCATATATTTCCGTGACGCTCTCATTAACGCTTCTTTAACGTGAAAAAAATGCACCCGGACCAAAACATTTCTAGAGGCGGATGGCGGCAGGTTTTTTGCACGCGGCAACCTGTGCGCTCGATCCATCAGGAAATCCTGCAATGAGTATGTAGGTGCCAAGATCTGGAAAAGTTCTGTGATGTAAGGCTGGAGATCAACAGAGCCCACTGCCTCCGGAATGCCCCGGATCCGTATATTATTACGCCTGGAGCGGTCCTCCATATCGGCCAGTTTCGTTGCCATGGTGTCATGCGCTGTTTGCAAAGCAATGTGACGGTCCACCAGGTCATTATGGGCTAAGCATAAGTCGTCTGTCTTAGATTCTAAAGAGTCAGTCCTCTCACCCAGGTCTTGTACATCGCGCCTCAGCTCCTGCAGCGCCTCTTTAAGATCCGCTTGAATGGTAGATCGAAGTTCTTGCAGCATGGCATGAAGTCTGCTTTCCGATGGTGGTGATATGTCAGACATGCCAGGTGGCCCTGCAGCTGCTGCCTCCAGCGTGGGGGATGAAACAGAGGAGGGAGATCCGCCATCTTGGGCCTCCCGGGCCCGATCTTTCCTAGCCGATTTGAGCGGCTCTAGCGCCCGCTGCGCCTTAGGTGGCACCATCTGGGTGCTAGGAAGTATCACCCACCTGTGGGTGAAGTTTTCAGCCCCGGGGATGCAATAATAAAGCCGCAGGAATTGGAAACTCAGCGCCGGTCACAGGAGCTCTTCCTACATGCGACCGCGCGCTGCAACGTCCGGCCACGCCCCCGGCAACACTATATAAGCTTATTCATGTTCAGACATGTTGTATCACATTTAGATATTGCATTATAAAGGATAAGCAGACAGCCAGTATTGAAGGTGTAGTGAGCCCATCACCACGTGTATTAGGTTTCTCTTTAGGCTTAGAATTTTATGCTATATGTTGTTCTCATTTTTTAGGTTTTATTACTTTTAATTAAAAGTTTCATTATGCCAAGAAAGTGTTTAAATCATCCAGACAATTTTTGCTGCTTGTGTGGTGAAGTAACCTTCAAGTCTCAGAGGCAAAATGTCACACCACTTGTATTTAAGTGTTATGAACTTTATTTTCAGAGTAAAGCTGGTAACTTTGATAAAGACTGGGCCCCAAATATAAGTTGTGTATCATGTGTTGGGCTTATCACCAGATGGAAAACTGATATACATCAAATGCCATTTGTAATTTCTATGATTTGGCGAGAACAGAAGGACCTTTCAGTTGAGTGCTATATCTGTTTAACATTACAAGAATCACATCTAAAACAAAATATATAGTTAACTATCCCAATGTGCCATCTGCAATGAGGCCTGTATTATATAGTGAAGAGTACCCTGTACCAAACTGTCCGGAATTCAGGACCTTAAGTCAGGGCTCAAAATTTCAAGTCCCAAGCTACTAGCCAGACCATAAGAGTTACTCGCCACCAGTTGCCCCACCTACCCTGCCCTAAACTACTCCCCTAAAACACACCTTCTTAAATTATCTTATGAAATTGCACTGTTAAAGGTTTTATTCAGAATAAAGTTACAAAAATAAATAACATTAATACCCAGGCATCAGATACATGTATACCCAAGCACCAGACCCAGAAAAGTAGTTTCATCCATTAAGTACAGACTCCCCTCCAACAGTTTTTAGGACCAAATTAATTTGGGGTTTATGCATCAGATATATCAAGTGGAACCTTACACTCCCATTATTCATATGCCAGGTTATCAATAGAAGTTAGAAGACCCCAAAGTCAGGTTTCCCCCTTGGATGCTTATATAGATGACTCCATTAATTTTCATCTGCGATACTTCCATCCCCATTTTTTCTTTTTTTTGCTCCTTCTGTATCACCCATCTCTTTCTTTATAAATAGGATTTATTTTGTATAACCTCAAATGCCTTCACCACCATTTCACCAATTATGGCCTCTAGCGGGAGTTGTAGTAGCGGCGCTGGTTCTGGCGTCACTTCCAGCGCGCTGACAGCTTGGCAGCTTTTTACTTTCCCTTAGTTTACACCAGGGGTGGGGAACCTTTTTTCTGCCAAGGGGCACCCTTTAATTAATTTCTTTTGCCCAATTAATTAATCTCTCTCCATTTCATTTCTCCCCCCCAATTCATCTTTCATTTCTCCCCCCCATTCATCTTTCATTTCTCCCCCCAATTCATCTTTCATTTCTCCCCCCAATTCATCTTTCATTTCTCCCCCCCATTCATCTTTCATTTCTCCCCCCAATTCATCTTTCATTTCTCCCCCAATTCATCTTTCATTTCTCCCCCCAATTCATCTTTCATTTCTCCCCCCCAATTCATCTTTCATTTCTCCCCAATTCATCTTTCATTTCTCCCCAATTCATCTTTCATTTCTCCCCAATTCATCTTTCATTTCTCCCCAATTCATCTTTCATTTCTCCCCAATTCATCTTTCATTTCTCCCCAATTCATCTTTCATTTCTCCCCCAATTCATCTTTCATTTCTCCCCCCAATTCATCTTTCATCTCCCCCAATTCATCTTTCATTTCTCTCCCCCCAATTCATCTTTCATTTCTCCCCAATTTCATCTTTCATTCTCCCCCCCAAATCATCTTTCATTTCTCCAATTCATCTTTCATTTCTCCCCCAATTCATCTTTCATTTCTCCTCCCAATTCATCTTTCATTTCTCCCCAATTTCATCTTTCATTTCTCCCCCCCAAATCATCTTTCATTTCTCCAATTCATCTTTCATTTCTCCCCCAATTCATCTTTCATTTCTCCCCCCAATTCAGCTCTCATCTCTCCCCCCCAATTCATCTCTCATTTCTCCCCCCAATTCATCTTTCATTTCTCCCCAATTCATCTTTCATTTCTCCCCCCAATTCATCTTTCATTTCTCCCCCAATTCATCTTTCATTTCTCCCCCAATTCATCTTTCATTTTTCTCCAATTCATCTCTCATCTCTCCCCCCAATTCATCTCTCATCTCTCCCCCCCATTCATCTCTCCAATTCATCTCTCATCTCTCCCCCCAATTCATCTCTCATCTCCCCTCCCCCAATTCATCTCTCATCTCCCCTCCCCCAATTCATCTCTCATCTCCCCTCCCCCAATTCATCTCTCATCTCCCCTCCCCCAATTCATCTCTCATCTCCCCTCCCCCAATTCATCTCTCATCTCTCCCCTCCCACAATTCATCTCTCCCTCCCCCAATTCATCTCTCCCCTCCCCCAATTCATCTCTCATCTCTCCCCTCCCCCAATTCATCTCTCATCTCTCCCCTCCCCCAATTCATCTCTCCCCTCCCCCAATTCATCTCTCCCCTCCCCCAATTCATCTCTCCCCTCCCCCAATTCATCTCTCATCTCTCCCCTCCCCCAATTCATCTCTCATCTCTCCCTCCCCCAATTCATCTCTCATCTCTCCCCTCCCCCAATTCATCTCTCATCTCTCCCCTCCCCCAATTCATCTCTCCCCTCCCCCAATTCATCTCTCCCCTCCCCCAATTCATCTCTCCCCTCCCCCAATTCATCTCTCCCCTCCCCCAATTCATCTCTCCCCTCCCCCAATTCATCTCTCATCTCTCCCCTCGCCCAATTCATCTCTCATCTCTCCCCTCGCCCAATTCATCTCTCATCTCTCCCCTCCCCCAATTCATCTCTCATCTCCCCTCCCCCAATTCATCTCTCCCCTCCCCCAATTCATCTCTCCCCTCCCCCAATTCATCTCTAATTTCTCCCCCCCAATTCATCTCTCATTTCTCCCCCCCCCCAATTCATCTCTTTCTCTCCATTTCACCCCTGCCGTTTATTCCCCCCCCCCCTCAGCTTACCTGACCTGGAGAGTAGAATGAGGGGGCGAAGATTATCCTTCACGCTGTGCCCGGAAGATAAGGGGCCCAGCGTGAAGGAGAAAGATCCAGCGTGCATCAGGATGGTCTGGTAGAGGTGCCGCGGCAACCCCCCTCCCTCCCAGGAAATGATTCGGGCCAATTCATCTTTCATTTCTCCCCAATTTCATCTTTCATTTCTCCAATTCATCTTTCATTTCTCCCCCCAATTCATCTTTCATTTCTCCCCCCAATTCATCTCTCATCTCTGCCCCCCAATTCATCTCTCATTTCTCCCCCCAAGTCATCTTTCATTTCTCCCCCCCAATTCATCTTTCATTTCTCCCCCCAATTCATCTTTCATTTCTCCCCCCCAATTCATCTTTCATTTCTCCCCCCCAATTCATCTTTCATTTCTCCCCCCCAATTCATCTTTCATTTCTCCCCCCCAATTCATCTTTCATTTCTCCCCCCCAATTCATCTTTCATTTCTCCCCCCCCATTCATCTTTCATTTCTCCCCCAATTCATCTTTCATTTCTCCCCCCAATTCATCTTTCATTTCTCCCCCCAATTCATCTTTCATTTCTCCCCCAATTCATCTTTCATTTCTCCCCCAATTCATCTCTCCCCCCCAATTATCTCTCCAATTCATCTTTCATTTCCTCCCCCAATTCATCTCTCATCTCCTCCCCCAATTCATCTCTCATCTCTCCCCTCCCAATTCATCTCTCATCTCTCCCTCCCCCAATTCATCTCTCATCTCTCCCTCCCCCAATTCATCTCTCATCTCTCCCCTCCCCCAATTCATCTCTCATCTCTCCCCTCCCCCATTCATCTCTCATCTCTCCCCTCCCCCAATTCATCTCTCATCTCTCCCCTCCCAATTCATCTCTCATCTCTCCCCTCCCCAATTCATCTCTCATCTCTCCCCTCCCCCAATTCATCTCTCATCTCTCCCCTCCCCCAATTCATCTTTCATTTCTCCCCCCCAATTCATCTTTCATTTCTCCCCCCCCCAATTCATCTTTCATTTCTCCCCCAATTCATCTTTCATTTCTCCCCCAATTCATCTTTCATTTCTCCCCCAATTCATCTCTCATCTCTCCCCCCCAATTCATCTCTCCAATTCATCTCTCATCTCCCCTCCCCCAATTCATCTCTCATCTCCCCTCCCCAATTCATCTCTCATCTCTCCCCCCCAATTCATCTCTCATCTCTCCCCTCCCCAATTCATCTCTCATCTCTCCCCTCCCCCAATTCATCTCTCATCTCCCCTCCCCCAATTCATCTCTCATCTCCCCTCCCCCAATTCATCTCTCATCTCTCCTCCCCCAATTCATCTCTCATCTCTCCCCTCCCCCAATTCATCTCTCATCTCTCCCCTCCCCCAATTCATCTCTCATCTCTCCCCTCCCCCAATTCATCTCTCATCTCTCCCCTCCCCCAATTCATCTCTCATCTCTCCCCTCCCCAATTCATCTCTCATCTCTCCCCAATTCATCTCTCATCTCTCCCCAATTCATCTCTCATCTCTCCCAATTCATCTCTCATCTCTCCAATTCATCTCTCATCTCTCCAATTCATCTCTCATCTCTCCCCTCCCCCAATTCATCTCTCATCTCTCCCTCCCCCAATTCATCTCTCATCTCTCCCTCCCCCAATTCATCTCTCATCTCTCCCCTCCCCAATTCATCTCTCATCTCTCCCCTCCCCCAATTCATCTCTCATCTCTCCCTCCCCCAATTCATCTCTCCCCTCCCCAATTCATCTCTCCCCTCCCCCAATTCATCTCTCCCTCCCCCAATTCATCTCTCCCCTCCCCCAATTCATCTCTCCCCTCCCCCATTTCTCTCATCTCTCCCCTCCCCCAATTCATCTCTCATCCTCCTCCCCCAATTCATCTCTCCCCTCCCCCAATTCATCTCTCCCCTCCCCCAATTCATCTCTCCCCTCCCCAATTCATCTCTCATCTCTCCCCTCGCCCAATTCCTCTCTCATCTCTCCCCTCCCCAATTCATCTCTCATCTCTCCCCTCCCCCATTCATCTCTCTCCAATTCATCTCTCCCCTCGCCCAATTCCTCTCTCATCTCTCCCCTCCCCAATTCATCTCTCATCTCTCCCCTCCCAATTCATCTCTCCCCTCCCCCAATTCATCTCTCCCCTCCCCCAATTCATCTCTCCCCTCCCCCAATTCATCTCTCATTTCTCCCCCCCAATTCATCTCTCATTTCTCCCCCCCCAATTCATCTCTTTCTCTCCATTTCACCCCCTGCCGTTTATTTCCCCCCCCCTCAGCTTACCTGACCTGGAGAGTAGAATGAGGGGGCGAAGATTATCCTTCACGCTGTGCCCGGAAGATAAGGGGCCCAACGTGAAGGAGAAAGATCCAGCGTGCAGCAGGATGGTCTGGTAGAGGTGCCGCGGCAACCCCCCTCCCTCCCAGGAAATGATTCGGGCAAGTCCCATTTGTTGAAAAGAAAAAAAAAAGCAGACAGGCTGACCCTGAGCACTTCGGCTGGCCTGAAGAAAAGAAACACAACACGGCCGCCGGTTGAAAACGCAGCGCAGGTAGCATGATAGACTTTATCATGCTGCCTGCGTCTGCAGTTTTACTCGCCAGCGCTCAATTTCCCCTCGCAAAACGCGAGTGGAAATTTTGAGGGCTGCCTTAAGTGATACCTCCCAAAAGCATCATAAAACTTAAGGTAAGCCAAAATGAGGTGTATATTTATCAGTGTTACATAAGTACCAATTCTATAACAAATTTAAACGTGTGCCACAAGAAACCCCTGCCCGTTTAAGAAAATCTGAAAGACAATCCTATTTAGGGAAACCTACCACCCGACTCACTGACACAACCAGTCCATCACTCTCACCTTGCAGCCCATCACTCTCACCTTGCAGTCCTCTCCTCCTGTTTCCACCACCAAGCCTTCTAGATTGTGACTTCAGGAATAGGGCCCTTGTTTCCCCCTGTACTGGTTTGTCAAAATGTTGTTCAATGTATTGTAACCCTGTCTATGTTGTGCCCATTGTATAGTGTTGCGGAATTTGCTGGCGCTATGTAAATAAAGAATAATAATAATAAAGCATATTTGAACTCAGCATGACAAAGACACTTCAATTCAGTTAATTTAGTTCTTGTGAAAGAAAAAAAAAAAGTTTAGTTTTGTTGACCAGAGTTATTCTTGTAATTCTTTGCTTTGTTGTATGACATATATGTTGGGGTCACACAATTTGATGTTAAGCTTAAGACTGCAAGCAGCTGTAACGTTTTCCAGTAACCTGTCACCTCGCTATTAAGGAGTGCCTGGTTCCTCTATTTTCTTTCCCCATTGCAAAAGTTCTAGACATATTCAACTGAATGTTATTTGTGCTTCCTCAGAGTTAAATTATAGAAACAAATTCTCAGAGAAGCTGGACTTATTATGTAGCTATTCCCTGAGAGAAGTATTTGCAAGTAACTCCCACTGAGCTGGAGATTAGAGAAAAACCATGCTAAAATACACCATATGCAGGTTCATTAATCCACAAGAAACATGAACAAGTATTATGAAATAAAATATGGAACGTAAAATCATTAGAAATATTCAGTATGTTTTATGAAGGTTTGTTTTGGCCAAAATAACCACCAGGCTTCCTTTAAACAAATTACGGTAATAGGAGCAGAGATGGGAAAAAAAAAACTTTGTTGGATAGGGGGCTATGAATTGTTTGTTGATAAAAAACAGAACAATATAATAAAGCTTAGAAAACAGGCACTTGCAACAAGCCTGTTATCTTCTTTCTCAGTGATTTTTAACCACTGTGCGGTGGCAGACTGTTGTGCTTTGAATCGTTCTCAGATGTGCTACAGAAATATGCTTGGAAATGGCAGAAAGAGGTGCGTGAGTAACAGATCAGTGACAAAATGTAGGTGTAATGGAGCACAGGCACAAAAGGGAGATGTATTATTGAATAGAAAATTAATACTTGTAATGCAGCAGTGGACTTTTTTTAAGTTATTGTTACAGTGATGGTGGGCACTTCTCCTTTTAGCCTCTTTACAGTAATACATGGTGACAGCGTTAAGATCTCAGAGAATTTTGTTTCTCCCCTGGAAGAACACTAATCTTGCATTAAAACAGTATGCACGTATGGTGTGTTCTAATTGGTGTGACAAAAACATTAACAGGCTTCACACATGCCAAAGAAAAAGCGGACCACGCTCATGTGAGTTTAAGATCTAGGTTAAATGGGGCGACACAGAGGTGAGTAAACTAGGGCAGAGAGTATGTGATGTAATGGGATGCATGGGGGCTTTGTGGGAAAAATATCAGGAAAGGTGTGCAACAGATCTCTTATACCCTGACTGGTTCACACCCGTTAATGCTGCTTCCTTGTCAGATCCCTGTTCTCCCACCAGCAGTCTTTCGCCCCTTTCTCCAGCCCTTTGCCTAAGCTTAAGGACAGGTACACGCGAAGAGCTTTGATAGCATCCCCAGAAATGAGGCAACATCTTGAGGTTTAGAACAGACAGCTTCTCCTGAGCCTTTAATAAAATAATATAGATAGCATCAGGCGGATCCTGGCAGCCAATGGATACACTGTGGCTTTTTACTGCACTTCATCATAATCCCTCCCCTAGAATAGTGTTCTTACTGCTCTGCAGTTCTAGGTCTGCTTCTCGGCGTCTGGGACATAATTAGACCAGGGACAGATAATGGGATTAGTATTGCTCAACATATGGCAAACAAGACTGAGGTTTGAATGGATATTGTTCTAACAGATAAACACATTCCAGAGTGGGGGAGTTGGAAGAGACTAAGATGCCCCACACATTAATCCTATTAGCAGATAGTAACCAATAAACAGACAATAACGTTATCAACATTAACAGTATTCATACAGCTCTCCAATGCCACAAACACCCTGCACCTATTATAATAATTATCCTAGGCATAGAGTGGCTTCAACATAGGAGGGGCAGGGAAATAACAGAATATCAGACCTGCACTTCCCAAATATATCTCTCGGTCCATGTACTCCAAGTTCAAAGTGAAGTCACAACGTGCAATGTGGGATTATGAAGGAGATGAGAGTTCTCAGAGTAATGCATTTGAAGAGATGTTTTCAAAGATTGGAAGCATGGGGGAGAATCATATGTGGCCAGGGAGGAAGTTCCATACATAGGGGACAGCTTGGAAAAATTCTGAAATCACGCGGGGGGGGGGGGGGGGCTGTTGGTAAGCGGAGATATTAGATCACAGAGTGTAGGGACTGTGATAGCGTATATTAACAGAGGAGATGTACAAAAGTGAACAACAGTTAGATGTACAGAAGTACATTATATGGACCATCTGTCCTGTATTTCATTGGCTAGCTGTGTTTGATAAGCCAAGGATATAATTTAAAAAGACTAATTGATCATAAGAAAACCACTTTTGCAATGTTGAAATTGAGCTGGTTAAAGACCTAAAACTGATCTTCATTAGACTTGGTAGTATCAGGAGCAACAACACATGTGGATTAGAGACTCAAGATGGACAAAAACAAAACTTTTTTTCTGAAACTTGTGAGTCAATTCTTGTTCTGAGACTTGAAGGCTAATGTCAGACGAACACAGTCTGAGCGCACTCTGCGTGCGTGCATAACGGAGACAGACTTACTGACGGAAGATACTGTAGACACCACACGGTCCGTTTTTTTTGACGGACGTTTGCTGGACGTCGCAAACGCGCCGAGTCTGACATCTCACTCACACAGAACGCTACGCAGACGTGGTGCGGTTTTACATTCTTGCCTAACTTGCATCCATTTGCCACATGCGTTGTGCGTGCGCAGTTCGGTGCGCACATACTTCCTGTGTGGGTCTCTATTGCTCATGATTCTATGCTAAGATGGACGTTAAACTGTGCGGCAACACGGACGTGATCACTGCGTTCGTCTGACGCCGGCTGAATGCTATTGCATGTTATAATTGACAAAAAAACTTAAGGTCCATCCAACAATGTGTACTACTCCCGTCACAGAACAGTGCAAATTCGCTCTAACCAGAATAGAAAGAGAAGAGGTAAGCCACAGTGCAGAACTGATTAAGAGGACATTGAATTACAGTGTCTATTTTGAGAAATATACACCTTATCCAACAGGCACTTTCACATTGCAAAGACTTTCCGAAACCCGACAGAGAAGAAAGGGAGATAAAGTTGGAGAGCTGAGGTATATTTGCACATCAACAGGAGCAATGACCATCCAAGAGAGGATGTGTGAAATGAGAATGGTAGGGGTCCAAGGATCAAGCCTTGGAGAACTCTGATAGAGATTAGGTACCACAGAGAGGGACACTATATCAGCAACTAGTCAGGTTAGACTCAAACTAAGAGACAGCAGTGCCTTGTTGGTTGAAGGAGAGAAGAATATCTGAAAGAATGGGATGGCCATCAGTGCCAAAGGCAGCAGCGCCATCAGAGAGAGGGAGCAAGGACCTTTTATTGTATCAACAGTTATTATTATCAATCTTTATTTATAAAGATCCAGCATCAAAGAAGAGGTGATGCGGGGAGAAGCTAGCTGTTTGACCTTAGGGAGCGGGCTGATGTGTATTTGGTGATTAGTGAGGACAGGTAGTGAGGAGCTGAGTTAGGGAAAGCTTTGTAGGTCAGGGTAAGGATTTTGAATTTAATTCTACAGTGGATGGGGAGCCAGTGAATGGATTCACAGAGAGCAGCGGCAGAGACAGAGCGGCGGGTGAGATGGATGAGCCTGGCAGAGGCATTTAGAATGGATTGTAGGGGGTGGGGGGAGAGGGAGGCCAGCTAGAAGATTAATACAATAGTCCAGTCGGGAGATTACAAGGGCGCGGATGAGTTGCTTTGTGGGGTCAGCGGTAAGAAACGACCAAATTCTGGAAATATTACATACAGTTAGGTCAACTATTACTTTAGTAAAGGTAGGTTCAGTGTTGTGGTTGAGTAGAACGCCTGATTGTAAAGCACTAAGCAGAGTGCTTGCAGAAAGAAAGCGCTATAATCATTTGTAGCCTAGCTGTTCAAGCAGTTTTGATGTTAAATCATACACTTCCTCATCAAACACCTCCATAATGTGCTCAGTTTTCTTATGCATGCCAGGGTTACTGGTCTTCATATGGCCGTTCAGTCATTTTATTTACATAAGACAAAATCCCCTCTCCAGTTTCTAGTATGCTGCTGAGAACTGCACGACTCTGATTACAGAAGAGATATGTCTGCCATTCCAATCACATAAAGATGGCAGCTAGAGAGGAGGCACAGGGGAGCTGCATGTTGGTGCCAATCACTGCCAACTTAAATCATAATGTTAACAATACAGCTTTGGCAGCTTTGGACTGCTGAGGCTTCATTGTGCAGTCTTTTCCCATTTTAAAATCTATTTTTACCAGCTCTGCCAAGGTATATTTAACAATGCAGAATTTATTTTACCCGGTGGGCTTGGTGGAAGGATGGGGAAACCCTTTCTGTATGTAAAATTCTCTATCAAAAATAAATGTGTATAATAATAATAGCGGCGGCTTATGGTCGTATTTAGAAATTAGAATCTTAAAGGTATAAGAAATATTCAATATTCAGCTGTCAGCCAAAGCACTTTTTAAAAATCCTTCAGCAACAGATGTGTGTTTTTTAAAATGTGCAGCTTTTCCCCCTCAATGTACTATTGATTTTGCTTCATAAAGCAGCGAGTGACTCATTTTTAGATATATATGTTATCTTCTGACTTTCTAACCGAAAATGAACATTCCTTCGCAAGTGCAAAGCCTATTGCGTATATTAATACAACAATACAGACTAACAGATAATGCACATGGACTGAAAATTCACATACCATGTGCATGAAATATGCCGTACATAACTCGTTCCAATTATAGTGTTCTAGCATAGCTAAAGAGACATACTACACATAAAATAAAATGAAAAAAGAAATATTAAAAAAATGGAAGGATTAACTATAGGGGTTATTCACACAGCACTGAAATGTCTGACATTCCGGTGCTCTGTCGATCACTGTACTTCGGGGAATCAAATCTCCTGACCATATGGTGAATTCTCTACTCACCGCAGGGTCCACGGAGTGCAGGGAGATGCCACTGAAAAACCCAAAAAAGCAGAACCGCCGAAATTATCGGATCCGATAATTTCGGTGGGTCAGGCGTATTATCGGATTTGATTCAATAATACACCGAGATCTGGCTGAAATTATCGGAGTCTATAATTTCAGCGATTTTGCGCCACTGTTTTTTAAAAAAAAAAAACATTCAGAAAAATACCGGATCTGATACGATTCATTATCGAATCGGATCCGATGATCCACTGAACCCGAAATGAAAAAGCCAACAAGCCGCCGGGCGGGTAAAAAATAAATAAAATTACTAAAAAAGTGTCAAAATTTAAATGCTGTTTGCAAAAAAAAAAACCTACTGAACGAAAATATCTGAAATTAACATATAAGGTCCTATGAATGATAATTAAAAGGTCTGTTACAGAAAAAAGAAAAACTATTTTTAAAAAAAAAGAAAAACAAATTTGCCAAAATAATCCCAAAAAAAAAAGAGATCCTAAAAAATAAATAAATAAAACAAGATCAATAGACTTTTTACTGCAGATTAAAAGAATGAATGGTTTTATTAGATATTGAAGAAAAAAGGGAATTTTTTTTAACATTGAAATCTATGGGATACGCCTGACTAAACCTGCCGAATGAAACCACCAAACAATTTCACTGCTGTTCAGTGTTCTGTGCATAGATTAACCATTGCTTCTTTATGGGGCTTTCACTGCCGTCGTACTGGCTGGCAATTCGCCAATATTTGGCAAACTGCCTGCTTACTGAATAGCCAGCAAATGGCACCATACGGGGTAATCCACTGTTCAGTGCCATTTTGGGGCCAGATTGGCTCTTTGTGAATAACCCTGTATATGTTGAAACACACATCATTTTCTTGTTTTATTTTTCCCTTTAAAAAAACCCAAAAACAAACCTTTACATCCGCTGGTGCATCTCAATCTCACAGTGCAGCCAATTGTAGATCTTGAGAAGCAATACCAATAGGTGGGTTGGGCAAGTCAACGCCACCTCAGACGTTGGCCTCGATTTAATTTGGCCCAATTGGTATCTTTTTTTGGTGTCATATTGGCTGTTTTTTAATTTGGAAGTTTCAAATGTATTTGTCTCCTTTTCGACTCAAAAATACAAAAATATATCTGCTGAAATATTGGCTCTCACAGCTAAGCTTTATAATGGAAATTATAACTTATCAATATTTCAATCCGAGTTTACCGGTAAAATGTACCAGTATCAAATGCTGAAATATGTTGATAAGTGGATTTTCAGGCATTTGATGTGCATTTGTCATGGAATATATGTTGGTTTTCAAACAGAATATCTTTCTGCCCTGCTGCTGCCTTTTCAGTCAAAGCTGCGGCTGCCACATTGACAGTGAAGGGCCTGATGCTTGTACAAGCCAACCCAATGGCTGTCACTGAGGGCACTATGACCATTCATATTCCACTGGATGGTCGTGGTGCCTACAGTGTCCACCATAATTCAAAGGAAAAGATAAATCTAAAAAGAAAAACTAAGTACTTTATATAGCATTCATATCTTTTGAAGAAAAAAAATCAATCTGGGTTTATACACGCTATAGCTTAACCCCTTAGGGACCGCTGACGTACTATGTACGCCCTGCCCACGGGTCTCCCTTAGACCCGCGGACGTACATAGTACATCAGCGGCTCCTAACCTCCCTCCCGCCCGATACTCCCCTTCCTTGCCGGCTCCCAGGACATCTATGGCAAGCTTGAAGCTTGCCTCGCTGTTTTCTGGGGGCCGGCTGATCCGATGACGTCATCATGCTGCGTGATGACATCATCGGCCCGCGTCAGTGGGCAGAATCCAGGAAGGGGGGTGGCTCATTTGGAGCCCTCTATCTCCCCAACCATTTATGCTAGAGCGATGCAAGCTGCACTGCTGGAAAGGGGAGAGTTTCCCCTTTTCAGCGGTGTACTGCATTAACTGTACTGCTGCCGAATAGCAATTTGGCGCAAATTTGCCCCGAATCACGATTCCAAACTGGAAAGGGCTGACAGCTTGGATGTCAGTCAAGCCTTCAGGTCACCCCCCACCCACTGACATCCTCACCATATGTGTGAGTATGTCAGTGGGCCAGTTAACCCCCTAGCTGCCATGTGGAGATAGGGGGATCCTTTGGATCCCCCTATCTCCCGATCCGTGGCAGCTAGAGGGTCATATTTGATATCATGGCCTGATCATGGCCTTTCCAATGATACCAAACATGACCAGGTATGGTGTAAAAATAAAAAAAAAAATTGCCTTGGGGGGGGGGGGTTTAGTTAAATAGTACCTAGGCTGTCATCTAAAAAGAATTAGCATAAAACAGAATGAGCTCAGCGCACATAGGTGAACTGGCTCAGCAGTGACGGGGTTAAAAAGCAAAAACATGTAAAAATTGTGTATTTCTATTCTCGGGACAAAATTCTGAAACTATTTAGCCGGGGTCTTTTTTGGTGGTTGTAGATTTTGGGGAATTAAATTACGAAAAAGGGTGTTTTTATCATTTTTTCAACATATTTCATTTTTTTTTTATAGTAAATTATTCGATATGATGGAAATAATGGTATTTTTATAAAGTCCATTTAATGGCAGGAAAAACGGTGTATAGTATGTGTGGGTTGAATAAACGAGTAAGAAGAAAATTTGACCTAAACACTAACAGCACAGAAATGTAAAAACAGCAGCAGTCACTAAAGGACGGATTTGTGTAAAACCACCCGGTCACTAAGGGGTTAAATACCATAGTTCGAAAGAACAGCTAACAAAATGAATTTGGAGCAAATTACTGGCAGAAAATAGCTAGGACTCTGATATCACCAGTTTCCATATAAGATAACCCCTGCACCTTTTTGTTTTATGACATTTACAAGATACAATACTTTGTGTTTATCTGAAGGTTCCTTGTATTAACATCAATTAATGACTCATGGGAAAACAGATCTGAAATGAACCATACAAAGACCAAGTCTCCGGAGATCGAGACGATAAGGAGCTGGGGGTAGGAGAAGGTTTTCACTCTTAGTGAAAGTTCTAGCTCATTAGCTTTTTCTTCTGCAAAGGCTTGATGTGGGTGTCCTGGGTGTCAGGGTGTTTTACAATATGGGATCTAAAAGACCGTAACATGTTTATTTAGGTTTCCAAGTGCATGAAACCAGATCCCATACCATACACTCACTGGAACTATTCTTGTTGGTTAAACTGCAGACAAGTAGACAGACACTGGATGAGAAAATCCCTGCTACAACAATTTTATTTAACGTAATTTTATGGATCAATTAAGCTTCTTATGCAAAGGCAGTTCAGTCCTTATTATAGGGAGAGAGCACTTTGCATTTATTACATAAAATCCGTAAATAGCCACAAACTACAGATTTTTTTATGCTTTACCATTAATCAAAGAATAAAAAAACAAGAAAGTGTTTATTTGGATCCTATAAGGCCACAAGCAAGAATAAACCACGAAGCAGGCACCCACAGGAAATCTTACTGAAAATGATAGTTCTCTTGGGTTGCTTTTTAGTATTGTTGGGGCTTGCATCCCTCCACATCTCATTATGACCACATGGCTACCTGGAAGGAAACAGGAAGTGGGGCAGGGTAGGAGTGGTCAATAATCCTATAGGAGCTAGAAACAAAACAGGATCTTCCTTTTTCATCCCCTGCCTTGTTGGTGAACAGACTGCAGTTCCAGGGACCATTGAGGAGACCTGTGGATTTGTGCCTAGAGGACAGATGTGTGGGTGAGATTGTGGATATTGGGTTGATTTAATTAGAAACGGAATCACTATTCATTACTTTAGGGTTGGTGATTGATATATTTGTATACATGGTTATATTTACATTATTTTGGGTGGTTTTATGGTTAGATAAGTCTGGGTCTGTGTGATATATATTGTTTACCTCTGTGTGATTACCTCTGAATAAATACTCTCATTTTAGACGAACCCTAGTGCTTTATTTTTATCACTTTAGTGGAATTATCACAACTATTCATAGCAGTAATATCAATATGCCTAACATAGGCATTTGCAGGTGGGGTGCTTGCTGGTTGAAATGGTCCTTCCTATCCACCTTTTATTTATCCATCTACACCTTCAGTAACTTATGATTAAAGAGCTCGAAAATTAACTGTTCATTATTTACAATTTGTATGTAATAAATTATCCATATATGCAAATCCTTCTGATATGGCCGACACACACTGATTTTCTAGTGTCCTGGAATAAGTTGTCATTTAAGAAATAATAGGTTGGAGTCAGGGCTTGGAGGATTACAGATTTGACGTATGCCATGCCAAGTGTGAGCAAGCCGACCTCAGACATGATATGGCTGCAATCATCTTTGGGCAGAGGTGGTTTCCATGGATATGATAAATGCAAGGAATTAATGTGCCTGAACTACACTTCCCATAAAATTCTGCTGGGAAGAAGTTCACCAGTCAGATCCAAAATTCAACATTTGAGACAGAGCAGAACTTTAAGCCAGTAGTGAAAACCATTGAGATAATTTAATACATATGGCAAACAATCTGCCAGTCCATAATGTTTCTTTAGCATCATGGAGTGAAAGTTATTAATAGATTCTACGGATTTCATGTCCGTTCAGTTTACATATATCCACATCTGGTATTAAAACCGCTAAGAAGATGCTTCCTGTGTAGTTTAATAAGGTTGTGACAGTGTTCCTTTGGGAGCTTTTTAAAATATCTACCCGGAAGAAAGATAGATTGTTTTGTTAATGACATTATATTCCTTCTTTCTCATCTGTGCAAACTTCTTTAGATAAAAACCACAACAATTTTCATGGTTTAGGGACTGAAAACCAGGATGATCAGTCATCAAATTAACTTTTTCACAAATTCCCACTGCTTACTTTATGGAGAATACAAAGCCAGAAATAAAATAGCAACATTTTGGAGATCAAGAAGAGGAAACATGAATACCATGTTTGCATCTTCTCTGTGTAGACATCTTACAGGTATTGTTACTCCTTAAACACTCTGTACATTATGACCACTCAGAGTAATTGAAGTGGTCAGTGCCCTGAGGCTCCTCACGCTCTTTTCCTTCATGGGGTGCTGAATCAGCTCTGAGTGCAGAAGCTTTATAGATCTGCATTACAGGCACTGGGACAAGGAATGGAGAACCAATGTGTCCCACCACCCACCCAAGATATAGGCATCCAACCCATCTGCAGCCAAGTGAATACTCGGCTTGCAGAAAGCCAGCAACAGGTCACATCTGGAGGATTGGAGAGCCAGCCCTGCAAAGGATACAAGGTGAGATTTAAAATGATTTAAGAATTAAAGTGGAAGGGGCAGTGCAGAGGGAGTCAGGAGGAGTTAACGTATAACCTGCCCACCCCTTTTAACTATTGGGAGATACAAGTCTTCTCCTTGATTGCTGAAGTTTCAAATTCTAAAAACTACATACTGCTGTAAAAGTTTAAATTATTATTGGTTCTTAGCCCAGTGCTGCTATCACGCTACTATATGAAGGTAACTTCACAAGGGCCCTCATGCAAGAGTTGTGATTGGCCTCTGCAGTGATACTTCAAAGTGATAGAGTTGCCAGACAACCAAACGGCTGAACAGAGCAGGAGAAGCTCCTGCCAGGCTGCTCTCCTGCTTTTAAACATCAACATTCCATTGCCACACAACTCTATTGGGTGTCAAATGGGGGAGAGGGCGCTAATTTAATAGGAAATTAAGTAAACCTATCCCTCTGTCCTGCCTCTCCCCCCTACAATCCATCCTGAACGCCTCCGCCAGGCTAATTCACCTCACCCGCCGCTCTGTCTCTGCCGCTCCCTCTGCGAGTCCTTCACTGGCTCCCCATCCACTGCAGAATTAAGTTCAAATCCTTATCCTTACCTACAAAACCTCACTAACTCAGCTCCCACTACCTGTCCTCACTAATCACCAAATACACCCCAGCCCGCTCCTAAGGTCAAACAGTGACCTGCGCCTAGCTTTCTCCCGCATCACCTCTTCCCATGATAGACTGCAGGATTTCTCACGCGCAGCCCCACTCTCTGGAACGCTCTCCCTCGTACTGTCAGACTTTCCCCTAACTTCTCTTCCTTCAAACGCTCCCTTAAACATTCCTATTTAGGGAAGCCTACCACCCAACTCTTTAAAAGTAACATCAGGAAGCATTATTTTACTGAGAGGGTGGTGGATACATGGAACAGTCTTCCAGTAGAAGTGGTAGAGGCCAAAACAGTAATTGAATTTAAGCAAGCATGGGATAGGCATAAGGCTATCCTAAACAAAAGATAAATCCAGGTAAAGTATCCATGTAATTGGGCAGACTAGATGGGCCGAAAGGTTCTTATCTGCCGACATTTTTCTATGTTTCTATGTTTCTAACTCACTGACGCAACCATCAATCACTCTCACCTTAGTCCTATCCTCCTGTTTCCAACCCCAACCCTCCCAGATTGTGAGTTCCTACAGGAATAGGGCCCTCGTCTCCTCCTGTACTGTTTGTCAAATTTTGTTCAATGTATTGTAACCCTGTCTATACTGTGCTTATTGTACAGCGCTGCGGAATATGCTGGCGCTTTAGAAATAAAGAATAATAATAATAATACATTATAGCAGTTGGATAATAAAAAGTAAAGATGAAATGTGTTTATAGGGTTAAATGAGCCGACATGTACTGTATAGTGACATGGCAGGTTTACTTTAAAAGATACATGAAGTCGGGTTTGGGGGCAGAATTGAAGAACACTAGAATAAATTAAGATTATTTTGGTCCAGGATCACAAAGGTTTTTCAATGGATAAATTAAACTGCATATTGATATCTGAAACTATGGTAAATTGCCCTTTGGAAATTATGTCACATCCGTGAATACTAGGAACTATTCTGGAGATCACAAAGGAGGAGTCATAGAATTAAGCAGAAATAGAGAAGAAAGCCCCTAATTTATCATATTTCAAAGTCCTACTTTTGGAAACTTGCTGCTAGGTAGATTGGGTAAACACAGTATTAACTGCAGCAATTATGAGTCAATTGTTTAATACTACGGTCTTCACAGTTAACGCTCAAATATCAAATTGCTCTGGCTCTAAAATGACTTTAACCCTTTGACGTCGCGGGACGTGCTATGTTGTCCTCGCAGCAGGAGGGCTTTGAAGCCGCAGGGCACATATGTACACCCCGCTGACTTCAATGGGCTGCCTCGGCCCATCCCCGCAGCCGGGACGCACCACATGCTGTTGGCTGCAGAGAGACTGCCTAAACTTAGGCTGCCTCCTGCAGTCAATGACACGTGTTGTCTGCGGGGGGGCCAAAATCAGCATCTTGCGGCAGCACCTATTGGCGAGGCGTACCTGTACGCCTCACCGGCGTTAAACCCCACCCGATGGGCAATGCCTGTCCGACATTAAGGGGTTAAAGACAGAGGACTGCAGCCAAGGAAAGGATTCTGCATGGTATGATCACAATGGCCTGTATGTATGTTTTATATATGTGCATACTGTAGGAATATGCGTAAACTAAGGTAAATGTGCGTACTATATTTGTGTGTATATTGTAATATATATATATATATATGTATATTAAAAAAAATGTGTGTTACTTGAGGGAGTGTATAGAAAATTTTGGTGAGTTCCTGCATTATTCCAGGAATTGACCCCAGATGTATAACCAAAGTCAGAACAAACAACATTCAAAATGATCCATAATACTTACTCCGAGGACATGCTTGTCATGACCAATGATCTTGAAGCCTGGAAAATAAATAAATGTTATTGATTTAAATAAATAAATTTAAACAAGCAAATTCATTCTGAAAACCTCACTAGATAAAGTAGATAATAGAGAAGTCGCATCTGCTCAAGGTCTAAGAGGACAGTGGTTAGCAATGTCATCATGAAGTGGACAAAATACACTACATTTATTACCTTACTCAGAAAAATAAAACATCATTAGATTTATCTATACTGAAAAAACTGCAATCCTAAGGCCGGGGTCAGACGAGCGTCTTTGAGAGTGGAAGGAACGTCCGTGAGAGTGGACGTTGCTTCCACTCTGATGCCCATCTGGCCACCTCGCTGAGTGCAGTTAGTGCGCTCAGTGCTGCAAGGCTTGATCCCCCTATGGAGGATTGCGCATTGCAGGGCGTCCAACGCGTGTCTAGTGTTATAACAGGGAGGCTTTCTGCACGTGCGCTTGTAGCGCGTGCAATTCATGCAAGTGCTACAGCGTGTGACTGGCCGCGTCACAGCGTCAAAACGCTGCGACGGACACCGGGAGGCACGTCAGTACGAGCGCTTGTCTGACCCCGGCCTAAACAGGCAGTTTCTCTCCAGTTATATTCCTCTTTACACAGTTTCTTTTACAGTTAATGATTGTGTCAACATATTAAATTGATGATCATTAGCACCTGTTTGTAAGATTATTTAATCAGCCTACAAACGATCCCACACTCATTTCTCTCATCTGAGAGGGATGGGAAGCTTCAGATGGTGTCCACAAGCTTGTGAATTATATGGAGAATCAGACGAGAACGTAAATGTTTAGGCCCAAATTATTAAGCAGAATTAGGAAAAAAATAGCAATTCTCCTTCGATCGACCGCTTAATAAGACCTTCATTGTGTGAGATGGAAGTACAATGTGTGATATTGATGTTACTCTGATCTTTATATTTGGTTCTTTAACCAAATGAGCTTCCTCATCAGCGCAGGTAACACTGAAGAAGGGTCAGAGGTCTGTGATACCAGGAGCTACTGGTTAGCACAAATCACTGAGAAAACAATACAATTTACCACAGAAAACTAAACCTGTGAAGATGGGGTCAATTTAATCATATCAGATTTTGACCTATTCATTTATTGAGGGAATGTTAATCCTGGGGTATAAAAATGAGCCAAATGGGAAAGTCACGGATCAGGAAAGGTCAGCGATATGAAAACTTGAGCATCTTTGTCTCGAGGAATAAAATTAAAACATGTGCACTGGCTTAAAAAAAATAAAGATTAGAAGGAAATAAAATGGCAAATGTGTTTAATTTACTTTGTATGCATGAGAGCTCTGGTGCTGCTTTCCCCAGCAGAACAGGACCTTTTTAGAAAGGATAATTAATCTTTATCAATTCATAAAGCCTGTGTGTATCCCTTACTCTGGACTCTGTACAATTTAGTTAAAATAGAAGAAAGAAAAGAGGAAAAACTCCAAACACAGAGGAACTGCAGTACGGATAATTATATAAATAATCACACTTTAAAGGACAAATTAATATGTAATAAAAATGAAAAATAGCAATGCTGAACTGCTATAGTGAAAGCAATGCTTGGCAGAAATAGGAGATGTTCATGTGAGCCAGGATCTTTCCATCATCAATTAGAGATCTGTTCTCACAAAAACATGATCTTGCCCCATTGTGTGTGACTTGTGACTTTTGATTACAGCGATTGAAAATTTAGATGCTAGGCAATCTCGAAAGAACTGCTTTTATTCCTCTGTGGATGGCTGTCATGTACAGAAATTTGTTTTGGCACCAACTCTTTTGGCTTCATACCACTGGACTGAACACAAAATATGGAGACCTGTCGCTACAAGTGTTAGGCTACATGTACAAAAATTGGGCAACAGAGTGACCTAATAAACATTCTTGTTTCGTGTATTCTTTAAAACTTAATTCTGGAAGGAAACTCTAAAAATTACAGTTTGCAGAAAAAATATAGGAAAGGACAAGTGTGTTGCATAAGCAGTATGAAACACGCTTTGGTTTCTTAAAGGCAATCTATTTGAATGCAGGAGGACATTTGTGAAAAATCAAACATGTCAAGGTCCCAAGACCATAAACTGGGCACCCCAGTTAGTCTGGGTGATAAAGACCATGCAAATAACTTAAAAACAAATAATCCACCAGATTCCTATAACCAATCTGTTGTGATTCTCCATCAAAGAAAATAAGTGACAATGCAGGATAGTCTTGGAGAAACAACCAAGGTGCTTATTGCCTAGGTGATTTGGGGTGTTTTAGGGACTCCCAGAATCAAGGTGCAATCAAGCATGTATCTAATGATAGCACTGTGTTTTGTAAAAAAGTGACAGATCCTTCAAGAAATCAGGAATAAGTACCATCATGAGCAGTGATCATCCCATTCATACCGATGGTCCGTGTGGTAAGCAGAAGCATGCATCTCCCTTTCGGGAGAGGAATAACCCCCCCCCCCATATCTCTCATGCAACAAATTGGATCACCAAGACAAACCAATGAGTAGTTGGTAGTTACGCATTGATAGTTAGTAGTTGGCAAGCTAGTTTTTCATGGGTCAAGTCCCTGTTCTTTCCATTTGAAGATTCAACTACAGTTGCAAGAAAAAGTATGTGAACCCTTTGGGATTACCTGGAGTTTTGCATGAATTGGTCATAAAATGTGCTCTGATCTTCATCTAAGTCACAACAATTTGAAAAACACAGTCTGCTTAAAATAATACAACACAAACATTATATGTTTTCATGTGTTTATTGAACATAACATGTAAACATTCACAGTGCAGGGTGGAAAAAGTATGTGAACCCCTAGCCTAATGACTTCTCCAAGAGCTAATTGGGGCCAGGAGTGAGCCAACCTTGAGTCCAATCAGTGTGATATTATTGGATGTGTTGCTGAAAGCTGTCCTGCCCTTTAAAAACACACATCAGTTTTGGGTTTACTGGTTTCAAGAAGCACTGCCTGATGTGATCCATGCCTCGCAGAAAAGAGCTCTCAGAAGACCTACGATCAAGAATTGTTGACTTGCATGAAGCTGGAAAGGGTTACAAAAGTATCTCCAAAAGCCTTGATGTTCATGTGTCCACGGTAAGACAGACTGTCTACAAATGGAGAAAGATCAGCACTGTTGCTACTCTCCCTAGACGTGGTCGTCCTGTAAAGATGACTGCAAGAGCACAGCGCAGAATGCTTAATGAGGTAAAGCAGAATACTAAAATGTCAGCTAAAGACTTACAGAAATCTCTGGCCCATCTAACATTTTTGTTGACACAGCTACAATAAGGAAAACATTAAACAAGAATGGAGTACATGGGAGGACACCACGGAGGAAGCCATTGCAGTCCAAAAAGAATATTGCAGCATGTTTGAAGTTTGCAAAAGAGCACCTGGATGTTCCACAGCACTACTGGCAAAATATTCTGTGGACAGGTGAAACCAAAATTGAGTTGTTTGGAAAAAACACAACACTATGTGTGGAGAAAAAAAGGCACAGCACACCAACATCAAAACCTCATCAGAAGAATGGCTTCAACAAAAGAAAATACGCCTTCTGGAGTGACCCAGTCAGAGTCCTAACCTCAACCCGATTGAAATGCTGTGGCATGACCTTAAGAGAGCGATTCACACCAGACATCCCAAGAATATTGCTACACTGAAAGAGTTTTGTGAAGAGGAGTGGTCCAAAATTACTCCAGATCGTTGTGCAGGTCTGATCTGCAACTACAGGAAACGTTTGGTTGAGGTTATTGCTGCCAAAGGAGGGTCAACCAGTTATTAAGTCCAAAGATTCAAATACTTTTTCCACCCTGCACTGTGAAGGTTTACATGTTCTGTTCAATAAAAACATGAAAACATAGGTTTGTGTTGTGTTATTTTAAGTAGACTGTGTTTTTCCAATTGTTGTGACTTAAATGAAGATCAGAGCACATTTTATGACCAATTCATGCAAAACTCCACGTAATCCCAAAGGGTTCACATACTTTTTCTTGCAACTGTGAGTAGAGCGCGAAGTTCTAATGCACCATGACATATGTAGTTTGAGATATCTGTTAGCTATGCGCAGGTCTACAGACACTCCCATGTTGGTGGTTCAGTTGGAGTTATGAAGCTGTGTTGGCTGTTGGACTATTTTGTTTAGACCAGTGTTCCCCAAACCAGTCTTAAGGACCCTGTAACAGGCCAGATCTTAAGGATTACCTTTGGAAATGCAGACCGAATAGTGCAATCACTGAGCAGTAAATTATATCACATTTGCTGTACTTCTGAAACCCAGAAAACCTGGCATGTTATCAGGCCCTGAGGACAGGGTTGGGAAAACTGGTATAGACAATGATGTTGGAATAGAATAGAGCTATAACTCCATGTGAAGGCGAAATGTGAGGACCAGAATGTATCGGATCAACGGAGAATCTATGAGTACCAATAGAGCTTAACAGTTTGATACAGTTTTTCATATCCAGGGCATACTTGAAAATTAGAAAACTCTCAATGTATCCTTCCTGGTAAAATAAAAATAAACAAATTTGTTCAGAACTCATTAGGATTACAGTTGATATCGACTTGAGAGTGGCTCAGCATGGAAATGTATATTTAAGAGTCTTTTCATTTTCTATTTCTAGCACTCAATTCCTTACCTGGTCTACACATAACTCTATGCATCATTTTACTATTTAAACCAAGTGAAACTGATGCAGTTAATTTAAAATGCTAGTTGCCTAATAATAAAGCCTAACATAAATTACAGAAAGTAGTGGAATCTGTTAATGCAAAACCGAAGACCAGTGTAATTAAATAATCCAAGATGGTTTATTTTCTTAGTCCATAAGATGGAGCACTTGTATAATTTCATTTCATTTGAACAATGACATGAACATTGCCTTTATATAAATCCCCTTACAATCTAGCCTGAACTTCATTAATACGGAGTCGTGAGTTTAAAACGACTTATTTTCTTGAGTTTTCTTATTTCATCATAAATAAAACTTAGAACTATGAACGCAAAATTTTTGTGGTATCTTTAGACAGAAGGTCAGTAAAAAAGATTGCTAAGTGTCAAGAGAACAACAGATGCATGCCATATCGGTTTACGGATTTAAATTAATAAACAAATGTTATACTTACAATCAACACATATATATATATATATATATATATACACACACACACACACAGTATGTAATGAATAAACGTTAAAGCAAGCTTACAATCATGAAAGCAGGGCTCGAGTCGAGCAGGAACGCGCGGGAACAGCGTTCCCGCACTTCTCCCACAGCGGGAACGCAGCGTTCCCGCTGTGGCCGAGCCCGAACGCTGCCGCCGCCGCACATTGCCGGCGGCCGCGTGCATCCTGTTAGAACGGCCCGCTGACCGGAAGTGGAGCCGCTCGGCTTCACTTCCTGTCAGGGGCGTTGAAGCAGGAAGCACGCGGCCGCCTGCAATGTGCGGTGGCGGCAGCAGCCACAGAAGAAGCAGAGGTGAGCTGGGGACAATATCCATGACACTGGGGGGACAATATCCATGACACGGGGGGCAATATCCATGACACCTGGGGGGCAATATCCATGAGACCTGGGGGCAATTTCCATGAGACCTGGGGGCAATTTCCATGACACCTGGGGGGCAATATGCATGAGACCTGGGGGGCAATATCCATGAGACCTGGGGGGCAATATCCATGAGACCTGGGGGCATTATCCATGAGACCTGGGGGTGGGCATTATCCATGAGACCTGGGGGGCAATATCCATGAGACCTGGGGGGCATTATCCATGAGACCTGGGGGCATTATCCATGAGACCTGGGGGCATTATCCATGAGAGCTGGGGGGCATTATCCATGATAGCGGGGGGCATTATCCATGAGACCTGGGGGCATTATCCATGAGAGCTGGGGGGAATTATCCATACGAGCTGGGGGCAATATATACCCATATGAGCTGGGGGCAATATATACCCATATGAGCTGGGGGCCATTATATCCATGTGAACTGGGGAAAATATATCCATATAACCAGTGCTGTGCATATTATTCTGGGGGCTCAGTGCTGTGCATATTATTCTGGGGGCTCAGTGCTGTGCATATTATTCTGGGGGCTCAGTGCTGTGCATATTATTCTGGGGGCTCAGTGCTGTGCATATTATCCTGGGGGCTCAGTGCTGTGTATGTTATTCTGGGGATTCAGCGCTGTGTATATAATTCTGGGGGGGGGGGTCTGTGCCTGGAGATATATATATATATATATAAAATGCGTTAGTCCAGTTGCCACAATCACGAGTATACCTGTACGTAGGGATACCTTTCACTGATCAGTATAGTTTCCAGTTTACACTCTTGAAAGCTTGTCTTTTAAATGTAATGCTAACCCAATAAAAATGGTATCACCACGTACTGCTATACTCGTAATATATATATATTTTCTTCAGGTAATAGGGGTTGTGGAATTCGTGGGTGAGTTCCCTCACTTTTTTTCCCAGGACTTGACCCCTGCATGAAAGGTAGATATACCATACGCTCAGGCTACTGTATTTATTTTACTAGCATTATGCATTCCAAAAGTTCATATTGAGTGTGTGTATATGCATATTTGTGGTCAGGGAAATCTGGTAAAAATAAAATTCTGCCTGGATCCAATGCATACGGTATAGCTGCAAAGGAGGACATACCTATAGAAAATGGAAAGAGGCTGAAAAAGAGGGATGGGGACTTCCTTTGCTGCCGAAAAAGATGAAACCTGCAAGCTTCAAGGTAATTTTTTTTATGTGGGCAATAGCCAAGACACCTCCTGCCTTACAATAAACACCCCAACCCCCCCACCCCGGGCATTCCGGAAGAGCTTCAATTACTGTGCTGCAGCAGCTCCCAGCAGCCTTCCTTCACAGCCATATTGCATGGAGTCACTGTGACTCAGCGAGACTCCTTAGGCTCTAGGCATCTGCTGTGGTCCACTGCAGCGCTTGGGCGCCTTGTCCTCGAGAGGCAGCATCCGTCTGGAGCACCCCTAGTCTGAAATTCGAATAATCGGATTTTCAGAGTCTTCAAGCTTTAGAATTCTGGATAAAGAATGCACTTGCTGTACACACACACACATATGCAGGGCCGGCGCTACCGCTAGGCGAGCTAGGCGGCCGCCTAGAGCGCATGCCTGCCTAGGGCGCAGCGCCGGACCGAAAAAAAAAAATTGTTGTGTGTTAGTGTCCGCCAGCGGCGCGGCCCGCGGGAGCAGCCGGGGGCCCAGGGCGCCGCAATCAACACGTCACCAGGTCCAGGCTCCGCCCGCTCCGCAGTGCGCGCAACGTCAGCGGCGCCTGCACGTGTTGGGGCTGGCGGCAGCACGCGCGCCCAGCCCCACGTCAGACGCCGCTGGAAGCCTGGGAAGGAGGAGGCGGAGACTAGGCGCCGGTCGTCGACTTGACAGAAGGAGGAAGGAAGCTGCTCTCCTCGGCTGGACTGGAGACAGAGTCCTGCTGTGTGCTGCTGAGCCTGCTGCCTGCGCCGGCCTGCCTGTCAGGTATGGGGGGCCGGGGGGGCGCAATTTCATATGTCGGCGCCGGCCCTGGAAAGGGAGCCACTAAGGGGCAGAAAGTGGAGGGACTTGGCATCTCCTGGTGGTGGTCGAGGAACAGGAACCCAGTAACGGTGGGAAAGGGCAGGGGGCAGCAATGCATGATATAATGCCCACAGGGCATGGTAACTGTTAATAGGATACCTACTTTCTGTCTAAGAGAAAAACAAGTTTGTTAGTGCAGAGAACAATGTGACAAGTTTCAGCCTGCTTGGCACAAAGGAGGGGGGGGGGGTAATGATTCAGATAGGGAACATCAAGCTCTTGGGCATAAAGCAGGACTGTCCAGGTCATAAATTGCTTGGCATGAAGAGTGCTGGTGTATTGTATATGGATTTAGGAAACAGGGCATAGACGGTCTATGGACATTTTTTTTAAAAAAACTTTTGTTCTCGCTGCTTGTGTGATGCTACAGCCTACAGGTGTTCAGTGTACCTGGATTTGCATGCTTACTTGTTTTCTCAAGTGCAATTCACATATCTATATCTGGTCTTACATTATTTATATTGCAAACATGAGGAGTCTGGGTTTTAAAGTAAACATCAAATTGGTCTTTAGAAAATTTGTAGAAGAAGTAGTAGCATTCATAGGGTTGCAACTTGCATATACAAAAGCTCTTGTCCAACCATACAATTAACGTAAGACTGTCAAAAAATTTGACCCTCTCGTTTGCTTTCCTGACAACATCTACAACATGACTATTATTTTTTACCGTTTGTTCTAGTAGTTTAAATATATATATACATATATATTTATATATATAATACGCCGTCGCATGATGGGATGGTGCCGCGCATCTGACTGTGAGCATGATGTGGGCTGGCCTGGCTGGCTGGCAATATATATATATATGCGCATGATGTGGCGGCGGGCTGACCTGGGCAATATATGTACGCTGCGCATGATGATCATGTGGGCTGGCCGTGGCCTGGGCAATATATATATATGTATGATGTGAGCTGGCCTGGGCAATATATATATACGCATGATGTGATATGGGCTGGCCTGGGCAATATACATATGCATGATATGAGCTGGGGCAATATATATACGCATGATGTGAGCTGGGGCAATATATACCCATGTGTTCAGTGCCCAATCTATAACGCTCTCATGTTCAGTGCCCAGTTTATAACGCTCTCATGTTCAGTGCCCAGTCTATAACGCTCTCATGTCCAGTGCCCAGTCTATAACGCTCTCATGTCCAGTGCCCAGTCTATAACGCTCTCATGTCCAGTGCCCAGTCTATATGCCATGTGTTAGCTGGGGCAATATATCCATGTGTGAGCTGGAGGCAAATATACCCATGTAAGAGCTGGGGGTAAAAATACCCATGTAAGAGCTGGGGGCAAATATACGCATGTGAGAGCTGGGGGCAATATATCCATGTGAGAGCTGGGGGCAAATATACCCATGTGAGCTTTCTTTTTTTTGGGGGGGGGTGCAAGTAGCTGGTCTTGCCTAGGGCGCAAAATAGTCTAGCACCAGCCCTGCACATATGCATGTCGACAGATACAGTTACAAGAAAAAGAATGAACTATTTAAAAAAATACAGCAGTTCTGTACAAATTAAAAAATCGGGTTTGATGTTCATTTAAGTTAAAGTAATCAAGAACCACAATCTGTTCTAATAACACACAAATTGTTGGAAACATTATGCAAAACCCTAGGCGAATAATATTAACAAAAGCTAGAGGTGGAATTTAGCAAACTCGGCAGCCACATTCCACCTCTACACATGCATGATTTTTTACCAAGGTTTTGCGAGATTTTTTTTTGACCAAGGTTTACTTATGTTGCATCTAGGTTCCTGCAAGTCCTACCTGGATTCTCTTCCTAGTCCAAGGAGCCTCAAGGGCACCCCATCCCACCTGATAAAGCCTCAATAAAAGGAAGCTATGCCCTGCCTTCCAGGCTTCTGACTACCTGAGGCTCCCTGTTCTGCAGTCTCAAGATACCCCCCATGTAATGCTTCCAAGCATATCCTCCTGCGATCCTGCCAAGTAACCCATCAGATTCCTACTTCTGCTCCCCATCTGGAAACCCTATTGAACACCTACTTTTCCTATCCATCACCTTGCCCAGCCTCAAATATTCCTTTTTGATTGCCCGTGTATGCACTCTGCTTAGGATTTGGAGTACGTTTATTGCCTGCTCCCTGCCTGGAAGCCCTGCCACGGACTTTCAGTTCACCAAGTTAATGGATTTCTTCCCTCTGTGTCAGCCCTATTCCTGTGCTGTCAGTTTTGCCTGTTTCTAATTATCCCGGTCTTGCCCCGCCTGTATCATTTGTTCTGTGTTTAGCGAGTCCTCGTGCGATCCTTGCGCCTCCATGTCTTTAGGCTCTAGTAGTATTTAGTTTTCCCTGTCTCTACTCTCTTTTCTCATATCTGTTACCTCAGTCAGTCCTTTCCTTTTCCTATATTTATTGCTGTGCCGTTTTCGATCTAGCTTCTGTTCATATTCCGCCCAGACTCCTCAATTTTTCAGTTCGCCCTCTTGTTTTGTTTCTGACTTACCCTTATTAAAACGCCTTGCTGTGCCCTGCAATCTGCCTGACCTCATAACTATCACCGCATCTTGGATTCACCCCTGCATACGCCACATGACACCTGGTGCCAAGTTAATACAACATGATAAGAGGTGTGGGTTAGAGCAGTGTTTCTCAAACCTGTCCTCGGGACCCTCTTACAGGCCAGGTTTGCCAGATATCTGAAGCACAGCACAGGTGATATATTTAGCTGCTCAGTGATTGCAGGATTCAGTCTGCATTTCCTCAAGGTGATCTGCAAAATCTGGCCTGGTTGAGGGTCCCGAGGACAGGTATGAGAAACACTGGGTTACAGCTACTCCCTTGCCTTTAAAAATTCACGCAAACATGATGTGTTTGCTATTTACAAAAATATCTGTTGATGTGAACCACTCTTAGAAGACATGTGAACAAGAATTGCTGCAGTGGAAAAAAAATGTAAAGGGTTACAAAGTTGTCTCAGAGCTTAAATATTCATCTGTCCACTGTGCATGGAGAACATCTCTTTACAATGTTATAATGATGATGTAATATCGCAAAGAGGTGTGCTCTATGCATTTGGAAAAAAATGGATTATGATAAATCTCTTCTCACAGTCACCTTTGCTTCGTGTAAACAATACTTGGATACTGTATCCTTTCTATCTGACAAACTTGTTCATTTAATGTGTTTTATGGGTCACTGCCAAAACTATTTTAATTTTACAATGAATTATTTAGTGGTAATTTATTAGGTTTTCTAGTAGTTATGTTGTAGCGTTATCTCATTCCCTTTTGCAAACCACAAACAGGTGAAACTCTGCATCAGTCACATTCATGAAGAAGGATTATTAAAAACACAATAAATAACAGTTAAAGGTGAAGACAGACTAAAGTTCCTGTCAAAGCAGGCATAGCCATGAATAAGTGATGAAATATAGGATACGCAAAATATCAAACACGTTCTATATACGGATTCTCAGCGCTGAAAGAAAAAGAGGTAAAAACGACAAATCTCACTATTATGCCATTTTATAAACCTGTAATAATAAAATGATCACCTGTGAGGCCTCAAATACCTTTTATTTTGATATCGCAGAGCTCTTAAGACTCTAAAAGGCATATACTGTATAAAAATATGCCATGTAGCAATGGACGACATAAGTTGTTGCAAACAAAATTTTGAACTAGATTTGCTTTGCCCACAGAGCACATCTGCCATACTTTCCTAATGCAGCATGAAATTCTAGATGGGGCATGCAAAGGAAGTGCAAAATGTTTCACTTATCCATCAAAAGTCTGTATGTTATATAGAGATCCCACGTGCCACTGCAACATCATACCAAGGCTAATGTCAGGTGAACGCAGTCAGAGCGCACTCTGCGTGCGTGCATAACGGACAGACGTACTGACGGAAGATACTGTAGACCCCACACGATCAGTTTTTTTGACGGACGTAGAAAAAAAGGGAATTACGGGAAATAAAATTAATATGAAAAATGCTAACAATTTGAAAAGGATATGAAAAGCCATTTTGTGCGTCAAGGTGCTGGACGTCGCAAATGCGCTGCGTCAGACATTTCATCACTCACACAGAACGCTACGTGGACGTGGCGCACTCTGCGAGCCCGATGTAGCGGTTTTACGTTCTTGCCTAAATTGCGTCCGTTTGCCACCTGCGAGGTGCGTGCGTGCATGCTTCGGTACGTACGTACTTCGTGTGTGGGTCTCGATCATAATTTTATGCTACGACGGACGTTAAACTGTGCGGCGACACGGACATGATCACTGCTGTCGTCTGACACGGGCATAAATTGACTTTGGATCAAGTATAGTTTATTGGATGCAACAAAATATACATATATACTCATTTAAGTTGTGGTGGAGGGAAAAAAAAATTAGCTTAAAAAGTAAAATCATTGTGAAGCAGTTCTCTGAATTGCTGGGATGTGTAAATGATTTCTGCAATAAGATTATATATATATTTATATCACAGTGAAAGGTGACAGTTGCGCAAAGGGATGATGTTCTAAGAATGACAAATATTTCACATCAGTGACGCACACTCAAACAATTACCAATAGACTTTAGTATTATCATGTACAACGATACATATCCACAACATGCATTTTGTAATTATTGATCAGAAATATAATAAGCAATAAAGAAAATAGCAACCTGCGTGGAAAATAATCTAATGCAGATTGACAACAATCAGGTAATTAAGCAATTCGTAGAATAGAATAGAGAAAATTCTACTCCAACTTTCATCGGTTTCTATTGTTGGATCCTTATGTAGATCTTGAAACAAAATCTCATCACAAGGACAGGTGTAGAATTTTATGCTTCTTAAAATAAAAAAAAAGAAAATGCCACGTGGCTACAAACAAGCATTATAACCCACAGTCCTTCAGACCAAAAGAAACATGGTCCAAGCATCCAGGAAAACCACAAAAGCTGTCCAGATACAGCTGATTGACAGCCTGTTGGCTGAGTGGAGACCTCCACTTTGAAGATGTGTCACTGCAACCAGGGACAGCTTAGAAGGATAACCACATGACCAAATGGCCACTACTACCAAAAAAATGAAATGTCCTTATTGTGTTTCTTTTAGGTTGCTGATATCTTACATGTGCTCTGTTATAGAGTAAAATATTTTCTTAACTAAAGAGTATGTGTGTCCCTGGGTGCATCCAGTGTGTGATCTTTTGTGTTGAAAACTTCTCCCCCCCCCCACACAGTATCTTTACATCACTTTCTCTTCACTCTGTGGCAAAGGCCATAGACTGTAGTCTATGGGTTGGTCGATGTCTCAAACCCCATTATATTGTGTAGGATGTATTCAATGGACATCATACTGGGGTAGATCAGAAGACGGTTAAGCTCTTTTTAGCTCATTCAGCTGCCATATCTCTTATCTTGAGTAGCCTGAATAATAGCCCCATGTAGCCTTATCTTAACATTCCCCGTCATTTCATAAACTGTTAGATACTGTAGATTAGGTAAACCAAACAAGTAAATAACACTTTTGGTAAAGGTCGCCTCATGAGAAGAAAAAAAAAGTCTATATAATGGGAGATTAAAATAAACAAAATTTTATTTTTCCTTTTTACATGCAATTACAAAGAAAAAACCCAGCAGCATGTGTTTTATAAGGTGGTTTTATTTTGAATGCAAAAGTAATTTATTTACAGCTTATGTAAGTGGTAGTGTTCATTTAAATTCCCTCAACCACTTCAATGCGGAGGACGCGCTCAGCACGTCCTCCGCATTACTGCTGGTATGCGGAGGACGAGCTGAGCGCGTCCTCCCATTGGGGTCAGCGTTCGGCCGGGTTCCGGCCGATCGCTGGCCCCCCCGGTGCGGGCTGACATCCTCGATGTCAGCCCAGCATCCGGAACCGCAGCCGCTGAAATTAGGTGTCATCGCGGCAGCGCGATGACACCTAATTCAGGCGCCCCCCCCCACATGTGCGGAGGAGGCGCCTGAAAGGGAGGGGGGAGGTCCTTCGGACCTCTCTCCCTCCGATCGGCGGCGTTGCGGGGGTTAACCCAGGCACCATTTGGAAGGGCACAGCCTGCCCTTCCAAATGGTGCCTGGCATTAACCCCTGGGGAGCTGGATCGCGAATCGGCACTGAAAAGCGCCGGTTCGCGATCCTTTCCCGGAGCTGGCCGACATCTTGGATGTCGGCCAAGCCTCCGGGAACTCCCCCTGAGGACTGGCGTCATCGTGCGTAGCACGATGACGCCAGTCCTAGAGTTAACCCCTAACTGCCACCAACGGTGGAGATAGGGAGTTCATTGGAACTCCCTATCTCCCGATCCGTGGCAGCTAGGGGTTAATGTTTGGTATGGTTGGATCGGCCAGAGCATGGCCGTTCCAACGATACCAAACACGAATGTGAAAAAAGTTTTTAAAAAATTTAAATTAAAAATATATTTAAAAAAAAATTATAAAAAAAAAACAAACATTTTTTTTTTTCTTTTTTTTGGTTTGTTAGTGTAGCAATATTGTTCCCATTTCAATTATAATGTGAACAATGATGCTGCACTAACGATTTTTGTATGCGGTGCGTTTGTTAAAAATCGCGTAATTTTCCCCCAAAAAAAAATGTAACGAGACCCCATCTCTAATTTTTTTAACAAGCGCACCCCATACAAAATATAACCACAATTGCTCGCATGTTAAAATGTGAAAAAAACACTTTATACGTTGTAAATTATTGAAAATACATATTTTATTGCATTTTTTGTTATAATATACAGACATGACATAACGTATACATATAATAATGACATATTATGAATCTACCGAGTCTGACGGAAAGAACGATATATAATATGTCTGGGTAATATACTAAAATAAGCCTTCAAAACACGTTTAAACATGATGAGCAAAACCGGTAAAAATTACCTCAGCACAGAGGCGGGAAAAGCCTCAGCAGCGAAAGGGTTAAATGGTCTGGGTGGTTTGTATAACCCTTTAACAGGATATTGATGGAAAAGGATGAAGAGAAGCTCATAGTATCAGATCCTCTAGATAGAAGGTGACTATTATTAAAGAACTATTAAAATAGGGGAGAATTTAGGAATTAATTATAGGTGGTTATAGTGCAGAGAATTGCTGCAATGAGTAATCCTTTATTTCATCTTTGTTTAATACATTACGCAAACATTCTCCAATACAAAACATACCTTGCCGTAGTATTTTGTCAATTTCATAAGATTCTTCATCATCCATTTCTTCTAACAATTGTTTTGTTTGATGTTGTTGGTTTGAGCTTTAATGATCAAAACCAACACCTAGATTATAATCTTATTTTGCTGCCCAATTAAACTTTTTGGGATCCTAAAGGACATCTGAATTGGTAGGGCAGAATCAAAGTGTTTGATCTGCTAGTGTAACATGTTTATAGAAGTCTTTGCTCTTTAAGCTCCAACAATCTTCTGGCAGCGTCAAATATTTTGGATTGCACGCCTACATTGTGGCATCCGTTATGGACATTTTACGCTGAAACCTGCTGAATCGTGGCTAGTTGTCTTGGGTAAGAATTCAATCTTAGAGTCTGGCATGAATGACTTAACAGGTAATACAGTCTTGGCTTGTCTATCTTGAAGTTCACGTTTTACAGTTTGGCAACATCTTAAGTAAAAAATAAATTGTACAGTGTGCATGAAGCGTAAGACTGAATCCCCTTTTAGGAGACATCATGGTCATGGCGACTAGAGGGTCCCTTTTAAGTATAAGGGTTTCAAGAGTTAATGTATAAAAGTATAAATGTGAAGAGTTTAAAATATGAAATCTGTTTTTCAAAAATTTCACAGTCTGACTAAAACCAGAAAAATACATTCACACAGAAGGGCTGTGGTTGTCCACCAGTGGGATCCCAGTACCTCAGCATACGACTGGTGGTCCTGTCTTGGGGGACATCAGGCTCCCCCAAAAGTATAACAAAGTAAGCAGCAGCAGGCTACAGATGTCGAACAGTACTATACATTTATTGGGAGATCGCAAGGCCAGCAACATGTGACGTTTACACTACTAGAACCCAAATCATAGCCTGCTGCTTAATGCGTAAAACCATCAAAAGGACAGAAAAATCAAAGCCAATTATTGTTAGACTATGATGAAGTAAGTTTGAGTTGAATCTGAAGCTAGTAGAAATCTAGTAGTACAATCCATTATTAATTAAGTACACTACACCAATAATCACCCTTTAAAACCTACACAAGCAATCATGGGCAAAACTAAAACTCAGAATAATTATTTCTAAATTTTGTGTTGCGGGTTAATCATTGCTTTTACAAATCTCTATACAGTGATTAGGTTTCTTCTGGAAGAAATGACTGTATCCCTGTCTTTTAGCTACAGTACACAACTGAGACAAGAGCACAACCTGCTGGTAAGAGTTAAAGTCCTAAAATGCATTGCAGGAAAACTAGTCCTTTGTATTTTTGGATTTCAACTTTGTAGATATTAGTCAAAAAACTACATTCATAGCAATTTTTTTTATTTTTTTACAAAATACCAATAAACACGTATTATTATAGTACGGATTTTTTCAAATATCAAAAATAATAATGGCAAGATTACGAATTTACATTTGCTTTAAACATTAAAATGATTGAAGATTATAGATTTTAAAATAGCTGAGAGCAATACTGTTCGTCAAAACTTTGCATACGGTTGGGTTTTATTTTTTAATTAGAAAAAAGAGCAATATCGAAATAGCTTCTAGCACAATTTGGAAAACAGATATTGAACAGCGTGAGATAACTTTCCAGTGATGTTTCTTTGTCTAGAAACATTTCACTAATTAAATGTTTCAGCACTAACTGCCTAAAATATTAAAGCCAAGCTGAGAATATCAATCAGGGCACCATTCTGATGTGAAAGCAATTACTTGCAGACAATGAAAGTGCCTTGTATCTTCCACAGTAACTAAAGTGTTGGAGTATTTCAAAGAGTCCTTTTTATATTAAATGATTTGATAAAATATCCCACTTTGGACACAGCTAGAGCTATAGGTTGGCTATCTTGGCATAAAGCTCTCAATTAACCAGTCAATTCCCTGATTGGTTATTCTTGAAGTAGGTTCCTGTGAGTATAGACTAAACTAGATCTACGGCCTTGTGCAGTTACTTTTACATACATTTATCAAGTTAATTTACCTTTTCCTCCAAACAGAACTGACAAGTTAACCTACTCAAGAATCAGCAACCTTGCCCCCCCTCCTCTATTTGGAACCACAGACCTAGTCAGATCAAAGAGTGGCTAAACATTATGGGAAATGTAATTTCGAAACGACTGGTGGGCCAGGGTTGCCAGGTTGCTGAATGTAGCCTACATTCGCCAAATATTGTGTTTGCTGTGATGTGCCTCCACAATGCAGTGATGGAGTCATGGATGGTCAGTATGCATCATCTCCCTGTGTGATCCAAGGACAGCAGAATTGCCAAGTGTAAATTACAATCCATTCGTTTTAAAAACCCTACAAGCAAATAAAAGACCGTTGATGGCTGGTGTTCACTTTGCAAGGATCAACAACATATCGATTTTAAGCACCATTGGACGCAGCTTGAGAAGCCACTTGGTTCGAATTTGAGTTTACAATGTGCCGGATTTTAGAGATAACCAGGGTAATTTCACAGAGTTTTTATTACGTATTCTGAGCGATTGTTCTGAGAACTACTTTCTTGTTTCTCTATATAATAATCACTGGCATGAGGTTGATCATGTTTGAGAGTGGTACAGGATTCTGCTCCCACGAAAAGACCTTTTAAATATTTTCTACAGTACCCTAGTTAATATATTAGTGTGCTTTTGATGATGTCCCGGTGTCTACATGTGCTACACTTTACCTTCAACATCAATTAATTCTACATAGTTGGGGGCGGGGGGTAATCCTTGACAATCTAGTAAATACAGTGACTGTTATAAATATTTGTTAATTTGGTTTGGCCTACTTGCTCAGACAGCTTCTTTCATCGTTAATTTGGACTCCACTGTGGTATGATAGACCCTGGCAACCTAAAACTCGCCAAGCTAGAGAAACAAGACACGTGGTCAAAGCGATGCCAATATGCATATTTAATCTCATCTCCACAACGGCTTACCAGCAGCTGACCTCAAAACCAGTAATTAGCCAGTTATCCTAATGAAGGAGTTCAGAGCTCAAGCCTGGTACATACAATGCACCTAGATGGTGGTACAGGCCTTAACCTCCCTGGCGGTATTCCCGAGTGTGGCTCGGGGTTCCAGGTTCCGAAACCTGGAAGCAAGACGCCGAAAGACGGAAGCAAGACGCCGTGATCGGAGGTGACTGGGGGAGGACATCGAGGAAACGCAGGGACAGGTAGGTAGGTTGCAGCCACCCCATCGGGGAATAGGCGCGACCCCACCCCTCTTGTACTAAAACTACTGCATGTTTTATTGTACCTCCAGCCAGGTCATCTTAGCAGCATGTTCCACTCCGTGTCTTTGTTTTTTGATCCCAAGGTGGATTTTTTTCTGGGAGGGCATAAATATGACCCAACAGTCTGCCTCATGACTGAAAAGCAGCGTGAGCAGTGATGTTTCGCTACACAGCAGCCTGTGGCTTCATTTTTGGATAGGACTCACCCTCACTAGAGGTGCTGTGACGTTGGAGGGTGAGCTTACTCTTTTAATGGCCATTAACAGAAACCAAAGCCTCTAATTGTGTTTTGTTTCACACGGTATAATGGGAATAAGCACAGATGGCATTTTTCTCCTTGTTACGTTTTCACAGGTATGTTCCAGCCCGAGCGTGGCTCGGGGTTACTGGTTTCGCACTGAAATTTAACCCCAAGCCACACTCGGGAATACCGTCAGGGAGCATTAAGAAACCTTGAGGAATTGGACAATAATTCAGCTGTCAAGGTAATATGGAAAATGCCTATGCTTTAAAAATAGTTGTAATTGTACACGTATGATGGAAGTGTACAACTGTAACTGGCAGGCCGATAGATAAGTGTGTATTCTTTAAATAACACTAAAATTGTCTACAGAAAAGTGGTTGCATTACTAATGTGACAGTGCGTTCGCCTCCTCTTGTACTCGGATAGTTGATGTTGTAAGGATTTCAGTGATTGTTGAGCGGTAAAGCTGAGGTTTCAGGATTTACTTTCCCATTAGAATTCTGCTTTGATGCCACATGGCGTAAAGTCAGTAGAAAGTGTGAAAACTGCCTCAGATACAGATCGGATACCCGTACAAAAAGATTTGCGTGTACGTAAATAGTCTTTCTTTTTTGCAACTTTTAATAAGTGATTTCAGAGGAGTAGACATTTGCCAGCATTGAACAAGGTTATAAGAGCATTCTTTTCACAGCATAACTTTGTCTATAGTGTTTATGGTTTAGTTCAGCCCCTATCTAGATGACAAGGTGTGAAACAGCGAATGTGATCTAGGTGAAAACATGCTTTAATAAGCGTTTGCAGTACACATGACAAGCCTTGTGTATTCTTTTCAAAGGCGGTGGGCTTTTGTGACCTCCATTAGCAACTTGCGTTAGACATGCCTCATCAGCTCTCACTTAACAAATCCACTCGCCTAGAAACATGTTGGTATGCAACGTTTTGCACTCCGGCGTCTGCACGAACACAAATGGGAGACATAATTTATTTTGCCTATAAGCAATGGTCTGAAAAAAGACACGCATTCGGCATGTGAATAATCATAAACTGTAAACTATGCTATGCTAACAGTGTATTATAGCTACATCTAGTCCATCCAGACCAGATAGCTGGCTGCAATGTACCGGCTGGGTGGAGTAGAGGTAACAGCACTGCTCTGCGTGGAGAGAGCCTGTGGAGTCATGAGTTTGATTACATCAAGAGCACCTCTCCAGTAAGTGTCCTTGGGCAAGACACCTAACGGTACATACTCGCCACCCAGGACATACTTGAAAACGAGCGAAATCTCAATGTATACTTCCTGGGAAAATACTTAATAAAAATGTTCATAGACCTCTTCCGTGGACTAAAAAATGGGCCCTGGTGTAGCCAATGGTCATACAAGATGCCCTTAGAAGGGATATCAAACTCTGCCTCCCCACACCCAACTGTTTGTGAGCCACTCCCATGTTTCTATGGCCATCTATTCCAGTCAAGGATTTGAGAGTTTTAGGCCAACAGTATCTGGAGGGGGGGGGGGGGTTGACATATCTGCTCCAAAATTTTATCTTATTCACTAAACGATGATTTTGATATTATAATTATTCATTTAAAGACTCACAGAAAACATCACAAGGTTAATTGGTGAAGGTCCCAAAGCAGGTCTAAGGGTCAAGGTTGGTAAACATATATGAAATAGCTTATACAGTTTTAAAATATATTTTGCACAAGCCTTATGTTACCCTTTCTTTGAAGTATATGTTTTCTCTAAATGTCTGTTCTGGGATGCACGTATTATGACATTTATCAAAGAAAGATGAACTCTACTCCAAGTGCCTCGCAGGAGAATGCAGGAAACAAGGGGTCAAAGGAAGGACCAGGGATATACTTCATGTATGTAATTATCAAAGGGCAGCAAGCAAACTTTAAAAGAATAAATCAGTTGCTAGCACACACACTGTCATTTTAGATTAAGATTTAGAAAATATTTCTGAAAGTTTCAAGTTTTCACAAAGAAAATGAGTGTTTCCTGAATTAAGCCCATGTGCTCTCACGTTGCTTAGCACAGCATCCTATAAATGTATATTATGAAGAAATGTGGGCGTGTAGGAACTGCGTACAAGCTATAGAAGACCGAAAGGGTTATTCAAAGAGAGCCAAACTTCCAACCGAATGGTGAATTCCACCGCACGGTGCAATTTTCTGGCAGTTCGTAAATTCAGAAAGCTGTCAATTCGCCAAATACTGGCTCAGGTGTTTTTTCTACAGTTCAACGCACTTCCTGGACCCTGTGGTGAATAGTGAATTCACTGCAGGGCCGGCGACCTGGAATCGCTGAAGCGCACTGAACGAGAAAGCACTGAAATTTCAGTGCTTTCTAAATAACGCTAGGGAATTCTGGTGGCTATAAAAATTTCGTCATCACCATGGATACATAGGGAAAGGAAACCGAATACAAAAATACATAGTATAGTATGTCTTATACAATGTATTGAATTGTAAGGCTGGTCTTGGATCAACTCACAAATCAAGAGCCTAGACACTGGCTCTGAGTGGGTAAACGCCTCTGGGTTGTTTTCTGGAATTTTTCTCAGGTAACCCACGCCTTGGTACTGAAGATTTCTCATCACAGCAATTGGTATATGGAATATTGAGAAACAGAAAAAAACTCCTTGAGTATATCAAAAAGGGGGGAATTGGTGAGGGCGCTCTTATCTAAATATTATGGCTTGGTTAGTGCTGCCAGATAGGAGAAAGGCACAGACTCTCGAGAGGGTGTGCAAATATACAGTTGAAAAAACAGAGGGATGTTCCTAATGGCGCAATAGATATTAACTATGCAGCATTGGTTGCTGATATTAGTTCACGAACTGACACATGCCAATATTCCAGTGTATATCACATATACAATAAAGTGCGTCTTAAAATGGTGCAGCCGTAACTTCTCAATATATATAAAGTGCTCTTATAACGGCATATACATATGGTGACATAAAGTGCAAATGCAACATTAAAGTGCATATAGTGCAGTATGGTGCGAGTCCGTCAATACCACTAAAATTGATGTGTCCAAAGACCAAATCCTGGTGACCAGTTTTGCGGATTTGTGCCACACGGCAAAGTCCACTGCGTACTAAAGTCCTAGTGTCCTTATTTTCCACTTCTGGAATTCCTAAGCGGAGGGTTGTGCATCCAATGTGCTCAAAATGATCAATGTTACCCTTCCGCATGAGTTGGGAGTTATTCCTCAATAGGACAGTTCTCTGTGGTCCTGATAGGCTCCGAAGTAGATGGAAGACAAAAAGAGGAAAAATAGTGCAATATTGTCTATGCACACTAGATAACGTAAATTCTGATAGTATCACACTTACAAATTTCAGAGCCTCATAATGTCCAGGCTCTGGATTGAAACACCACAGGCCAAATATAGAGTGGCCGCTACCCTTCTTTACACCGTCCTCGTTACCTCAGACAGGAAGAACAGAAGAGAGACAGCGCTCTCATAGCACAGCATTAGCTAGTAAATGTATAGTGCAATGAAGGGATTTATTTACACTCACCGATTAAGGAGCCTTACTGTTCCAGGTGCAACTTTTGGGCATATGGTACTTCTCAGTGGTGAGCACCTTAACCTCTTGGTCGGCTTCTTCGGTGCGTGAAAGGTGGTCGTCTGTTCTGCAACTCCCTCAGTATCCGGGTGATGGTCGCATGCTTGTCTGTGGCCTGCTGTACGGGCTATGGAAGGGCTTAATTACAAAATGGGTACTCGTGGGTTATAAAAATTGATTTATTGATAACTATACCGTGTCATATGTAGTTTATTAGAAAAAGGGGGGTGATCGAGACGCGTTTCGGCGCTAATCTGGTGCCTTCCTCAGTCGATTTGTGGGTGAATATAGGGGATCTGAGGCTCTCTAGAGACCTCCTTTTATTTAAAATGTACTCATTATCGTCCATGCCGGTACGTTTTCCTTGCAGGGTCCACTTCCGGGTTCGCTCTATGTTGCCGTCACGTGGTGCTAATCACGTCATTCAGCCGCGTCGCGGCCATTTTGGATTTGCATTCGGTGGATCGCAATACCGGCTGCCACTCTTTCATTGCTGGCTTAATATTCATGCTTTTACAAGTTCATTTTCTTAACATACATGGGAGAGCATTTATGAAGGACAAGTTGAAAGGCATGTGTTATTCAGCCATATATTAAAAGCATAACACATATTGGCACGCATATTTAAATACAGAAATTACACAAATAATAAAAATCGGCAGTGTTGCGAGTCATCTAAATGGCAACGTTACATTGATAAGGTTCTAAAATATTATTAGGGGTATACTTGATAGCGGGGGAGAGAAAAGAAAGTAAGATTCTCTCTGAGGGGTGTGTACAGGGGTAAATTGACATGATTTTAGATTTGCGTTCAATTCGGTGGATCGCAATGTCGGCTGCCACGCTTTCATTACTGGCTTAATATTAAAAATACATGGGACAGCATTTTACACTCCGATTAGCCATCATGAGGGACAATTATAAATTGCAAGGCATGTGTTATTCGGCCATATATTAAAAGCATGACACATATTGACACACATATAAAGATTATAAAATTTAAAGATTATAAAATCGGCAGTGTTATGGATCATCTAATATGTCAACGCTACATTGAGTATTATTAGGGGTATATTTAATAGCGAGAGAGGGGGAGAGAGAAGGGAGTTACTTTAAAATTTGCTCTGATGAGGGGTGCGTACAATGGTAAATTAAATTAGGAACATAATTCGATTAAAATATTCAGAAAAAAAATTCAATTAAGAAAATGGCATAGCTCGAAATCTGCGTTGAGACCTTGCGGTTGCATAGTACCTAACTTGAAGATCCAGCTCATTTTTATTTGTCCAGTTTTTCAAAATTTCCCCCTCTCCAGGGGGTTTCAACCTTTTTTTTTTACCAACGAAAAGGAGTCCCTCTGGATTCTGAGCGTGTTTCAATTTAAAGTGCAATGGGACGCTATGATTCTCGCAACAATTTTTAAGTGTGATACTATCAGAATTTACGTTATCTAGAGTGCACAGACAATATTGCACTATTTTTCCTCTTTTTTGTCTTCCACCTACTTCGGAGCCTATCAGGACCACAGGAGAACTGTCCTATTGAGGAATAACTCCCAACTCATGCCGAAAGGGTAACATTGATAATTTTTGAGCACATTGGATGCACAACCCCTCCGCTTAGGAATTCCAGAAGTGGAAAATAAGGACACTAGGACTTTAGTACGCATTGGACTTTGCCGTGTGGCACAAATCAGCTAAACTGGTCACCAGGATTTGGTCTTTGGACATCAATTTTAGTGGTATTGACGGACTCGCACCATACTGCAATATATGCACTTTAATGTTGCATTTGCACTTTATATAACCATATGTATATGCCGTTATAAGAGCACTTTATATATATTGAGAAGTTACGGCTGCACCATTTTAAGACGCACTTTATTGTATATGCGATATATACTGGAATATTGGCATGTGTCAGTTCGTGAACTAATATCAGCAACCAATACTGCATAATTAATATCTATTGCGCCATTAAGAACATCCCTCTCCTTGTGTATATCGGCTGTTAAAGTAGTAATAGCATGATAACAAGTGCCAACTCACATTGGAAGGAGCTTATCCAAGCTCAGGATGGAACGCACATGGATTTTGTTGTTGGTCAAATCCAATAAAAAAAACACCTCGCATGCAGGAACTGGTAGTATAAAAAAAATTGAATAATAAATGAAGCTAGACATATGTTCAGAACGCATTTCGCCACTAGCATACGGCTTCATCAGCTGGTTTACAGGCTAAAACTTCCATGCATGCTTATATAACGAATAAAATAAGAACAATTAATTACACATGTCCTTAATTGATGGTTCGCATGCATTTCACGCCTCTTTTTCAAATCTCTCCATGTTGGACGGAGCGCCGCCATCTTGCGCTGGCGCTTTGGAGACTTTTGCGTGTCACAATGCGTTCCATCGGATCGTAATCGTAAACTTCCGGTATCGTATGTTACTTCGGATTTTTGCAATCGAACGATCGTTCATTAAAAAGAAACTAAATTAAAACGAAAATTAAAAATGACATGCTACAATTATATATTATGATGATATACTGTGTATGAGCAGGTTGTCCTCCATTCTACAGTATTAAATATTCATTATAGATGGTATTACATGTAAATAATTTAGGGATGCACCGATACCAGTGTCGGTATCGGGGCCGATATTGCCGTTTGCACGAGTACTTGTTACTCGTGCAAACGGCCCGATACATCCCGCCGATACCGGAAGCCGGCGCTGGGCCGGCTTGTCGGTATCCGCGGGGTTGGGGAAGCTGGCCGCATGCATGAAAAGCACGCGGCCAGCGTTCCCCTCCGGCGCGCCGCGATACTCACCCATCCTGAAGGTCCGGTCGCTGGGCAGTGATGCATTCCCGCGCCGCTGGGCGCTCCTGTGACGCTGCCTCTCGGCTGGAGGCAGCATCACAGATGCGCCCGGCGGCCACGTGATCGCATCACTGCCCAGCGACCGGACCTTCAGGATGGGTGAGTATCGCGGCGCGCCGGAGGGGAACGCTGGCCACGTGCTTTTCATGCACGCGGCCAGCTTCCCCAGCGTTCGAGCTGGGGACAAACCTATGTGAGCTGGGGGTAAATCTATGAGACCTGGGGGGAAATCCATCAGAGCTGGGGGTAAATCCATGAGACCTGGTGGCAAATCCATGAGTGCTGGGGGCAAATCCATGAGTGCTGGGGGCAAATCCATGAGTGCTGGGGGCAAATCCATGAGTACTGGGGGCAAATCCATGTGAGCTGGGAAATATCCATGAGTGCTGGGGGCAAATCCATGAGTGCTGGGGGCAAATCCATGAGACCTGGGGGCAAATCCATGAGACGTGGGCCTGCAGCTCGAGTGGAGCCTGGCTGGCTAACACCATCGCCATAGCCTGTCGTGCCCACAATCCGGAGACACGGCCGCCGGTGTTCACAGTTGGGCTGGGGCACGCCTGTTACCGCCGGCCGTCCAGAGTAAGGTACAGGGTGGAACTCTGCCGCTTATCCTCCTGCACCGCATGGCGCTCCCCCCCCCCTTGCTATCGGGAGGCGCGCGCGACCAACACACTGTGCAATGGCCGGCTGCGGCCTTCAATTGCGGCCTACACATATTTTTTGATCGGCGGGAAACGACGACTTCTCCCCATTCCCACCTGCAGCAAATATACGGTGGAGGGTTGTTTGGCGGCTGGGACCAACAACATCATCGGGTTCCCTGCCAGCACACTATCGCCCATCCAGTACGCACCAGCATGTGATCGCATGGCTATGTAGCTTGTGCGGCCGGCGCTGAATCTTTTTTTTTATAATCCAACGGCTTCTAAGGGGCACCCGAGGCAAAATTTTTGAAGATACAAGTGGGGGAATTTACTACGCGTCCAAGATGGCACCTCCCAAGGCTCAACGCGTGCTGGATCCCCCGAAATCGGCACGGAAAGAACGCAGTAAAGAGGCCCAAGATGGCGGATCCCCGCAGCATGCGCTGGCCCGTGACCCGGATACGTCGCCCTCAGCGCCACTAGGTCTCTCTGAATCGCTGCCACCCTCAGAGAGCAGGTTACACGCCATGTTGCAAGAACTGCGCTCAACCATACAAGCAGACATCAAAGGAGCGCTGCAGGAGCTGAGCCGGGACGTTCTGGATTTGGGTGAGCGTACCGACGCGCTGGAAACCAAGGCGGATGACTTATGTTTAGCCCACAATGATCTGGTGGACCGACATCAGGCTTTGCAAGCAGCCCATGACTCCCTGGCATTAAAAATGGCTGACATAGAATCAGGGGCATCGCAGAAGCAGTCACTCTAGCGGACTTACATCCATTCCTTCTGAAATTGTTCCAAACTCTGCTGCCTGAGGCTACGCCACAGGACCTATTACTGGATCGAGCACATCGTCTCCCAAAAGCGAAAAACCTGCCTACATCGGTGGCCCGTGATGTTATTATCCGGGTGCACTTTTTTCACATCAAGGAAGCTCTGATGTCGGCGTCACGGAAGTCCATGCCTTTATCTGCCCCTTATGCGCCAAACGACGTGAGTTTTCTTCTCTTACAAAGCTTCTCCGTAATCACAAGTTGGCGTACAGATGGGGGTTTCCTACGAAGCTTTTAATATGGAAGGATGGTACCTTGCATGTCGTTCCCGATGTAGCCACTGGATTACAATTCTTGAAAGATTGGAACATTCTGGCTGACTTCTCACCTCCGCGCGAGCCGTCTTCATCACCGATCAAAGTCTCCCCAGAATGGCACAGAGTCCGGCCTACATGATGGGTGTCCTCTTCCCTGTGTTGCTCTTTCATCTGTCCGGATTTCTGGACAGTTACTCCCATGGCGGGAGTGGTTCCTCTTCATGATCGCCTCGGGACCCTTTGCTTCTTGATTCGGTGCTGGGTTCCTGCGTTGAGCTCTGTGTAACGAGCGTCCCCTCGTCCCCCGGTTGAGTCTCCTTAGCTGATATATACTTTTTTTTTGCTTCTTTATTGCCACTTGGAATGACTCACTTTTGCTGTATTTTTTTGATGCAGCGCTGTTTGTTTTGTGTTTTCTTCATTTTTAGTCCTTTTCCTTTTTTTTTTCTTTTTTCAATTTGCATGCTGATATGCTCTCACGGTCCTGGACTTCATGCTCCCTGTACCTCCTCTCTGTCATTTCTAACTCTACCATGCATATTATATTGTTGTGGTTAATTAATCATGAGTAAGCCTCAGTTCAGAATTTTCTCAATGAATGTTAGGGGGCTGAATGTTCCGTTTAAAAGACATGATTTGTTTCGTGACTTACATAAACATAAACCGGCGATAGTCTGCGTGCAGGAGACGCATTTTAGTGCTTTACGCACCCCGCACTTACAATCCGCTATGTACCCGGTTTCTTTTCATTCTACTGCCCAGACGAAGTCTAGGGGTGTCTCGGTTCTCTTTCATAGAGACTGGGTCTTTAAATGCTCGAACCAATATGCAGATCCATTGGGCCGCCTTTTGATTTTAGTGGGCACTATGAATGAACTCCCTATAACTGTTGCTAATTTATATTTGCCTAATGTCAACCCAGTATGTTTTCTTAGAAAAGCTTATAGTAAGATTAAGAATATGACGGAGGGATCCCTTTTTATGTGTGGAGACTTCAACTGTGTGCCTGACACGGCTATGGATACACGATCGGGCCAGGTCCGAGCGCAGCCCCATAAACAGACTCCCTCTAGCCGCCAACTTATATGATGCATGGCGAATTCTCAACCCCTCGACTAGGGATTTTACCTTTTTCTCACCAGTTCACTCATCTTATAGTCGCATTGATTTATGTCTGATACATGGCTCTACAGTCCCTCGCCTCCTAGCCGCCCGTATCGGCTCTATAACATGGTCTGACCATGCTCCTATAACGATGGATTTTGAGGCTGACTACCCGGCTAGGGGGATGGGGAATTGGCGACTAAATGACTCGCTTATAGTAAGTGGCGCTGATGTCCTTGACACATCAGCGATGTTACGGGAATATTTTGTATTGAATGTGACGGACGAGGTAGCCATTTCGTCAGCTTGGTTGGCGCATAAAGCAGTGGTGAGGGGCCATTTGATTCAGAGAGGGACTACACGGAAAAAGGCATTCAATGCCCAGATGATCTCATTACAGCGACAAATATCTGACTTGGAATCCCAACATAAAACAAATCCCACACCTGACCTCGTCTCAATTAACGACCCTCCGACGGGATTTAATTCACCTGACGTTACAATCCTCTGAACGGGCCATACGACGCTTAAATTTCACTCAATATATTCAAGGCAACAAAGCTGGCCGGTTATTGGCATCTAAATAGAAATCTAAAAGACTTCAAACCAAAATTTCTTACCTATTAGATAAGGGAGGGGATAGGATTCATAACCCGCAAAAAATCGGAGGAATTCGCTGACTTCTACGCCTCTTTATATAACTTAAAATCAGATCCTACGACCCACGATCCAGACCCAGATGAGATAACTCGTTTCCTTCAGGATGCAGACCTCCCCTCACAAGCGGCAGAATTACTGGTTCCATTCACGGAGGAGGAGGTGCGTAAGGCCGTTAAGGCTCTCCCAAAAAATAAAGCCCCTGGGCCAGATGGTTTCTCTAATTTATATTATCAAACTTTCGCAGAAATTCTAATACCGACCCTTACGAGATTTTTTAATCACATCAAAACCACAGGTGTAATACCCCCAGAAATGCTCCAAGCCACCATAACGTTACCTAAACCTGGCAAACCCCCGACGAGCTGTGCGAATTTCCGACCTATCTCCTTATTAAACGTGGATGCTAAACTGTACGCCAAGCTGTTGGCGTCTAGAATGGCTCGTCTGCTTCCCCTCCTGATTTCAGCAGAACAGACCGGATTTGTACCTGGTAGACAAACCTGTGACAATACCCGACGATTTTATAATATAATTGACATTGCATATAGAACTAATACATCTGGGCTCCTTTTGGCACTGGATGCCGAGAAGGCATTTGACCGCCTGCATTGGGGCTACATGCGTAAGGCACTGGAATCCTTTGGCTTCCCTGCCCTATTTATTAATAGCATTATGAGCCTATACTCCCTCCCGACAGCAAAAGTCCTGGCATCAGGGTTTCTTTCCTCTTCATTCTCCATTACCAATGGTACCAGGCAGGGCTGCCCCCTCTCCCCACTCATATTTGTTTTGGCATTGGAGCCTTTGGCATCGCGGATTAGGCGAGACCCTTCCATTTCTGGCATCTCCACCCCAGATGGAGTCCATAAATTAGCTATGTTTGCTGATGATATCTTGATTTTTCTAACCTCCCCTGAGACCTCTCTGCCTTCTCTAATGCGCCAGCTTACCTCTTATGGCCTAGTCTCCTACTATAAAAACAATGTGAACAAGACGCAGGCATTACCCCTACATGTTGATGATTTTTCGCTATCCACCTTACGTGGCCTGTACCCATTTGACTGGAGAACGACCTCCTTGAGATACTTAGGCATCTCTCTCACCAAATCCAGGGGCTCTATACTTAAGCTCAATTATAACCCCCTAATGACATCTATCTCCTCCCAACTGACCTCCTGGCACGGCCTGGAGGTCTCTTGGATGGGACGCATGGCAGCTTTGAAAATGTGTATCTTACCCCAGATTCTTTATTTTTTCAGGAATATTCCAGTTTTCATTCCGGGCCATATGTTGCTTCGCATGCAAAAAATGCTGCAGGCACACATATGGAAGGGGAGGCCTCCGCGCATTTCAGCCTCCACACTTACCGCAACTAGACGCAGGGGGGGCCTAGGCTTTATAAATGTTACAGCGTATTATAGGGCGGCTTTGTTGGCTCAGTTGCTGTCCTCTATGTCCCAGCGTGAAACCCCCTTATGGCTACGGATGGAGAATGCTTATATTGCCCCTTTTCGAGTTCATGACCTGATGTGGTTTGCGACGCTCCCACACCGCACATTGGAAGGTATCTTACCATCCACTTCCCTTTCCCTTATGTCATGGCGACTATGGGGTAGACAACTTTTACGACCCTTCCCACTGCTCAGCTTAGCTCCGTTGCGTTTCCCATGTCGCACTATCCAGGACCTGAACCTTGACAGCTGGTTCCAATTAGGTCTCACACATATCAATCAGCTTTTCACGGCCTCCTCAATCAAATCCTTCCCGGACCTAACGCGTGAGTTTGCCCTTCCCGCTAGCGACTGTTTCACGTACCTTAGGGTAAAACATGCACTGACTCAGCGAGGTATTTCTTCATTTGCAGCGACGGATATTACAGCCTTTCACAGGCTGTGTTTAGGTAAAAAAATTATGAAAAAACCTTTGTCTTTATGTTATGACAGTTTGTTGAATGCGAACCCTAATAAGAAACTGCCTTATATGATCAGGTGGGACAAAGATTTGTCTCTCGACTCTTCTAATGAGGACTGGTTCTATGCCACTGAAACGGTATATAAATACACTAGGAGCACTAACTTACGGGAATCACACCTTAAACTTTTATATAGATGGTATTTGACCCCGAATCGTTTGGCTTATGTACCCGGGCATTCCGGTTTGTGCTGGCGTTGTGGCACCAGTGTCGGATCTCTTCTTCATATATTTTGGCACTGTCCGCTCCTTACTACCTTCTGGGGAAAAGTTGGTAGACTGATCTCGCACTGTACCGGTTTGTCTATGCCCCTGTGCCCTAAACAATACCTATTGCATATGCTTCCGATTACTATACAACAACGACATAGAGGCATCATATCGATTATACTTAGCGTAGCTAAATCTACTATAGCACGTCATTGGCTTTCTCAAGTCAGTCCCTCTATGAGAGAGGTCATGTTGTCTCTGGAGAACGTTTATCAGTATGAGGGAATGTACCACAGGGCTGCTAACTCGCTAAGCTTTTTTCAAGGTATATGGGAGGGTTGGGAATTCTTTGTAGCTTCTGGGGACCTGATATAAATGCTGGAGAGATGATATACGTTTGCAGTTCTAGGACCTGTCTGAGCAACTTTCTTCTTTTTTTTCTCTTTGCTTTCTCTTTCTCTCTTTTTTTTTTTTTTTTTTTTTTTCACTTTTCTTTTAATTTTGAGTTTTTTTATTTTTTATTACTGTGTGGTTTGTTATGCTCTAAAGATGTTACAAATTTTACTGTTTTAAGTTTAGCATGAAAAAGATTGGTTCCACCGACGGATTACATTGTGAACCTGATGTTGCAGCTAGACTTGTTAATTGTAGGATCCTGCGTGATCCCTTCCTTTTTCAATATTTGGGATTTATTGCTGGCATTTGTTTAAGTGCCTGTGAACCTTAATAAAAAACTTTATATGGAAAAAAAAAAAAAAGTATCGGTACTCGTACTTGGTCTTAAAAAAGTGGTATTGGTGCATCCCTAATATAATTCGATTGAATGGATATGTTATAGTATTATAGTATGAAGATTGTTATGTTTTACTGTGAATCGTGTTACTCAAGGTGGGCCAGTTACTATTAACCCCTATATTAACCCCTTAAGGACCGCTGACGTACCATGTACGTCCTGACCACAGGTCTTCCTTAGACCCCGCGGACGTACATGGTACGTCAGCGGCGCCTAACCCCCCTGCCGCCCGATACTTATCTCCCTCGCAGATCTGGCAGGGAGGAAGCCTTCCCTCCGGATTTGCATGGGCCGGTGCGCTCGATGACGTCGCCACGCTGCGTGGTGATGTCATCAGCAGGCGCCCCCATTGAAATCAATGGAGGGGAGGGGGGCTCCTTCGGAGCCCTCTATCTCCCCAACCATTGAAGCTAGGGAGATGCTTTTTGCACCGCTGGAAAGGGGTGTATAGCATTAACCATTTCGCTGCCGGATCGCGTTTTGGCGCCAAAACGCAATTCGAACCTGGGGGGGGGGGGCTGACATCTTGGATGTCAGCCAAGCCTCCAGGTCCCCCCCACCCACTGACAACCTCACCATATGTGTGAGGATGTCAATGGGCCAGTTAACACTCTAGCTGCCATGTAGAGATAGGGGGATCCTTATGATCCCCTTATCTCCCGATCCGTGGCAGCAAGATGGTCATATTTGACATCGTTGGAAAGGCCTGATCATGGCCTTTCCAATGACACCAAACATTACCAGGTTTGGTTTAAAAAAAAAAAAATTACAAAATTTAACAAAATATTTTTTTTTATTTAAGTTTTTTTTGTCTGGGGGGGGTTTAGTTAAATAGGACCTAGGCTGTCATCTCAAAATAATTAGCACAAAATGGTCAGAATGAGTGCAGCGGGAAAAACGGTGTATAATATGAGTGGGTTGAATAAACGAGTAAGAGGGAAATTTGACCTAAACACTAACAGCGCAGAAACGTAAAAACAGCAGTGGTCACTAAAGGACGGATTTGTGTAAAACCGCCTGGTCACTAAGGGGTTAAGAAGTGTAAATTGTAATTGTATCTTTATACGTGATGCAATTTTGTCTTATATTAAATCTATATAATGAGTGAAAATTGAAATAAGTGTTACGGTATTCTACCTAAATGGATATCATATAATTCTATACTCTTAAGAGCGTATGCTAATGTGAACTCTATTGGTGTGAAGAAGTGATACTCCTTTATATCAAAGAGGTTTTATTCCCCATTCTGGGTTATCTACGGTTTCACAGTAAAACATAACAATCTTCATATTATAATACTATAACATATCCATTCAATCGAATTATATACATGTAATACCATCTATAGAGTATTTAATACTGTAGAATGGAGGACAACCTGCTCATACACAGTATATCATCATAATATAGATTTGTGGCATGTCATTTTTAATTTTCGTTTTAATTTCGTTTCTTTTTAATGAAAGATCGTTCGATTGCATAAATCCGAAGTAACATACGATACCGGAAGTTAAGATTACGATCCGATGGAACGCATCGTGACACACAAAAGTCTCCAAAGCGCCTGCGCAAGATGGCGGCACTTCGTCCAACATTGAGAGATTCGAAAAAGAGGCATGAAACGCATGCGAACCATCAATTAAGGACATGTGTAATTAATTGTTCTTATTTTATTCATTATATAAGCATGCATGTAAGCTTTAGCCTGTAAACCAGCTGATGAAGCCGTATGCTAGTGGCGAAATGCGTTCTGAACATATGTCTAGCTTCATTTGTTTATTTTATTAAAAAAATTATACTACCAGTTCCTGCATGCGAGGTGGTTTTTTTTATTGGATTTGACCAACAACAAAATCCATGTGGATGGAACATCCTGAGCTTGGATAAGCTCCTTCAAATGTGAGTTGGCACTTGTTATCATGCTATTACTACTTTTTTAACAGCCGATATACACCAGGAGTTTTTCTGTTTCTCAATATTCCATATACCAATTGCTGTGACGAGAAATCTTCAGTACCAAGGCGTGGGTTACCTGAGAAAAATTCCAGAAAACAACCCAGAGGCGTTTACCCACTCAGAGCCAGTGTCAAGGCTCTTGATTTGTGAGTTTATCCAAGACCAGCCTTACAATTCAATACATTGTATAAGACATACTGTACTAGGTATTTTTGTATTCGGTTTCCTTTCCCGATGTATCCATGGTGATGATGAAATTTTGATAGCCACCCGGATTCCCTAGCGTTGAATTTCGTGCTGACCAGATACGTATCTACCATTTATTCTTTCTGGTTTTGGGGGGAACCACTAACCATTCGGTTCAGCTGGGTATTCAGGTGGTGTGACATAGTGTGGGCGCTTACCATTGTCATTCACAGTTAAATTCTTAAGGGGTTATTTAGACAGTAAGTACAATTTACCTTAACCTCCCTGGTGGTCCAATTCTGACATATTTTATGTCAGAATCGGTCCAATTTATTCTGGCCCCCTAGCGATATAAGTGTGGCTCGGGGGTTAACTTTCAATACTGAAAGCGGTATCCCCGAGCCACACTCAGGCCGATACTTACATGTCCTGCGCTCCCTCGCTGTCCCCGCAGTCACACTGCAGCTGATTGCGATGTCACACTTCCTGGTTCAATCCTTGTGAAAAGAGAACCAGGCAGTGTGACGTTGCAAGTCTGTAAACTTACATATCCAAAAGGTTTTATTTACTTTTAAGCACAACAAAGTATCTGCCCTCGGACACCTGCCAAACACTGCCAATGACAATGACCTTTGCTACATGTGAAGTCTGTGTCCTGGGAAATACGTACTAAAGGAGAGCACAAATTTTCAATTCTATGTATCAGCATTGCAGTTGGTTAGGACTTTCAGGGTGCGTTGAAACTTTCAAAACCTTATGAAGGGGCCCTTTATGGGATTGCTTTGGATTGGGTTACAGTATGGTGTAATCAGTGTTATTTTAATAGCACGCTTGATGTGTTTTATTTAGCTCAAAAAGGTTTTGCAATCTACTGTACTAACTCTAGGTCATGCAAAACCAATAACCCCACTTCCATTAACCCACAGCTATCATCCCCTTTCGTCTTTTGAGTGTTCTGGAACACTTGTAATAAAATTTTCAGATTCACGATCGGTTTGCTTCTAACGCTTTCAACCAATATCAATAACTTAGCCCTCTTCTTCCGACAGGTTTCAATTAATGCTCTTGCACATTGCAGTCTGCACATCAGCCTTACACCTAAGCCTGGTGAGAGAAATGGAGGGGATTTTGCTGCCGACTCCTCCATTTCAACGCTTTTGTTTGAGTACCTCAAGACTGTGTCTTGGATGCTCTACTCTTCTCCATTTATATTTGTTCACGGGTAAACCTATTAATAGGTACAGTTTAAAATAATACATTTATGCTGAAGACAACCAGACCTATCTTTCCACCCCTAATCTTTCTCATGCCAGAGACTGCTTATATTGCATTTTGTCTAGGATGACCTCACGACACCAAAAGGTTAGTCTACAACTGAGCTCCAGAGACTTGATCGGGGGTGGACGCACTTTGCTGAGCTCCGTAGCGGACCTCTTATCTCCAGATTTTATGTCCCCCTGTCTGTTTGCGACACCTTTTTGTGTTACCCCACCCCCGGAGTAACCCGAAGACATCTGTGCCGGTTCTGGGCTTCAGGCCTATAGGGGCGACCTACCCCAGTCAACCATAATTGTGGTCTGCTGCGTCGCGTTTGACTGCCTGGCCCTGTCCCCTTGAGAGCTATTGCTTGCTGGGTGGTATTTTTCTTGGGCTGTGCGGTCTGGTGACTCACTTGCTCCCGATCCGTCCTAGAGGCCACCTTGCTTCACGCCGATATCCCACCCTCATTCGATGCCACCTGTTCTGATGGCAGAGTTCCGTGAGTTATGGTCCCTTGCCAGGCGGAAGGCTGGATGGAGCTGGTCCCGGTGTCAGTAGATACTGCACAGTCTGAGGCGTAGCCGGTGGGATCCTGCGGTGTCCCTACTGCTGATAGCTGCCTCGGTTCTGGCAGCCTGGATGGTCTCCTCCCCTCCCTGGAGAACTGCGGATTCCTCAGATCGCTTACCTGCACTGGTCGGAGACCAGTCCATCAACTGCAGGGGTCCGGCGGAGCCTTCGAACATCCTGCTTTCTTTTGAAGCGCCAGAACTGCATGGGGATTGCTGGCTGATCCTGAATGTCGAGGAGAGTGGTGGTCGATCTGCTGCGGTTTTAGAAACCGGGAAATTAAAATTCCTGGCTGCTGGTGATACTGGGTGGGGTGGCAGAAACTCCTCCACTTCATCCAGCTTTTTAGAGAAAAAAGGGGAGCTCGGAGGCACAAAGATGGGGGGGCTCCACAAATCATGACCATTTTATAAATGTAAAGTGGTCAGGATATGTACAGTGTTCCTTTAACTGCTCAAAATTTAGAAGAAAAAAAAATGAAACAGTGACGAGAGTCTCCATTCAAAGGGCTAGAGACATTTATTACTAGCTAGCTAAAAGAGGTTTCTCTTTTTGAAAGATTATATTTTGACCATATAAACACTACACATGTTTAGTCATTAAGACCTATGTAGAAAGTAATCTGTTCCTGTTTAGGTACGTGGTTTAGACTAATGGAATCTAAACTATCTTTAGTTCATTTTAAATCCATTTGGGAAATTGTTTTTGCACATACCGAATCATTACCATCTAGTCACACAGTAACCTCTTTCTAGCTCACTTGTATTTAATAGCTAATGGAACATATACAGTTTATAATGTGCCACATCAACTTGGCAAACAGCTGTAAAAAAGATTTCTATATACAGAATAAAAGTGGAGGGCAATGAAAACATAAAAACACGACCCTTTAGCCAGATTAAAAAGAAATACCTTTCTTGCCTTTCCTAAAACAACAAGATGGAAAGGCCAATATCACATAGATGACATTCAAAGCGGTAGAACCAGCCTGGCTTCCAGAGCTTCCTATAACAGGTAATAATAGGTACTATTCCAAGTGGAGTAGTAACCTGCAAGCTGCGTGAAGCATTTCAAGCTCATTGGAATGGTTTGTAAAGTAGTGCAAGCCTTTAATACAAATTGGATACATAAGTCATTCATGATGAACAAGAGCCAAACATTAACACAAGTTATGCAAGTGTAGCGCTGTTTAAAGATTGTGTTTGCTGCATTTACTTATTATGGCCACCAGAGGGAGACAGAGACAATATGGACTATGCAGGACACAAACAGAACTACAATTTCCATCATGCTTTGCGGGAGTACAGGAAGTGGGTGGGAGGAAGAGGAAAGACATCAGCAGCCTCGCGCAGAGGATAAGCAGAGTGAGCCGAGCGGCGAAAGGTGGAGGACGCAAGTGAAACGGCCAGGGATCGTGACCAGGCCGGAGTGCAGGCGCTGCCTCGCTGGTGCTGGAGATCGGGACGGTGACCTTGCAGAGACCTGCCTACGCACCGCTGAGAGGTCTGAGTAGTAATCTAGTTCTGGCTGGACCCCGAGTTAGACCGCGATGATCCATTGGGAGTGCAGGCGGTAAACCGTTGTAAGCAGTGTGGAGATCGGACAAGCAGGGAGCGGATCCGGTGGCACAGAGTCCCAGTACACAGCGGAGAGAAATCCTTGATCGGGTGCTGAACAGATTGTCTATCGGATGGGTGAGGCGCCTCCCAGGCCGCAGTTCCAAATATAAGAAACGCACGCTGCATTATTGTTTAAATCTACAGGGCCCCAACGTGACTAGTCGAAGATTTGTTTGTGTCATTCACTGGCCAGTTGAATACAGTACCCGGGTACCCGAGACAATACATATACACCTTTTTGAGACATTACATTCACGGGACTTAAACCTTTCTTTTGCCGCCGCGTGTTTTTCCCGCATTACGAAATCCTGTCGTTCAAATACCGTATCTACATTATATATGCTTCTTTATTGGGATCAGTAAAGAATATAATCTATATAAATCCACAACAGTGCTGGTGTATATTTATTCCCTAGCGCGGTGAGACTAACCCGAGGTTAATTCAGCGGCTCCACCGGGAGTGAGTGCTACACCATCAGTAAGGGTCAACGTGACAGATGTAAGGAGCTACAGTGGTGAGCGCAAATGACGTTTTTTCTTGTTATGTTTCATATATGAAGCAGGTTGGATACTTCTGGTTTACGCAACCGCCCTGATAGGGAATAGACGCAAAACCGTTTTTTTCTGCTTGTATGTTTATTTTGTTGCATGCCCAAACAGGTCATTATTGCTGCTGCCGCCTCTTTCCGTGTTTTGTTTTTAATCCCAAAGTGGAATTGTTCCTGGGGAGGGTATAAATATGACCTCATCAGTTTGCCTCGGCTGATAAGCAGCGTGAGGATATGTGGTTGCTTAGAGAGCAGCTTTTGGTTTCATTAGGAAGGACCCACCTGACCCAGAGGCACTGTGATGTGGGCTTAACACTTTAATGCCCATTTAAGTAAACCAAAACCTCTGTGTTTTGTTTCGTATGGAGATACAAGGGTGAGCGTAAATGACATCCTTTTTATTTTGTTTTAAAGGTGAAAGAAGGTCAATGAGTTTTAACATATTCAGATTCGTCATTCTGTCTTGCGCAGAAAAAAGACCAATAGTTTTTATTCATTTTACATTTACCTTTATCTTCTGCTTCTTTAACATACATATAATTTGCCATGAAGAGCACCTAACGAATATACAGGTTAAACATCCTTTATCCAGAAAGCAAGGTAACACGAGCATTCTGGATTTCAGAATCTGGGAAAACGGATGTCTGAAATGAAGAGGATCGTGGCAGTGGAACCACAATCCTTTTCCTGCTGCAGCCACAGGACATGTACAAATGCTAGGAGTGCTGTGCGGGGTTAATCCCTGGGCATGATGCAGTCAGCGTGACTCCTGGCATCATGCCACATGCTGGGATGCTAAAATGCTCCCAGTCCACTACAGGGATTAGAGCCACTTTCCGAGCAGTATTGCTGGAGCATGGAAAAGGTGAGGTGAGCATTACTAAAATCCAGAGGGCTCTGAAAAAATCCATTTATCTGAGCCTTATTGATTTTAGAATTCCAGATTAGGGTTGCCCTACCTGTAGTCATAGAGAGTTGATAATCTTGTACCATGTACGTCCAATTGGGAAAGTCTCCCTTAGACCAGCGGACATACATGGTACATCAGGGTCCCCTAACCTCCCTCCCGCCCAATACTCACCTTTCTCCCTGGGCTCCAGCAGCAGACTGGCAGGCTGAGAGCCTGCCCTGCCTGTTCAGGGGGCCCAGCAGGCATCTCCCAATCCGTGGCAGCTAGATGGTCATGTTTGATATCATTGGAAAGGCCTGATCACGACAAGATTGTTTTATTATTATTACTTTTTTTTTTTTACAACCAAATAAAAAAATTGGGGTTTTTAATAGCAAAAACATGTAAAAAATTGTGTATTTCTAATCTCAGGACAAAATTTTGAAACTATTTTGCCGGGGTCTTTTTTGGAGATTAAAGTAGATTTTGGAGATTAACAGGGTTATCCAAAGAGATTCGAATTGCTTGAGAAAGGTAACCGAACGCTGAAAATCAGCGTTCGGTTACCTTTCCTGGCCATTCGGCTATCCAGAGAGCAGGCAATTCGCCAAATCCTGGCGAATTGCCTGAACATACGGTGCCTGTTCGGTCCCTGTTCGAGGGCAGTGAAAACCCCATGAAAAATCACTGCTTCGGCTATTCAGAGAACACAAACCAGCAGTGAAAGGTTCCCCTAATGCCCTGCCATTCGGTGGTTTAATTCGGCAAATTTATTCAGGAGAATCCCATAGGCTTCAATGTTAACAATATTCCCGTTTTAATTCAATATCTAATAAACCGTTCATTATAAAATTCTGCAACAAAAAGTCTCTTTATGTATAGATTTTTTAGGATACTTTAAGCATTTTTCTGTTTTTTTTTTATTTTTTTTAAAAGTCCGATTTTTTTTGATTTTTTTTTAAGTTTGCTTATTTTTTTTGTAACAGCCCTCTTTATTATCATTCCCTGGACCTCCTGTGAAAATTTCAGACATTTTCGCTCAGTAGTTTCTTTGCAAACAGCGTTTCTTTTTCCCAGATTCATACAAATGGTTTTTCTAATTTATTCACTGCCTCCTCTACGTCACAGCTGCTTCGGCTCTGTGTGATTCGGCTCATGTTCGGCTCCTGTTCGGCTTTTCGAAGGTTAATCCAGATGTTTTTGCTTGTTTTCAGCGTGCATTCGGTTAGTTTTCGTCAGGTGTTCGGCAGCTTTTCCCTGCAATTCGGGGACAATGTGGTGTTTGCTGAATACACCGCAGGGTCACCGAAATGCAATCGGCAAAAGGAACCGAATTGAAGAGAACGAAACGTCACCGAACGTGCGGTGACTTTTCGAATCTCTTTGGATAACCCTGTAAATTTTGAAAAAGTGTTTTTTTTTCTATGTTTTCACTTCATATTTTTTTATAGTAATTTAGAAGATATGATGGAAATTATGGTATTTTTAGAAAGTCCATTTAATGCCGGGAAAAACGGTATATAATGAGTGGGTTGCATAAATGAGTAAAAGGAAAATTTAACCTCAACACAAACCGTGCAGAAATGTAAAAAACTGCAGCGGGCAATTTCAGACGGATTTTTCGTAAAACCACCCGGTCACCAAGAGGTCAAATTATAAAATGGTCTGCCCCAACAATAATCGTGGCTTTTAAAAGTGTGAAAATCACAATGCTAGAGCGATAAATATTTGTCCTTGTGAATAAGCATAGCTTGTTTCCATTTTCCATGCATGAAAATAGCCAGTGACATCTAAATTTGAAGTCACGGATTTTAGGTTGTTAAAACCTAGATTTCCAAATCTATCGTAGGTTGTCATTGGTGATGTTCATGGAAATTGCTGTAAATTTACAAAATGAAATAAGTGGCTTTTTAAACAGGTCGACATAAATCAATGAGACACACAATATAGTAAATTAGGGAGTAATTGTTTCCAATTATGATGTAAATTACATTGATAAAATGATTAAATGGAATACCGAACAATTCATCACTGACATAACTATAATTTAAATGCAAGTTTCAAGTATTCCACTCTGTCTTAAAGTGGATAGCTACAAATTAAAGATGAAAGATCATCGCGTATATTCACAAAAATAAATAAACACCGAACTGACTGTCATGAAGTGAAATATATTGCTTGGGGGAAATCGATATATCATACAATATGCAAAACAAATGGCAAGACCATTTAACCTCCCTGACGGTTTTCCCGAGTGTGGCTCGGGGTTAGGCCATGGGACATTTTTTTTACCGCGTGTCGCTGCATATAATTACGCTAACGTGCATAACGCGCGCAGAAGACGTCCAGCCTGAAACCCAAAGGCTGTTGCGCAAGGATTGACGCGACGTCGCGCATGCGCACTTTAATGGCCGCGTGCAGTCAAATTAGCGCACCAGCGCACTACGACGCCAGGCACGTTGGACAGAGTGTCAATCAATTTATGTCAGAATCCGATAGATTGAAGGTGGTTTGGAGTCGATGTATTTTTATTCAAAGACGGAGAGGTGCGATTCATTCAGAGACGGAGAGGTGCAATTCAACCCAGAGACGGAGAGGTGCAATTCAACCCAGAGACGGAGAGGTGCAATTCAACCCAGAGACGGAGAGGTGCAATTGATCCCAGTACCGGCTTTTTTTATATGCCAGGTAGGTAAATTAATGCCAAATAGGTCCCCTGCGTAAAATTATTAAATAAAAAGAGTGCATAAGGCTCCATTGCAGTAATTTTTTATATCTCTGATTGGGTAGGCAGAGTGTCGCTGCAGCTGCACAAGTGGAAGTGTGAAGGCTCGACACGGGCTCCTTGATTACTGAGCAACACCCCGTTACGCACTATGGATGTGGAGATGCTGATAGTCGCAGTCCAACGGCACCCCGTTTTGTGGGACACTTGAGATGTGGACTACAAGGATAAAATTAAAAAGGCAAAGGCATGGAGTGATGTCTGCGAAGCAGGGTACGAAGGGTTCGAGACATCGACAGAACTGGAAGAAAGGATCCAAAGTATGTACCTTAGAAATTATTTTTTTATTTAACAAAAGCGTAAAAAAAAAAAAAAAAAGACATAACGACTATATACAAAAATGTACATGTATTTAGCAACAACATGTTCTGTATCAATGTACAAACAGTGAGAACAATTTTTTCCTTTTAAATCCGTCCAAGCTGCCATGGCACTTCACCACTGGGACTACAAAAATAGGTTGCCAAGGCATCTAGGAATTGATTGAGGCTTGTATTAACAGGGCAATGATCTGTGTTATCATGGTCTTCCAAACCCAAATTGCTGAGGGAGTCACCAAAATTGTAACCATCGCGGTCACGTACGAAGTTATGCAAAACACAACAGCATTTTACGATGTCCACTGCAAAATCTACATACCCATCTAATGGCCTATGTAGAATTCGCCATTTGTTAGATAGAATGCCAAAGGAGCATTCCACATACCTTCTGGCTCGTGACAGGCGATAATTAAATATTTTCTTTTTCTCACTTAGGTGTCTACCTGTGTTTTGTCTCAAATTGTTCGACAAAGCAAAAGCCTCATTCCCCCACAAACGCGAAAGGGACTGCAATGTCTGTACCTGGCAAAATTTATAATTACACTATTGCTCCGTATTTGTTCCCAGAGTGTGGAAATCCGAAATGCTGTTGAATCAGAGTCTTTTCCATATGATCCGATATCAACATATGTGAATCTATAGTTGGCATCAGCAACTGCCAGGAGTCCGATTGGAAAAAAAAAAGGTTTATAGTTCATGTATTGAGAACCACTCAATTCTGGCTTCACAACACGGATATGTTTCCGTCAACTGCCCCAAGGAGGTTAGGGAAATTTGCTCTCTTGGAACCCCTACGCTATATCAGCCCAGGTACTTTCATTCAGTGTAGGGATACATTTCTCTTTCAGGGTTTCCCAAATCATTTGGCACACTTTGCGCACCACCATGCCCGCAGTTGTTCATCCAATCCTGAAATTGAAGTGAAGATCTTGCAGACTGCAGCCACTTGCAAGATACCTGTAAGAAAAATGAGATGTTATTGGTTAGGAGTACTTTCAATTAGCATTCCTTATGTCATTCTTTTTGTTTTCTAGTACAAGACGTTGTGTCCAATTGGAGAACCGTGCGTGACAATTTCATCCGTAATCAGAAGAAACAGGCGGAACTAGGACGGTCCGGCTCAGGGGCCAAGATGGTCCGTTCTTATTCATTTGCCGAACAACTATCGTTCCTAAAGAAAAATATGCTTCCAAGACCAACTGTGAGCAGCATCGATGCCACACCTTCATGCTCACGGGACCCAGCAGCCAACCCACCAACTCCAAGCCTGTCGATTGACACAGATTCATCCGAAGGAGACGTGGAGGCTTCGGGCAAAACAACAGCGGAGGCTCTGGTCCAAGGTGCCGAGGCTCTGGTCCAAGGTGCCGAGGCTCTGGTCCAAGGTGCCGAGGCTCTGGTCCAAGGTGCCGAGGCTCTGGTCCAAGGTGCCGAGGCTCTGGTCCAAGGTGCCGAGGCTCTGGTCCAAGGTGCCGAGGCTCTGGTCCAAGGTGCCGAGGCTCAAGCCATGCCGGCTTCTGCAGCGGCAACTCCAACCTCAGCCTCCAGGCGTCAGCGGCCAACTAGTTTGGAGGAGGCCATAATGAGATATATGGAGACACAAAGGCCTCAAAGAGAACATACACCACGTGCTGAGGACGAAGACCACTCAGCCTTCTTCACGTCTCTACTGCCACTGGTGCGTCAGATGAGGTCTAATCAGACCATCCAGTTCAGGGTGCAGACAATATATTCCATCTTAAACCCTCATCTACCACCCATACCCTATGCTGCAGGACACCAGCAGCCGCCGGCCATGCCGTATGCAGGGCACCAGCAACCGCCGGCCATGACACATGCAGCAGGGCAGTAACTACGCTGGGTTCCTGACAGGATCGCCAGGCGAAGATGTTCCAGAATATAGCAACCTGTCAATTTTATTTCTTTGGATAATTGTTCAGAATAAAACGATGTTTGATATTATTTCTATTGGTTTAAAAAAACCTTTTGTATTGTCCCTTTGAAAAAAAAACAGCTAAAATGTTTAGGCATCAAACTTTATTGTTGGCTTAATAATTTATTTTTGACGGAATCAAACATTTCCCACACTATGTTGGTGCTGACACATTTCCCACACCATGTTGGTGCTGACACATTTCCCACACCATGTTGGTGCTGACACATTTCCCACACCATGTTGGTGCTGACACATTTCCCACACCATGTTGGTGCTGACACATTTCCCACACCATGTTGGTGCTGACACATTTCCCACACCATGTTGGTGCTGACACATTTCCCACACCATGTTGGTGCTGACACATTTCCCACACCATGGTGCTGAAACATTTCCCACACCATGTTGGTGCTGAAACATTTCCCACACCATGTTGGTGCTGAAACATTTCCCACACCATGTTGGTGCTGAAACATTTCCCACACCATGTTGGTGCTGAAACATTTCCCACACCATGTTGGTGCTGAAACATTTCCCACACCATGTTGGTGCTGAAACATTTCCCACACCATGTTGGTGCTGAAACACTTCCCACACCATGTTGGTGCTGAAACACTTCCCACACCATGTTGGTGCTGAAACACTTCCCACACCATGTTGGTGCTGAAACACTTCCCACACCATGTTGGTGCTAAAACACTTCCCACACCATGTTGGTGCTAAAACATTTCCCACACCATGTTGGTGCTAAAACATTTCCCACGCCATGTTGGTGCTGAAACATTTCCCACACCATGTTGGTGCTAAAACATTTCCCACACCATGTTGGTCCTAAACCATTTCCCACACCATGGTGGTCAAACATTGTTGGCCACACATTTTCCTTACCATAAAGTGATGACCAGCATCTCCTCCGGTGATATGGCGGCCCGCATTATAGTGTCCATCTTGGTCAATGGCTCCTTTACACTTGCCAACAGTTCAAAGGAGGCTCTGGACATCCGGAGGTAATTAAAATATTTCACCGGATCTCCCTCTCTCCGCGGCTTGTACAGCATCTGGAAATGTCCATGACGGACTCTCACGGTGTTTATGGGATGAACCGACCACTTCCTTTTCCTCTTTAGTTGCTGCAAATATGCATATGCCAGCAGAGTAAACAGAACATCATCTCTACCCTGCATCTTGCAAAAAACACCTCACCACAACACGCCTTTTTTCTTCATATCTTCAACTTTATAAAATTTTATTAAAAGTCTTCAGCCCATCTTTTTTTTTCCTATACATTGTTTTTTACGACGTGCGTCAAAAATAACGCATCGCCTGGCCTCTACCGATCTCTTCCATAATTTTTAACACGCGTCAGTGTGCACAAAAAAACGTCCCGTGTGCACCCGGCCTTAAATTTCACCGCTGAAAGCGGTAACCCCAAGCCACACTCGGGCTGGATACATTACCTTAACCTGGGTTCCCTCACTGACCTCCGCGATTGCCGAGTTCTGCTTCCTGGTTCACTACTTGCAAGAAGGGAACCAGGATGTCGCGATCGGAGGAGACTGCAGGGGACAGCGAGGGAGCGCAGGGACAGGTATGTATCCAGCGGCAGCCCGAGTGTTAACCCTGAGCTACACTCGAATACCCCTAGGGGGCTAAATAAATTGTTCCGATTCTGACATATAAAATATGTCAGAATCGGAACGCCAGGGTGGTTAAACCTTTATAGTCGCTCAACCATTTCTTCTTTATTCCTCCTTCAGTAACATATAAATACTGTGCCAGATCGCAGTACCCCAACAGGGTCACATCTGTCAAGCCAACTTCCTTGTTGGACCCCCCCTGTTCTGCCCAGCCATACTCTTGTGCCTTTCTAGTCCTCAGACAAAGCTCAAAGACCGGGACACGTAGAGAATCTGCTAGCATCCCCAGAACTTAGATGAGGCTGTAGATCTGGGTCAGAATGGAACTCCTATAATCAGGGACAGACACACATTTATCCCCTTAAGGACGAGGGCAATTTTACAAGTTTGGCACTCTTCGAAAAGTAGAAGTGTGCTGAGCTCATTTCGACCATTTTTGCTCATCATGTTTAAACGCAATTCGAAGTCTGAATGTGAGGACAATTGCGCGTTCCCTCTTCAGTGATGTCAGGCACTCGTTGGGGGGGGGCGGATGACGAGGTGGATGAGCACACCTGCCGGAGGTCAGGAAACCACACCTCCCAGCGTGCTGGCTATCGGTGAATGGTTCCCTGCGTTCGTCACCTCGCTCCGCTCTTTTCGCAAGTAAAGAAGACGGGTGGCCGACGGCTTCATACTTCAGAACATATACATTCATTGTAGAACAGAGCACCCTGGCCTGAGGGGTATCCTGTCTTAGGAGAACCTTGAAAGACTTTAATAGTTTACCAGTACAGTATACTTTTATCATTTTGCTCCTCGCGTTATATTCAAGTCTTAAGTATTCTTTCATTTCCACAATAAATCTCTATCCATTGCGTAATATTCGGGTCACGCTATACTCGAATATCAACAGTATATATTCTATGGGGTACACGTGTTAAAAAAAAATTAGAACTGGGAAGCCGTTAATTCATTTTTCTGAGAAATTACGTGATTTTAGCTAAATCCCCCCGCCCCCCAAAAAAAATTAGTTAGCACAGCATCATTGTTCTCATTATAATTGAAATGTGAACAATAATGCTGCATTAATAAAAAAATAACACATTTTTATTTATTTTTTAAAATTTTATTTTTACTTTTCACATGGTCATGTTTGGGGTCATTGGAAAGGCCATGCTCTGGCTGCCACGGATCAGGAAATATTGGGGTCCAAAGAACACCCTCATCTCCACTACAGGCTTTCCTTAGGAAATCCTTGGGCAGCTAGGGGTTTCCCAGTTAACTGATATTATTGTGCCACGCTGTCAGCGGATGTGGAGAGACCCGAAGGTGGGGCTGCCATTCAAGATGGTGGCCCCCACTGGAAATAGGCCGTGATCTGGCGCTGATTGGTGCCGGATCGCGGCCTTAATGCAAAGGGGTTAAAGCAATGCATCCCTGGAAAGGTCGGACTGTGACCTTTCGAGGGATGCCTGACATTAGCTTGTACCCCCAGGTGATGGGGGGATAAAGGCGATGCAGGTGGGGCCGCCTGAAACTGACATCGCATCAGTGCGCCAGGAGAGCATGGAAGTCATGTTAGTCAGATCAGCGTTGGAACTGCTGGGAGAGGCGAGTATGGGTGGGAGGCAGGCTGCAGACGGACATACTATTCGGTCCTGTGGCGTTAAAGCCCACTTAATGCAGGACATAGTAATATGTCCTGCATCTTTGAAGGGGTTAAACAGTCAACTTGGGTTGTTTACATACACAAAACCTCCCCTAGAAACTGTTGGGAGACCCAATTATCTAGGACAATTAATGCATTACGTAACACTCCTAGACAGGACAATGGCACTCATGATTGACAAACAGATTATGGTTTAAAACAACAGATAACAGGGCAGCAGATTTCGGACTGCAGCACAAGTCTGTCCGGTCCTGTGAAAAAACAGGCGTTGGAGGGAGGGGTCCGCCATTATACAATTTTGCTATGCGTACCCCCAGGGGTCCTCGTAAATACCCATGGGGGTATGCGTACCATAAGTTAGGAACCACTGCCCCAGAGCAGTGGTTCCCAACTGCGGTCCTCAAGTACCCCAACAGGTCAGGTTTCCCAGATATCCGAAGCACAGCACAGGTGATATGATTTGCTGCTCAGTGATTGCAGGATTCAGTCTGCATTTCTTCAAGGCAATCCTTAAAACCTGGCCTGTTGGGGGTACTTGAGGACCGCGGTTGGGATCCACTGCCCTAGAGGACTGCGATGTTTGGCTGGAACTAAGTATCCCTAGTGGTTGCTATATCACAATACACACACACGTACGCATAGTTGTTGACGTTTATCAACAACGTCCCCTTCAGGCTGAACGAAGTAAAGTTGATCAAGGCCACCTCAACTTTTTGATGCAAGTTAATGCAATTACGTGATTATTATCAATGTTCAAACTATTTAACCCCTGATCAATCCGGCTTTCATCCAAATCACTCAACTACATCCGCCCTTTTAAAAGTGTTCAATGATATCCAAGCTGGCATGGAACAAGAACAGGGCAGGGCCGGTGCAAGCAATTTTGTCTACTCAAAGATGTGTTTTGGTGCCCCCCCATCTGTGCCATGCCTATTGGGATCATTTGGTTTCTTCTCACAGAGAGTAAAGGACGCTGACCATTGCTCTTGCAAAGACAAACTCTAGCTGTGGTCTGAGTCAGTGATTGGCACTGCGGCACAGGGGTGTCACCCAATCTAGGATGTGCCACAGTGCCAATGCCCACAATACAATACCAGTGCCACAGCTTCCCTACCTTACCACTCTGTCACTCTTTTGTTGTGGTGGGCCTGAGGCTGCCTTTTGTCATTCAGGCCGGCGGCATCCGGTCCACTGACCAGCAGCGTCCTATTATTATTATTATACTTTATTTATATAGCGCCAGCATATTCTGCAGCACTGAACAATGGGCACGACATAGACAGGGATAAAATACACTGAGACTGAACAACATTTTGATAAACCAGTACAGGAGGAAACAAGGGCGGTTAGGACGTCAGTGTACAGCCAGCGCCAGCAACAATTACAGCAATTTGCTGATACATTTATTTTATTTTTATTTATTTATTTATAAAGGATTTTACCAGGAAGGTACATAAAGCCACACAACTAATTACTAACCAATTATGAGCAGAAGCATAGAGAACACATACTCAAGGAAAAGCTTGAGATAAATATTGCAAAAACACTGAAAGATCCAGGGCCATTCGGCTAGTCAAAAAGCTAGCAATTAAATTGCCAGTGAAATTCCCTATAGAGAAGTAATGGTTAATCTAGTCAGAGAACACAGAACTGCACCGACATGTCAGTGAAATGCCCAGGCTTAATCAGGTGAATACCATAGGTTTCAATGTACAGAAAATTCCCCGTTTTTATTCAACCATTTATTCTTTTCATTTGTGGCAAAAAATCTATTTCTTAGACTGTTGTAGGCATTTTTTCAGGATTTTTTCGGTGACCTTTTTAATTCCGATTTTTTTTTTCATATGGTGGCTTTCTTTTATTCTGTAACAGATGTTTTTATTGTTATTCATAAGACCTCACATCTAATTTCCAGGCATATTTTTTTTACCCCTGCTCAGCGGTTTGTCGGCGGTCTATTTGGCAGATCGTCAGCTTTTTTTGGATCAATACGGCGGTCTGCTCGGCGTATCGTTGGATGCATTCAGCGGTTTCTTTTGGATGCATTCAGCTGATCGATTCACCTCAATTCAGGGACGATGCGGTGAATGCTGAATTCACTGCAGGGTCAGCGAATCGAACTTGCTGAAGTGCACTGATCAGGAGAGCACCGAAATGTTGGTGACATTTCGGTGCTCACTGAATAACCCCTGAAGTCTTTTTGTTCAAAGAGTACACTCTTTCATAGAAATACATGTAAGGGCCATTGTGTAACAGAAGGCCACAGATGCTAAAATATTTCATAAGTATAGCTAACATTCTTGTTTTCTGTTGATTTACATATACAGCAGTTTGGTTAATATACAGGATTTGAGCAACTACTATTTATTATTGGGTGTATAAGCTTGTAAATTTTTCTTCTGGCTATAACCTTTTTTTTGTTTAATTAGCTCCATTTAGCCAAAAGGTACAGAATACTTAGCTGACTAACTGGTATTGATGTGCGCAACTAGCTATACACCAATGCCAAAGGCACTTTAGCATGGCTTTGTTAGAAGCCTCTTATGCCAATGTGCTATGCTAACTTGACGTTTAAATAAAAAAAGTAATAGAAATTGATTGAGTTATTGGCATTTTTATTTTAAATCAGTGAATTAAATTGAAACCTTGAGCCCCCACACACTGTTTTTCAATATAGCAACAGAAAGACATGTGACAGAAATGCACAGTAAGTGAGTCAATGGGTTTCTGGCCACCATATACAAAAGATATATAGGGTTATTCAAAGCGAGCCGATCTGGCCCTGAAACAGACTTTTTTATTCTCATTCATTGTATTTTATATTTAAATTCCAGACATTTTCGTTCAGTAGTTTATTTGCAAACAGCGTTTCAAATTTCAAACTTTCAAGAATACTGGTTTTTGGGTTTTTTTCACCTCATTCGTTTGCGTGTCGGGTTTTTCCAGCAGCTTCTCTGCGCTGTGATCGTGGCTAGTCGGGTTTCCCTTGGCGTGTTCGGCGGGGTTAATCCAGCCGTTTTCTGCAGGTTACGGTGTGTGTTCGGCGAGTTTTGCAGTGAGTGTTCATCAGGTTTGCGGCGGGATTTCCTTGCAGTACAGCAGCACTGTGGTGCTTGCTGAATACACCGCAGGGTAGGCAAACTAGGATCACCGAATCACGCCATATTGCAAGGAACGAAAAGTCAAACGTGCGGTGACTTTGATTCTCTTTGAATAACCCTGTCAGTGTTGAACATGATAAATTGTGTTTCTAGCCGTCACATATAGAACAGCAAAAAAAAATAGAATAAAAAAAGGCATTCCAGAAATTAACTAAAACCAGACAAACTAAGCTGCATTTCAAAATAATTACAAGTCTATTCTTGTGCATGGTTCCCAAAAAGCGGCCGGGCTACAGCCTTTGCCAGCGGACACTCGAAGGAATAAGAGCATTAGGGGGGGCCTGGCAGAGTGGGAGAGGTAGGGACGACACAAATGTGAGCTGGGGGCAATAGGTATAAATGTATGAACTGGGGCAATATATATAGGAGGCCTGTTCTTATTGAAAAGTGGTCACATGACATTAAATAAAAGTATCGGTACTCGGTATCGGTGAACACTTGAAAAAATATCTGTACTTCAACTCCGTCTTAAAAATAAATAAATGGTATTCGTGCATCCCTAGTGATTATGCAAGAATGCTATTGTCTGTCTATTGTCTGGTCCATGTGTATCTTGTTTATAGGAATGTGGGGAGAGCTGTGCTTCCATCAAGTGAAGAGAGTGTGTATTTATTTATCCACTTTACATATTTCAGTTGTCTTCATGCCTCAAATGAAACAAAGGCAGAGACATAGTGCAACCAATTTAAGTAATGTACAAAATAGTAGAGAGCAGGGATGCACCGGAATTTCGGCCACGGATATCTGCCGATAATGGGATTATCGGTTTCGGCCCGAAAGCAAAACACCAGCTGAAAAGGTCAGCTGAAAATTCACGATCCCAGCCGACACTGTGCGAGCACTCTTTCAATGCTGTTTAGCTGGAGATAATTGTAATTGGAAAGAGGCAGGAGCTGCTACATATTTATTTCTGCACACAATGGGTTAACTGGATGATCCACACTATCAGGATAATCAGTAACCTCTGGCCTCTCCATGACAAGGAACAATTGATTTATCAATGACCTCCTGCCAGTGGTGTCTGCTCAGAGGACAAGGGGGGGGGGTTAATGTGGGGCTGTGTCACCTCACAGCCAGGCTGTCTTCAAATACATTCTTATTATCACATTTATATAGCACCAACAGTTTCTGCAGCGCTTTACGATAACCAAAGGGAACAAGGTACAGATAAATGGACATAGGATGGAAACAAGAGGTGTAGAGGGTCCTGCTCATAGGAGCTTACATCCATGCCTCCAAAAAGTTAATGGAACGTATACACATTCATTTTGCAATGGTTTGTTTTTTCCTTTGCATCTTAATGGGCCCTTTATAATGCTTTGTTTTTCTGCACTTTAAAAAAAAAGAACAAATTACTGAGAAACACACACACACACACACACAAAATAAAACACACAAAACATCACAGGCACAATAGCTGTAGGAGGAGTCTGGGTGCAGCATCCAAAAACATTCAACAGAGTAGAGACCTAATTTAAATCATATCTTTTATTTAGTCAATTTATAAACAGACTGACGTTTAGGCTCAATCTGAGCCATTATAGATTATAGATATATATCTACTCATTTAAATTGTGGTGGAAGGCAAAAAAAATTGATTAAAAGCCTCCACACACCAAATAATAAACTTTACAGTTGCAGAAGACATTTACACATTCCAGCAATTCAGAGTTCTCTGAATTGCTGGGATGTGTAAATGTCTTTTGCAACTATAAAATGTGTGTGTCTGTCTGTGTGTCTGTGTCCAAAAGTTTTACACATGAATGTATGCACTACATGCAAAATAACCACCAAAATAGGACAAAAATATCTTAAAAATTTTGATGTGGAATAATCTAAATTCATGATGTTAATTTAATAAAGTCTAGTATTAATACAGTTATACAAAAAACTCTTAAAATAAATTGTAGGGAAAAAAGTCATTTTCGGTTTCGTCCCAAAATTTTCATTTCGGAGCATCACTAATATATATATTACACACACCAGACACATGTATACACAGTATGTGTATATATAGTCATATATAGAAAGTCATTTTCGGCATCGGTTTTCGGCCAAGCTCATCGTGCATTTTCGGTATCGGTCCCAAATTTTCATTTTGGTGCATCACTAGTAGAGAGTAGGGCTGTGCAATGTTGACAATTAAAATATTCATATTGCGATTTCTTGAATGAATATTGCGATTGCGATTTTATTTGCGATTTAGTCAATTGTTTTTTCTTTTTCAAACATGCTACATACATTCTAAATGTATTCAGTATTCAGCACATGGATGTACTGCCCCAGCACATGGATGTACTGCCCCAGCACATGGATGTACTGCCCCAGCACATGGATGTACTGCCCCAGCACATGGATATACTGCCCCAGCACATGGATATACTGCCCCAGCACATGGATATACTGCCCCAGCACATGGATATACTGCCCCAGCACATGGATATACTGCCCCAGCTCACCTCTGTGCGCCACGTGTTCGGCTCCCTGTTAACTTCCGGCGGCATGGAGCTTGGGCGCTCGCCTGGGGGAACCATGTGACGAGCCGCGAGAACGTGGCTCGACACGTGGTTCCCCCTGCGAGCGCCCAAAGCACCATGCCGCCGGAAGTTAACAGGGAGCAGAAAATTGCAGCCTTATGCGATTTAGAAATTGCAGGGTCAGAAATCGCGATTCGATTGCGATTGCAATTAATTGCACAGCCCTAGTAGAGAGGGTTCAAACTCACGTTTGGTGGGGTCACAAATCGGACACCAGGTGTGACTGCGGCCGGCAGAATTATAAGGGGTACCCCGGATCCCCTCTCAGCAGTCCAACGTCTGCTGCGTTCATCTGCACAGATGATCACCAGGACCAGAGTTTTAAAAGTTTAAAAAAAGTTTAAAAATATTTATTATTATACAAAAAATTACACTACAGCCATTTTATTGTATTTTAACCTCCCTGGCGGTCTAATTTTTTCAAAATTCTATGTCTAAAAGCATCTCAATTTTTTTTGAAAGGAAATGGGTTGTTTTATATAGTAAGCCTGTAATGATTAGGAATAACTCCCTGAAATCCGTGCAAATAAGAGATCTTCAAACCATATATACAGTAAAGTCCAGTCTTAGAATGTGTATGGTCTGTTTCTGATCTGTTAAGTGCCACCTAGTGGCCGTTCATTAGCAAGTCATGCTGTTGGATTTTACACGCACACATATATATATATATATATTTTACAGTTTGCCAATTTTTCTGCCTGGTCCCGCCTCCCTGCATCGTGTGGCTCGCAGGGAGCGTTACCAGGAAGCAAGTCGCCGCAATCACACTGTGGGGGACAGCGAGGGAGCACAGGATGAGGTGAGTATGCAGTCCGGTGTGGCTCAGGGTTACCGTTCGCGGTAGCGAAATATAACCCAGAGTCACACTCTGGGAATACTGCCAGGGAGGTTAATAAATGGATTTAAACTTCATTTTAACCGGTGGATTGGGATATACCACCGTGTGGAGAGAAGCAGCGGCTGATCTTTCCTTTAAAAGAAAAAAAAAAAATAATAATTTAAAAACCACATACAAATTTATTTATTCTTGATTGTGTTGCATTGTTTTACTACTTGGTGGCACCGGATATACAGACACTGTTTCAATGTGTAGCTGGTTATCTGCTGAGAGGATTAACATCCCAGCCTACCCTTGCCTCAGGAATGTGTTAATATCGGTTTATATTTTAATAGGTTGTAAATCTGCTATCTGTAATCTGTTATCTTGATTACCATTGCCCTGCCTCATTTGAAATGTTATGTAGTGTTTAATTTAATGGTCTACTTAGGTTTCACATTCTAAGCAGCACATGTTTGTCCAATTATATGTTTCAGTCTAATTAGGTCTCCCAACAATTTCTAGGGGGGGTGTTATATGTAAATGACCCATGTGTGACGGTATAAATGTATATAAATGTATGTGTGTGTCCCTGACTAAAACGGTTCTATTCTGACACTACATGCAGTCACGACTCATGGTTTGGGTAGCAGCTATAGTCTGTTCGCTGTTTCAGCGCAAAGCTCCAGATCTACAGCCACGACTTATTTCTGGGGTTCGCTAGCGAGGCTCTCTATGTGTTCCCGGGTTTAAGCTGTGGCTAAGGACCGGGAGAAAGGCATGAGAGTCATGAGGAGAACACGGGGATCCAGCAAGGAAGCAGCATTGGCAAATGTGACCCTGTCAGGGTACAGAGATCTGTTACAAGCTCCTTAACACTAGCGCTCTCAAATGAACATTAGCGCTAGGTTAATCGAGGTGATGGCGTGCCGCATAGATTACCTCCCGTTTACCAACCCGTTATAGCAACAGTATTAGCGCTTTTTAGCTGCATTTTGCGCTTTCCTCTGCTTAACATGGGGAGCGCATAGTGTAAGCAATAAGTAATTAGCCTTAGGATCACATAGTCGTAATGCTATTATAAACAGCTGTCGCTTACTAAAAAAGTATGCTGCAGCTGTGCTGTAGCTGCAGCTGGAAACCCCCTCCCCCTTCAGAAAATCAAATACTCACCTCTCATCCCACAGCGAGAAGGGCATCTCGATCCGCCACTTCTGCCGCCTGGGGCATAGTGTGACTTGGGGGGGGGGGTCCCCAGTCTCCCTCCGCGATAAGAGAGATTCTGCTGGTCAGGTGAACCAGCAGTAGAAGCCTCCATGAGCCACAAGGCTCGAGACGGCGCTTAAGTGCTGCCCAGAGCATCCTGGAGCCTAGCGGCCACTTCGGGTCAGGCTTCTGGACTTAACGCCTGCCCCGTAGTTTACAGGTAAAACGGGGATGCCTAGGGGAGATTTTCAAACGCTAATTCTTCCCCTTAGTCTTCGTTTTAGTTGTATAGAGGTGATGGCGTCCATGAACTTTTGATTCTCTTTACCAATTTCCAGACACCAAAAGAATCTTGTGTATAAATCTATATTACTTCAAGCGCATTTATGTAATTAAAAAGGACATTGTAGGCACTGATTACCAATGACATTTGAGTAGTCACAGTGACCCGAGTGACCTCACACCTCATGTAACAAAGGGTGTCCACCATTAAGTCAAAGCGACAATTTTCAAAATTTGGTTGAGAAGGTGCCCCTCAAAGAATTGGCAACTAAACATTCTGGAAAATAAGTATTAATTCCAGTTCCGGGATCGTTTTACCCTGGTCCACTATTCTGTGTATCTGAATGGGTTGGAGCCTCCACAGGACACTATGTAAAGGTGTAGATGTGATGCACGTTAGTTCAGATACCGTTGGTGTTGGAGGGATTCACATCTGTCCAACCACGTAGGATTAGCTTCTCCTCAAATAGTAAACAACTCAGATACCCACTGCAAAAGGCGCTACTGATAACATTTCAATAAAATACACTGTCAGCTCATATGAGTCTCAGTACAGGTTTTCTAATTGAAGCGAAAAGCAGTGAGAAGGTTGAGGCACAAGAACTAGAACAGTCGAATGCTTCGCTGGCAAGGTATTGAGCAAAGCCTGATCTTGCTGCCAACATGAAGATATTACAACACATTAAGTCCCACATATCTACAAACATTATTGACATATCAGCACACACAAATTAAACATTGAGAATTAAAAAATAAACTTCTAAATACCTGTATAGGAGACAGGTTGCTCAACTGTAGCAGATGACAGTCTATCTGGGACAATGACAGATTGTGATCACAGGAAAGAATCGTAAAAATAAAGCAATATATGTGGGTTGTGGTGCAAGTAGGTCTGTGTGGCATGATTCTTGACAGTGGTCAATCAAGGAGGGAGAGAACCACACAACCCCATAACTATCCAGTTGTCGCAGGCATCATAGGCATGCATAATTCTTTCCTGGGTGACTGACAACTACATCAAACCAGGACATCAGATTATTACCACGGCCTTCTTAAAAGTAATGTTCGAAAACATCTCATTAAAGCTCAAATTTTGCAAACCATATTGGACCTAGTGAGACAAAGGCTTAGCATATATAAACTTACATAAAATATAGGATTTTGATATGATAAAATTACGATAATAAAGCATGTTTAGAAATGGATTAGCAATGTATACTTATGTGATTTCTGTTTTGCATTCTGTGTTATATTTATGCTTTTTCACCTTAAATTCTGGCTGCATACAATGCGCAAATTGTGCCCCAAGATTCGTCATCGTAGTTCAGGACAATCAATAAGCTGTAGGTGCATTAATGCTAATCAATAGCTTCAGTACTTTAGCAAATCAATACAGATTTGTGCTACACATTTAAAAAACTACCGCCGAGCAGCACACTATGAAAAGCACCAATCAAAGTCATTTACAGTTCAACTGACCTTTTTCGTTTTGTTGGTTTTTCTTGATTCCAGTGCGCCTTTGTTTTGCTGTTCATTAAACATATCAGACAGTCCATCTATTGTATCAAAAGCTGGAGTTCTTTCAGCACCTAAAAAAAAATAAAAAAATCAATTACATGAAACGTCTAATTACTGCTCAAAAAGTTCAAGTCTACAAGCAAGTGGTTAAGTGCTTAAAGTAGTGAAAGCAACAGATAGACAATTTGTTATTTGCATTACATTGTTTAAGACTAAATAGTATACGCCAACACAAGCCATGTTTCATGAAGCTCAAGGTCTAAAAGCCTTATCGGGTAGTCGTCTGAATAAATCACGCAAGTAGAAAACACAAATCCATGCATGCATTTTACAAGTACAAATTTATTTATAGGAACAAGGACGACAGGATAATTACATTGATTGGGCAAAGCCGCCATCTCTCTAAATGCGTGTAGCAATTTCTAAGCTCTGAGAAATAGCGGTTCTCTGCTCACCATGTCAATATTTGTCCAGAAAACCTTAATGGGCCAAAGAAAAACAAAGATCTATCCTTTTAAGCCAGCACCAGACGAGCACGCTATGTGCGCCGTACTGACGCGCTTACCGGCGTCCGTTGCAGCATTCGGCCCCATTGCAGCGTCCTGTCACATGCATTTGCACGCTTAAGAAATGAGCGCGCAACAAGCGTCCGTTATCCAAGCCTCTCCAGCAAAGTGCTAGGATGGACGTCGACGGAGCTGCAAAGTGTGATTCTCCGTAGGAGGCGAGGTGGCCAGACGGGCGTAGAGTGGAAGAAAAGTCTGCTCTCACGGACTTTCCTTCCGCTCTTCGAAGACGCTCGGCTGACACTAGCCTTAATTGCAATGTACATACATGCAGAGATATTGGTCAGTCATATTGGACTGTTTACATTTAAAAAACACAAAAAGTATGTAAATGCGAGGTGAATGGTAGCTAGAATACACTCTTGTGGGTCCAGCATAGAAGGACTGGGGGCCCCTGACATAAACCTGTAAAATCAAGGATATAACAACTTTGGAATCGAACCAGATTTATGGCGTGTGTTTGAAGTTTCCCATGGTGCATAGCCAGCGACATTAGTTACATATTTCAATGTTACTTTCCCAAGCCTGAGCACCTTGGGAAATAGTTGCAGTTATAGCAGCATCTGAAAAACCAGGGGTTTAATGGCTTCCAAACCCATCTATATTGACTCGATAAATCAGTTCTAAAAGGGAGTCAGTGCCAACAGCAAAGACTAAGGTTTGCCCTCCATGTTCAGACCATCACAACCCAACATCATGGAACATCTAGCACCAGACCATCTGGAACACCAACAAAAACTACGCTCACAAATAAAAAACATTCAAGTGTGACCTATTTATGGTTAAATCATCGTGGTGTCCTTTTTGTGATTCATGTGTCAAACTGCAGGTTGAGCACCCGTTATTCAGAATGCTAGGGACCCCGAGCATTCCAGACTCTTCGGATCCTCTCTGGATTATGAAATCCAGATGTCTGAGAAGAAGATCATGGGAGCAGAGCTGTGTTGCCCTTCCTGCTGCAGCCTCCAGGATGTACACAAACTGGGAGCGCTGTGAAGGGTTTTCTAAGCGGAAATGATGCAGTGATAGCTTGACTCCAAGCAGCAGATCACACGCTGAAGCTGTCCAGCATGTGCCGCAGTGTTCAGGAGTTAGGTTCTGTGGCAGGAGCGCCCCTAATCTGGAAGGCTCTGAAAATTCTGATTTTAGAATTCCGGATAAGGGGGGGGGGGCTCAACCTTTAATCTCTAACTGTAAATTAATGCTATGCTACCATCACCACCACTCATTTATAGCTCTGCCTACCAAGTGTTATTTAAACAATCTTGTAGAAATAGTTACTGTTGGGAGTTATTTCTTGGCAAACCCATTTACTCCCGCCTGTCAAGACTGAGTCGTGAAAAGACACATAGACCATGTCTGTACTAAATTTTGATGTGCAAAGAAAAATATCCAAAAAACTAAGAGTCACCGAATTTATACATATATACATTAAAAGTATAAATACATTGAGAAAAAAAAAAGGAACCGATTTGGCACATTTTGACATAATCCCCACAATTCTAAGATGCTAAAATCATTTATAGGCAATAGATTGTACAGTTTTGATGCATTCATCACATTTTTCAATGATGTGCTTCAATTATGTGACACTTCATTTAACCCCTTCAAGCCACCGGGCTAACGGTAACAGTGGACCTAAATGTCGTGGAGCAGACTAGCACCCCAAGCACTCTGGTAACTCCTGCAGCTTGGGGGGCAATATATACCCATATGAGCTGGGGGGGCAATATATACCCATATGAGCTGGGGGGCAATATATACCCATATGAGCTGGGGGGGCAATATATACCCATATGAGCTGGGGGGGCAATATATACCAATATGAGCTGGGGGGGCAATATATACCCATATGAGCTGGGGGGGCAATATATACCCATATGAGCTGGGGGGCAATATATACCCATATGAGCTGGAGGGCAATATATACCCATATGAGCTGGGGGACAAAATATACCCATATGAGCTGGGGGGCAAAATATACCCATATGAGCTGGGGGGCAAAATATACCCATATGAGCTGGGGGGCAATATATACCCATATGAGCTGGGGGGCAATATATACCCGTATGAGCTGGGGGGCAATATATACCCATATGAGCTGGGGGGCAATATATATCCATATGAGCTGCGGGCAATATATACCCATATGAGCTGGGAGCAAATATATCCATAATAAAGGACCAGGAAAAAGTCCAAAAAGGACCAGGACAATTTGCTATATTGTCATTAATATTGTTAAGAAAAAATTCTATTTTTTGACCAATGTTATGCAAAGAATTAAATAAAATGGCATTGTTTGGTGGGGTTTTTTTTCTCTTGAAAATTGAGCCCTAGCAACTGATTCTCTGCACACTCTTTCTCATGGGGGGGGGGTGATATTGATAATGGCTTTAAACGGCCAGGAATCATAAGAATGCAATATTGCTTATATGCGCCCCCCCCCCGATAACAAAGTTTTCAATGTGGCCCTCCGTAGAAAATGTTTGCCCACCCCTGGCTTAATGAGTTATCCCATTTTGTTTCAGAGAAACACAAGTTATTTGTAAACGTAGGGCTGGACGAATAGGCGAGCATCTGCTTTCTATGGGGTCTTTTGTTGGATCAGTGGATGCGCAGGGGTGTGCAGTGAATACAGGGTCGGAGGTGTGGTTTCTTGCTTAGGTGAGGAATACTCTTTAATGTTACATGGTAAAATTTATCCTCAAGAAAGTCCCCTGGAGGGACTGAAATGTTGACTTGCAGCTATGTTTTAGGCTAGGGTCAGACTAACGCATTTTTATGTTGTCTGTGAAAAAGTGCGTTCGAACGAATGGACGCATTTTTTCACAGAATACGCGATAGCGGTCATACTATGCGCATTTTCGTCCGTGATTTTGTACGGATCATCAATAAAACACTTTTTGTGTCTGGACGTTATGTTGGCCGGACATTAGCAGCGTCTGACGTCTCCTAATCACACACACACGCCGCTAGCGGACGCAGCGCACTCTGTACGTCAGTACCTGCGGTTTCACGTTCTCGAAAAAATGCGTTCATTTTCCACTTGCGTTGCGCAGCCGGACTTTTGTGCGACCGTACTTCGTATATTGGCCGTCATTGCCCGGCATCTGCTGCTAGTGCGGCCGTGATTAAGTGCGCCAGAACGCGCGTTCGCACTGCCTCAGTCTGACCCTAGCCTTAATGGATTAACTAAAAGTTCAGTTCTTTGCTGAACTGTACTGAGTGCTGGTACATTTAATAAAACGGCCTATTACATTTAATTCTATACAATAAATAGAATTAAATAAGCGCTGCTCCATTCGAGTATATGAAAAAAATATGTGTTTGTGTGTTACATAATATAAAGCACCTGCTCAGGAAGTAAAAAGCCATAAACACAATCCAGTTGTAGAAACCCTATTTAAATGAGGTTGATACCACACTAAATTGCATTATACAGTCAAATTGTACATTCCTACAGCACTAACATATTCACTTGGATAATACATGCACATGTTTTATAAAAGAAAGCGACTCGTTTCATTTTAGCACATCTAGTAGAATAGTACCAGGTGCTACTTTCAACCCTACCAAGAACAGGAAAGCGTGCAATCAAGACTACATAATGAACACTTGAACTCGCATGGCTGTCACCACAAAAGATGGCAAATCAAACCGTTGAATAGTTGTCGCTTTTTTAACCTTACAAGTACTATTTGTTATTTTCCAGTCGAAACGCACATTACAATATACCACTGTAGAAAGCGAACACATAAAAAGCCTGTAAACATAATACAGCATAGAGAAAACTCCAAGAACAGAGTTTCACATCAGATAGATAAGCGTATAGGCACATATTGGTGTCAAAAGGGTTTTAGGTTTCAAGGAGTCACAAATCAAGGGTAGACTGGAAAAGGGAATAGAAGAATTAAAAAAGCAAAATGTTTAGACAGGTCTCCCTTTTTCCCCAACTTCAGACAGGTGCTTTAGACTAGGGTTGTAGCCAAGGTCCCCAAGCTCAAGAAATGACCATGGAAGTGGAAAATGAGTTGATGTTCCTAATTTACACCATCTCCCCCTCCCAATGCTTGCCACCAAGCAACCGGTCCTACCATCTGCCTTGTTTTTCTCATGGCTATCAAGTCAAGATTTACTGACAGGGAAACAGATTTTGGAATTTATCATGTATTATGCAAAGGTGCTAAAGAAAGAAAAAAAAAAATGCTTTAGGCACAATCCTAAAAAAGCATAAAATCTATTCCTAATTAAAATACGTAAAATTAATTTTGGCTCCTTTTTGGAACATCCCCTTTACCGAAGAAGAGATAAATTGGAAATTCATAAAGCTATATTTTTTAAAAACACAACAACAATGCTGAACATGAACAGGTATTAATCAATGTCACTGTATGTTTGTTATTACTTATACATGCAATTTTGACATATGCATGATAATTAGATTTAGATTATTCTGGGTTTAAGTATTCAGTGATATGTCTTACAAATCACCTTGCTGAAAAGTTTTGGAAGATGCAAAGACAAATTGGACATCTACACCTCATTATCCGATTGTTTTGTGTACTGTGGAATACAGGTTAACTACGGACTGATTAGAATACAAAGTGTGATTCACAATTGGTTATTAAAAAGGTGTTGTTTACGCCTATCCAATTTACACTTGATTATTAGTAAGTCTCGTTTGCCTTCAAGACAGACGTCACCGCACAAATTCTGATTTCAGGAAAAATCAAAAACATGCAATTTTATGTAAATATATTAATGAAAGGGGGGGGGGGGAATCTCGCCCACAAAGAGCAAGGATATGTTTAAATGTAAATATGATTAGAGCACAGGTTGAAAAGATTCTAGCGTGAACTGGTGATTAGTTGTCAAGATAGGCTTGTTAATCCAGCAATGGGAAGGGGGCCATCGACAACATCTCCATAAAACAGTGTATGTGAGTCATAAAAATACGTAGATATAAAAAGGTTATTTTCGTTAAATAGCAAGATAAATAGAAAATTAAATAAAAAGCAGGGGATTACTTTGTTTACTTCTTACTAGAACAGTACTCTAGAAACTGAGTATTACGAGGGACAATTGACATTTACTAATTATTACACAGCGAGTGCTGCAAAATATACGAAGCAAACACTCGGTTTTCGTGGCATTTTCAGGCTTACCCTTGGTGCTTGAGAGGGGCCTTTTACTCTGCACCGTTTGGATGGCTAAAGCTCATGTCTTGTATATTTTCAAGAAGCCCAGGAAACGTGGATGAAGTCAGGTTTATGAACTCTTGGTAGCTCTTTATTACTTTCAGTTTGTGGCAGGTTTCAAAAAATTTAAACAACTGGTTGACTCCTAGGCTAGTCGTCCACTGGGTCCGTAGTTGGATGACCGACTTGGTCATCAGACTACAGACGACCTAGGACGTACGACTATGTAACATAGAAAAATGTCAGCAGATAAGAACCTTTCAGCCCATCTAGTCTGCCCAATTACATGGATACTTTACCTGGATTTATCTTTTGTTTAGGATAGCCTTATGCCTATCCCATGCCTGCTAAACCCCTTAATGACCCCTGACGTACCTTGTACGTCCTGTCCTCGGGTCTCCCTTAGACCCGCGGACGTACAGGGTACGTCAGCGGCGCCAAATCCCCCTCCCGCCCGATACTCACCTCCCTCGTCGGATCCCACGGCGATCTGGCAGGGAGGAAGCCTGCCCATGTGATTTACATGGGCAGGCGAGGCTGATGACGTCGCCACGCTGCGTGGTGACGTCATCAGAAGGTGCCCCCATGTGTTTCAATGGAGGGGAGGGGGGGGGCTCCTTCGGAGCCCTCTATCTCCCCAACCATTGAAGCTAGGGAGATGCCGTTTGCACCGCTGGAGAGGGGTGTATGGCATTAACAGCCAATTGGCGCCAAAACGCGATTCAAACCTGGAGGGGGGCTGACATCTTGGATGTCAGCCAAGCCTCCAGGTCCCCCCCACCCACTGACAACCTCACCATATGTGTGAGGATGTCAGTGGGCCAGTTAACCCTCTAGCTGCCATGTAGAGATAAGGGGATCCTAAGGATCCCTTTATCTCCCGATCCATGGCAGCTGGATGGTCATATTTGCCATCATTTAAAAGGCCTGATTATGGCCTTTCAAATGATACCAAACATGACCAGGTTTGGTTTTAAAAAAAAAAAAAAAAAAATTAAATAAAATAAAAAAATGTTTTTTTTTTAAAAAAGTTTTTTTTGTCTGGGGGGAGTTTAATTAAATAGGACCTAGGCTGTCATCTAAAAATAATTAGCACAAAATGGTCAGAATGAGCGCAGCGCACATAGGTGAACTGTCTCAGCAGTGAAGGGGTTAAAAAGCAAACGCATGTTAAAATTGGGTATTTCTAGTCTCGGGACAAAATTTTGAACCTATTTAGCCGGGGTCTTTTTGGGTGGTTGTAGATTTTGGGGATTAAATTACGAAAAAGTGTGTTTTTACCATTTTTTTCCTCATATTTCATATTTTTTTTTATAGTAAATTATTCGATATGATGGAAATAATGGTATTTCTAGAAAGTCCATTTAATGGCGGGAAAAAGGGTGTATAATATGTGTGGGTCGAATAAACGAGTAAGAGGAAAAATTGTCCTAAACACTAACAGCGCAGAAACGTAAAAACCGCAGCGGTCACTAAAAGACGGATTTGTGTAAAACCGCCCGGTCACTAAGGGGTTAAATTCAATTACTGTTTTGGCCTCTACCACTTCAACTGGAAGGCTGTTCCATGTATCCACCACCCTCTGTAAAATAATGCTTCCTGATGTTACTTTTAAACCTTTGCCCCTCTAATCTAAGACTATGTCCTCTTGTTTTGCTACTTTGTTTCCTTTTAAATATACTCCCTTCCTCTACCTTGTGGATTCCCTTTACGTATTTAAATGTTTCTATCATATCTCCTCTGTCTCATCTTTTTTCCAAGCTATACATGTTAAGATCATTAAGCCTTTCCTGGTAACTTTTCTCCTTCAAGCCGTACACCATTTTAGTAGCCCTTCTCTGAACTCTCTCTAAGATGTCTATATCCTTCTGGAGATACGGTCTCCAGTACTGCACACAGTACTCCAAGTGAGGTCTCACCAGTGCTCTGTACAGTGGCATGAGCACTTCCCTTTTCCTACTGCTAATACCTCTCCCTACACAACCAAGCATTCTGCTAGCATTTCCTGCTGCTCTATTACGTTGACTACTTACCCTTAGATCCTCTGAAATAATAACCCCTAAATCCCTTTCCTCAGATGTTGAGGTTAGGACTGTATCAAATATTCTATATTCAGCCCTTGGGTTTTTACGTCCCAGGTGCATTATCTTGCACTTATCCACATTAAAACTCAATTGCCACAGCTCCGACCATTTTCTTAGTTTACCCAAATCATGTCATTTGGCTGATCCCTCCAGGAACGTCAACCCTGTTGCAAATCTTTGTGTCATCAGCAAAAAGACATACTTTTCCATTAATACCTTCTGCAATATCACTAATAAAAATATTAAAGAGAATGGGTCCAAGTACTGACCCCTGAGGTACCCCACTGGTAACAAGACCTTGTGCCGAATAAACTCCATTTACCACAACCCTCTGTTGCCGGTCACTCAGCCACTGCCTAATCCATTCAACAATATTAGAATCCAAGATCAAAGATTGCAATTTATTGATAAGCCTTCTATGCGGAACAGTATCAAAAGCCTTACCAGTACTACTAGTAACGTGCACTGCAAGCAACTGGATGACCCAGGTTGGATGTTTCTGGTAAAATTTGCATATTTGTGGGAAAAATGCAGTAACAGGTTCTCCATATTGAAAGAGGCCCCCAGAGAATGTATCACAAAAGAAGTGTGAATCTTAACATGTGCCTAATATACACTTGGCATAAGGTGTTATGACAGAAATGCAAAAGAGCTTGAGTAGGTTTCCCTTATCCTCACATTTAGATTAACAAACAGGGCTAGTCCCATCTGTCTCCCCTACACAATAAAAAAAAAAATTTCACCCCACCCTATCTGCTTCTCAGCATCTATATTGTGAGGTATGTTGTACCAGATAGTCTGACTTCGTACGAAAAATCCCATTCAAATCGTTAGTCTGATGCAATTATCCGAAGTCATCTGATGGAAGTCTGGAGCAACAGACGAGGGTTGAATCTCCGTTGTGGGATTAGTCGTACGACTACAGACCCAGTGGAAGACCAGTCTTAAGGTGCAAGGTTTCCAGCACCTTTGATAAATCAGACTATACAGCGTCGCCAAATACCAGCCCCTATACTGGCTCAGTCAGCAATAGGGAGCCAATAAACTCGTAAAAGAGAGAGAAGCAAACATATACTGACAGTGACACCGAGTCTATAGGACTAAATGACTTTTGCAAAATCACTAAACCAGTAGTTTCTCTGCTTGGGTTTGTTTTGCTTTTAACACCGTTCGAGACACGAACAAAAGAGTAATCTTGGGATTGCTAGTTATTCTTCGACTGCCAGCAAAACATTGCTTCTTTTGCAAAGTATAGGAAGTGTTGATTTACAGTAACCTACAGTTGTGTTCAAAATTATTCAACCCCCAATGCTGTAAAGGGTTTTAGGGAATTTAGTGTACATTTGTAATTGTATTCAGAATGAAATCCTACAAGGACTTTTTAAAGAACCATATGCAACTAAAATGACATCAATTGGTTTTGTAATACAGTAGTAAATGTTTCTTTTGTGAATTCTTCATTGACACAATTATTCAACCCCTTAAAGACTACCACTCTGATCTGAAGAACAGAGGTTCATTCAAGTGTTTTCAATCAGGTATTGAAAACACCTGTGGATGTCACGGAGCAGCAATAAAGCATAATAAGCACCAATTAGGCAGCTTTAAAATGACTGTGATACTCAGCTCCTTCTAGACATTTACTGGTGTGGTTACAAACATGGTGAAGTCAAGAGAATGGTCCAGGAAGACAAGAGAAGAGGTGATTACTCTTCACAGGAAGGGCAATGGCTATAAGAAGATTGCAAAGATGTTAAACATACCAAGAGAGACCATAGGAAGCATCATTCGCAAATTCAAGGCAAAGGGCACTGTTGAAACGCTACCTGGTCGTGGCAGAAAGAAGATGCTGACTTCGACTGCTGTGCGCTACCTGAAGCGTAGAGTGGAGAAAAGTCCCCGTGTGACTGCTGAGGAACTGAGAAAAGATTTGTCAGATGTGGGTACTGAAGTTTCAGCTCAGACAATACGGCGCACACTGCGTAATGAAGGCCTCCATGCCAGAACTCCCAGGTGCACCCCCTTGCTGTCTCCAAAGAATAAGAAGAGTCGACTGCAGTATGCCAAAAGTCATGTGGACAAACCACAGAAGTTTTGGGATAGTGTTCTGTGGACTGATGAAACAAAATTAGAACTGTTTGGGCCCATGGATCAACGCTATGTTTGGAGGACAAGGCCTATGAAGAAAAGAACACCTTGCCTACTGTGAAGCATGACGGGGGGTCAATCATGCTTTGGGGCTGTTTTGCTTCTGCAGGTACAGGGAAGCTTCAGCGTGTGCAAGGTACCATGAATTCTCTTCAGTACCAGGAGATATTGGATGACAATGTGATGCAGTCTGTCACAAACCTGAGGCTTGGGAGACGTTGGACCTTTCAACAGGACAATGATCCCAAGCATACCTCCAAGTCCACTAGAGCATGGTTGCAGATTAAAGGCTGGAACATTTTGGAGTGGCCATCGCAGTCACCTGACTTAAATCCGATTGAGAACCTCTGGTGGGACTTAAAGAAAGCAGTTGCAGTGCGCAAGCCTAAGAATGTGACTGAACTGGAGGCTTTTGCCCATGACGAATGGGCGAAGATACCAGTAGATCACTGCAAGACACTTGTGTCAAGCTATGCTTCACGTTTAAAAGCTGTTATAACTGTAAAAGGATGTTGTACTAAGTACTAAGATTGAATGTCACTTGGGGGTTGAATAAAACTGATAATGATGTGAGCACAGAAAAGACATTTGTGGTTATTTCATTATAAATGTTATGTTATATTTGTCTGTCCTACACGTGCCTCTTTGATTTAATTGTAAGCAAGATGACTGAATGATCAAAATCAATGTCAAACTGGCCAAAACACTCAATTTCAGTGGGGGTTGAATAATTTTGAACACAACTGTACCTTAACAGTCAAGTTGCAAAGTTTGCAGCTCTGGTACAATAGTGACTCAAAGCATTAGTGTTAAAAAATGAGATGTTAACTATAAACATCTCAATTGTTAACTTAAGGTTCAATCAGAAGAGGGCCAAGTGCTATTCCGGTTTCCCTATTGCTATTCTCTACGATCTCCCTTTCCAGTGACCTCTATGCAATTTGTAGCACCCTTTGCATCTCTATCAACATTCCCTCACTATAATTCCACAGGCAACCTCACAATCACGCACAGACAAACCTACACAATCCAAGACAGAGATAGCCACTAACAGACAATACAGACACAGGTGCACAGAGAAGAGACATTGGCAAATGCATACAGAAATGATAAACACAGACAAAAACACAAAAACCCTGAAAGAGACACGCACACAGCAGCAAAGACACATTTTCAAAGACACCAACAACAAAAAATACATTGATCAAGACACTGACAGACACAGGTGCTGAAAGGCATACTATAACGATGATACAGACCGACATGCAAATCACACAGAAAATGACAGACACCGAGACATTAGCAAAGCAGAGGACACTGACAGGTACACAAGTGGACACTGGCAGAGCCATCAACATTTACAGACGAACACCAAGACAAAAGGTTTAGACATGCAGAGAAGGACAATAATCGATGTACAAAAACATGCAACTAAACCAATATTTTTTACTATATTAAAAACCATCAGCTGAAATTGTGTTAATATTCTTTATTATTTTAACGCGTTTCCACACCCCTTTCCACTACCTTTGGTAGCATAAGGATGTTTGGCACTCCTTGGGTTTTGACCAAATTCTACACACAGACATGCATTTACACAGACACACAGAGTGACAGACAGCTGACTCCACCATGAAAATGACAGAAACGTTAGTCATTCTCCATAAAGTATACTTCTAACCCTTGTGTATTTACCATGCTTGCCATCCTTGTTGGAGACCTATCACCTGTGTGCAGTTCCAGTAGCTGCCGGATTCCCATCATACAAGGCATACCGCTCTGATCGTCATTGTGAGACTGACCTCGTTTCCATGTTACCCTAGGATGAAAGGCTTAGCAAACCTTGGACCAGCCGCAAGTACCTCTAAACAGCCGTTGGTTCAGGCAAATAGTCTAAATCCCACCGTTGACTTCAATGCCTTGAGTTAGATAGAAAAGCTGAGCAAAGAGTAAATGAGACAAACGCAAGCTCAAAGAAAGTGGAAGACTAGGGAAACGCTGAGATAAAGGCTTTTGTCATGTACGCTTTACTAAATAATACAGACTTGGAAACATTTGAAAACAAAAATATAAGACTAGCTTACAGTGTTTGGTTTCTTAATTCACCGAACTATAGATGAAGTACCAATGAATTCCACAGCCCTGAAAAACAGCACCATCCTTGCCCGTTTTTGAAACTGTCTTGTTCAGTACGGAGAGAGAGATCTATAAAAATTAAAAACTAATGAATTGTGCCCATGGAGAAGGTATTCCTGGCAGAAATAGAACAGCCATATAGGTTTAGTTATTCTTGCATACAGTGGTGTGAAAAAGTGTTGGCCCCCTTCCTGAATTTTTATACTTCGCACATTTGTCACACTTTAAGGTTTCAGATCCAACAAATTTAAATATTAGTCAAAGATGACGCACGTAAACACAACATGCAGTTTTTAAATGAAGGTTTTTATTAAGGGAAAACAAAATCCAAACCCACATGGCCCTGTGTGAAAGTGTCCCGTCCCCCCCGTTAAAACATAACTTAACCGTGGTTTATCACACCTGAGTTCAATTTCTCTAGCCACACCCAGGCCTGATAACTGCCACACCTGCTCGCAATCAAGAAATCACTTAAATAAGACCTGACTGACAAAGTGAAGTAGACCAAAAGATCCTCAAAAGCTACACATCAAGCCGAGAAAGAAAGAAATTCAGGAACAAATGAGAAAGTAAGTAATTCAGATCTATCAGTCTGGAAAAGGTTATAAAGCCATTTCTAAAGCTTTGGGACTCCAGCAAACCACAGTGAGAGCCATTATGCAACAAAATTACCCCAAGAGCGCAGCGTTGACTCAACCAAGAGGTGACAAAAGACCCCACAACAACATCCAAAGAACTGCAGGCCTCACTTGCCTCAATTAAGGTCAGTGTTCATGACTCCACCATAAGAGACAGGGCAAAAATGGCCTGCATGGCTGAGTTCCAAGACGAAAACCGCTGCTGAGCAAAAAGAACATAAAAGGCTTGTCTCAGTTTTGCCAGAAGACATCTTGATCCCCAAGACGTTTGGGAAAATACTCTGTGGACTGACGAGACAAAAGTTTAACTTTTTGGAAAGTGTGTGCCCCATTACATCTGGCCTAGTAACACCGCTTTTCAGAAAAAGAACATCATACCAACAGAAAATATGGTGGTGGTAGTGTGATGGCCTGGGGCTGTTTTGCTGCTTGCTGTGATAAATGGAACCATGAATTGTGCGGTCTACCAAAAAATCCTTAAGGATAAAGGTGCAGCCATCTGTTCGTGACCTCAAGCTGGAGCGAAATTGGGTTCTGCAGCAGGACAATGATCCAAAACACACCAGCAAGTCCACCTCTGAATGGCTGAAGAGAAACAAAATGAAGACTTGGATTGGCCTAGTCAAAGTCCTGACCTGAATCCTATTGAGATGCTGTGGCATGACCTTAAAAAGGCGATTCATGCTCGAAAACCTTCCAACGTGGCTGAATTACAACAATTCTGCAAAGATGAGTGGAGCAAAATTCCTCCACAGCGCTGTAACAAACTCATTGCAAGTTATCACAAATGCTTGATTGCAGTTCTTGCTGCTAAGGGTGGCCCGACCAGTTATTAGGTTTACGGGCAAGGACTTTTTCACACAGGGCAATGTGGGTTTGGATTTCGTTTACCCGCAATAATAAAAACCTTAATTTAAAAACTGCATATGGTGTTTACTTGTGTTATCTTTGACTAATTAAATTTGTTTAATGATCTGAAACATTAAAGTGTGACATGTGCAAAAAAAATAGATCAGGAAGGGGGCAAACACTTTTTCACACAACTGTATATGCCATGTGTAGATCGAAAGGTACTCACAAAACCTCAAGACCTTAGTTCTACGTGTGAGAGTTATGGAGTTTGTTGTAAATATGCAGATGCAGTGATGATGACGTAATGCATGGCTCTCCAAACTAGGTAGCCAAAAAGGTACCTAGAAGTAATACTACAGTCTCCGAATATCTCACTTTACCAGTGTGACCCACATGACCCTGGAGCAGCACGATATTGATTGGAATAATATAGGCACAAAAACATCCAGAGACAATAAGCATTCCTCTGTCAGGTTAACAGTCAACAATTGTGGAGGCCATCTTGTGAGGCCCTTTCATGCCATGTGGCGCCACCACCACTGTTAGACTACATGGGGAAAAGACTGAAGTGAGCCAGGGTGGCAGAGAGCTCCCTCCTCTCCAACTTCTGACTCTCCTTGGGAGATAAGCCGCTGGCCCACTCTGCTTAGTGTGTGGATGCTGGCTCATCCGAGAAGTCTCAATTTGTGGGCTGTGAGTCTCGAGCAATATCGATATCAGTCGTGCCTAAACCCGATAACAGATCGGCAACCAGGAGAGACATTAAACCCTTCTGGATTCAGTCCTCACTGTGTGCCTGCATGATTTAGAGTCTGTGTGATTTGGAGTCTTGCAATCCTTGCTCTCTGCACTGCAGTACCAGGTTAGAGAGACCAGGACCCAATCGCATCCTTGTCTCACCTACAGGCACTGCAAACACAGGTAGACCGCGAGCAGTCAGTTACAGAGAGCCTATTTAAAGCTACATTACATCGCAGAATTGGTGTTGGACAAACCTGCATACAAGAAAAGTTTTGCTGCTATGATCCTCCCAAATCGGAGTATGGACCCCATTGCATCTGTGTTATCAATTAGGAAATGCATCACAGAAGTCCCCAGATGAGATGTCACTACTGTCACCAGGGAAATTAATGTCCATTCAAAGCAATGGAGCACAACACGGCTGCCATTCAATACGAGGAGTTAGCAATTGCTTTTTTTTTTTTGGAACCTCTGATTTCCGACCTTGGCAGCACAACAAAGATTAACAGGGTTATTCAAAGAGAGCTGAACTGGCCACCGAATTGAATTTCACCGTATGGTGCTATTTCCTGGCCATATATAGGTTTAACTTCTGTTATAAGACTCTGAGGTGTACATTTTGGTCCACTAATCTATATTGATATACCTCTTTACAATCTGGGGCACTGGTAGTGTGTGTGTGTACCCCCTTATGCATACAAGTCCTTTCAGGGCACTTCATATATTCTTTTCTATATAGATCTATTGGTACTGGGATTCATCAGGTACATCCCACCCCCGCTCAGTTACTATATACATACATTTTCCTTCATATTTTATCAGACCCACTTGTTTTTTATAATGTGTATGATTTTTACCATTAGGTGTTATTTATTCAATAAAATGATCTTTTATGTTTTTGATGTGTGTTCCCATGGATAGGTAAAGGAGTGTGTAGGCTGCATACTCGCACTTCTCTTGTTGGTTGCTCATTGAGGATATTTAATGAGGGTTCCCCATATTTTTGGGTACTACTACTCCCTTTGCTCTTGACAGTACCATCGTATTACGGGGTCGTGGCAATTTTCATTTTCTATGCATATCTTTGCATCGCACAGGGGAAAAGAAAACTTATTGATAAGAAGTCACTGTAGAACTGTGACATACATGTAAAATACTAATAGCTGTATTTTATACACATTTTGCATTTAATCCAGTTTCCTAAAGATGCAATAATTTACACAATGTGCAGGAGCGGGGGGGGGGGATTTGTCAGGTTGTAACATCAACGTTTTTTATCTAAAAATAGATCTGGGACCAGAATGAAGTGCTTATCTAGTTTTGCAGTTCTATACATTTTTGTGAATATAATGGTGTTACATTGTGATCTGGGTATTTAAAGGCTGGGGGGGGGGGGGGGGGGTTCACTTGCTGCTCTTCTGTTTTCATGGACTCCTTGTTTAGTTGAAGCAAAATGCCAGGGGGCAGCACACTTAAGGCAAATGAACTGCGAGGCATTGGCTGTACAGCAACATACAGGTTTGTGCCAGCCTAAACCCCAGATGTTGTCCAGTGTTTTCTTGGGATAAGACTGGGGTCAGACTAACGCATTTTTAACGTGCGTTTAGGCGCACTTAATCACGGACGTAGTAGCAGCAAATGACAGGAAATGACTGCCAATATACGAAGTACGGCCACACGAAAGTCCGGCCGCGCAACGCAAGTGGAAAACGAATGCATTTTTTCGAGAACACAGAACCGCTAGTACTGACGTACAGAGTGCGCTGCAGCGGCATAGAGACGTGTGTGCGTGATTAGGAGATGTCAGACGCTGCTAATGTCCGGCCAACATAACGTCCAGACGCAAAAAGTATTTCATTGACAATCCGTAAAAAAGTCCGCACGAAAATGCGCATCGTATGACCGTTTTCACGCATTCCGTGAAAAAAATACGTTGATTCGTTCCGACGCACTTTTTGACGGTCGCTGCGAATAATGCGTTCATTTGACCCTAGCCTTAGAGGGGATGGGGGCCTTTACCGATGAGAATTTAACATGCATGTAATGGCCATGGTGTCTAGAGGGTACAATTCTAGAATAAATTCCTCAAGTGTTTATAAGAACTATAGCTTATTTTATAAATTATGATACTTAAAAGTCATTATAGGTTAATGTTTTGTGCAACTTCTCTGAACCTTTTGCATAAAACGTTTAATCCTTGATGTAGTATTGAAACAAAGTGTTTTACAAATGTTTTGTGATGCGCAATCATGTTCAGAATATGTGGCCATAAAAACAAACTGACTAGTCCATTAAGTTCAATAAACAGTAGATCTTTATTTGGTGTATAGCAGCATACTCATGTCAGATTTCAAGAAGCTCTTCAGCACAAAATTAGAATGATTGGTTTTAATTTCAGAGTTAGGGGAAAAAAAATATACTATGACAAACAGAAATTATTTTGTAATAAAACTTTTTAAAAAAGTGTACTTTCAAACTATAAAGCTACCTCATTCACCCTTTACAGGTCTGTTCTATTTTTCTGTTAAAGGTTCATGTTAATTGGTAAAATTAGGACAATCGTGTTTCATGGTCATGTGCATTGAAAATCCGCCCATTAAATGTAACACATATTGTCTTAACTGTTAATTTTCAACACAATATTTCTGAAATAAAAAAATATAAAATAAATCATGTGGCTTCTAGCAACATACACCTGTATAAGAAAAAATGACTACGGTAATTATGTTTGCAAACATAATTTGAGACAATGGGGGGACGGGGGTGTTTAGAAAATCAACCAGTGTTTGCAGTTGTTGCAATGGCGACAAACACTGGCACTTCACAAAAAGCAAATCCAAACAGTCACAGGAGAAACTTCATAGTGAAGCCTCTTCTTTTGAGATCAAGGATCTCGACCACTGTCCCCCAAGATGTTGATTGCCTACGCTAACCAGAATTCTTTGAATGCAATAGATGGTTGGGGAATCATGGAAGATGTAGTTCAGAAACATTTGGAGGGGCCAGCGTTTGAGATCACTGATTTAGATTTTTCTTTTGTGACGCTCTGGCGTTTGTCGCTGTGGCAATAACATAAATTTTCGATGGTGTTAAGATGGGTAAGCACTAGCACTTTCTGAACAATCCCCATTGTTTTTATATTATATTGGAGGTCTATAGGTCGTCACTCGGCAGCTGCCAAAACATCACGTGGCTAGTACTGCAGAGGTTAAAATTAGGGATGCACCTATACCAATACCGGGATCTGCAAGAGTACTTGGCACTCGTGCAGATGTCCCCGATACCTCAACCAATACCGAAAGCCAGCGCTGGGCTGGCTTCCAAGAGGCAGGGCGGCTGGCAGAGTACCGTTCGAGCACCGCCGGCAAAGGTTGTAGCCCGGCCGCGATCTCGTGGAGAAATATAGATAGAAAGCGGTCACATGACATTAAATAAAAGTATCGGTACCTGAAAATAAAAATAAAAAAAAACCAGTAAAATCAGTACTTGTACTCTGTCTTAAAGTGGGATCGATGCATCCCTAGTTAAAATACAAGCCTTCATCACATTACAAAAACAGCTGAAGGGACAATGCACATCGAGCACGGCTGACTGTCACAATTTTATTGCTATTTAAAAGTAATTTTTAAAGCATAATGTCAACTTAAACAGTAAATTGTATCCATCTGCAATTTACCTCCTATAGTTGATATGCATTAATTTCTTCGAGAATGTAGGATAGAGCAGGTGATGCTTTTAAATCTAATCCTATGTTTAGATGTACCGAAAACATGCCATTACGTTATAGCAAACTTTCTGATCAAAGAAATTTTGATTCTGAAAACCCTCATATGATCAGAAGCATAAGAGTTCCTTTTTTTTTAATCAAATATCAGTATAACCTATTTTTCAAACATCAAAATTGTGATTTCCATTTGCATATACATTTGTGGATTACCAGAAGATTGTGACTTTTATTCCTTAAAATTAGGATTTTAGAGTATACAGAGTATAAAAACCAATTACAAATATTGTATATTAGAAGAACCAGCCTTCCCAAATATAAAAAGGCACAGCTTCCATAGCAATGAAACCTACATAACATCTCATTGTACTTTTGCTTACAGACAATTGGCAGTGATGACAGAGTACTGTTCGATAAAGAAAAAAAACAAACAGTGTTTATGTTTTACTAGATTACCAGGGATCAAGAAGGCTTACATACTTTGCTTCGAGCTTGTCTTGTCTTCTTGCTTCTCCAAAACGGTGTTGGTGGCCATTTTCAGTCTCTCATTTTTTGGCTCAAGGTCACCAGGCATTACTTTGAGAGTATCCTCAAGGCCTTTAACATGACAAATATTTAGCACAGTATCTGACAGTTTTGTAGGGTCAGTAGGAGTACGCTTTAATTCATCATGACCGTTTAGAACCACTTCCGACTCTTTCATGTGGAGGGTTGTAGGACTCTCTGCACCCTTCTTCTGATGGCAAGATGTCCTTCTGTTTGAAGCTCTTACTTTTTTAGAGCTTGCATGACAACTCTCTACATTGGGAAGTATTTCTGGAGAAATTAAACTCTGTGCATTATTGACAAAATCAATACCTGTAGGAGTTGTCTTTGTCCTGCTCTTCTTGATGGTGGAATTATCGCACTCGAAATCTTCTGAAAGTCGTAATCGCTTTGATTTGGGTGCCTGCTGAGGTGAGCTTGAATGTTTCAAAGGGAACGATCCCAAAGAAAATCTTACCCTCCTGGATTTGCAACTGCTTGAAGAAAAGGATGTAAAATAGTCTTCAAAACAACTATCTTCTGAATCACAATCAGCTGAAGGCACAGGAGGTTTGGCAAGTTCTTTCATCATATTGGCATTTTTGGACGTACGCTTATTTAATTCCAAGCTGGGGGACCCAAATTTCTTAGTGTCATATTTTCCTTTACTGTCTGCAATATATTTAGTTGCAAAGGTGGAACAAACAAAATTAGGCATTTCCTTCTTTGTATGAAGTGTTTCAGTAGACAAATCATCTCCACTTCTAGATATTTCCTTAGCCGGAACCTTACATTTTTGTTCCAAATCGTGGTCTTTTTTTTGCAGGTGTGAATCAGAGAATCTATTCTCTTTAGATGTCATGTTTACCAACCGTCTGTTGTTACTTATATCTTTTTTATTTTTTTGTGAAGGAGCCTCTTCTGGAGTTTTTGCACCTACACAAAGTTCATCATAACTGGTGTTTAAATCCCGCTCCGTATTGTCATCTGAAAAACAGGCAACGTTTTATGGTTAGCACACCATACTACCAACGTTTAAGACAATTTATAGATCTGTATATTCTGCTAATCAAGATTTTAATTGTGGAAATCTGAGTTGTTTCAGCATGAACAGACCACATCGTAACGATGTTACAGCCCCTCACTTTTTCCCTCCAAATCACAGACGCCCCCTCTGTTTCCCTCCACCTGCCATGGTTGCCCACCTTCCTTCCAAACCAATCACCATCCGCTCCCAATCCCTTTTTCTCTTTTTCCCCTCAAATCTAAATACCACTAAAGTGATAAGACCAATGTTAAGTCATTGTGAGAAATCTATCCACCTACGTATGCAATTATTCAAACTGTCCTCTATACGACACCATCACGGATACCCTCCCTCCAAACAGACTGCAACAGAAAAGGTAACATTCCTCTGGAACTGCAATCTCTGAATGGATTTGGTCAGATCTGAGGACAAATTCTGATAGTCTTTACAGTAACAGCAACCAGCGCCATAAGTGAGAATCCATCCCCAGGTGCATAAAGGCAAAAAGATACAGGATAAAATGTAAGAGAATGAGATTGTATCGTTTGTATTTTAATACTGCATTCTGTTAGAAAATGCTGTATTTGCATTTACTTTTGCAAAAATTATTCTCAGAAAGCATGGTCTTGGTACACTCCCGCTTCACTCTACCTGACCCTCCCATTAATAAATTTCACATATCTTTGCTTTTGAGTCAGATCTGACCAAACCCATTCACTCCTTGCAGTAACTCACACACTAAAAACCCACCATGACACTGATTTACTTTTATGCAGTCCACCGTCAGGTGTTTTCACTTCTCCATATACCTTATTCCCACCAAAGCCTAAGCAGTTTCTACAATCTATTCATGCTCCCACAACTTTGCAACGCCTCTGGTCCCTTTCAACTCATGTCCAATTATAATCTTTAGATTGTAAGCTCTCTTGCCATCTGGCAAAGCACTTGGAAGAATCAGGCAGTTACAGCACTAATACAAGAACAGAGACTGTTCTCTTTGTATCTGAATGTTTTGTCGCCGTCTTCCTACTTTTTCAAGCTGTGTGGAATATTTTTCTGCTACCATACCTTGCAGAGAAATTCCTACTACTGTAGGACTGTTTCCAAGAGATGGCTTTAGTGAAGTAAAGTCAAAGGTCTGTGACATTTGAGAGGCTATAAAAAGGAAAATATGAATATTACAAAGATTGTAGAAACATTTCTCCAACTTTAAAAAGGATTTTTAATCCACCCATGTGGTGTATTAACAGTATAATGTTTTAGGTTTAGAAGAAAATTGTAATAGACGTTAACCTCAAAGTGTGTGCTTTAGAAGAACTTGAATTGTAAAAATAACGTGTAACATGTTATTAGGGTCTTTCAGTTTGGATTTGTGGAACCTTACCTGTAGGAGACAGGTGCTCTCGTTTATCCTTCATTTCTTTTATTCTTTTTTCCATGGCACTGCAACGATCAACCACGGCATGTGGGCTGTACATTAATTCCCCAGAATCATCAAATAATAAAACCGGAGCATCTATAAAAACAGCAAAGATAGAAAATTATTGCAAGCTCATCATTTAAGAATTTTCACAAACATGGATTTAAGAAGAGTATGCTCCAAAATGCACACTTTTAACTGAAAACGGAAAAGCCCTTTCTAGGCTGACTCTACTAACGTGCATGCCTGCTAGGAGAGACTTGCTGCCCACCAGAGATGCAGGAAAAGGTATCTTCATCTTACCCACTCCTCAGAAACTAGCAAAATCTGTTGTAGCGGTCACAAGTATTAGATGTCAAGGACAAAATGGTTCTCTGCACAGTAGAGCTTAAAGCATTTAATGATAGAATTCCAATTGCCCGGTAAATAAATATCTCGTAGAAAATGTTTAGGTACCTGAAAGAGAGGCACTCGAGGACTTGTAAAAAACAAAAGACTTTAAGTTTTTTACAAGTCCTCGAGTGACTCTCTTTCAGATAGATAGATATATATATATATTCAAGATTACAGTTTGATGTTCTGCTGACGATCTTCCATAATAAAATCTTGAATTTGGGAAGAAAAAACAAATATATACAAATCGCCAAAAAAAAGAGCACTCCATATTATTGAGCACCTTCTTCCATCATTTTCTGCGGCAAAAAAAAGCAAAGTTTTAAAAATATTCAAAAAAACCTGACTGAGGTAATATATGATGGGGATTCAGTTCACAAAGTATGATCATAATTTGCTTGAGCCTGTCACAGTCGCCAATGTACCCCATCTTTGACAGGTCCTATCTCACTTGACCGAATCTGCACAGACTTTGTGAAATTCCCATCATTTATTGCCTCAGCCAGGTTTTTTGAATATTTTTAAAACTGTGCTTTTATTTTGCCGCAGAAAATGATGGAAGAAGGTGGTCAATAATATGGAGTGCTCTTTCTTGGTGTTTTGTATTTGATGTCTTAGATGCACCTGCTTAGTTTTGAGGTTGAGTGCAACCTTTTGCTGTTTTGTATTTTATATATAAAGCGCTGACAACTCCCATTTGGTATGCACCCCTCCCTGTTCACAGGTGCTCCACCTTGACAGTCTATAAAGGCCTGGAGCCTGCCGGAGAGCTCCAGGGTGAGTTGATCCTGTAAGTGCAGATTCGGACAAGTGAGATAGGACCTGTCAAAGATGGGGTACATTGGCGACTGTGACAGGCTTTAGCAAACTATGATCATACTTTGTGAATGGAATCCCCAATCATTTATAACCTCAGGTTTTTTGAATATTTTTAAAACTGCCCCCCGCAGAAAATGATGGAAGAAGATAGTCAATAATATGGAGTGCTCTTTCTTAGGGATTTGTATTTTTTTTTCAAATTCAAGATATTATTATGGAAGATAGTCAGCAGAACATCAAACTGTAATATAATAGTTGGTCACGCAGGGCCAAACAACAAGACAGCACATCTGAATGCCCACGCAGGGCCAAAACATTGTCGGAATAAACATCAGGTGATGTAAAAGTAATCTAAGAATAGCAATGTGTGAACGAAAAACATCCCCCATACAGGGGGGTCTCAAATAAAGAACTCAATAAAATAGAAAGATAAATAAAACAGAAGTATCCTCAACAATAGGCATCAAAGAGGGAAGAGAGAGGGGGAAGAAAAGAAAAAACAAAGAGGGGGGTGGGGAGGAGGGGGAATAAAAATAAATGGGGGAAGGGAGGAACACACACCAAAAGTGCCCCATGACCCAAAAATTATGAAAAACAATAATGGGAGTGGCAAAGGCCCAATGTGTGACCTTCCTTGCTCACTCCCAGGAGTCCAAAGGACAGAAGGAGGCCATGGAGGTTCGCAGGCCACAAGGCCAGGGCGAGGGCCAGGTATGGTGGGCAAAGCTGTGGTGGCTGCCACAATGGGAAACCTAGAGGCAGCCCCAGAACGCCAAAAAATAAAGGGGGGGGGAGAAGGGGAACCAAGTGCGATCCGGTGTGTGTGAGGGGGAGAGAGAGGGGGAAAGAGGGGGGGAAAGAGGGGGGGAAAGAGGGGGGGAAAGAGGGGGGGAAAGAGGGGGGAAAAGGGGGGGAAAGAGGGGGGAAAGAGGGGGGGAAGAGGGGGGGAAAGAGGGGGGGAAAGAGGGGGGGAAAGAGGGGGAGAGCAGCAACCCTGCAGGAGATGGTGTGTGTGAGAAGCTGAGCGACCAACCTGGAAAAAAGATTTAAAGAGACATTCATTTGCTCCTGTTGATAGTAAATTATTTTGTTCCTGTGGGTTTTATCATTAAAACCAAAAAGCTCCACCCCCTTTGTCCTTTGTGTCCTGAGCCCTGTGAGGCGGCAGATCCACCTTGTGAATCCAGAGAGGAGATCCAGGCTGAGGGTCCTGGGAGTGAGCGGCTTCTTTTTCCCTGCAATTTTTCTTTGGGGAAATTCATACCATTGGAAATATCCACTCCATCTTGGACCTCTATTGGATCCAGAGAATCCCGTCTGAAAGGGCATTGGGAAGCCGACAAATATCCCTAAGGCATACTATCCAGAACCAGGAGGGTTCTATTACATGTGAGTGTAAACGATTCCATCCACACATATGTGTTATGTCGATGGGTCGCACTATGATATAGCTCTTGTGTTTTCTTTGAGGAGTACCAAAGAAGAGAAGGCTAAGAACACAATTCACGTGACTTTGACCTCATTCCATGAAAGGACATAGACATCGCTACACCATCTCCCCCCTTTCCTTTGTTATTTGTTGATGGTTGAGAAACAAGGACCATTTGGGTGTATTAGCGATTTCCTAATATCATTTATCAGCGCTACCTATTTTCTTCTGTATAGTGCAGGCCTCATGGAGAGGGCTTCAGAAAACGATTTAGCGGGGCTCCTGCAAACGGATCTCCCTGCACAGTCGTGTAGTCCGAGGGCCTCCACCGCACCCATGGAAGACAGACGCGGCTTCAGAATCTGGACTCCCGATCCAGCCCTCAGCGGGTCAGCAGCATATCCCGGACGTCCGCCCTGCAAGTCATCTACCGTCTCCACTGCTACTGGGTCCTCAATCTCCTGATTGGCTCCCATCACATGCCTCGGGTAAGCAGGCCGTCCTCCTCCCCTGGTATCTCATCCAAGCAGGCCTCGAGGGCCGCAAAAATTTCCTCCATAACTCGGGTAGGGCCAGATGTACCAAGCAATGTCGCTCCACTTTCCCCGCAACAGCTTCTCCATGGGGACAGTGAGCATAGCCGGAGGACGGGGGCCCTCCATCCACACAGCTAGCAGCTCACAGTCGCCCAACAGGATCAATCCGCAGGGGGGATGCAGTAGGAATGAGAGACAACCCGGCAGGCTTTAGGAAGATAGGCCTCAAAATGGCAGCCGACCTTGCGGGCACTGTGGGGAGAACTCATTAACTCAGCTCGGCTCTGGAGAGGGGAGCAAATCAGGCTCCAGAGCACTCATCCCGATGCCCGGCCATGCAGGGGTCCCCAGTAGGGGTAAATTGAAAAAGAATCCAGGCAGAAAAGTCTCCACTGCAAGAATACCAGGAGCTCTGTCTAGGCACGTCTGCTTCCCCACACAGCCAGACAAGCCCCCAGTGTTTTGTATTTTATGTCTTAGATGCACCCTTTTAGTTTGAGGTTGAGTGCAACCTTCTGTTATATATATATATATATATATACACACATTTACTTCAAGCAGCTTTTTATAAAAATAGGAACAGAGTTGGATCTACCTGAAGGACATTCACATGAAATCCACACCTAAAAACAACTTCTAAAAAGTCTGAAATTAGCTGTAACCAGATTTGGGATACCATACCGAACGCTAAGAACAGTATTGCATAGCATCCCGGTTTTAGCGTGCATTAAGGAGGAAAACCTGCGCCTGTAGGTTTCTTCTTAGCATCATCAAAAAATGTAACCTAAGTTGGCCCAATAGAAACCACCACAGTTTGCTGAGAACTAAATATTCGGGAAAATAGTTGTAAACAATTATTCCGATGTAGCCATCAGAATACAAATGTCTCCCTGAGACCAATAAAATTTAGCTTTTATTGAAAAAAATTAAAAATATATAATAACTTAAACAACAATGCTGGTTCCACCTACGACCAAGGTTAAACCTAATCTCAATCTCATTGATGTTCAAGAGGGTAAACCATTCATTTAACAACTCCATAGGGCCCTGCCAAAGAAAGAGAATGTCATCAATATACCACATCCACTTTTGGACGTGGTTAGTAAATCTCATCATCTCGGTAGAGAAAACAACCAACTTTTCCCACCATGCCAAATATAAATTAGCGTAATTTGGGGCACAGAGAGTTCCCATGGCCGTGCCCCGAGTCTGCAGGTAAAATTTACCCTGAAAAAGAAAGTAATTGTGATGAAGCACATATTCTAAAAGGGACAAGACAAATTCCATTTCTTGTCCAGAATATTTATCACTCAAGTATTTAACAGCTTGTAATCCTACTGAATGTGGAATGTTGTTATATAATGAAATGACATCAAAACTAACTAGAATGGAGCCCAAAGGAACATGTAATTGAGACAGTTTTTGTAGAACATGTTGGGTGTCTCTCACATAGGAGGGGGTGTCAAGTACTAGAGGTCGCAGATAATAATCAACAAATTCACTAACACGTTCTGTTAATGAATTATTCCCCGAAATTATCGGGCGTCCAGGTGGCGCATTGAGAGATTTATGTATTTTAGGCAAACAATACAGAGTGGGTATGGTAGGATATTGTGGGAGTAAAAGTCGCAGCCCGGGACCCTTCGTTCATCTACTTCATTCCGTCAGTATTGTGACCACATTAACCCCTTGTGGGCCTTTATATATGATACAATTGGCCAATTACTGCGGCATTATCTGGGCTAAATTTTAGCAGATCATTTTGTTTAAAAGGGTACCCTTTGCTGTGTATTTTGACAACTGTGGTGCTTTTTTGCATATATATTATGCTCAATTACCATTTTTCTCATCTAATGTCAGCCACTATCAATTGAAGTGATCCTCCAAGATCACTTATTGAATGGAGTTTCCAATCCTATCCATTGCTGCACACATAATATCATCATTTGTTGTCTTGTTCTTAATATGTTCGTTCTTTTGAGCACTGTCTATTTATGTTGTTTAAGTTATTATATATTTTTAATTTTTTTCAATAAAAGCTCAATTTTATTGGTCTCGGAGACATTTGTATTCTGATGGCTACATCGGAATAATTGTATCCAATTAAGTATTCAGGGGGAAACCCTTATGTCTCCCAGGATCTCTTTAATTTCCATCCAATATAAATTGTCCTGGTATTATATTGTTACGCTTTACCTTTTTGGTAGTAATAATTCGGGAAAATAGTGACCAAATTACAAATTACAATTCCTCAGATGAGGAGATATCCCTCTTATTTTCTTTTTAAGATAAAAAATAACTTTTATTATATTCAGTTAAAAACAACCGCTAATTGTGCACATATTCTAAAATACCCATTTAGACAAAAATGTATAGGTATTTGGCTGTTTGACTGAATTTGTGCATTTAAGGACCGGTCCTGTGATCTTACGAATTGTTGTAAGTCCGTGGTTAAACAATTCTAAATTAGATCATTTCCACCAAACCATTCGGCATGCATATACTATTTCAATTATCTAATATTCCCTTCAGGTCTCCTTGAATTGGGACCGGTTTGCTAGTCCTGTAATCTATGTATAGGCTGCCAGTCTGTTCAACAATTCATTAAAAAGACACAGCCAGTGCAAGCCATACCCTTATCTACTGCAAACCATACAATCAATCAAAATTGGTAGCCTTGCAGACGCAATCAATTATTGCTTCAAAAAAGGCGAGATTCTGCAGGTCCGCGGAGGGAGACTGGGGACTACTATTTCTCCAGTCTCACTCTGCTCCCGGCAGTCAGTCAGTCGAAACCAATCCAGCTGCCGTTCTCGCCGTGGGATGAGAGATGAGTATCTGATTTTTGGGGGGGGGGGGGGATTTGCAGCTGCTGCTAAACGATTCCACAGAAGTGGAATCAGTTAGCACCAGCTTCAAGCTGTGATTAGTTTTTCAGTTAACTGCAGCGGGACGTAATTAGCTCTAGGATTACAAAATCCTAATTACTCCTTGCGCTCCCCATGTTAAGCATAGGGAGTGCAAAATACAGTAAGCTCGTACAAAGGAGCGCAATCTCCGATGTGTTAACAGGTCTTTTTTAAATCTGTTAACGTTAAGATTGTAATATGGGCAGGCCACGCTAGGGCCATATAATCCAACGATAACACTCACACACCTGAGCACTAAAGTTACTGTTAATATTGCAATATTGTCTTAGCTGTAGCGTTCGGATATGTATGTGTTAACATCAGGATAAGGGACTTTAAAGCATCCCCCCCAGATTACCTTCCTAACACTAAACCCTGTAAAAATCTGTTTGTGCAATGGTGATTGTGCTAGCTTACTGTAGTTTGCGCTCCCTATGCTTAAAATGGGTCACAAATTAATTAGCGTTAGGACTTTGTAATACCTTACTTTATCCTAACGCCAATTACCACACCGATGGGTTAAACAGATTTTTACTGGCATCGAAAAGCTGGTGCTAAATGATTCCACTTTTGCAAAATCATTTAGCACCAGCTTTAACCCCCCACCCCCCAATAAATCCGATACTCACCTCTCGTCCCGCGTCGAGAATGGCAGCCCGGTCCACTGTCTTTGGCCGCTGCAAGCAGGGCTGTGGAGGGAGACCGGGAATACTTGTCCCCAGTCTCCCTCCGCAGCCCTGCTTGATCTCACAGGGCTTGCTGCCCAGCAGTGGAATCCTCCATGTAGTCCTATGGACTCCAGGAAGTGATACTCGATGGGGCACAGAAGCACCACTACAAGTATCATTGAGGGTAGACCATGGTTCCGGAGTAAGGTGCTGAATTAGCACCGGCCCCGGAATCTCATGTTGAAATGGGGGAGCTACGGGGAAACCTGCAGGTGCAAGTTTTCCCCATTAGTATCACCCTTTTAAATCGGGCCCCAAGTGTTTAGTGGTAGAGACACAAAGAATTCTAACTGAAGAATGTTACGAAGATGAAAACTAATGCCATATGTACCAGTCCACTAGATAAAAAAAAATTATACAGATGGAACATTTTAAGTAGACCAGAAAAAATGAAAACGAAATAAAAATCAACAGATATGCTTATCTACATATATTTGTGTGGGAAGAAAAAAATTATATAACAATATAAAAAAAATTCCAGTCTGGAAGACTAGCAGGGTTATACAGAGAGAGGTGAAAACCAGGAGAATGACTGGAAAAGTGAAAATTCTAGGATAAAATAGCCAAACTAGAAAAATTCTCCCATTTATCTCACTTTCCAAATCAGCTATTTGGTCTAGATTATTCATTCTACTGGCAATTCTCCTGGTTTTCACCTCTCAGAATAACTCTGTAGATGTCAATACGATTTTCAATAAAGTAAAAATTTCCTGAACACAGGTCAAAATATCAATAAACCCACGCAGCTCAAAAAAGTTCATTAGGTTACTGTTCTCCTGTACAATACTCAAGCTTTTCATCAGAAAGAAGGTAATTTTTGGTTAAAAAGTACCAAATGCAGATTTTTGCTCCTCAAGTTCTTTAGACAATTTATCAAATCTTCTAGCCAATCGCCTGTCATTTTCTGGAGTCCTTTCGACAAAGTCCTTTGGTTGCATACACTTCCGCTGCAAATAAAAGGTAAAAAAGAACATTAGAGAACTTATGTAAACTAGGGATAGACAGACGGTGGCCAATATTCATCGAATTACCGATAATCAGCATTGGTCTATTATTTGCAGATCTTGCCAATAATTGGCTCACTGCAGCCGTAACACAATTTTCCATAGCTCAGCGCTGATCTGGGGCTTCTCCCACAGTACGGATGTCAGCACTCCCTGGAGGACTTCCAATGCCCAATGACTGTACTGCACATGAGCGTGGCGACAGCAGACGTGGGTCATTCCTCCCATCTGGCAGGGAATTCCCTATACACAAAATGCAGGGGTTGTTTGGACCCCTGTATCTCTGGTACTGTGTCCTAAAGGAGGGGCAGTCTCACCCATAAAGAGGCTTTGGAACTACATTTCCCATGAGGTTCTACCATCCAAATGAGCATCTTCAGAGATTTAGTTCTAAACCGTCTGTAGAGCCAAGCTTGCTGACCCTTGTCCTACAAGATCATATAAAAAAGGTATCATTGCAAAGGTCAGAGTCTAGACATAGCCATAATTGCCAAAATAAAAATATTTCGTTATTAACCCAATAACGCCACGGGGCGTACTATTCCGTCCCCTCATCTGGTGGGTCTGAATGCCACAGGACAGCATGACACACCCCACTGGTGTCTATGTGCCTGCAAACGTACACCAGAGTTATCAGCTGCTGGGGGATGGCCTGAACTCAAGCTGTTCCCTATAGCCAGTGATACATGCAGCGGGTCAACAGGCCAGAGAACGGGCTGCAGTCAGAGCGGGAGGGGGGGTACTAGCATGCCACGCCAGTGTTTAGACCCACCCACCGGTAAGTGGCTAAACTGAATAAATAAAATGGACATTGTGCAGTGTTTACAACTTTATTAAACGCATTCGGTTAATGGCATAGTGTTAGGCTCCGGTCAGACAAGCACAGTGTTCACGTCCGTTTTTGCGCACATATTAACATCCGTGGTAGCAAAGAATTATGAGCAATAGAGAACAACACACAAATTGCGTCCGCACTGAACTGCGGACGCACAACACATGGCAAACGGGCGCAAGTTAGACAAGAACGTCAATCCACTAGGACGGACACACAGAGTGCGCCACGTCCACATTGATTTGTGTGCGAGTGATGGGACGAAGTCAGATGGTCCGCATTTTTGACGTACAGCACCTTGACGGACAAAATGGTTTTTCATATCATGTATCAATTTGTATCATTTTTCATATTAATATTATTTCCCATTACGTCCCTCTTTTGCTCTACATCAGTCAAAAATAACAGACCGTGTGTCCACTACCGCGTCTACTGTCAGAAAGTACGTCCGTTGCATACGGACGCACAGTCCGCACTCGTCTGACCCGAGCCTTAGATTTGTGTTGTTTTTTTGGGGGGGGGGTTTTAACTTTAAATGTATGGAATATCATAAGCAGATATCGGCCACAAAGGTTGTGTATAATCGGTATCCGCTCTGAAAAAAGAAAAAATTATGTTGATCTATCCCTATTGTAAACATCCATCTTATTTGAATAACGAAAGCATTTTCTAGATTCTGGAAGTGGTGTGTATGCATAAATAAAAAAAGCGTCCCGGATGAGCCATAAGCGCTTAATGTGTATAGGAAGACAATGATACCATCGGTCTAGCACAGGGGTCAGCAACCTTGGCTCCCTGATGTTTTTAGAACTACATCTCCCACGATGCTCAGTCACCCATTAGGCTGACTGAGCCACATGGGAAATGTAGTACCCAAAACATCAGGGAGCCAAGTTTGCTCACCCCTGGTCTAGCCGCTACTCTGCTTGTCCCTTTACCCTCCTTGCTACATACTTTAGTCAAAAACAAAACCACATATTTTTATATTACAAAAACGGATGTATTGTGGCTTGGTTGCTGGTCCAAAGATCGTCTTGCACCACGAAGAAAAAAAATATATATATTTTTTCCTAAAAATATTTACAACAGATACATGGACTCCATACCAACAGATTATAAAAGGTAAACAAAAAAAAATCTGGAACGCTACACAATGTGGATACAAAGAAAAAGGTGACTGAACAAAACCGTGACTGTCACAAAGATCTTGATTATACAGGTTACCTCTTACATCTTAGAAACCCATCATCATCTACCCAAAATCTGAGACAGGATATTGACACCAGTTGTCTGGCATTTTGATTCTCATACTCTACATGCGATTATATTTCCCCCTCTAGTCTAACTTCTGGTTTTATTTCAACAAATTTCTAGCTTAGGCCGGGTGCACACTAGTGTTTTCTTCTGCGCACTAGCCTGCGTTATGACGCTCTTTATGACGTGTGTTGTAGCATATAATTGCGCAGATTGAGAAGAACACACGTAGTACGCACGAGCAATGCATAACACGCGCTGAAGACATCCGTCATGGAAACACCAAGGCTTTTGCACTAGGATTGACGCGACGTTGGCCGCGTGCTGAACATCAAATGCCAAAAGTCCAGTTTTGTTTTTTTTTCCATTCAACGCAAATTCAGTTTTTACGACGTGCGTCAAAATTAACACATCGTCTGGCGTCTACCAATCTCTTCCTTTATTAAGTGCGTCCTTTTTAACGCATGCTATTGCGCAGCAGAAAACTCTAGTGTGCCCCCGGCCTTAAACCGCTTCACAAATGCCTCGTTAATGATAGCATTAACCACTGCTGGGATGCCAAGGCAATTAAGGCGATATGGAATGAGACCAAACTTCAAAAGGAACTTCACAATTTAAAATGTTGTGCCATATTAGGACAAACCATTATTTTAATTTTTATAGAAATACTGACCAATATTCTTCACACGCAAGTGAAAACTTTGTTTTCAAAAATAATTCCTTCCATATCCAACTTTGTATAGATTTTATTTTGAACACTTATGATGGCATTCGCAGTAGTATTGGTTTTAAATCAACTAAATAATAATTACATTTTAATATACATTATTAAGCTTTACAATTGACCATGCAAGCTGAGCTAGAGCACTTTCAGCTTGCGCTTTGTCAGACATTTAAGACCTTCAGTTGGAAAAAAATACCCAGCTCAACTGGAGAGTTTTACCATCGCAGTTATCCAGTACAAAAATCAACTCAAGAATGGTCTTGCCCCCTTTTGCCTTTTCTATTCCACCAAAAAGGGTTATCCGTTTGACTATAATCATTTTAGGTGAGAAACAAAGAGGTTTGTGAGGGTCCTGAGAACAAGCAATGGCACAAGCGGCCTGTTCTACATTGGGTGTCTGCTCAGGTCTCACAAGGTTTTACAGGGTTTTCCAGACGTGGACCCCTTGCTTAATGTGAATAGAGGGGTGTCAGCTATACCCTCCTGATGAGGCCTAACAAGGCCGAAACGATCGTCGGAGGTTGCTGCTAGGGATAGATCGATATATCGGTTTTGCCGATTATCGGCTGCTGATATGCAAAAAATTACTGATATCGGTATCAGCATTTTATTTGCCGATATTGCCGATTATTGGACAAGTTGGTTCACTGCAGCTGCAACGCGCAAGATCCCACAGAACTGTGCGAAACCGGGGTTTCTCCCACATCAGGCTGTCAACCCTCACTGCAGAACGACCCCTGCTCACTGACCGTATTGCGCATGAGCATGATGACAGAAATAGGGCTTCCACTCCATCTGGCAGGGAATTCCCTATACAGGAGATACATGGTCTATTTCCTACAGCAGGGGTCAGCAACCTGGGCCCTCCAAATGTTTTGGAACTGCATTTCCCATGAGGCTCCAAGAACCTAATGAGAAGCTGAGCATCATGGCAGATGTAATTCCAAAACATGCGGGGGCGATATTACAAAGTGCTAACTTAGCTTAAACAGAGCTGTTGTAAACTTACCAGAGCCATTATAGTCTACTCTATGGGGTTGTTAAGTTTACAACAGCTCTGTTTAAGTTAGCACCAACTTTGTAATATAACCCTTGGAGGGCCAAGGTTGCTGAACACCTTACATACATGGTCATATGAGGGATCTTTAAGAAAGCCAAAGACACGGTCTTATTGTTTGTAAAAATAAACGCTTAAACGAAGAAAAAAAATCTTATGAAATTGAATAAATTAAGTGGACGTGATGCAATGTTTAAATGTTAAACACATTGAGTTCATGGCATGATGTCAGATTTGTGCTTTTTTTCACAACGTTAAATTTACAGAATATCACCACCAAATATCAGCTATTGGCCAGAAAAGCTGCCGACAATCGGTATCTGCCCTGAAAAAATGATATCGGTCTATCCCTAGTTGCTGCACCTCTCGTGCAGGGATGACGTCCTTGGCCACCCTTTCTGGGTGATTGCAGTCTGATTTGCATGTGGAGCATTCATCCCTGTAATGGCACAATTGAGCTAAAACCTTATGAGACCTGAGCGGGCCCCACCGTAAAGCAGGCCATTAGTGCCGTTGCTCGTTCTCAGGACCCTCACAAACCTCTTCCTTTCTCACTAGAATTATTTTAGAGCTCCAAAGCTTGGTAAAAAGCTCATAGAAATATTCTGCCAAAATGGACTTTAAAAACTTCCATGAATATCTGCTTTTGAAGACAGAAGTTTTGAAAAAGAAATGAAGAAAATAAAATATGAAAAAGATGGGAGGAAAAATCTCCAAAGGACCATTTATGAAAAATAGGTTATATAAACATTCTTTCAGATAAATATATCCAAGTTAAACCCTTTATTTAGCCCTTGTGGCCAAAGAGTATCCAACCTGAAAATCCATTCTTTTTCCTTCCTCTTTAAACGCAAGGACCTGTCGTCCCCCCCCCCAGATCAATTCTGCCTGTTCGTATAGTAGACTTATGTTGAGTGATCCTCTCCTTGACTTTCCTTGTGGTCTAGCCAACATATACGAGACCACAAAGACACTTTATAAAAAGGTAGACCACTTTTGAAGACACATTCCAAACAGCTTGCCAAAGCAAACAAGGACTTTATGAACTTTTCTTGAGAGGAAACAAAAAGCAAAACTAATTTAGTTAGTAAAACATCAGGTTCAATCTGATCCTCAAGCCTGAGACCAGTCTCCCAGGTACTCATACATGCCATTCAATGACAAAAATAAAGATTTTATAGTATTCTGGTGCCAGAACAAGACAGCAAGAGGTTATTAAATAAGTCCCGACACAATTTTACATTAGTTCTGTGATCAGGTTATATAGACAATGAAACACTCCATAAATATCATGTTTTCATGACTTTACATTTTACTTGCCTTCTTTTTCAGGACGTGTGCCAATCCATCATTTGTATTTATTGGTAGATATAAAGATTCATCAACGTGTGAGCCAAGTTCTCGACATCTGCATTAGAACAAGCATGCGTGCATTACAAAACAGACATAAATTTTGTATTTAACGGTTTCAAAACCACTGCATATTTCACTTTAGACACAAACTTAATCTAGATCTTGGAATATTGGGGGGGGGGAAAGAAATGGTGGAGCCTGTTGATTTCCTCGATTATCCACACACAAAAAAAAAATAATCCAGATACCGCGTGTTTTTTTTTTTTTTTTTTTTTAATTAAGAGAGAATCAGTCGCATCAGCAGAGCAAAGCCGACAGGTTCATTAGGCATATGCTGAAAAGTAGGATTGTGGGATCCAGTCTGCAGAGTCTACCCGGGGCAGGGCGAAATGCATTTGTTGATTTATTATTATTGAATTTCATTTAATTTTTTTAAAATCAAAATTTTCGTTATTATGAAGGAGATAAGATTACAGACATTGAAAAAGTAAACCAGCAGAAAGTACATAAAAAAATAACAGTACACAGGAGAGGAACATTCTAATAACACAGGACATTTAGCAGGTACTCACAAATACAAACAACAGACAAAAGGGTGGCGTTTCTAATCTGGATCCTTTGTAACGGCCGAATGCTACTGCTCTACACTTAGTCCAGAGAGTGGTCACTTTTTTGGAGGATCTGGGGATTTCTCCCATTCATACGCTTTGTGTACTAATGCGATGCCACGTTTTATGTACGAGTCTATGATATTGTGTAAATATAAATTTTTATTCATTTGCACTATGTGGTACAGGAGATTTTTGTATTGCATAAACACAAACGTATATTATTCACCTGTTGTGCAATAACACTAAATTGCAGTTGCTTTTTTTGTACTATTTGTATAGAGTGACAATTGGTAGATATCACTGCATGTTATTTAGCTCTGGGTTTTTACACTTTTGTTTTAATTTTATGCTTTTGTCTGAATATGTACAAACTGGTGAAATGTTGCAGACCAATCCTACCAACAAATCCAGGATGCGACAGGTCGGCTTCAACCCAGTGAAAAACGGCATAGACTATACACACAGACAGAAACATCTAGCATCTCCCAAAAGGTCATTGATACAGCTTTACAAGATACAATTTCTATACATATTTTGAAAGCAAACGTGTCAGGTTACAAAATAGACTTTACAGAAGCAGATTTCAAAGTGTGATGAATGCCATTTTATGTGGCGCTTTAAGCCCTGTTCTGTGAGAGTATGGATCTCTTATCACCCCTTTCACCAGACTCTGTCAAGAAAATAATTTACTTCCATGGGAAAGTACAATGAACCTCCCAGAGCTGATAAGCCTTTTAAATCGCACGTGCACAAAAAGTACCAGAGACCAATGAATGTATTTACTAGAACTGTGAAACATTCCTCTATCACTGAAGAAATAAAAATCAGAAATGGATACAGCCTTCACGTCTATTACTAGAAATGAAAACCATACAGATTAAGCTTCTAGTTAGAATGTACGGAATGCTGAGGTTTCACAACAAATTGTTTCATTTTTATACTAGGTGTTAAGACTGCCCGGAGGGCAGTCTATTGTTGTACAGGATCTGGATGCTCGGCGCTCCCAATGATCTGGCTGCTCTCGGTGCTCCCCAGGATCTGGCTGCTCAGTCTGTACTACTCCTGTGTGTGTGTCCTCTTCAGTCACATGGGGGTGTGAGCAGCCTCATGGAACCCGTAGTAAGGGGCAAGGGCCGGACATTCCCTGCACATCCTCAGCTTCTCACACTCACCATCTCCTGCAGCAACACGGGGGGGGGTGACATCACAGCTCATGTGACTGGCTGCAGGGCTCACGTGGTGCTGGCGGATACGGAGCTGTGAGCAGGTGGCTGATGGCCGAGAGAGGGAGAGGCGCCTTGCGTGTGCCTCTTCAACACATCAGCTTTCCCCCCTCCCCCTTGTGCACACCGGCAGTTTTTTTTTTTTACAAGCCCCTTCGCACATGCACATTGTGACCAATGACAGCGACAGACACAAACTGCTTTATTATTATAGATCTGCAGAATGCCTTTCATTAACAAACGAACTGTAAGCATGTTGCTCTGGACCACACTGTCTTATGCAACAACAAAAAGCAAGAAGGCAAGTGGCATTTAAAAGAAGATTAGAGAAAAAAATATATCTTAACACAAGCCGTCAAGAAATTGTTTTAACTGTGCATCCGGATGGTATAGATCAGTGACAAAGTCAGCCAATGTTGGCCTATAGTCTAGCTGAGCACAGACTGATTTTGTGTGGGTTAAAACACACTTTTGGTCCTTCATTGTATCATAATATGTCCTATAAATTTGCATCATACTTGGGACTAGATTCTTTTAGCCAATATTTTTTTTTTGGGGGGGGGGAATATTGGCTGCCTGCAGCCCATATAATTTTTTTGAAATAAATCGGCTTATTCAGTTAAGAAAATTTGGTGTGAGCTGAATTCCGTAAAATGACCCCTTTAAAAAGAGATATAGGGCAGGATAAAAGCCCTAAAAAACAGAACGTGAAAACATCTGCATGGATGCAATTTCCATGTTTCACGGTGAATTCCAGATTTACATATTTTAATCTGAAATCCCAGAAACAGGAGTCTTCCAGTAAATAAAACTAAAATGTTGATGTACGGCTTTGTGTTATAACATAAATGTTAAATGTACGGACTAACTGGATTTAAAGTCACAGATTTTTTTTTTTTTTGCATTAAAAATGTGCAAAGAAAAATGCGGAACCTAAATTAATTTGACAGTGAAAAGTTGAGCTCCACCAACAGCAGTAGCTCTCATCTGTTTGTTTCTGTACAGAAGTAATGGATGTAGAACGCAATAGAACATCTGGTTTTATTTTTTTTATCCTAGTTAATATTTTATCTTGCCCCCCCCCCCGCACCTGACATTCCAATACGACATGGATAACCAGTTGGTCTTTGATCCTGATTGACATTTATGTGATATGACATAAACCATGGTTGGCCAAAGAAAGATAACGAAGCTTTAAATATTTTACTTCTCTTGAAAAGACACATCTTCTAGAAATTGGAGTATTCATGAAAAACTCCTTGATAACCGCTCTGGTCAGGTGCTTTTAAACTTCTGATAAAGCTGGCCAAGGCCTGACTTATGAGATGGAGACATTAACCAGCCTGGTTTGTTGATAATGGCTGATTCTGAAAACTAACATGCAAAAATAAATGCTAACTAAGGCTAGGGACAGATGAGCGCATTTTCTGCGGCCACCGTCAAAATGTACGTCGATGCGTGCGCACGCATTTTTTGACGGAATACGCTTAAGTGGTCAGACGATGCGCAATTCTGGACGTATTTCATGACGGTGGGGTAAAAAGAAGTCTAGGGAAATCCGGCTGTTTGAACGTTATGTAGGCCGCACACTAGCAGCGTCTGACGTCTCCTAATCACGCACACACGCTGCCATGCGGCCGCAGCGCACTCTGTACGTCAGTAGCAGCGGTTTCACGTTCTGAGAAAAATGCGTTCATTTGCTGGTTGCGTGGTGTCGGCGCACTTTCGTACGCACGTACTGCGTATATTGGCCGTCATTGGCCGTTATGTGCTGCTACTGCCGCCGTGAATTAGTGCGTCTGCACGCGCGTTCCGACTGCCCCACTCTGACCCTAGCCTTACACATACAGGACTCCTTGAGACCTGATGGTTTCTGTTTCCATACATAGCACAAAAAATAAGCTGCTGTAAAGTCTCTGGGGATTATGTTGTCAATCAAACCCATGTGGAAAATCTTTGAAAATAATGCCGTAAATATTCTACCAACTAAAAAGAAATGTAATGGAGATAGCAGTTCTGGTATGCTGTCTGCATATCATCGGCCATATTTCACGAATTCCCCGAAAATAAGACCTAGTACAATTTTTGATAATCGCTAAAGTATAAGACCTACCCTCAAAAGAAGACCTAGTTGTGATCATTCCCAAAGCTGGTGGTGGCATAAAAGGTAAGTTGAAGAGCCATGGGAGAGAATCAACGTTACCTGCGCCAGCGAGGCGGCAGCGGAGGGAGCAGAGCCGTATAAGCCGATGCTTCCTTGAGCATTGGCTCCTTTCACAGGCGGAGTGATTACCAGATGTACACCAACTGTGAGGAATCGATAGCGAAAGTGCATCGCTCATTCTGGCCAGCGATCGGTTACCAAATTGCTCTTGAAAAGATACGGCACCCCTGATTGCCACTCACTCCGGTCTTGTAAGTCTTCTATTGATATTATTAGTATCGGTATGGTATACATTTGAATAAACGTACAGTATATTTTTGTACATGGATACCGATAGAGATATATAGATATATATATATATTATATATATATATATATATATATATATATATATATATATATCCTACCCTGAAAAGAAGACCTAGTGTTTTATTGGAGCCAAAAAAAATATAAGACAGGGTCTTATTTTCAGAGAAACACAGTAGAATATCCACCCCACACGGGACAATAAATTCTTATTGGCTTTATTTTATTTTAGAACACATGAAAACCGTTTTTCCCCTAATAGTAAAAGCAAAATGGCAACTTGTTGTATAGGTTTTGCTTTCAAAGTAATTGAATCAGACAGAGCAACGCTCGAGATCCAAAATACAATATCCCATGGCTCCCTGTGGTTTGACAATGAACGTGCTTAACAGGCACCATATACAAAAGAAGTGTCAGGAAGATGGAGGCGATCAGCATGTGGAAAGAACATGTAAAGAAGTTGTGTGTTTCATGCTCACCACAGAACTATTCAAAGGCATTCATGAAAGCAGAAACCCATGTGGACACTTAATAATAAAATGAGGATGAAGGAGGCATGTCTTGAGAATGAGCTCACATTTTTCAAGACTCCTGGAATCACAGTGATTCCCTGAAATCCTACAAGAGTAGTGTGGAGGAATAAGGGAACGGGACACCAACACAAAGTTGTTCAAAGGGTCTTGAACCCATTATAGGCCCTGTTCACACTGTGCGATTTAACGCGTGGATTTTGTCGCGACGTCGCGCTGTGTAGCTTCTCCAATGCATTTCAATGGAGCTGTTCACATCTTGCCGTGCGACGTCGCATGTTGGAGAAGCATGTCGCTGGTACATGACCCTTTTTTTGCGATTTGTATTGGTGGGGCTTTGCAAAAATCGCACAAAACAGCAATGTCGCGCGACATTATCGCACCATGTCGCGAATATAAAAGTCGCGCGATTTTCAAATCGTACAGTGTGAACAGGGCCTTAAACCACATTAATTTCATAGACAAAGGGTAGACACTATAGAATGGAGCAAGTCACAACCTCACCAATGAAAGAAAATTTCCATAGAGGTTCACTGGTTTTTGTTTTTTAACGGGACAATGTCGGTGCAAAAGCACATTACTTCAAGAGAGAAAAGGAGCTTAGAATAGTAAAAGGTAAAGCAGATATTACAAATAATCACATCAATGCTTCAGTCTATAATTGACATTCCACAACCAACTGTTCTGTATAAGCCATTGCTCGCTCTTGCTGGGAATGTTGCGTCTTCCCATTGTGGTATGTTACAGTCTAGGATGACACTTCATAAAATAATATTGAAAGATTTAAAAAAAAACAACACAAATGTGTTGCAGTTATAGTACTTACTTTTCCACCCAAAGGACAGACACTAGTTTGACTTTAGACTTGATTGCTTTATCCCATGTTGCCTGATGGCCATCTTTAAAAACAACATGTGTAACCAGTTTGTTGAATGTTTTGGAGATCTGTTTGGAAACCGTGAAAGCATTAACAGCGACATACCATAAAACCAGAACAAACCTGTAGAGAGTTAAAAATTACGGAGGCTACATGGAAGAGGCAACACTGGAGAACTACAGCTAGGGACAATGCTTGCCATACTTTTTAGGTAGACTGGGACCATCGGTGCAAGAACCCAAGAAAAATGTAGGGTATGGGGAGGAGGGGGGTAGTTTTCTCACTGTAAGGTCTCCCACTCACCATGCAGCAGTCGGCCTACTGTTAGCATGCTGACTGACATGTCAATCTGCCAACATCACCGCTGAGAGCTAATCGCACACTGTTGTGCTAGAGCGCAGTTAACTGAACACTTGAAAGTATTTATGAGATTCTATACCCTTACGCCCAGGATGCGAAGTAGTGTAAAATACCAGCGATCTGCTTTTGACTTTATATTTAGCTAGGTTATTATAATAGAGCTAGCTCTGCCCATGGAGGGTGAAAGATGGTGGCAACCAATGCTGGGACAGGATAAGTAGCAGCTGCAATATCTCAGAGGAGGAGATACTGTACTGATCCTTAAAAGGGCCACTATCATCAAAAAGTGAAATGTCCTTATTTTATTTATGTTCTGTTGCTGATAGCTTGGTTTTTTTTCTTCTAAAGAAAATATTTTACTCTGTGTCACTGGGTGCATACATTTTGTGATCATTTTTGTTGTTACCTAGTTACATAGGCTGAAAAAAGACATGCGTCCATCGGGTTCAGCCTCTCCCACATAACCTACTGCTGTTGATCCAAAAAGCAAAAAACCCGGTCTGAAATATGCAACATACCGGGAAAAAAATTCCTTCTTGACCCCAGAATGGTGTCAGATTTCTCCTTGGATCAAGAAGCTTTTACCCACATATTAAAGATTATAACCCTTAATATTCTGTGTCTGCAGGAAGTCTCCAGTCGTTTTTTAAAAGTCTGTACAGACTCTGACCCAGCCACCTCAACAGGCAGAGAATTCCACAGCTTTATTCTCACCGTAAAATAACCCTTCCTATGCTTTAAGCTAAATTTTCTTTCTTCCAGTCTAAATGGATGACCCCTTGTCCTATGTATAGTCCTGTTAATGAATAGGTTATCAGACAATGGTTGATAATGGCCCCGTATATATTTATATAAGGTTATCAGATCCCCTGTAAACCGCCCCCTTCCATCACAGTATCTTTACATCACTTGCTCCCAGGGTGGATTTGATTTAAATCAAGTCGATTTAAATCATGATTTAAATCACTAATAAAAAGGCTTGATTTAAATCAACTCGATTTAAATCATAATTTTTAAAGAGCAGCTGCCATCTCTATCCCGCAGCGGCTACCGTAGGTAGAGGAACTTCATTAAAAAATTGCCAAATTGGATCTCTTTTACGGCCTGCTGCCATTATAGGTTTTTTTCCTTCAAGGAAAGAATGTGATAAACCTCAGGTCATACACACAAAAAGATCCAAAGACTTGTCTGTCTGTGGCTGTGCAGTATTGTGCTCAGAAAGTTTCACTTTCATTTTGTAGTACTGCTTGTCTGCTTGCCACTTCTTCCTCACACTTAGTTTCACTTTCTTCTTGTGCAGATCTATTCCACTCCAAACAATCAGAAAAATATTGTTTCTATTCTATTCACTGAACTTCTTGAAACTTAGCACTGAAGGAGTTGATTCTGTATTCATAGGTTTGTAGAAGTTAGGATTAGGTGTTTTTCTCAACTTTGTTCAGGTTATCACATTTTTGCTGTGAAGAAGAGGCATGTGATCTCTGCTGAGTCAAATTCAGTTTTGAGAACTGCAAAAGTAAACCAAGCATCTGTGATAATATCTTGTAGGCAGAGAAACTGCCCAATACTCTTACAAAAACCTCTGGAAGAGCATGACATTGTGAATGGATTAATGGAATTTATTTACCAAAAAAATTAAACATACAGCCTTATTCTACATAATTAAAAAACGAATCTTTATTTCATGATGGAATAACCTTTGGATGGTAATATATTTTCCTCAAAAAGCATTTATTTAAAAAAATCTGATTTAAATTAAAAAAATCCGATTTAAATAAAAAAAAAATCAGATTTTTTTGATTTTTTTAAAAAAATCATTGATTTTTATCCACCCTGCTTGCTCCTCACTGTGTGTCATTGGCCATAGAATGGAGTCTATGAGTCGTTCACTGACTCATATCATTAGATCGTGTGGGATGTATTCAAAGGACACCACCAGCGCGTTTTTTTTTTAAACTCCATGTTTTAGCTCATTCGGCTGCTAGCGCTTATCTGGATTGGCATACAGAACACAATACACCCCCTGCTGCCTTATCTAAAACATTCCCTCATCTACAGCATTAACTGTTAAAGCACAGACACAAAATAACATTTTTGCATGGATTTTTGTAAATGTTGCATCATGGGAAAAATCCACAAAAATGGAAATGGCAGATATATTTATTTTTCTTTCATTTTTACATGCAATTATTTCAAACAGAAAAAAAATATCTGCAGCATGTGTTTTATTAGATGGCTTTGTTTGTAATGCACAGGTAATCTAGTTACAGCCTATGTAAGTGGTAGTGTCCCTTAAGGCTGGTGGCACACAAACAAACATTTTGCGTCCGTTTGAACGTACTGTTTGCCGTCCGTCGTAGCTTTATAAAAAGGAGTCAATTAAACACACCACATTAAGCACCTGCGCACTTGTTCATGGACGGGCAAAGCATAAAGCCACGAACACAAAAATAACAATCGATGTGAAAAAGCTAAAACGGACGCAGAAACAACGCCACCATGTATTTTCATAGGGCATGGAGACAGACGATACGGACGCACTACTCACAATATCTCCAGTGAAAAAGTGCATTGTAACAGACGCAGTACAGTATGCTCGTGTGCCGCCTCTCTTCGAACATTACAGCAAAAGTGAACCTGGTCAGAAAAAAATTCACTTTAATGACCTGAGAAATTCAGTAACTTTAGACAGTACACTAAACCAGGGGTCAGCAACATTGGCCCTCCAGATGTTTAGGATATTTCCAATGATGCTCAGCCAATCTAGGGCCCTATTCCAAAGTTGGTGTAAACTTATCCAGAGCTGTTGTAAAACTTAACACCTCCATAGAACACAATGGCTCTGGCAAGTTTACAATAGCTGTGGATAAGTCAACACGAACCATGGAACAGGGCCCCTAAGTGTTGTTGAGAAACATGGTACATGTATTTCTAAAACGTCTGGAGGACCAAGGTTGCCGAATCTTGCACTAAACCATAAAATCCACCCCATCCGACCAACAAATCCCCAATCCCCAGCACACAACGTGCAGATATCTAGGAGGAGAACGTGTGGTGGACCAAAAGTTGCTCATCAGAAAAGAGGACTTTGGACCACTGAGCAACAGACCAGGTCTGTTTTTCTTTAGCCCAAATAAGACGCTTCTGACGTTGTTTGTTGTTCAGGAGCAGCTTGACAAGAGTAATACGACATTTGAAGCCCATGTCCAGGATTCGTATGTGTGTGGTGGCTCTTGATGCACTGACTCCAGCCTCAGTCTACTCCTTGTGAAAGTTCCCAACACTTTTGAATGGCCTGTTCCTGTCAATCCTCTCCAGTCTGGAGTCATCCCTGCTTTGCAGGTGTTATGGCTGAATTAGCTGATTAGAGTGGGACACTGAGCCTAGAATATTGTACCTTTTCACAATATTCTAATTTTCTGAGATTGTGGATTTGGAGTTTTCATGAGCTGTAAACCATAATCATCACAAATCACAGCTTGAACGATCTCATATACAGTCAGGTCCAGAAAAATTGGGACATTGACACAATTCTAACATCTTTGGCTCTATACACCACCACAATGGCGTTGGAATGAAACAAACGTGACGCTAAGCACGACAACCACCTGGTAGATTGGTGGATATAATGCTAGGTAGTCTCCTGTCCCTGTCTACTTGCATACTGATCCTTACTGCTCTTGCAGGAGCCCAACAACAATTAAATTCAATCTGGTCATAATCTGGAGCAAATGCAAAGGAATTTTCTTCAATGGAAAAAAATATAATTTGCAAATTGGATCCAGAAAGTGCCCCCAATTTTTCAGGACCTTGGACTTGCCAGCCAAGGTGCCAGTGCTGTGTGAAAAGCTTGGGATTCTTTCTTTTTTTTTTTTTTTTACAGAAAGACTGCGCTCCAGCTGTATACATGTAGTAACACTTTTTGGCCAGCAATGGCAAGATCTCTAAAATGTAATTTATGAAAGATGCCTTAATTTTTACACTGTCTGCAACAGAAAGTGGTTTTCTATAATACCACCGCGTCCTGGCAGTGGGTTTATGGAGAACAACTTGGTAGTGAAGGGTTTAAGCACAGTGAATGTATATATATTCTATACAAGCAGGTCCAGAAATATTGGGACATCGACACAATTCTAACTTCTTTGGCTTTATACACCACCACAATGGAGTTGGAATAAAACAAACACAATGTGCTTTAACTGCAGACTGTCAGCTTTAAATTGAGGGTATGTACATCCAACTCAGATGAACGGTGTAGGACTTACAGCAGTTTGCAGAGGTGTCTCCCACTTGTTAAGGGACCAAAGGTAATGGGACAATTGGCTTTTCAGCTGTTCCATGGCCAGGTGTGTGATATTCCCTCATTACCCCAATTACAATGTGCAGATAAAAGGCCCAGAGTTCATTTTAAGTGTGCTATTTGCATTTGGAATCTGTTGCTGTCAACTCTCAAGATGAGATCCAAAGAGCTGTCACTATCAGTGAAGCAAGCCATCATTAGGCTGAAGAAACAAAACAAACCCATCAGAGAGATAGCAAGAACATTAGGCATGGCCAAAACAACTGTTTGGAACATTCTCAAGAAGAAGGAACGCACCGGTGAGCTCAGCAACACCAAAAGACCCAGGAGACCACGGAAAAGAACTGTGCTGGGTGACCGAAGAATTCTTTCCCTGGTGAAGAAAACAACCTTCACAACAGTTGGCCAGATCAAGAACACTCTCCAGGAGGTAGGTGTATGTGTGTCAAAGTCAACAATCAAGAGAAGACTTCACCAGAGTGAATACAGAGGGTTCACCACAAGATGTAAACCATTGGTGAGCCTCAAAAACAGGAAGGCCAGATTAGAGTTTGCCAAACAACACCTAACAAAGCCTTCACAGTTCTGGAACAAGATCATATGGACAGATGAGACCAAGATCAACTTGTACCAGAGTGATGGGAAGAGAAGAGTATGGAGAAGGAAAGGAACTGCTCATGATCCTAAGCATACCACCTCATCAGTGAAGCATGGTGGTGGTAGTGTCATGGCGTGGGCATGTATGGCTGCCAATGGAACTTATTCTCTTGTATTTATTGATAATGTGACTGCTGACAAAAGCAGCAGGATGAATTCTGAAGTGTTTCGGGCAATATTATCTGCTCACATTCAGCCAAATGCTGCAGAACTCATTGGACAGCGCTTCACAGTGCAGATGGACAATGACCCAAAGCATACTGCAAAAGCAACCAAAGAGTTTTTGAAGGGACAGAAGTGGAATGTTATGCAATGGCCAAGTCAATCACCTGACCTGAATCCCATTGAGCATGCATTTCACTTGCTGAAGACAAAACTGAAGGGAAAATGCCCCAAGAACAAGCAGGAACTGAAGACAGTTGCAGTAGAGGCCTGGCTGAGCATCACCAGGGATGAAACCCAGCGTCTGGTGATGTCTACGCGTTCCAGACTCCAGGCTGTGATTGACTGCAAAGGATTTGCAACCAAGTATTAAGAAGGGAAAGTTTGATTTATGATTATTATTCTGTCCCATTACCTTTGGTCCCTTAAAGGGATACTCCAGGCAACATAACCACCTAAGCTTTTTTAGTATGCCCTTGTCTGTCCCCCCCCCTCCCTCCACTCAGCCCATCGGCTGAAACCGCTGAAAACAGCTGAGAGACGCGGAGGACTTTACTCCACCCTCCCAGCTGTCAGTCAGCAGAGCGGGATTCATATTTCCCGCTTCTGCCGACTATTGCCGAGTAGGAGACTTCATCGCGCTTTCAGCCCGATGAAGTCACCAACTCACCGCAGTAGCTGGCAGCAGCGGCTGAGGATTAGTGTTACGCGCATCCTCTTGCATGCAACACTAATCAAAGAAGATGGAGCCGGGAGGAAGCCTGCTGATTGGCTGGCTTACGTGAGAGGTGCGCATGCGCGCTGCTCACGTAAACCATTAGCCAAGTGAAAGAGTTAGAAGGACGGGAGCAGAAGAGGAGGGAGGGGAGAATAAAAAAAAATAAAAAAAAAGACGCCGTTGAAAACAAGTGGATTTTAGGGTATTACAGTAATAAAAAAAATAAAAAAAAATACCTACCTAGCTATTGAGGGAATAGGTATATTTTAATGTAAAAAAACAGGGGGGGGAATTTTGCTTAGAGTGTTCCTTTAACAAGTGGGAGGCACATCTGCAAACTGCTGTAAGTTCTACACCGTTCACCTGAGTTGGATGTACATACCCTCAAATTAAAGCTGACAGTCTGCAGTTAAAGCACATTGTGTTTGTTTCATTCCAACTCCATTGTGGTGGTGTATAGAGCCAAAGATGTTAGAATTGTGTCGATGTCCCAATATTTCTGGACCTGACTGTTTTAGTTTCACCTTTTAAGTTGCATTACTGAAATAAATGAACTTTTGCACGATATTCTAATTTTTCAAGTTTCACCTGTACTTAAAGTGGCATTAAACCCTCAGATTTTCTAACATAAAACAGTACTGTAATCCGATGTAGTTTTCCTTTTGTTTCTTTTAAATCCTCATCTCTAATCAGGCTTGGCAGGACTTCCTGCTTTCAGGTTACCACCGCTTCTCTGTAATGCCTCATGGTGTAAGCGTTTTCACCCAGAACTACAAGAGGACGTCCTGCAGACATCCACATGTTGTCTGAACGTGCGGTGTTCTTTTTTTTCTGTTCTGCGGATTTTCTTAATCACAGCTAGGTATTTTTTTTTAAACAAACTTTATTGCTTATGTATTATCATAAACATTCTATTCATTGCATTGTGAACTGTGCAATGAATAGGTTGTTTATGATAAAACATAAGCAATAAAGTTTTAAAAAAAAATACCTAGCTCTGATTAAGAAAATCCGCAGAACAGAAAAAAACCAAAAAAAAACACAGCACGTTCACACAGCAGTTGTCAATCACAAGTGGGCGGGGATGTGGAGGTCTGTAGGACGTCCTCTTGTAGTTCTGGGTGAAAACGCTGACACCATGAGGCATTACAGAGAAGCGGTGGTCATCTGAAAACAGGAAGTCCGGCCAAGCATGATTAGAGATGAGGATTTAAAAGAAACAGAAGCAAAGAGAAGGAAAACTACATTGGATTACAGTAAGGCTCACATTATAGTACTGTTTTATGTTAGAAAATCTGAGGGTTAAATGCCACTTTAATATATATGTAAGACATACATATTCATGTGCCATTAAAGTATTGTTTAGATTCAAGAGATATATATATATATATATCTCTCAAATATACTGGGTCACATTTTTCTTCCTAGGAACTGCTGAAGTTCATCCCCCAGTGCTTTCATTCACGAAGACAAGGGATGCACACTACAATGTCAAGTTGAAAGCCTAGGAGCGTTAACATCTTTCTTTCCTGGATATTCAGCATGTAAAAGACAGCACACACTCTGTATATATATTCACTGATTGACACATACATTTATTTTCCTGACTCCTCGCAGAGCTCATGGTACCATCACATTTATGTCACGGATTTGAATTGAAAATTAGTATTGTGCATTGCTGGACCAAGCAGGTGAAGACTCATCGACAGAGATGTAACCTGGGCAATATAAGAGGCTGAAGCTACACAAAATAATATTCTTGGAAGATTTTATAAGCAGGTACAGAATCAGCAGAGTAAAGGACTAGCTGGATGACCAGAAAGCACGCTGTGCTGAAGGAAAAGGTTTAATAATATTGAACTGGCTGCAAATTAAAATCTGAATTGAAAAAAAGAACAATGCACTGCTGCTGGGGAGCTCAGTTCCAGAGCCTGAGAAAATATGTATTTTAGCCTTCCTGGCCTCATTAAGAAATAATTGTTGAATATTTAAGTACCACTACTCTGCTCTATTAGAGGGATTAATGGGACTATTTAAAATTTAATGGTTATACGGGTTACTTGGCAGCCTTTCCTGAGCCCTGATGGTAGGAGTAATCCCAGCTACTTTATTCGAAAATGTTAAATCACTGTTTTTACTTTGCTCCAATCACAAAAAAAACTTTGCATATTTTTAGATGTTCCTACATAGATTTTTCTCTAATAGCATTGAAACGTTGAATATACAGTATATAAAAAGCACAATATAAATCACATGTAAAGATATTATGTTTTTCAACAAAACAGCTGCTGTTATAATACAAGCAAGACCCATGAGTGCTGTCTTAGGCCGGGTGCACACTAGCGCTTTCTTCTGCGCACTAGCGTGCGTTAAAAAGGACGCACTTTATGACGGAAGAGATTGGTAGACGCCAGACGATGCGTTAATTTTGATGCACGTTGAAAAAACTGAACGCAGCTATTCAAGTGCGCAGGCGCGCTCATTTGACGTTCATCAGCACGCAGCGTCAATCCTAGAGCAAAAGCCTTGGTGTTTTCATGACGGACGTCTTCAGCACACGTTATGCGCATACTATGTGTGTTCTTCTCTATCCGCGTAATTATATGCTATAAAGAGCGTCACACACGGTAGTGCGCAGAAGAAAACGCTAGTATGCACCTGGCCTTACAAGACTGTGTGGGTATGCGAAAACATATACAAAAAACACACAATTAAGTGCATCTTTGAAGATCTAAAAAACCTTTATGTGTTAATGGAAATTTAAGGGGTTTATTCACTAACCTCCGAATTGGATCCAAATTGAACTGGACAGTGAATTTCACCATTCATGCAATTCATCTATTTCACAAATCTGTTGATTTGCCAATTTACTAAGTGCGTGCTCTGCTTTCCCGCTAAGGAGTCAGAAAGGGACTCCCCCCTCGGCCGGGCAATCCCTATGACGGAGATACTTTGGTCCAAAGGACCCCCTGTATTTCCTGAACCATGTCATGTAGAGGACCATGCATTCTACTGTTGGAAAGGACAGAGGCCTTTCCAATGATGGCATGTATGACTAGGTTTGTAAAAATGAAAGTCCTTTTTTTTCTAATGCAGCACTATTCACTTTTCAACAATAACGTGAACGATGATGCTGCACTAACTTACCTTCTAATTTCCCATGATTCCAGCAAATTTGAAGGCGATGGCACAATGCATTATTACTAGGGTTGCACCGATACCGATACTAGTATCGGTATCGGGGCCGATATTGGGTACTGCAGGAGTACTTGGTACTCGTGCAGTACCCCCGATATTTTTTCCGATACCGGAAGCCGGCATTGAGCCGGCTTCCGGCATCCGAGGGGCTGCGGCGGCTGTCCGAATGCTCTATCGGCATTCGGACAGCCGGCCCGCACTCTCCGCAATACATACCTTCCTGGGCGCCGCCGGGGAATGTCTCCACGCGCGCGCTCGTTGGAAGGACCCCAGCCGCGACTACGTGATCCCGGCTGGGGTCCTTCCAACGAGCGCGCGCGGAGACATTCCCGGCGGCGCCCAGGAAGGTAAGTATTAAACACACTGAGCAGCTGCAGGGCCTGTCTGAATGCTGATAGAGCATTCGGACAGGCCCTGCAGCTGCTCTCCGCGACGATACTTACCTTCCTGGGCGCCGCCGGGAAAGTTTCCCCGCGCGCGCTCGTTGGAAGGCCCCCAGCCGGGATCACGTGGTCGCGGCTGGGGTCCTTCCAACGAGCGCGCGCGCAGAGACATTCTCGGCGGCGCCAGGAAGGTAAGTATCGTCGGGGGGGGGGGGCGGTCCATGAGCTGGAGGCAATATCCATGATGGGGCATATCCATGATGGGGCATATCCATGATGGGGCATATCCATGAGCTGGGGGCATATCCATGAGCTGGGGGCAATATCCATGAGCTGGAGGCAATATCCATGAGCTGGAGGCAATATCCATGAGCTGGAGGCAATATCCATGAGCTGGAGGCAATATCCATGAGCTGGAGGCAATATCCATGAGCTGGAGGCAATATCCATGAGCTGGAGGCAATATCCATGAGCTGGAGGCAATATCCATGAGCTGGAGGCAATATCCATGAGCTGGAGGCAATATCCATGAGCTGGAGGCAATATCCATGAGCTGGAGGCAATATCCATGAGGGGGCATATCCATGAGCTGGAGGCAATATCCATGAGGGGGCATATCCATGAGGGGGCATATCCATGAGCTGGAGGCAATATCCATGAGGGGGCATATCCATGAGCTGGAGGCAATATCCATGAGGGGGCATATCCATGAGCTGGAGGCAATATCCATGAGGGGGCATATCCATGAGCTGGAGGCAATATCCATGAGGGGGCATATCCATGAGCTGGGGGCAATATCCATGAGGGGGCATATCCATGAGGGGGCATATCCATGAGCTGGAGGCAATATCCATGATGGGGCATATCCATGAGCTGGAGGCAATATCCATGAGGGGGCACATCCATGAGGGGGCATATCCATGAGGGGGCACATCCATGAGGGGGCACATCCATGAGGGGGCATATCCATGTCGGGGCATATCCATGAGCTGGAGGCAATATCCATGTGGGGGCATATCCATGAGCTGGGGGGCATACTCATGTGTGAGCTGTGGGGGCATAATAACCCATGTGTGTGCTGGGGCATTATCCATGTGCTGGGGCAAATCCATGAGTGAGCTGGGGCAAATCCATGAGCTGGGGCAGTATGAATATATATATATATTATATATATATATATCGGGGGGGATATACATGTGAGCGGGGGCATTTTTATATGGTCTGTTCTTATTGGAAAGCGGTCACATGACATTAAATAAAAGTATCGGTACTTGGTATCGGTGAGTACTTTTAAAAAGTATCGGTACTCGTACTCGGTCTTAAAAAAGTGGTATCGGTGCATCCCTAATTATTACGCTTTCCAAGAGTGAGAGTGTGTGTCTCTCTCTCTCTCTCTCTCTCCGGGGGGGGGGGGGGGGAATGGACCAATGTGTAATTTGCTCTATCAAAAACACAAGCTGCTTTACCGCTGCAAGGAGAGCGGGAGTGCTGTGGACCCCTGTATTTCTATTCATTACACACCACAAAGTCATGCAGGAATGCCCAAAACATATCACCTGACTCCCGGGACAGGCAGTTCCAGATGCTGGGCAGGTGTTTTATTATTTTACATTTAGCCCTGCTGCGGGGAAACAGCAGGGTTTCCAAGCGGATACTGGATCGTTGGCTGCTCAGCAAACTCATGCGCTGAGCACAAAGTGCTTCTGGTATTCTGGACGCTCCACGCTGTCCTGTTGAGTCCCTGCTCAGTGCCGATCTGTCTCTAAGCAGGGGCTTCAGGCACAGTGGGCTGACCTGTCAGCCCAGCCCACTCTGTCCCCAGGCCGTGGGCGTCATCGCGAGTGTGCGCAAACATCACAAGCAGGGATTCCCTCCCGACTGGCAGGGGAATCCCACAGGAGATGCAGGGGTCCTTTGGATAAGTGAGGTATCAATAGAAAGGCCAGAGTCTGGCTTTTTCAATGATATCCAACATGACCACATAATGTTGAAATGTATAACATAAAAATATTACATATTTTTTTTAGTTCTAAAAGCAGCGGCACCCCCCCTCCCCCCCTATAAAAAAGTATTAAGAAATAGCACTGAACCAACTTATTTTTTAGCGGTATTCCCGAGTGTAACTCTGGGTTAAATTTCGCTACCGCGATCGGTAACCCCGAGCCACACTCGGGCTGTATACATACTCACCGCATCCTTCGCTCCCTCGCCGTCTCCGCAGTCACCTCCATGTGATCGTGGCAGCCAGCGACTTTGCTTACTGGTTCCGCTCCCTGCTAGTCACGCGACGCAAGGGTGCGGGACCAGGTGGCAAATTCAAAACTAAAAAAATATACAGTAAAAAACATTTTTTTAAATAAATTTTGCTGTGCAGTGGGTGCTGGGAATCCTGTCCAGATGTACACTCCTTTGCCAAAGTAATACTGGACTCGGGGTACCAAAAAATGTATATTTATTCCGAAAGCAACTTTACAGAAATAAAACGCGAATAAAAATCATTTCTATAATGTAATAAGGCTTTGCAATACAAGTTTCGCTGGTGCTTGCCCAGATCCAGAGAAACTTGTATTGCAAAGCCTTATTACATTTTAGAAATTATTTTTATTCGCCTTTTATTTCTGTAAAGCTGCTTTGAGAATAAATACACTTTTTTTGGTACCCCGTGTCCTGTATATTTCATTGGCAAAGGAGTGTACATCTGTACAGGAATCCCAGCACCCAGAGGAAAGAGGCATGTTTTTTGGTTTGATTATAAATTTATTTCCCTTATTTTGGATAATTATTTGTGGGATAATAAATTATTATTTCGTGGTTCAAACCTTCTCTGACTCCGTGTGTTTACTAGACTCTTACTTGCACGGATTTCAGTGAGTTATTCCTACAGAATAAAGGCTTACTATATAAAACACCACATTTCCTTTCTAAAAAAAATTGAAACGCTTTTAGACACAAAATTTTGAAAAAAATTAGACCACCAGGGAGGTTAAATATATTTTAACTATATTCTTATTAAATAAATTTTAATAAGATACTGCATTTTGATACAGGCTTTCATTTAAATTAATAAATAAGTATAATAATATAATTCAAATAAACAGCATAATTGTTTGAGTTTTATTGCTATGGAACTTGGTGATACAGTAATGCATGGTGTGTATGAGTGTGAGTCTTACGGCTTCGCAGCTCTGTGATACAGTAATGTGTGCTGTGTATGAGCGTGTCACAGACTTCCACAGCAATAAAACTCAAAGCCTACGGTGGTTCAGCAGTGATGGGGTTAAAGACAGTTTAACAGAGCCTGTTACAGCTATCTTGTGCTTTCCCTGGTGATTTGTTTACTCGGGACTGCCCCCTCTTTGTATTTTTGGATTATGTTTTTGTGCATGGGTTATCCCCATTGGCTGGACTGAGTGTGAATTTTTTTTGTCATTATTGTGTCCATTGGGCTTTTTTTTCTATGTTAAACATAGTATTTAAATTTATAATTTTAATGTATCATGCAGTAGGTCTAAAAACAATTTGCGCATCAAAACACTGCAAACATTTTTCAGTCAGGTGCAGAGATTGTACAAGATTTCCTCAAAACACTCAAAAAGGTGTTATTCGATAACAGCCGAACATGCCACCAAATTGCACCAGTGAATTTCCCCGTACGGTGCAATTTCATGGCAATTCAAAAAGCTGGCAATTCGCCAAATATTGCAAATTGCCAGCGAAATACGTTGCAATTCACCAACCTTCGGCCGCAGTGAAATCTCCCTTAGAGAAGCAATGGTTAATCTAGACAGAACCCTGAACAGCACCGAAATGCCCAGATTTTTGGTGCTTTCAACAGGTATAAACCGGCAAATCCCATAGTTTCAATGTAAAAATAAGTTACCGTTTTTATTCAACAGTTTATTCTTTTCATTTGCAGCAAAAAGTCTGATGAATTTTTTAGGCGACATTTTTGATTCCCATTTTTTTTTTTATTATTTTGTAACAGAACATTTCATTATTATTTATAGGATTTTTTTTTTTTACTATTTCCATGCATTTTTTGTTTTAAACTCTCTTTTTAAAATAGCGGGTTTTTTTCTTCTTTACCCTCAGTTCGGTGGCTGATTGGCTTTTTTTCAACGGATCATTGGATCCCTTTGGCGCACTTCAGGGACCCTGTGGTGAAATCTGAAGGGTCGACGAATTGAACTTGCCGATTTGCGCCGAACGAGGGCACCAAAATTTCAGTGCTCTGAATAACCCCCAAAGTGTTTGACATAAAATGTATAAGCCAGATCCTTTTCAAATGGACATTGCAAGCATCACACGAATCCAGGTTTATCTACCAGGGCAAAGAGTCAAATCTTCCAAATGTAGGTTCTAAACTTTCATAGTGGAAACTAAGCACTGCCAGCAAATTCCGTGCAAGGACGTACATGGCTTTCTGCAAAGTTATGATGTACCTGAAAACTTCAGAGAATTGCAGTGTGGAAACTTTTGTATGATGTTGAAGCCATACAGCCACTTATACTGGAACAAGTAGTGTTTATGGCATTAGAATAGCTTTTAAAATTAGCAAAAAAATATAGGGAGAATGCATAGATATCTTAAGCATGTATTTACCTTAGCCCCCAAATTAAGCAGCTGCTGTGAAAAGGTTTGGGAGTAATTTTCTGTCCTGTTTGATGACCACACTTCAACGTATGCAACGACACCTGGAACAGACACATGGATCATAAATAAGCTAGAGGATACACAGGAAGATGAGTATACTTGATGTTTTTGGTGGAGAGTTGTCAGGAAGACCTTTCAATTGGTTTTAACTATAAATAATAATACACTTATATAACCTTTTCCCAGAATATCCACTTATAAAAGGGGGAAAAAAATGTCTTATAAAAAAGGGACACTCTAGCCACCATAACTGAAGTAAACATAAGTGGTCAAGTATGTGTCCCTCTGTAAGGGTTCATATTGTAACAGATCTCAGTACCCCGACAGGGTCACATCTGCCAATCCCGCTTCCTTGCTGGATCCCCCTGTTCTCCCCAGCCAGACTCTCGTGCCTTTCGCCAGTCCTCAAAGCTCAAAGTCCGGGACATGTAGAGATCCTGCTAGCATCCCCCAGAAATAAGAGGAGGTTGTAGATCTGGGGTATTTCAGGGTTAGAATGGAACTCTTAATTGGGGACAGGCACGCATATTTATACAGTCAAATATATGGGTCGTTTACATACACAAAACCTCCCCTAGAAAATGTTTTGAGAGATTCTCATGTTTCTGTTCCTTCTGCTTCATGGAATGCAAAACATTAGATTAGAAATTACAGACAGTGAAATACACATTGCATAACATTTCTAAACGAGGCAGGACAATGGCAATCGTGACTGACAAACAGATAACAGTCTAAAACAACATAACGGGGCAGTGTTTGCCTGACAAAGAAGATTAACAACTCAAATATACAACGAATAAAAAGATACAAATGGAACATAACAATGGACAATAACATTATTCATGCATAACTCAGATTACATGCACTCAAGAGAGGGCAAGGAAATTAAACGGAACATCCGGCCTGCACCACCCAAATACAGCTCAAGGCCCATGCACGCCAAATCCAAATGACACACGCCACAAATATATTCATGTACTCTTTATGCACCATAAGCCTTCCCATTAAGATAAACACTCAAAGAATAATTTTCCTTAAACGGTATGTTTTTGCCTGGTACAGTTCATCGAAGTTTCCTTAGGACCCTAGACAGGCAGCTGACAGATCAATTCTGCGCATGCACGCACAGCTCCGATCATTCTGCGCAGGCGTAAAAGAACTTTGTGTAAATTGTGCAAGTCCCGAGCAAAGCACAATTTGCATTTCCTTTGCTACATAAGTTACGCAAACTACGTCGGAAGCCGCAGGGACTTCCACATTTTGGAAGCCGCTGAGCTGAAGGAGAGGAGCAGTGTGCGCCGAGGGAAAAAAGGTAAGTCATCTAAATTAAGAAAGAGAAAAAAAATAATTGTGCAGATTCCAGCAGCAGCATCTGTCCAATTATATAAGGGCATAAAAAGCAGCCCGGGGGGGGGGATATTTTTTATTGTGCAGTCTTGGTACATATTTCATATCGTCGAAAAATACAACTATAGTAGCCACCCTACGATTATTTTTACAGTTTCCTACACAAAAGGTTTAATTTTGCTTTTATATCCGCAGAAGCCCAGGGCATCTTTTATTTATTAGACAAAGGATGGTGCAGCTCCACACTATATGTATCCACCACCACGGCACCCCAGATAGCCAATATCAGGATATAGTGGTTTCCCCTGCACCAATATACACAGAATATAAAATATATAACCTGAATCGGCGCACACAATGCTTTCTGGGGTCCTAGGATCTCACATGTACATAGAAGAGAATAAACAATAATAGTATAACACCATAGGTAGCAATTGATGTGTTAATACAAGTAATCTCCCACTCACAAGCTCTAAGTGGGTCCAGGCGTGTGGGTAATTTATCTTCCAACTTCTCAGGTGACCCCCACCTTATTTGGGATTTCTTCTCCAGAATAAGCGCCCATGGGTTTTTTGGGAAACCCAAAGAAAAACCACTCCGTATCCAAAAAGATGGCACAGCTACAACAGGAACAGGAATTCAAAATAAAATTTATTTTAAAAACAATAACTCCAGAATGCGTTTCGCCGCTTAAAATCGCGGCTTCATCAGCTGGCTGATGAAGCCACGATTTTAAGCGGCGAAACGCGTTCTGGAGTTATTGTTTATAAAATAAATTTTATTTTGAATTCCTGTTCCTGTTGTAGCTGTGCCATCTTTCTGGATACGGAGTGGTTTTTCTTTGGGTTTCCCAAAAAACCCATGGGTGCTTATTCTGGAGAAGAAATCCCAAATAAGGTGGGGGTCACCTGAGAAGTTGGAAGATAAATTACCCACACGCCTGGACCCACTTAGAGCTTGTGAGTGGGAGATTACTTGTATTAACACATCAATTGCTACCTATGGTGTTATACTATTATTGTTTATTCTCTATGTACATGTGAGATCCTAGGACCACAGAAAGCATTGTGTGCGCCAATTCAGGTTATATATTTTACATCTTTTATTTATTGCCCGATTTGGAGGATTACCCTGGTTTCTTTGACATGTCTTCTGATAGAATTTACTGGTAACGTACACACATTTGTCAGTTTAGCCGCTACTTACCTATTTCACCCCTCCCTTCACCATTTTAGCAAGGGAGTTTTTTTATCTTTTTTAAAGTAGAAAACAGGGCAACTCCATACTTCAGCATTTTTTATTCTCCATGCGGTCAGCCACCATTTACAATGGTATTTTTATAATGCTGAAAGTGATACTGAAGTGAAGGGGTGAAATCATACAGTTAACATTTTCCCACAGTGGTAAAACCACGATCGTGTCCGTTTTAGGATTGGTTTTAAAGCAGAGGTCAATAAGCTTTGCCCTCCAGATATTACGGAACTACATCTCCCATGATGCTCAGCAACTCACTAGGTTTGCAGAGCCTCATGAGAAATGTAGCTGCAAAACATGTGGAGGCACAGGGTTGCTGACTCCTGGTTTAAACCTATGAATTTCTTATTTTAGTGTATATTATAGTTTGTTAGTCCACCATACCCTAAAGATAACCCTAACATGCAGCAGTTCGTGTAATACGATAAAAACACGAATTTATCGATAACAGTATTATTTGCCCCAGAAATGAAGTTGATTTCATGAAACAGAATAAGGTTTGTTAATGTTATCATGGGATGCCCTGAGCTGCATCATCATAGTATGGAGCCTGCACCTCTGGATCATGCTCAGAAGGCTCCGGGCATTAGGCTCTGCCTCCCTCAGATCACGTGGCAGCCGGTGCCCGGTAAAACGCGAAGCTATTATTACCTGCCAGGACGCCCGAACTGCCGCAGGCCGGTGAGCAAGGAGAGGGCAACGCCATGTTTCCGTACAGGCTCTTAGCGCGCCACCACTTCAAACCACACTTCCGTCTTCGTCGACGTCAGGGCGCAGGGCGCCTACTGAGGCATGCTGGGAGACGTGAGGGCTAGCGTTATTGGGTTGCCACGGTTACCAAGCGCCGTATAGGTTTTAGGTTAGTCTTCTCTTAATTATGCCTGGCCGTGGCCGATATGTGCTTGAAGTGAATGGCGAAATCTGTAGTAGTTATGTCAGTGGAGAGAGATGTATTTGAACGGGGTGATATAAGGAGATGCGGGAGCCATTAAAAAGGGTTGCATGAACCTCTCTGCAGCAGCAGCAGCAGAGAGGGCACGCTGGATACAAGGGGACTTCCTGTACTGTATGGGGTGGCTTTCTATCAGAAGAAACATACAAAGGGACTCCCTAAACTATGAGTGAGATGATTTAAAGAGAAGCTGGCATTTCTCTAAAAGTGACCAATCATTATTGCTTTATCTCCTAATACACCATAATTAACCATTTCACTACATACAGGGTTATTCAGAGAGCTTGAAAAGCTGAAGAATGGAAAATTCTATCAGGGTAATTCAAAGAGATTCAAAAAGTCACTGCACGTTCGGTGACTTTTCGTTCTCTTCAATTTGGTGCAAATCGGCTTTCCCATTTCGGCAACCCTGCGGTGTATTCAGCAAACACCACAGGGCTGTCGAAGTGCAGGGAAAAGCTGCCAAAAACCCGCCAAATGCACACTGAAAACCCGCAAAAACATCTGGATTAACCTGTTGAAGACGCCGGAGCCGATCACAGGAAGCCTCCGGAAAAAGACGACACTGTAGCAGAAGGCAGTGAATAAATTAGGAAAACAGTTCGCTTGAATGTTTGAAAAGTGAAACGCTGTTTGCAAAGAAACTACTGAGTGAAAATGTCTGAAATTTACATATGAGGTCCAATGAATGATAATACAAAGGGCTGTTACAGAAAAAATAAGTAACGTTTAAAAACCCCCAGAAAAATGCTTAAAATATCCTAAAAAAAAAATCGATAAATAAAGAGACTCTTTACTGCAGAATTTTATAATCAATGGTTTATTAGATATTGAATTAAAACGGGAATATTTTTAACATTGAAGCCTATGGGATTCTCCTGAATAAACCTGTTGAATGAAACCACCGAATGGCAGGGCATTAGGGGAACCTTTCACTGCTGGTTTGTGTTCTCTGAATAGCCGAAGCAGTGCTTTGTCATGGGGATTTCACTGCCCTCGAACAGGCACCGAATGTGCAGGCAATTCGCCAGGATTTGGCGAATTGCCTGCTCTCTGGATAGCCGAATGGCCAAAAAAGGTAACCGAACGCTGAAAATCTGTGTTTGGTTACCTTTCTCCAGCCATTTGGATCTCTTTGAATAAACCTGTAAGTCAAAATAGCCAAACCAGAAATATTCTCCCATTCGTCTCACTTTCCAAATCGGCTTTTTAACCTAGAATTTTCCAGTCATTCTGCTTTTCACCGCTCTCTGAATAACCCTGCAAGTGTTTTTTTGTTGAGAAAATATGTTTTATGCATAGAATGTGTAGAATGCCAACTAAAAATATATACACTAACATTTGTGTACTTCATGTTAGTACATGTCACCCTAACCAACATGTGACATAATAGAGAATTGAGGTTTATCAGTAACCAGCATAGCACTGCTTAGAAGAACCCATATTATTTATCTTCTGGCTGATGTTAATATTTTGACTTTGTTGTATCTGATTGTTACATACTGTATTTAATATATATTGATTTGTGTCTGTTTTAAGGTGATGAATAAAGTTTATTTGATATTATATTCAATTGAATAATTGGCTTTATTCTTGTTGTGATATACAAAATAAGATGATGCTCTTGCATACACAATACTTAAACATCTGTGTACTCTGCCTATGCTCAAAATGGTACTGATATTATTATTATCCTTTATTTATATACCGCCACAAATTCCGCAATGCTTTACAAGATCAGTGTACAAGGGGTTGATGCATTAGAATACCACACATGAATGATACGGCCTGATTCAGTTGGACCCTGTTCTCAAGGGAATTTACAATCTATGAGATGTACAAGTATTTTGAGAGGTAGGCGCATCCATATTGTTAGATGTCTTGCCCAAGGACACTCACTGGTGGCATCTTCAGAGTGGGATCGAGATGGCTTTCCATGATTGTAGATCAGCGATGTTATGTTGAACCCACTTCTCGTAAAGTCGAGACTTGCTTCTCCACAGTTGAATCGGAAGGATGTGCTGAACGGGATTTTGACTTCTCCACAGTCGAAGGACAGAGATGTTATCACTGGACTCCACAGCTGATATTATGCGGTAGGCAAGTATGTACCATTATGCACTTACTGGAGAGGTGCTCTGGCCAGGGTTTGAACCTGGGTCTCCACAGTTGTAAAGCAGTAATGTTATCTCTAGTCCATCTTGCCAGTACATATTCTGCATCAATATACAGGTTGAGCAATCCTTATCTGGAATTCTCGGGGCCTGTAAGTTAGACCGATAGGTGTCTAGAATCTTTCTGATTGTGGTATTTTCTTATCATAATTACCTATGAGTCTGATCTGCTTGGGTTCAGTATTAATATCGTTTCTTTGTAGGAGCGCTTTCCTCTCCTCACCGAGGGCTCATCTTACAATCAGACCCGGACATAGCATCCGTTATTACATCCAAAGCATCTTTCACCAGTAGAAGAGGACCTAATTTCAGAGACCAATTGCGCCACAGTCATCTTAGCCAGGTCAAATCATCAAAGAAGGGGACTTAGCTTCTGAACCTTAAACCAGGCACACACAAATGCCACAATTGCGTTGCCTAATAAATATATACAACAGCCCTTCATACGTTTTCAGGATAATGCTCAATTTAAAGAATTTATAGTACGTGTTAGCTTCACCTATAATTCCCAAGGCCTAGTAAAAATATGTAGACAAGACCATCAGAAAATTAAAAATCCGCATTATGGAGCACATCAGATCTGTCCACTATGCTAGGGAAACCTGTCTCATGCCATCTCAGGAATTTCCATGACAACTGTCCAGAAGGGCTGAAATTCGTGGGTTTAGAGAAAGTAACATTGAGCGAGAGAGGAGGTGACCTTTTTAGTCGCCTCCAACAATGGGAAACGTTCTGGATTTTTAAACTCAGAACCTTGAGCCCTAGGGGCCTCAACGAGGGCTTTATATTTTATTATTTCTATAAGTCAGACCTGGTTTCAACCTATACCCAGCACCTTTTAACCATGTTTACTCCAATGGAGAGCCTTCATAATGATCTGGCATGAGAGACCCATCCGCTTTCCATGTACCATGCATCAGCTTTTGAATACAGTCCCATTGACCCTTTGGGGGCAAAACTACTGCGCTCTTTTTGGCACACAGAGTCAACCTCCCTTCCCTGATCACTGCACCACATGGTGGAGGCTCTAACAACATGTCTTTCAGTTCAAACATACACTTAGTGCCGCTATCATCATAATGACACAATTTAAACACTTTGCACACTAACATCCCTGTGGTATCTGCAGGACCTTATGTGTTTCCCTTCGATATAAGTGGCTTTACATCGGAGACAACCAGCAGGTGTTTCTATCTATTTATTTATTATGCATTATGTACACCATTGCATACCTACCACAAAATATGACCGGTCATGGCACAACATCAATATACTTCATGGTATAAGGAACAATTGCAGCATCACCTGCATTCTCCTCCCCTGGTGCCAATGTGCTGTACAACATAGAGATAAGGGATTTAAATGGGAGGCAGACCACTGGGAGATATCAACAATCCTTGTCATTTGGGTTTCCCTTTAATTAAAGTGGTCCTTGTATCGGGCGCTATGGCGCTCACTTATGATCAGCGTAGTTCGGATCCTTATAGACAGACCAACCTGGTACTTGACTTGACTGCCACACCTAACACTCCCAGCCAGGAAGGTGAGGTATAAACCTAGATACCACTCAGCAGCCAGTGATTTCGAAACCAAATGACTGCAGAGTGAAAGCAAGTTAACTATACACAGATCAGGACAGTATAATGAGACAGAAACAGAACTTGGTTCAGAAAAAGCGCAGTCAATGGTACATTCTGTGTTTACACCAGAGAGGACTCCCTTATGTTTGTGTTCAACACAGTCAATCCAGCAAGTTGCAGGGCAGGCCTACAATGTGAGGTAGTACAAAATGCAATATATATATATGCTTTGAATCAGACAGTTGCCATGCGGGTTTGGTTGATACAGCAACCTGCAGGGCAGACCCACAATCAGAGACCTTGCGATATACTTTGTGTATGTGCTCAGTATCCGGCGGTTGACAATAGGGTTTAAGGGATTCAGCACCCTGCAGGGCAGACCCACAATCAGAGACCATGCAGCAATGATCAGCACAACCACTTTAGCCAAAGCAGAGTAAGACAAACAACAATAAAGGGCAAGAGCGTGAGAATAGCCGATTACAGTCCGGGTTCCATACACAATCAGGGTCCTCGTACAAACAGATATTCGGCAACTAAATAGAGACACTAAATGTCACTAAATAAGGTGATTTAAATGGGAGGCAGTCTACTGGGAGAAATCAACAATCCTTGTAATTTGGGATAGAGGCATCACGGACAGTCTACTAGCCATGAAGCATTAGTGCTACCATGGCAACAGGTCTCAGGAACGCCTTCATTACAACGTACATAGACTCCAAGGTACAAGGCTCCCACGTGATCTAGCAACCAGAGATGTCAGAGCCCTCGAGACCACCCCCTTCGTAAGACTGGGCTCGTCCATCCCCTCACTCATGCACGTGTCACTCCATTCAAAATAGCCGCCTGGTTTCCGCCCAGTGCACCCTGATGGACCCCACCACAAACCACTCAGGAGGCACTCGGCAGTCTCTGCGCCACTCCCATCAAACCATGGTGATGCAACCCATCAGGAGACACGCTTGCGCGATACCTCCAAACGGCGATCGTGATGCAAAGTAGCGGGGGATCCCAAACTCCCACTAAATGTCTAATTAAAGGGGCTGGTCCCGCTATCTTCAGGTCTTTCACTTCTCTCGCTAATCAGGACAATGGGGGAGGTACTTACATCATATTGACATGTATTCACCACTTGCAACATATATCAAGTCTCAATTTTACATAATTATTCACTCCCTCTCAGGGATGATCCAAGCCCAGCAGCACCACCTCTGCTCATCAGCTGGAGCAGAGTAATCATGGTTTCATCTGGGTATATATATCCACCATCTACATCCGGGTCTGACCAGTCTTTATTTCTCTACCTACCAGTACACTGCCACCAAGCTCCTGATGACGCCTACAGGGTGAAACGCATAGAGCTAACCAGCAGGACAGTTTAATCTTAGTATTAACTTTTTGATCTCAGACCCAGTACTTTAAGGGTAGGAGCAAATAGCTGACAGCTATTACTGCAGGGTAGCAACCCTATTTCTCCCTTTCCTCATTATACCAGTACTCACTGGTGCTTTCTTTGGAGGGTTCTGTATGTTGGTCTGTCTATCTCAAGTAGGGTTTCTTTGAGAACCACTTATGGATCCTAAAGGACAGCAACATTGGGGGTGACCTACTTACTGCGTACCCCCTCTCTCCCCCTCTACATAATCTTGCTTTCCCTACATGGAAGTATGTGCATTCCTGTTTATCTGCTTATACCCGTGCTATAGGGATAACCTTACTGGGACCACACTAAGGATCCCAAGGGACAGTTTCTTCTACAGGGCACACACCATCTGAGTATCACAATTCATTTTATCCTCTCCTACCTTTTCCCTTTATGTTCTTATATTGTTTTATCTCGTGTGTCATCATTTTCATTGAATTATTAAAAGTTATGTCTCAACCTATGTAGGTCTTTGTAACCACAGCTATACACCGTCTCTTCCCAATCTATGATCATCAGCTATCCACAGAACGAAACTGTAACCCCCGCCAGGTGAAGTTCATGCAAAGAACGCTGAACTACTTCGAACTATGGTACCATTGTTATTTTTCCAGAAAAAGAATACACTACAGCTATTCTCCAGTTACTGTTATTTTATCGGGTTTTGCAACTATGGTCAATACACATCAATGATTTTAAAGTGGCGTTCTTCCATGAACTCCCATAAAAAAAAAAAAAAAAGATAATGGTAAAAAACAATACTAGACAAGTTTGAGAGAAATAACGATGAGAACTATGGAGAACAACTTTGGCAGAAACGACAGTGAACACTACAGTGACCAACAGTGAAACCTCCCTAGTTAGTCCATGTACCACAGTTGCCACCATAGTTTTCAGGAGGTTAGTGAATAGATCATTAAGATGAAAAAATCTCGAGAGCTATAGAACTAATACTCAGTGGCACCATCGCACAGCTTCTATGTATTGCACTGTGGTACGAAGTTTTACATTATGCTTATCTCCTTTTCTTGTATTTTCTTCTCTTCTATAATAAAAAATTTCAATTATAAAAAAAAAAATGAATAGGAATATGTCTATATGGCACATGTACTGGGTTTCATAAAGTAATAATGTCTATAGTGTTTGGAGACTCTGGTCAAACCTCTGGATGTCGCTGTGCTACATAATATGTGGGTTTTGTACATCCTATGAGTATTTAGAAGGGATAATGTGATGGACTAAATGCTTTCCAATGTCCACACTTTTCTAATTTGCTTGCTGACTTTCCATGCTGTTGGGTAGATCTTAAGGCATAATCTCTGAGGGCATGTAGATTTTATGGAAATCGATATATTTAGTTATTTTCCGTATTGATTACTCTTTTAATTAGGGCAATATCTTTTCCAGGCTAATATTCAAGGAAGGATGATGCAATTGCCTAATGTTTTTATTGCCTTTGCGTTATTAAAAATAACCCTAATGTAACATTTATTTGAATCCAGGAATGATTAATTAGCACATTAAGTAAAACCGCATATTATTGTATAGGCTACTCTTTAGGGACACCTACAAAATAACATATAGTGTAAGTCTATGCCATTCTATTATTTTCTATGCACAAGACTTAGAAATACAAGAATAAGGTTTCATAATTCCACTTGGCCGATTATTAAAGAAAAATATCTTCTGCTTGTGGTCCAAAATAACGGCTGATTACACATAAAAATTTCAGCCCGAACATGTATTTGAAAAATGGGGCTGATCCAAAAAAGGGTTGCAGGTAAAATGACCAAAACAGCTTATTTTCAGCCAGCACCATACTGATTTGTACCTTTTTAATCATGTCTCTATGAAATCTTTTTTATTCATCTGAACTTTCAGTCTTATTTCCTCTATTTTCCTGCCTTAAACTGCATTTATCAACATCTTTCAGCACTTGCATGGCTCTATTAAATTCTTAACGCAAACGTTTAGGCGTGTGCAAAAACGCATTAACGCGAGGGGAAAAACCCTTTGCGCAGAACGTCGTATTACAATGTCCGCGCAAAAAATGCGTGTTAACGTCTATTGCTGGTGAACCTGCGCGAATCCTGCGCAAGCGTAATGTACGTTGCGCGTCCTATACTAAACAATGTGAGTGCAAATGCGTTGGTGTGCTGGTACGCGGATGGTATTACAATCTATGCGCAAATTTTAACGGACAACATTTGCGCGCATAATTTTAACGTCTTTGAAAGCTGGTGGTAACGGCAAATGAACGTCTTGGCCGAAACCAAATACACCAGCCTGAAAAAAAAAAATACAGCAAAGTATAGTTACACATTCTACGCATACCCAAACAATAAAATGGAGAAGTTGTGCGTGTTTTTATTATTACTGCAGCATATATACTCAGATTGACTTTGACAGTTGCAAAAATTGAACGGGAGACAATTGTGTTTTTTGCGTGTCTTTTTTACGCGCGTTATTTTTTGACGGATGGAAAAATGCGCTCGGATTTTAATACCAGCATTAATTTACGCGCGTTAACGTTTAACGCTTCACTCACAAATTAACACGCTGCATGAGCGTTTTTGCGCAAAGAATTTAATAGAGCCCGTAATCTTTTCGGATATTGGCACACTGATCAATTTGAAATGATTCGATATAGCTGATATTTCTATTAGAAAGTATTGCTGTGAGGCCTGATATTTGATGTGATTTTTTGGGGGGGGGATCAAAATGCTGGTAAACCCGAATTTTAATCTCCCGATCGAAAAACTGGCCAAAAAACATCTTAAAAAGGACCTGATTTCAGCAATCGAGCCTAATTAAATCAAGCCCTAAGGTAGGTGCAGACACCAGTGCTTAAAGTAGCTTGGTTCATGCAAAGAAAGGCTAAAATATAAAAAAAAACAAGTCAGGAGTAAAGAGGTACCCAGAAACAGAGACACAAGCTGGGTCAAAGATTTCAGAAAATAGAAACGTCAGACCAAGCTAATTCAGGAGTATCGATAAAGAGGATGGTTAGAGACGAGTCGGAACAATAGACAAAAAATCAGAACACTATAATGTCCTATTGGGATGGATCAAAACCACAACAGGACAGGGATACTTGACTTGACGGCAATTTTATATAGTCCCTGGTCTATACTGATGTCACAAAAACTGGTGTCATCCTCTGGCACAGTAATGGTGCAATGCAGCCTGCATGTTATATATGCGTTGATCAATTAGAACCAACATTAATAGGAATTGCCTGGCATTGGCAAGTGTTCTGCATCAGAATAGCCATCAGATTTTTGTTAGATGACACTGGAATGAAACAAGTCCATGTAGCAAATGATTTGGGTGTGAATTTTTCGATAGAAACAATCAGTCGGAGATCACAATGTGACAAAACGGGTCATGGCATTGGGTAAGCCTCCAAGCCAATAAAAGGAAGCCACTAATGGTGCCAGGCATTTGTCATGCCCCATGGCTGCAACCATCCTGACACCCCCCTGGTGGTACATTTCCTGCCCTGTAACCTGCATCCAGCTGTCAGGTTCCATTGCAACAGCCATACTGGAACCCCCGGTGGTGTACTTTATGTACTGCTCTCAGTAACCAGCACTGGTTCTGGCATGTAAACAGTTAATCACAAAACACACGTGACTCACACACAAAATAAAGGCACCACGCCCCAGCCAGAACATTGCTGGTTCATTTCAGCTCCTGTGTGCTTCAAGCAAAGTACTGTGTATTTGTTGCTCTGCTAAAGCCTATTTTTGATCCTGCTTATTTTGTTTCCTGGCTCCTGCATTATTCCAATCTTCCCATCATCATACAGCATCCATCCTGGTCAGTTCCTTATAATTTCATCCTCCTCCACCCCTACCAACCTATTATTTGTGCAAACCTGCATACTGGGCTCATATCCCCCATATCCCGTGGCCACCCTGGTACCTGGGCATGACAGCATTATCCATCAGCGGCTCCATTTTACAAGCTCTATTACAAAAGAGCTGATATTGACTCAACTTGTAATATACATTAGTCAATAACACTTACAACTGCTGTTGCTGTTAGCCTCTCTTGGAGCCCATAGGCAATCTTCCTTCTATTGTCTCCTCGGCCTTATTAATGGCTTGTATTGGGCACTTTTTCTCCAGTCTCTCCTCCTCCCCTGCCCCCGGCCCTACCCACTCCTTGCCCCGTCCACCCACCCACCTTTTTTATTTTATGCTGTTATTTTTCTCTTCTTTTCTTTGCTTCGTCTTTATTTTTCCTCTTCCGGTCGTCTCCACTTTCCTCCCTCATGCTGCTCTCTTGTCTTTTCTTGTTTCTTTTTCCCTTTCCTTCTTTGCTTGATCTGCTCCAGTCTTTTCTATCTAGTCCAGGTGCGTCCTTAGAGGCTTCCTTCCATAATCGACACATACGCCTTAGGTAATGTAGACTTATACATACTGATATGCTTTACGAAATTTCAAGCATCACTTGTTACCATGATGGGCTCTCTATACCATCATTGAACAGATCATCTCCCTTTGTTGTACTTTGTACTACTGCCTGTACTTGTGTGCATTGAGGTACCTGTTTATTGTTGTTACTGTTATTTTACTTTGTTGATCGTGTAGTAATTACTTACCATACCTTCCTTTTCCTTTCTGTATCCAACTCTCTTATTTTTAATAAAGGAAAACAAAATAAAAATAAATAAAATGAATAAATAAACCAACCACTCTATGATTGATTTTCAGTATCAGTTTACAGATGTGACCGTCAATACCACAGATTTAAGGGTCCATTCACAAAGAACCGAAATTGTGTGCAATTTCGCCTGCTTTACATTTTGGCCCGCTACGGCCACTTCTGCTTTCCTATTTCGCCCAAAAAATTATGAATTCACTATTGAATGCTCACTGTATTTTGGCGAAATTTGAGTCGCTGAAGCAGTTATCGGACATTGGCCAAAACCGCCAAATTGGCATTGGCGAACACCACCGAACTGAAAAAAAAAAGAAGAATCCAATTATCCTAATAGGAGTTTCCTTCAATAAAAATGTGTCTGAATAGTAATAAAGTATATTAATAAATACTAAAAAGGTCTGTTACAAAATACAAAAAAATAATTATTTAAAAAAAAATACAAAAATTTGGTCTAAAAAATACAAAAAGGGAAAAATAAAAATAATGAAAGCTCTTTCATTTTTTTTAAAAAAGATATTACTTTTTTGTATTGAAATTTATGGGATTCACCTTAAACCTGTCAAATTGAAACACCAGAAATCAGGAAATTTTTCTGAAATTTTAATGCAATTTGCTTTCTGTGAATAGAAGACATGATAGTCTTCTATGGGAAAATTTTGGTGCCGCCGGTCGCTGATGGTTTGAGGCAAATTGCGGCAAACTGCACAGTATTTCGCTGTCAATTTGCCTATATTTTTGTAAGTGGCAGCTTACAGGGTTATTCAAAGAAAATGACTGGAGAATGGAAAATTCTAGGTCAAAATATCCAAACCAGAAAGATTCATCTCACTTTCCAAATCGGCTATTTTGACCTAGAATTTTCCATTCTCCAGTCATTCTCCTGCTTTTCACCTCTCTCTGAATAACCCTGTTAGTGAACAGACAAATTGACCCGAAATTGCAATTCTGGAGTTTAGCGAATAACCCCTTTAAGTTGGAGTATAGTGCTGATAAACAATTTCATATTGAAGTCAATAGGATATGCACTAATGTCAATTCATATAATAATATAATGGTATTATTTGTTTGCCCAAGCTGCCTGATTAATCTATTATTTTGTGTTATGGTTTTTATCATACATGGCAAGAAGGTTTTATAGTTTAAAACAATAAAAAGAAAAAGAAGTCATTTTTGATTTCTTCTCATTTATCAGTACCTTATTATTTTCTCCCCAAGATTCATAAATCATCCACTAATTCACTTAGGAGGCCAATTATTTCCACCTCAAATTCCCTGACAGCTTGCACAGTTGATTGACTCTCGCTTATAGAGACATGTTACTCGCTTACCATCATGCATCGGGGATTCTGCCGTGTTTTACAATTACCAGATAATACCCAGTGGTGAACTGATCACTGTTGTATTACAGTTATGGCTGACACCCACAAGAAATGGATTTTAGTTTACAATTTTATTGAACCACAATTATCTTCCCACCAATTTTTTTTCTTCCTTTTTCAGACATATTTCATCTAAAGATCAGCAAATTGGCACTGGAATCTAGCATTGCCTTTTGTTTTTTGAGTCAAATAACGTTTCTAAAAACTAGACTTGTCTAAAGCCCAAAATAAATATATTTTAGATTTTATACAAAAAATATTATAATCTTTTTAGGTACATTTATTTGGAGTTCTCTGGAATGGCAGAAGACCCAAGTTTCTGTGCACAAAATTCTAACATAGAATATTATCCATTATCTGTAGATACTCGAGTATACCGCTAGATTTTGGTGACAAAAATTTACCTTAAAATTGGAGGGGTCGCGTTATATTCGAGACATCTGCACCGAGTGTAAAAAAAGTAATAATTCCCTTGTTCTGGATCCCAAGTTTCCCGGAAGTTCTGGTAGTCACGCTGAAGTGAATGCAGAGCTCCCTGATGCTTGCAAACACTTCAGGAACTCCCAGATTTGAGATTTGGGATCCATCACGCTCCGTTTATGCCAATCATTCACCTCGCTCGCCTGCGCCGGCCATCTAATCTCTAGTAAAGAAGACGGCTTCATACTTGGTAACAACTGCAATCATTCTAGAGCAGAACACCCTGGCCTGAGGGGTATCCTGACCGTTAAGAGAACCTGGAAGGATTTTAATTGTTTACCAGTACAGTAAAATTTTGCTCCTCGCGTTATAGTCGAGTCTTGAGTATTCTCTCATTTTCATAATAAATTTCTATCCATCGCGTTATATTCAGGTCGCTCTATACTCGAGTATCTACGGTATGTGTGAGATGGAAACATTTGGATTTGCTGCTACAAAAACAGACTTCACATATCTAGACATACCCCGCTTTTAAGCATTCTGTCACGACGTACCTTGTGGCTGTGCCACGGCACTGGCTTCTCCATCACAGGGCGGTCAGCCTTCCAGAACTCGATTCCTGCGGCATCCAAGTCCCCCAAGGACAGACTGATCGATCGGGGATTAGGGCACAGCCTGTGGGCCCACGTGGGGGGGGCAGTTTGGCCCTTTGCCTTTCTGCAATGTATGGAGGTACGTGGACATTCATGGGTATTCCCTCCCCAGCGCACAGGACGCTCCACACACGTCTCATTGTGCCCCTGCTCGGTGCCAATCTGGCTCCGAACAGGGACTGAACCCGCAGCAGACTCACATGAAAGATGTCAGTCCTTGCTCTGGGACTGCCCGTGGGCTGTGGAAGTGATTGCATACATCACATGCGTACAATGACGTCACAAACTGTGATTTCCCCTGCCCCGCAGGGAAATCCCATTACGGGATGTACAAGGGTATTTGGACTCCTGTGTCTCTGGAATCATGTGTCTTACAAGGACATTTTAGGGGTCGTTGGCAAGGCCAGAGTTTAGCCTTTCCAAAGACATACAACATGACTATGTTTTGTTATGTTTAAAAAAATAAAACAAGACAGTTAAATAAATATAATTTTTTTGTTTTTTTCCCTTATAAAGTTATAAATGCCCATTTTTTTCATATGTATTTTAATTAATTTTAATAACTATTTTAATATAATATTTTTATATTTTGTTTAACAATAGATTATTTAAATTAAATACAATAATATACTGTATTAAATAATAATATATCCAATAATAAGTTAAATATAAAGGTTTTTGAGTTTTACTGCTGTCGAGCTCTGTGATATGCTCAAACATAGCGCACATTACTGGGAGTTTTATTGCTGTGAAACTCTGTGATACGCTCATACACACTGCTCATTACTGGGAGTTTTATTGCTGTGGAGCTCTCTGATACAGTCATACACACCACACATTACTGTGAGTTTTATTGCTGTGGAGTTCTGTTATACACTCATACACATTGCGCATTACTTTGATTTTTATTGCTGTGGAGCTCTGTGATATGCTCATACACAGCACACATTGATGTGAGCTTTTGAAAGCACAGGGTGTACAAGTGTATCAGTAATGTACAGTGTCTTATAAACCTGAAGAGTAATCGGGAGCTTTCCATGTGTGCCACAGGGACATTCTGTGCCACAGTGCACCCTTAGCTGCAATGAGTGGGTGTTGGCTGCCACAGCAGAGTAGAGGCCATCTGTAAGTTTGGAGAGGACACATTGGATTCCCCATTTTGCTGTTGGGCCGAGTGGATTGTCTTACCTAATTAAAATAATTATTTTAAAAATTCGATGAAGACATAAATTCTTTAACCCTTTCGCTGTGGAGGACGCGCTCAGCGCGTCCACCCGCAGGTACGTTCCTTGCGGTGGACGCGCTGAGTGCGTCCTCACTTTGCATAGCACGATGACGCCAGTCCTGGAGTTAACCCCTAACTGCCACCAATGGTGGAGATAGGGGGTTCCAATGAACCCCATATCTCCCGATCCGTGGCAGTTAGGGGTTAATATATATTGTGGATAGTCAATGGAGCGCCAGCGAACTGGATGTACGGTCAATCATTACACATGTCCAATAAACGTCTTCTAATCCGTTCAGAAGAAATTCCTATTCCAGATAAGAAGAAATTGCTGCAATTTATTTTAATTTGTTTCAAGTGTTTTTAATTGGCTTTTTAAATTGTGTTAATTGTTTCAATGATTGTGATTCGATGTGAACTGTGAATGATTAAATGGGACAGTCTAATAGTATATAAGGAAGCAGCAGACATAAGACCAGTGATAGCAGCTGAAGAAGCTCTGAGGAGCGAAACGCGTTCTGGTAATATAATTTATGTATTAATAAATTTGTTTTTATTTTAACCACTGCTGCTTCCTGTAACGTGATTTAGAGAAGGTTTTGGAATTACCTTAATATTCCCATGCGACATCTTGGAGCCAATGCGGCTCATTAACATGTGAGTGTAACCATATATAAGTACCAACTTTACCATTACATTTAAACGATATTGCACTAGGTAGTGCGTTGGTATATATTTTTTTGATCCACTGCAGGGGAAAGCGATTGAAGAACCTTGTTGCGGGTATATGGGCACCTGAATATCCTTTGAAGACCCATAATCGTTATCCATCCTAGAGCCAAGGTTGGGCTCAACAGAATGTGAGTAGGACTACAACCGCTTTGCTTTCCTTTTATGGTGAATCGACATACTGCGCTATCTTGCCTCCTCTTCTTTGCAGCAATTTCTTCTTATCTGGAATAGGAATTTCTTCTGAACGGATTAGAAGACGTTTATTGGACATGTGTAATGATTGACCGTACATCCAGTTCGCTGGCGCTCCATTGACTATCCACAATATATGTTTCCAGGTTTTTAGGAGAACCCCCACATTCAATGTGTAGCGTGTACGTTTAATCCTTCTTCCTGAAGGCGCTTCACTGTTTCTTTCTTTCATTAGTTAGGGGTTAATGTTTGGTAATGTTGGATCGGCCAGAGCGCGGCCGTTCCAACAATACCAAACTTGACTATGAAAAAAGTTTTAAAAAAAAAAATTAAAAAAATTATAAAAAAAAATAAACACGTTTTTTTTTCTTTTTTTTTGGTTCGTTAATGCAGCAATATTGTTCCCATTTCAATTATAATGTGAACAATAATGCTGCACTAACGATTTTTGTATGCGGTGCGTTTGTTAAAAATCGCATAATTTTCCCCAAAAAAAAATGTAATGAGTCCCCATCTCTAATTTTTTTAACAAGCGCACCCCATACAAAATATAACCGCAATTGCTTGCATGTTAAAATGTGAAAAAAAAACACTTTACACGTTGTAAATGATTGAAAATTCATATTTTATTGCATTATTTGTTATAATATACAGACAGGTCATGACGTATACATATAATAATGACATATTATGAATCTGCCGAGTCTGACGGAAAGACCGATATATAATATGTCTGGGTCATATACTAAAATAAGCTTTCAAAACACGTTTAAACATGATGAGCAAAATCGGTAAAAATGACCTCAGCACAGGGACGGGAAATGCCTCAGCAGCGAAAGGGTTAACAGAACAATGTACATGAGGGTGTACTAGTGCCTGTCTCTCGGGCTGTTGGCCAGATCCACATGGTGGGGTGTGTCCACCTCACCTGTCAGGTATAAAATAACTGAAGTATTCTACCTGCCTTGTTTCAGTATCACTTGGTACATCCTCTATATATTACTTCCTTCCCTGAAGCTCCCTATCTGTGTAATGGTTCATTTGGCTCCACTCTCGCTCACAAATCTTTGTTGCCGGACCCCTGACTTGGATTTTTTTTGGACTTCGCCTTTTGGATTGCCCCTCTGGTACCTCATCCCAGAATACTTCGCTCCTCCGCCTTTGAGTTCCTCTCCTATCTTGCTTCCGGCCACATACCGTGGCTCATACACAGAAGGATTGTGTTTTATCGTTATACCTTTTTTTAATAACACTACTCATTCCCTTTTCCACACATTTTATTGCTAGATCAATGAAATTGAAATGAAAGCTGCATATCATCACATACAAGTCAGTCATGGGAAAGCTAGTATTTATGGATTTGATGTTATAGACACCAATGTTTGGTAACCTCTAATCCTGGATGATCATCAGAAATCAATAAATTTACACTTATTATAGTCATAAACAATAATGGTTAACTGTGCTTCAGTATAAATTGGACCCATGATACAACACAATATCACTTATGAATAAATAATTCTTCAAATTGTAGAGGAATATGGAGAGAAGACTTTGGAATCACTAATAATAGGAAATGCTGGTGGCACAAGCAGGGGCTGACTGACTTCTCATGGGACACCTGGCTATTGGAAGATCATGGGGCCACCTTGTATCCTTTATACGTACCAGCCCTGCCACCATCACCGACCTGACATGGCGCTCCCCTGCTTGAAGCCAGACAGACAACCTTTACTCCCTTTGTGTTCCCTTATTTTAGAACCCATTCCCTTTCTTTATACAATGTTTTAATGTGAACTTGGAGATGTGTTTTGGAGGTGCAGGTGTCTCTTTAGTGCAGAATGTTTATGTTGAATCTTTGATTATGCAAGAATGCCATTGTCTATCTGCTGCATGTTTGAGGATTTGTATTTCTACCCTTGTCTCAGGCAAACACTGTCCCAATCTGATTTATTGGGACAATGGTATATGTAAATTATTGTGTGTGATAACTGATTTCGACTTTGTGTGTTTCACCCGGTTATCTGTTTCTGAGAGGAGTAATTTTCCAGCCGTTTCAAGCCTGACAAACTCACTCTCTGCTTAAACCTGACGTACTCACATAGAGCCCGAGGAGGACCAGAATGAAGCCTGCAGTAGACTTGAAATCAGCCAATGGGAACTGTTGGGGTGGGCGGTGTGACAGACTCAGCTGTCACTGGGGCAGTTGGAGGAGCCTGGGGGCTAGCCTACTTCCTACTGACTATGGACCAAGATGCTACCTGAGGTTTGCAAACTGGATTGCCCAGGGAATCCAGTATTTATGTTGACTGTTTTCTGTGTATTAATCCCTTATGTATTATAATACATTTTAGGACGCGCAGAACAAGTTTAGTGATTTTTTGACTAAATTATGGTGAAACTTATGCAGGCTTTGGATGAAAGTAACAATAGTTGCTTTAAAATTGGGCCTTTAGTGTCGGCAACAGTGCCTTCACACCGTAACCCTTTTGTGGTATTGTGGATGAGTGCAGGGTTGGACCATGCGGTCCTATATTAAAAAGATATGAATCTGGTAAAGGCGTCAGTGCACCCAAATATTGTGCCTTTGGTGGCAGCAAGTGCCTTCACACCGTAACCCTTTTGTGGTATTGTGGAAGAGTGCAGGGTTGGACCCTGCGGTCCAATATTAAAATTATATGAATCTGGTAATATAGGTGTCAGTGGCAGTGCACCAAAATATTACTGCGCTATAGTGTATGGCAGGATGGAAGCGCACCAGCAGTAACAAGCAGCGGAATATACCAGACAGGGGCACAGAACGAGAGTAGTTGTTATAACAAAACCAGCTCAACAACGTTTAGGCACTAGTACTGTGCTACTGTATATGGTGAGAATTGACGCACACCAGTCCCGGCGGCTCTGCGTCATCACGCCGCGCCGTGCCCCCTGATCACTCACAGCTGCGCCGGGTGCCGCCGGAGCTCCTGGCGGCACCATGCGTCCAGGGCCCCCCCGATCGGAACCCGGGGCCCTGGATGTCACAATATTACAATCCAAATGCAAACGGGTTAAGTAACCAAATTTGTAAGAAGAAGAATTAATGCAGCATATGAATCCTCACACTGCCGGGCAGCACCTTAAGGCGCGGTTCACACCTAAGCGTTTTACAGCACGTTCCTGCACGCTGTAAAACGCATAAACAGGGAAATCCCATTATTTGCTATGGGACCCGTTCATACCTGGGTGTTTTACAGCACGCAGAAACACGCTGTAAAACGTCCTACGCCCAAAGAAGTACAGGAGCTTCTTTGGGGCGTATTGCAGCGCGTTCACTCTGCAGTCTATGGCCGTGAACGCGCTGCAATGCACGTTCGCATGTTTTTTACGTTTGCGTGATACACGCGTTAAAAAACGCACATATTGCGCGCGTAAAAAAACCCAGGTGTGAACCCAGCCTTACAGTATAATTAATGCAGCATATGATTCCGCACACTGCCGGGCAGCACCTCTACAGTTTGTGGATCCAGGAATCAGGTGAGTATTAGAAAGAAAAAAAAAGGTTTTATTTTATGTTGCTGGGGACATTTAAAAATGTCCTCGGATTTTATTTTTTTAAAAATGTGTCGCCTTACTGTAGCCTGGTGGTCAGTGGGGGCTCACTGGATCCTGGTTGGGTGGAAGGGGGGTCTGCCGTGGCTCCCTCCCTGGAGTCCCTGCGCCACCTCTCTGCCACATGCACACTGCAACCTGGATCCTGGTTGGGCGGAAGGGGGGTCTGCCGTGGCTCCCTCTCTGGAGTCCCTGCGCCACCTCTCTGCCACATGCACCCGGCTGGCCAGCCCGCACAGTCGCAGCTCTGTAATCTTGCGGCCGCATGCTCCTCAAGTCAAGGGGTCCTTGGGAGGGAGGCTCCGGCGGGCTGTCCTCTACAGTGCCTGATTTAGAGGGCCTCGTCTGCCTGATGTTTTAGCAACAAGAATGTTTTATCCCATAGGCTTCAATGTTAAAAATATTCCCGTTTTAATTCAATTTCTAATGAACCATTGCTTATAATATTCTGAAGTAAAGAGTCTCTTTATTTTTAGATTTTTTTAGTATTTTTTAAGCATTTTTTATACTTTTTTCTAAAAAAAATTCAAACTCGAACCGACACGCCAAAAAGTTCGAAGTTTGCGAACTTTCGAACTGCCAAAGTTCGAAAAGAACTCCGAACCGATCGAACCGAACAGCTCATCCCTAGTCATGTCGTCTCTATATAGTGTATTCCTCTGTATCTACCCCATTCTCTGTATATTGGACTCCTCTGTATCTGCCCCTCCTCTCTGTATAGTGTATCTACCCCCCATAGGATCCAGCTGACACATCCTCGGTACCTGCAGGGCTTCAGGGGGGGTCTGGGCACTTAGCGGCATCGCTGGCTGGCCGGGTGCCAGAAGTTCTGGCCATTCGTGTGCCTGGAGGGGCGGGGAGCGACATGATGACGCGGAGCCGCCGGCCTTAAATGCAGGGCACGCGAGTCGGCTCATTGCTCTGACGTGGAGTTAGTTCCCGCATCGCCTGGTGTATTCGATTACGATTCACTGATCCTTTTGATTCTTTTTCTCTGTTACTGACCCGGATTGTATGAGGACCCTGATTGTTGCTGACTCGGACCGCCTTCCTGACCATTCTCTTTCTGACCAAGCCTGTATGTATGTTATGCCCAGAGCAGACTCAGAGTGCATGCTGATTTTACCCCACGCTGACTCAGAGTGTATATCAGTCCAGCATAACGCTGATTCAGATAATCCCTTGATCTGCCCTGTTGCCAACTCAGAGTTTATGAGAACCTTGTGTGGTGCCGAACCAGCCTGTATGAAAACTCACTCTGTTGCCAACTCGGAATGTTTAAATGACCACGCTGATGTTAACCCCTGGTCTATGAATACACTGCTAAAGCCTTTTTCAGACTGTTTCCCACTTGTCGGTGAAGTTAACCCTTTGTGGCTCAGTAGAACCCTTTGTCTCGAAAACTACTGTTACTAGGTTGTTCTCATTATTGGTCTGTCTGTGCTCCCTGGCTGGGAGTGATAGGGTTAGCGTTCCCGACCATTCAAGGATCGGAGGGTCTAGAAGTCTGTCCAATAGGATTCCCACCACGGTTGTGAGGGGTGAGCGGGTCAGCGAACGTGATACCAGCAGGCAGGTTAAGAATGCATAGGTAAGCAATCCATTGTGTTGAATGTCTCTCCCAATGTTCTGTACTGGAGTTATCTGATCTAATCTGTAATGTATTCATTTGTTTTTCTCTAGGATCTAGCAGGCAGGTTAAAATAAGAATACATAGGTAAACAATCCATTCTGTTGAATGTCTCTCCCATTGTTCTGTACTGGAGTTATCTGGTCTAATCTGTAATGTATTCATGAAGAGGGTTGTCTCCCAACTGTGTTTAGCTGTGTGCATTTCAAATAAAGAGTCAGTCTTGGTTTTGAAAAAACTGGTTGTGCCTGGTGAATCTAAAGGTTTGGGGGCTGCTGAAGTTGGATTTTGGGTTCCAGTTTGGAGAAAGCTAGCGCCTGACAGAGGCACACAGTCGGTGTGCCAGGCGGTCTGTCACAGGCGGAAAGTTTGAATGCCGTCACCATAAATTCCTGTGTTTTGTGCTGAATAAAGCAGATGAGATCTCCTGTTTGAACCAACATACAGCCTGCCTGGTGTTCTTGTGCTACAATCATCTGAGCCTCCTATTTGAACATACAGCTTGCCTGGTGTCTCATTCAGAGCTACAACCCTCTGACCTGGGAAGGCACTTAGTGTCCATCTGAACTGCATCTGCTGGATTGAATCGAGTCAGAAGCTGCTGGATCGAAAAGATCAGCCACAAGAAAGAATCAGCCACTCGAGGTATTGAATCCGGAGTGATTCGAAGGCTGGGCCGATCTTGGTGAGCAAATGTCTGGAGAGCCAGACAGGTAGACAGAGGGGTCCGTGACACAGCCACATACAAGCACCGCCCATTTGCAAGAGTGGTCAGACGCATGTGTAAACAAGGCCATTGCTAGCATAGTTATTACATGGTTATTGCCTCTCCAGACCTAAATATGGCTCATGGGAAAACTGAGGAAGCCTTATGCCCCCTTCAGATTTACAGATGACCACTGGAACATGGTGGCAGCCATTACCACATTATTGCAGCTCCAGCATGGAAAACACAGCAGCACAATGAGGAAGCATCAAGCCAACAGAGAACCCTATTCCAAGGTCGGCGATAACTTCTCAAGACGTTATACATAACGTCTCGAGAAGTTATCTCATTTCCTGGAATTGCTATTCCATTCTTGACCTTGAGTATAGTGCTTCCTTGCACTTGATTACTGTAAATGAAAGTCTTCTATACTTAGTATGTGGTGGATTGTAGATATTCAAGGGTTTTTCTGCTCCAATAATAAACAAAATGGGTACTTATTCTGCTGCATAACTCTTGCCTTTTCTAGGTCCACTCCGACCAGTCCGATAGGGACAACAGCTATGTTTTAGTCAATGGGTCACTTTCTTCGGTACCATATTCAATTGCATTGGGTTATGCCCCCAACATGCCAGACCCAATGCTCTGGTGTAGCCTTCACAATGTTTTGAAAATGCATGTGTCCAGTATACTTATTGTGGGAGGGAACTACAATGCTGCAGTGGCACCACTCCTCGACAGGTCAGGTAGACTGCCCCATATAGAGACACAACATTGAAATAGGTAGGATAAGATGTTTTCCTCCTTGCACCATAGCGGTGTGTTAGATACGTGGAGAGTTATGCATCCCGGGACTAGGGACTACACCTTTTCCAATGTACATCATTCCTATTCTAGAATCAATTACTTCCTTGTTTCCCCTCGGAGCCTCCATAGGGTTCAGAAATCCAATAATGGTCAGATAACCAATCCGACCACGCCTTATCTCTCCACCAGCCCTCTGCCTTGGCTACCCATGGATGGAGGTTAAACCATCTTCTTTTGAATAACCCTCAAATTCAAACACACATGCGAGGGGAATGCAAATTCTATTTTCGCACGGACGCCTCTCCAGATATTTCTATTCAGACCTTGTGGATGGCTCATATAGCATTCATTAGAGGGGCATTCCTACAGAAGGCGTCCTACAGTAAAATTACTAAATCCCAACAAATTCAGAGCACTATTCCAAGGTTGGTGTTAACTTAACCAGAGCTGTTGTAAACTTACTAGAGCTATTATTGGGCTCCTTTCCATAGTTGGCAGTAAAATGGAGATGGTAAGCAGGAAAATCTGCACCTACATATTTTCCCTTACTGTCTCCATTTTACATCATATTCCGGGGTAGGTGATATTTTAGCATCTCGCCCTGGAACGCAGCGCAAAGGATTATAGTCTAAGACATTAGATAATATAGATAATGGGGCAGTGTTTGCCCTACAGAGCAGATCAACAAAAGACCACTCACACACAGTGGCGGGGGATGCGGCCCGCACCAGGTGACACCCGCCCTTAGGGTGACACCGTCACCCTAAGGGCGGGTGTCTCACCCTCCACTGCGTATTCGCTCCCTGCGAGCATCCGAAGCATGCAGCTTTGGCGCTCGCCTGGAGGAAACACGTCACCAGCCAATCGCGGCTGGTCACGTGGCTCCCCCAGGCGAGCGCCCAAGCTGCGCGCCGCCGGACGCTCAGAAGGAGCGAACACGCGACGGAGGTGAGCTGGGGGCCTGGCAGTATCCACGTGCTGGGGCATTCCATGAGCTGCTGGGGCATTCCATGAGGAGCTGGGGCATTCCATGAGCTGCTGGGGCATTCCATGAGTGAGCTGGGGCATTCCATGAGTGAGCTGGGGCATTCCATGAGCTGCTGGGGCATTCCATGAGGAGCTGGGCCATTCCATGAGGAGCTGGGGCATTCCATGAGTAAGCTGGGGCATTCCATGAGGAGCTGGGGCATTCCATGAGGAGCTGGGGCATTCCATGAGTGAGCTGGGGCATTCCATGAGGAGCTGGGGCATTCCATGAGTGAGCTGGGGCATTCCATGAGTGAGCTGGGGCATTCCATGAGCTGCTGGGGCATTCCATGAGTGAGCTGGGGCTTTCCATGAGGAGCTGGGGCATTCCATGAGTGAGCTGGGGCATTCCATGAGCTGCTGGGGCATTCCATGAGGAGCTGGGGCATTCCATGAGTGAGCTGGGGCATTCCATGAGGAGCTGGGGCATATCCATGAGGAGCTGGGGCATATCCATGAGTGAGCTGGGTCATATCCATGAGCTGCTGGGGCATATCCATGAGTGAGCTGGGGCATTCCATGAGGAGCTGGGGCATTCCATGAGTGAGCTGGGGCATAACCATGAGGAGCTGGGGCATTCCATGAGGAGCTGGGGCATATCCATGAGTGAGCTGGGGCATATCCATGAGCTGCTGGGGCATATCCATGAGTGAGCTGGGGCATTCCATGAGGTGCTGGGGCATATCCATGAGGAGCTGGGGCATATCCATGAGTGAGCTGGGGCATATCCATGAGCTGGGGCATATCCATGTGCTGGGGCATATCCATGTGCTGGGGCAGTATCCATGAGCTGGGGCATATCCATGTGCTGGGGCAAAATCCATGAGAGCAGCTGGGGCATATCCTTGAGCTGCTTGGGCATATCCATGAGGTGCTGGGGCATATCCATGAGTGAGCTGGGGCATATCCATGAGGAGCTGGGGCATATCCATGAGTGAGCTGGGGCATATCCATGAGTGAGCTGGGGCATATCCATGAGCTGCTGGGGCATATCCATGAGGAGCTGGGGCATATCCATGAGTGAGCTGGGGCATATCCATGAGTGAGCTGGGGCATATCCATGTGTGAGCTGGGGCATATCCATGAGGTGCTGGGGCATATCCATGTGCTGGGGCATTCCATGTGCTGGGGGCATATCCATGAGGTGCTGGGGCATATCCATGAGGTGCTGGGGCATATCCATGAGCTGCTGGGGGTAGTATCCATGTGCTGGGGCATTCCATGTGCTGGGGCAGTATATCCATGAGCTGGGGCATTATCCATGAGCTGGGGCAGTATCCATGAGCTGGGGCATATCCATGTGCTGGGGAAAAATCCATGAGAGCAGCTGGGGCATTATCAATGAGAGCAGCTGGGGCAGTATATCCTTGAGCTGGGGGCAGTATATCCATGAACTGGGGCAGTATATCCATGAGCTGGGGCATATCCATGTGCTGAGGCATATCCATGAGAGGAGCTGGGGCATTATCCATGAGAGCAGGTGGGGCAGTATATCCATGAGAGCAGCTGGGGCATTATCAATGAGAGCAGCTGGGGCAGTATATCCATGAGAGGAGCTGGGGCAGTATATCCATGAGAGGAGCTGGGGCAGTATATCCATGAGAGGAGCTGGGGCAATATCCATGAGAGGAGCTGGGGCAATATCCATGAGAGGAGCTGGGGCAATATCCAAGAGAGGAGCTGGGGCATATCCATGTGTGCTGGGGGCAGTATCCATGAGAGCTGGGGCAATAGCCATGTGTGAGCTGGTCTGGGGCAATATATCCATGTATGAGCTGGTCTGGGGCAATATATCCATGTGTGAGCTGAGGTGCAATATATCCATGTGAGCTGAGGCGCAATATATCCATATGTGAGCTGGGGCAATATATATCCATGGGTGAGCTGCTGGGGGCAATATATAACTGTGAACTGGGGCAATATATCCATATGTGAGCTGGGGGCAATATATATCCATGGGTGAGCTGCTGGGGGCAATATATATCCAGTCTAATCCAGAGCTGCTGGGTTCAATATATCCAGAGCTGCTGGGGGCAATATATATCCATGTGTGCTTTCACTGCCTTCGAACAGGCAACGTACTTGCTGGCAGTTGGCAAAAATTTGTGTGAGCATATGAGAGAGCTCCACAGCAGTAAACCTCACAGTAATGTGCGCTGTGTGTATGAGCATTCAGTGTTATATGGGAGTACTGATTTAGGAGTAAGAATAGTTAAAAAAAAATCTGTAAAACTCGGAGGGGGGGGGGTGACACCATAAATTACCACACCGGGTGACACCAGCCCTAGTGACGCCACTGCTCACACATACAACAGATAATAACAAATTCCAGAGAGGGGAAGCTGGAAAAGGTTAAGATAACACACCCAGTTATCCCATTAGCAGATAGCAACAGATCCACATAGACAACTATGATAGACAATAACAGCATTCATACATAACACAGACAACACGATCACCCTGCACCTTTCAGGCAAAGGGCGACTTTAACATAGGAGAGGGCAGTGAAATAAAATAGAACATGAGGCCTGCACCTCTCAAATACATCTCTAGGCCCATGTACCTCAAGTTCAAAGCGACGCATGTCACAAACAGTCTTATGTAAGAGCTTTGGGAGCAGGAGATTGGCATAATAATTGAGATGCTGATAAGAGAGTCCCGGTCTGTACTGCTTTGCAGCAAACAACATTTAAAACCATCATGCAATGGTATGTCATGCCCGCACAGCTGGCTCGTATGGATAGCAACCTCCTGGATATGTGCTGGAGATCCTGTGGCCTCATGGGGTCAGCTCTGCTTATGTGGTAGACCTGCCCCCGCCTTTTCACCTTGTCGCAAACTTTGGATTTATGTTCGATGGTCTTGGGGGCTTCGATCCCCAGGGACCTATGGGTGTTTATCATGGCAAAACTGCTGCAGGACCTTACCACGGTAGCAAACTGCTCCAAAAGTTGCTCTTGGTGGCCTGCTGGGTGTTGGCATTACACTGGCGATCCATTGTCTGCCCGCCATGTTCTATTGTTCTATCTACCGTCAGGGAAAGTCGCACTATGGAAGAGAGGACAACACATGCTCAGGACACTCATGATTCCTTTGTGAAAATGTGGTCTCCCTAGATTACTTATGAATGTGGTACCATTAAAATCTTCATTCTAACTGCTTCTCCCCTATACCGGCTGGGCAAATATTACAGTAGATAGTATAATATTACAAAATTAAAAGACAAATATGCAGCATCAATTTATAGCGCACCAGAAGGGAATAAAAAAAAAGGCTTAGCTGGACACAATATAGATCGAGGCTGCATTCCACCTTCCTTACCGCCTTCTGAAGCTCCTCCTCATGATTTTCATAGTCACATATGCATATTTATTGGTATCAATTAACTGACGGTATACCTCTTTTGCAATAATATTCTACATCCATAATGACTATTTCTCCCCCTTTATCAGCCTGTCATATAACTATAGCTCTCCTTTTATTAATCTGTTGGCAAAGTGAGCTCTTCTTTAGTCAAATTAGTTTTAAACCTCATATTTTCCAATTTGAACAAGCCTTCTTCAATCCAGATCTTAAATGACTTCTATATGGTATATGTTTTTTGTGCAGGCCAGCTATAGGATATGGAGGGAATGAGAAGGCGCATGCACAAGCCAGATTGGATTGGATGTGAGATGATGAAGTGTATGGAGAGGGACGCAGAAGATGCTGCAGACATCATGAAATGATTTGCGGGGATTTGTTTTACACGCTTGTTAATTGGGATTAGTATAAATATGGGGACTTGAACAATAGATTTTTAATCCCTGAGGAAGTCAGGTTACAATTTTTTTTATGTTTTTTACAGTTTCATATCTTGCTACCTTTAATAAATTGTTATCTTGTAAAGAAACCTCCAGTGCCTGGCTCTCTTCCATTTTTATGTGACCATGAAGACCATGAGGAGCAGCAGAGTGTCACGGGGCACCAGTCATGAGCCATGGTGGGCCCTTTATGCAGGGTAGTTAGCCCTTCAGGCAGGATTGCCACTGGCTGCATGATAAACAGATCAGGAGATGAAGTAGCTACATAAGATTCACAGAACAGGACAACAGGAAGGGCAAGGGTTAAGGAAGAGAACAACGATAGACTGGCACCCAGCAGCAAACTAAAGTGAACACTGGTCTAGATAAGAGATCCTTAGAATGGCCGTCTAATATAAGTGAAGGGGACCCCTCACTACTGGGTGAAACACAGAAACAATAGACAGGACAAGAGGGACAGATCCAGAGACATGGTGAGAAGAAAGGCAGGTATGGTACACGGTAATCTGAATGAATATATATATATACATATTGGATTGGATGTGAGATGATGACTTGTATGGAGAGGGACGCAGAAGATGCTGCAGATATCATGAAACGATTTGCGGGGATTTGTTTTACACGCTTGTATATATATATATATATACATACACACACTGTATATATATCTCAAGGAGTACAGGGGTTAACACGAAAAGCAGAGTCAAAATAGCCAGGCCAGAATTATAAAAGGGAGATTGATATATACAAAAACAAGAAATACACTGAACAAGAAAAACACAGAAAAGGGAATAAGGAAAAACACAAAAGAACCCAAATCCAGTAATAAGGAAAACACAGGAAAATAACCAGGCAAAGTAAACTAGGAAGCAGACAAACTGAACAATAATACAAAGGCAAAATATATAGCAAGCAGAACCATACATAGTTACATACGGGTCTATTCAATAAAGGGTGAAGTCAGGAAAATTGGCAGGAGAAGTGAAAATCTAGGTCAAAATAGCCAAACTAGAGAAAGTCTCTCATTTATCTCACTTTCCAAAATGGCTATTTGGTCTAGATTTTTCTCTTCTCCTACCAATTATCCTGACTTCACCCATCACTCTGCAGTGAAGTAATATCCTGCTCACAATGTATTACTTTTCCTAGTTTTTTATCATCTGCAAACACTGATACATGACTTTCAATGCCTATTTCAAGGTCATTTATAAATAAATTTAATATAATTGGTTCTATAACAGACCACCGAGGGACACCACTTACCACTGGTGTCCATCTTAAAAAAATATCATTTATAACCATTGTCTGTACCCCATCTTTTAGCCAGTTTTTTATCCAAGAACAAGAATTTTCATCTACACTAATTTTTCTTACTTTAATTAGTAACCTTTTGTGTGGAACTGTGTCGAAAGCTTTGGCAAAATCCAAGTAAATCACATCTACTGCACCACCCTGATCTATACTACTACTTACTTCCTGATAGAATGCAATTAGGTTAGTCTGACATGATCTGTGTTTCATAAATCCATGCTGATTTTTGCTAATTACAGTATGCCTCCCAATGAATTTATATTTCACTTAGCGAATGTCTAACACCTTATTAGACTTTATTATTTATTCTTACAAAACTGACATATTTTGCTGTGGAAAACTGAAATTAATAGTTTTTGTCTTGTATTTAAAATTGAAACTTTTCATACATTGGAAAATCCATGACAATCCACTGTTTAGTAAAGAAACACACACATATATGATATTTTTTAATATAAAAGGCTGTTAATGCATGCGATAAAAAGGCTAATATAATCATGGTAACAAACAGGCTATTGAAAGCTGAAACAGCTTTTTAAATCAGACTATGGTCTATAGTTATAACTTTTCCAATAGAAAAGTAGCCCTGTGCAGCCATTAAAACTAATAGTAATAGAGAATAAAATAAATTCAAGTTAAGTCTTTTCATTTGCTTTGATTCAGTGTTTTAATAATATCCAAGAATAACAGAAGAGATGATCTGCTCCTGATTAGCACAAACAATTAAGATTTCAACAGAATTAATAATATCTGTTTTCTTTATTTGGTGATCAAATACACATTGTACCTTGTAGAGCAACAAATGGAAAATTATTTCTTTAATTAAATATTATGACACCTTAGGTGTTTTAATGGAAAATGTGAATTCGTACTGAGCTCGCACCTGGTTATAGACCTGTACAACCCTTTCCTCAGACAAGCACCTTAATTATAACTCTGCGTTCTTCAATCAATCAATTACTGTATGTACAGTTAAAATTCTCTAATTAGTTCTCACCCAATTGTTATAGCACAATACAGTGTTTTCACGGTAAACTTTATTCTACAAATTCTATTAAACTTTATTTGTAGTTAAGCAAGACATCGCCTGTTTAACTCCTGCAATACCAAATAGTTTGTTTACTGCGCGCTGTGATATGGCCACAATGGGAAATTCACAATACGAGAATAAACCTGCAACCTGCACTGTGATTCCAGGCCAACACCTCACCCAAGATGCACAAACATTATTATTATTATTGTCATCATTTATATAGCACCAACAGTTTCCACAGGGCTTTACAATAACCAAAGGGAACGAGAGAAACAGACATATGATGGAAACAAGAGGTGTAGAGGGCCCTGCTCATAGGAGTTTATAATCTAGAGGGATTCCTTACCTACAAAACCCTCACTAACTCAGCGCCCCACTACCTGTCCTCACTAATCACCAAATACACCCCAGCCCGCTCCCTAAGGTCAAACAGTGACCTGCGCCTAGCTTCTCCCCGCATCACCTCTTCCCATGATAGACTGCAGGACTTCACACGCGCAGCCCTCACTCTCTGGAACGCTCTCCCTCGTACTGTCAGACTTTCCCCTAATTTCTCTTCCTTCAAACGCTCCCTTAAAACGTTCCTATTTAGGGAAGCCTACCACCCAACTCACTGACACAACCATCAATCACTCTCACCTTACAGTCCTCTCCTCCTGTTTCCAACCCCAACCCTCCTAGATTGTGAGTTCCTACGGGAATAGGGCCCTCATCTCCTCCTGTACTGTTTGTCAAATGTTGTTCAATGTATTGTAACCCTGTCTATACTGTGCTTATTGTACAGCGCTGCGGAATATGCTGGCGCTTTATAAATAAAGAATAATAAAAATAATAATTGGGGTTGAAGAAAACAAGAGGAATTTTACTAGATAGCAGGATCATTAGTGCCAGTGGTTTGGGAATGGTGGGGTCATAGAAGCAGCTTCAATCATGAGTGAGTAGATGAGCAAGGGGATGATTTGCGTCAGTGATGTGGTTCGCTAATCTGAAGAGATGGTTTTGAGGGATTTCATGATGGCCCGAGGATTAGGGAAGAGTTTGATAAGGCGAGGCAAGTCATTCCACAGGACCGGTGCTGCCAGTGAGAAATCTTGTTGGCAAGAGTTGGCCGTGTGCATGTAGACAGATAACAGGAGGAGCTTGCCTGCTGACCGGAGTTGACCTAGATGGGACATGCTTGCGGAGTAACGAAGAAATGTAGGGAGGAGTTGAGTTATTGAGCGATTTGAATGTGAACGTCAGTATTTTAAACTGTATCCTGGAACGTACAGGAAGCCATTGGAGGGACTGGCAGAGTGGGGAGGTACGCAAGGTGCGTCTGGTGAGAAAAATAAGCCTGGCACCTGCATTCATTACAGATTGCAAAGGGGCAATAAGGGAGTTGGGGAGCCCAATGAGGAGCAAGTTGCAGTAATCAAGCCGTGAAATGACATGCAAACAAACAAATAGTTCTCTGGTGTCCTTTTGCTGTCACTGCACAAGATCTCATATATACGAAAGTTGAAGGGACCTCATATCGATATCATCCTTGGAGTGCCATATATACCATCTTGGAGTCCTATTCTTGAGCGGTCCGTTAAGATTATGAGCTGAGTCGTCAATATAACAGCTGTCTCAAAATTGAGCAGGCCGCTACTAACATTTTACTGCTCACCTTAATTTATTTTTTGTCTCTCCAGTTCCATGCTATAGTTTGAGTCAGAACTGGGACCACAGTTGGGATTTAGCTTTAATGTTATATTTTATGGGTACCGAGCGTTATGTTCATGTTACCTAATGGTTAAAGCATTGTAACTCTTTAATGCAGCTGTAATATAGAAGACCTGAATGACCCTTAAACAAAATAATGTTTAGAGGACACGTTGAGTACTTTTTTCTTTAATATCTAGTGTTGTTAAAAGGGGTAAACTCTAGTATGAACTTGTAACCATTACTTATTTTATCTCTTATCTATTATCTTATTTGTACTCTAGCCTGTAGCTCCACTCCATAAAACTAACAGGGCTATTCAAAGAGATCCGAAAAGTCACAGCACGCTCGGTGACTCTTCGTTCCCCGTACTTCGGGGCAATTCGGCGATTCCTAGTTTGCCAACCCTGCGGTGTATTCAGCAAGCACCGCAGGGTTCCCGTAGTGCAGGGAATACTCGCCGCAAACCCACAAAACACTCGCCGAACACTGACTGAAAAGCCGCAGAAACTGCCGCAAAAACCAAGCCGAACACGCTGTAAAAATCTGAGCAGCCGCCAATCACAGCGCAGAGCAGCCGCTGGAAAAAGCCAACATGCAGACAAACGGGGTAAAGAAAAACAAAGAAACAGTTTGATTGAAAGTTTGAAATTTGAAACGAAAAAAACAGAAAAAAAATTTGACAAAAAAATACCAAAGAGATCCGAAAAAATCTAAAAATAAAGAGACTTTTTACTGCAGTATAAAATAATAAACGGTTCATTAGATATTGGTTTAAAACTGGAATATTTTTAAATTTGAGGCCTATGGGATTCGCCTGAATAGACCTGTCGAATGACATTTCCCTGACATTCCTCAGCTGTTCGGTGTTCTCTGAATAGAGGAACCATTGCTTCTCTATGGGGAATTTCACTGCCCTCGAACAGGCACCGTACGTGCAGGCAATTCGCCCAAATTTGGCGAATTGAATGCTCTCTGAATAGCTGAATGGCCCCGAAATGTCCCCGTTCACTGAAATTCAGTGTCCGGTTACATTTCGGGGCCAGATCAGCTCTCTCTCTGAATAACCCTGTAAGAGTTGTGGTTTTGACTGTGTTCATGGCTACTATTCTTGACACTGTAATCTATACCAGCCAACCAAATCTCCTGCAGCTGGACAAACAAACAAACTTTTTCTAAATACCTACAAAACTGTTACAATGCTCTTTGGAACCGCACCTAAACTACACAAATTGCAAACACCCCATTTATGTGTCCCCATTTATGTGTCAGGACAAGATCAAATGACACACTGACTACAGTCATTTCTCTCAAATATCTAGGTATGTGGTTAGACCCAAATCTATCTTTTGGCCCCCACATCGAAAAACTCTCATCTAAACTCTACCCCAAACTAGGTGCCCTGTACAAATACTGCCTGAACCCTGCGGTAAGAAAGCAGATTGTGCAACAAATGCTTATGCCAGCCATTGAATACAGAGATGTAGTGTATGCAGCTGCCCCTCAATCACACCTCCAGAAACTTACTACATTGTATAACTCATTCTGCCGCTTTGTGCTACAATGTAACTACATGACTCACCATTGTGACATGATAAAAGAACTAAACTGGCCATCGCTGGAATCGAGACGCACCCTTCACCTTTCCAACCTGGTGTTTAAGAGCTTTTCTGGGAAGCTACCACCCTATCTGAATAGGCTGATTGCCCCAGCAGTTCCCTCATCCTATAACCTCAGATCCAGGACCAGCACCTTACTTGCAATACCGCAATACAAAAAGAAAGTGGCTCGATCCTCATTTTCCTACAGAGCGACGCAATTATGGAATAACCTCCCAGACGCCATCAAATCTTCCCCCAGTCTAAAGTCCCTTAAGAGTTCCATATTAACATACCTGAATACGGAATGCACCTGTAAACATGTAACATAATGACTTTATTTCCTACATATTTATTTTTCTGTTAATCTGTATATTTGGTTTTGTGTGAATATCTTGCATTGTACTATTTTGCATTTCTGTAACCATTCAATGTTCTTGAACCCAGGACATACTTGAAAACGAGAGAAATCTCAATGTATCCTTCCTGGTAAAATCCTTTATAAATAAATAAATAAATAAATAAATAATATAATTAATTTTATTTTTTAATGTATAATAGTATAAAGCAAACGTATTAAACAGTTATTTGTCTGTGTTAAATTCAGGTCAATGTGCTTGCAATTTTTGAGAATTTTTATGTACATATCTCTGTTTACATCTATCTAACTCTGTATCTCTCTTTGAATCTATCTATCTCTCTAGGCTATATATAAAGAGTATAGAACGGGCTGAGAAACATATGCCTTTCTTTATTGAGAAAATGAAAAGAATCACTTTCAATGTTTTGCTGACACTGGTGATTGGGTTTAATTGTTGAGCTAGTTTGACTTTAAAATGTCCTATAAAATCAATTATGACTTGTCAGTATGTTTATGGATGGTTGGCAAAGTCGCTTAGTGACAAAGCATCTTCCAAAAGACCAATTTTCTTGCATCAGCTATGAGCTAAATGAGTTTAACTAGCATTAAATTGTATGAACAGTTGTCTATAAAGGAGATGTTCTCTGTTTGCGACTCACAAGAGGTTATCACTCGCCAGATCCATCAAAATTGACATTACCTCCCTTTTCAAGTTCAATATAAAGCATATTGAAGGAAGACTTGTAAGTACTTGTACGAACATTTTGATGAATTTATGAACATTCTTCGTCTTAAATCATCCTTGTTGTCTTTGGTTTATTGGCCATTCGTGTTGACTGATTTTAGATATTCTCTTCATTTTAATAAATCGCACAAGTATTATGATTCCATACGAATGTGTTAAAATATATTCTAAAATATTGTAACTATGAGCTTTGGGGAACTCACAGAAGTGGTAAATTCTAATTGCATCTCATAATGTTTTTGTAGTTGTTATACCCAAGACAGTGATTCTATGTGGAACATTTGCTAAACACAGTAAGCAATGTGTCCCCAAATTATATGAGTAAAACGCACTGTGTAAAATAACTCTTGAGTATTCCTGGGACAATGCTCACAACTTTAAAATAAATTTTAAAATACAATATAAGGTTTATATTGTTTTATTGATATCATTTATAATGTTGGGCAAAGTAGGTTAATGTATAAAATTATAGTCATATCTCCCATCAGTTGGAGAGCCTCCTGTTGATTTTGTTTCACCCTAATTATAGATCAAAAAGCTCAAAAGGTGAAAGCTCAACAGTTGAAAGTCCATGATGTCAAATGAAGTAGGTCTATATGATTCTATGGTGAACATAATCTAATTGGAGGCAAGGTTAAAAAGAATATAAGGAAGACTCGTTTTCAAATGTGTGGGTGGAGAAAAAAATGTTAAAAGGTTTATTCACAAAGCTGCAAAATTTCGCAATTTTGATATTTTGCGTTTCAGCCCATTTCGGTTCACTTCAGTGATTTAATTTCACAGAAAATAGGGTGAATTCACTATTTAGCGAATGGTCACCATATTTTGCCGAACTTGGAGTTGCCGAAGCAGTTATCGGACATCGTCAAAAATGGCCGAATTGCCCCAAATTGGCATCAGCAAATTCCACACAATGTCGTGGCCTGACCCTGGCTCTATTTAATGACTGCACACTGGCATGTCCCCTCTACTGATTGGCTGCATGCGAGTGTACACATCTTATCACTGGCTGCACACTGGCGTGTGCCCTCTATTCATTGGCTGCATATGACCATATACCATCTTTTCATTGTCTGCACATTGGCATGCACCCTCTATACATTGACTGCATATGAGTGTAAACCAGTTTTTCATTGGTTGCACGCTATCTGGTGCTTTTGACACTTCATGGGATATACCCTCACCTTTTTTTCCTAGAAAAAAAATGCACTGGTCATGTGGTATCTGAGGTTAGAGCAGGTAACACAGAAGAATAAAGGAGTAAGCAAGAGCCAAATTGTCCGGTACACAGAGAAGAAAAGCTTCACAGGAATACTACACAGCAGAACTGAAGGTGCCCCACTGAAGCAAGGAGGAAGTGCAACTGTCAGCATTTTATAAATAGGTGAGGTAAGCGCACACACACCTCAATAGGCAGGACCTGGCCAGTTTGTACTCACCTACACAGGTGTCCTCCCAGGAGCCTCTGCAATCTCCCGCCATCAGCTACACATACCCAGATGTCGAAGACAAGGGCAGACCTAAACTACCATTCTGCATGTGAGAGTCACGCCATTTATAGACTTTTTTTAATTCCATGTTTTCTTTTTTTATCAATAATTCAATATTATATCTGTTGCGGCAGAATTGTTTTAACCTGCAATATCATCATTTTCTTATTTCCTTGTTTCTTCTTCTACTCCAACTTTATTTATTTTTTAATAGGATTAATTCAGTATAGTAATATAAAAACAGTGACTTCTGAATTCATATTAAACCATTTTATTTCCTAGGATAGGGGGTGGAAGGATATCTTTGGTCTTAAGAAAAGGATTTACATGGCTTATTATTGTAATATATAGGAGGTCTCAGTGATTGATTCAGTTTTCTTCTGGTTTATGGGATTTCTTTAAAATGACGCCATGGGTAGCTTAGAATTTAGGCGACTAATCATTATTTCTTATCACAAAGGATTCATTTTGTTCTTATGGGGAAGAAAAATGTTTCTCAATGATAAGGAGCAATCATATCTTCACAGAAATGTATCAGTGCCTTGATGAATAACTCACTATCAATGTAATGGAAATTTCTTACCTATGACTGCCTTTTATTTAGTTATTTGTATCTAACCTAGGGATATATTTCATACCAGGCCAAATCCCCCAATGATTAGAAACAGTAATTTTCTGTATGCACAATATATACTTACAAATGTTGGCAACTCTGCCTCTATTCAAAATTGCGGCTCAACTGTGCCAGCTTACTGTATGGTTATACTTTCTATAGGAAGTGTAAATTTAGTTGAGTAATGTGTGACCAGTAAATCCCGGTTGCTTGTTATTCAACTGTGAGTCTAAAAAAAGCTTGACTGGCTTCCAAAATCGTTCGTTAAGTGAGTTTGCATTTGCAAAAACATAATTCTCCTCTTGTCTTACCAGGAAAAGGTCTTCTCTTTCGATGAATGCATCAAAACCGAGAACAGACTATTCTGGCGCTCTGCTCCCGCATAGTGGAAGACTGCATAAGTACATTGTTTCGAGACTCTCCTTGGGGTCTTATGGACACCAACAGGGAATACCAACGGTGGCACGCAGAACACTTGAATTATTATTATTTATTTATTTTTATTTTTTTTTTAAACATATTTTTATTCGTCTCAGATCAAGATGAATTTACAGAAAAAGGGGTAACAGTTGTTTTTTTTTCCTTTTCATATCATGTACAATCTGTAACAATGCAAAAAACAAAATCACAGCTTCCGGTGTTAATTAAAGTATTACATCACAACCAGTACCGAAGTGTCATGGTAATGTCAGCATTTAAAGCTCAGAGGTGGACGGCTGGGTTAGGGTATCCCAGGAAGTGGAGGCAAGAAAGTTAACTAACAAGTGGTCAGAGGTATCTGAGGGGATCGGAGGGGTGTTCCGCAGCATTTGTAGGGAATACCATGGGGCATCGCAGAACGTGTTTCGTAGGGAGGTTTTGACCTCAGGTGGTAAGGCACAAATACACTTGAATTATTTTAAGGGTCTTTTTTTTTCATTTCAAACCAGGTTTATTTCCAGGGTACTCTTTCCCATGAAATATTAACCAAACCGAAAACCAACGAAAGCCGACTGCCTTATGGAAACTAACTAAAAAGATGTTTTTCTAGCTAACATAACTAGATAGCTACAATGCTTATCAGACACAAACAGCATAAAGATAGAAGAAAAAACGTGACCACCCCCTGTAACAATATAAAAATTGGTACGTATCTGCGTTCTGCGTAGCACTGCCCTCTGGTGCTGGTGGAATAATGAATGAATAAAAACGGTATCTGTGAAGAAAATCCACAGAAACCAATAATGCAGACTGCAGGAAAATGATTAACATAAAAGCCCCTGCTTAATATAAACTCACAGGATGTAAAAGTTAAATGGGCACATAGGAAGATCTTATAGATGTTACCCCTCCTGGACGAATTGGAAGATATGGAGGTCTCTTGTGGCAATCAGCTGATTCAGCAAGCAGTTTTACACCACGGACTCCTTCCTGATAACAGACGCCAGGATCATCCACAGAATAAAGGAGTATCAAGTAGGTAATTGAAATATGGTTTATTAACCAATAAACACACTAAATCCAACGCGTTTCATCTCAATATAGAACGAGACTTCATCAGGGAAGTATGCATAAAAACACAATGAAAATTTTTATGCATACTTCCCTGATGAAGTCTCGTTCTATATTGAGACGAAACGCGTTGGATTTAGTGTGTTTATTGGTTAATAAACCATATTTCAATTACCTACTTGATACTCCTTTATTCTGTGGATGATCCTGGCGTCTGTTATCTGGAAGGAGTCCGTAGTGTAAAACTGCTTGCTGAATCAGCTGATTGCCACAAGAGACCTCCATATCTTCCAATTCGTCCAGGAGGGGTAACATCTATAAGATCTTCCTATGTGCCCATTTAACTTTTACATCCTGTGAGTTTATATTAAGCAGGGGCTTTTATGTTAATCATTTTCCTGCAGTCTGCACTATTGGTTTCTGTGGATTTTCTTCACAGATACCGTTTTTATTCATTCACAAACAGCATAAAGAAATACATGCTATTTTCTCACCACTCAGCTTCATGTACTTCTCTTGATATCATGGGTACTAACGAGAAATGTCAGCAGAGTATATGGGTTGGGTACTGTCTAGTTAGCTACCGGTGATGGTGCTGACCATAACCTTATATGCAGGGACAACCGCCTGCTATTTATTTAGCCTCAATTTACCCTCAATTAACCTGCCACAGTGAACAATTAACATCTCTTCCAGGGTCATGGTTGGCGTAACTCTAAATGACATTCGCATATAATACAGTTTGGCATCTTCCTAATCAACTTTATTAATTTAAACAAGTTAGTCTCAAAGTCATGTTCGTCTGCATAGTGTCAAAAATGTATGTTTAGAATAAGTGCAAAATATATTTTTTTAATGTTATTTTATGGGTTTGTGTTTCGTTCTCTGTGGGTATAGCACTGTTTCTCTAGTTTATAGGACTTAATAGTTTCTTGTTCACACCTTTGAAGTATAGTTACCATCAAATAGACTACTGAGAACTGGACCCATTTTCTTTTTCTAAAGGGCAGTATTACAAAGCTGGTGCGAACTTAACCAGAGCTGTTGTAAACTTGACAGCTCCATATACTATAATGGCTCTAGTAAGTTTACAACAGCTCTGGTTAGCACCAGCTTTGTAATACTGCCCAAGGTATTTACTATTTATTAATTTATTCAAACTATCTCAAAATAAAAAAATGCAGACGCAAGTGGTCAGATGTGGTCACCATCAGCATATTTGAGGGGAAGTGCCAAAATTACTTATTATTGATACTTTTTATCAGAGACTGTTCGAGGACACTTACTGAGGAAGCCGGCAGGCAAAAACGCGTTTTGAGTGGCTCCCGTTTTAGTGGTTACTCTTTTAATATATTTGAATTTTACTATATGGTTTATTTTTATATGAATAAATTTTGAAAAATAACAGCAGCAGCTCGTCCCATTGCCTGTTCGATTTTTATTTTTCATCAGTACCTGATGGCATCAGGCTCATCTCTTCCCCTTCTTGGAATGCACATAGCACCTCGTTCTACTACCAAGAAAGCTACACTCTAGAAACTATATTAAGGAGAAGGAGAAACACCACTACCTAAATATAAGTATCCAAATCTTATTTAGAATTTTATTTCCAGAGTGTTTTTCTCAGTGTTAGATATAAAAAAAAAGTGTATATATATATATATATATATATACAGTGGTGTTCAAAATTATTCAACCCCCACTGAAATTGAGTGTTTTGGCCAGTTTGACATTGATTGTGATCATTCAGTCATCTTGCTTACAATTAAATCAAAGAGGCACGTGTAGGTCAGACAAATATAACATAACATTTATAATGAAATAACCACAAATGTCTTTTCTGTGCTCACATCATTATCAGTTTTATTCAACCCCCAAGTGACATTCAATCTTAGTACTTAGTACAACATCCTTTTACAGTTATAACAGCTTTTAAACGTGAAGCATAGCTTGACACAAGTGTCTTGCAGCGATCTACGGGTATCTTCACCCATTCGTCATGGGCAAAAGCCTCCAGTTCAGTCACATTCTTAGGCTTGCGCACTGCAACTGCTTTCTTTAAGTCCCACCAGAGGTTCTCAATCGGATTTAAGTCTGGTGACTGCGATGGCCACTCCAAAATGTTCCAGCCTTTAATCTGCAACCATGCTCTAGTGGACATGGAGGTATGCTTGGGATCATTGTCCTGTTGAAAGGTCCAACGTCTCCCAAGCCTCAGGTTTGTGACAGACTGCATCACATTGTCATCCAATATCTCCTGGTACTGAAGAGAATTCATGGTACCTTGCACACGCTGAAGCTTCCCTGTACCTGCAGAAGCAAAACAGCCCCAAAGCATGATTGACCCCCGCCATGCTTCACAGTAGGCAAGGTGTTCTTTTCTTCATAGGCCTTGTTCTTCCTCCTCCAAACATAGCATTGATCCATGGGCCCAAACAGTTCTAATTTTGTTTCATCAGTCCACAGAACACTATCCCAAAACGTCTGTGGTTTGTCCACATGACTTTTGGCATACTGCAGTCGACTCTTCTTATTCTTTGGAGACAGCAAGGGGGTGCGCCTGGGAGTTCTGGCATGGAGGCCTTCATTACGCAGTGTGCGCCATATTGTCTGAGCTGAAACTTCAGTACCCACATCTGACAAATCTTTTCTCAGTTCCTCAGCAGTCACACGGGGACTTTTCTCCACTCTACGCTTCAGGTAGCGCACAGCAGTCGAAGTCAGCATCTTCCTTCTGCCACGACCAGGTAGCGTTTCAACAGTGCCCTTTGTCTTGAATTTGCGAATGATGCTTCCTATGGTCTCTCTTGGTATGTTTAACATCTTTGCAATCTTCTTATAGCCATTGCCCTTCCTGTGAAGAGTAATCACCTCTTCTCTTGTCTTCCTGGACCATTCTCTTGACTTCACCATGTTTGTAACCACACCAGTAAATGTCTAGAAGGAGCTGAGTATCACAGTCATTTTAAAGCTGCCTAATTGGTGCTTATTATGCTTTATTGCTGCTCCGTGACATCCACAGGTGTTTTCAATACCTGATTGAAAACACTTGAATGAACCTCTGTTCTTCAGAGTGGTAGTCTTTAAGGGGTTGAATAATTGTGTCAATGAAGAATTCACAAAAGAAACATTTACTACTGTATTACAAAACCAATTGATGTCATTTTAGTTGCATATGGTTCTTTAAAAAGTCCTTGTAGGATTTCATTCTGAATACAATTACAAATGTACACTATATTCCCTAAAACCTTTTACAGCATTGGGGGTTGAATAATTTTGAACACAACTGTATATTCCTGAAAAATTGATTTACGTTAATATTTGTTTCAATTCATAATGTACAGTTGGGGGCGTGGCCTGACCGTCTTCAGAGATGGAGGCGTAGTGCAAGAGCTCCCGATCCCGCCACTGAATCTTTCGCCCCAGCACAATAGCAAGTGGCTATGGTACGCACCTCAACCCGCAGGACACCCAGGAGAACCACTAACGCCTCGGGAGGGACACAGGCAAGCCCCATCACGGCATATTTTGGCACCACACAACCGCAGCCTGCACCTTGATCTCCGGCCAAGATGGCGGCGGTTCCCGCACATCCAGACCCATCGTTGCAAGGAGGTCAGTTAGCGATGCAAAGATTAGAGCTGCTTATCGCTGACTTGCCTACGCGTGCAGAACTACCCATGAGGATGGATCTTAAAGATATGTTAGACCAGATACAAGCAACATTTGGCCAAGAAATAGCGGCTGTCAGGGCTGATATCTCAGCTATTGACACGAGGGTGGTGCGCTTGGAGGAGAAGGCTTCGGAACACTCGATTTACACGCACGATCAGACGACGGACCGACGCCTCTCTGATATGACTCGCCGAATTGATGACTTGGAAAACCGGTCGCGGAGACATAATTTAAGGGTGAGAGGAGTTCGTGAGGGGGTCACAGAAATTAAGGACTTCATTCTGGGAGTGTTCGCACATATATTGGGATGCCCCCCACCAAGATAGATAGAGCGCACAGAGCGCTCCGTCCCAAAGCTGTAGTAGACTCTGGCCCGCCTTTTGATATCATTTGCCACTTACCGGACTTCGCACTGAAGGAGGCGATAATGCTACAGGCTCGCGTGCGCTGAAAGGGGCGCTTTGCCGATGAGACTTTCGAACTCTTTCAAGATCTCTCCCCACATACCCTGATCGCTCGCAGCTCATTACGGCCAGTCACACAACTGCTACGGGAGGCGGATATTCCCTACAGATGGGGGTTCCCATTTTCCCTACAAGTCCGTCGAAATAACCGGCTCTACATGATCCGAACGCCAAGAGATGTAGACTTGTTCCTGACGGAGCTGCACCTCCCGCGGGCGGAGGTCATAGTTTGGGAGCACCTACCCATTGAGTCTCCTCCACCAGTACGCCAGACAGGTTCACCCCGTCCACAAAGATCACCTTGTGAAGACCGACAAGGTGCGGCCCCACATTCTGCGACCACAGATCTTTCCCACTCACAAGACTGACTGGGATCCCCCGAGTGATGATCAGAATTCCTGGTGTCTTCTATCGTCAGCTGGTGCAAACAGCATGAAGTTACCTCTTACTTAAGTACGTCGGTTTTCCACCACAAGCGGAACCCTATTCCCCTTATTATGACAATGGATGGCAATTATCTACGGAAGCTCTAAGTTGTTCTCTAGCCCTGCGGCTGACAGTGAGACAGGGAGCGATAAAACTTTTTAGACCCGTAGCTTGTTAACAAAGTTTGGTTCAGCAGCCTGCTATTTCATTTCATGCCCCACGCAACCATATGGAGCTGTAAAAGTGGTTTCGTAACTAGGGAAGGTTTGAGCCCTAATTGACATTGCTTTCTAGTTGGGGGGGAGGGGGTGCGGAGGGACAAGGGGGCGGGAGGGAACAGGTGGGATAGTTCTAAGGAGGTGGGAGGGAATGTTTCTTATAAGGTATGACATATATATGTTGCCAACATGCTGTTCATTTGGACTTTAGGGCTATGGTAGAGGCCTCTGTTATATAAACTTATTTAGGGCTGTTTATAGTTTTAATTGTCTTACACCTCCGCATAGTAGTTTAGCCATGGTACAGAGTGCGCAGATGGTTTCGGATATTAACACTTACTCTTATATTACACCTAATATCAGTAGTAAGGGAGGTATAGCGGGCCGAGGGAGGTGGGTGGGGTGGGCGGTATGGTGATGGGGGGGAATGTTCTCTAGGATGTTTTGCTGTTCGCGTGATGTTGATGCATTATAAGATTCAATCTTCGGACTTTAACAGGAGCTCCCGTTATTGGTTTACTACCAAAGATGGTTTCTGCTAGCGGTATATACTTGGTTGGACCCTCGCCCCTTCCTTCTTCTTTTTTTTTTTTTAGGGTTGCAGGCCCTGATACTCATTGAGAATCGCCTTTTTTTTTTCTTTTCTCTCTTGGTTTAATTTTATCTCGCTTTAAATATTCTGCTTTTGTTAAAAGTTATAATCTACACAACTGTCGTATCGTAATGCTGACCTCCCCACTACTTATCCTTTGATCACACATGCATTATTCCGTTATATAACTTCTGCCCGCTATAAGAAGGAGCTAATCGGATTCTGAAGCACGTCCCTTCTCCTGGTCCTCTATTTGTCAGATTGCCACGGTTTTTACCTTGCTGCAATTTTGGTCAGTGGCGGTGGAAATCGGGCTTTTTATGTGGGAGATAATCTCTGATTATACCCCGTGAGGTAAAGTGCACTTACCCCAATTGAGGATCCTCCTGCTTGGCCTTTGGCATTGGAGCGGTGAGCAACACCCCGATTGGCGCACTTAACGCCTCTTTGTTTTTTTTAATTTTATTAATTTATTATTTTTTTTGCTCTTCTTCTCTCCTCTCCTCCTCTCCTATTCTTTCTCTTCTCCCTCCTTTAATTCCTTCACTTCCTATCCCCCCCTTCCTTCTTTATCACTTCCCTACTATACCCATTACCTGGAAGTGATCCTAATACCCTCACTCTTGGACTCTAGCTTCTTTAATTGTACCTCTGTGTCACGCTATAACCATGTCTTCTATGAAATCACCCTATGCTCCTTGTGATTTACAACTACAATCCCATAATGTTCGGGGCCTTAACATTCCTGAAAAGCTATCTCGCTTATTACGTGATCTGAGAGTCTCTCGGATGTCCGTTGCCTTCCTCCAGGAGACCCATTTTAGGTCAGGGTCAGCCCCGACTCTGAGAGACGCATTCTACCCCACAGGATTCTTCAGTAATTACTCCCAAAGTAAGTCTAGGGGAGTTGCAATTTTAATCTCTAAGGACATCCCTTTTGTAATGGATGCCACGATGATAGATGATGGCGGTAGATATATTTTTGTCAGAGGGTCTATTCTTGACACAACCTATACCTTTGCATCTATATATTTGCCTAACAAAAACCAGCATTCATGCTTAACTCGAATACTGCGCTCATTGGAAACTTTTCAGAAGGGGATTACATCCTAGCTGGGGACCTTAATGTGGTGCTTGATCCCCTGGTTGACTCCTCAATGGGAATTTCATCCATGCCCTCTCATGTCTTGCGCTCTATTCGACGCACACTGCATGAATATCGGTTGGTGGACGTCTGGCGCGCACTTCACCCCACATGATTATTCATATTTCTCGCAGGTGCACAAAACTCATTCAAGAATAGATTATTTCTTTATGCATTATGGTAACCTCAATTTATCGTGCTCGGCGGCCGTTTTACCCACAACGTGGTCAGACCATGCACCGCTCCAGCTGCTACTAAAATCACTGCTATATGCCCCTCGGGAACATCATTGGAGACTAAATTTTTTCGTTGCTCGATGATCCTCTCATTAGGGAAGAACTCCACACGACACTTGAACGATTCTTTGCGGAAAACTCTGCGTCTGATACTCCTACACCGATACTCTGGGAGGCACAAAAGGCGGTCATACGAGGCTTCTTTATTAGCAAAGGTACGGCCCGGAAAAAATTGCACAATGACAAACACAAGAAGCTCCTAGCAGAGATTAGGGCACTAGAACTCGAACATATCACGTCCAATGACGTTGCGGTGTATCAACGCCTCGTTCAAGCGCGACAGGCCCTAGATAAAATGATAAGTTCATCTCTTCGATTCCAAGCTATGAGATCACGCTCTTTTTTTGCATTACAAGAAAACAAACCTGGAAGATTGTTGGCAAGAATACTATGTGATAGACGCATCAAATCTTATATACCGAAAATTTGGTCCTCGCACGGTACCCCCGTAACTGACCGAGTGCAATATCAGGTGAATTTTTGAAGTTTTTCTCAGATATGTACAATCTGGATGCCCCGACCCTGCGGCGCAGAATTTGGATCGCATAGACGCCTTCTTAACGCGTATGGTTCCTAAACCTCTTGACTCTATGGACCGCGAACAATTGAGCACTGCTATATCTGCTGAGGAAATACTGGATGCATTAAAGATGTCCAAAAATGGGAAATGTCCAGGCCCAGATGGCTTGCCTGTAGAGTACTACAAGAAAAACCCTAAAGACCTCTTGCCTACTCTAGTGCAACTTTTTGGTGCCTTCCAGGAGGGGATAAGACCTCACCCTCATTCGCTGATGGCGACGATTTCTTTAATACCAAAGCCAGGGAAAGATCACACAACCTGTGGGAATTATAGGCCTATTTCCCTCCTTAACCCTTTCGCTGCTGAGGCTTTTCCCGCCCCTGTGCTGAGGTCATTTTTACCGGTTTTGCTCATCATGTTTAAACGTGTTTTGAAGGCTTATTTTAGTATATGACCCAGACATATTATATATTGTTCTTTCCGTCAGACTCGGTAGATTCATAATATGTCATTATTATATGTATACGTTATGTCATGTCTGTATATTATAACAAAAAATGCAATAAAATATGTATTTTCAATAATTTACAATGTGTAAAGTGTTTTTTTTTCACATTTTAACATGCGAGCAATTGCGGTTATATTTTGTATGGGGTGCGCTTGTTAAAAAAATTAGAGATGGGGTCTCGTTACATTTTTTTTGGGGGAAAATTACACTATTTTTAACAAACGCACCGCATACAAATATTGTTAGTGCAGCATCATTGTTCACATTATAATTGAAATGGGAACAATATTGCTGCATTAACAAACCAAAAAAAAGAAAAAAAAAGTGTTTATTTTTTTTTTATAATTTTTTTTTTAAAAAAAATTATTTTTATTTTTTATTTTTTTTACAAAATTTTTCACTTTCATGTTTGGTATCGTTGGAACGGCCATGCTCTGGCCGATCCAACCATACCAAAATTTAACCCCTAGCTGCCACGTTGGAACTCCCTATCTCCACAGTTGGTGGCAGTTAGGGGTTAAGTCCAGGACTGGCGTCATCGTGCTACGCACGATGACGCCAGTCCTCAGGGGGAGTTCCCGGAGGCTTGGCCGACATCCAAGATGTCGGCCAGCTCCGGGAAAGGATCGCGAACCGGCGCTTTTCAGCGCCGATTCGCGATCCAGCTCCCCAGGGGTTAATGCCAGGCATCATTTGGAAGGGCAGGCTGTGCCCTTCCAAATGATGCCTGGGTTAACCCCCGCAGAGCTGCCGATCGGGAGGGAGAGAGGTCCGAAGGACCTCCCCCCCTCCCTTTCAGGCGCCTCCTCCGCACATGCGGGGGGGCGCCTGAATTTGGTATCATCGCGCTGCCGCGATGACACCAAATTCCGGCGGCTGCTGTTCCGGATGCCGGGCTGACATCCAGGATGTCAGCCCGCACCGGAGGGGCCAGCGATCGGCCGGAACCCGGCCGAACGCTGACCCCAATGGGAGGACGCGCTCAGCGCGTCCTCCGCATACCAGCGGGAATGCTGAGGACGCGCTGAGCGCGTCCTCAGCATCGAAGTGGTTAATAACGACATGAAACTTCTGGCAAGAGTCTTAGCCAATCGATTGAAAAGATTCATGCCACACCTGATCAATCCTGATCAAGTAGGGTTCATACCGGGACGCGAAGCCAGAGACGCGACAATTAGAGTCATAAATACCATTGCTTATTCTAAACGCATGACAAGTTCGCTATTGCTTCTCTCAACCGACGCCGAAAAAGCCTTCGTTCGGGTATTATGGCCCTTTCTGTTTCAAACACTATGGAGTTGGAGAGGCCTTTTTATGTTGGATTGAGGCGCTATATTCAACGTCGACGGCACGAGTTAATGTAAACGGAGCACTCACGCCAACGTTCCAAATACGTAACGGCACGCGCCAGGGATGCCCGCTCTCGCCTCTTTTGTTCGCACTCAGTTTGGAACCATTATTGTCTTCAATAAGACAAAATGCGGGCATCAAAGGGATACAAGGTACACGTGTCGAGCATAAGCTATCCGCATACACGGATGACCTAATGTTCCTCTTACCTGACCCTGTGGGGTCTATGCCAGAAGTGGTTAAGGAGCTTCAAGGATATGGCTCGCTATCGGGCTTTAAAATAAATGAAAAGAAATCTGAAATCTTGCCAATATCACCACAAAGTCATTGGCGAAGAATCTTGAGTACGCAATATGCTTTTCGATGGTGCCCCTCTTCACTCATATATCTCGGAATCTGCCTTTCCCCAGACATATCGAAGCTATTTACGTTAAACTTTACACCGCTCATTGAGGTCTTCAAAACTGATATTGCATGATGGTCCCTGAAATTTTTATCCTGGATGGGACGCATTATTGTTATTAAAATGAATTTCTTGCCACGTCTGTTGTACTTATTTCACACGATCCCTATTTGTATCCCTTTATCTTTTCATAAAGAGATATGTAAACTATTTTCCTCCTTCATCCGGCCTAATTCTCGCCCTCGGCTCAAGTATGACATACTCTGTAAATCGAAACGAGGTGGAGGGCTTGCACTCCCAGACACACGCTTATACTACTACGCAACGCACTTGACTAGGGGGTGGTTGACTGGATGACTGGATCCCCTGAACAGAGATGGCGGGACCTGGAGGAAGCACAAGCCGGCCGACCTGTATGTACTCTTCCGTGGCTATCCTGGACTGCGATTAAACATTCCACCAAAGAACTTTCTCCGATGGGCAGTACGCTCGCCATTTGGCATAAGATCCGAACAAAATATGCTTTATCAACATACCCTTCTCCTCTACTACCCTTGCGATTCAATCCTGAATTCCCAGTTGAGATCTTACACACGTTAGCGATTCATCTTGCGGACTCCCCAATCTCACAGCTTACCATATACTACGGAATGGAACTTTTGTAACTTTGGAGGCACCTGACAGACCAGCCCTTACATTTGCAGAAATCTTCAACTTCCATCAGATTAAATCATTTCTACGGAGTCTACCGAATAATAATTCTCTAACTAGGTCACTTTCCCCCTTTGAGACACTCTGCCCACGGACCTTTCCATTAGCACATAGTGTGTCCACACTCTATGGTCTACTACGTGAATTAGACAACGACCCCCCAGCATACATGTCTTGTTGGGAGCGTATTCTTAACATTCACACGTCAGATGACGAATGGTCTGGGACGCTGTCCCTTACTCATTCGGGTACTCAGGTCACCAAGTTGCAAGAAACGTCCTATAAATTACTGACCTTCTGGTACCGCACCCCTGCTCTTATGGTTACATTTAATATTACCATATCCCCGAACTGTTGGAGATGCACTACCGAAGTTGGCACCTACCTGCATATTTGGTGGGAATGTGCTCTGATCCAGATATACTGGAGAAGGATTCAAGATCTCGTGCGTAAAACCACAGACGTGGACCTAGACTTTACACCTCAAACATTTCTACTTTTACAACTCCCATTTTCGTTGGCGTCAATGAAGAAATCGGTGCTACTACGTATTCTTCTGGTAGCCAGATCTTTGATTCCTCTATTCTGGAAATCGTCCTCTATTACCCCTTAAAAACACTGATTGACAGAATGGCAACCTTGAGGTCCAACGAAAAACTTGCCCTTTCTCCGTCAAAAGCAGCACAACTCTCCCTAGAGGTCTGGTTTCATTGGTCAACTTATTGCTCCTCAGCACAATTTAGGGAGGCACTGGAGGAGGGCAATGGCGGCCAGGCGAACTCTGCCATATTGGAGCCTTAGGTTCTGGTGGACGGCGGTTTACTCACTTCCTAGTCATGTTTAACTGAAAATTGCCCATCCACATGGTTATTACGACTGATCCCAGCCCCACAATTAATCACAACACTTCCATTCCCTCCCTCCACCATGTTTCCCTCGATCCTCCTGTGATCCTACCTCCCCACACTTCTTTCCTCTAAAGTTATTACTACTCCCCTTCCCCCCTTTTATTTTTTTCTTTTCTCCCTTCTCTCTTTCTTTCATCCTCTCTTTTCTTTTAGTTGTTTTTGGATTTATATGATTCTTATCACCTGTTGCATATGATGCATATAGCTAGAATTTTCACATATAATTGAAATGATCTATGTCAACTCTACACTTTTGTGAACCCGATGAGGTTTCGCTGTCATACTATGCATTGTTCTGTACATTGTGTTTTCTCTTGCATAAAACAAAAAAGTTTCGTTATAAAAAAATAATTTACACTTGTGTTATGCACATTGTACTCTAATTAACTTTTGTTACACATAAAGGTGCGCCATGATTTACTTCACATTTCTCTTCATATTACTGTGTCCTTGGAAGAGTGTGGACACTTTCTTTTCCGCTACGGCAGCACTGACCCTAACAATTCACCTAACATAGAAGCGCTGCCTTCACACACACACTTTGTTCCAAAATTATCTGGTCAAATTGCTATAGATAGCCAGGGGTGGGATGCTTAGAGTGATGCTTCTTCTTTGGGTCAATAGAGCCATAGCCATGGTGTAAGGATCCCAAGTGGAATAAAATGAAGATAGAATAGAAAGAAACAGATTAAGTACCAGTCTTTAGAATGTCTGTGTTAAAGTCTAAGCTAAACAGTCAGGGCAAGCCAAATGTTCAGGAGTATAGAGAGCAGGGTTATTGATACACAAAACCAGAGTCAGGAAAACAGAGGTCAGGAACAAGGCCAAGGTCAAAAACACAAAGAACAAGCAAGCAGGATTGCTAGCCAAAACAAGATATACAGTATGAGGTGACAACCAGACAGTGCAACAGAGCGGATATAAATTTATTTATTTGCAAAGAATTTTACCAGGAAGGATACATTGAGATTTCTCTCATTTTCAAGTATGTCCTGGGTTCAAGAACATTAAATTGTTACAGAAATACAAAGTAATAAAATGCAGGACATTAAAAACAAAACACAAATATACAGATTAACATTTCATGGGAAGGGCTAGAAACTTGGGTTAATTAGAATGATTTGCAAAGTGGAAGCAGCTGGAAAGTAAGCTACATATTTTAGACCAGCACTGGGTGGGACAGCAGAGTCCAGAAGCAAGCGCTGTGGCAGAGGGAGATGTGATCTGAGCTGAGCTTGTGGCAGGGCTGTGTGAATAAAGAGGTTGCAGAGCTACAGAGTGTGGGCTGTATATGCCAGGTATTTTTACGACATGGTGAGAGGGTGGGGAGGACATATGAGAGCATGGGTTTAACAAAGCAGAGCATGCATTTATCAAGAAAAAAACAAACAGCCAAAATATTAATAGATAGATGCAAGCATAAATACCATAATGGATGTTATAGGTATGCGTCCAAGCCGAGAGATGAGCAATAGACTTACATATGAAAGACGCACGATCACCAAAATAAATTATGATGGTAAGAAGTGACCGGTATCGACTTTGCTGGAAGAACAAGCATCAATAAGATGCAAAGACATCTGGCTTCATTAAAGGAACACTCTAATCAAAAATCCCTGCCCCCCCCCCGTTTTTTTACATTAAACTATACCTATTCCCTCAATAAATAGGTAGGGATTTTTTTTTTTTTTTTTATTGTAATACTTACCCTAAAATCCACTTGTTTCCAACGGCGTCTTTTTTTTTTATATACTCACCTCCCTCCTCTTCCGCTCCCGTCCTTCTAACTTTCACTTGGCTAATGGTTTACGTGAGAAGCGCACATGCGCGCCTCTCACGTAAGCCAGCCAATCAGCAGGCTTTCTCCCGGCTCCATCTTCTTGGATTAGTGTTGCGTGCAAGAGGATGCGCGCAACAGTAATCCTCAGCCGCTGCCGCCAGCTACTGCGGCGAGTTGGAGACGTCATCGCGCTGAAAGCGCGAGGACGTCTCCTACTCGGCAATAGTCGGCAGAAGCGGGAAATATGAATCCCGCTCTGCTGACTGACAGCTGGGAGGGCGGAGTAAAGTCCTCCGCGTCTCTCAGCTGTTTTCAGCTGGTTCAGCCGATCGGCTGAGTGGAGGGAGGGTGGACAGACAAGGGCATACTCAGGGCATCATGACCACCTAAAAAAGCTTAGGTGGTCATGTTGCCTAGAGAATCCCTTTAAGAGAGATGCACATGAGCCCATAGGTTTAGGCAACGTCAATTGGGTGGCAGGAATGGTAACCTTTCACAAAACCACTGGCATCCCTAATACCTGGTTTGGGCTAACTGTGTTAGGATCACTACCTGCAATTGAGCGAATACTTGAAGAGTGCTGCCCTCATCTCAAAACCAGCACACAACCAGTTAAATACCTGACATACACATGACCCAGACCTGAATAAAAGACCACACACCCTCCTCACCTTGCTCTATTATTGTAGCTTAATCCTTCAGAGAGAGAAGTGCTACATTCTGCTGCTCTGAACTACGCAATATCTGTTCCTGATAACCCAGCTTTAACTTGAACCCTATCTGGCTACCTGCTCCTGTTCACCCACCATACCTTCTGGACCCTGCATCAGCAACTACCTTTCTCATCATCCTGCAATATCGAGCCTGGTCAGTCTCTGCTTGCTCACTTTTCTCATTCCAATTTGTTAAGACTAGTTTCCCTACATACTGGGCTCAGACACTCCGGTACCCTCAGTGCAACCCGGTATCAACCGTTGCAGACTGGATATATCATTTGCTCTTCCCAATCAGTACATGCTCATTGTTGCCCCTTGTCGAGCTTGCCCATTTGTCAGTCTTGGTCTTAACCTAGCTCATTATTGTCCTCTAATAATGACCTTATAAATTCAATAAGAAATCCCAAATTAAGAAGTGATATCATTACCCATCCTTTGCAGGGCTTATCTAATGGAGACGCAGTAGAATTATTTCAGATAATCTATCTTGTACAGGACATGTAGTTTCTCCCAACTGGAACTGCAGAGTAATAAACAGAAGACGAAGTCAAATGTATTTCTATGTTTTTCATTTTGAACATTGAATGCATTTTCAGAATAATACCATCATATATTTATATGAACTTCTAGGAAATGATCTATTATGGGTTTCCCTGTAGGCTTTTAATACGTGCGCAGAATTGTGTTTTATTCAGGATAGTGATATCAGCAGCTTTGTTATAGCAGGAGCTTACTATTCTATTGGACATTTGGAGCCTCACACCGAATGAAAATCATGTTTTATTTGTTCTGTAGCCTATGATTGATTTTATATGATTCAAATGTAACCCAAGGCAGACCACCCACGTGTCAGCATGCTGTGGGCAGACAATGTGAAATTTCGCTTGATATTGTAAAGCATGCTTTTTTATAGGTTGTTCTGTTAGAGGCTCCCATATCCTGGATTCTTTAGATATAATCTAATCTTTTTGTCAGATACCTATTAAACGTCTTGCGTCTTTGCCAAGTTTATATATAGAATATATGTTTTTATATCTAGGATTTATTATGTTGTAGATATATTTGCTTGACTTGTTAGGATGTAATGTATTCGTCCTAACGTATTATCACTACATACTGCTATACTCTGGAGATTTTGGAATCTGGACTAACACGGTTTATCAAATCTACAATACTATGATAAGTAAACAAAAAGGCTAAACTGTTTTAAAAGAGAAAAGAAAGGAGTTAAAATAAAAAAGACAATTCACTTTAACTCATAGATAATGCTAACTTATATCCTAAAGCTCTTAACTTTAACCACCTCCGAATCTTGACCTTTTACACCACGCTCTATTCCTTACTTCCCATTAAGATATTGGCAGGAGCCTTATAAATGTATAAAAATTCTAGTATTACCATAATGCTAGCGGGCTGGCTGGATTTAAGGCTAGGGTCAGACTAACGCAGTGCGAACGCGCGTGCAGCCGCACTTTATTACGGCCGTAGTAGCAGCAAATGACGGGCAATATACGGAGTACGGCCGCACAAAAGTGTGGCCGCGCAACGCAAGCGTCAAACAAACGCATTTTTTCGAGAACGTGATACCACTAGTACGGACGTACAGAGTGCGCTGCGCCCGCATAGCGGCGTGTGTGCGTGATTAGGAGATGTCAGACGCTGCTACTGTCCGGCCAACATAACGTCCAGACGCAAAAAGTGTTTTATTGATGATCCGTACAAAATCATGGACGAAATTGCGCATCGTATGACCGCTATCGCGTATTCCTTGAAAAAATACGTCCATTCGTTCGAACGCACTTTTTCACGGACAACGCGAAAAATGCGTTCGTCTGACCCTAGCCTAACTCGTGTCTTTTTAATTGTGTTTTTTGTATATGCATAACTTTCACTAGGGAATAAGACTCTAACTGTAGCGTTCGGGTGCGTAAGCGTTAACGTCAGGATAAGTGACTTTAACGCATGCCAGCCATATTACCTTCCTAATTCTAAACATTGGAAAAAAAGATTAAAAATAAAAAAAATTGAAATTGAAAAGAAAATAATTAGCGCATCAGTGATTGTGCGAGTGTATTGTTCTTTGGGCACCCTATACCTAACATGGGGAGTGCACAGGCATGTACTGGCCATAGGAACTACAGGGAGATTCCCGGTGGCCCAGTGTGAATGCTGGTTCAGTGCACGGATCGCACTGCCCTTAATGGGTGAGGTGAGAATTTCATTATCTCTAAAACTGAACAGTCTGCCACAGTCTCATATTGGGGCCACTGTGCCTGTGAGACCAGCTACGCATCCACCTCACCTTAAGACATGGTGCGCGCTCAACTTCATGCTGCTGTGTTTCTTTATACAATCGCTCTGCAGCAACTCTTTAGAGTGATTGGTTGAGCGATCCGGTTGGTTTATATACTATTTTTGTGTGTTTGCATAAGTAAAGTGAGCCGGTCTGGATGAAGTCCAGGGCTGATTTTTTGTCCCAGTCCAGCCCTGGGAGTGCAAGTAGTAATTAGCATTAGGATAAGTAAGGTATTACACAGTCCTACTGCTAATTCACACACCGATGGGTTAAACTGATTTTTTCCGTCACCCAGAAGCTGGTGCTAACTGATTCAGCTTCTGCAGAATCAGTTGGCTCTAGTTTAAATCCCCTCCCCAATAAATCAGATACTCACCTCTTATCCTGTTTAGAGAATGGCGGCCTGATCCACCGCTTCTGGCCACCGGGAGCAGAGTGTGACTAGAGACAAATAGTCCTCAGTCTTTCTCTCTGTGATCACTCCGCAACGGTTCGCGATCTCAAGAAAGTGAGATTGCGCAGGGCTCCCGGCCTGGCAGTGCAACCCTCCATGGAGTCGTATGGACTCCAGAAGCTGATACTCACGGCGCGGAAGTGCTACCGCGAGTATCAACGAGGGTAGCGCTGAGTTCCAGAGCAAGGTGCTGAATTAGTGCCTGCCCTGGAATATGGTGCTAAAATGGGAATTCTTAGGGCAAACCTGCAGGTTTTACCCATAAGCATCCCCATTTTAGCGCCAACAAGGGAATAGGACCCATACTGTATAGTTCCCTGGATAAACTAGGGGAGAAAACCTTGTATATTATTCATGTTGTTGGCATCATGGTAGGTAACTACCTGAACCAGGGTACTCACTTTTTTGTTTTTTTTACTAGGCAATAGTAATGAGTAAAGCTATTAAATGGTAGATGGATAATTAGATAATGAATACACACACCTTGACTCCACCTGGATTCCAACTACTAAAAACCAGAGTAATTTCCTCCATTCACCCATCAATTTTTATTTCTACTATAGTAGGCTCTTTACTTATGGAATAGTTTTAAATACCATTTTTATGTCAAGTTAAATCTAAATAATTGTCATTCTTTTAGTGCTGCTATACTCCCTGATCTCTCAAATAGTATGCATATTTTGACATAGTCTGCTGTGGCCTTCATATGTCTTCTGCATAACCCCAAATAGTTCACCTTTTACACATCCCTCTGAAGTAACCTTTCCTCACTCCTCCCCACAATACATTGTCCCCTCTGAATCTAAAGCAGAAAAATAAACTAAAAGCAATAATTTCTTGGAAATGTACATCTTCATTGAAGTCATCTCATTGCAACATTCCAAACGTAGAACATTTAACAATTTAAAAACCAAACAGCAATTATCTGACAAGATCTAATCTTATTTACAACTCACGCCTCCAAGACTACTTGAAGAGCCACTACCACCAAAAAATGAAATGTCCTTATTTTGTTTATGTTGCTATCTTAGGCTGGTGTCAGACGAGCGCACTGCAGAGTGGAAGGAACGTTCGTGAGAGCAGACGTTCCTTCCACTCTCCGCTGACTGCCCTCAGCTGTGCAAATCGCAATACTCCTATGGAGGATCGCGCTTTGCAGCTCCATTGACGCGCTTTCTAGCTTTCTAGGAGGTGTCGCACTTATACTCGATAACAATGACGATGCGGTGCGAGAAAATAATTCCACGTCAGGGTGACGAGCAGAATCTCGCGCCCTGCATTTAAGGCCGGCGGCTCCGCGTCACCACGCCAAGCCCCGCCCCTTCAGACGCCGATCGGCCAGTTCGAACCCCTGGTACCCGGTCAGCCAGTGACACCGCCGGGCGCCCAAAATGTTATTGCGCGAAAATTAACGCGGCGTTCTGATCCGAGCGCATTTTTTCAGCCTTCATGTTTTTTCGTGCGCAAATCCGACGCGTAAATTCGTGCGCAAATGAATGTTGCTTGCAGGAATCGGTGGGCAGACTGTTTTTTCACGGGATTCAGCCAATCAGATTTAAGAACCTCCATTTTCTAAAGTTAGGTTGTTACGCCTGTCAAAGTCAATCTGCGTATATGTGCTGCAGCAAAAAAAAATTTTGACAAATTATTAATTTATTATGTCTGGGTATGTGTAGAATGTGTAACTGTACTGTGCTGTATTTTTTTTTATTGCTGAGCTATTTCGTTTCGGCCACAACTATCATATTTGCAGTTAACACCAAGTTTTCAAAGACGTTACGAAAATTTGCGCAAACGTCGCTCGTTCGACTTTGCGCGGAGATTGTAATACCATCCGCACTAACGCATTTGCGCTCACAATGTTAAGTATAGGATGCGCGCACGAACTTGCGCTCGCGCTGGGTTTGCGCAGGGTCAATCGCGGTAGACGATTACGCGCATCATTTGCGCAAATGGTTTTGTCCTCGTGCAAAAGCGCATTTGCGCGCTCGCAAATGCGCTGCGCGAAGCGTGTTATAGGGGCCGTAATGTTTCTAACATGCACTAGTCATATGGGGTCATAATCATACATATCCAGTTTGTAATGCATAGGGTAGGTTTAGACAATGGTGACTTAATAGCACTCTCCCAGTCATATTTGTCATACAGAGGGTTAATGACAAGCTAAATATGTCCTTCTGATGTCTCCAGTTGATAATGGTAACTGGAGGGTGTATTTTATTGAGGTCTGGTAAAGGATGAAGGTCAAGCACTTGTTAACTTGGTTATTTTGACAGGTAAGGATATTTATGCTATCAGCAATGAATTCCTGAATTGTTTAACTTTTATTTGCATATAACCCCTAATCCCTATACCTCCAGGAACACAAACAAATGTTTGAAATATTATAATATTTATGGTAAATAGCTACAAAACCTGTGGAAATGTCATGCCTTTATTCAGAAAGACTTCAAGCCTCTAGGACATTACCCATAAATGTTTTTTTTCTACAAACAGATATTAAAGGACTATATTAGGATCGACACACAGACAATTTTAGACTGCCATGAGCGCTAAAATTAAAAGAAGACTAGAATGGATAAATCTACATTATGTTTTTTTTTATCATTTGAATATGCGGCCTGAAGTTAAAAGATTTCCTACATAATGAAGTCATTATGCAATAACGTTATTGTTGGCATCACCAATTATCTTACATGCACCCTCTTTAATTGCCGATTAATTTTGAAATTATATAAATAGTAGAATATGCAGATCATTAAAAATATTTTGATAAAATGGTACAGAATTTGTAAAACATTTTAGAATCAGATAAAAAAAATTTATCAGTGGCGTTTATCCTGAGGGCGAAAAACACCTAATTCTGCAAGCATGTCCATAATACTAGCGCTGTGCCGCGCCACGTGACGTTATCAGCGGGGGTCGACGGCCAGTGTTCTGGCTCCAGCCTCCCTCTGTTGTGACCGGACGTCTCTCTCCCAGATCCCGCAACCCATGAGGTATGCGGGGGTGGAGAAATTAATTGATATTGGGGGGATTCATTGATATTGGGGGGGATAAATTGATATTGGGGAAAATTGATATTGGGGGTAATAAATTGATATGTGGGGGAGAAATTAATTGATATGCTGGGGGATAAATTAATTGGTATGCTGGGGAGAAATTATGCTGCGGAGAAATTAATTGTATGTTGGGGAGAAATTAATTGGTATGCTGGGGGAGAAATTAATTGGTATGCTGGGGAGAAATTAATTAATTGGTATGCTAGGGAGAAATTAATTAATTGTATGCTGAGGAGAAATTAATTGGTATGCTGGGGTAAAAAATAATTGGTATGCTGAGGGGAGAAATTAATTAATTGATATGCTGGGGGAGAAATTAATTGGTATGCTGGGGGAGAAATTTAATTGGTATGCTGGGGAGAAATGAATTGGTATGCTGGGGGAGAAGTGAATTGGTATGCTGGAGGGGAGAAATTAATGAATTAATTGGTATGTTGGGGAGAAATTAATTAATTGGTCTGCTGGGGGGAGAAATGAATGAATGAATTGATATGCTGTGGGGGAGAAATGAATGAATGAATTGGTATGCTGGGGAGAAATTAATGAATTAATTGGTATGCTGGGGAGGAATGAATGAATGAATTGATATGCTGGTGGATGAATGAATGAATTGATATGCTGGTGGGAAATGAATGAATGAATTGATATGCTGGGGAAGAATGAATGAATTGATATGCTGGGGGAAATGAATGAATGGATATGCTGGGGGGAAATGAATGAATGGATATGCTGGGGTAGAAATTAATGGCTATGGCGGGGCGTTGAATAAATTGATATCGGTACATTACATTGAGTTTTATTACTGTGGAGCTCCGACACTCTCATACACACTGCACATCACTATGGAGCAACAATTGCACAATGTGCAGGAGAGGTGTCTAAGAATAAAATAGAATAACCAATTTATTGAACAAAAAACACTAAAACCAAGAACCATAAATGGTGGAAAAATGCATGAAAATGAGAAAATAGCGGCACCTCGTCAGAGACCACAGGTGGAAGCACAGTAAGAGGAGTAGGTAATAAAGGAGCAAATTTGCTATCTGATACCTCGGCGGTTCGAGCCACCTACATACCTCTAAGCTAATTCAAGAAGTGCACACCAGGGTAGTCCGCACAACAAACCACCAAAGGAAGAAAAATAGATTTAAAAACAAAAGAAGGCTAACATAGCACGACGCGTTTCGCCCGTTGCGGGCTTAATCCTGAGCTGTACTGTCCCCAAGAACGAAATGCACATATAAATAGGGATAACGGTTAAGGACTTAATTAATTGGCAGAATTGGCAAAGAAGACAGTTCACCTATAGAGTCTTTTTGGATAGAGATGTCCAAGAAATTCAAGACGGTTTCTTGAATTTCAAAGGTGAATTTAAGATTAAACAAATTAACATTCAAGCGGTCTCAATGAAGGCTTTACCTTTGCTCCGTTTGTTTGAGCATTTTTTCATTTGACCATATTAACTCGTTATTTGGTTTATTTCTTACCGATTTACATATCTCATATATTTAACGTTGTATATATATATATTTTTCCACTTTTTACTTTTTGCTATTGTCTGCTTATTTTCACGTATATATATTTTTTCTGTCCCCCATCGAATTGTGCATTAGTACTGTGTAATTACACTCTTTTTACACTTTTTCTTTATTCCATTATGCCTTTGCGTGTGTAGCATTCCATTTATTTCTTGTTTTACTACCATGTGTGCATATACATCTTTTGAGATCGGTGGATTTTTGAATCCGTTTTAGATTGGGTTCCATCTGTTTATTTTTGGTTGCTTAACAACTGATTCAGGCCCGCTCTGATACCCGCCCTTTCCGTGTTTCACTCCTTAGCCCTTGTATGGCTGTTGTTCATTTTTGGGCCTCTTCCATTTGGGGTGTCTTTGCCTGCTATGGCTGGTCGTTTTGACCAGGGCTTTGGTCTGGGGCGTGATGCCTTTTGTTTATGTTATTTTGGTTGCCTCGCAACCTGAGCATGGCCAGTTGCATGCCGCCCCCTTCCCCTGGTTTACTGCACAGCCGCTACACAGCCGTTGGCTGCTCTGGCTGCCTGTATCCTTCATCTGGGGCGTGTTTTTTCAGCCTGATGTGCAGTTGGCCCCTTTGATAATGTGGTCTTGGTATCCTGACGATTGGATGCCTTACCCACGTGTCCCGGCTCCGATATTAGCCTCAGGTATTTTGCCAATTAATTAATTAAGTCCTTAACCGTTCTCCCTATTTATATGTGCATTTCATTCTTGGGGACAGTACAGCTCAGGATTAAGCCCGCAACGGGCGAAACGCGTCGAGCTATGTTAGCCTTCTTTTGTTTTTAAATCTATTTTTCTTCCTTTGGTGGCTTGTTGTGCGGACTACCCTGGTGTGCACTTTTTGAATTAGCTTAGAGCAGTGGCGTAACTAGAAACCTGAGGGCCCCGGTGCAAGAATCCACGAAGGCCCCCCCCAAAAAAAGCTCTATATTTTTACTTATTTTTCACTGCAAAATAAAACAAAGATAGTATTGCCCCCAGCTCACATGGATATATATTGCCCCCAGCTCACATGGATATATATTGCCCCAGCACACATGGATATATATTGCCCCCAGCTCACATGGATATATATTGCCCCCAGCTCACATGGATATATATTGCCCCCAGCTCACATGGATATATATTGCCCCCAGCTCACATGGATATATATTGCCCCAGCACACATGGATATATATTGCCCCCCAGCTCACATGGATATATAATGCCCCCAGCACACATGGATATATATTGCCCCCCAGCTCACATGGATATATATTGCCCCCAGCTCACATGGATTTATATTGCCCCCCAGCTCACATGGATATATATATTGCCCCCCAGCTCACATGGATATATATTGGCCCCCAGCTCACATGGATATATATTGCCCCCAGCTCACACATGGATATATATTGCCCCGCTCACATGGGTGTATATATGGCCCCCAGCTCTCATGGGTATATATTGCCCCCAGCTCTCATGAGTATATAGGGCCCCCAGTTCTCATGGTATATAGGGCCCCAGCTCTCATGGGTATATAGGGCCCCAGCTCTCATGGGTATATAGGGCCCCAGCTCTCATGGGTATATAGGTCCCCCAGCTCTCACCTCTGCTGGCCCCAGGGCAGTCTCCGCCGGCGTCCCGTTCTTCTCCGAGGCGAGCGGCCGCTGGAAGCATGCGTCTTGGCCGCTCGCCGGAAACCACCTGATCAGCGCAGAGGTCTCGCGAGAGGATCTCGTGCGCTGGTCAGGTGGTCCCTATCCCACGTGAGCGGCCAAGCTGCATGTCAGCAGCCGCTCACAGGGAGAGGGACGGCCAGCACATGGCTCCCAGATTCCGGCGCTGATTGCCAGAATCTGGCGGGCGGTGCTGGGCCCCCCTCCAGTGCCGGAATGCCAGGGCCCGGTCGCAACTGCGACCGCTGCGACCCTGGTACTTCCGCCACTGGCTAAGAGGTATGTAGGTGGCTTGAACCGCCGAGGAATCAGATAGCAAATTTGCTCCTTTATTACCTACTCCTCTTACTGTGCTTCCACCTGTGGTCTCTGACAAGGTGCCGCTATTTTCTCATTTTCATGCATTTTTCCACCATTTATAGTTCTTGGTTTTAGTGTTTTTTGTTCAATAAATTGGTTATTCTATTTTATTCTTAGACACCTCTCCTGCACATTGTGCAATTGTTGTTCCATTTTGCTCTTGTTGGGTCAGGCCCTTTTGCGTGTCTATTCCTCGTGTTTATTTGTTTGGTTTTTTGGTTACATCACTATGGAGCTCTGTGACGCCCTCATATACACTGCACATTACTGTGAAGCTCTGTGACATCCCCCATAATGTGCACTGTCGTATGGGTTTTTACAGAGCTCCACAGTAATGTACAGTGTGTATGAGCATATCACAGAGCTCCACAGAAATAAACCTCAGTTATGTGCGCTGTGTAGAAAACAAAAATGTGGGCTGTGCAGTCCAAAATGCCCGGGCCTATAATTTGTCCCAGTCCTGGCCTGCTGCTTATAACCAGAGTGCATGTTTATATAATGAGGGGGGGGAAAGAAATATTTCTGCCTTGGGCAGAACTTTGGTTACGCCACTGTTACAAACACAGCTTCACATCTAGCGCTCACTATTATTTAAACTATTTTCTTTCTTACCGCTGACACCACAAAGCAACTCATCCACGCCCTTGTAATCTCCCGATTTGACTATTGTAATAATCTTCTAGTTGGCCTCCCTCTCTCCGCCCCCCCCCTACAATCCATTCTGAATGCCTCCGCCAGGCTCAACCACCTCACCCACTGCTCTGTCTCTGCCGCTCCCCTCTGCGAATCCCTTCACTGGCTCCCCATTCACTGCAGAATTAAATTCAAAACCCTTACGCTGACCTACAAAGCTTTCACTAACTCAACTCCCCACTACCTGTCCTCACTAATCATCAAGTACACCCCAGCCTGCTCCCTAAGATCAAACAGTGACCTGTGCCTAGTTTCTCTCCACATCACCTCTTCCCATGATAGATTGCAGGATTTATCATGTGCAGTCAGAGTGTTTGAAGGAAGAGAAACTAGGGGAAAGTCTCTTATGACATTCCTATTTGGGGAAGTCTACCACCCGACTCACTAATACGCCTCACTGCCCCAACCAGTCCATCACTCTCACCTTGCACTCCTCTCCTCCTGTTCCCCCCCCCCTACCCTTCTACATTGTAAATTCCCACGGTAATAGGGCTTTCGTTTCCTCCTGTACTGGTGTGCCAAAATGTTGTTCAATGTATTATAACCCTGTCTATGTTGTGCCCATTGTACAGCGCTGCAAAATATGCTGGCGCTATTTAAATAAAGAATAATAATAATATATGGCACAATAAAATTAATAAGCTTAAACTAATAGCTTCTTGGCTGTTATGTATTATCTACCAATTTAAATTATGAGAAATTCCTACTAGCTTCAAGGCTAGTCTACAAACGTATTTTTAAATAACACTAAATTGCAATTTAGTAAAAAACTATTTAGCAAATGGGTCACTAATAACAGATTAACAGACCCACTACAAATTACTGCTTAAATAAAGTCATATTCAGAATGGTGATTGACCAAGCACTGTTAACTTTTTTAAATCAAGGAATGCAGTGGTTGGTTCAGGCTACTGCCAATTGTTCCACCTGTGTGAAATGTTATAACGATACTAATTTGTTATAATGAATCAGTTCGTTATATACCATTTCAAATTATATCAATTCGTACTTTTAGAAGTACTTTGACAGAATTTCTGACGAACTGCGATTCTTTATGAAAAGAATCCCACGCTTCTACTGTGGATACTAGACATGTGCACAGCACAAAATTTCATTTTGAACTAATGGATTAGTCCTAAAATGCAATTTATTTAGTTGCTAAAGAAATTCGTTTTCAGTTCTTTAGTATGAAAACTAATTTCTTTTTTTTTTTATATATTCAAAAATTTGATTTTGAAATAAGTCATCATACAAGTAAAGCGTAAAGTGAGGGCCTCGCAGGGCCGCATATAGTCGTCTGTAATAACTCAGCGTAAAGAAAATAAAGAAAAACAGCATAGCATAAGAAAAGGTCATCAGGAATCATATGCATCGAAACTACGAGGCGTATAGATAGCAATATAAACAGCGAAAGTCATCAAATATAATTATAAAAAGGAGAGAAAAAAAAGGGGGGGAGGTGAGGGAAAGAAGGCCATATTAGTGCCGCCTCTGGCACATTCCCAACCGGTTCCCAATCAAAACAAAAGGGGGGGGGGTGGGGGCAACATCCATGTGAGCTGGGGGGTCTCATCAAAAAAGTCTCAGTATGGGGAGAGCGGGGGGGAAAAAAAAAAGGAAGAGTCAACTGCATGTGGCCAAAAAAGTCTCAGACACCTCAAAATAAAACAGCACAAACTCAGCAATGAGGTCAGGAGAGGGGAAAAGGGTACTCAAAGCAGAGATACTCATCAATGGGGAAAGGAGAGGGGAAACTCCACGAGGGAGGCTGCTGCAGCAGGAAAGTGCCCAAGTCAGGGCAGGAAAAACAGTCAATAATTTTTAGTTTGCAAAATACGAAATGGTCACATACCGACCTGCTATGTGTCAGGATCCCTGGCTGTAGGCATCCTGAAACTCCCCCTGGTGGTTTACTGCCATCCTGTTCCTGCCCTGCAGCCAGCAACCAGCATCCAGCAGTGTAAGAGTTAAACACCAAACACACGTGACTCACGAAATAAAGGGCTTTGCCCCGCACTCACACATTGCTGGTTCATTACGGCTCATGCTCACCAAGAGTGAACACCCTTGCTATTGTTGCTATCTGCTACCTGATCCTGATTCTCCATTTCTGGTTCCTGCAAATTACAACCATCATCCCCATCATCCTCTACAATCAACCTGGTTAGTCTTTATTTCCATTCACCCTCCACCATCCATATCCTCTGTTTATCAGTGCAGACCACTGCATCCTGGGCTCATACCCCTGCCATCCAGGTGCCACCCAGGTACCATCCCCTATGTTGGCCTCGCAGGGCCAGATAATAGACTCATAAAATAAACAAAGGGGGAGGGGATCCAGAAAAAAGTTGCAGAATGTCCAAAAACTTGGGGGGGGGGGGGTAAACAGCAATAATTCTTCAGAAAAATGCACGTAAATAATATGGGGGAGTCTCAGCAGGATCAGAAAATCTGAAAAAAGCGTCTCTGAATGCGGGGGAGAGAAAAATCACAATGGGTGCAAATGAATACAGGTTTTCCCCAGCCAGGAAATATCTACATAAGCCAGCAGATAGAGAGAAAAATAAATAAATAAATAAAAATAAAAGGTATGCTCAGCCGGTGTCCCGGAAAGGTAGCAGACATAAGGCATGCAGGGTGACGCCGATAGGGCCAGGCAGGTTGGCAAGGAACAAGGCCGACAGGGCAAGCGGTTCCCCCCTGCATCACAGTACCCTCCATCATGCTCCCAGGGTAAGACCATAAGCGGCACTGCAACGGGAGACGGAAGTAGGGGTCCAAACGGCATCTCTGGGATCTCAGATCCAAGGGGGAACTCTGCCACCATCATGCACCGTTCAGCACCAGCAGGCGTCCCAGCACGTCTGGCGGCTCTGACCGGACAGACAACCCGCGGCAATCTGGGTCTCCCGGGTCTTGCCACGTGGACAGCTCCTCCGTTGGCACATTAATCAGCAGAATGCTGTAATTCGGTGCCCCAGCTCCGTCCCTTCAGAAACCTCACATCTGCACAGGACAATATCCAGCGATCCTTCACCAGACACATCTTCACGTATATCTTCGGCTGCCCAGCCGGTGCGCAGCACGGCCATGACGCGGCACAAGTCACCTCTTGTCATGGGGTGCTCATCATCTTTCAGTAACTGCAGTAGTGCCTCAAATACATCCGGGAGACGTGCGCCTTCCGTCTCCACAGTCCTCATCATGATCCGCAGCGGGAGCAAAACACTCAAGGCAGAACAATCAGGAAGCAACGAGTGCAGGAAAGCGGGCCGCAAAATGGCCGCCGGCCGCACACTCCAGCCGGAGATGTCAGCCTGCAGGCGAGTCTCTGGACCGGAGGGGGGTGGAATGGGCTCCGGTCAACACAATCCCGTTAGCCAACCGCTCAGGAGCCTCATGTAGGGGGTCTCAGCGGAAAAAATCTGTAAAAATGCCCCGGGTAGAGCTAGGCGCCACGGAGCTCTAACAAGGCACTTCTTCTCCCTTCTGCGGTCAGCCACGCCCCCCTGAAAACTAATTTCATTCATCCGAAAACCAGTGGATACAATTACTATTGTAGTGGCTCCTCAGAGGGCTGAGATTGGCTGCTTGTTACAGTATATCTCACTCAGCACAATGTGTCAGGCAAAGCTGTTACAGTAACTGACTGCTCATCACAGCGCTCAGAGTTTCAGTGAAACTAGTAAATAATATTTTTAGATATAAGAGGTTAGAACAATATCATTTCCTTGTTTTACTGAAACTCTGAGCGCTGTGATGAGTAGCAGTCAGTTACTGTAACAGCTGAGCCTGATACATTGTACTGAGTGATAATATAACAAGCAGCCGATCTCAGCGCTCACAGCCACTGGATTTAAAGGGCTAAAAAAAAAGGAAAATGCTCCTCTCTGTATAATGTATAGAACATCCTCCTGCATTAATGAATACCCCTCTCTGTATAATGTAGATAACATCCTCCTGAAATAATAAATATCCCTCTCTGTATAGTACATCCTCCTCAATTTATACCTTTATCTGTATAATGTATATAACATCCTCCTGCATTAATACCCCTCTCTGTATAATATATAGAACATCCTCCTGCATTAATCAATGCCCCACTCTGTATAGAACATCCTACTGCATTGGCATGTGGAGGGTGCAGAACTTCAGAATGCAATGCTTATCCAGCACAGGAGAGGGAACTTTTACTTAAACTTTGTATCTCTGTGGGGGAGACACAGGAATATAAAAGCAGGGGAGAGGGAACATATTAACGTAAATCGGTCTGAAAGCTCAGAGAAGAGATGACTGGTGCAAATTTATTTTTATAATAAAATAAAGCACTTTAAATCCAGGGAAAACATTCAAATAAATCACACTGAAGGCTCATAATGACAGAGTAACTGTGAGAGCTGGATACTAAATGTATCAGATGTAAAAAAAACCTTTATAACAAGCAGCACTGGGAGAGAAGAGGGACTTTATATAAAACGTGTATTATAAATGAGGAAAGGGGGATAGTGCTCCTGGATAATATAAAATTTATCAGACCTAAGCCCCTATTATGCAGAGCGGGAGGGGAGATAACACACGTTTTATAAAGTCCCTCTCTTCTCCCAGCGCTGCTTGTTATAAAGGGGTTTTTACTATCCAGCCCTCCTTTGTCATTAGCTTTCAGGGTGATTTATTTGAATGTTTTCCTTCTCCAGCTGCTTTTATCGTCTTGTGTGCCTCATAAACATGCAAGGGTTAAGTAAAGGTTTCCTCTCCTGTGCTGGCTGTCTGTGCTGCGAGTGAGTATTCTGGAGCTCTTTCACTGTCAGATTTTCGGGTAGGGGTCAGGAAGGATTACGCATACAAAGCTTTTCTGTAGCTTTGCGATGTTGTGCTCTTTGCTGGTCTCCTTCACTCATCAATGTAATATTAAAAAAGGACTGAAACTAAAATGTAGTGCATTTTATTTTAGTTTCTTTCATTTTTTATACTGAGCAGTTTCGTCTCTCTCGAGTCATACGAAAACTAAATTATCCCAAAATTCAGACTAAATCATTTTAGTACTAAAACGAATGCACATGTCTAGTGGATGCAGATTTCAGAGTCTGGGCAACATGCACAGCTCAAGGCACACCATGAACTGGTTTGCAGAAGCACTGAAACATAAGGGCAACAACTTAAAGAAGATGTCCATAATAGCAACAGAGTGTCTTTTTTAATCCTTTTACTGCAGAGGACGTGTGGGTAACGTCTTCATTGACTCCCACTATATGCGTGGGACGTTCCCCACACGTCCTCCGCAAATGGGAGCCCCCACAGTGATACTCCACTCTCTGTCCAGGGTCCCGCGGCGTTCTGACTTCAACGTTCTGACTTTTATTATCATTCATTGGATCTTTATATGCAAATTTCAGACATTTTCGTTCTGTAGTTTCTTTGCAAACAGTGTTTCACTTTTCAAACATTACAGCGTACTGTTTTTTTTGGTTCACTCCATTCGTCTGCGGTGTCTGCTTTTTTCGGCGACTGCTCTGCACTGTGATCGGTGGCTGCTCGGGTTTTTCTGGCGTGTTCGTCGGGGTTAATCCAGATGTTTTTGCAGTTTTCGGTGTGCGTTCGCCGGGTTTTGCGGTGAGTGTTCGGTGGGTTTGCGTTGGCTTTTCCCTACACTACGATGGCCCTGTGGTGCTTGCTGAATACACCGCAGGGTCGCCGAAATGGGATTGCCTAATCGCACTGAATTGAAGAGAACGAAAAGTCACCGAACGTGCGGTGACTGTTTGATTCTCTTTGAATAACCCTGAAAGAATTTGGTCTCTGGGTAACAAACACAAAGCTGGAGGAGCATTGTGAACTGATTTGCAGAAAAATAGGGTCAACACCCTTAAATAGGAAGTCCACAATAGTATGTTAGATAACACCTGTGGCCTCCTACAGGTTGAGCAGCTCTAAAGCCAGGCCTGGATACTGTATGTAGGCCTTCCAATGGCAAGGGCAGGAAATCACCTGATCTGTATGGAAAGTGCAGAACAAGGCTCAAGTCTTAGTCGAGCTAGTTCGAGCATGGGCTTTTCAGCATCTCTTCCGTGCCCCTGGACATGGTTCCTAACACAAGAATAGAATAAAGTAGAATACAATAAATACAACACGATTATTTGCGTCCCTTAATCAGCGCAGAACAGCACCAGGTACACTCAAACAGCCAGAATATTTAAAATATACAGTATAAAATGAAAAGGATTCAGATTTCCAGATGTTTTTGGTAAGTGGCCATTGTTTGGAAAATAGCTTTCCATCTGGAAATCCTCTATTATTTGACCTCACTGTTTTTTCTGACCCTCGATGCTTATATCAGTTCCTTAATCCTGAATACATCTGTAGTGGATAAAGGAGTGACAGAAAGGATAACAGAAATATACATTAGTTTCTGATAAGAAAATAAAGATATTATTTACAGGCATGTAGAAAATATGAACAAAACGTACATAACAGAAAAGTAACAGAGAAAGGGACCAAATGAAATTCGTACAAGCCACACAAACAATTCACTTAATAGAAAAAACATGAAAATTCTTATGATTGTATCACTTCCACGCGTAAGCATGTTGTGGCAAGTTCACTATACTGTGATCTTTAAAAGACCTGAGAACTGGGGAGTTCAAGACTTGCAGGGTTATTCAGAGAGCACCGAAATGTTGCCGTCATTAGTACACTTGAAAGTGTCAAAATTTAAACACGGTTTGCAAAAAACACTACTGAATGAAAATGCCTGGAATTTACATATAAGATCCAATGAATGATAATAAAAAGGGCTGTTAAGGAAAAATGGAAAAACGATTTAAAAAAAAATCTGGAAAAAAAAATTGGCGAAAAAATCTCCAAAAATGCCTAAAAGATCCTAAAAAAATCAATAAATAAAGAGACTTTTTACTGCAAAATAAAAGAATTAACGGTTTATTAGATATTGTATTAAAATGGGAGTATTTTTAACATTGAAACCTATGGGATTCGCCTGAATAAACCTGCTGAATGAAACAGCAGGGAATTTTTCTGACATTTCTCTGCTGCTCGGTGTTCTCTGAAAAGATGAACCATTGCTTCTCTATGGGGATTTCACTGCCCTCGAACAGCACCGTACGTGCAGGCAATTTGTCAAAATTAGGTGAACTGCCTGCTCTTTGAATAGCCGAATGGCCCCAAAATGTCCCCGTACGCTGAGTTTCAGTATCCGGTTACATTTCGGCGACATTTCGGACCTCTCTGAATAACCCCTTTGGTGTTATTAACACATATATACAGGTGAGTTACGAAAAAAATCTTATGACTTAATGAAGAAAATGCCAAAAATACCTACATAAATTTACCTAAGAAATCAGGACCTGTAACAAAATGTTTTCAAAGAATAACAGACGGCTCAGAATGTATATGAAAGAGGGATTGCTCCTCATAAAATACTCCATAGTTATTCTTTAACCTATTCAAGATGACACTGAAAGAATTATAATGGGGACAATTTTTTAGAGGGTAACACTTTAAGCAAAAGTTAGTCATTGTTCTGAGGGCCAGATTTGCATCTCAGGAGCATGTAAGCACAGAAAGGTGGAGCGCCCCTACCTACCCCCCCACCCCCTTCGCCCAATCAAAAAAAGACCCATGCTGAAAAGACTTCAAATTTTAGTTTTGGAGCAAAAAAAAACATTTAAAAAAATTGAAAAACAGTTTCTCTCTGCGCTCAAATCAAAATAAGGGGCAGGAACTGTTGCCTTAGTTGAGTTAGTGCAGTGGCATTTTTGTTTTATATGATGTAAAAGCATATATTGCCTCTGCTGCAGAACAGAGAAAAAAATATAATTTTGCATTCACTTTTTTTTTTTTTTTTAGTTTTACACATTATATGGTCATGTTTGGTATCATTGTAAAGACTAGACCTTTCCAATGACACCTCACTTAACCTTGTGCGGTATACAACTCAGAGATACAGGGATCCAAAGTCCTCCTGTCTGTCCTCAGTGCAGTGTCACAGTCTAGGTTGTCGATGAAACAATGCATTGCATCATCAGCTCCACACTTGCTGGCAGTGTGGGAAATGAGAAGGGGAGTTAGTGCAACATCACTGTTCTCTTTAGCATTAGGAAAGAAAAGAAAACAGAAAAAAATAATTTTATTTGTTTTATTTTTACATAAATCTAACCTGGTTATATATGGTATCATAGGAAAGGCCATAATCTGGCCTTTCCAATGATACCTCACATGTCCCTCTAGCCCTAGGGCTCTATAGATACAGTAGTCTAAATGATTGTAAATTGTAAAAAAAACATTTTTTTTTACAGAGAAAAGCTCCCCCTTGTGGCAGGCACCTGTAAGCACATGCCTACTCTTCCTAGTTATAAATCCGGCCCTGATTGTTCTAGGTAAACTACTAAGTGGTTTTCTATAAAACTACCGGCAAAAACTAGGGTTTTTAGGATTATTAATGAAATCCTTTAAATTACACCTTAAACATAAAGAAAGAGCGGGCTCGCGTACACCCATACATATAAACACAACAACAGACATATACATATGCAGACATAACGCTATCCCCCACTCCCATCACTGGCTTCATATATGACAGGTAGGGGGCTCTCTCTCCTGGTTTATCCAGGTATAACATTGAGGAAGGGTATTCTATAGAAAGGATAGCAAAAAAGGCACATCAAAAATGATACAGTAAAAAAGTTGCATCTTTTAAAAAGACATTCTAATTTTGCCGGGCTATGCCCTCTTGACGAGGCCATACAAGGCCAAAATGGTTGTTGGGGGGGGGTTACGATGCAGAGGAGGTTGCCTTGGCATTTCATTAATGGCCACCCTTTCTGGGTGATGGCAGTCTGATTTGCATATGGTATGACTTTTTCTGTAAAGGCACCATTGAGCTAAAACTTTATGAGACTTAAGCAGAGATCCACTGTAGGGTAGGCCATTTGTCACAGAATCCCTACAGAATACACAACACAGGTCCCTTTAGACAGTCCCTATCTATCCCTCCGATCCTTAAGTGGTCAGTATTTCAGCTACCTCTGGGGACACAAATGTATAAGTATATATCTGGTAGTGAGATATACACAGGACAGGGTTAATGAAGGTAACACTCATACAAGCCAAATCGCATATGAATAGAATGGTCAGGAATAGCAAGAGCTGGTACACGAAGGGTGGTTCTCAGACAAGGCAAAACTGGTACACGAAGGGTGGTTCTCAGACAAGCCAAAACTGGTACACGAAGGGTAGTTCTCAGACAAGCCAAAACTGGTACACGAAGGGTGGTTCTCAGACAAGCCAAAACTGGTACATGAAGGGTGGGTCTCAGACAAGCCAAAACTGGTACACAAAGAGTGGTTCTCAGACAAGCCAAAACTGGTACACGAAGGGTGGTTCTCAGACCGGCCAAAACTGGTACATGAAGGGTGGTTCTCAGACAAGCCAAAACTGGTACACAAAGGGTGGTTCTCAGACAAGCCAAAACTGGTACACAAAGGGTGGTTCTCAGACAAGCCAAAACTGGTATACGAAGGGTGGTTCTCAGACCGGCCAAAACTGGTACATGAAGGGTGGTTCTCAGACAAGCCAAAACTGGTACACAAAGAGTGGTTCTCAGACAAGCCAAAACTGGTACACGAAGGGTGGTTCTCAGACAAGCCAAAACTGGTACACGAAGGGTGGTTCTCAGACAAGCCAAAACCGGTACATGAAGGGTGGTTCTCAGACAAGCCAAAACCGGTACATGAAGGGTGGTTCTCAGACAAGCCAAATCACATAGAAATAGAGTGGTCAGGAATAGCCTAAAACTGGTAAACAGAGGGTGGTTCTCAATAGTGAATCGCTAGAAAGGAATCACTCCGGGGAAGTAACTCCACAACAGGGCAGTGAGCCGGAGCGCGCCCTTCTATTTTAAAGCCAGCAACTTCGCGTCATCATGCCGTGCCCCGCCCTCTGATCACGCTCGCGTGCTGAAGCCAATCCTCTGTCTGGCACCTGGCTATGTGATGGCGCCGATGGTGCCGATGGCGCTGCCGGGCGCCGGAGCCCCACATAAGCCCCAGATATGCCCCACCTGGTCCCGGGACCCCCCAGGAGCCCCAGATGTGACACCATTAGTGCTGCTGCCTGTTCTCAGTAATCTCATATACCTTAGTTTTCCTCACCATAGGCATCTTGATGTCTGGGCTACGTGGAAAAAAAAAGACGGGGAAATGGATTATGAACTCTTATATTAAACACTAACTTCCAAGAATAGTTACAGTTACAAGATTTTATAAAGCGCTAACAAGTTCCGTAAATCTTTGGCATTAAAAACGAGCGATAGCGGCAAAATAATTGTAACAGATTTCGAAGTTATTCATAAATTCAATTATGCACATACATATATGGAGGGAGCTTTCTTTACAGCTACATTTTGGGATCACATCCTATATCTAAAGCCCCTCTGGCATACATTCTAATCCACAATAAATTGATCATTGTCCCTTATCAGAAAATGAATACTGACCCACTAGGCATTTTTACTCTGATTCTGTCTCAAACAAGCTCTGTCACAAAAAGACAAATCAATGACAGGAGATATATTGCCTTCATGGAAAACCATATCCATATACAGTACATTACACGTATTGTTTCAATGTTCCTAAATTCACTTGTGTTCCTGGATAACGTTTAATTTTAATCTTAAACTTTACTAAAGCATCAATGTTTTTACATGAAATGTTACATACCTCAACCTTAAAATATGCTGATAAATATATTGGACGTTCTGTCTGACAGATAGGATTTTGCTCAAAAGTTACTGAGGTCTTTCTCACTGGTGGGTCTGTAGATCAATGGGATATTTGGGGAGTGTAAATCTTTTAAACAAACTGACTTCCTGCTATCAAGCATCAGGGGAGCTCCTGGCTATATATTACCTAAATCACAAGCATACATGTGAAATGTAATCTTTTAACCTCCTTAATAGACTTAAATAGGCTAAAAAATTGGATTGTAATTTGTAAAAAGGTCTCTCAAGTGTCAGTTGAAAGAGCGTTGAATCAACAGTTTAAAGATATGAAGATGAGCTCCTTAATAATAGGCAACACTCCCTTTAAACATAATAATAATAATTATTGGAGTTTAGCTCACACACTATGGGATTTCTGTGGGAACAGAGATATATCAAAATCTAGAAGAAAAAAATCAATAAGGCACGGAATGAAAGCATTTTTCATGCAAAACAGACAAGAACAAGATGTTATTAAAAGAACTCGGGGACCGCATGTCTCAGGGGAATTGTTAGTAAATTCTTTTCCACATTATTGATAGCATATGCTCAAGAAAGAGGTGGCGTTGTCCAACTCAAGAATGAGCTTGATGTACGTTTTCATTAACTTTTACATTGTTTTCAACTAACAAGTCTAATACGTTTCTCAACAGCAAAACCACATGCTTATGGCCGAGTCCTATATCAAAAACATATTTAGACGCAGTACATTCCAAGGTGTCTTTCAACAGAGTAAATATGATTAAAAAGGACAGGAGAAAGCCAACGCCGCTAACATTTTCAATTGTCACTAACAAAGCAGATTTTCAAGATGCTCTGGCATCTTAATAAATGGCTAATTTCATTTAAATGACCTCCCCATGCTCCATTGGGATACAGTTACAGCTGTTCTTAGCAGGAATTGAAATTTTAAATGTGTTTTGTGCTTTGTAGATAGGAAACAGGCAGATTGAATGAACTAATTTTTACTTACCTGCTGTCAAAATCTAATGGCATGCTATGCTTACATTTAATCGAGAAGTCGTGAATAAACCTTTCCAGTGGTTAAACTTCCAGATGGTTGTCTAGGAATAAAACATGAAGGTTTTCCATTAAAAATATATGATTAGTCGAAATAACAAAACATTCTACTACGTAATTGTATCATGGTGTGTAATCGAGGTTCCTAGAAAGTTTGCAGAATTGTAATTTTCTTTGGTATACTTTTTTGAGGAGGTCTCTCAATTGACTGGATTGATCAATTTACACAGTGAGATCTTATGAACATCTGTGATGTCATTTTTCTTGTATTAATATTTTCTTGTATCTATTTTTTGTAATTAACTATTTTTATTTGAGTGAGAAAAAAACAGAAGGATACAAAATGAAAAGGGGTGCAGGGTACGTTATACAGTAGTAAAGGCGAAATGACAGCAGAACAATCTGACCAATCTGAACCGAATAGCATAAATCAATTTGTACCTATTTTTAATACGTACATAAAATGCAATCCTGCCTTTTCCCATTTCAGAGCTGTTACCTCTTTTGGCGTGTCCTGTAAATGTTAATTACTGACATGCTTTCCCAAGCAGAACCATTGAGTTGGTTTATGTATGTTTAATCTTTCTATAATTTTTGTATAGCACAAGCAGATGTAGTGGGAGATGTTGAATAACGAGCATTTCCTATTCGCTTGTTATTCATGCATGCGCACATTTAAAAAATACATGCTCCCAAGAACTGTTTATAAGGGATACTCTAGTATTTATAACATATTTAGCATACATAAATCCTAAATAGCATGTAAAGTGTTATCGCTTCATTACATCTCAAAACTACCTAGTTATTTTTGTTGAAAAAAATAATATAACAGTTATTTCAAACGTTGGATGAAAAGTTAACAACTTTAAACAATATACATTGCATTCCACTTAAATATAATACTAAATATTTGAAATCATCTAAGGGAACAATGATGGAGATTTGGCTAGAGATTTTGAGGTTGTGTAAGCTTGTCACAACCTCGGTGTACGCCACATGGCAGGTCCCTACCATATCAAACCTAATGCCTGATCTTTAGAGCTTTACCCACTTATTTGTTACCAACAATTTCAAGCAGGGAGTCTCTTAAAATCTTGTTCTGCTCATGCTACTTCTACAAGAATTCTGCCCTGAATGAGAAGTCTGTATTGTCCACATCATCTTCTTGCTGGATAAGTATTGTGGGATTTAGCTTGTTCCTGATATGTGTTGGCACCCATTATAAATATGTATAACAGTTGTTTCCAGGTGCGGATCCAGGGGGGGGCAATGGGGCAATTGACCACCCCCCGAGGAGGTATTCCCAAGTGCTTCTCATCGTCCGAGCGGCCGCTGGCATCAAGCTCGGCCGCTCGCCTGGGAACCAACTGAGCCGCTATCTCTCGAGATCGCGGAGTTAACTTCCGGGATCTTGCGAGAGCGCGGCTTGTGCATGGTTCGCATGCAGGCGAACGGCAGAGCTTGATGCCGGCGGCTGCTCGCATAGTGAGGAGCACTCGGGGCCTGGCCTGGCACTGCAGACGGCAGGAGACCGATTGGGACCACGTGAGCTGGGGGCAATATGTAAAATGTGAGCTGGGCACTATATATCCATGTGAGCTGGGGCACTATATATATCCATGTGAGCTGGGCACTATATATATGTCTTGCCAGCATGGAAAGGGTGCAAAGGGCAGCCCACACCTGGGTTACCCTACACTGCATAACTTCAAGGGGTATGTGCTGAGAGGGGGGTACCCTGGGCCCTTCGTATGGAAAGGGTTCGCAGGGCTCATGAGCTACATAAGGACAGACCCTGTGCAATGTTCTGGGGAGAGTGAGTGTAACGAGCACAGCTTGCGATTAGGCTCGTCTCTGCCTGTCACTACGAACCCAACACCAGCTTTTAACCAAAACTGGCAGAGTCCCCCCCCGAAACCTGTGTCTGGATTTGCCCCTTGTTGTTTCACTCTTTCTCTGTGTGTGTCAGTCGAAGTCTGTGGCTTTGTGCCCTTTACTGTTTTTCTCTCAGTTTTTCTGTGTGTTAATGTATTTGTGTGTATCTTGTTAAGTAAAGACTGCCTGAGTATTTTTATGGACCCTGTATCTCTGTCTGTGTAAGGTAGATAGCTGATAAACAAGTGAAAGAAACACACACACACACGAGACACTATAGGAAGTAAAGGAAATCATGGGAGATATTAGAGAGTTCAAAGTGAGGGAGAAAGACATTAGGGGGTTAGGGAAATAGGTAAATGGGTGGGAATAGATTAGCAGAGAAACATTAAGGGTAGATGAAATGGGGGCGATAGACCTTACAAGAGCATGAGATGTATTTGGGGAACACAGACAATATTTGGTGTGGAAACACTGGGGAGTGAGGGGGCAGCAAAATACTTTTTGCTCAGGCTGGCAGAAATCCTTGCACTGGCTGTAACTGTGGTGTACTGGAGGATTAAGGTATGAGCCCATGGTTCAATGATACAGACAGACATGCAAAGGGTAATGCCCAAACATGGGTATTATTGCATGGTTAAACACCGGAAAATGGTGACTTGGATAAGCATGGCTGGTTGTGGGAGATGATAAGTGGCATGTCAGGAAATGGACTGAACACAGGAGCAAGATAGGAAGGAGAGACACATACTTGACTACAGGAGACAGGGCATAGAGGAACTAGACTGGGGCACTGCTGGAGCGGAATGGATGTAAAGAAGCATGGAATGAACATGGGCAGAGCAGACTGGAAAACCTTATGGGCTGAGGCATGAAAGGGGTTACCAGAATCAGGAGATCACAACAAAGCAGGCCTTTCTGTGCCTTCAGTGACGTGTGCCTTGACACTGGCCTTGTATATCTTGCATAGCTACACCCCAAACAATCTTTGAGCACCAAACATCTTCATATTATCGAAGAAAATAGGTAGCGCTAATAAATGATATTAGGAAATCGCTAATACACCCAAATGGTCCTTGTTTCTCAACCATCAACAAATAACAAAGGAAAAGGGGGAGATGGTGTAGCGATGTCTATGTCCTTTCATGGAATGAGGTAAAAGTCACGTGAATTGTGTTCTTAGCCTTCTCTTCTTTGGTACTCCTCAAAGAAAACACAAGAGATATATCATAGTGCGACCCATCGACATAACACATATGTGTGGATGGAATAGTTTACACTCACATGTAATAGAACCCTCCTGGTTCTGGATAGTATGCCTTAGGGATATTTGTTGGCTTCCCAATGCCCTTTCAGACGGGATTCTCTAGATCCAATAGAGGTCCAAGATGGAGTGGATGTTTCCAATGGTATGAATTTCCCCAAAGAAAAATTGCAGGTAAAACACTTTCAGCTTGTAGTTCTCTCAGAATGCAGTCTGGCCTGGGACTCAGACTGCATTCTGAGAGAACTACAAGCTGAAAGTGTTTTCCCTGCAATTTTTCTTTAGGGAAATTCGTACCATTGGAAACATCCACTCCATCTTGGACCTCTATTGGATCCAGAGAATCCCGTCTGAAAGGGCATTGGGAAGCCAACAAATATCCCTAAGGCATACTATCCAGAACCAGGAGGGTTCTATTACATGTGAGTGTAAACTATTCCATCCACACATATGTGTTATGTCGATGGGTCGCACTATGATATATCTCTTGTGTTTTCTTTGAGGAGTACCAAAGAAGAGAAGGCTAAGAACACAATTCACGTGACTTTGACCTCATTCCATGAAAGGACATAGCCATCGCTACACCATCTTCATATTATCACGGTTTGTGTTACATGAAGGGCATGTAATGATACACAAAGCAGCCTTGTGAGGGGAAAATGAAACTGTCTGCAGGTACAGAAAAAATATCAAGAGATTAACAGATAAGGGTTGTACTAAAGAGGGCTGCCTAAGCTTGCAGTTAATCTGTATCATGGTCATGTTCTTGCTAGACATTCTGTTTTATTTATTGTTTTTGCAAAAAGGATTGGTCCTATATTCCTATACAGTTGTGAGTTTGAGCTAAAACGAACAGGGTTATTCAGAGAGAGGTGAAAAATGACTGGAGACGTGAAAATTATAGGTCAAAATAGCCAAACCAGAAAATTTCTCCCATTTATCTCACTTTCCAAATCAGCTATTTGGTCTGGATTGTTCATTCATGGCAATTCTCCTGGTTTTCACTTCTCTCTGAATAACCTTGTAAGTGTTCCCTAGCAGTGCTTGATTAAGAGGCCTTTTAATGGACAATGTAGTGCTGAGATATGTTGCTGTTTCCTTGGTATAGCAATATTCCTGGTATCTCTCGGCTATTAATAATTTTCTTCCAATAATAGCAGTATGAGGAACAGGCAAAGATCTCTTTATTATGAGGAACGGAAAGACCTCTTTGTGCCCCATGACAGACTAATACTAATAGGCTCTTAATTCTGTTACTTTAATTGGATCAGAGAAATACAATTATAAGCATCTGTTGAAGAGGAAGAAAAATAATATTCCCATTTGATCCCTTACATAATTTGGGCTCATGCCCTTTCTGCCTGAAACACAAAATGTAGATGAATTCATGGGCCATTGATATGCACCATGATGGGTTGTGGTTCTCCAGGATTCCATTAATGTAAAGTACTCCATTGGTAAGGCATTCTATTGTTCTCCCTGGTTTCATTATGATGAAACTGTACATGTTTGAAAGCCGCAAAGTAAATAAAGTCAATTTGAAGCTGTGAGCAGCAGAAATCCTATTCCTGGTATTTTAGTTCTGGTGGAGTTTTGAGATTTACAGAATCTGAACAGCCTTGATAAAAAGAAATACTTAAATCGCGGGTAAACAGCAGTGAGTTTCAGTAGATAAAATCCACTATGGGGAGCTGCATGGCTCCGTTCTTGCACCAGTTCTTTTAGACTTTTCATTAATGACAAAACAGCAGGTTTGGAACTGAAAATAAGCCTATTTTTATATATCAGCACAGGGTGCATAACACTGTCATTGTGTCACTGCAATTAACAATTGGCTCAAATACAAGGAACTTGGCCAATTTTTGTTTCAAACGCTTCAAGACTAGAGAGTGATCTGATAGAATAATACATGTAGGAGAAATTCTTTCAGCAAAAAGATGAGGATGAATTCATCCAAACTATGTGAAATATTAATTGCATTGAGGCCCAGAGGAAGTTTACAGAACTGGAAAGTAGAGAATTACTGTATTTAACCATTGGAGCTCCAGACAAACATCCAAAACAATGCAGAATGCAAACGTAACTCCCCCTTCACCATTCCAAGAGATATGGCATATTAAATATGTATGTGTTTCATAAGAGAGGAAAAAACATATCTAAAGTGCATCTAGAGCTAAGAATTTTGGTCTTAAGTTCAGAGGCAATTTTTTTGTGAATGGTTGGATGTGAGACATGCACGCAGCTATTACTAGCAGATATTATACGTACCTATACTCAAATACATCAAATTACTCATTTTCAATATCATTGGAAAATGGAACATGACTCTCCTTGCTGTTGGAAGATTTTAAATTGACATTATATACAATGATTGCCATTTTATGGCATTTAAAGCTATTGCAGTAAGAGCCCAAAGTAATAGATTTAATTTTTCGGTTCAGAAGAAAAATAAAAAAAACCTGTCTCTATATAATGCTTTTCTTCTCAAGGGGAGTGAATGGGCATAGTACATACTTATAAATTGTAATTGATTCAGCAGATCAATTGATGATTAATAGATGTGATTAAAAGATGCCACTATTACATAACTTTAATGTAGAAATATAATCTGGGGTTGTAGTTTTCGATCCATGGATTGGCAAGTGAAGTACATAAGAAAATATAGAATCTGAAGCTATAGATTTCAGTTCATGGACTGACCAGTGACAGAAATATGTACATGGTGAAATAACATTAAGGGGATATCGATTTAATTACATGGACTGACCCACTGAGCAAATACATACACAAAGAAATGTAAAGATACCAGTTTCATTGACTAGTCCAGTGTTTCTCAACTCATGTCCTCAAGTACCCCTAACAGGTCAGGTTTGCAGGATATCAGAAGCACAACACAGGTATTATGATTTGCTGCTCGGACCGGAGCAGTGGCGTAACTAGAAACCTGAGGGCCCCGGTGCAAGAATCCATGAAGGGCCCCCCCCGGGCCCCCCCAACCCCCCCCAAAAAAAAGATCTATATTTTTACTTTTTTTTTTCCTGCAATATTTATTTATTTATTTATTTATAAAGGATTTTACCAGGAAGGATACATTGAGATTTCTCTCGTTTTCAAGTATGTCCTGGGTTCGAGAACATTGAGTGGTTACAGAAATACAAAATAGTAAAATGCAAGATATTAACACAAGACCAAATATACAGATTAACAGAAAAATAAATATGGAGGAAATGTAGTCATTATGTTACATGTTTACAGGTGCATTCTGTATTGAGGTATGTTAATAGGGAAGTCTTAAGGGACTTTAGACTGGGGGAAGATTTGACGGCGTCTGGGAGGTTATTCCATATTTGCGGTGCTCTGTAGGAAAATGAGGATCGAGCCACTTTCTTTTTGTATTGTGGTATTGCAAGTAAGGTGCTGGTCCTGGATCTGAGGTTATAGGATGAGGGAACTGCTGGGGGAAGGCCATGGGGCACCGAAGGCCATGGAAGAGGTCACATGGCCGGGCAACCTGGGGTCAGAGGAAAAGGAATAAGGGGGGACCGGGGAGAATAGGGGGGGGGACTGCCCTTATGAAGTGGTATTCTTGGATCACTCCAGCGACCCATTGGGGCACCGAAGGCCATGGAAGAGGCCACAAATATAAAAAAGATAGTATTGCCCCCAGCTGAAACGGATATATACTGTATATTGCCCCCAGCTGACACGGATACAGGGGCTGACTGGCAACTTTTGGCCCAGGGGCCAAGTATGACCCAGAGGCCCATAGTGCAGCAACTCAGGCCCTTGTGTATGAGCGTTATCTCAGAGCTCTGCAGCAATATAACTTACATTACAGTGAATTGTATTGCTGTAGAGCTCTGTGACACGCTCATACACACCGCACATTACTGTGCGTTTTATTGCTGTGCTGATGCGAACACAAAGTTTTTGTTTGCTTCAGAGGAGATTTAACCAAGCACGCCACAGCATTACCATTTCTAAGATATAGCTCTGCGAAGGATTTAAGGCTGTGATCTCATCCCCAGCTATCAGGGAGAGGAATCTCTGCATGCACACAAAGGGTTAACATGTGGACTCCTGGAACATCACAGACAGACCTAATACATTTTGCCCAGGGGAAAACTTTTTTTTTCTACAGCTTGACACAGGCGGGGGGGGGGGGGGGGGGGGGGGGGGGGGGGGGCTTTGAAAGTTCCATTCTTTTTTAAATTAAAGGAGCACAACTGAACAAATTCCATTTTATACCCAAATTGTAGAAGATCCAGGAATGAGTGGAATTCATTCAATTCTAAATAACCCTGATAATTAGTTCCCTTTTATCCATCAATTTAGGAAATAACTCACTAATAGGATATGCTTATAAAGGTTTGCCAAATACATAGATTTAGAAAGGGAATGCTGGATTAGGGTGATTTCTCTTTATTTTGATCTTTTCTCTCTCCATAATTTTCTATATTCAGGGGAGTTTGCTATATTTCATGCATTATTCATATCAGATTGCCTTCTATCAGTTTCATGAGCCTGTAATAGCACATATTGCAGCCTCATGAAACTCAATCTGATATATATTTAGTATTCGTGCCATAAAGGAATGTGATGTACCTGAGAGTCTGACAGTCACAGAACAGGAATATAAAAATATCAAAACAAAGTATATTTACAGAATTTGTTTTCATCAGCAGCCCAGCTGGTAATTCTTCCTGCTGCTGCAGTTCTGAGATTTTATTTCCACCAGGACCAGGCAGGCACCAACTTGAAGTCTGGCCACGCTCCTTCTCAGCTGCATCCAGGGCTCCAGGGGCAGGAAGAAAGGCGGGAAATCAAAACAAAGACCCAGCCAATCCCCAGCCACTTACCATGTGCACAAGGCTAGCTGGGATCAGGATGCTGCTTGCTCATTGGCTGTTTAGCAACTGCCAGTGTTCTAGTGAAGGAGAGGACAGACTGATGCCGAACGTGAGGAGCATGCTGTGCCGCCGCTCCTGCGGTGCTCACTCGCTGTTCAAAGATTCCGGCGCTTTTTGCCGGAATCTGGCGGCGGCGCTGGGCCCCCCTCCAGTGGCGGAATGCCAGGGCCCGGTCGCAACTGCGACCGCTGCGACCCTGGTACTTCCGCCACTGGACCGGAGTTGAGGAACAGTGGACTAGTCCATACAAGCAGAGCCGGCGCTAGCCATAAGGCGGTCAGGCAACTGCCTGGGGGCGCTCCCGCTGGAGGGAGAGGAGATTTGTGGCATTTCGGCCGCCCAGAAGCATGAAACACCTTCTGCAAAGATGCGGAAGGTGCTTCATACCTGTGCTCCCTTGGCTGTGGCTGGCCGGTCTGTGTGTGGGGGAGAACAGGGCTTAAAAAAAAAAATAGTTTATTGTTGTCTGCCGCCGTGTACAGGGAGGGAGGCGGGGAGACACAGAGAGGAGATGTGCAGAGAGGCAGAGCGCCAAGGAGGGGTGGAGCTCCAACAAGCACCTCTCACAGGCCTTCAGTATCAGGAAGGGAGCAGTGAAAGCAGTGACTTTCCCCTAACTTCTCTTCCTTCAAACGCTCCCTTAAAACATTCCTATTTAGGGAAGCCTACCACCCAACTCACTGACGCAACCATCAATCACTCTCACCTTGCAGTCCACTCCTCCTGTTTCCAACCCCAGCCCTTCTAGATTTTGAGTTCCTACGGGAATAGGGCCCTCATCTCCTCCTGTACTGTTTGTCAAATGTTGTTCAATGTATTGTAACCCTGTCTATACTGTGCCTATTGTACAGCGCTGCGGCATATGCTGGCGCTTTATAAATAAAGAATAATAATAATGAATGTGCTGCTCAGCATCTGAAGGCACCATGCAGGTGCGACACACACACACTCACATAACATCACTCCCAGCCAGCTCTCCCAAACACCCAACCCGCACACAGACATCACATCACTCCCAGCCAGCCAGCACACACACCCAGCTAGCACACACATCACCTCACTCCCAGCCAGCACACCCATCACTCCCAACTAGCACACACATCACTCCCAGCCAGCACACACACACATCCCAGCCAGCTCTCTCAAACATGCTCAGCCAGCACACACAGCCAGCACACACACACATCACATCACTCAAAGTCAGCTTACATACACCCTAACGGCCAGCGCGCAGACCACACCCAAACACACAACACACCAGTCAAAGCTAGCTCACACACACTCACATCCAGCTCACACATGCAACAAATCATTCACAGCTCGCACGCTCGCACAATCATAGCTGACACTCACTGGTAGCTCAAGCATTCTCAGTCAACCCACTTCACTGCCAGGCTGCTCAAACACACTCTTAAGCCACAGACAACACCACACTCAGTCCCATCTCGCACACTGCCATACATTCCATTAATGTCCTATACATGTAGTCCAGCACAGGTCATACGACATTCGGTGCGCACATACATGCACATGTCAACTTACCGGGAGTGGGGGCAGCAAAATGCACCTTTGCCTGTGCACTCAAAATTCCTTGCACTGGCCCTGCATGCAAGCTCAGACTGGCCGTTGGGCAAATGCTCAGTGGGCTGCAATAGTCATGGGCTGTGGTGGAGCCCCAAACCCTGCTAACAGCACACTGAATATCTGCACATATCCATTCATACTCTATGTATGGGGCCTTCTCAAGGGGGCCACTAACTGCCTGCCTCTGGCAAGAACCCAGGCCCACATTCCAACTCCAATCTATCCCTGGCTTCTTACATGGAATATTAATCTGAGCAACCAAAAATGCTGGTTTAGAAAACTATTGTTTTTTTATATTTATATTATATTAAGCTGAAGGAAACATTTTATACTGTACAAATACCTTGGCTCTGTAAACGGTAAGTTGTAGTATAAATTGTATTTGTATTTCTGTAACTGTAACACTTCAATGTTCTTGAACCCAGGACATACTTGAAAACGAGAAATCTCAATGTATCCTTCCTGGTAAAATCCTTTATAAATAAATAAATAAATAAATAAATAAAGAGCACATCATACACTGCCATTGGTCAATCACACTGCTGGACATTAGTTATTATACACTACACAGAAGCCTTAAGGTTTGCAGTTTAAGGAGGCAAAATACAGAATGATATTTTTTTCTGCTTTTGTACCAACAGTCACACCCTGTGCAGAATATTGAAACTTAAAGAATGTATAACTGCATAAATAAAATCTTTACAATAATTCAAAAATAATGCATGAAAATAATGAAAGGCATTCCAATTGTCTACATGTTGAATTCTTCAACAGCTCCCTACACATCAAATTTTATAATTTACCTAACATGTCTTATTTATCCTACAGGACACTCCATGTCTTGATTTCCAGGAAGCTGATCTACCATTTCTCACTAGAGTGCAATGTGTGGACCCCTCTTAAAGGGACACTTTAGGCCAGTGATGGCGAACCTTGACTCCTCAGTTGCTAAAGAAATAACCATTCTTAAGGCTGGCTGGGAGTCATAGAATATGTAAGCATCATCGAACATGTACTTGCAAAACATCTGTTGTGCCGAGGTTTGTCATCACTACTCAAGCAAAAAACTATTTTTTGAGTCAACTTTAAGGTAATATCATAAAAATGAATTCCCTGCCTTTTTGTTTTATGTCAAATTTACATTTATTCCACTGTAAAGCCACCAGGTTGATCTACCCACTGATATACTTTCAATCATTCTCACTCATAACTAAAAGGTTCTAAAAGTGCTATTCACTTGTACTCATCCCTAGGCCAAAACTTGACAGGCTTCCTCTTGTGATTATTAAAATGACACTCTATGTGCTGTGACCACTCTATGTAAATTGAATGGTCACCATGTCCCGAGTGCCTTCACTCCTCTTGACCACTCCAGAAGAGGGTCTTGGTGGGCTAATTAAGTCCTCTGAGTATATGGGCATAATTCTGCCAGAACCTGAGCTTTAAGGCTAGGGGCAAACTAAAGCATTTTTACACGCGAACGTAAAAAAGTGCGTCCGAACGGATTGATGTATTTTTTCACGGAATATGCGAAAACGGTCATACGATGCGCATGTTCGTGCGTGATGTTTTACGAATCCAAACCAGGAAACTTTTTGCGTCTAGACGTTATGTTGGCCGGACATGAGCAGGGTCTGACGTCTCCAAATCACACACACACACCGCTAGCGGGCGCAGCGCACTCTGTACGTCCGTACTAGAGGTTCTGCGTTCTCGAAGAAATGCGTTCATTTTCCACTTGCGTTGCGCGGCCGGACTTTCGTGCGACCGTACTTCGTATATTGCCCGTCATTGCCCGTCATTTGCTGCTAGTGCGGCCGTGATTAAGTGCGCCAGAACGCACGTTAAAAATGCGCTGGTCTGACCCCAGCCTAAGCTGTTGGGACCTTAGGGGCCTAACTCCATCCAATGGCTCTCAATGTTCTTGGCATTGAAAGCCACTGGATTGGCTGCCTCCCAGCGGTCATGTGACATGCTGCAGTTTACGGAACCTGTACAAGTGCAGAGGGAGCACGGCTCAGATTGAAGGTAAACAATGAGCACTATGCTTTGAGACAGAGGTTTTCCCTCCAAAATGTTTGTCTATTTGCTGTTTTTGACAATAAATGTGGTGGCACTAGTACACCCTGGCAATTGAGTCTGGCTTCCTGCTGTTTTTTTCTATCACCATATGTATCTTTAATAGCAAAAACTCAAAAGTACTAGTGAAAAAGAAAAACAAATTGTATGATACTAATAGCAATGGATATGAAATCAGAAAATTCGTTCAAGAATGGTGTTGAATGAATCAACATTCAAAACCACATACAGCTCTTCAAGATAAATTTGTCCATATTTTGGTTCTGAATAACCTCCATGTTCCATTCAGTGTTCGAAACAGGTCTGTCTTTAGCGCCGGGCAAAAGGGGCAGTCATTGTTGTGTGGCTCAAGGCAGCTGCCCCTTAAGCCCGCATAAACCATGGCCTCGCGGGCTGCCTCCCCTCCGTGGTGACAGGTGACCACAGAGAGGGAGGTGAGGCCTTTGCAAGAGAGAAGGTGAGGCTTAATGGGAGATGCATTAGCTCCTCCTCTCCATGCTATCAACCCAGCAAGGAGAAGACAGGCAGCAGGCAGTGCTCTGCTCTCCCTTGCCTGTCTGACACTACAGCATGATGCAGGTAAGAAGCAAGGCCCTAAACAAGACACTACTTATAGCACCCACTGCTGACCCACCCCTTAATTTCTCTCCAGCTTTTCTCTGTCACAATTTAATTTGATTTGTAAAGTAAGTGTATATATGATGTGTATATGAAGTACAGTATATATATGATGTGTAAATGTATGTAAATATGATATATAAATGTGTATATTATGTACATGGTGTATATGTGATGTGTAACTTAGGTGTATATACAGTGGCAAGAAAAAGTATGTGAACCCTTTGGGATTACGTGGAGTTTTGCATGAATTGGTCATAAAATGTGCTCTGATCTTCATCTAAGTCACAACAATTTGAAAAACACAGTCTGCTTAAAATAATACAACACAAACATTATATGTTGTCATGTGTTTATTGAACATAACATGTAAACATTCACAGTGCAGGGTGGAAAAAGTATGTGAACCCCTAGCCTAGTGACTTCTCCAAGAGCTAATTGGAGCCAGGAGTGTGCCAACCTTGAGTCCAATCAGTGTGATATTATTGGATGTGTTACTGAAAGTTGTCCTGCCCTTTAAAAACACACACCAGTTTTGGGTTTAATGGTTTCAAGAAGCACTGCCTGATGTGAACCATGCCTCGCAGAAAAGAGCTCTCAGAAGACCTACGATCAAAAATTGTTGACTTGCATGAAGCTGGAAAGGGTTACAAAAGTATCTCCAAAAGCATTGATGTTCGTGTCCACGGTAAGACAGACTGTCTACAAATGGAGAAAGTTCAGCACTGTTGCTACTCTCCCTAGGCGTGGTCGTCCTGTAAAGATGACTGCAAGAGCACAGCGCAGAATGCTTAATGAGGTAAAGAAGTATCCTAGAGTGTCAGCTAAAGACTTACAGAAATCTCTGGCACATGCTAACATTTTTGTTGACGCATCTACAATAAGGAAAACATTAAACAAGAATGGAGTACATGGGAGGACACCACGGAGGAAGCCATTGCTTTCCAAAAAGAATATTGCAGCACGTTTGAAGTTTGCAAAAGAGCACCTGGATGTTCCACAGCACTACTGGCAAAATATTCTGTGGACAGATGAAACCAAAATTCAGTTGTTTGGAAAAAACACACAACACTATGTGTGGAAAAAAAATGCACAGCACACCAACATCAAAACCTCATCCCCACTGTAAAACATGGCAGAGGGAGCATCATGGTTTGGGGCTGCTTTGCTGCCTCAGGGCCTGGACAGATTGTTGTCATTGATGGAAAAATGAATTCCAGAGTTTATCAAGACATTTTGCAGGAAAATGTAAGATCATCTGTCCGCCAACTGAAGATCCGCAGAGGATGGGTGATGCAACAGGACAATGACCCAAAGCATACAAGTAATTCAACAAAAGAATGGCTTCAACAAAACAAAATACGCCTTCCGGAATGGCCCAGTCAGAGTCCTGACCTCAACCGGATTGAAATGCTGTGGCATGACCTTAAGAAAGCGATTCACACCAGACACCCCAAGAATATTGCTACACTGAAACAGTTTTGTGAAGAGGAGTGGTCCAAAATTACTCCCCTATCGTTGTGCAGATCTGATCTACAACTACAGGAAACGTTTGGTTGAGGTTATTGCTGCCAAAGGAGGGTCAACCAGTTATTAAGTCCAAAGGTTAACATACTTTTCCACCCTGCACTGTGAATGTTTACATGTTCTGTTCAATAAAAACATGAAAACATATAATGTTTGTGTTGTATTATTTTAAGCAGACTGTGTTTTTCAAATTGTTGTGACTTAGATGAAGATCAGAGCACATTTTATGACCAATTCATGCAAATCTCCACGTAATCCCAAAGGGTTCACATACTTTTTCTTGCCACTGTATGTTGTATAAATTGTATATAATTCAAGTGTGCAAATGATGTATATAGTATGTGAAATGTATATATTACGTGTACATGTACAGTATATAGAATGTGTATATGATATATGTATGATGTGTATGTGAAGTGTATATGATGTGGATATATACATGATATGTAAATGTGTATGTGATGTGTACGAATGATGTATATACAATGGTACGTGTATATAGGATTTGTATAAGATGTGTATGTGTATGATGTGTACTAGGGATGTGCGTTTCGATACGGACCGATTCGTATTTTTCACAAATCGGTCCGATTCGTGGCTTCGGATTCGGCCAAATTTCCGAATTGGATCGAATCCCAAAACGTCCGATACTAAAAGATTTTCGATCCGTAATGAAAATTTATTTATTTTATTTATATATAAAGGATTTTACCAGGAAGATACATTGAGATTTCTCTCGTTTTCAAGTATGTCCTGGATTTTTGTATTTTCGTATGGACGTGAAATGTGTAAAATCGCAAGTCATTTTCGTTCCATTCGTGATTTCGGTTCCATAACCATATTGGTAATTTCAGACATCGTATTTTTCGGTTCCATTGCTGATTCCATAATTTCGTATCGTTTCCAATGATTCGATATTTCTGTCGATACGATAATTCTGTCGATACGTTAATTCTGCCGATTCTATCTTTTTTTATTAAATAAAGATCCTTTTTTTCTTATGAATATGCATTGCACAACTTTGTTTAATCATATTAAAATGGTATGAAAGGAACAAAAATGAACAAAACGATTTAAAAAACCCAAAACTGACCCAAATGGTCTAACTGTAAAGAAAATAACAGAACAAAAGGTTTTAAAACGGAAAAAAAGCTGAACAAAATTATCAGAAACGAAAAAAAAAGGGATTTAAAACGAAAAAAAAAAAAAATGCAGCATATGAATCCGCACACTGCAGGGAAGCACCTCTCTGTGCGGTATAATTAATGCATCATATGAACACGCACACTGCGGGGGAACAAGCGTCTCGCTGTGCGGTATAATTAATGCATCATATGAACACGCACACTGCGGGGGAACAAGCGTCTCGCTGTGCGGTATAATTAATGCAGCATGTGAATACGCACACTACAGGGAACAAGCGCCTCTCTGCGCGGTATAATTAATGCAGCATAGGAATACGCACACTGCAGGGAAGCACCTCTCTGCGCGGTATAATTAATGCATCATATGAATACGCACACTGCGGGGGAACAAGCGTCTCTCTGTGCGGTATAATTAATGCAGCATATGAATACGCACACTGCGGGGAACAAGCGCCTCTCTGCCGTACAATTAACTCTTTCACTGCTGAGGACGTGTGGGGAACGTCCTTATTGACTCCTAAGGAAAGATAGGGGTTACTTTGAACCCCAATATCTCCGGACTGTTTTCAGCTAGCAGGATCATGTCTGGTATCATTAGAAAGGTCAGAGCATGGCTTTTCCAATGATACCAAACATGACCATGTTTAATGTAAAGAAAAAAAATAATAACAATAATAATACAAAAAGGAAAAATGTGTTTTTTTTAAGACGTGAAATGGCTCAGCAGTGAAGGGGTTAATGCAGCATAAGAATACGCACACTCCGAAGTGAAATAAAAAATAGTCGAAATCTAGCCATATGCTGCATTAATTATACCGCGCAGAAAGGCGCTTGTTCCCCGCAGTGTGCGTATTCATATGCTGCCTTAATTATACCGCAGAGAGGCGCTTCCCAGCAGTGTGCGGATTCATATGCTGCATTAATTTTTATTTTATTTTTTCGTCTTAAATAATTATTTTTTTTCGTTTCTGATAATTTCGTTCATCTTTTTTTCTGTTTAAAAATAAAAACCAGAATAAAAGGTTTTAAAAGTTAGACCATTTGGGTCAGTTTTGGGTTTTTTAAATCGTTTTCTTCATTTTTGTTCCTTTCATACCATTTTAATATGATTAAATAAAGTTGTGCAATGCATATTCATAAGATAGAAAGGATCTTTATTTAATAAAAAAAACAACAGAATCAGCAGAATTACCGTATTGACAGAATTACCGTAGCGACAGAATTATCGTATCGACAGAAATATCGGATCCGAAAAACCCTTAGTTTCAGACTAAAGGAATAGACACTTTGAAACGAGGAGAACAGACGTTCCGAAAAACATGAAACGAGCCGAAAAGAAAATTGGCCGAAACGAAAAATTACAAAATCTGAATGAAACGAACCGAAAAAAAAATCGGTGCACATCTCTAATGTGTACACACAGAGATATTTCGTTGTTGCGTTTTTTTACAGTACATGTATATAGAATGTGTTTATCATGTGTAATTGTAAACAAATTATAAAATACTAGGTGGAAAGCCTGCCCAGAGGGCAGTCTATTGTTGTTGTCGCCAGCTCAGAATTCACGTCCATAGTTTTTTTTTCAATGTCCTATCCAAGAGTATCTCTCTATATAAATACGTTTGTAATGCGTCCATCGCCATCCCATCCGCAACAGGAGGGCCAACTGAGCAGCTGTGATGGGTGGGCGCACAGCTGACAGCGCATTACAAAGGCATTTATATATTAGAGCAGGTTCCTCTTCCCTCTCAGAGTGTAAGCGCACTGGAACAGGACCCTCAGATTGTAAACTCGTGGGACCCCTTAGATTGTAAACTCGTGGGGCCCCTTAGATTGTAAGCTCATGGGGCCCCTTAGATTGTGTTGGGCTTGGGCGGGCATTTTTTTTGTAGCGTATACATTATGCGTATATTTAAAGGAACGTGGTGTGCATGGCATGGCAGGCTAGTATTAAGCACACTGGTATTATGAGACACTGGTATTATGCATGGCAGACTGGTAATATGGCTGGCAGACTGGTATTATGCATTGCAGACTGGCATTGTGCATGGCAGACTGGTAATATGGCTGGCGAACTGGTAATATGTTTGGCAGACTGGTAATATGTTTGGCAGACTGGTAATATGGCTGGCAGACTGGTAATATGGCTGGCGAACTGGTAATATGTTTGGCAGACTGGTAATATGTTTGACAGACTGGTATTGTGAATGGCAGACTGGTAATATGGCTGGCAAACTGGTAATATGTCTGGCAGACTGGTATTGTACATGGCAGGCTGGCAGACTGGTTTTGTGCATGGGAGACTGGTATTTGTGCATGGGAGACTGGTTTTGTGCATGGTCACTGACGCAACCATCAATCACTCTCACCTTACAGTCCTCTCATCCTGTTTCCAACCCCAACCCTCCCAGATTGTGAGTTCCTACGGGAATAGGGCCCTCATCTCCTCCTGTACTGTTTGTCAAATGTTGTTCAATGTATTGTAACCCTGTCTATACTGTGCTTATTGTACAGCGCTGCGGAATATGCTGGCGCTTTATAAATAAAGAATAATAATAATAATAATAATTGTGCATGGCAGACTGGTATTGTGCATGGCAGACTGGTTTTGAGCATGGCAGACTGGTATTGTGCATGGCAATGTGCATGGCAGACTGGTATTGTGCATGGCAGACTGGTATTGAAGTGGACAATAGTCCTTCCTCGGATGCCAGTCTCTGTTCCAATCGGTGGAGAAATCAGATATATGTTGCGCATAAAGAAATCACACAGACAAGGAATACGTCTATGTGGCTTTCAAGCCAATGACTTCTCTGAATCTGTTTAATAGGTTCGATATATCTTATAGTACGTTTATACGTAAGCAGATGGGAGGCAACTTAATATTTTGATTGACTTCAGTATAAAATTGCGGACATACAGTTTATTTATTAATTAAATGAAAATCAAATATCAGCTATTTCAAAGGTCAAAGTATCATTTCGACATCTGCAAAATCAGCAATGTTCTTCTACATCCTGGGCGACCTTGTGATGTCTGGAACATGTTCTGGAAGATGTTCGGTAACAGGATGCAAAATACAAAACATTGGTCCTTCTTCCTACTTGTGGTTTTCGTGTTTTGCAGGGCCACCTGCTTGTGGTTCATTATTTTCTGCAGAGATGGCGAAATTACGCAAGATACATTTTGGTTTTATCTACAAGGATAGTTATATTAATTTCGTCTTAAAGCAATAGCAAACTTTAACCTAAATAAGCATTTTTCTAGGCCTTTTCCTAGGCCTTTGAGTATTATAAAAGCAGATATATATACTTGTCCACAACAGTCCCCCCTAAAAATGCACATTTCTCAAGTGTCCCCTTGGAGACGAGCCGAACCTTCATCCGTTCCCCTAATAGTCTCGCCAGCCATCCCAAATCTTCGCCGGAGGTTGAGACGAGATATTCCTATTGAATAAAACCCCTGTGTAGTCCGGGCTTCTGAGCATGGTCGAGACTGGTGGGTCAAGAGTCGGGCCTCAACTCGTCTTCCAAAGGGTCACTAACCTTGGCTCAAAGTTAAATCACAGACGGGTTTCTCGAGGGAGGGGACGCATGGATTCATAATTCTGTGGTTGAGTTGTCACTGGTGGGCGGATTCTGTCATACATCTCATTCACAGGAACTTCCAGAAATTCTAGACTAGTATACAAAGTGCCAACATTCTCCCCAGTGTCCCCACACACTTGACTAAGCAGAACAGGTGTAGTGGATTCCACAGTTCTTTCTACAACCTTTTTAATGCAGGGTAAAACACAACATAGAAACATAGAAAAATGTCGGCGGATAAGAACCTTTCGGCCCATCTAGTCTGCCCAATTACATGGATACTTTCCCTGGATTTATCTTTTGTTTAGGATAGCCTTATGCCTATCCCATGCCTGCTTAAATTCACTTACTGTTTTGGCCTCTACCACTTCAACTGGAACACTGTTCCATGTATCCACCACCCTCTCAGTAAAATAATGCTTCCTGATGTTACTTTTAAACCTTTGCCCCTCTAATCTAAGACTATGTCCTCTTGTTTTGCTACTTTCTTTCCTTTTAAATATACTCCCTTCCTCTACCTTGTGGATTCCCTTTACGTATTTAAATGTTTCTATCATATCTCCTCTGTCTCGTCTTTTTTCCAAGCTGTACATGTTAAGATCATTAAGCCTTTCCTGGTAACTTTTCTCCTTCAAGCCGTACACCATTTTAGTAGCCCTTCTCTGAACTCTCTCTAAAATGTCTATATCCTTCTGGAGATACGGTCTCCAGTACTGCACACAGTACTCCAAGTGAGGTCTCACCAGTGCTCTGTACAGTGGCATGAGCACTTCCCTTTTCCTACTGCTAATACCTCTCCCTACACAACCAAGCATTCTGCTTGCATTTCCTGCTGCTCTATTACATTGACTACTTACCTTTAGATCCTCTGCAATAATAACCCCTAAATCCCTTTCCTCAGATGTTGAGGTTAGGACTGTATCAAATATTCTATATTCAGCCCTTGGGTTTTTACGTTCCAGGTGCATTATCTTGCACTTATCCACGTTAAAACTCAATTGCCACAGCTCCGACCATTTTTTTAGTTTACCTAAATCATTTGTCATTTGGCTGATCCCTCCAGGAACGTCAACCCTGTTGCAAATCTTTGTGTCATCAGCAAAAAGACATACTTTTCCATTAATACCTTCTGCAATATCACTAATAAAAATATTAAATAGAATGGGTCCAAGTACTGACCCCTGAGTTACCCCACTGATAACAAGACCTTGCGCCGAATAAACTCCATTTACCACAACCCTCTGTTGCCTGTCACTCAGCCACTGCCTAATCCATTCAACAATATTGGAATCCAAGCTCAAAGATTGCAATTTATTGATAAGCCTTCTATGCGGAACAGTATCAAAAGCCTTACTGAAATCTAAATAAGCAATGTCTACTGCACCACCTGTGTCTATTATTTTTGTTACCCAATCAAAAAAACCAATAAGATTAGTTTGGCATGATCTCCCTGAGGTAAACCCATGTTGTTTCTGATCCTGTAATCTATGTGTTTTTAGATGGTCAACAATCCTTTCCTTTAACATGGTTTCCATTAATTTCCCCACTACTGACGTAAGACTAACTGGCCTATAGTTCCCAGATTCCTCCCTACTACCCTTCTTGTGAATGGGCACAACATTTGCTAATTTCCAGTCTTCTGGGACGACTCCCATTAGCAAGGATTGGTTAAATAAATCTGTTAACGGTTTTGCTATTACATCACTGAGCTCTTTTAATAATTTAGGGTGGATCCCATCAGCCCCATTGACTTATTTGTCTTTACTTTAGACAGCTGCTGTAGAACCTCCTCCTCTGTAAACTGATATGTAATTGTCTCGTTAGTGTTTCCTCCTAACTGAGGTCCCTTTCCTTCCTTTTCTTCTGCAAAGACTGAACAAAAATATTCATTGAGGCAGTCAGCAAGACTTTTATCCTCTTCTACATACCTTCCTTCCTTTGCTTTTAATCTAACTAATCTTTGTTTTACTTTTCTTTTCTCGTTTATGTATCTAAAAAATGTTTTGTCCCCCTTTTTTACTGACTGAGCTATTTTCTCTTCTGCGTGTGCTTTGGAAGCTCTTATAAATTGCTTTGCCTCTTTCTGCCTAATCTTATAGGTTTGCCTATCTTCTTCACGCTGAGTTTTTTTATAATTATTGAATGCTGTCTTTTTGTTCTTCACTATTTTGGCCACTTCTGCAGAGTACCACAGTGGTTTCTTCCCTTTTTTGTTTTTGCTAACAAGTCGAATGCAATCCAATCACCGCCAACAGAACCATCATTACCAGGATAACTATCCCTATTTGTGTGAGGATTTTCTGCCAGCCACTCATCCAACTAAAATACTGATCCCATGGATCAGTAATGCCAGAGTTTTTCTTCAGTTCTTCAGACAGGTCTTCCAATTGTTTAATAGCTTTAGTGACCTTACCAGTGGGGCCTGTGTTATCCGGGATAAAGGTGCAACAGGAGCCACCAGTACCTTTCAGCATCTTACAGACCCCACCCCTCTCTGCCAGTAGCATATCGAGGGCCATTCGGTTCTGGAAGGTCATTGCAGAGGTCGGGCCTAGCTGGTCGGCCAAACCCTGGAGGGCATCTCGGGTATAGTTAACAAACCTCTGCTGGTTGTAATAGATATAGTTAATCCAATCAACATTCTTGTTGATGGTCACCATGGGGATTAAAGATTCAAATCCCGCCTTTACCTGGTCTCTAGCTTTGAACTCATTAGGCACCCCCTTGGGACTCCTATGACATCAAGGTAGACGTGGGGATCGAAACTGCCAGGTACAGAATTCGCCTCTCTCCTTTGTCTAGTGAGTCCGGGGGTGTGGGCATTAGGCAGATCATCATCAAAGGACAGGATGTGGAGGGGCATGATGGTTTTAGCCAGAGAACACTCAACGTCCCACGCACCTACCAAGCGGGAGCGGACACGCATGTCACCGCAGATCCAATAGACATCTCCCAGGGAGATCACCTGGTTTTGCACCTTCTCCTTCTCCACAGCGCTGTACTGAACACAATAACCTTCTGTGAAGTTTCCAACTACCCGGCCACCGGTTCCCCAAGAGGAGTGACAGGTGTAGTTCCCGGGGTAGATAGTGATACTCTCTGAGAGTCTGGGGTTTCGTTTCTGGAGGGGGTATTTGGACTTCCATTCTTTGCAAGCATCGTGAGTTAGAGTTGTGTTGGTAAATAAGCTGAGAAAACATTCCTCGACATCCTCGGGGATATTGAGGGGTACCGTACCTAGATGAGGCCTAGCAGTACCACACACATAGCAATTGGTTCTGTTGTGGGACTGAGCGGTATATTTCATCCATTCTAACCAAACATTCATATCAGAGTATCCTGTTTCAATGGCCATAGTATCCTCGAACGTGGGATCAGCAATGGCCACTATACCATTGGGAGAGATCATCATGTGGTGATTAAGGGGTTTGGGCTGTGGGTGCGGAGGGAACCAGTCAGGGGCAAGGTACATATCTCGTAGGTGGAATTTTCCCAGCGTCTGCGGATTCTCTGAACCCCCTTTACCCACAAACCCAGAACATAGATACCTGAATCCCCGGGTCCTGGATTTTCTAGGGTTAGAATTAGTTTCAGTGCTGTTGCCCCTGCTCTAAACCGCATTTCCCCATCATCATCCGACTCCTGTAATTTGTACTTGGGGCAGGTGTTTGGGGCCATTGTCAGTGTCATACGAGCGAGAAGTGATTTACCATTTTCATCTTTCCTATCTAAGGCGATCTGTGGTTTATCTCCCCAGGAAACTCCCGTATTCCATCCCACCGATGCCCAACTACCGCACTCCTGTCCCCAATAGCTATTGGTAACGCACATGTATATGTCATAATCATGTGGAATCCCATTTCTCCAGATACATTGCAAGCGGGGGCCTGGGCATGGGTGTATATCACAATAGTTAAAGGTGTATGTAGCTACGCGAGTGTTAGAAGAATTGTACCAGAAAGTGGTTAGTTTGTTTTCGGCGGCAGTAGTATTCATTGCGTGGCCCATGACCTGGGCATTGTCTGTCAGTTTTCCTAGGGCAGCTTCCACCTGGGCTCTCATAACCGCTTGCACCATATTGGCAGCTGCCTGTCCCAGTATAACAGCCACATTGTGCCCCTGGATTCCCACCCCCCAAATGAGAAGGATATACACAATCATGGGTGTTTTGTTGTCTGGTCCGCTTCTGGTGTACAGGTCTTTTTACAGTGGGAGGTGTGGATCCAGGTGGATTTTCCTTCCAATTTTACTGAAGTTGCAGTTGTGAGGAGGACCTGGAAGGGACCGTCGTATCTGGGCTCAAGTGGATTCTTTCGAAGAAACTTCTTCACTAGTACCCAGTCTCCCGGGACCAGTTGATGAGTGTCGTTGATACTCTCAGGGTCTGGAATGCAAGAGAACACTTGACCATGTATATCAGTTAATATTTTCGAGACACTGGTGACATATTTTACTAGACAGTCGGACTGTAATTGCAATTGTTGAGGAAAATAGCACCCTAGTCTGGGGGCCGTACCGAACAATATCTCAAAGGGTGACAGGTTGTGTAGGCCTCTGGGAGCATACCTGATGCTAAAAAGGGCCATGGGTAGACTTTCTGGCCAGGGCAGACCAGATTCCTGTGCCATTTTCAGCATTCTAGATTTGAGGGTACCGTTTAATTTTTTGACTTCTCCGCTGCTTTGCGGGTGATATGGATCGTGAAAGGCAAGGGTTACCCCTAGAGCGGACCAAATTTCCCTAGTTATAGTTGCGGTGAATGCAGGCCCTTGGTCACTCTCTATCACTTCAGGGACGCCAAACCTGCAGATAATCTCTGTTAGTAATTTCTTAGCTGTTGTTTTAGCTGTCATGTTAGCTACTGGGTAGGCCTCAGGCCATCCTGAAAACATATCTACAAGGACAAGAGCATATTCATATCTTCCACTCTTAGGCATCTGAATATGATCTATTTGGACCCTTTGGAAAGGGTATAAAGGCTTAGCCAGGTGTCTTGTCGGGACTTTCACTGGTCTACCTGGATTGCACTTAGCGCAGGATTTGCAGTACGAGGCAGTGAGAGTGGAAATGCCTGGCGCATAGTATTGTTTGCTAAGTAGCGCATTCATCAATGTTTTTGAAAGGTGTGAGTGTTCATGTGCCCATTGTACTACGGCCGGATAGAGTGCCTTGGGTAAGCACACTTTATTTCTTACGCAGAGGAGTCCGTGTGCGCTTGTGGCCCCCCCTTTTTTCCCAGTCTCCCTTCTCACTGTGTGATGCAGAGCCCTGCAGCTGTGTTATGTGTAGTTCGGAGACGGGAGTCTGTACTAGCAGTGGGATAAATTGCTCTAATTCCTTTTCCTGTGTCTGAGTGGCTGCTTGTTTTGCTGCCTGGTCTGCTAGATGATTTCCTCTTGCTTCAGGGGTATTAAGCTTGCCATGTGCTTTTATTTTTAGCACCGCAACATTTTTGGGTAGGAGGAGAGCGTCCATAAGAGACTGTATAGCTTTCCCATGTTTAACAGGGGTGCCTGCTGCTGTGAGAAAACCCCGATTTCGCCACAGCACGCCAAAATCATGGGTGACACCGTACGCATATCTTGAATCTGTGTATATATTAGCTGTCTTGTGTGCGCTGATTATGCAGGCCTGCGTAAGGGCGTGTAGTTCAGCTTCTTGGGCAGAGGAAGTGGGGGCGAGGGGGGAAGTGTACAAAATTGAGAATTCAGTAGTCACTGCATGGTAAGGTATTTGCCGGACTCATCCGCAAAGCGGGAGCCATCCACATACAGTGTAAGGTCAGGATTCGTGAGGGGGGCATCATGTACGGTGGGCAGATGCGCTGATTCCGACTTCATGGCCTCGAGACAATCATGCGGATAGAGGGGTAGAGGGTCAGTGGGCTCATCAGAACCGGAGGCCAGAGGGGCCTCATAGTTACCATCATTACCACTATCAGAATTAGAATCACAATCGGACTCACCCCCCCCCCCCGGAAAAGGAAATAGAGTAGCTGGGTTTAGACTCTGACACCTGGTGAGGGTGACATTATCAGGGAGCAGGAGGGAACACTGTAGGCGCAGGTGTCTAGCTGTCGACAGATGTTTGGGCTGGGTTTGCTGGAGGATGGCAGAGATGTCATGGGGTGCAGCTACAATCAGTGGATGCCCCAGGACTATATCGGATGATTTATCAAGTAGGGAATGCGCTGCAAAGACCGCTCGGAGGCAGGAAGGGGCACCGCGTGCAACGGGATCAAGGTGGCTTGAGTAATAGGCGACCGGCCGGTTGCATCCACCGTGTTGCTGTGTAAGGACACCTGCAGCATGGCCACCTTTTTCGGACACAAATAATTTGAAAGGCTTCTCGTAATCCGGGAGGCCGAGAGCCGGGGCAGCAGAAATGCAATGTTTCAGCTTATCAAAGTTGGTAACGGCACCCTCAGAGAGACAGAAGGGGTCGTATTTAAGTGCCTCATACAGGGGCTGCATGAGGGCAGAGGCATCAGGGATCCACGATCTACAGTACGTAACGAGACCCAGGAAAGCCTGTAACGGCTTCTAGGCTGGGGGCAGTGGGACAGACAAAATTGTACGTACTCGTGACTCGGTTAAGTGTCTGGTGCCTTGGGAGATACAGTGACCGAGGAAAACTACAGTTGGAACGCACCATTGTAATTTGGCTTTGGATGCTTTGCAGCCTTGTGAAGCGAGGTACTGCAAAAGGCTTAGAGAAGTAGTCACAGCTTCCTCACGGGAGGGGGCGCAGAGGAGGAGGTCATCCACATACTGAAGGAGGACAACCTGGGGGTTTAGTCTCTGCACCGTATCTAATACAGTGGCCATTGCTTTAGAAAACTGAGTGGAGGAATTTTGCGCTCCCTGAGGCATGACAGTCCACGTGTATTGTCTATTGTCATGTGTAAAAGCAAATAGGTACATGCAAGCTGGGTCGAGTGGCACACTAAAAAAAGCATTAGCTAAATCTACAACAGTAAAGTAACAGGCAGACGGCGGAATACCAGATAACAGAGTGTGCGGGTTGGAAACAAGTGGGGTGTCTAGTATAGTTGCCTCGTTAATTGACCGGAGATCCTGAACCATCCTGTAGGCTTCAGGTTCACCCTTTGGGGTCTTTTTCTTGACAGGGAACAGAGGACTATTGCATGGAGAGGTGCACTGGACGAGGGCACCACTTTCCACAAGTATGCGAACTTGTTTTGCAATGGCAGCAGACTGAGCCGGTTTCAGAGGGTATTGGGGGTTTGCGGGGTGGTGTTGCGCCAGGTTTTAACGTTACTAGTACAGGTGGGACCTGCAAACGTCCAATATCCTCTGGGCCTTTCGACCACAGGTGATCGGGAACCTCTTGTAGTTCGGGGATGGGAGGGAAGGAAATTGGGCCGGACTCAATAGACATGAGTAGGGGAATCGCGTTAAGAGCCACGCTATCGTGCAATGATAGTGGCGCAGACAGGGTTACCTGTCCATCAGATGTGAATTTTATGGAGGCTTGGAGGCGAGATAGAACATCTGCTCCAAGGAGATTGAGGGGGCAGGTATCAGACGCAACAAATCTGGTGAGGAGATCTGGGTGATTTCCCACTTGTAAGGGTTTGGTTAACAGATTAGAGTGGGGTATGCCATCTACACCCACACATGAAATATCAATGTCAGATAGAAAAGAGGGATCTGGAATGTCAGGGGCTCGTATTACGCTGCGGGCTGCACCTGTGTCTACGAGGAATGTGGTGGGATTACCTTCAATGGGTAAGGTTACCCTAGCGAGTGGCCCCCCCTGTCCCTCCGCAGAGACAGCCATGACAAGGGAGCATGACACAGGGTTGCCGGTTTCCTAGCTTAGGGGAAGAGGTGGGGGAAAATTATCTGGTGCGAAGGAGACCTCTGATTGAGGTGGTCTGGTATCAACCCTTTGGGGAGTCCATGGTTTGTGGGGTTCTTTACAATCCCGTTTGAAATGGCCATACTGCCCACAATTAAAACAGGTTCGTGGAGGGCGCATCCCATCACTACTAGGCGGCCCTCCAACTGTACCCACTGCCATGAGGGGAGTGGGTTTCTTTGTCAGGAACACAGACTCTAGACCCTTTGCTACCAGGAGAAGGGTGTCTAGAGGGAGTACCCGGTATTCGAGCCTGGCGGTGATAAGACCTTTCTTTACATGTTCCTTTAGACCAGAAACAAATGCCGAGGATAACATCTGACCATGTGATTTATTGTAGGCATTAAACCCTAGATCGGAGAACACTTGCATCAACCTGGCATAGAATTTCTCAACTGATTCAGCCTTATCTTGGGTGATATCATTTATAGTGGTTGCTTGGTCAGCTAATCTGTCCTTTGCCCACTCTCTGAGTTGTTCGCAAAATTCTAATCCTGACTGGTATGAGACATCAGATACTAACATGCAGAAGTAAATCCTTTTTCCATTATGGGCCAATACCCATCGCCTGACTTTATTTCACACAAACTTAAAAGATCCCTCCATGCTGCAGAGTAAGTCTTCTGAATCTGAACTATACGTCTATAAAAGGGCATAGGTTGTTTTTCCGGGTCAGGTAATGTGCCTACTAAGGAGGAGGCTTGAGATGGTGTGAAGGTGACATACATTATGGGGACGTCAGTGGAAGTGAAATCTCCCAGTCGGGGAGATGGTCCCGGTACTCGGGCTATTGGGAGTGTCCAGGTTACATTGTTTTTGGGAGTTGGAGGGATGTCATGGGTGTTTCGGTAGAAAGGGTACGTGGTGTCGGTTTGCTGGGGTTGAAAGGTGATAGGATCTTGGTGCTGGGGTGGAAAAAGTGTGGGCTGGCTACGGGTGACCTGGGGTGTGGTTGCAGTCAACCCTATGTGGGACGTTAGTAAATCGTACTGATGATTCCCTGAGTCATAAGAATGACCGGAGGAAGGTGCCCGCATTCCCAACCATGGTTGACCCGGGTCACCAGTACGGTCTATCGTGTGGAGAGTGGTATCTAAATTGGGCAAATGAGGCATTATAGGTGATATCGTCGGTGTCTGACTTGCGGATGCTGGTGGGAATGGGGCAGAACTTGGTGTGTAATATGCTCCATCTGTACTTAAAACATGGTATAGACTCGTGTGGGCTGATTTTTCTACTTTAATTGTGGAAACATGGCCATATGAAGGGGGTTCAGATTTTGGGGTGAGATAGTAGTAATTCGTTTTTCCTTTCTTCTTATCTAATGTTTCTATCCACCCTTCGTTCTCAATTTCTCTTGCAACCCTATACCAAGCCTGTGCTACATTCCATAAACCATTATCAATTAACATTCCTTTCTTGTTCTTCAACACATTTTTCCATTCTTCTACCTGTAATCTGGGATTATCTAATTCGCAAATCCTGCCTAAAATCTTTAGTTTTGTCACATTTCTTTTGCCTGTCCTTTCCTCAATTAACTTGCATGGCGACAACCAACCAGTATGGCTACTCTGTTCATTTCCCATTCTCGATTGTTAGCTTTGTTTTCCCGGTCACTCTTCAATACACGTAGTTTAACAACAGTCAGAAATGAGGATAGACCTATATCTATCGTGTCCTATTTGTTACCACGACAATAAAGCGTCTCGTCCTCCCCTATATTCCAAATATAGGACCCTGCTAAAAAGGTGTAGCTAGCACCTCTCTATTTGCAGCATATATATCCTACAGGTGCTTCCTTTACCGCGTCACCTGTTCCTACTAGATATATATATTCTTGTGAGTTTCTAATAGATACGCCTAATGCATCATCTATCCCAGTACCCATAAAAACTCCTCTGACTGTCAATCAAACTATACTTAAATCAGAGATATATTGCGTCCTACTACCAAGCTTGTGTTCACCTGTTACTGTTAGGAAAGTCCTACCAGGTATGCATCTATTACATCACATCACCTGTTATCGCCTGGAGATAGCTAACCAGGTACACCCCACTTGTTACCACAGGTTCACGATAATCTCTCTGATTAACAACCAAAACACAATTTCTATCAGGAAATATGCCATCAATACAAAGAACCATGAACAGACATACAAACAAAATCAGACAACTGGCATGCGACTCGTGGGTCAGTAAACGGGCACCTGGGCAAAGTTAAATAAACCCCACTTTTGATGCCTTTCCCAAGTGTCACACTGGGGTTTCCCGGGTAGGATCACAAACCAGAACACGTCACCGGCAGGATAGCAAAATGTATCTTACCTGTGAGGTTACGAAGTTGATCAGGCTCCGGTTCTGGCGTGGTCCCGCCAGGAAATCCTCGTTGGTGACACACTGGATAAAGCGTGTAACCCAGTGCCCCACGTTGGGCGCCAAATTGAAGTGGACAATAGTCCTTCCTCGGATGCCAGTCTCTGTTCTAATCGGTGGAGAAATCAGATATATGCACGCATAAAGAAATCACACAGACAAGGAATACGTCTATGTGGCTTTCAAGCCAATGACTTCTCTAAATCTGTTTAATAGGTTCGATATATCTTATAGTACGTTTATACGTAAGCAGATGGGAGGCAACTTAACATTTTGATTGACTTCAGTATAAAATTGCGGACATACAGTTTATTTATTAATTAAATGAAAATCAAATATCAGCTATTTCAAAGGTCAAAGTATCATTTCGACATCTGCAAAATCAGCAATGTTCTTCTACATCCTGGGCGACCTTGTGATGTCTGGAACATGTTCGGTAACAGGATGCAAAATACAAAACATTGGTCCTTCTTCCTACTTGTGGTTTTCGTGTTTTGCTGGGCCACCTGCTTGTGGTTCATTATTTTCTGCAGAGATGGCGAAATTACGCAAGATACATTTTGGTTTTATCTGCAAAGATAGTTATATTAATTTCGTCTTAAAGCAATAGCAAACTTTAACCTAAATGAGCATTTTTCTAGGCCTTTTCCTAGGCCTTTGAGTATTATAAAAGCAGATATATATACTTGTCCACAACAGTATTGTGCATGGCAATGTGCATGGCAGACTGGTATTGTGCATGGCAGACTGGTATTGTGCATGGCAATGTGCATGACAGACTGCTATTGCACATGGCAGACTGGTATTGTGCATGGCAGACTGGTATTGTGCATGGCAATGTGCATGGCAGACTGGTATTGTGCATGGCAGACTGATATTGTGCATGGCAATGTGCATGGCAGACTGGTATTGTGCATGACAGACTGGTATTGTGCATGGCATTGTGCATGGCAGACTGGTATTGTGCATGGCAGACTGGTATTGTGCATGGCAATGTGCATGGCAGACTGGTAATATGGCTGGCAGACCGGGCACCGAGGAGATGGAGGCCGGGCGCCGAGGAGATGGAGGCTGGGCACCGAGGAGATGGAGGCTGGGCACCGAGGAGATGGAGGCCGGGCACCGAGGAGATAAACAAATCCAATCCATTGGAGAGGCGCTGTGCGCCTCTGTAATGGATCGGATTTGTTTTGTCCCTCGCGCACGCCTGCTGTGCGCGTGCCGCGGCCGTTGGATGCACGCGCAGCCAACCGCCGCAGGTTGCGCGCACATGCGCAGTCCGTTTTTTTGGCGACGGACACGCCAGAGCTTATTGTATTATGATATAGATTGATTTAGGATTTTGGGGTGGAGACCAAAATTGCATGGGTGGGGCCAAGAAAGTGATTGCCCAGGGCCCAGTCAGTATTAAAGACACCCTGGTTCCAAATGTTTTTATAACAAGGCACTGTGATTTTAATTCACACATCTCCCTGAAAAAACAGACCACAACAGAATAAAGAAGGCACCAGTAGTCCAAAAAATTTAATTACCGGTTTCAAGGATATTCAAAAATCAAAAGTAAGTCTGGAAGCACAATATGAAAGTGTGACTTTGAGAATGGCCCAGTACCATCTGTAGGAAAAATACCCTTATAAGAAAGGGGTGTCAGCATAGGCTGCTTTTACTGACACCCCTTTAGACATAGAAGTGTTCCACCATGGGAGTGTACAGCATGGAACATTTGAGAATACTTCGACTCAATTTTACTTGGAAGCGTTGCTTTGCCGTTTTGAATGATGATTTACTCACCATCATTCTCGTAAGAATTTTCTCTTTGATTCATTGTTGAAGGGCTAATAGCACTATAAGTGTGCATGTGTTTGTTTTGGAATGCTTGGCGAATGCTATCAACACGGTGGCAGCCCCCTGTAGGTAAATATGACAGCGTGCTTTAGATTCTCACTGTCCCCTTCAGCAAGATGCTTTTTATCACTTTTTTTATGTACTTTTTTGTAAGGAAACTGATGTTGCTGAAGAGTATAACAATGTGTGACAGTGTTTTAAGAATACATTATCCCATCAAATTATGCTTGTCTTAGTAAACACATTTAGCAGGCCATGAATTACATTTTTGTTTTCAACACAGTAGAGATTGCATACTTTAATAGCGTGTCACTTTAGTTTATTTTTTCAGATGATAAACAACTGGTATGACAACTAATATGTAACCATTTCATATAATGCTCACCCCTTCTTTGGAATGCCAAGGGTTAATCATTTACTGCTCTATTACTGACCTGTTACCCCTTTGTTACTGAGCCATTTCACCTCCATATGCAGAGAACATTTTGTCAATTTTTCGCTCATCACATTTAAATACTATTTTAAGTCATTTTTTATTATAGAACCCAGACTAATATATCTTTTTTCAGCATACTTAGCAGATTCAAAATATATCATTACTTTGTATCACATCACAGTGCTGTAGCAAAAATGCCAAAAGAGTGTCAATTTCATTTCGGGTGCTGTTATAATCAGTGACTATAACAGAGGACGAGTGGACTGCGTCCAGGGATGGATTTTCATCTCAGGAGGCTGTAGGCACAGAAATGCCCCCGAAAACAAACAAACAAAAGAAACATGCTAAAATGACTTTTTAAATTTTCGTATTGGGCAAACTACATTCTTTTCTTCAAAAACCTGAAAACCAGTTTCTCTCTGCACTTGAATCAAAATGGACAGAATCTGTTGCCTTAGTTGAGTTAATTCAGTGGCGTTGTTTGTTTTGTATGTAAACACGAATATTGTCTCTGCTGTAGAAATAGGGATGAGCTGTTCGGGTTCGGACTTCGACCCGAACTTAGCCTGTTCGCGCGGATCGCGAACCCCGAACATTTCCGGGTGTTCGCCGCAAGTTCGACCACAATGGACCACAATGCATTTTCCCACTGCCTGAAGCTCGTAATTGGCTACAGCCTTGCACCTGACCACAGGTCTGGTGCAAGACTGGTTGAACACTATGCCAATCACCGCTCAGAGTCCTGATTGGGCAAATTTTGCCCAATCATGGGCTCACAGAGCTAAGTCCCGCAGCACACTATATAAGGTTTCAACGTGCCGATTCTGCACGCATTTCAGAGGAGATTTCAAAGAAGATAGTTGTGTGTGTTGTTACTGCCGGTCTGCCACGCTACTGGGGGGTCTGGGGGGTTTCATTTCGAACAAATATCAGGGAATTTAGGTGATGTGTGTCTTGTTACTGTGCCAGCAAGTTTTTTTGGGGTTTACAACTTTATTTAAAACATTTGTGAATTGAGGTGATTTTCTGGGTCTTGTCACTGTGCCAGCAAGTCTTTTTGGGTCTCATTTATACCAAATATCAGGGAATTTAGGTGATGTGTGTCTTGTCACTGTGCCAGCAAGGTTTTTGGGGTTTACAACTTTATTTAAAACATTTGTGAATTGAGGTGATTTTCTGGGTCTTGTCACTGTGCCAGAAAATCTTTTTGGGGCTCACTAATTTCTTTAAAACACTTGGGAATTAAGGTGATCTTCTGTGTCTCGTCACACAGCCAGCAATTTTCTTTGGGGCTCACTAATTTCTTTAAAACACTTGGGAATTAAGGTGATCTGTGTCTCGTCATACATACAGTACCACGCTGTATTTTGAGGCTCACTAATTTCTTTAAAACACTTGGGAATTAAGGTGATCTGTGTCTCGTCATACAAAAAGTACCACGCTGTATTTTGGGGCTCACTAATTTCTTTAAAACACTTGGGAATTAAGGTGATCTGTGTCTCATCATACAAAAAGTACCACGCTGTATTTTGGGGCTCACTAATTTCTTTAAAACATTTGTGAATTAAGGTGATCTGTGTCTCGTCATACATACAGTACCACGCTGTATTTTGGGGCTCACTAATTTATTTAAAACATTTGTGAATTAAGGTGATCTGTCTCTTGTCACTGGCTGCCAGCTATCAGTGTGTCTCACTGAGTTATACCAGAGTTATTTAAATCTTTATACCAGAGTTGAATCAGAGTTCTGTATATATTAATCTATATATCACTCACCATGTCTGAAAGAACAAAAAGGACAGGCAGACGCTCCCAACCACAGATAAGAGGGCAAGCAGCCCCTGTGTCGGGAGGCTGTGTCTCTGGTCGTGGTCGACGTGGTGCATCCTCTGCAGGGGCACGTTTGTCCTTTCTAACTGGTGCTGGCCGTCTTAAGCAGCAGCAACATACAGAGGACTTGGTGGATTGGCTAACCAGGCCATCCTCATCCTCCGAGTCCTCTGCCAGCCAGGCTTCTAGTGCTTTACAGTCCACCTCAGCTGCCAAAGCATCTAATGCAGCCTCCATGTCCACAGCTACTCCTGCCGTAGCCTCGCTATCACACACGGAGAAGTCAGCTGAATTGTTTGACTACAATGAGAGTGACATGCTGCTTGAGGATGCGCAGCAAGTACAGTGCTCTGATTCAATCTCTGAGGTTGAGCAAGGGAGTATAATCAACCTAGAGGAAGGGGGTGCCAGTGATGACACACAAATAACTGGCACTCATGTTGCCCCAGCAGCTGCAGCATACTGCCAAGTTGGCTCCAGTGACGAGGAGATAGGGGGTGAAGATGACATTGATGATGATGAGGTCACTGACTCCACCTGGGTGCCAGATCGAACTGAGGAACCAAGTGAGGAGGAGGGGGAGGAGGAGGAGGAGGCACAGCAAACACGAGGCACAACATCCTCTGTGACCAACCGTAGCACTAGCTAGTCCAAGGCATCACAGGTCAGAGCTGCTCCGGTGCAGAGCGCTGTTGTCTCAAAGAACACATGCAGGAAATCTGCTGTCTGGGAGTTCTTTAAGAACTGTGCAGCAGACCCCACCATTGCTATTTGTAATCTGTCAGAGGAGGCTGAAGTGTGGGATAAACACCGGACACTTGGGTACCACGTGCTTGATGCGACATATGAACAAGTGCCACACATCCCGTTGGGGCAAAACTTTGTGTAGGTCATCCTCCTCCTCATCTGTCTCTACCCACACTGTATGTCCTGCCATGCAATTGCCTACAACCTCCACCGACAGGGATGATGCTACAGTAATGGATGTACCAGTAGGTCCTTCCTCACAATGTGACATCATCCCATTAGCTGAAGATTTACGCAGTCAGATTACGTTGCCGCAGCTGCTGCAGCGAAAGAAAAAATATAGTCCCAACCATCCCAAGCACAGAGCGTCTAAATGCCAGGCTTAGCGCAAATTACTCACATTGCAGCTGCTGCCTTTCCAGCTGGTGGACTCTGCTCCCTTCCGTGAATTTGCTGAATGCGCTGTACCACTGTGGCAGGTTCCAAAACGCCATTACTTTTCACGCAAGGCCATTCCAGCACTATACCAGCACGTGGAAGACAATGTTATCCAGTCATTGGGAAAGGCAGTCAGCAGCAAGGTGCATGTGACTTTAGACACGTAGTCCAGCAAGCATGGACAGGGTCGTTACATTTCCTTCACTGCACACTGGGTAACTCTGATTGCAGCTGGGAGGGATCCAAGACGGGGCTCTGTGCTGGAGCTTGTTCATCCACCACGCCTCCAGAAAGCTGCTTGTATGAGGTCTGTCTGCTCCACCACCACCACCTCTTCCTCCTCCTCCTCCTCCTTCTCTGTCTCTGGCGAAGTGGCAGTTAAACCCACGCCTGACAGGGTGTACGCAATGGCTCAAGCAAAAAGATGCCATACTGTGCTTGAGCTGGTTTGTTTAGGGGACAGGAGCCACACCGGGTCAGAAATTTTGACAGCTCTGCAGGGGCAGGTGCAGAGATGGTTAACACCACGCCAGCTTGAGCTGGGAATGATCGTCTGCGATAATGACAGCAACCTTCTCTCCGCCCTACGCAAGGGTAAATTGACGCATGTACCATGCCTAGCACACGTCCTAAATCTGGTGGTACAGCGTTTCCTAACCAAGTACCCAGGGCTGCCAGAGCTTCTCATCCAGGCCAGAAAAGTCTGCAGCCATTTCAGACGGTCATTCCCAGCAAGCGTTCGCCTGGCAGAAATTCAAAGAGAATTCCACCTTCCCACAAACCGTCTGATCTGTGACATGCCCACCAGGTGGAACACGACATTAGCAATGCTGCAGCATCTGCACAAGCAGCAGAGGGCCATCAATGAGTAAAAAGTAGGGTAACTAGTGGCGCAGTGATTTCAGTTACTCCTTATGCAATATCTCAAGAACTAATTGCATGTACCATACAAATCATCAGTATGCAATACAAAGTGCAAATGCGAATCATAAAGGGTATAGATAATCACAGTAGTCTGTATATGCAATACATTAAAGTGCAATGGCAACAATTAGAGTAAAGTGCAAGTGCACCAGTGAATAAAAGTGCAGGTGCAGCGATAAGGACAATACAACAGTGAAAATGAGGGTCTAGCTATAGTATCCAATCTAGTCCATAAAAAGGACTTTCCGCCAATGTTCAAGAGAGTCTATGATGTTGACATTCCAGTTCCTAAGTGGATGGGTAATGCATCAAATGTGCTTGAGATTAATTCCAATATTACCCCTTCCACAATTGTCGCAGACTTGTTTGGGCGTGTCTACTCCTCTAGTGGTCTTGATGAGCTCCACGGCAGGAGATATAAATAAGAAAAAAGGAGAAGGGGGGAGATAATAGTGCAGAAATCTTCTATACGAGTGTGTTGTAGTAAGTAAAAATGCACACTTACAAATTCCAGAGCCTAATTGAATCCAGGCTCTGGAGTGAAACGCCTTGTGCCTAAATCTAGGGTGGTCACTGCCCTTCTTTAAAAGGTCTTCTTACTCCACCTCAGCCGGGGGACACAAGAATAGAGAAGAGACAACGCTCTCATAGCATGATATCTGTCTTACAATAATGCATTAGGAGAGGGAAAAGTTTACACTCACCAATACAGGAGCCTTAAGGGTCCAGGCTCAACTGTTACGCTTGCGGATTTCCTTATCGGTGAACTCCTGAACCTCTTTCGCTGCTCTCTCTGCACCACACTGCACCGGATCGTGATTTGTTGGGTGTCTTCAGTGTTGCTTTACCAAATCCAAAGGAAGAAGCCGCTCACTCCCAGGACCCTCAGCCTGGATCTCCTCTCTGGATTCACCAGCTGGATCTGCCGCCTCACAGGGCTCAGGACACAAAGGACAAAGGGGATGGAGCTACAGGGGTTAAAGGAGAGGCAGGAGTTACCTGTATTAAGCATTAATACATGTAACTCCTGCCTCTCCTTTAACCCCTGTAGCTCCATCCCCTTTGTCCTTTGTGTCCTGAGCCCTGTGAGGCGGCAGATCCAGCTGGTGAATCCAGAGAGGAGATCCAGGCTGAGAGTCCTGGGAGTGAGCGACTTCTTCCTTTGGATTTGGTAAAGCAACACTGAAGACACCTAACAAATCACGATCCGGTGCAGAGTGGTGCAGAGAGAGCAGCGAAAGAGGTTCAGGAGTTCACCGATAAGGAACTCCGCAAGCGTAACAGTTGAGCCTCGACCCTTAAGGCTCCTGTATTGGTGAGTGTAAACTTTTCCCTCTCCTAATGCATTATTGTAAGACTGATATCATGCTATGAGAGCGTTGTCTCTTCTCTATTCTTGTGTCCCCCGGCTGAGGTGGAGTAAGAAGACCTTTTAAAGAAGGGCAGTGACCACTAGATTTAGGCACAAGGCGTTTCACTCCAGAGCCTGGATTCAATTAGGCTCTGGAATTTGTAAGTGTGCATTTTTTACTTACTACAACACACTCGTATAGAAGATTTCTGCACTATTATCTCCCCCCTTCTCCTTTTTTCTTATTTATATCTCCTGCCGTGGAGCTCATCAAGACCACTAGAGGAGTAGACACGCCCAAACAAGCCTGCGACAATTGTGGAAGGGGTAATATTGGAATTAATCTCAAGCACATTTGATGCATCACCCATCCACTTAGGAACTGGAATGTCAACATCATAGACTCTCTTGAACATTGGCGGAAAGTCCTTTTAATGGACTAGATTGGATACTATAGCTAGACCCTCATTTTCACTGTTGTATTGTCCTTATCGCTGCACCTGCACTTTTATTCACTGGTGCATTTGCACTTTACTCTAATTGTTGCCATTGCACTTTAATGTATTGCATATACAGACTACTGTGATTATCTATACCCTTTGTGATTCGCATTTGCACTTTGTATTGCATACTGATGATTTGTATGGTACATGCAATTAGTTCTTGAGATATTGCATAAGGAGTAACTGAAATCACTGCGCCACTAGTTACCCTACTTTTTACCTGATCCTACCTGCACATTCATTCGAGAGCCTGTGCCACCCTCTAGTTGGCAGCACTAATACACACTTATACCTTACATCTAGTCACGAGCGCCTCCACCGAACCCTCCCTTCATTTCTCCTATTTTGAGGCCATCAACGAGTACCTGTGTGAGTATGGCACAAGGACAGGTTCAGGTCAACTTGGTTTTCCCCCCCCCCGCAGTGGCTGATGATCAAGGATGCATGCACTGTACTGTCACCATTTGAGGAGGCAACGAGGATGGTGAGCAGGGACAGTGCATGCATCAGTGACACAATTCCTTTAGTGTTCCTGCTGGAGCACACTCTGCAGGGAATTATAGATGTGGCTCTAGAGGCAGAGCAGTGGGAGGAAGAGGAGGCCTTCCATAGCTCTCAAGGCCCCAGTCTTTCCGCAGACAGCATTCCAGCGGGTCCTACTCAGATCAGACAGGAGGAGGATGAGGAGGAGGACTATTTAAGTAGTGGGGGCATTGAAGGTGGGGATTCCTCAAGGCAGGGTTTTGTGTGCCCAGAAACAGAAGGGCTTGTGCGTGGCTGGGAGGAGGAAGTGCACGATATGGTCATCCTCATTGACCAGGAAGACTCGGCAGCTAATGCCACCTCCAACCTACGCTGCATGGGCTCCCTAATGATGCAAAGCCTGCTAAAGGACCCCAGGATTTGTGCTATCAAGGAGAGGGATCATTACTGGTTGGCAACCCTTCTTGATCCACGATGCAAGGGGAAAGTTGCAGAGCTCATCCTGCCAGCACAGAGGGAGCACAGGATGACAAAACTTGAGGACGCTCTAAAGCGAAACTTGTGTAACACCTTTCCAGGCACTGTTAGATTACCAAGTGCTACTGCTGACACACGTGCTTCTGAGGCTGCAGATGATCAGAGGAATAGCGGTGAAGGCCAGGGCCGCTTGACTGATGCATTTTAAATTTTTTTTAGTCCTCGACGCCCAGGGACGTCAAATGTAGGCACCCATTGCCAGCGTCTTCACCATATGGTGCAGGACTACCTAGGGGCAAGGGCAGACCTGAATACCGTTCCAGCAGATGATCCACTGGCTTACTGGGTGTTGAGATTGGATCACTGGCCAGAACTTAGCCAATATGCTATGCAGCTACTAGGTTGCCCTTCATCTAGCGTGCTTTCCGAAAGGACATTCAGTGCCGCTGGAGGTTTTGTCACAGACAAAAGAGTGCGTCTGTCCACCGACTCTGTAGACCAGCTGACATTTATAAAAATGAATCAGTCCTGGATCAGCAGCTATCAATCCCCTGATGCCGAAGTAACGGAATAGATCGGGTATGTCTTCTGCATGCACAAAACCTCCAGCACTGAACTCTTCCACAATACCACAAAAGGGTTACAGTGTGAATGCACTTGCTGCCATGAAAGGCACAATATTTGGCTGCACTGACTCCTGTGCCAGATTTATATCATTTTAATTTTTTGAACAGCAGGGTCCAACCCTGCACTCTTCCACAATACCACAGAGGGGCTACTGTATGATGATACTTGATGGCCTGCCATTAAAGGCACAATATCTGGGTGCACTGACGCCCATTACCAGATTCATATCTTTTTAATATAGGACCGCATGGTCCACCCCTGCACTCTTCCACAATACTACAGAGGGGTTACTGTATGATGATACTTGCTGGCCTGCCATTAAAGGCACAATATCTGGGTGCACTGACGCCCATTACCAGATTCATATCTTTTTAATATAGGATCGCATGGTCCACCCCTGCACTCTTCCACAATACTACAGAGGGGTTACTGTATGATGATACTTGCTGGCCTGGCATTAAAGGCACAATATCTGGGTGCACTGACGCCCATTACCAGATTCATATCTTTTTAATATAGGACCGCATGGTCCACCCCTGCACTCTTCCACAATACTACAGAGGGGTTACTGTATGATAATACTTGATGGCCTGCCATTAAAGGCACAATATCTGGGTGCACTGACACCCATTACCAGATAGAAAAAAAAATTCAATACAGGACCAACCACATGGTCCACCCCTGAACTCTTCCACAATACTACAGAGGGGTTACTGTATCATGATACTTGATGGCCTGCCATTAAAGGCACAATATCTGGGTGCACTGACGCCCATTACCAGATTCATATCTTTTTAATATAGGACCGCATGGTCCACCCCTGCACTCTTCCACAATACTACAGAGGGGTTACTGTATGATGATACTTGCTGGCCTGCCATTAAAGGCACAATATCTGGGTGCACTGCCATTGACGCCTGTATCAGATTCATATCCTCAGAGGGGTTACGGTGTGACGGCACTGTTGCCGACGCTAAAAGCCCAATTTTAAAGCACCTATTGTTACTTTCATCCAAAGCCTGCATAAGTTTCACAATAATTTAGCCCAAAAAAAACACAAAACTTTTTCTGCGCGTCCTAAAATGTCTTTTCATACAGGCTGCCACCCCAAGCAGTTGTTTATGGATAGATTAAAGGAAAAGCATTTACCGTCATATGAAACGTCATTTATTTGTTTTTAAGTGTTTCTATACATCCTAGAAATCCGCCACTTCACAGGCAGGTTATGGGGACCTCCTAGGCACGATATTTGAAGGAATTTTTCGTTTTTATTTTTAACCCTTATTTCATGGAAAAGTCACTGTCCCTTTAAAAACGTTTTTTTTAAAACTTTTTGTCCTTGTTTCCTGTCCCCCAGGGCACTACCTGGACCCCCATACACCTTTTATGGCAAATATGTAGCATATATGCCCTCTTGGAGGGCACTCTAAAAAACAGAATTTTCAGCCCCATTGACTTGCATGGGGGTTCGGGTTCGGACCCGAACAAATGGGAAGTTCGGGTTCGGGCCCGAACCGAACTCGAGGGGTGTTCGGCTCATCCCTACTGTAGAACAGAGTAAAACAAAAATTTGCATTTACTTTTTTTACATTTTTTATTTTTACACAATACAAGGCCATGTTTGATATCTTTGTAAAGACCAGACTCTGACCTTTCCAATGACACCTCACCTGTGTGGTGTACAAATCAGAGATGCTCGGTTCCAAAGTCTCTCTGGCTCTCCTCACTGCAGTGCCACGATCTAGATTGTCATTGAAACAATGTGTTGCTTTACCAGCTCCACAGTTGCTGGCAGTTTGGAAATGAGAAGGTGAGCTAGTGCAGTATCATTATTTACTTTATAATTGTAAACTGAATAATAGTGTTGCATTAGAAAAAAAGAGAAAAATATTAATATTTTTTTTACACAAATCTAACCCAGTTATAAGCGGTATCTCTGAAAAGACCATAATCTGACCTTTCCAATGATACCTAATATGTCCCTCTAGCCCTTAGGGCTCCAGAGATACAGTGGTCTAAATGATTGTAAATTTGAAAAAAAAAAACATATATATTTTTTTATTTACACAGACGCCCTGTTGTGGCAGCCGCCTATAGACACATACCTACTCTCCCTAGTTATAAAACCAGCCCTGGCTGCGTCGTCCACATACAGCTAGCAATTGCAACGACGTCTCTCGCATATGACATCCGCATTAGAAGAGTTAATACGAGTAACGCCTTTAGCGTGCTCTTGTATGATGAAGAATTCTATTGTTAACAAACAGAATGTATGTCCAGTTTGTTATTAGGACCCTGATCAATACATTGGTTATGGAGCAGCAGCATTTTTCGTACAGAACAGAGTGAACACATCTCTTCAATAACTTGTGCTTTCTGGCTCAATTTGTTGTTAACAAAGTTATGGTGCACTTTATCAGTACTTTGAAGAGAAACTCTAGAGACAGAGCCCATCTTTAGTTCTACAAAGCTGTATCTTTTAACAACATAATCGCAAATGAATATACCCTTTAGACTCCCAGTACTTCTGGGAACATATTATCTTTGTGCTTATGTGTCCACTGAAAATGCCATACAGGAGTAAATCAATTTTCTAACACTAACTCATTAAAAAGTTTAGTTAAACACTCTGTCAGTATAATTATGTAACAGTGAAAGTATCGGACTGGAATACTGTTTCAATAACTGTTTTAAAACATGTTGCACAGTTTGCCTTACATTAGTATTTCTGTGCAAAAAGGAGCTATTAATTTATTTAATTAATGCTCTGAGATTGAAGAGACGGCTATAAAATTAACGAACACGACTCTTCGTTTGACTGATTATTTCCGGCATTGCTAGTTCGTGGACATTTAGAAAATAAAACAAAATTAAGTCATTTATCAATTGTAGATTTTGGCACATGGAAGTAATAGAATAACTAAAACTTATGTTTTTAACATTCTAATTAAAATAGGTGATACAGTGAATAAATCTCTGAAACACATTAAGTCTGTTTATGCATAATCATTTTTTGTTTCGCAGAATAATAGAGATGGTTTGTTAGTATCTGAAATGATCCCGCCAGCGTTTCTGCACAAACCAGTGTGGAGTGTAGAATCGCAAAAATCCTGTATTCAGAGGATTAAAGGACGCGACGCTAAGCATGACAACCACCTGGTAGATTGGTGGATATAATGCTAGGTAGTCTCCTGTCCCTGTCTACTTGCATACTGATCCTTACTGCTCCTGCAGGAGACCAACATCAATTAAACTCGATCTGGAGCACTGCAAAGGAATTTTCTTCAATGGAAAAAAAATCATTTGCAAATTGGCTCCAGAAAGTGACCCCAATTTTTCAGGACTTTGGACTTGCCAGCCAAGGTGCCAATGCTGTGTGAAAAGCTTGGGATTCTTTTTTTTACAGAAAGACTGAGCTCCAGCTGTATACATGTAGTAACACTTTTTGGCCAGCAATGGCAAGATCTCTAAAATGTAATTTATGAAAGGTACCTTAATTTTTACACTGTCTGCAACAGAAAGTGGTTTTCTATAATACCACCGCGTCCTGGCAGTGGGTTTATGGAGAACAACTTGGTAGTAAAAGGTTTAAGCACAGTGAATGCCAAAATATATATAATATATATATAATGCAAAAAAGTGAGACAGATGTCCTTTGCATGTCTTACCCAGAGTTCTATGGTGCATATGGGGAATGTAGCACAGGAACTCTATCGTGAAGTTCTTTGAATTGCGGTGATGTGCACATGGCTTCGGCAATAATAATAATAATAATATATTTGGCTTTTCAGATGTAGGAGACAGTAAGAGCATCACTACAAGTGTGTAATGTGTTGTTGTAATGCATATAGTGCTACAGGGGATTGAAGGAGAACAAGTAAATCATGTGACAGAAATGTTTAAATATGCCCTTTCTGTACAGGAAAAATAAATTAGCTGGACTCAGAGTGTGATAGATCTGATAAGTATTGTTTCAGGAAATAACACCAAAGTAGCCATTGTTGATAGTTATGGTTAAAATGTATATTCATGATAAATTGATGTATGTGGTGCATTCTGATATACATGGCTTTTCATCCTCATAGCCAAATCACTGACGTCTCTACATACACTTTTGTATTATCTGGAGAAAGTGCAGCATCACCCAGGTACAAACCATACAAATTCAGGATAAGCAAGTTATCAGAGAGTTTCGATAAAAGACATATAAATAGTAGAATTAACCCCTTCACTACCTAGCAATTTGTGTTGAAAAAAATCAATTCACCTTAACATTTATTTGAATCCTGGGATGCAAAATTAACAATTAAATATAGGGTAAAATAGACAATTTGTATAGAGATAGTTGTTCTGAGAGTTAAAAAAATTTAAATAATGTAAATTTGTTCATTTTTTCATTTTTCATGTATTCATTTATTCTTCAGAAAAATATTGTTGGAATAATCAAGTCTGGACTCCATATGGCATCCCAATGTCACACGTGGTCTGCATTATTAGCATACAGGCAGAAATGGCTTTTGTGTCAAATATAGCAACTGCGATACAGATAAATAATAAAAATGGTCAGTTATTCTGCTTATGGGGATTTGTGTTGATCATAACAAAATTATTAGAAATGCAGTTTACAGAAAAGACCAATAGAATATAAAAATAATATTTACCTTCCCCCTTCTTATTTTGTCTTTAACTGTATTTTATGTTTTTTGTCTTCTTGTGTACTCTAAGAGCTTTAAAATTTTGAATAAAAGAATATCTGCATGTGGCATAATACCTAACAGGGCTATTCAGAGAGAGGTGAAAACCAGGAGAATTGGCAGGAGAATGAGCTATTTTGACCTAAAATTTTCAGTTCTCCAGTCATTCTCCTGGTTTTCACCTCTCTCTGAATAACTCTGCATGTATCTGTAGTGTACAGTGATTTTCAGTCATTATAACCACCTGAATGTTATCCCTGCACAACAGTGAGTGAGAATAGAGCGCTCCCTGTAATCTGCAGTCTCCCTGGCTGCTGTCATGCAGCAGCAAAGTGGTTGATTTTTTGTTACAGTGAGGTTCAGGGGCTGCTGTCTGCAGCTTGCTATACCGCTCTCCAGTGTTCCAAAATACCACTGCGTCCTGTTAGTGGTAATTGGAAAGAGATAAGGCAAATAGATTTTGTTTCTCCACAGGGGCACATTAATCCTGCTTTAGAAAGGTGTGAAATTTATTTTTTATCCCCTTTGATTGCTTTCCAATGTATTACGATGCAAAATCGAGTTAACTCGCTTTTGGGAGTAAAAGGCTTAATAATAGTACAGCAAGAACAACCAAATAAAGCAGCAACTCTTTGTAATGTCCACATTAGAGTTTCACAGCAGTATACAGAAATTAAATGCACAGGTACGGGGGGTATTTATGTCTGAAAGAGGGACTGAAGGATGCTTAGGTAACTGTCAGTCCCCCACATTAAGATACAATAGGATAAATCTTACCATAAAAAAAGACTTGGAAAGTCTTAGAAATAGCAGAGAGCTAAAATTAGACTTACTGTAAGATGTGTTAAAGATCTGACAGTTATGTCTGACTAATACAGATGTGTTCCTCTACTCATTTAATAGACCATGATGCTTGCCTTGCCATCCATAAGTTTAGTGTCTAATCTTACAATAAAATGAGCATCTCTCTGTATGAATCAGAGGTGACATGTAAATAGGGCTGTCAAATATTAACGAAAATGGAATCAAACAAAGTACTTTCTTATGCTGCTTGGGAGGATAAAAAATTGATTGCGTGAAATCCATCAGCATCATTTGAGGTAATACTTCTCTTTTCATTAATTTCAGATGACTTTACTCACCTCTTTGCTTGCCAAATTTGATCTCGATCTCCGTCAGTCAGTACAGAAACCTGGAGAAAATTTACTGTGAATCAGAAAATGAAGAAGAAAAAAAAAATTGCTTGCTACGTTGCTTTCGAAGTTTCGAGGTGACTTTTTAAAACTTAATCCGGAATGAAAAGTTATTTAAGGATAGTAAAAAAAATAAAAAAATAAAATGAAGAATTGGGCTCCCTGCAGCACTGTGTAGTTGATCTGGCTCAAAGATTAATGATACTCCACATTCTATCTTTATGACCAGGAGCATTGATCTGTTTTGATTTAGTAAGATGCGAATCCAGTTGTTTATGCCGCTCCTCAGAGCACAAAGGCTGAATTAAGTTATACGCATTATATGCTAGAACATTAAATATTTCCCTCTGTGGCATTTTCTCTTTTAAGTTTCACTGTTAAATTAATCAAATATTTTAATAAAGGTGAGTTTTAACTAAGCTCACAGACAAGATGAGCCCTGTATTGTGTTATTACGGGGATTTCATGGTAGTTTAGCTGTTTAGAGCCAATGATGCGCTGTGGATACAAAAGTGTGAAAACCAGAGTTCTATTTCAATATTTTAGAATTTGCTGAATTTCCTAAAGAAATAAACATGAGCGGAGACTGGGGCAAGTAATACATATGTATGATTTTAAAAGTGGGGCCATGGAGAGAAGTAATTTAAATTAGAGAAAGCTGAAAACTTTTTCTTCTATTTATTCACAACTCAGTTCTTCAGGGAGGCTAAAAGATGAGATATGAAATTTATTTTTGTTATTGACTGTTGAAAGAAATAATCAAGTTAAAATTTAGCAACCAGCAAAATTAAAACAATCTTGCAAGGAAAGTACACATGTTTTAACCTGTTGGTTGTGGACGACGTGCTGAATGTGTCCTCTGCGTTCCCGCTAGGATACAGGGGATGTGCTCAGCACATCGTCGAAGTCCCTCGGTTCAGTGCTGATCGCGGACTCCTCCCACAGTGGGCTGACATCCTGGATGCCAGCCCTGACTTTGGACCTCACTCTGCCCACTGACGTCTTCATGCATGGGAACGATGATATCAGAAACATGATTTCATATTTACTGGCAGGGGAATCCCTATTCCTGTTTCCTTTGGACCCCTGTATCTTCGGAACCACAGAAGATACGGAGTATGTCCTTTCCAATGATCCCACACATAACCCGGTTCTATGTAACTGTAAAATGATAAATTAATTAGTTTCTATTTTTTTTTCTAAACACAGCACTGTGCACTAATACGCATTTTCATTTCCCATAATGCCAGCAAGCGTGGAGACCATGGCACAATGCATTAAGCCCTTCCCACCACAGGACGTTCTGAATAACCCCCATTGTTCCATTCAAATCTAAACCGCCGCACCCTGGAACCCTGCATCTCTTATTTTTACACTGCACAAGATCAAGTGAGACAGGTGCATTATGTGTTTTTACTTAGCAAACAATGCCACTGTGCAAACCCTGTGCACTGAGCAAGTGCAATGTTTTATACATTGTAATATTATTCCTAAAACACAATGCAGCAGAATTCAGTTTTGGTTAAAATCATGTATTTTCTTAGAAAAATACAGTGACAAGTTCCCATTTCATTTTTTTTGTCAACCAGAATAACCCATAGAATTTATAACCACAAAGGTTTGGATGATAATATGTGGAAAAATAATCTTACACAATGCTAATAATTGAAGTCTGAATAGAAATTTACATTATTTGTTATCACATTCATACAAGACATGGCGAATACACATAATAATGATATATTTTGAATCTCCTGAGGCTGCTAAAATAAGGATACATAATTTGTCTGGGTCCTGAAATAAAACATGACTTCAAATCACATTTAAACATGATGAGCACAAAATGGTCAAAATTCGCTCAGCACACAGCGGTGAACTCATTTTTATATTATTCTTGAGAACCTATTCTAACCACGTTGGTAACAGAGCTAAGATTAAAATTCGACATGAGCCAGTAGCGACAGTTGCGATTAATGGTGTCCTATTACTGACTCTTTTATGACTGAGCCACTGTACGAGCATTTCAAGCCATAATGAAAGGACACCGGCAGTGGTGCAGCACATTGCAGGAGTCCATAGGACTCTATGGAGCCAAGCGTGACTCTGGTCGATCTCTCCAGGAGCCTATCAGCTCATATGGAATACAGCCATTGTTTTTTTTTACCTATGACTTATTTATTAATTGTTCAGATTGAGTCACCTGTTTTAATTTCAGTGCAGCACAGTTGCTAACTGGTATCCCTCAGATGTGATGGCAGCCAAACACGCCGCTGGCTGTTGCATAATAACTCAACAGGAAAGGCTATTATCTGCAAAGTCATTACTCATTTACTAGATGGAATTGCTGTTTTACAAATGGAAATAGTATGTTTTCATTCATTTATTCCACACCTTTCAAGGTTATCCTTATGTTTTTATAAGTTATGTGATGCCGGTTACCATGATACCTACTTGGACGAAAATGAATTCATCCAATGACATATAGGAGAATGACAGGGACTGACAGTATCATCTGTGGTGCTACAAGGGCATTTGAAATTAATTGTAGCAAAATGACGACCATAAGTGGGTCATAAAACCACAGTTTCTATCTAGAGAAGTTTGAGAATTCATATTACCGTCTTCTGGAAAAAAAAAGATGTTACATGCCCCATAATCCCCAAATTGCTCCCTCCACAAATTGTTCATTTTGCAAGTTTGTAACTAAGGTGGTCCTATACTTAAAACCAATTTATTGTGATTATTTTAAAGTTGTTTTATTTTGTACAATTTTTGTACAATTATAACATGCCACATATCAATACATGTAATTGATATGTGTCCAGGTACAAATGGCAACCATAACAATGACAATCGAATAGATGGGTGAATCAGATGAATGAGGAAATGTAAATTGATACGTAACGTACCACATACCACAATGAACTGCTTCCCCCATCACATGTGCCGGTGCTTGAAAGATAGTTCTGGCAAGCTTGATTCCTATTTATTCCACCCTGTACAGGAAGCCATGGCTCACTGCGACAGTCCAATAAACACTGACAGTTCATAGTGGCACAGCCTACAGATGCCCTGTAGCATGACTTCAATATCCAACTTAGCTAGGCCAGCCTTAACCCCACTCTGTAGTTATTTCCAAAGCATACTTTGTCAGAAAAAAGAAGTACAGTATGTACTCTTTTTATAATCTAAATCAGTGCTTCCCTACCCTGTCCTCAGTTTTAAAGGAATATTCTACACACTCTGACCACTTTAGGTTTTTAAAGTGGCCACTGAGTGTGGAGTATCCTTCCCCCTCAAAGGTCTCCCGAACTCTTTAAAATGCCGGATGAAGTGGAGGAGATTACTCCTCTGACATCCACAGGACCTGGCAGACGAGAGGTTTAAACTTCCTGGCTGTCAGTCACTAGTTCGGTCATTCGAGATGTCAGCATGCTCAAGCAGTTTTTTTTGTTTTGTTAATGGAGTAATATTGTTCCCATTTCAATTATAATGTGAACAATGATACTGCACTAACGATTTTTGTATGGGGTACGTTTGTTAAAAATCGTGTAATTTTCCCCAAAAAAAATGTAACAAGCCCCCCATTTCTAATTTTTTTAACAAGCGCAACTCATAGAAAATATAACCGCAAACGCTCGCATGTTAAAATGTTGAAAAAACACTTTACACGTTGTAAATTATTGAAAATTCTAATTATATTGCATTTTTTGTTATAATATACAGACAAGACATGGCGTATACATATAATAATGATATATTATGAATCTGCCGAGTATGCAGGAAAGAACAATATATAATATGTCTGGGTGGTATAATAAAACGTGGCGTCAAAACGAGTTTAAACATGATGAACAAAAATGGTAAAAATGAGCTCAGCACACAGGCGTGAAATGGCTCAGCAGAGAAAGGGTTAATCAACAGAACACATTTTGCATTTGCACACAATATAATTTTCTGGATCTGATCGACAAGATTATATATGGCATTATAAGAGTTATAATCACAGCAAAGTCCTTTTTTCTTTACAGGCTGTGAACGCAAGTGCTACTAACTGTTAGATTTCTAACAACTGTGTTTATTTAAACGTTTCTTCCTGTGAAGCCCTGTCATATTAATTAATGTCCTACTGTGTTTCCTCCTTATATACTTCTTCACTTGCGTTAGCCACAAAAGGGTCAATTCATTAAACAATTAGTTTAATCAGAGTTGCACTTGCTCCTATCATAAAATAAAGAGTGAGCTGATTTTCTGACACAGTAATATTAGGGGACTATTCCTTTTATGAGAGGCAGCTGATGTTGACATGGATTAATCCTTTAGGCTGGGTTCACACCTGGGCGTAGCGCTGCGTCGCGCAATGCTCGCGTTGCAGCGCGTTCGCGGCTATGATATGGCCGCGAACGCGCTGCTGTATGCCCGAAAAGAAGCTCCCGAACTTCTTTTTGCGTTGGCCATTTTAACGCGTGTTCCTGCACGCTGTAAAACGCTTAGGTCTGAATGGGTCCCATAGCAAAGCATGGGATTTCCCCGTTCCTGCGTTTTAAAGCGTGCACGAACGCGCGTTAAAACGGCTAGGTGTGAACCCAGCCTTACTGGAGAGTTTCTCCGCTCCGGTCCTCAGGACCCACAATCAAGCCAGGTTTGCCAGATATTGAAACACAGCACAGGTAATATGATTTGCTGCTTAGTGATTGCAATATTCAGTGTTCATTTCTACAGACCTGCATCCAGGGCTGCAATCAGAAATCATGGGCCCCCTTACTATACCACTCGTCATCGCCCCCTTCTGTCAGCTGCCCATTGCAGTAAGCTAATTGAAAATATAACATTTTGCCTCATTCTGCAAACTTTATTTTACTGGGAATGGGCTAAATCCCTGGTGGTCCAGCAACGATATAAAATGTTCCCCGGTGCAGATCATACTAATCGATCCCTCCGTTATGAGCCAGAGTGCTCTGACTGGTGCCTAGATGCCACTCCCACTAGGAAAATTGCTGGTATCTTGGTTGACCAGTCCTGGGTGGCATGGCGGGGCCCTTACTTATTTTGCACTTAAAGTGCACATAGGGTTCTGCATCAACTGGGCCCCTGACCATGTCATGGGCTGTCACTCCTGATGGCTGCATCCTAAGGTAATCCTTATAACCTGGCATGTTAGTGGAAAATTACAACTTTTGGGTCAGAATAGCAACTATTGCATGGAGACATTACTTCCAAATTCAGTCGCTTTGATTTAAAGTTTGACTAATTCATTATTGTACTTTTTTAATTTTTTTTTATTTGTTGCTTGTCTGAGTTCATTGCATTTTCCAACCTTTTGTTTATAATAACTGGTGCAGGACTCCAGGAAGAATAAAAAATGCATAGCCTTTTTTTAAAAAAAAAATATTTTATGTGTTGTTGTGATAAAATTATTAAACTAAATTGTTTTTGTGGTGCTAAGTTTTTTTGGATAAAGTAATGATATGTTAGAAGTTGGACAACAACATACATCATATGCCAAAAGTATATTTTCTCTAATGGGGAAGATTTTAGAAATGTATATAGACAACTGTTCCGAGAGGAAAAAACTACGAGCCAATTAAAGCCTGTAGACTAATTTTATATTGTTTGTGTTTTCTACTAATATAGACCCCCAGGCTGTTATCTTCTGCAATATATTTGCATGTTCTTTATAATTTTCACATGACATCTTGGGTCATAGAAGGAGGTAACAGATAAGCAATTACCAAGTCATTAAACATTATCTCTCAATGTGCTACTAATATGCTTGTGGGTTTGTGCAAATGCATTAACACAGCCATCTGGCATACATACCTTCTCTCTCCACAGATGTGTTAACTGTCTCTTCATATCCATGGAAGTAACTGGCAGCTCCAGATTTAAAACTGTATCAAAAATATATATTTCTCCAGCCACCTGTATCATACGTTACATCAAAAGTAATCTGATTACATTCAGAAAATATTTACTGTCTGTGCATTATGTGCAGGAATTAACATATACTAATAAACATCAAACAGAGATCGTTTTATATTAGCCTTTTAATGCAGTTTTAAAATTCAATATTTAGTTCTTGATTGCTGTTGTTCTATAATGATTATTCATAAATCACTGCTGGGGAATATTTGATTAGATAAATCTCTGTATAAAATCTACTGAAAATAAGGCCAATATTGTTAACGCAGGATTTAAATAGATCATGAATACATTGCTGTTCTGAGACATCTAAAAAATGAACAATTATGTACATTTAGGAACCTTGATTTGCAATTTATTAAAATTTTTATTGGGTCATCAGTATTTTCAATGAAAAATTATTTAAAACATGGTCTCACTTCTAAGCAGAAGGTAGATGTATGATTTCGTGTCACGCAAAAAGGATTCATAAAGCCCGTTATGGACATTTTGAAGGTCTTTTTAACATTTTCAGTAATACTAATTTCTACAAATTAGGAGATGATATGAAAATTCATCTGTATAAAGAATAGCATTCAAATGAGGTGCTCTCCGCAGATTTTGTGACCAGCAGAGGTCCCTGCATCGAGGCCAACAATTTCAATAACTGATGTCAGCACAATATTCAATAATCAAATTGTGGATTTATTCCTCTAGCAAAAACAATGACTTTTCAACCTAATACGGTTTTGTCAAGTTAATGTGAACATGTAGCACATATAAAGACACATCCCCATACAAGAAAGTTAGTAAGAAAATAAGGGCATAACCTCATACACCTGAAACACACTTTCACCCAAAGTAGTCATTGCACATACAATCAGAGGCGTAGCAAGATCATGAGGTGCCCGGGTGCAAGTCCTCTCCTAGCGCCCCCCTCTCCACATTCCTTTTATGTGCATTAACCCTTTCCTGCCGCAGGGTGTACCACACCGTCCCTGCGGCGGGTTGGCCTTTAAGATGCGGGGCGTACTAGTACATCCCATTGGCTTCAATGGGCCGCAACTCCAGCACTGCATGTCATCTGCCACTGGATGGCTTAAAACCAAGCCATCCCCCTCCAGCCAATGACATGTGTTGTGTGTCAGCAGCTAGGCGGGCCGAAGGAGGCACCCACTGAAGAGGCTGGTGTTAACACCCTCTTGCTGGACACCCACCCGTCTGACGTTAACCTACGTTCTTTATCTCGCTAAATGGAAAAAGACTTGCGATGACTGGGACTATTTTCATGGGCTTTTGCATGCCCCGTTTCCCATTCCACCCCTCCATGATAACCTGTTTACTCCCCGCCCCCCATTCTGCATACTCCCTCTCCAGATTCATACCCCCCCTCCATTCTCCATGCCCCCTCTTCCTGAACATTCCAAGCCGCGAACATTCCTAGCCACACAGACATATGTAATGTTTGTGTCAGGTCCCACGGCGACGCCGTGGCAAAAAGTCCAAGTCATGAGACCAACCCTGGTGGCAAGCTCCTGTACAGCAGTAAGCCTTAGCCTAGCTTTGGTATACTGCATCAGGTGGATGTAATGGACACTGGCTGGGTTCCTTAAAAGAACCACTCCCATATCAGCCAGTGCTCTGTCATTAACGTTGGATTCCTAGAGAAAGAAAGGTGCCTGATCTATCCACGAGCCAAGTGACCAGCCTTGCCGTTTATTCTTATTCACGTGTACGGACCCCTGGCTATTCCTCTGGACTTCGCTTCTCTTACTCCTTGCCGGTACAGTCTCAAGACCCCTTCTACATTACCCATCCAAGACTTTACATCATCTGCGTTTGTTTTCCAAGGACTTATTATTTATAAAGATTCCTGCCTTTTTATTTGTATCCAGTTATTCAATATAAGTTTCTGCTATTTTCACCAAGCCTTTTGTTGTTGCCTTATTTACTGCATCCTGGGTTCATATTCACGTCACCGGTGTCCCAAGCACCCGGTCCCTGACAGTTTGTATGTACCACATAAATGTGTGCACATACAGACACACATTAACCCTTTCACTGCAGATGACATGGGGGATGTCCTTAGGATTGCATGTTATAGGGTCTCTGCAGCGAAAGGGGAGACCCCACCCACTTAGGACCAAGTTCTGGGGCAGTCTGGCTTCTTGAGGTCAGACCGTTCCATATGACTCATCCCAGCACACTGACGTCATCGCACCGGCACGCGATGGCGTCAATTTCAGAGGTCATCTGGCAGAGCACCTGAAGGGGTGGGGGTTTCTTTGGACCCCTCTCTCCCCATCACGACAGGGCACAGAAGAAAGAGCGGCATCATTTGGAATGGTCATAAACTGACCTTTCCAGCCATGCCTCTCTTAACCCCTTAGGTGAAAGATTGCAAACTTTTCCCAGAGGTGGCTGACATCTCAGATGTCAGCCAAGTCTCCGAGGCCTTCCCCCACAACTGACATCATTGAGCATGGTCGTGATGACATTATGGAATTAACTCCTAGTTGCCCAGGGATTTTCTTTAGAAGGATTTTTTTTAGAAGTGTACCCCACAGAATATATAACCGCAAAGGCTCGGATGATAAAATGTGAAAAAATTATTTTACACACTCTAGATTATTAAATTTTAATGGAATTTGATATATTATGAATCTGCCGAGTCTGCCGCATATAGATATATATATTTTGTCTGGGTTGTATAATAAAACATGACTTCAAATCACGTTTAACCCCTTCACTGCTGAGCCATTTCACATCTGTGTGCAGAGCTAATTTTTACCGCTTTTGCTCAACATGTTTAAATGGGATTTGAAGTCATGTTTTATTATACCACCCAGACATATTATAGATCGTTCTTTCCGGCAGACTCCACAGATTCATAATATATCATTATTATATGTATAAGTTATGCCCTGCCTGTACATTATAACAAAAAATTTAATAAAATTAAAATTTTCAATAAACAGCGTGTAAAGTGTTTTTTTTCACATTTTATCACACGAGTTTTTTCGTTTATATTTTGCATGGGCTGCGCTTGTTAAAAAAATTATAAATGGGGACTTTTTTTGGGGGAATTCCTTGATTTTTAGCAAACGCACCCCAAAGAAAAAAATCATTAGTGCAGCATCATTGTTCATTATAATTGAAATGGGAACAATATTGCTGCATTAATAAAAACACACAAATAAAACATGTTTGTTTAAATTTATTTTTTAAATATTTTAATTTTTTACTTTTATTATTTTTATGATTTTCTTACTTCAAACATGGTCATGTTTGGAATCAATACTCAGGCATTTCAAATGATACCCTACATGACCCTCTAGCTGCCACTGTTCAGGAGATATTGGTGTTCCCCATCTAACTGATGCTATGCGCAATGACATCAGGTGGCCAGGGGGGGAACCAGAGGTGGAGCCGCCAACCAAGATGGCAGCCTCCACCGAAGCTAGACCGCAATCCAGTGCCAGATGGCGCCGGATCGCAGCCTGGTGCCTAAGGGGTTAAAACCAGGCACCGCTTAAAGGGGAGACTCTCCTCTTTTAAGCGGTGCCTGGTTTGTAAGGCTGGGACCTCCCGATCAGGAGGGAGAGGGACCCGAAAGGATACCCCCTCCCTTTCAGGCGATCTCCCGGGGGGTTGCCCGAAAATGAAGTCATGGTGTGATTACGTAATCTACGTGGGGAGGCCCTTAAAAGACACATCTGACTTCCTAGAAGTCAGAACGCAGCGGGACCCCGGAGAGAGAGGTGAGTGTCGCTTGCGGGTGACATGTGGGGAACGTATGGGGTAGCAGGAGTCAATGAGGATGTTCCCCACATGTCACCCGCAGTGAAAGGGTTAAACATAATTAGCACAAAACCGTCAAAATGAGTTCAGCACACAGAGGTGAAATGGCTCAGCAGTGAAGGAGTTAATTCCCCCCCCACTCAGGGACTTATAAAAATAAAACCGTTTATGTCTTCTTTTAAAATTCATGAAGCCTGAAGTTTTTGGCTCATTCTGCGCCATTATCAAGATTTTTTGAGCTTTTTTGCACTGTTCACTCTTTTTTACATTTTTCTGAAAGGAGAGTGCTGAACCATGTGTTCAGATATATACACATTCTCAAAAATCACACAGGGGCATTTATCAGGAGGGATGGTTAAACACAGTAGATGGTGCTGGGATTCTTGGCATTGCAGGGGTTAAAAACCAAAGTGGATGCAGGACTTTCTCCTTCACAGCAAGGTCTACAGGAGACACTTCACCCTCACATATTACAGCTCCTTAAACAGACCTATGCTGTGAGTGTAAGCAGGAGAGAGGGGCACCTTATCTCCTGTCAGCTGCAGCAGAGAGAAAGGAGTTTACAGGGTAAAGAGACAGACTGAGGGGGCACTTATAGGGTGATCTCACCTCCTCCTTGGTCTGATGGGATCTCCCTCTGCTTGGAATTCCCCCCAGCTGACCAGTGCAGAGGGTCATGTGGGTGCGTGGTCTGTCCCTGCAGCAGGATCTCCTGGTGCTGTTTGCCGATGGAGCCTCCTCCGATAAAGAAAATTTTATGATGGGGCCCCCAGTCCACCCCTGCTTCTGGCGCCCCCCCAGTCCAGCACCTGGGGGAAAGTGCCCCCCTCTGCCCCCCACGCTATGCCACTGGATACAATTCATGAGGCATTGAACATCTTAACAGTGCTTTACAAATCCCAAAATTAGCAAATTAATATACTAAACAGAAAAAGAAATTAAAAAAGATATGAAAATTGTCATGTCCCGATTATATGTAAGCCCAATATGCGGCCGCAACAAAGAGAATCAGGGCGTAGTACAGATAAGGGCTAGGCAAGGAGGGGTGTTCAAAAACAGGCAAGGGGTCTAGACCCGCAGAGTTCATTCATTAGTGGGGTGGAAGCCAGGGGTCTGTATCCAGAAAGTCAGGAAAGGTCGAGGCACAGTACAATAAGGATCAGGCAGAAAGACATGGTCAAAATGCAAGCAGATCTGGACATGCGAAGTTCGTTCACAGCAAGTGTCAAGACCAAGGATCAAAACCTAGCAGGTCAATAGGGAAATTTGGTACGGTGTTGGTCAGAGAAGAGCAGACAACAGAGCACCATCACTGTGGGAGTCTGGGTTTAAATAGGGTGCCTGAACTAGCCTGGTCCCTTCCCGGGGAGGTGCCAGCCCCCTGCATCTCCCGCCCACTGAAAGCAGTCAGCCCCTATGCAGCTATGCTGTCCCTGCATGGAAACAAGGAAAGCTGCACCCCTGAAGGTGGGTGTGGAGTCACTGCCTCTCCCAGAGTCCGTGGAGCCTCCTACCATGGTCCCTGCCACCCATAGGCACTGCGGACCAATGTGGGAGGCTGTGAGGAAGGAGACAGAGGCAGCACACTGCCCAGAACAATGGGTCGAGAGGCCATCCTGGCCAGCGACGATGGAGTGCCGAATGCTTGACCCCTCGCCATGACACCCCGGCTGGGCAGCAGAAATGAACAGTTAACATTTAGCATTTCTAAGAATCTGTAGAGAGCTCTCTGCAAGGCTGTTTGTTCATAATCCATCAGGGCCAACAGAAGGACATCAGGAACTTTGCTTGCAGTTCCCTTTTGCATGCAGTGAGAGAAAGCAACAGATTACACAAAACGGGTGTCTTGCACCCAATTCGTTCACCCAAAGACCCACAAAAGTGAGAAAATGTCTAACCAACCAAGTTAGCCCCTTCAGTACAATGATCAAGTATACTTGAACCTCAAAGATCTATGCTTAATATCGAGTAAACTTGATCTGATCTTTTTCTAACGCAATGCAAAGAATTCTGACATACTGCAAACAAAATTTCTTTGCATATGGTCTCTAGAACATGTTGTACTGAAAGTTGCAACATGCATTGCAGTCGATGTGCTGCAGCTCACAGAACTGTTTTCTGTGTCTGTAACAGACACTGAGTCTGTCTGCAAGTGTCTCACGGTCACAAGCTGCAGTAGTGAAATTTGATCAGCAGGGGAGCCCTTTGCCTGTCAAAAAAGCTTACTGTATTGCATCGAAAAACTGTAATGCATGGGCGGTACCTACATTTTACAGGTTGTATAATGGAGAGTGGGTCCTGCCAATGGTTTCATGGAACAACACTTAAAGGGGTTAATGCTGGTACCAATAGCATGTTGTTGAATTTAATTTGCTGCTGTTTTCTCTTTGTTTCCGGGATGGTGTTATTACAGTTACTGGCAATGAACAAATAAGGGTTCTTAGCTTCTAGCGCATTTCTGCAGCATCAGTCTCTGCTCTAAATTCTTACTTCTGTGTTATATTTCATTCTTGTGTAGTGTTTAGAACAATTAGAACAAATGAAAGCTCCCTGATTATATAACAAACTTCAAATTGTCACAAACCTAATTTATCGTAATGTACACCAAACAAGATGTTGGCTTAATGATAGCCTTGACAAATCCTGCCAGCGCACTTTGTTTAATTGAGAAATTAAGCACAGGATCATTTTGTAATTTTGTAACACACAGTGTCAGAATGGTTTTCAAATTGCTTTGAGGCAACGGAAAAAGGTCAAGAAGTTTCTACAGCAGTTTATTTTATGAAAGTAACTTACAACTTAAAGCACAAGTAACCAGAACTTGTTATTCCAAATATAATATATGTGTTGTTTAATTTAAATAGAGTTGTATGTACTTTGCTAATAATATATCAACATGTATCCTATAGGACAAAAGTTACCCTTGGATATGAGATACAACAGGACAGGGGAATGAAACTGGAAAAGGAGGAATGGAAAATAGGGTGCATTGGTAAGTAGGAACAAGGAGACGTTGGAGATAGGTATAGAATGGCAAAGTGGAATATGCAGGAGGGCGGAAAGACTGTCCGGCTGCACACTATACCAGCTGACCAGTGCATCAGTCATATGCTCAATGGTTAGTGCAGGCTTGCCTAATTTACATGAATAACACACACAAGAAAAAACCAAGGAAATCACAAAGAGAATTAATGGCTTAAAAAAGAAGATGTAGGAGACACAAACCGTAAAGCAAGGCACAAGAAGAATCAGAGAAAACCATAATGTATATAAGATTAGAGGAGGCAAAAGGTATATGTACTGTATATTGGGGAAGCAGAGAGAGAAGATGGGGCTCAGAGACTGTGGGGCCTTCACTTTGGAGAAAGAGGAAAGCACTAAGGGGCACTCATTTGTATGGATATTGAAAGATATAGGAGCAGAGTGGATGACAACAAAACACTAACCTCAGGTGTTGTAGAGAAAAATTGGTGGATTAGCTTAGGCCAGGGATGTCCAAACTCCGGCCCCCCCCCAGATGTTCCTGAACTACAACTTCCAGAAATCTCTGACTGCATTAGATAGATGGAGAAGCATGGGATTTGTAGTTCATGAACATCTTGGGGGCATGTCCAGAGTTTAGACATCCCTGGTTTAGGCGATCTTGGGCGAAGTATTGTGGATCAACTATGACAAAACTATGGTGTATTTTCAATCTAGGGATGTTCAGCTGTATTTTGTCATAGTTTTCACTGTTGTTTTCACTCTTGTTTCTTATGAAGTTGTTGTTGTCGTCAGTGTGGTTTTCACAGTTGTTTCAGTCGAAATTGTCAGAGTTGTGCATTTACCATTGTTTTCACCATGAGTTCAATCTGAGATTATGAAGAACACACTTTAAAAATGCTGAAGTATATTTCTCTTTGTTTTAAATGACTGTGAAATAATGGTGTAACGGTTAGCCCCTGCTTGGGCCATCGTGGTGGCTTGGAACAGGAGATGAAGCCCTTAAGGCAGGTGAGTAACTGACTGGACACAAGGACAGACGGATTTCTCCAAAACCAAGGAGCACCAAAAAACAGAACAGAATTGTCACTAAGCTCCGAAGGCTTCAAGACCGACAGACAACTTAGGACACTCAGAAACACAATGATACGCCTGCCAATCCGTGAATTGAGCAGGCTGCAGGGCAGTCGGAGAAACACAAAGATACACTTGACAATCCGTGAAGTGAGCAGGCTGCAGGACAGAAAACAAAACAGACTATACTAAAAGAGGTCCTTATAAGCGGCCTCTGAATAATATACTAAACTAAGACAGACAAAGTACATAAAACATGAAACATACAAGAATCGTCAATCAGGCAGAGGTTGGCAACAGATCAGAAATATACGGTACCAGGGGGGAGTAGAAGGGATTGTCAAAAATAAAGCCGAGGTCAGAACCAGAAAACACTTGAACAGGAATGCTTTACAGCAACTCAGGAAACACGAACCAGACAGAACCACCATCAAACTCCACACACAGTCAATGAGGCTCTGTGCTGCTGGGAATATATAGGGAGTGGGTCTGTGTGATTGGGCCATGTGACCCCAGACCTGGAGATCACAACAGAGCCCCAGATCAGCACTAAACAGCACAGCCAGACACACCATAGGGGAAAAACAAACATGAAGACCCTTCATCACCAGGGGGCAAGGCCGAGACGTGACAAATGGTTAATAGAGAATAGCTGCAATTGACTTTTTCTACAGAAAAATAACATTGTGACTGTTGTCCTCTACTGTTGGAACCCTTAACCCCTTCACTACCAAGTGATTTTCCAAAAAAGCATTGTCAGACACCAGTGTTTTCTTTGTAAAATCATTTTTAATTAATTATAAAGTAAGAAATATTTAAGCTTATACCCATTTTAGGACTTACTGTAAATAACCTGTTTTTGGCCAGTAGATGGCACCATCTACTGTCAAATTGAGTTAAAGAGGTTTGAGCAGCAGGTCTATTTTCTTCCATTTCCCCTGCATCGGCTGCTGAAAGCCCGATATTTCAGAGCTTTGCAGCTGATTTTACAGTTTTAGCTTTTTGGCCATTATGCCCACAGGGCTAAATCCTTGGAGGCACCTTCTGCAGCCCAAAAGCAAACTAAATTTTTTGCATGAAACATATTTCATTTGCTTTTGGGCTGCAGATCAGCAGATCTCGATATCTCGATATCGGGGCACCAGATGGTGCCTTTGAAGCCTGAGATATCTCGATATCGGTAATAAAGGGGTTAAAAGAAATTGAGAGACACATGAAGAAGCTAAGATACATGGGGCAGTAAAATATTAAGGTGGTGATGTGAATTCAGAGTTAGAAATGAAAGGTTTTCCTAGGAATTTTTGGGAAAAGGAAAACTGGTCCACCGCTTTAGAAAATTTGACAAGTGTTCTACATGAATGGCTGTTACCTGACATTTCAAAACTTAAACAAGCACTTTAATTTTAGTTGTCAAAAATACATATACAGAGGGTAGTATACCACAAAATAACCAGATAAATTTAGAGACAAGACACTACAGTAATTTTTAAATTTGAAAATATTGTTCACTTGCAAAGCTATTACATTCCCTGAGTTATGAACGAACATTTTTTTGTAGTGCGTGCCTTTTGCTTGGCCCTTGTCGATAAAATTTCTCTCAGTCGGACTCCACCTATATGGAGAACAAGGTCAATAGTGCGTACTGTTACTTTTGTTCTAAACATTCATCTGGCAGTCTGGCCTGATTTCTGTTTTAATCAATAATGCTGCAGGCGTATTAGATGGAATAATATTTATTCCTTGCAGGTATATAACCATGTACAGTGTTTTTAAAAATGTAATTATATTAACACAGCGTGAGTAAAACAGAAAACCATTAATTATAATTTACTTAAAGTATCAAAATAATAGGAATGTCTCTCATAAACTTTATATCTATGTCAGGTACCAATAAGCACATAGTTAATCAATAGAATAAAGAATTTTTTTTTTAACAAATAGTGCTCAATTTCAAATAGCATTGGAAAAATGTAGCCAAAAGGAGGTTTTGAAATTTTTGTGCAATAACCTATTTTGGCCTTAATTGTTTGTAACAGGAGTGGGTAGCGAAACTTAAGGGTTTATTCAAAGAGAGTCGATCTGGCCCTATAATGTAACCGAACAGGGAATTTCCCTGTACGGTGACACTTTGGGGCAATTCAGCTTCAGCTATTCAGAGACTGAACAACTTTTGGCGAACTATCAGCCAGTACAGTGAATCTTCGACGGCAGTGAAATCCCCCATAGAGAAACAATGGTTAATCTATGCAGATAACACCGAACAGCAGTGAAAAGTTGCTGAAGTGCCCTGCTGTTCAGTGTTTTCATTCGGCAGCTTTATTCAGGCGAATCCCATAGGCTTCAATGTTAAAAATATTCCCACTTTTATGCAATATTTAAAAAACCGTTTGTTTTAATCTGCAATAAAAAGTCTCTTATTTACAGATTTTTTTTAGGATCTTTTATGCATTTTTTGAGATTTTTTCAGCAAATGTTTTTTTCCGTTTTATTTTTAAAAGCGTTTTTTTTTCATTCTTCTTTAGCGGCCCACTTTATTATTATTCATAGGTCCTTAGATGTAAATTCCAGGCATTTTCGTTCATTAGTTTTTTTGCAAACAGTGTTTCAATTTTGACACTTTCAAGGACATATATATTTTTTTTTACCCTGTTCGTCAGCTTGTCAACTTTTTCTGGCGACTGGTCTGCAATGTGATCGGCGGGTGTTTGTCAGGATTGTGGCGAGTTTGCCCGCGGGTTTTCCCTGCACTCCGGGCACCCTGCGGTGAATGCTGAATTCACCGCTGGGTGGGGAAATTTGATTCCCCAAAAGTGCGGGGAACGAGAGAGCACGAAAATGTCGGCGACATTTCGGTGCTCTCTGAATAGCCCCCATTTGCAGATGCATATACAGGCCAAAATACATCAAAACAAGAGGGAATATACATGAATAGGGTCAGAGAAAAGCAAAGGGTTGAGGCCAGTGACCATGCTTAGAAAATCCAAAAGACAAAAATAATCAGACAGCTATATTTAACGCAAACTAGATAAAACAGCTATGCACTATTCTAGTACCAAAGGCTGAACTGTAATATATATTGGTAAATAGTCTTATGGTGACCAGCTGCCCCATTAAGTTTGATGTAAGAGCAGCATGCGCTGCAAAGAATCACCACTAGCATCCACCATAGACCACTGCCAAGGCCCCTCTGTGAGTGTCAGGAACACAGCAGTGGCCGAGGTGAACTGCTAACCAGTTCTAGCTTTGGCATTGGTGGCTGTCACTGTGGACAGAGAAACTGCAGCGATGGCCTGCAGGCAGCTTCGGAGTTTGTGGGTAAGATGCTGGGACAATTGTGCTTCTTTGATTTGCTAATAATTACTATTGAGCGAATATACCCCTAAATGTAAAAGAATAGACTCCTCTCGCACAGCAGCTGTTTGCATATAAAGTGAAACCTATTTTTCTTTCTGCCAGCACAATGTATAGGTTGTTCAGGTCTTCCAATAATGCGCTGAGTGAATGTTCCATTTTGCATAATTGCCTTTAGAGACACTGCAGAAGAAGCCGCATTCTTGATGCCATTTTAAAGCCATTCGTACATGCATGATTTTCCAATTACACAGAGAGGAGGACGTGTGAGAGAGGAGACAGAGCTCGGGGAAATAAAGTGTGACAGAAGAGTTGAGCACAGAAAAATGGAAGATTTATCAATAAAATAAAATGGAATTCATATTATCGGTGGAAAATTACAGTGCTAGGATTTTTGTGAAATTGTTGCTGTTGATATTTAGTCTTACATATATTAGATCTCCTAGAGAGACAATGATGACTTACCCCAGCGCAGGTATTTTGAATTACAGTGAATCTTGTAAGTGTTTGGACAGTATCACATGATTTGTTATTTCAGGTCTGTGATTCAGCTCTTTAGATTAAAATGCGTGATATATATGAAGTGACATTTTGGGATATCAATATTCCTGTTTTGGTATTTACAACCAAAACCAGAAAGAGAGATAAAATTACATCGCTTTTATTTATATATTCACTATATTTCAGGAGACGGAGTGCATGTATTTGGACGAATTTCTGCGTAGCTGTTCCTTCCTCAGATGTAGTGCCCTATTTTGGCTGTGTCAGTAAGATAGCCACAAATGTCAGAATTTGGCGTGAGCTGTTAACTGTCATTAAGTGCTGCCTAGTAGATGTTAGTATCTTGGCTCCTAATAATTGTGAGCCACTAACAGATAATGGTAGTGGCACTTCAGGGCTCCATGGAGATGAGAGAGAGCTCTCTGAAAGATTGCATGTTGACAGTCTTGCAGGGCTGATGGGAAATATTTTTTCTCAGTGCCCTTTTTTTTTTTTTTGTGAAAGGATTTTACCAGGAAGGATACATTGAGATTTCTCTCGTTTTCAAGTATGTCCTGGGTGGCGAGTATGTACCATTAGGTCAGTGACGTGCAGTGAAGTCAGTGTCTGGTGAGGCACTGACTAGTATCAGAGCCAGATATACACGGGTTACGTAGGTTCAGTGCTCCCCAGGAACTGGCTGCTGTCACAATACCAGAGTGTCAGCAGTGTGTCATATACATTCCATTGTGCCATAATACCAGAGTGTCAGCAGTGTGCCATATACATTCCATTGTGCCATAATACCAGAGTGCCAGCAGTGTGTCATATACATTCCATGTGCCATAATACCAGAGTGTCAGCAGTGTGCCATATACATTCCATTGTGCCATAATACCAGAGTGCCAGCAGTGTGTCATATACATTCCATTGTGCCATAATACCAGAGTGTCAGCAGTGTGCCATATACATTCCATTGTGCCATAATACCAGAGTGCCAGCAGTGTGTCATATACATTCCATTGTGCCATAATACCAGAGGGCCAGCAGTGTGCCATATACATTCCAGTGCCATAATACCAGAGTGACAGCAGTGTGCCATATACATTCCAGTGCCATAATACCAGAGGGCCAGCAGTGTGCCATATACATTCCAGTGCCATAATACCAGAGTGCTAGCAGTGTGCCATAATAGTGTGCCATATACATTTCCTTATTTGATAAGGAGTGCCATATATCATTCCTTGTTTTTAGTTTCATTATGCATGGAAGAGTTTTGCTAAGGCTAGGGTCAGACGAACGTGATTTCTACGGACTGTGCGCCCGTGCAGTATGGACGACGTTAGTACGGAAGACGCAGTAGTGGCCACACAGTCCGTTTATTCACTGACGTATATTTTGACGGATGCAGCAGGGAAAATAAATTAAAAAGCAAAACCATTTTGTCCGTGAAAAATGCTGGACGTATAAATGCAGTCTGTCTGACCACGTTCCATCACTCACACACAAAGCTATGCAGACGTTGCGGACGCAGCGCACTTTGTGCGGCCGTTCTAGTGGTTGTACGTTCTTGCCTGCCTTGCGTCCGTGGGCTGCGGCCATTGTGCGTCCGCAGTTCAGTGCGGACATACTTCGTGTAACGGGCTCCGATGGACTTTCTTTCATGCTATCACGGACGTACTTTTAGGCGCAATCACGGACGTGAACACTACGCTCGTCTGACCCCAGCCTTAATGGACAAAAAATAAAGCATATGTTTGATACACATTTCTATGAACATAGTACAGTTTATTTTTTTTATCTTTAACTAAATCCATTTTTCTAATTTTCATCCATTATTTCCTGCAGTTAGAGTAGGAGTTATTCCTATTTAAAAGAAGAGTCTGCAGCCTTCTCCCACAAGACCTAAAAGTCTGCATGTGCTATTACCAGTCCCTGCATAGACATCTCTTGCTGCAGTGTACTGTTATACGAGTAATGTTATTTCTTTAGGATCAATATTTTTTATATTTCGCCAGCACTCCCATTATTCTTCATATTGCCCTCCACTTACAGTGTATCCATTATTTTTTTACATTGACACTTAGGGGCTTAATCACTAATAGCTGTTGTTAAGCGATGTTGCAATTAGTGGCAAAAATCGATGTTCCAACCACAATAAACTTTTGCAATCCATTTAGGAAAATTCAATGAACAGCAGGCGTACCTTCACCTCTCATTCTTAGAATTTCCCTTTCTGGATTGCCAAAGTTTATCTTGGTTGCAGCAATGATGATATTCATATTATGACCTACAACTCGGCCTGCTGGGCATTCCTATTTATTGCAGTATTAAGGTAAGTGTAGACCCAGATTGTGATGGAACAAATTAATAGTTAACCTTCCAGAACATGCCTGAACTTTTTTAGATGTTGTTGTCTGTCACTCTTAGTAAAGTGGTTGGCTGTAGGTGTGGCTATATTGTATATATTAAGGGCCCACTCACCTGTTTCTTTCTTGCCACCGTTACACCCACTTAGTGGTCATGGGTAAGATCAAGTGTTGGCACAGGGTTCCTTCCACCAAGATGGCACGACATGCCATACAGTGAGTCAATGGTGACGATGTGAGTTTGAAGACCATGTCATTTCCAAGAATCTGTTGCCACCCAGGCCTCCCAATCTTACTAGACCAAACTTCTTTTTGTGGGGCTATCTGAAGAAACGAGTACACTATAATAAACCCTGCACGATTGATGCCTTAGCAGATATCATTAGGAATGAGAGCCAAAACATTGATGATGCCATATTGAGATGCATTAGTAAGAAGTAGAACATGCAGCACCAAGACAACATGTGCCTAACAGAAAATTGCAGCCATTTCCAGCACTTGCTGAGATGGGATGTGACTGCTCAGCAGTAGAGGAGGTACATTTCCCGAACCTCTCTTTCAATTCCTTTCATTTATTTATGATTTATAATGAAAACTTTGATTAAATTATTCATCCTGTGTATTTGAGATATATAGCTTGCACCCATCTTTTTCTTCCAATAGCCTCTTTGGCTGGAGGAGGAATAATATTAACCGCCAAACAATTGTGTGTGTGTCAATTATTTCAGGTTTATTTATTGACTATGCAATTGTCAGCTGTTCATGGAAGGTTTATACCCATATCTTCCCTTTCAGGACTCGTCAAGAGGATTATGGAAGAGCTTCAGTTGGCTTTGTAACGAGTCACATTTTAAGTGGGTCATCTCGTGCCGATTCCGCAATAAAAGCTTGGGCGCCTTCTGCTACCTGTGAAAGGGAAAAGGTGGCACTGCAAAACCTCATATGACGATGACACGAGAGAAATGGGATGCGTTCAGCAAGAATGGCCAGCAGGTCCTTTTTTGTGCAGATGCTCAGCTCCTGTATACACATTATTGAGATCTGCTACTGATGCCCTAATGACCAGGTATTCATTTTTATTGTGGGGGGATGAGGAGCTGGGGCTTGACATCTCTATTTCTCAGGATATTTGTTCTTCCATATAACCATGGAAGCCACTGTGGCCATTGTTCCTCATCCTTAACCAATGTGTTAATGTTTGGTATTAAAAGAGGGAAATAGAAGGCTCTGGTTAAAGATCCTTTACATAAATGGTCAAGGTAACCTGACATATTTCCCACGTCAGCTTTTATTACCATTATCCTTTAAATATATAGCACCACAAATTCTGCAGCGCTTTACAAGATCAGTGTACAAGGTGTTGATAAATTAGAATACCACACATGGATGATGACCTGATTCAGGGGGACCCGGTTTTCAATGGAACTAATCTATGAGATGTACAATTATTTTGTGAGGTAGGCGCATCCATATTGTTAGGTGTCTTGCCCAAGGACACTCACTGGTGGTGTTTTCTGAATTGGATCAGGTCGTCTTTCCATGATTGTAGATCAGCAACCTGGCACCTTACCCCAGGACACTTAAAGGAACACTCTATGCTGAAAAGGACCCCCCTTTTTTTGCATTATTTTTAATGTTAAACTTACCTTTAAAACGGAGGCATTTTCACACAGCGTTTTTTTTTCTAATCCCGCGCCTCCCTCCTCTTTCACTACAAGCTTTCTGAACCTGGAAGTTTGACAGCTCCACCTTCTTTGAGAAGTGTTACGCGCAAGAGGATGCACGCAACACTAATCACAGCCGCTGATTTGCCAACGGCTCGCTCCCGCCAGCTACTGCGACGAGTTGGAGACGTCATTGCGCTGAAAGCGCGATGATGTCTCCTACTCGACAATAGTCAGCAGAAGCGGGAAATACGAATCCCGCTCTGCTGACTGACAGCTGGGAGGGCGGAGGAAAGTCCTCTGCGTCTCTCATCTGTTTCAGCCGATCAGCTCAGCAGAAGGGTGAGGAAAGAAAAGGGCATACTTAGGTCATCATGACCACCTAAAAAAGCTTAGGTGGTCATGTTGCCTAGAGCAGTGTTTCTCAAGTGGTGGGTCGTGACCCAAAAGTGGGTCACGACCAGGGCTGGACTGGGTAGTGGGGCAAGTGTCCCCAGGCCGCTCGAATGCTTTGGACCCGCTGATGCATCTTACCTGCAGCAGCAGGTCCCAGGCGGCACGGCTACCTCTGAATGTTCCCAGGTGCCACCTGGGGCCACTGCATCAGGTAAGATACTCTGTAATTGCAAGGTGTGGGGGGGGGGGGTGAGAGAATCTGTAACGGGAAGGTGTGGAGGTGGGACTCGGTGACTGGCAGAAGCTCAGTGCTCCCAACACAATGCTGTGTCAAATATACATAGGGAGTCCCCCTTACCCAACAGCCTTTTGCTTCACTGAGATGTGCATTTTCCACAGTGGTCCATGGTGTTGGAAGTATTGAGTCTCTGGCCTTTTGTTAATCTGTCCTTTTACCTAGTTATGCATCCTTCTTTCTGAAGATCTGTTATTCTGTCTGTTCATCTATATCTGTGTGTCCTTCTGTGTATTTTTCCATCTGTCCTTGTATCTATGTCTTAGGCTGGGGTCAGACCAGCGCACTTTTAACGTGCGTTCTGGCGCACATAATTACGGCCGCACTAGCAGTAGATGACGGGCAATGACGGCCAATATACGATGTACGGCCGCACAAGTCCGGCCATGCAACGCAAGTGGAATTTGAACGCATTTTTTTGAGAACGCAGAACCGCTAGTACTGAAGTACTGAGTGCGCAGCTGAGGCATAGCCTCTTGTGTGCGAGATTAGGAGATGTCAGACACTGCTAATGTCCAGCCTACATAACGTCCAGACGCTTTTATTGACGATCCGTACAAAATCACGCCCGAAAATGCACGTTGTCTGACCGTTTTTGCGCATTCCGTGAAAAAATACGTCAATGCGTTCGGACGCATTTTTTCACGTTCGCGGGGAAAAATGCTTTCGTCTGACCCTAGCCTTACTCTCCATTTCTCAAGATCTGCATTATCTACTCCAGGGAGCTGAGCACTGCCCCCTCCACTTACAGGGAGGAGGTGCCGACACAGTGAACAGTCACACCCCGAGCACAGCCCCGTGCCCATTGACTGTGTGAGACGAGGACAGTCACATGACTGTCCTGCGTCAATCAATGCATGGGAGGCCAGCCACCCATGCAGTGGCGTCACTAGGATTGGTGTCACCCGGTGCGGTAAATTATGGTGTCAACCCCCCCCGAGTTTTACGGATTTTATTTTTAACTACTCTTACTCCTAAATCAGTACTCCCATATAACACTGAATGCTCATACACACAGCGCACATTACTGTGAGGATTATTGCTGTGGAGGTCTCTCATATAATCACACATATTTTTGCCAACTGCCAGCAAGTACGGTGTCTGTTCGAAGGCAGTGAAAGTACACATGGATATATATTGCCCCCAGCAGCTCACCCATGGATATATATTGCCCCCAGCTCACATATGGATATATTGCCCAAGCTCACAATTATATATTGCCCTCAGCAGCTCACCCATGGATATATATTGCCCAGCTCACATATGGATATATTGCGCCTCAGCTCACATATGGATATATTGCCCCAGACCAGCTCACACATGGATATATTGCCCCCAGACCAGCTCACACATGGATATTGCCCCAGCTCTCATGGATATTGCCCCAGCTCTCATGGATATGCCCCAGCACACATGGATACTGCCCCAGCTCTCATGGATATGCCCCAGGAGCTCTCATGGATATGCCCCATCAGCTCACATGGATATGCCCCAGGAGCTCTCATGGATTTTGTCCCCAGCTCATGGATATGCCCCAGCAGCTCTCAAGGATATGCCCCAGCAGCTCTCATGGATATGCCCCAGCAGCTCTCAAGGATATGCCCCAGCAGCTCTCAAGGATATGCCCCAGCAGCTCTCATGGATATGCCCCAGCAGCTCTCATGGATATGCCCCAGGAGCTCTCATGGATATGCCCCATCAGCTCTCATGGATATTGCCCCCAGCTCATGGATAATGCCCCAGCAGCTCTCATGGATATTGCCCCAGCTCATGGATAACGCCCCAGGAGCTCTCATGGATATGCCCCAGGAGTTCTCATGGATATGCCCCAGCTCCTCTCATGGATATGCCCCAGCTCCTCTCATGGATATGCCCCAGCAGCTCTCATGGATACTGCCCCCATCTCACCTCCTGCAGCCGCCGCGTGTTCGGCTCCCTCTGAGCGTCCGGCGGCATGGAGCTTGGGCACTCGCCTGGGGGAGCCACGTGACCAGCCGCAATCTTGCGAGAACTTGGCTGGTGACGTGGTTCCCCCAGGCGAGCGCCGAAGCTCCATAGCTTTGGACGCTCACAAGGAGCCAAACACTGCGTTGCAGGGTGAGACACCTGCCCTTACGGTGATGGTGTCACCCTAAGGGCGGGTGTCACCTGGTGCAGGCCACACACCCCCACCTTGCGACGCCACTGCTCCCATGGAGGCGTTTTTTGAATGGCTTGGACCAATGGTGCTTTCCCATTGGTCCAAGCTATTCCATTGCTCTTCAGTGCCTTTCTGAGGCACTGCAGAGCGTAGGTTCAGGAAGGAGGCAGCGCCAGACACGCCCTGCAGACCTCAATCTCTTGGCCAGCTTGAGTTTATGCGATTAGCGTAGCGTTCAGCTACGCAAATTGTGTAGGCTCAGGGAGGGCAGGCTGCCGCTGCTGCAAAAAAATAATGTGCACAGTGGTAGAGACAGACGTTGGCGGGGGAGCATGGAGCAGGTGAGTTTGTTAAGTTTTTTTTATATATTTTATTCATTCAGTAGTGATTTAAATTAGAGTTGCTTTGTCTACCATCACCCCAGACTTTGAGACACTTATTGGAAAACTGGGGATGCTTGTTGCTCCTAATAAGTTTTACTTAGTTTATTTTACAGCAAACATTTTAATTTTCACTAGTGCTGTGATTATTGCACTATTCTTTTTGGTAAGAATCCCTGTTTGTTTAAAAAATTGTTTAAAAAGTTCATACGTTGTATGTTAAAAGATAAATGCAACAGGAATTCCAAAAACATCTGCAAGTTCCTTCTCAAACAAGAAAATGAAGAAAGATGCGCGCTTACGCTATAGCTGAGACATTAAAATCAGCTACACGCAATGTACAGCTTCATCAACATGTCTGGCTATTCTTTGTCCAGACAGATATATTTATTAGATTTCAAACAAACAATTAGAGCATTCCACATAGACACGGTTTCATTTCTGCCACAATCAGTATACAGATATATTACAACATCAAAGTTGACCAATCCCACAAGCACTTATAACATAAATAAAAGACGTTTTTTTCTGGCTTACAACTTTTCGTGCACTTTTTCTGTCCTTGTAACGATAACAAAGGATCTTCACTTTACCAGGATATGGTGTGGATTCAAATCAACATTCCTAAGCCCTGGATCATGCCATAAAAGGGGAGGGGGAACCACAGTCCAATACATATTAACTACAGTACGTATTTGAATCACAATACATAGATATTTTTAATTTCCTGTATGAACATATATCGATTCTTTAATTGTAGAATATTACACACGTTGCTTTGTGGAATAAATTAGGTTTAAGAAATTCAATTATTTTTGGGTCGCGACTTAATGACAAAGGACAATTGTGGGTCCTGAGGGTTCACAGGTTGAGAACCACTGGCCTAGAGTATCCCTTTAATGGAGAGGTGCTCTAGTGGGAATTCTAACATGGGTCTCCATGGTTATAGAGCAGTGATGTTACCTCTAATCCATCCAGCTTTGTACAGCTTCCCCTTGATATCAACGTTCTGTTCACTTTTTACTTCTTTAATCTGGTGATCAGAAATAAAGTAAATTTGGCGTAATACGACTGCTTATTTTTAGCTCGTTTACTACAGCTAAAAATGTTTACTGAATTATATATGTAGCAAGTAGCTTACTATTTCATAACATTCTTACTAATTTCCTCTGGCTTATATCTGGTATCCTGAATTAATTTTCTTAATTCTGGAAATACTGCAAAGAGATATCTTGAATACTGCCAACACAATTCTAGCAAATAAAAACTGTAGTTTTACGATTTTTTAATAATTATGATTCACAATGGCAGCCCAGTAACAATTCAGAAATAAGCTAAAAATAATAATGTCCATTACATAATGGAGACTATACCTAGTGTCTACCTTATTCATGTTGTGCATTTGGCACATGAAGCTAGGCATTAGTACCAAGTCATCAGCTCAGGTCTATAACATATTACATGTAATTTGCATTTTATAAATGGAGAATATACTGATTGGCATATTTGGATAGCAGGTTGCAACACTGGCTTTTGTTAAAGATGCAGGGTGTATTGATTTCATAAAGGAAAAGGCAAGCAATGAGCATCACAGTCACTTAGTCAAACAAATGTAGTGGATATTGGCTAATTGTGCATAGTGATAATAATTGGAAACCCAAAGGAGAGCAATTCTACAAGTTCCAATTTCACAATTATTATGCTTGGAACAACACTAATCACAGGATTACATTTTCTGTGAATTGCTATTTCTAGGAAATTTACATCTCATTTGCTTTCTTTTTTTCAACAAAATACAATTATTTTTGTATTTTCCATTATCCAATATATTTCACATAATATTTTCCATTATTTTGACCATATAAATTTTTAAAAATTATTCTAATTATGTTTTGATGGATATCAAATATGAAGGGCAACATTTGTATTTTAACTATTTTAGTAATGATAATAAAATATGGTTGTGTTGAAACATGTACATAGAAATCAACCAAGCCCGTTAACACTGGAGATCTTGTTTGTGTTTTGCAGAGGAAATTTTTCTGTCTTCTCATTTTAGCAGCTATTTCATCATTGATGTATGAGTAAATTGCCGCTATTATAGTGTCTGAACCAAAAAATGCCTTTCTGGGCTTTCTAATATTTCAGTATCCCCATGGGGTTTCATACCCCAGTCTTATTCTTCTGATTTTTGTAAAGTAAATTGATGGTCCTTGCTCCATTTGTGCTTAGCTAAACCATCTTTATCAACAGATAACTGATAATGTGAATCATTGGCAGAGATTTTCCATGTATGTGCAGTATATAGACATGGTGGAATTCACCCTCGGTACAGGGCCAAAAACGAAAGTCACAACACAACACATTGCAGTAAAGTACATGGGAAATGTTAGAGTGGAGAGGCAGTGTATGTACAATTTCATGCTGGGAAAACATTAGACATGTGTTTCATTTACTCTGAAATTGATTTCATCCAACAATTCACCTTTTTCTGTTTTCGGAAGCATTTCCGAAAACGAAAATTTTCTGTCCGATAATTCGAATCGATCCGATAATCCGAATCGCAGTAACAAAAAAAACAAAATTGACTAGAAATGAAAAAATAAATAAATACAATTCAAGACAAAGCAGTGGGTTTGGAGGGAGGAATAAGTAGGAGTCTGCTCTATATATCAGCAAGGAGTGGCTCCTTGGCCTTGGCTCCTGTGCCCATCCCAAGTGACCATCTTAAGTGGCAGCTTGGAGTTGATTCCTGGAGTTTCATCCATGATGCCCTCCGCCATCCAACATGATCCCTAATTCGTGTGTCTCCTCTCTCCACAGGTACGACCCCCCCATCACCCAGTAACTTCAGGCACCCACATTGCAACTGATCCCCTGTATATTTTTCTGGTACGACCCCCCCATCACCCAGTAACTTCAGGCACCCACATTGCAACTGATCCCCCTGTATATTTTTCTGGTACGACACCCCCATCACCCAGTAACTTCAGGCACCCACATTGCAACTGATCCCCTGTATATTTTTCTGGTACGACACCCCCATCACCCAGTAACTTCAGGCACCCACATTGCAACTGATCCCCTGTATATTTTTCTGGTATGACCCCCCCATCACCCAGTAACTTCAGGCACCCACATTGCAACTGATCCCCTGTATATTTTTCTGGTACGACCCCCCCATCACCCAGTAACTTCAGGCACCCACATTGCAACTGATCCCCTGTATAGTTTTCTGGTACGACCCCCCCCCCCATCACCCAGTAACTTCAGGCACCCACATTGCAACTGATCCCCTGTATATTTTTCTGGTACGACCCCCCCATCACCCAGTAACTTCAGGCACCCACATTGCAACTGATCCCCTGTATATTTTTCTGGTACGACCCCCCCATTACCCAGTAACTTCAGGCACCCACATTGCAACTGATCCCCTGTATATTTTTTTCTGGTACGACCCCCCCATCACCCAGTAACTTCAGGCACCCACATTGCAACTGATCCCCTGTATATTTTTCTGGTACGACCCCCCCATCACCCAGTAACTTCAGGCACCCACATTGCAACTGATCCCCTGTATATTTTTCTGGTACGACCCCCCCATCACCCAGTAACTTCAGGCACCCACATTGCAACTGATCCCTGTATATTTTTCTGGTACGACCCCCCCATCACCCAGTAACTTCAGGCACCCACATTGCAACTGATCCCCTGTATATTTTTCTGGTACAACCCCCCATCACCCAGTAACTTCAGGCACCCACATTGCAACTGATCCCCTGTATATTTTTCTGGTACGACCCCCCCATCACCCAGTAACTTCAGGCACCCACATTGCAACTGATCCCCTGTATATTTTTTTGGTACGACCCCCCCATCACCCAGTAACTTCAGGCACCCACATTGCAACTGATCCCCTGTATATTTTTCTGGTACGACCCCCCCATCACCCAGTAACTTCAGGCACCCACATTGCAACTGATCCCCTGTATATTTTTCTGGTACGACCCCCCCCCATCACCCAGTAACTTCAGGCACCCACATTGCAACTGATCCCCTGTATATTTTTCTGGTATGACCCCCCCCCATCACCCAGTATTCGCAGGCACCCAAAATTGTAAACGTTCCCTTGGTATTTTTCTGTCATTTTTTTTTTTTTCCATTTTCCCCCACCAATTGTTTTGCTAATTAGCATGTGAATTCCCTGCCTAGCATCAGGTGTTTACATGTTTACTTTGGCTGTGTGCAATCAGTCTGCTCTATATATCAGCAAGGAGTGGCTCCTTGGCCTTGGCTCCTGTGCCCATCCCAAGTGACCATCTTAAGTGGCAGCTTGGAGTTGATTTTCTGGAGTTGACTGGAGGAAGGAACTGCAAGGCCCATATTTTCCATCGGGTAAACACACGACTATATTATTATGCTTTCTCTCACGCTTCTACTTTTCACTTCTACCTTTCTCCTTAAATGGAACTCCTGCCCCTCTACCACCGACCCCTACACTATCTGCATCTCTCCCTCCTCTCGTCCCACATGATGGCCTCGCATGAGCTCCTTTGTTTCCTCATAACATGGTCTCCCTCCAACTCTCATGCTGCCAATCACTCCCACTCTCACAAATCCCATTCCCACCTTCTCTTTCTCACCCTCCTGCTGTTACTCTATTCAGGTGACATATCCCCTAACCCTGGCCCCACAACACATCCAATACTTCCCTCTCATCCTATCTCCATCGCACATAAATCACCTCCCTGCAAGCCCAACAACCTCATTCCCATAAACCCTCAGCGCCTGTCCTCTTTCTCCTGCGCCCTCTGGAACGCTCGGTCTGTGTGCAACAAACTCACAGCAATCCATGACCTCTTCCTTTCAAACTCCTTCAACCTCCTAGCTTTAACTGAAACCTGGCTAACTCCCTCTGACACGGCCTCCATTGCTGCTCTCTCACATGGTGGTCTACACCTGAGCCATACCCCCAGACCGGGTGAGAGAAATGGTGGCGGTGTCGGAATCCTGCTCTCTCCCACCTGCACCTACCAGCATCTCCCTCCACCTCCATCCCTCTCCTTCTCCTCCTTTGAAATACACTGCATCCGCCTGTTCTCTCCACTGGCTCTCAGGGTGGCAGTCATCTACCGCCCACCGGGACCAACCTCCCAGTTCTTTGACCACTTTGCCACCTGGCTTTCTCACTTCCTGTCTTCTAGTCTTCCATGCCTAGTTCTCGGGGACTTCAACATTCCCATTGATGATCCTTCTGCCCCTGCTGCCTCCAAACTTCTTTCACTCACGTCCTCCCTTGGACTCACGCAATCCTCTCTCCTCCCTACCCACCGCGATGGTCACGATATTGACCTTGTCTTTTCCAACCTCTGCTCCATTTCTGAGTTCACCTGTCGCCCTTTCCCCATCTCTGACCACCACCTTCTCTCTTTCAACCTATATGGACTTCCTAAACACCCTGCTCCCCCACCCCGTACACACACTCGCAGAAATCTACATGCCGTGGATCCCCATCAATTCTCCAATCTACTTCACCACCTCCCTCACACCTCATCCTTCACCTGCCCTGATGCTGCCACTAATCACTACAACACTACTCTTATCTCTGCTCTAGACACTCTTGCTCCTCTTCGACTCTGTAAGGCCCCACGCCGCCAGCTTCAGCCCTGGCACACCCTCCAGACTCGCTACCTGCAAAGATGCTCCCGCACTGCAGAGCGTGCCTGGAGGAAATCCCGCTTTGAAGCTGATTTTGTTCACTTCAAGGTTATTCTCCGATCATACACCTCTGCCCTCCACCTGGCCAAACAATCCTTCTTCTCATCTCTTATATCTTCGCTGTCCTCTAACCCTAAACGGCTCTGGTCCACCTTCAACACCCTCCTCCACCCACCCGCACCTCCCCCCTCAGCTGCCTTCAACGCTCAAGACCTGGCAGATTTCTTCCTTAGTAAAACTCTAACTATCAGAAGCGACATCCCAACACAAGATAGTTATCTGCCACCTCCACTCCCAGAGGTCCCCTCTGCCACCCTCTGCCGCTTCCTCCCAGCCACTGAGGAGGAAGTCCATTCCTTATTGTCCTCCTCACATCTCACCACGTGCCCGCTCGACCCCATTCCCTCACATCTAATTCCTCCCCTCTCCTCCTCCCTCACCCCTGCTCTCACGCACATCTTCAACCTATCTCTCTCCACCGGCTCCTTCCCATCCGCCTTCAAACATGCGCTAGTTACCCCTTTACTAAAGAAACCATCCCTCGATCCCAACTCTCCATCCAACTACCGCCCTGTATCCCTGCTTCCCTTCACATCAAAGCTCTTAGAAAAACTAGTCTTCAACCGCCTCTCCCTCTTCCTGTCCTCCAATTCCCTACTTGACCCCCTGCAATCTGGCTTCCGTCCCCTACACTCAACTGAAACTGCCCTCACCAAAGTCACCAACGACCTCCTAACTGCTAAAAAACACGGCCACTATTCTATTCTCATCCTGCTTGACCTCTCGGCTGCTTTTGACACTGTTGACCACCCCCTCCTTCTGCAGACCCTCAGCTCTCTTGGTCTCTGTGACACTGCACTTGCTTGGGTTGACTCCTATTTATCCAACAGGTCCTTCTCTGTGTCCTTTGCTGGTAACTCCTCCTCTTCATTGCCTCTATCTGTTGGTGTACCTCAAGGCTCTGTCCTTGGTCCTCTGCTCTTTTCCATCTACACCTCCTCCCTGGGCAAAATCATCAACAGCTTTGGCTTTAATTACCACCTCTACGCTGATGACACTCAGATCTACCTCTCTACCCCTGATCTCTCTCCCCCTGTCCTTTCAAAAGTCAGTGACTGTTTATCTGGCATCTCCTCCTGGATGGCCTCGCACCACCTAAAGATCAACATGTCCAAGACTGAACTCCTACTTATTCCTCCCTCCAATGCCTCCCCACCTCCTGACTTCTTTATCACGGTGGAGGGTATCACCATCTCCCCATCAAACCAAGTTCGCTGTCTTGGAGTTACACTTGACTCTGCTCTTTCCTTCATCCCCCACATCAAGTCTCTTTCCTCCTCCTGCCGCTACCAATTGCGTAATATTTTCAGAATTCGGCCATTTCTTACTGCTATCACCACAAAACAACTCATACACGCCCTGGTAATCTCCCGACTTGACTATTGCAATAATCTCTTATCTGGCCTCCCTCTGTCCCGCCTCTCCCCCCTACAATCCATCCTGAACGCCTCCGCCAGGCTAATTCACCTCACCCGCCGCTCTGTCTCTGCCGCTCCCCTCTGCGAGTCCCTTCACTGGCTCCCCATCCACTGCAGAATTAAGTTCAAAATCCTTATCCTTACCTACAAAACCCTCACTAACTCAGCTCCCCACTACCTGTCCTCACTAATCACCAAATACACCCCAGCCCGCTCCCTAAGGTCAAACAGCGACCTGCGCCTAGCTTCTCCCCGCATCACCTCTTCCCATGATAGACTGCAGGACTTCACACGCGCAGCCCCCATTCTCTGGAACGCTATCCCTCGTACGGTCAGACTTTCCCCTAATTTCTCTTCCTTCAAACGCTCCCTTAAAACATTCCTATTTAGGGAAGCCTACCACCCAACTCACTGACGCAACCATCAATCACTCTCACCTTACAGTCCTCTCCTCCTTTTTCCAACCCCAACCCCTCTAGATTGTGAGTTCCTACGGGAATAGGGCCTCATCCCCTCTTGTACTGTTTGTCAAATGTTGTTCAATGTATTGTAACCCGTCTATACTGTGCCTATTGTACACCGCTGCGGAATATGCTGGCGCTTTATAAATAAAGAATAATAATAATAATAATAATAATGGGCATTGGGCATCTCAGGGCAGAGTGTTTGACCCGGCAAAGGGTTAATGGGGACATCTCACAGGGTCCCCTGTATAATTTTTTGTTACACTTTTTGTTTTTAATCATTATAAATTGATATAAAACAGAAAACAAATCGATCCGAAAAAATTAAATACGGATCGTCCAAAATTATTGAATCGGTCCTAATGTCGTTATCGAATCGTTCCGAAACTAAATTTTACGTTCTGAAAAAATCCGAAACAATACGAAAATTTTGTCCATGCACATGTCTGGAAAACATTATTTCTTATCTTATCGCTATATCAAATTCACTTGTATGTTTTTAAAGACATTTCAACTTGTACTTTTGCTGTCTTGCATGTCAAAAGTGATATGTGCAGTGTATATAACTTGTTGAAGATGAATGTGTTAGTGGGAACTTGCAGTGTGATCATAGTTATAGTTTTGATACTTAGGACTGTAGGCCAGGGATCTCAAACTCTGCCCCCCCAGATGCTGGTCGCCTACAATTCCCAGAATCCTTTGAATGCAATATATGGCCTTAAGATCATGTGAGGTGCAGTTCTGAAACATCTGGGGGCCAGAGTTTGAGATCCCTGCTCTAGGCCATTGTGTGCTTGATATCTCATAATCTAGATGCATGGTGGTAGAGAAAGCTGCCATGGAATTGTGCCTCATTGAGGTGCTGGAAATCAGTTGATGGAAGTCAACATGGCAAGAGAGCATGTGCATGGTCATTTATGGTGATCTGATTGCAGGTCACTGGCCTGGACATGTCAACAGGCTTTATGGTACAAAAATCTTAATATTGCTATATTTTGCCCAATACAGATGTCAATGTTCCCAGCTATATGAGGAAATCTGTGTTCTGTGATTGATTGTAACCTAATTGCTACAGTGCATTCATGACAGGGAGAATAATTTGTAGAGATGTGCATTCGTTTCGGAATAATTCAGAATTTGGAATTAAATTCGATAATTCGTATTCGGAAGTATTACCGAATAACGAATCGATACGATACGAATGCGAAACGAAACGGTATCTAACGAATTTATTTTGTTTTACACGGTGTCATCATCATAAAAGAAAAATTTGAATAACCGTTATCAACTATTGAATTTGAAATGAACTATCAAAATTATATCAACTATCGAATTGATCTTAACTTACAATACAAGTAATAGTCAGCAAAGGACTTTATGAAGCAAATTCATTTGTTTCACTGTTTAATTTGACTCTAATACTAAATCTGTGACTCACCTTAAAATTTAACCCTAGCTTTTCTTTTAACAGCAAAATTTGATTAACTGGGGCTTTATCTAGTGATCCCAAATTTGAATTGATATCAACTAACGAATTGATATATGAAATTCGAATCGATTCAAAATTTCAAATCGAAATGAAACAAAACAAATATTTCAGCCATGCACATCCCTAATAATTTGGGACACATAACAGTCATTGATTATGTCAGGGCTATTAAGGAAGACAATGAACTACGCCTTTCTTTATTTTTGGGCATTTTCATTGTGTGGTCAGTAATGACTTCACTTCCATCCCGGTCATGCATATGAGCTCTAAAGAGTGTCCAGGTATAAAATTAATGATACAGTGTTCTGCTATTTGTGCTTATTGGGTTGATTTCTGTTTTTTTACTTAGAATTGGAAGATGTTAATGGAGCATTCAGAGGCGAGGTTGGCGTGTGATTAAATGCTTTTTGCTTTATTTTTTTGGTGGGGTTTGCAAGCAGACATTGCAAAGGCACCTACATGAGACCGTGGATTTAGAATCAGGTGGCGGATGTCCAACCTTGGTGATGAAAATGATGGAGAGTAGATGGTAGCATTGAAGGGGCTTCCTGGCACCAGTGCTTGACTTATGGCCTTCAGATATAGAGCTGAAGGATTTGGATTTGGTAAGCCCCTGGCCCGTCCTTCTTCCCCTCATCGTGCTTCAGCCCTGCTTCTGTCATCCCCTTTCTACTTTTGTCCTATTAATCATACCCTGTTTGTGTCTGTGTCCAAATGCCATCAACCTACTACTCCTACTCAACTCCATTGATTTTTTTCTGTGTTTTATCCTTCTGTAGATTCATGGCTGTTGATTGCCTAACAAATAGCATTTCTTTGGCCCTATAGTCTACATGAGATGTACATTTTTGGAGGCAGATATTAACACTAGAACATGGATATTAACATTAGAACTTGCAAAATGTTTTTCAGAAATGGAGATTGAATGGGTTAATATCTAGTTACATCCAAATGATATTCTGTGCTTGATGGATGGCCTTAGTCTCTCATTGTTTGCCTGGTCATCTCTTTCTACCTTGCTGCCAATTTCCAGAGTAAATATCAGATATATTATTCAAATTAATTTTTCATGTCAAGCAAAATACATGAACAGCCCTACACTGACGAGTGACCACTAAGTATAACCTGCTTTGAATGCTGATATGCCTGGCATATATGGCCGTGATGTTTTTAATTTTTTTCTTTTACTAGATTATTAGCAGCCTGCTATTGATTTCTATTTCGTTCTTTTCATTTTCTTGCAATACACTTTTATAACTAATGTGCATTAAATTCAGACTTTTTATGCACTATGTCAGAAAAAGAATTTAAAAAACAAAAAATATCAAAAGAGAATAATAAAATACTGTATGTTTATATTTTAAGTGATGGAAAGCACTTGTACGAACGCCAAATTTATGCTAAGTATTAAAATCGAGCAATAAAAATATTGTAATTGCTGATCTATATTTGTTGAGCAGTCTTCTGCTATCTACTTCCTTGTCATACAAGAAAAATCTGTATCCTTCTGTGAGTTTGTCTGTTTGACTGTATAGAGGAGCTTCCAAACCCCCTTTTCTTCTGACCTGTTAATACGCTATATTCTCTCGGCTCGCTCAATCACTTCTTTCTGACTTGTCAGAAGTTCTGTCGGTTAGACTAACGAACAGTAAAAAGAAAAGAGTCCTCTTAGTAGGCCTGACAGCGCAGACCAGGGAAGAATATTAAATAGGGCAGCTGTTAGGTAGACTGAAAATGCAGACATCCATCACCTTTTGTTATTAAATGTACATTGTTGTTGTTGTTTGAAACAGTCACACATCGGAAAGAATATACTGTATATAAATAACAAAATGTATGCTGTGATATATATGTGACAGAATGCATGGGTTGGGTAACAGGATGTTTGGGAGAGTAATTGAGGGAAGATATTTAGGACCCAGAATCCTGCATGGCCTCTATCCTCTCGTACACCTGTTGCCAATGAATCAATTAAGCAACATGAAAATTCTCAGGCTGTTGACTCCTGGACAGAAGTGTTTTCTGACTGCTCAAAGCAGGGCGGAGAGCATCAGTACTTCTAAGAAATGCTCTGTTTTTCTATTGTTTATTAGATTATGTTATTTGGATAGTTAGGTTAGCTGTATGTATAAAAAGAGCTCTAATAGAGCTAGGTTTTGGTTTGCAGTTTTTGTCTAATCACTTGCAATAGTGATTAAAAGCCAAGTGTATATAATATCTACCTAATATATACAGTCATGGCCGAAATTATTGGCACCCCAGACATTTTTCCAGAAAATCAAGTATTTCTCACAGAAAAGTATTGCAGTACCACATGTTTTGCTATACACATGTTTATTCCCTTTGTGTGTATTGGAAAAAAACCAAAAAAAGCGAGGAAAAAAAGCAAATTGGACATAATGTCACACAAAACTCCAAAAATGGGCTGGACAAAATTTTTGGCACCCTTTCAAAATTGTGGATAAACAAGATTGTTTCAAGCATGTGATGTTCCTGTAAACTCACCTGGGACAAGTAACAAGTGTGGGCAATATAAAAATCACACCTGAAAGCAGATAAAAAGGAGAGAAGTTCACTTAGTCTTTGCATTGTGTGTCACTGTGTGCCACACTAAGCATGGACAACAGAAAGAGGAGAAGAGACCGGTCTGAGGACTTGAGAACCAAAATTGTGGAAAAATATCAACAATCTCAAGGTTACAAGTCCATCTCCAGAGATCTAGATTTGCCTTTGTCCACAGTGCGCAACATTATCAAGAAGTTTGCAACCCATGGTATTGTAGCTAATCTCTCTGTGGGTGGACGGAAGAGAAAAATTGATGAAAGGTTGCAATGCAGGATAGTCTGAATGGTGGATAAGCTGCCCCAAACAAGTTCCAAAGAAATTCAAGCTGTCCTGCAGGCTCAGGGAGCATCAGTGTCAGCGCAAACTATCCATCGACATTTAAATGAAATGAAACGCTATGGCAGGAGACCCAGGAGGACCCCACTGCTGACACAGAGACATAAAAAAGCAAGACTGCAGTTTGCCAAAATGTACTCGAGTAAACCAAAATCCTTCTGGGAAAACGTCTTGTGGACAGATGAGACCAAGATAGAGCTTTTTGGTAAAGCACATCATTCTACGGTTTACCGAAAATGGAATGAGGCCTACAAAGAAAAGAACACAGTACCTACAGTGAAATATGGTGGAGGTTCAATGATGTTTTGGGGTTGTTTTGCTGCCTCTGGCACTGGGTGCCTTGAATGTGTGCAAGGCATCATGAAATCTGAGGATTACCAAAGGATTTTCGGTCGCACTGTAGAGCCCAGTGTCAGAAAGCTGAGTTTGCGTCTGAGATCTTGGGTCTTCCAGCAGGACAATGACCCTAAACATACGTCAAAAAGCACCCAGAAATGGATGACAATAAAGCGCTGGAGAGTTCTGAAGTGGCCAGCAATGAGTCCAGATCTAAATCCCATTGAACACCTATGGAGAGATCTTAAAATTGCTGTTGGGAAAAGGCACCCTTCCAATAAGAGAGACCTGGAGCAGTTTGCAAAGGAAGAGTGGTCCAAAATTCCGGGTGAGAGGTGTAAGAAGCTTATTGATGGTTATAGGAAGCGGCTGATTTCAGTTATTTTTTCCAAAGGGTGTGCAACCAAATATTAAGTTAAGGGTGCCAAGAATTTTGTCCAGCCCATTTTTGGAGTTTTGTGTGACATTATGTCCAATTTGCTTTTTTCCTCCCTTTTTTTGTTTTGTTCTAATACACACAAAGGGAATAAACATGTGTATAGCAAAACATGTGGTACTGCAATACTTTTCTGTGAGAAATACTTGATTTTCTGGAAAAACGTCTGGGGTGCCAATAATTTCGGCCATGACTATATATACTGTGCGGTTCATTGATGATATCTTTGTAATATGGCGGGGCACAGTTGAAGAAGCTAGGGGGATTGAACATCTCATAAATAACCTAGATACACCAATTAAAGTCACTAGCACAGTCAGTGAAAGTTCCATCAATTTCCTTGATGTAAGGATTTTTAAAAAAGACAACTGCCTACACTACTCATTGTTTTCTAAGTCCACAGACCGCAACACCTTACTTCACCAACAGAGCGCACATCCAGACCATTTAAAACAATCATTGCCTTATTCCCAACTATTGAGAGTTATAAGGAATAACAGCGATGGAACCATTATGGAAGAACAGATTTCTGACATGTGTCGGAAATTCGCTTCTCGAGGGTATTCTGACAAGGTGATAACAGGTGCTCTGGAGAGAACAAGAGCTCCAAGGCAAGTAAGAGATAAGTCGGATAGATTCAAATTCCCCCTCACGTATGACACAGCCTCAAGACGAATTACTTCAGTAGTAAGGAGAAACTGGTCGATCCTAGAGAAAGACCAGAATTTGCCTGAAACGTTTAGATACCAACCGATGTTTTGCTATCGCAAAAACCGCAGTCTAAAAGATCTTCTGGTAAAGGCGGATCCCATTAAAAGTTATGACCCAGACCAAAATAAATTTAGGAATCTGGGCTGCAAAAGATGTCTAGTGACTTTAGACATCCCCATACAGGGAAGCGGTTTCTCATTAGACACTTTATTACCTGTAGGACAGAATATGTGGTCTATAAGATCTTATGCCCTTGTGGCTTGGCCTATGTGGGTAAAACCACAACCCAATTATGCGAAAGAATTCGCAACCATCGATCCAACATCAGGACCGCATATAGGGATGGCAGGTCGGACAAGCCGGTGGCCCGACATTTTTTTCAGTCTGGTCACCCCTTGTCCTCGTTGAAATTCTTGGCAATAGACCATGTCCCACCCCCGAGGCGGGGGGAGATCGAGCTTTGATTCTCCTTCAGAGAGAAGCAAGATGGATTCATCGCTTGGACACCGTTTTCCCTCGGGGGTTGAATGAAAGAAACTCCCTCCTGGCCTTTTTATAAATATTGTAAAAATGTCAAAATTAAAAATTAAGAAGTAAAAATCCAAAATCTAAAATCAATCTATATACTGATATTATCGGCAGGGTAGTTCCTAATGTGGGGTTTAATAATCAATCTGTGCCGGCCTGAGCCATCTGCTGCGTGCACACATTAGTTGCTTGTACTTTTACATTTGTTTTTAAGGAGGGTAATGTTTTTCTCCTTCCCCTGTAGATTATCCTGTTCAACCACGAGTCTGAGAGGGGGCGGGACCGAGCCAAGTGTTTCTTGGTTACGTCCGAGGCAACACGCTGTGGTTGCCTAGGCAACCGGTCCGGCGTGCTTATACGGCGCAGAGCGCCGACAGGTACTCGTGGTGGTTTCCGGGATCAGAGACGTCTGGAGATCAATCTCCTTCACCTGGTTTGTTGCAAGAGTTTGAAGTGGCGGGGGTAAGAATGCCCTGCTGGCGCTTGAAATGAAACATCAGATGGTGCATTATTAGGTCGTTAAGAGACTGATGCTTGTCTGTCTGACACTAATTGTGGGCGCTTAGTGCTAATTTCCTTGCACACATGTTGTTGGGATTGTGGACGTTTTCTCATCACTGGTTGGAGGATGATTTCAGTGGGAGGGGGCTGGTGATTGTTGTTTAATTGGAGTGTCCATATATATGGACACAGGATTGGGTTGTATGTATATTTGTCCTGATGAAGGCTCTGTAAAGAGCCGAAACGTTGACCTTTTTGGATTCATTAAAGAAAACTTTTTCTGCAAATCCCATGAGTGCTTGCATCCTTGCTATCTATATATATATATATATATATATATATATAGTTACGGTTAAAGCCCGAAGTGCGGCTAATCCTAGGATTACCCGGGTAATCCCGACATTACCCAGGCGTCATTAGAAAAAGTCCGAAGTGAAACGAAATTTCGGACTTTACCCGGGTAATCTGTAAAGTATCCAGAGGCCTCTGGTTTTCTGTTGTTTTAACCGGGTAATTCGCACATTACCCTAGTGTTGCTGGATAAAGTGTGATGTGCAACGAAACATCAGACTTTATCTGGGTAATCTGCAAAATATCCAAATGCCTCTGGTTACTGCGCTTTTCTTGGATTTTCAGCAGGTTACAGTTGACTGAATTCCGAGGATTACCCGGATAAAGCTGCAAACTGTTATCTGACTGATAACAAAATAGTGTTTTTTGTTATTTTTAATGAAAGTGTATCCACTGTCACAAACCGCACTAAATAACTGTCATGTGCATTAATTGTCTGAAAATTCATTTATGAAGATAAAGATATTATATAAAGAGTAACTTGATGTTTATTATGTTTTATAAATGATCTATAAGCACATATGACACATAATAAAGATCATGTAACTCTCTAACATTCATATAAGAAACACATCCTGTTACTCTGTATATTCATTATATCTGCAATACATTTTAATGTTTGTCTTTTGCCATTTTCATTGATAATATCCATAGATAATAGCAAAATTCACTTTTACCCAAGCGGGGTTGGATGCTCTGCAGATTATCCAGGTGAAGCTGTGGATAGTCCTCAGATTACCCGGGTGAAGCTTCAGACTTGCACATTATCTGAGTAAAGTGTGAATCTTTCACTGTAATTCACTGGCAATTCGCCGATATTTGACGAACTGCCTGCTTTCTGAATAGCCGAAAGGCCATAAACTTGTAACGTACGGGGAAATTCACTGTTCGGTGCAATTTCAGAGCCAATTCAGCTCTCTTTAAACAACCCCTTTAGTGTTGACCTGAGTTGGGTTTCGTCATAAATACGAACATGAATAAGTTTATATAAAATTTCTTCTATGTATAATTTAAAAGAATTAAAAAAATATATATTTCTCACCTACGTTTTCAAGTCAAATGTCCTCTTTGTGTTTCACAACGTTCACTTATTGCAAATTTTCTCCAACCCGACATCATTGTGACATAGTGTTTCTGATCATATTGGAATAGAAGTTATAAATATGACTCAAATAAGCGGCAGATCTTGTGAATAAATAAAAAATAACTAAATATCATAACGATGTACATATTCAAGCTCTTTAAGAACACAATCTATCCACTATCTTACCATATGTTTTTAACTATGCATGGAAGAAAAACAGCTGACAATGGGAACACATAGAATGTTTTTCAAAAGATTTTGTGGCACAGTCTACATTTCCACGGCCATACGCATGTGGATAGCTGACCATCACATCTATATTAGCTGGTTGGAATCCCATTCTAAAACCATTGAAATTGCTATGGAGTTGCCCACTACCCTCTGTAGCTGTAAGACGTTACACAAAATTTGGTAGTGTATATGTAAGAATTATCGCCAATATCACCAAAGGTGAATATGAAAAGACAGACATTGATAATGCCGATTTACTAATGAAATTTCAATTCAGCCCAAGGTTTTTCAATGGCAGTGATGATAGGCAGGCTACTTTGCATACTATATGCCACAATCACCTACCCGAGGGCTCAGTTTAATTTGATTTGATTGATGAAATCTGCAGCTTTTTCAACTGCAATTCGGCCACTTTTCAGTTCTAGAGATTAACCACTTGGCTGCTAAGGACGCGCTCAGCGCCTCCTGCCAAGTGCTCCTCCTGTGCTACGGACGTGCTGAGCGTGTCCTAGCACAGGAGTCAGCAATCAGCCAGGATTCCGGCTGATTGCTGGCCCCCCTGGTGCGGGCTGACATCTTGCATGTGAGCCCGGCACTCCGGGACCCCGGGGGGAAGGTAGATGTCATTGCGGCGGCGCCATGACATCTATTTCAGGCGCCCCCCTGCGAGTGCGGAGGAGGTGCCTTAGAGGGAGGGTGGGGAGGACCATTCTCCCTCACGATCGCGTGGGTCCAGCAGCTAAAGGCAGGCACTGTTTGGAAGGGCACAAACTGAATCGTGGTCCTCTCCCGGAGCTGGCCGACATCTTGGATGTTGGCCAAGCTTCTGGGAACTCCCCCTGATGACTGGCGTCATCGTGCATAGCGCGATGACGTCAGTCCTGGGGTTAACCCCTAGTTACCACCAATGGTGGAGATAGGGGTTCCAATGAACCCCCTATCTCCCGATCACTGGCAGCTAGGGGTTAATGTTTGGTATTGCTGGATCGGCCAGAGCATGGCCATGTAAGAAATAAAAAAATAAGAATAAAAAAATATTTTCAAAAATAATAAAAAAATAAACAAGTTTATTTTTGTTTGATTTGTTAATGCAGCAACAAGCCCCCATTTCTAATTTTTTTAACAAGCGCACCCCATAGAAAATATAACCGCAAACGATCGCATGTTAAAATGTGAAAAAAAACACTTTACATGTTGTGAATTATTGAGAATTCTAATTTTATTGTATTTTTTGTTATAATATACAGACAGGACATGACGTATACATATAATAATGATATATTATGAATCTGCCGAGTCTGCCGGAAAGAACAATATATAATATGTCTGGGTCATATATTAAAATAAGGCTTCAAAACGCGGTTAAACAGTCCTAACCTCAACATCTGAGGAAAGGGATTAAGGCTGGGGTCAGACGAGCGTAGTGTTCACGTCCGTGATTGCGCCTAAAAGTACGTCCGTGATAGCATGAAAGAAAGCCCATCGGAGCCCGACACACAAAGTACGTCCGCACTGAACTGCAGACGCACAACGGCCGCGGCCCACGGACGCAAGGCAGGCAAGAACGTACAACTCCTAGAACGGCCGCACAAAGTGCGCTGCGTCCGCAACGTCCGCATATCTTTGTGTGTGAGTGATGGAACGTGGTCAGACGGACTGCATTTATACGTCCAGCATTTTTCACGGACAAAATGGTTTTGCTTTTTAATTTATTTTCCCTCCTACATCCGTCAAAATATACGTCAGTGAATAAACGGACTGTGTGGCCACTACTGTGTCTTCCGTACTGACGTACGTCCGTGTGCACGGACGTACAGTCCGTAGAAATCACGCTCGTCTGACCCTAGCCTTAGGGGTTATTATTTCAGAGGATCGAAGGGTAAGTAGTCAATGTAATAGAGCAGCAGGAAATGCTAGCAGAATGCTTGGTTGTGTAGGGAGAGGTATTAGCAGTAGGAAAAGGGAAGTGCTCATGCCACTGTACAGAGCACTGGTGAGACCTCACTTGGAGTACTGTGTGCAGTACTGGAGACCGTATCTCCAGAAGGATATAGACATCTTAGAGTTCAGAGAAGGGCTACTAAAATGGTGTACGGCTTGAAGGAGAAAAGTTACCAGGAAAGGCTTAATGATCTTAACATGTATAGCTTGGAAAAAAGACGAGACAGAGGAGATATGATAGAAACATTTAAATACGTAAAGGGAATCCACAAGGTAGAGGAAGGGAGTATATTTAAAAGGAAACAAAGTAGCAAAACAATAGGACATAGTCTTAGATTAGAGGGGCAAAGGTTTAAAAGTAACATCAGGAAGCATTATTTTACTGAGAGGGTGGTGATACATGGAACAGTCTTCCAGTAGAAGTGGTAGAGGCAAAAACAGTAATTGAATTTAAGCAAGCATGGGATAGGCATAAGGCTATCCTAAACAAAAGATAAATCCAGGTCAAGTATCCATGTAATTGGGCAGACTAGATGGGCCGAAAGGTTCTTATCTGCCGACATTTTCTATGTTTCTATGAGCGAAACCGGTAAAAATGAGCTCAGCACAGAGGTGTGAAAAGGCTCAGCAGCGAAAGGGTTAAATAAGAGCATACTGGCATTTCAAATCCCGATAAAAATTGGGCTCAATTGTTGGCACCACGCCTCTACTACTTAATGTAAATATCAGCTTCAGCAACTCATTTCGACTTTATCTGTAAGCCAAATTCAGAATAGTGCTGAAAAGTGTTGAGCATTGTCAAGGAAATGGGGAACATAACACTGAAACCCTCAATTTTAATATTCCTGTTACTTTAGCACTAAAATGCTAACCCTAAGAATAACCCAAACCTTAAAGGCAACCCTAACTCTAAGGCTAGGGACAGATGAGCGCATTTTCTGCAGCCACCGTCAAAATGTACGTCGATGCGTGCGCACGCATTTTTTCACGGAATACGCTTAAGTGGTCAGACGATGCGCAATTCTGGACGTATTTCATGACGGTGGGGTAAAAAGAAGTCTAGGGAAATCCGGCTGTTTGAACGTTATGTTGGCCGCACATTAGCAGCGTCTGACATCTCCTAATCACGCACACACGCTGCTATGCGGCCGCAGCGCACTTTGTACGTCAGTAGCAGCGGTTTCACGTTCTGATAAAAATGCGTTCATTTGCCGGTTGCGTGGTGTCGGCGCACTTTTGTACGCACGTACTGCGTATATTGGCCGTCATTGGCCGTTATGTGCTGCTACTGCCGCCGTGATTTAGTGCGCCTGCACGCGCGTTCCGACTGCCCCACTCTGACCCTAGCCTAAAAGTTCTGGACACCATGGGTTTCTTTTAGGGTTAGGGCTAAAACAGGGGTTAAGTAGAGACAATCCTAAACAGAAAACCTGATTTTTATCAAAAAGGCTTTTTCAGAATTTGGCTGCAGTTGAATCCTTTCAATTGAACCAGGCGATATCTCAAAAAAATGTAGGTTGCAACCAACAGCTCTAATTAAATAAAGCTCCAGGTATTAGGCCCAGGGGTACTATCATGTTAGAACACGAAAGGACAAAGCTATTGTAAGAAGGTTAGAAGCAGTAATTTATCTAAATTGCATCTTTTAGCATCAAAATAACCCTTCGCTGGAACTAGACTGGCCTGTAAAACCCTGAAAAACAACCCCAGAGCATTATCTCCTTAAGGCCCGTGTCAGACGAACGCAGTGATCACGTCCGTGTTGCCGCACAGTTTAATGTCCGTCGTATCATAGAATCATGAGCAATAGAGACCCACACACTAAGTGCGTCCACACCAAACTGCGCACGCACAACGCACGTGGCAAACGGACGCAAGTTAGGCAAGAACGTAAAACTGCTACCACGGACGCGCAGAGTTTGCCATGTCCACGTAGCGTTCTGTGTGAGTGATGAGGAGATGTGAGACACAGCACATTTGCAACGTCCAGCACCTTGACGCACAAAATGACTTTTCATATCCTTTTCAAATTTTTATCATTTTTCATATTAATTTTATGTCCCATAGTTCCATTTTTTTCATACGTCCGTCAACAAAAACGGACCGCGTGGTGTCTACAGTATCTTCCGTCAGTATGTCTGTCCATTATGCACGCACGCAGAGTGCGCTCTGACTGCGTTCGTCTGTCATTAACCTTAGGCTGCGGTCACACGAGCGCACTTTATGCATCCGTCTGTTTGCTGTCCATTGTAGCTTTTCAAAGGAGTCAATAGAGAACAACACACGAAGCACGTGCGCACTTTTTCACGCACGGTCAACGCATGTTCCAACGGATGCCAAAATGGCATCAGCGTGAAAAAGCTACAACGGACATAGAGAAACCCCTGCATACAGCTTTATTTTTTATTTTTCTCAACGTCAGTCACAACTAACTGATGCTATACAACCTTTTTAATTAGTTTTTGCTGCTATTGAGAAAAATAACTGATACAATACAGCTATTCTCTTTTTCAACGTCCGTCAAAACTAACTGATGAAATACAGCATTTTGTTTTCTTCTCAACGTCAGTCATAACTAACTGATACAAGGTAGCCACAATTTCATCCGTTATAAAGTGCATCCATTTCAATGGACGCTCAGTGCACACTCAGTGCGCTTGTGTGACGGCAGTCTTACATACTACTGAACAACAAGCTTTTGTTATTCTGATGGGTAGCACTCTCCTGGAATTTGCCATCCTCAGACTTTTCATCAGGTACCTCACTCCAGAAAATATGTTTCCACTACTACAGAGTTCAGCGGCACCTTGCACCACCTCAGCTGATACTTGGCTGTGTTTATCTTGAGGCTAGTGTACAGCTGCTCTGCCACACAAACTCATTTCACTGGCCCTTCAGATGTACAATTTGTGTACTAATATCGCTTCCAGGGGTACTTTAATGCTGTAGTATGTCGATACAATGGACGATAGGTGATTTTTATGTGCTACATGCTTTATCACGTGGAGCCAATAGTTTGAGTTTTCCAAATCTACCACTTCATGGTTGAGCTATGATTGCCACAAGATATTGCCATTTTACAGTAACATTAATATTATGACAGTGACTGGCGCAGATCTAATACAGCAGAAATGTAATGAACTGATTTATGGCAAATGTAGAATCATGTGTCAGTGTCACGTTTGATGTCTTTGAGCTCTTCAGTTAGATCATTTGCCATGCCACAATTTGCCTTTGGTAATTTCGTACTGAAGTGTTGGATGTTTTGTAACTGTAGCAACGAGTGTGGCTGAACTCAATAATTAGTACTGTATCTGTGTCTATATACTTTTGATCAAATAGTGTTGCAGTTGACCTATTAAGCGTGAAGATCAGTTGGAAATCATAAAGTCAATGCTAGTTACCAGGTACCTTGTTTTTAAATTCTATTAACACATGTGTTGAGGGATGGTATAAGCCATATTTAAAAAACAAAACAAAACTTTTCTGTACACTTCCATTTGCTTGCTCTGTCTCCATCCAACACACAGGAGTTATTCAGAGAAAGGTGAAAATCAGGAGAATTGGCAGGAGAAGAGAACAATCTAGACCCAATAGCCGATTTGGAAAGTGAGATAAATAGGAGAATTTTTTTTGTTTGGCTCGTTTGAACTAGAATTTTCACTTCTTCAGTCATTCTCCTGATTTTCACCTTTCTCTGAATAACCGTGACAGTTTTTAAATATGAATACAAGTCCAAGTCATCCCAATGAGGAATTTCGGCACTTTGTTTAGCACTGGTTCCTCATTTACTTCAATTTATCTCAATTGATCTCAGAGATTAATATAAAGGTGTTGTACTAGTTTAAGGTTTCCATTTATCTTTTTAATGGTCCCACGAAGCTTCACCTATTCTCCCTTGCATTTATCTGGTACATTTATCCATGCACATTAAACAGCATGGGCACTTAGGAAAGCATACAACAAAAGATGTATAGCATTTAATAAAATCTCTGTACTGGGACGTGTTCCGAGAAACTTGTCTTTATAAAAGTTACCTAGGGAGGAATTGAACAAATATCCAGAACATGCGTTGAACGATAGAATGCTCTACTTGTCTGAAGTAATCTCCTTATATTTATACATCGCAGAGGATTGTCTCATTACCAGTAGTTAAGTAGTTCATGTACAAGTTTTTAAATAGCTTTTTTATATTGGTATCAAAATTGTTATGTAAAAAAATGTTCAAGGAATTACATTAGGGATTGATTGGAATAAATAATGGACGCATGCTTTATTAGAACTCGGTTTAATCTTTAGCAGGCGAGTCGCTGGGAGCTTCAGCCTTTATAACCCCCTGGGCAGGGGTTCGATATGTCTCCTAGTGCTAACATCAATTCAAGCATCTCCTTTTCTGCAAACAGCACAGCAGATACCAGTGCCTTTAGAGAAGAGCAGCTGTTCAGCAGCAAAAAGCCTCGTGCTAGTTATAACTTGACATGCTAATGAGCGACAGGCTCCATTAGCTTTGCCGACGTTGATGAATCAGACCTTGTGGCATGCTTTTGCACCACTGCACCACAAAGTACTTTTCAAAACCATGAGTTGATCTGCATGTTTATATCATCCATGTATATAATTTTCAATCCATCAAGATTTTAATACAGATTGTCTGCAGCCGTTTTTTCATGCTTCCATACATCGCTTATAGGATCTGTCACTTTCCTAAACAGCTCTTCACTATTGTTGCTTTTATTGTTCCTTTGTTTGCCTTTATTTTATTTATTATGCATATTGTGCTTTGTCTTACTTATTTTATTTTATTCTTTTAATGTTCCCTTCGTTGTTTCTCATTACTGAAGTGATCGTTGTGGTTCGGTTTTGCTGTTTTCTTATGGACAGTAGGGGCGGACTGACCCATCGGGCACTCGGGCACCGGTCGAGTGCCCGCGGGTAGTGGGGGGCCCGGATTCCAGCAAAAATGCTGGGGCCTCACGCTGCAATCCGATCCCAATCGGATTGCAGGCAGGGCCCAGCGGATGATGGCAGATTATGCGCCCCCCTCGGTACGGATGTGGATCCACCTGATCCGCTGCTGCCTCAGAGCACTGCAGAGCCCCAAATGGCTGCCAGGTGGCTTCTCCAGGCTCCTGGACGTGTCATAATTATACGCCCGTCAGCTCTCGATCTAGGCCAAGCCTCCTGTTTGCATGTGGCTGAGCCAGAGCCTTCCCCTGCATTGTATCACCAGCCGTAGACTGGAGAGAGATACACACTGCCCAGGAGGGGACCCAAACTTCCACATATGAGAATGGTGGTGAATATTACTATAAATAAAAAATGTTCTGGATTCTGTTACTGCTCATACCCCTGCCAACGCTGCCATTACTGTGAGTTTTATTGCTGTGGATTCTGTGTGGATTGTTCGTCATATGGGTGTGGCCTAATATGGGTGTGGCCTAATATGGGTGTGGCACAAGGGGCCCCTTGATCTCCTATTGCCGGGGGCCCCATTAGTTGTCAGTCCGCCCCTGACAGTGTACTATGAATTGAGTTTAAAGCATTTTAAAAAATCCCCATATAACACTATTTCACTCTCCTTGACCCCTGGAGAAGAGTAGGCAAATCAAATAAGTTTGAGCACTTAAAAGAATGTACTTTACTTTAACACCTCTGAGATGAAGGGTGTTTTGCATGTGGTGGATAAAAACACCATTCACATAACAGTGCTATGTGACCAATGTTACAGCCAATCACATTAACCGAATGGTTGTGCCGACCTGCCTCATATCAGCGGCAGTCAACAGCTGCAATCCTGGAGTGCTGCAGCCAGTGGAGGTAAGTGTAACCCTCTCCAACAGCTGTTACAGACTCTCAGGCTAAACATGCTACTTTATTTATCAGTTACGTTCCTGTGACAAACTCTTATAGTGTTTCCTTCTATGTGTAGGGTATCCCTAAAATAATTACTCATGAAATAACACACACACACAAAGGAGTAGTTCTTATTCCAGCTCACCTTGATTATTTTGTATATTCATGTGCTTTTTTTGTGAGTGTCATTCTTAAGGGACTATTATAGGAATGACAAATACATTGCTGTATACACTTTAGAGAGTCTGGGCACTATTCCCTTCTTCTCAAATAAGGGAGTGTTATCGCTACGTTAAGTTACTTTAACACATGTCCCACATATTACATTCCGATTGCTAACGGGTTAAAAACCCATTTGTGCATCGGGGATTGCGTTAACTTGCGCGACATTACTGTACTTTGCACTCCCTATACTTAACATGGGGAGAGCAAAGAGTAATTAGCGTTAGGATTACAAAGTCCAAACGCTAATTACATCCTGCTGTGGTTAGCTAAAAAGTTATCCACAGCTTGAAGCTGGTGCCAAATGATTCTGCTTCTACAGAATCAGTCAGCACTAGCTGAAACCCCCTAAAAAAAAATCAGATTCCCACCTCTCATCCCGTGGAGCAAACGGTCAACTGATTCGCCACTTCTGGCCGCTGTAAGCAGAGTGAGACTGGGGACAAATAGTCCTTAGTCTCCCTCCTTAAATCACTCTGTGGCACTGCATGATCTCACGAGAGTGGGATCGTGCAGATCACGTGCCCTGGCAGCACAACCCTCCATGGAGTCCTATGGATTCCAAGAGGTGATACTCGTGGTGGCGCGTTAGTGCTCCTGCGAGTATCCAAGGCGGTAGCGCTGCATTACAGGGTACGTTACTGAATCAGTGTCTGCCCCATAATATGGTGCTAAAACGGAAATGCTAAGGGGAAGTCTGCAAGTTCATGTTTTCTCCGTTAGTGTCATCGTTTAGCGCCAGTCAGGGAATAGTGCCCTATGTCTTTTATTTCATATTGATGTAGCATGTTATAATTTCTATCCCTGAGAAGATAATGTCATATTTATCTTTTCTAAATCTGTTTGTCAGTCCATTAAGAAATGCCCCTGTTTGGCTCGAGTTACTCTTTCATAATGGTCAGTCCAAGACCTGCAGACATGGCCAAGAGTGCACATCCATCCAGATGGTGTTTATAGAATAGGTTTACTCCTTGGAACAGAATAAGTCATGCTTAATGTTTTAAATGTTATTTTGGAACTGGTATAAATATTTTCTGGAGGAGATGAGAACAGCACAGTTACATAGAAAAAAAAGACAAACCCTAGCGCTACTGTAAAAAAAGGTACACTGGTTTGACCTATGGTTTACTGGAGAGACAGAATGACCAAAACGTTTCAGGGTAGAACCTCTTTCTGAATGCAAAGAGATAACAGCCAACCGATAACATGTATGTAAACTAGTGGCATCATGCTGTAGCAGTGGAAGGACACCAAAGAAGTAATTGTTCTCCAAGTCCTTTAGTTTGTGGAGACAGGAAGTGGCAGATTCTGTGCTCTCGTGAACTAGCAAACCGGAGGGTAATGATAGAATTTGTTAATTATCTTTTGTTCATTAAGCGGTTTTGAAGATGCAGAGACCAGTTTACTAGAATTCTACTTACGCAAAATTATCATAAACCAATTCAGTCCCATTCATTAGAAAATACCATTCCTAGGTGGTCACTCCTGCTGAGAAGTCTTCATTGTGTTCCTTCAGCTTGATCTCCAGCTCCCTGACATTGGGCTACTTTGGGTTATTTTGCTCACAATAAATATAAACTGTTATAATGGTTATAACATCAAGATATTATATTGTATTACTAAGCAATGGATGTCTTTGTAAATGTCTTATATGCTTAAACTAATTGTACGACTGTCTTCTCTCCATTTGAATTAGCCATGGGAGAAAGAACTTTAACCTTTTGCGTTCATGTGGTTATAATATACATTATATAATTAGTGTAGGGTTTGACCTGTCACAATAACTATATTAATTAGTGGGAACTATGGACTTTGATACTCGGATGTGAGAAATCTGTAAATATAAGTAGTTTAGTGGAGTTTTAAAATATTAATGATTTTTCCCCTAATTTCCAATTACACTGCTGAGCAGACCGGACCATTAAAAGTGAAGTATGAACAAATCAATAGCCTAGTAAAGTGTTTTTCTCACCAGCCACTTTAACAAGCAAGTAGATATAGGTAATTCTGGTAGAGAATGCAGGGAGGTGGGTGTCAAATATAAAACGCTACATAACTCATTGGGAGTTTGTTTACATTTCAGCTATTTACTAAAATCTATCATGCTGTTCCTTTTAATTATTCAAATGTCTTCCATAAAAACTGCGCAAATACTCTATTGATGTATCCTGCAGCAAGAAAAATAATGTAATATGAAGTGTTGGGATTATATACTGAACTTGAAGCAAATAATGAGGAGATAGGAGGAAAGGCAGCAATACTACCAGACACTTTCAATATGAACAGAGAAAAATATATTTATTAACATTAATAATCGTTTTTCCAAAGTTTTATGGTTAAAAATCAGTCTTTTCTCCCCATGTTTCTTAACCACAAGATTAAAACCAGGGACAGGTGAAGTGATTAACATTGATATCATTACAATGGCATCTGTCAAGGAGTGGGAAATATTAGGCAGCAAGTGAACAGTCATTTCTTGAATTTCATGTAATGGAAGCAGGAAAAATTGGCAACCTAAAAGATCTGAGTGACTTCAACAAGGGCCGAAGGTCATGGGTGCCCAAGACTCTTTGAATGTGGGGTAGATATGTGCACTCTGTTTTGTTCCGAATCGCAATTTGGATGAAATTTACCGATATGTATTTCGGAAGCACTTCCAAAATAATGAATCCTTTCCATCGGAAATGGAACGAAAACGAAATGCAACGAAATGGAATATTACTGTCACGATTCCCCCTGATATCTATGAAGCTGATCCCTATACTCAGCACGTCTATCCTAACCCTCCGATCCTTTGAATGGTCGTCAATGCGTCTACCTATTGCCAAAACCAATAAACACAGCGGGGTGAAAGCCTGACACTCAGGATTAACAGTAACCAGACAGGACAGGTCCAAAAAGGCAGGACAGGAGAGACGTAAGACAGGACAATGGGACAGCAGAAGCCTAAGACAGGGCAGGGGGACATGAGAGTAGGGATGAGCCGAACACCCCCGAGTTCGGTTCGCATTCGAACTCGAACTTTCCAAATGTTCGAATTCGAACTTGAACTCGAACTCAATACAAGTCAATGGGACTGAAAATTCGATTTTTAGAGTGCCCTCCAAGAGGGCATATATGCTAGATATTTGCCATAAAATGTGTTTGGGGGTCCAGGTAGTGCCCTGGGGGACAGGAAACAAGGACAAAAAGTAAAAAATATAACGTTTTTAAAGGGACAGTGAGTTTTCCATGAAATAAGGAAAGCAGCAGGAAATGCTAGCAGAATGCTTGGTTGTGTAGGGAGAGGTATTAGCAGTAGGAAAAGGGAAGTGCTCATGCCACTGTACAGAGCACTGGTGAGACCTCACTTGGAGTACTGTGTGCAGTACTGGAGACCGTATCTCCAGAAGGATATAGACATCTTAGAAAGAGTTAGGGCTACTAAAATGGTGTACGGCTTGAAGGAGAAAAGTTACCAGGAAAGGCTTAATGATCTTAAGATGTACAGCTTGGAAAAAAGACGAGACAGAGGAGATATGATAGAAACATTTAAATACGTAAAGGGAATCCACAAGGTAGAGGAAGGGAGTATATTTAAAAGGAAACAAAGTAGCAAAACAAGAGGACATAGTCTTAGATTAGAGGGGCAAAGGTTTAAAAGTAACATCAGGAAGCATTATTTTACTGAGAGGGTTGTGGATACATGGAACAGTCTTCCAGTATAAGTGGTAGAGGCCAAAACAGTAATTGAATTTAAGCAAGCATGGGATAGGCATAAGGCTATCCTAAACAAAAGATAAATCCAGGTAAAGTATCCATGTAATTGAGCAGACTAGATGGGCCGAAAGGTTCTTATCTGCCGACATTTTTCTATGTTTCTATGTTCTATGTTTCTATAAGGGTTAAAAATAAAAACGAAAAATTCCTTCAAATATCGTGCCTAGGAGGTCCCCATAACCTGCCCGTGAAGTGGCGGATTTTTCAGATGTATAGAAATATGTAAAAACCAAAAAATGACATTTCAAATGACAGTAAATGGTTTTCCTTTAATCTATCCATAAACAACTGCTTGGGGCGGCAGTCTGTATGAAAAGAGGAGACATTTTCGGACACGCAGAAAAAGTTTAGTGATTTTTTGGCTAAATTATTGTGAAACTTATGCAGGCTTTGGATGAAAGTAACAATAGGTGCTTTAAAATTGGGCCTTTAGCGTCGGCAACAGTGCCGTCACACAGTAACCCATCTGAGGATATGAATCTGATACAGGCGTCAGTGGCAGTGCACCCAAATATTGTGCCTTTGGTGCCAGGCCAGCAAGTGCCATCATACAGTAACCCCTCTGTAGTATTGTGGAAGAGTGCAGGGGTGGACCTTGCGGTCCTATATTAAGAAGATATGAATCTGGTAATGGGCGTCAGTGCACCCAGATATTGTGCATTTGGTGCCAGACTGCCAGGCCAGCAAGTACCATCATACAGTAACCCCTCTGTAGTATTGTGGAAGAATGCAGGGGTGGACCATGCAGTCCTATATTAAAAAGATATGAATCTGGTAAAGGTGTCAGTGCACCCAAATATTGTGCCTTTGGTGCCAGGCCAGCAAGTGCCATCATACAGTAACCCCTCTGTGGTATTGTGGAAGAGTGCAGGGGTGGACCATGCGGTCAGGGCCGGTGCTAGACTATTTTGCGCATTAGGCAAGACCAGCTACTTGCACCCCCCCAAAAAAAAAACACGTCACAACATGAAACTGCTAAATTTCTTTTTATTTAAGAATAAAGTTTGAAAAGCACCAATAGTAAAGGTAAAATAAATGTAAATAAACTGTATTAAACCATTTTAAATCAACTCTATTAAACAAATATAAATTAATGAAAAAAAAAAAGAGTTGTCACGTAAGTTTAAATTTCAGACACATCAAAATTTCACTTTGCGTGCCTTATCCTTTGCAAATTTTCATCTTGCATATATATATGTATTGCCCAGGCCAGCTCACATCATGCTCACAGACAGTCACAGATGCGCCATCATGCGCATATATATTGCCCAGGCCAGCTAACATCATGCGTATATATATTGCCAAGGCCAGCTCACATCATGCGTATATATATATTGCCCAGGCCAGCTCACATCATGCTCACAGACAGTCACAGATGCGCCATTATGCGTATATATATTGCCCAGGCCAGCTCACATCATGCGTATATATATAGCCCAGGCCAGCTCACATCATGCGTATATATATATTACCCAGGCCAATCCCCTGGTGGAGATAGGGGGTTCATTTGAACCCCGATATCTCCAGGCATCTAGGGGGTCATGGGGGGTGTTAATCGAAAGGCCTGAGCATGGCCTTTCGAATGATACCCAACATGACCAGGTATAAAGTAAAAAAAAATAAAAAAAAAAATAAAAACATGTATTTTTTTGTGTGTTATTTTTATTAATGCAGCAATATTGTTCACATTTCAATTATATTGTGAACAATGATGCACTAATGATTTTTTTCTATGGGTGTGTTTGCTATAAATCACGTAATTCCCCCCACAAAATGTAAGAAGTCCCCATTTCTAATTTTTGTAGAAGCGCACCCTATAGAAAACATAACCGCAAACGCTCATGTGCTAAAATGTGAAGAAAAAACACTTTACACACTGCAGATGATTAAAAATTCTATTTTTACTGCATTTTTTGTCATAATATACAGGCAGGACATGACGTATACATAAAAAATGATATATTTTGAATCTGCGGAGTCTGCCGGAAAGAACGATATCTAATATGTCTGGGTCATTTTATAAAATGTGGCTTCAAATCGCGTTTAAACATGATGAGCGAAAGCGGTAAAAATGAGCTGAGCACACAGCAGTGAAATGCAGCATATTAGAGGAACATTTAGGAGAGAAATTAACACTTCTCAGAAGCAGACACCACACCCTCAGTATAGTCTACATACATACAATGTATCAAATTCATTGCACCAGACTAAAAACACCTGTTGTTTACCGTTTGAAAACACAGGTCATTTAGAGGTGAGAATCTTTGCACGTACACATTAGTTTTTAATTCAATATCTAATAAACCGTTGCTTATAATATTCTGCAGTAAAGAGTCTCTTTATTTCTAGATTTTTTAAGCATTTTTTATACTTTTTTCAAACAAAAATTTTTTTTGCGAACTCTAACCGAACACGCCAAAAAGAGTTCGAAGTTTGCGAACTTGCGAACGGCCAAAGTTCGAATCGAACTCCGAACTGATTGAACCGAACAGCTCATCAGGAGAGGCCTAAGACATGATGGGGGAATAGGATAAGAAGAAACACGGCTTTCCCTGTGTACTTACAGCAGCTGAATTCTTCCGTCCATGCTGGAGCTCACAAGTCCTCCCCTGTGCTTCCAAGAATAAGGCGTGCTCTGTATCAATAAGGAAGCTCCGGTCACATTACTCAGACTGGGTGTCTTGCGGTGATGTTAAAGTGACAGTGCAGGTGTTGGGTTACTGTGAGAAACCTCTGCAGTCACTGCCAAAAGATGTTCAGTACAGGCAGCATTATCTGCTGCCTGCCACTCAACGTTGCAGGACCCCTTGTGGAGTCTCAGCAGCTGTTTTCTTTTCCCCTGGGCATCAGGTGAAGGAACTGGATGAAGCCAGCACACAGGGAGGCTGTGTGTCTGTGCAGACAGACAGGTGTTTTGAACCTGAAAGCCTGCACTCTCACTCTGCAGGAGTCAGCCTGATGTAGAAGGACCCTTATGGCTTCCTCCCAACTTCTGGACTCCAGCCACCCGTGATGTAAATTAGAAAAAAAGCTGTGTGATTAGGGTGTGCCCAGACACACCTGGAACACCCACCAATTCACGCCTATGCCAGGAAGGATTCATCGAGATTTATCTAATTTTCAAGTATGTCCTGCATATTCTGGAACCCTCTAATGAACATCATAAACACATATCCTGGCCCACTGTCACACACATTCATGCGCACACATACGCACACACATACAGCCACACATCCACATATAGTCACACACACATCCACATACAGTCACACACCTATATACAGTCACACACACACACACACAGACACACACACCCCTGGTCCAGGACTCTGGGAAGCAATTGTGTCTTCTCTGCAGATAGCAGCTGGCTGCAAACCCACCTCCAGCTGCTTCCCCAGCAGCACAATGAGGCCCTGGCCTGGTCTGATCGAGGGCTGGTTGGACACTGGGCTTGGTTGAAGCCCCGCTCTGGCCTGCTGGAGGGCGGGCTCCTGCCTGCTGGAGTGGCGGGCCACAGCCTGTTGGAGGGGCGTGCTTTGTTAAGGTCCGGAATGGGTGCTCCATACCGCGACCTTTGACCAGGCTACAAAATGCTGCCCCTGACAAAGGGCCGCCTGGAGCGGCTGCACCACCTGGCTCCATGGACAAGCTGGGCCTGTATAAACCTTAAAGCTCTTCCATCTAAATCAGAAACCTAAATCTATGACCCAATGTTGTCTTTTTGTAATCCCTTAATTCAATTCTCTCATATCACATATTTTGTAACCCAATCACCACACCCTCGCCCCCAATTACCCTCTTTCACACATTTTTATTTTGCTTTTATGAGATCTCTCTTGTTTTACAAACCTTTCCTATGGAAGGGGGACTTTGTTCCCTGACAGTCTTCCAGTGGTTCATGCCGAAGATGAAAACACTGAATTTGGAATTACCAGGTTTAATCCAGACAAATTGTCACATCATTGATGGAATGTCACATTGATATAGAGGCCCAACATGCAGAGTACAAATTATGCACAGAGAAACCCTAATCTGAGAACTGGTCCTGGTAATGGCTGGGTTACTATACTAAATTGGAGGTTAGTCAGACAAGCCGTGGTCCAGATATCAAACGTACACAATAACCATGGAATGGAGCCAAGGTCCAAAACAAGATAAGCATGGGAAGTACAAGAGCAAACCAGGGTCTGGTACAAGGTAGGGACCATAGAGAACATTCAACACGCTGTGCATGACAGGTCAATGAGACAACTGAAAAACCAGAGATAAATACCCCAAGGTTAACTGCTGTGGGTTGGCTGTGCTAGTTTAAGTCAGATGCTGAGATTTAAATATACAAGGTAGAAGAGGGCGCACAGCAACAAGAACAGTAGCAATCCAAGCAGACTGACACCAAGAAGGAAGTCGGGCATGGGCAAGAGAACCTAAGACCACAGTATCAACAGGTAATTCATTAGGAGCAGGTATGGCATAGAAAGGGTGTGTACAGCAATCAAATTATCTTCTGCAAGCATTTAAGTGTATATATTTAGATCTGAATAGAGCACAGTAAATAGGAAATTTCAGATACCAAAGTACCCCATAACATAAACACTTAGGGCTAAATTTCAATCCTCCCGTTAAAATGGGGGTGTTAGGGAGAAAAAACTGTGCCCACAGTTTTCTCTCTACCACCCGCGTTTTAACGGGCGATTAGAATGCAGGCGCTTAAAAAGCTGCCTGCATTGTTAGCGGGCGCTACGCCCCAGGATGCTCACGGCAGTACTAAGCGCCGCCGTGAGCATCCACTCAATGGAGTCCATAGGGCTCCATTGAGTTTCCCCCTGCCAGTTACATGACCTGCCGGATCTCGCCTCAGGAGATCCGGCAGGTCGGCGAAGTGATCTGCAGGATGAGACTGGGGGACTTTTTCACGATACCATCACAACGCATGCGCAAAATGGCACCGTCCATCGCAGAACGAGAAACAGATGGTGAAGGCATGGAACGCACGCTGATTAACGGTTCTGGACATGTGGGGACAATTAAATTTTTCTAAGGAGGACTATATACAGTCAGGTCCAGAAATATTGGGACATCGACACAATTCTAACATCTTTGGCTCTATACACCACCACAATGGAGTTGGAACGAAACAACCACAATGTGCTTTAACTGCAGACTGTCAGCTTTAATTTGAGGGTATGTACATCCAACTCAGGTGAACGGTGTAGGACTTACAGCAGTTTGCAGATGTGCCTCCCACTTGGTGTGTGGACCTGTTCCTGCTTGTGATTTTGGAATTTCTGTGGACTTTAACCATTCTCTTCCATTTTGAAACTTATTGGATATTCAGTGTGCTGAACCTTTTGCTCTGGACTTTGACCTACTTTTGTCAGCCGCCTGCCACGACTTTACACTTTAACCTGACCACAATTCTCCAAGTTCTTGAAAATCCTATTGTTTCTGTTATTTCAACCTCCCTGTTTTTGCCTTATCCCTGTCTGCCCAGTACTCTGTATTGTTTAATATTGTATCTATTTGCTTTATGCCTTGCTAGTTCTTGTGTCTTTAGCTTTCTTAGTTATTGTTTCCTGCATTTTAGTCGTCTTGCTATTTATCCTCCTTTTATTTGTATTTTTTTTCTCTTTATACTTTAGATCTTGTTTCTCTTTTGTCCTTTATTTCTGTGTCAGTTATTTTCCTGTTTTGCTCCTGTTTAGTATTTCCACTTCTGCCCTGATTCTTAGTCTCTCTTTCTATTCTTGCCTCTTTGGTTTATTCCTTCCAGTCTTGCTTCTTAGTTAACCCCTTCTTGTCTGGTCTCTTAGTTAACCTCCTTCTTGTCTGTTCTCTTAGCAGCAAGAGAAGGAGTTAGCTAAGTTGTTTTCCTTATAGTCTTGCTTCTTGGTTAACCCTTTCTTGTCTGTTCTCTTAGTTAACTTCTTCTCTGTGATGCCTAGTTGTTTCCTTCTTGTCTCGCCTCCCTTGGTTAGCTCCTTTCTGTCTAGTCTTTGTGTAGTAAGTTCCCTTCTGTCTAGTCATTCCTTGTTAGCCATATTCAGCCTCATCTCTTATTCTGCTTTGTCTATTTTGTTTATTAGCCTTGTGTTTCTAAATAAATATCAGTTTTCCTGGAATCTGCCTGACCTCATCTTTATCAGCGCACATTAGACTCGTTCCTGCTCGCATCCACATGTCGAGCCTGACAATAGCCCAAATAGTTGGATGTATCTTATTGAGAAAAAAAACAATCTTAGATCCACGCAAACAAGGCAGCAAGGTGATATAAGGGTCGTGCTCAATGAAGCGAAAGACATTTGTGAGAAAAAGAACTATCATGGATAATAGGGACAACTATAAAATACAAATGTGAAAAAATACTAAACAAATCAACAAACTGTTTTATCGCATAAAACGCCACAGTGTTGATTTTGATACAAAGTAACCCAGCCCTTATATAAGATTGTACACACATTATTATTATTATTGTCATCATTTATATAGCGCAAACAGTTTCCGCAGGGCTTTACAATAACCAAAGGGAACGAAACATAGAAAAAAAAATGTCGGCAGATAAGAACCTTTCGGCCCATCTAGTCTGCCCAATTACATGGATACTTTACCTGGATTTATCTTTTGTTTAGGATAGCCTTATGCCTATCCCATGCTTGCTTAAATTCAATTACTGTTTTGGCCTCTACCACTTCTACTGGAAGACTGTTCCATGTATCCACCACCCTCTCAGTAAAATAATGCTTCCTGATGTTACTTTTAAACCTTTGCCCCTCTAATCTAAGACTATGTCCTCTTGTTTTGCTATTTTGTTTCCTTTTAAATATACTCCCTTCCTCTACCTTGTGGATTCCCTTTACGTATTTAAATGTTTCTATCATATCTCCTCTGTCTCGTCTTTTTTCCAAGCTGTACATGTTAAGATCATTAAGCCTTTCCTGGTAACTTTTCTCCTTCAAGCCGTACACCATTTTAGTAGCCCTTCTCTGAACTCTCTCTAAGAGGTCTATATCCTTCTGGAGATACGGTCTCCAGTACTGCACACAGTACTCCAAGTGAGGTCTCACCAGTGCTCTGTACAGTGGCATGAGCACTTCCCTTTTCCTACTGCTAATACCTCTCCCTACACAACCAAGCATTCTGAGATACAGATAAACGGACATATGATGGAAACAAGAGATGTAGAGGGCCCTGCTCATAGGAGTTTACAGTCTAGAGGGATTGGGGTTGAGGAAGACAAGAGCAATTTTACTGGGATGGCAGGATCATTAGTGCCTGTGGTTTGGGTATGGTGGGGCCATAGAAGCAGCTTTAATCATGTGTGAGTAGGTGAGCAGAGGGATGAGTTGCATCGGTGATGTGGTACGTTAATGTGAAGAGATGGGTTTTGAGGGATTTCTTGAAGGCCTGAAGGTCAGGGGAGAGTTTGATAGGACGAGGCAAGTCATTCCACAGGACTGGTGCTGCCCTTGAGAAGTCTTGGAGGCGAGAGTTGGCTGTGCGTGTGTAGACAGATGACAGGTGGAGATGACCTGCTGAACGGAGTTGTCTAGACGGGACGTGCTTGCTGAGTAACAAAGACATGTAGGGGGGGTTGAGTTATTGAGCGATTTTAACATGAGCATCAGTATTTTAAACTGTATCCTGGAACGTACAGGAAGCCAATGGAGGGACTGGCATAGCGGGGAGGTACTCGAGGTGCATTTGAGAATGATAAGCCTGGCGCCTCCTGCATTCATTACAGATTGCAAAGGGGCAATACGGGAGTTGGGGAGGCCAATAAAGGAGCGAGTTGCAGTATTCAAGCTGTGAAATGACAAGAGCATGAACCAGCACCTTTGCGGTATCTGGTGTCAGGAAGGGGCAGACACGGGCAATGTTTTTGAGTGGAAAGTAACATGGAACATTAATTACTTACAAGTCAAATAATCACACACAATCAACTTTTATGTTCTTTATCATGAACTATGTAAAAATGTTACAATATCAGGACCAACCTAAAAGTGGGCAAGAAGGACCAATTCATCAGCCAAGGACGTCTTTTCTGAAAGCAATCTTGTTATTTTTTTTATTCTGCTTTATAGCTTTATTTTACTGGTTTTATTTCACTGCAAACATATTTCCTTCAAGGAAACAATATCATAATGCATTCAAAAGCTATATTGGAAATAAAAAGTTCTATAGCTGTACATTAAAATGTACATTTGTAATTAAATTTTCTTTTTTCTCCCGGTATCAGTCTTACAGTTATATCTCCCTCCATGCAGTGATATTAAATGCAGCTAGGTGGTGCTGCTGTGTCAGAAATTCATTAGGAGCCAAGACATTTGTCAGAGAGAGGTAATAGACCTGTGAAGAAATGGAAGATCAGCACATTCACACTGCTCAATCTGAAGAACATAGTAACACATCAATACTATTTGCAGAATTTTGCATTTCAGTTTTTGAATTATAGTTCATATGTTCTGCAAAATATTTCTATTAGAAGATTGGCATAATGATTTGTACATTAACACATTTTACTATGAATAAAAATCTATTTTCACACCGTCTTAGTTTTGCTCACTCTCACAAGTCTAAGTGATTTACTTCTCATACCAAGCCTTTCTATTTTCTAATTTTGTTATATAATCAAAATCTGAACCGACTGCGTTGAGTTTTATATTATATGTACATTTCATCGATATCCAATGAGAATATTTAGCAAAAAGGAACACTTTATGGGGGGACTGATGGCTCGTTGCGAAAGGATTTCATTTTCTATGTAAATCATACTGAAGTATCTAAAAGCAAGGCCTTGCATTTACCACAAATTACCTAAATCATAATCCTAAAAGCAATGCAAATTAGAAATTAGACCATAGAGCATCACTTCTTCTATGCTCCATTGCTTCTTTCCCTTACACAGAAATCAATCTCTCCGTTAGAGCTCAATTCTGTTGATGCCACATAATCTACTCATATGCATTATGTATTTTATCCCATTCTCATTGTGAATCTTTTTTCACACTATCAGGGTTATTCAAAGAGATCCGAATGGCTGCTGAAAGGGAACAGAATGCTGAAAATCAGCGTTCGGTTACCTTTCCTGGCCATTCGGCTATCCAGAGAGCAGGCAATTCGCCAAATCTTGGCGAATTGCCTGCACATACGGTGCCTGTTCGAGGGCAGTGAAATCCCCATAGAGAAGCAATGCTTCGGCTATTCAGAGAACAAAAACCAGCAGTAAATGCCCTGCCATTCGGTGGTTTGATTCGGCAGGTTTATTCAGGTGAATCCCATAGGCTTCAATGTTAAAAATATTCCCATTTTAATCCAATATCTAATAAAGCGTTAATTATAATATTCTGCAGTAAATAGTATCTTTATTTATAGATTTTTTAGGATATTTTAAGCATTTTTCGCGATTTTGTTTTTTAAAAAGAAAATCAGTTTTTTTTTTAACTTGTTTTTAAACTTTACTTATTTTTTCTGTAACAGCCCTTTTTATTATCATTCATTGGACCTCATATGTAAATTTCAGACATTTTCGCACAGTAGTTTCTTTGCAAACAGCGTTTCACTTTTCAAACATTCAAGCAAACTGTTTGTCTAATTTATTCACTCCATTCGTCTGTGGTGTCGGCTCTTTCCGGCGGCTGCGCTGCGTGTGATCAGCTCCTGCTCGGGTTTTTCCAGCGTTTTCGGCGGGGTTAATCCAGATGTTTTTGTGGGTTTCGTTGTGCGTTCGCCCTCGTTTTGCAGTAAGTTTTCGGCGGGTTTGCGGCAACCTTTCCCTGCAGTTCGGGGACCCAGCGGTGCTTGCTGAATACACCGCAGGGTCGCCGAAATGGGATCGTCAAATCGAACCGAATTGAAGAGAACGAAAAGTCACCAAACGTGCGGTGGCTTTTTGATTCTCTTTGCATAACCCTGTATGTTTTTAAATATTCAGTGAGGACTGTGTTCCCGGTTTGTATATTGTTATTTTATAGAACCGAGATTTTATGAAAATTCTTTTGTATTTAGATAACATGTTGATGGCTTTTGTAGCTGTATTGTGTTATAACACCAATTGACAAGTCAATAAAGTTAACGAAACTGTACTGAAATAGTTAACGAAAAACCTCTATTGTATGTATCCAACATCAAGGTCCTAATATCATGGTTTTCCACATGCTGAGATTTAATGGGTTTTCTCTGTTGATATTCTCTCTCCTTTACTTGGCTTTTCACATGCAATTATTTTACATGTTAACATTTCAATGCTCATAATCAGATCTACTGAAACGGAGGGTCCCAAATATATAAAATTAATTTATGTAAAATGTGTTCTTGATTGAATATACACCCACTTCTTTATTTTTACTATAGAAGTCTAACAGTGTGCAGACAGACATTGGTCCTGCTTGGGTCCTAGAATACATTATTTAAACTTACAAGTTATTTTGTACTGGTGAATAAGGGGAATCTCCTTGGGAAGCCTACTTGGTTTTGTATGAGTAATCTAAACACCCCTTATGAGCCTTTACTTATTTTTATATTGGGTTTTTTTACGTGAAGAAATTCCAGCTTAAGTTTTTGACTTAAAAAATAAATAAAAAAGGATTTGGGCAGCACATCAAGAACGTGCATTGATTTTAGACGTGCTTCTGCTAACATAGCGTAACTTCATATGAATTTACAAGGGAGCAAGATGCAAACAGAAAAGGGGTTATTGAGAAAACACCAGTGTATGTTGGAAACCTCTAGAGTAAATCGTCCGGTATTGCAGCTCCAAACAACTGCCAGCATTTCACAAAACTAAAATTCAAAGAGAAACAGGGGAAGATTCTCATTTAAATGTCCTGCACTTTGCATCCTGCTGAGACTGGCACCACCAGACTACTTCAGGATGCTAAACGAATAAGAGTCAAATGTATATGTATATATAACAATAAATGTTATGAAAATTAATTACACCAGTTTAATATAGAAAATAAAAATATAAAAAGAAAACTTACTTTATTGGCACAGAACTGGTGTGAGTTCTTCAGCCTGCAAGGGGCTCTGGCAAGACTTACTACAAAATAAGCACAGGGCTAATTCATTTTCATCAAAATATATCACCAAAATTTGGCGAACTGACAGACTTTTGAATAGCCAAATGGCCCTGAAATTGCACCGTACAGGGAAATTCACCTTTCGGTGCAATTTCAGGGCCAGTTTGGCTGTCTCTGAATATCCCTCTTAGAGAAGAGTAAAAATGTAATTAAAAAGGGGGCTCCATCTCCTGCTACACACCTGGTATATGAATATTATATAAATCATTTTCATGATTTTCACTTTCTGGAGACATCTCACATGACCCTGATGTGATGTATGGAACTGGCCCTTTTCATTTCCTTAGAATGGCTCAATGGAGTCTAGTTATCTCTTGGTTTATTCCAAAGTAAATATCCTCAGCAATTCCAAATATATAGCAGGAACTCTGTGTATTCATCTATGTGTTTATATTCATCTGGCCCAACACCCTTCCATAACCCCTGAACACCTCTACGATAACAAACACCTCAACAAACAAGGGGTGAGTCACCTGGCAAGAGAATTTAAAGACATTGTACTGAACAGATCCCATATCCCCAAACCTGGCACAAACCAAACCCAAACTAACACAACAACAACCACCACAAGACGACCTCAAACCGCACCGGACCAATACAAGAACACCACATTTAAACCAAGAACAGGACAAAACAGATGGCAGGAATGGCGGAAACCACCCGCCCCAAGATGGACATCAAGACCTCCACAGAACAGAGACTTGGAGGAGATACGGACCCTCCTCAGCACACTATACAACAAATTAATGTGAATTGATCTCATAATGAACTACAATGACAACCATCCACAACCTGGTTGTCCCATGTAATTTTGCTCATTACAAGGTATAACAACATAAAATGACATCACTAACAATCAGTAGCTGGAACATTCAGGGTCTGAATGCTTCAGCCTTTGGATCCAAAGTAAATGATCCAGACTTCAAACATAGACTGCACAACGTGGACATACAAATCCTGCTGGAAACATGGAGCCGGGCACAGGATGACACACAAACACCTGTGGGCTACAGAGAATTTTCCGTGCCCGCCCAGAAGTATAAAAGCATCAAACAGGGTCGCCATTCAGGAGGAATATTAATCTGGTATAAGGAGGAGCTACACGAGAACATCAAAGCAATCAAGAAAGGAGACAGCCACATCTGGATAAAAATAAGTAGCTCCATACTCACCTCTCAGTCAGACATCTTCCTATGTGCAGCTTACATTGCACCACCAGAGTCTCCATACTCCAAAACAGACACCTATGAGGTGGTACAGAGTGAGGCCTCCCACTTCCAGTCCCTAGGACACGTGCTTCTCTATGGAGACCTCAACGCCAGGACAGGAAGAGAAAAGGACTATGTGACCTCAGATGGGAACACATACATTTTGGGAGCCGCAAACTACTGTCAGGAGTCAATACAGGTCCAAAGAAACAGCTATGACAATACAACCAACAAGAGTGGAAGAAAATTGCTGAATTTGTGTCGGAGTCTCGGGCTTTACATCCTTAATGGCCGCACCAAGGGAGACTCTCTGGGAAGGTATACATTAAGCTCCCATGTAGGAAACAGTGTGGTCGACTATGCAATCACGGATATGAACTCCACTCACATCAACGCCTTCACCGTCACCCCACAAACACACCTGTCAGACCACAGCCAACTACTGCTTTATATTAAATCCTCAAACAAACCATCCTCAAAACCCCATCAGAGCGGACTGTACAACCTCCAACCATCGTTCAAATGGACCAGACACTCTACCATAGCCTACAGAGAGGTCATCAACAGACCCGACATCAAAGATCAGCTAACAGTCTTTCAAAACCATACCTATGTACTAAGTCCCCAGGGGGTGAACCAAGCAGCAAAGGACCTCCACAGCATACTACACACCATCGCAGAGACCTCCAACATTAAAAAAGTCAACTTCAAGAAATCATCCAATAAACAACCCAATAAATGGTTTGACAAAGAATGCAGAACACTAAGAAACAAACTACGTACAGTCTCAAATAAAAAAACACAGAGACCCCGACAACATTGACCTGAGGATCACACATGGTGTCCTGCAGAAAAACTATAAAAAATCCTCAAAAAGAAAAAACAAAACCTCATCTCCCAAAACCTTCAACAACTGGAAGAGGCTCTTCAGGATAACTCTTTCTGGGAAACCTGGAGTCAAATCGGCTCAGGATCCAAGAAAAAACACCTCCACATCCAAAATGGCAACATCTGGCTCAACTACTTCAAGAGTCTGTACAAAGACATTCCAAAGAGGAGCTAACTGGGGAACAGGAACACATCATCAGAAGACTACATGAACTGGAGGAAAAAAATCAAGGATTTCCAAAACCCGTTAGATACACCATTACACCCCAAGAAGTAGCAGAAAAAATTCAAGATCTGCGAAGTAAAAAAGTCAGCGGGATGGATGGAATTCTTCCAGAGATGATTAAACACGGCTCTCCAGAAGTACACACCGCAATATGTAAAGTTTTCAACCTGGTCCTGAGCGTTGGATTCTACCCTCAAGTATGGAACCAAGGCCTCATAACACCCATCCATAAGAGTGGAGACCAATATGATCCAGCCAACTACAGAGGGATATGTGTCAGCAGCACACTGGGAAAACTGTTCAATAGCATCCAGAACAAAAGAATCCTCAGCTTCCTGACACAGCATAACGTCCTCAACAGAAGCCAAGCAGGGTTCATGCCAAACCATCGCACTACAGATCACATCTACACCCTGCACAGTCTCATCAAGGACCATGTCCACAATACAAAACATGGGAAAATATTTGCTTGCTTTGTGGACTTTAAGAAGGCCTTTGACTCAGTGTGGCACCCAGGCCTTTTCCTCAAACTACTGGAGAGTGGAATAGGAGGGAAAACATATGACGTCATCAAGAGCTCATATAATGAGAACTTCTGCAGCATAAAGGTGAATGGGAAGAGAACAGAGTACTTCCGGCAGGCTCGTGGAGTCAGACACGGCTGCAGCCTAAGTCCAACCCTCTTTAACATCTACATCAATGGACTGGCTGAAGCTCTAGAATCCTCCTCAGCACCAGGACTAACTCTACATGACACCGAGGTGAAGTTCCTGTTGTATGCAGATGACCTCCTATTACTGTCACCAACAGAGAGAGGTCTACAAGACAGCCTGGAAGTGCTGGAAAAATACAGTGCGGCATGGGCACTACCCATCAACCAAAAGAAAACAAAGGTCATGGTTTTCCAAAGGAAGAACGCAAAAACCAAGAGTTCCTGTTTCACACTTAATGACTGCACTCTTGATGAAGCCAACAGCTACACATACCTCGGCCTAGAAACAAACCGATCAGGAAGTTTCAAACCAGCCATAGAGGCCCTAAGAGACAAGGCGCGTAGAACCTTCTATGCCATCAGGAGAAACCTCTACAAACTAAAACCGCCTGTAAGAGTCTGGCTTAAAATCTTTGATAGCGTCATCACTCCAATCCTCCTTTATGGCAGTGAAGTATGGGGCCCCATCACCTACCCTGACCAACCCAAATGGGACACCAGCCCAACAGAAATATTCCATCTGGAATTCTGCAAGCACCTCCTCCAAGTCCATCGGAGCACCTCTAACAATGCTTGCCGGGCCGAGCTGGGCAGACTCCCCTTACTTCTTGCAGTACAGAAGAGGGCACTATCATACTGGGACCATCTAAACATCAGCAGCCTCAACTCATACCACCATAAAGCCCTACTGGCCAACAAGGACCATCCAAAACCATGTGGGCTGCAACAACTCATATCCACCCTGATCATCCAAAGCCCCCATGAAGCAACCTGACAAAATATCAAATAAAGGCCCTAATTAACGATTCCAGGGAAAACTATATCAGAGAATGGAGACATGATATAGCAAACTCCAAGAAACTCACCATTTACCAATCCTTACAGAGGGAATACAAACTGGCCCCATACCTGGAGGTACTACAAGACCCCAAGGACAGACAGATCCTGAGCCGGTACAGACTGAGCGCCCACAGCCTGGAAATTGAATCAGGGCGGCATAGACAGACCTACAAGCCCAGGGAGAATAGACTGTGCCAGCATTGTGACCAGGAGGCCCTGGAAGAGGAGGTCCACTTCCTCCTACAGTGCCCCAAGTACTCAGCACTGAGGGAAACTCACTTCCAGAGACTCTCCGCTCTCATCCCGGACTTCACCTCTATAGAAGAGACGAGGAAACTCCACATCATACTGGGAGAAGAGGAGCCGGCGGTGAAAATATCTGCCCAATACGTTGCAGAATGTCACAGACTGAGAGGAACATGATAGATCCTGGATTTATAAATCCCCAACACGGACTCGCCCCCATCCCCCTTCACATTATCCCTTACCCCTGATAATGTCCATGGACTTGCCCATCCCCCCATATATATGCCCACTACCCCCCCTCCTCCCCATATGCTTTGGCAATGCTAAAATGTATTTGGTCCTGCCAATAAAGCTTATTTTGATTTGATTTGATTTGATATGGGTTAATGGCAACTCATAGGGCACAGATTATATCCCAGCATGAGTTAATGACAACTCACAGGGCAGAGATTATATCCCAGCATGAGTTAATGACAGCTCACAGGGCAGAGAGTATATCCCAGCAAGGGTTAACGAGCAGCTCAAAGGGCACACAGTTTATATCCCGGCATGGGTTAATAGACAACTCACAGGGCACAGATTGTATCCCAGCCATAGTTGTACTGCTTTGAAGTTAAGAAATGCTGTAACAGATCCATGAGTCAGTGACTCTGTGAGCTGCTCAGTGCAGTTCTTGGAGTTTGAATCACTGAATCATTTAACCAATGACTCAAAGAATGGTTGTAAAGGGATCTCTGAGTAATTGTACTGTTTACATTGTAACACATTGCAGGGCAAAGCCAGCAGAAGCAACTCACTCACTCTAGGATCAGATTACATTGGCAGTTAATGATTCACAGACTGAACTGTTACAAACGGATCAGTTCAGTGTGATGAGCCGAATCACTCCGTTCAGTGAAAAGATCCGGATCAAAAGAATGATTCGTTCATGAATTGGAACTCACTAATGCTTTGCGGTCTGTGCTTCATGGAAACAAAGATCGCATTGCTGCATCGATGGGCCAGCCCTGAAGAGTGACAGCTGGCTAATGCATCCCTCCCAGGCTGTTACCCACGGCAGCACGCCTCCAATGCCCCCCACCTTGGTACGCCACTGCTCTACCTTCACTTTTTGGCAGTGACTCTGCATTTTCGTTTCAGAGTCAGTAAGGTGGTCTAAAATAAACTCCTATTCCTGAGCCACCATTGTGGCATGTGTTAAGGGGGAGTGTGACAAAGTGTAAGGCTTCCTGGCTTCCCTAAAACTATGCTCCCCGCAGACATCCTCGCTGGATCCACAGGCCGTGTTCCCAACCCAGAGCGGATTCTGGATAGGTTACCACTGCTACTGTTGATACCTGTGAGCCCACCTCTCCTTTACTCCTAGGGAACTGGCTAATTCTGGCAAAACCTATGGGTGTATCATCTACAATGGCCACTGTCTCGTGTGATTGCACAGAGCCGATACAAGAACCCTTAGGTATTTGAGCATGTATGATAATTTTTTTTTCTTTTCATGGACACTAATGACGCTAAGGAAATGTTTTGTTTCCAGTGTCTGCAGTGAAAGGAGGCAATGGATTGTGTTTTCTTCCTCATTGTGGAATCAGTGGTTAATATATTGTTTGTGGCATTATGTGATTTTGATAACTTAAGATTACTTAACCCTTTCGCTGCTGATGTCATTTTTACCTGTTTCGCTCATCTTGTTTAAACATGTTTTGAAGGCTTATTTTAGTATATGACCCAGACATATTATATATCGTTCTTTCCGTCAGACTCGGTAGATTCATAATATGTCATTATTATATGTATACGTCATGACCTGTCTGTATATTATAACAAAAAATGCAATAAAATATGAATTTTCAATAATTTACAGCGTGTAAAGTGTTTTTTTTCCACATTTTAACATGCGAGCAATTGCGGTTATATTTTGTATGGGGTGCGCTTGTTAAAAAAATTAGAGATGGGGTCTCGTTACATTTTGTTTTGGGGAAAATTACACGATTTTTAACAAACGCACTGCATATAAAAATCGTTAGTGCAGCATCATTGTTCACATTATAATTGAAATGGGAACAATATTGCTGCATTAACAAACCGAAAAAAAAAGTGTTTATTTTTTTTTATAATTTTTTTAAAATATTTTTTTATTTTTATTTTATTTATTTATTTTTACAAACTTTTTTCACATTCGAGTTTGATATCGTTGGAACGGCCATGCTCTGGCCGATCCAACAATACCAAACGTTAACCCCTAGCTGCCACGGATCGGGAGATAGGGAGTTCATTGGAACTCCCTATCTCCACCGTTGGTGGCAGTTAGGGGTTAACTCCAGGACTGGCGTCATCGTGCTATGCATGATGAAGCCAGTCCTCAGGGGAAGTTCCCGGAGGCTTGGCCGACATCCAAGATGTCGGCCAGCTCCGGGAAAGGATCACGAACCGGCGCTTTTCAGCGCCGATTCGTGATCCAGCTCCCCAGGGGTTAATGCCAGGTACCATTTGGAAGGGCAGGCTGTGCCCTTCCAAATGGTGCCTGGGTTAACCCCCGCAACGCCGCCGATCGGGAGGGAGAGAGGTCCGAAGGACCTCCCCCCCTCCCTTTCAGGCGCCTCCTCCGCACATGCGGGGGGGCGCCTGAATTAGGTGTCATCGCGCTGCCGCGATGACACCTAATTTCACTGGCGGCGGTTCCGGATGCTGGGCTGACATCGAGGATGTCAGCCCGCACCGGGGGGGGCAGCGATCGGCCGGAACCCGGCCGAACGCTGACCCCAAAGGGAGGACGCGCTCAGCGCGTCCTCCGCATGCAACGTGACATGCGGTTGGACGCGCTGAGCGCGTCCTCCGCATCGAAGTGGTTAAATGGACACTACCACTTACATAAACTGTAACTAGATTACTTGTGCATTAAAAATAAAACCACAGTATATTTTTATATATATTTCTTTGTTTGTTGTAAACATTTACACCATGTAAACATTTTACTTTATGATCGTGGTCTATCTAGTCTACAGTCTAATCTAACAGGTAATGAGTTGGAGAAAGGACTGTTTAGATAAGGAGGCAGGAGGTCTATTGTTCTCTATGCCTCCTGAGATAAGAGAAGGCAGCTGAATGAGATCAGACAGGGAGCTTAAAAGATTTCAAATCTACCCCCTGTTGATGTCCTTTAAATACATCCCAGACAATACAATGATTTGAGTCAGTGATCGACCCATTCACTCACATTGCCACAGTGAGAACCAATTGATGTAATGATACTGTGGAGGGGGGCATTTTACAATACAAAAGATCAAAAAATGAATGTGCCTAGTGGCGCATATAGAGTAAAATATTTTCTTAACTAAACATACAAGAGAAAAACAAGGTTTATGTAAGATATCAGCAACATAAAATGAACAAAATAAAAACATTTAATTTTTTGTTGGTAGTGGCCCTTTAACACCAACTTTTAGCAGCCATTTTTTCATTCTGAGGTGTAAGAATATTGAGCAACTTGGAATCGCTCATTATTCTCTTGCTGTCCCCCTTATTAGTGCTTCCTATATAATGTTTAGGAAGTGCTAACATAGAGTAGGCAGACACAGTAACAATGTAATGTACAGTAGGCTGAAGCTTTTTTTCAGTACATAAATTGGCACATACTGACTCACACTATAGGGTCTTTTAACTAACTTCAGCTGTTTTAGTCAAACAATGGTGGATTAATTTAGGCAAACTATAGTAGGTCAACTACAGGGAAACTACGACAAATTCTCTTACTAAGGACATTTTCCCTAGCACCATTATTTCAATGTAGATTCTGCTTAACCCTTCACGCCCAATATCTAGTTATCTCGATTTTGCATTGTAATGCATTGAAAAACACCCCTTAGCATATCAAAAGACCAGTGTACACCCTTTTAAAGCAAGATTAGTGTGTCCCCTGTGGAGAAATTAAATTCTTTGTTTTATGTCTCTCCAACCACCCTGGAGAGTCATAAAACCAGCTGCAAATAGCAGCCCTAAACCTCACTGTAACAAAAGTTCCAATAGATTACTGTTGCATTACAACTGCCAGGGAGAGGGCAGAATACAAGTAGTGTCCTGGGGTCACTCACTTCTGTACAAGAATAAGATTCAGGGGGATATAATGACTGAAAATCTCTGTACAGTACTGATACAAGGTGTCACATACAGATATTATTTTTTATTATATTTGTTTTTCTTGTGTAAGCTGCATTGCTAACAATCTCATTATGTTCACTACAAATCCCCAAAAGCAAGAGTTCCGACTTTATTATTTATCTCTATTAGGCTTGTGCACCAATTTTTTTTTTCGGTTCGATTCGATTTTTCGGATTTTTAAACTTTTCGATTCGGCTCGTTTCCACCGATTTCTGTTTCGATTCGGTTCGGCTCGACTCGTTTTTCGCGCACATTTTTTCTTGGAAGTTCGACCATTTTTCGTATTTTCGTGTCACTTACCTCGTTTTTTGTATCGACTTTTCGTATTTTCGGAAATTTTCGTTTTTTCGGAACGTCTGTTCTCCTCGTTTCAAAGCAATAAATTTCGATTTGACACATTTCAAGTACATTCGAAAATTCCGAAAATATTTTGTTTCGGCTTGGAAAACTTTTCGGATCTGCCATTTTCGGATCTAAAAATTTTCGGAAAATTGCCCGCATCCGAAAACACGAATCGGGAAATTTCGTGAAAATTCCGAAGTTCCGAAACCCGAAATGCACATCCCTAATCTCTATCACAGTTACTGTATGTAACACAAAGGTCTTTTCTGCCTGTATGATAATAATGCAGACCCCATTTGAAATTGTGTAAGATAAAGATAATGACACCACCTAGAGCCCAGAATCTTACATTTCAACAATATTTCTGTAAAGGATAAACGAATACATGAAAAAATTAAAAATGAGCAAATTAACATTATTTAAATTTTTAGCTATTTCAGAATAACAATTTCTGAGCGAAACTTCTACTCTACCCTATATTTAATTGTTAACTTCACATCCCATGTTTCAAAGAAATATGATAATTTTTTTTCAACAAAAATTGCTAGTGAAGGGGTTAAGTTCTTCACGTTGTTTTAGCTTTATTTTCATCTTAGTTTTCCACCATTGTTTCCACTATACATTATGCCAAAGTTTATCATCACTGTTTCTACCATTGTTTCAATAGAGGTTCATTGAACAGCTCCATTTTTATTTGAGTATCAGGGTTATTCAGAGAGAGGTGAAAAGCAGGAGAATGACTGGAGAATGAAAAATTCTAGGTCAAAATAGCCGATTTGGAAAGTGAGATAAATGGGAGAATTTTTCTGGTTTGGCTATTTTGACCTAGAATTTTCCATTCTCCAGTCATTCTCCTGCTTTTCATCTCTCTCTGAATAACCCTTTATATTTACAGGTCTATTCAAAGAAAGGTGAAACTCAGGAGAATGACTGGAGAAGTAAAAATTCTATGTCAAAATAGCCAAACCAGAAAAATTCTCCCATTTATCTCACTTTCCAAATCGGCTATTTGGTCTAGATTGTTCTCTTCTCCTGCCAGTTCTCCTGGTTTTTACCTTTCTCTGAATAACCCTGCTAGTGTTGTTGACTACAATAGAACAATGGTAAAAATCTCTGAATAGTGAATAGCCAAAATTGACTTATTCTATTAAAGAATTATGGTGACATGGAAAAAAATTTCACCTACCGTTGTTGAATTTTGCATCTATGGATAGCTGACGTTCATTGTAGCTTCATCAACATGATTTAATTGTACCGGTGTTTGCAGCTACTGAGAATTTCAATATACAGTACATATAATATCAATATACAGTGCATAGTGAATAACCGCTTATGCTCAAACCACTTGCAGAAAATGGAAGCATTCTATTTTTTGCTTTTGAATTCTGTTATTGTTTGCAAAACCATATTTATTTATGTTTTCTTATTTGTGAATAATCGCATTCAAAAGTAGCACAAAGCAAGTAATGCAGCACAAAGGTTCCTGGACGTGGCAGGATTCCATGTCTTGTGTTTAACGTCACACAATCTGAAAAAACAGCAATTGACGCATGTCTCCATCAAGCTAAATTGCCCCTTTTTCACAGGCGCCTGCAATGTATGACATGTCATTACACATATTTATATGGAATACAGGAAACCGACAGATCTGCTGTAATGGAATTAGAAAGAGAACCTTTCATAGGACGAAAATAAAAATTGATTTATTTCTATGCTTACTTCACACACCTCCCTTATAAATAAGAGTTACATGTCTTACATAGAGTGAAGAAGATACATACGAACCCTAATATTACTTTAGAGTCATGATAACAAAGTATTAGAATTTTATTCATGTGGAATAGACAATGAAAGGAAGAACTCTCCATTGTCTTACCTAAACCCTCTTGAATTCCAGCCATCGTGTAAACATGTCTAAAATTCTGCACACGTGCATACAAGAGATGGACAAGAAGTGATACAGCTTGCGTTAAAAAAAATGGCCAGGTTGATGTCAGAATCTGTAAACTTATTTTTGGTTTACATTTACCCCACTCTAGATGGCCTGTCAATGTCTCCATTTTTTCTATTTTTACATCAAAATTCAAGATGCATATTGGGGTTGTAGGCAAAAAAAAACAGGAACAAATGTAGATGAAAATTAATTGTTTGTGACTCATGTGAGTTGTTTTGTGAACAATGCATCATATAAGTTTGACGGGTGAAGAGGTGAGGGAGGGTATGGGGTAGGTTCTCACCAAAACTTGTAGGCATTGACTAACTAGACTACCATGAACAGGATGGATATGTTACCCACACAATAACCTTTTGCCTGGGGTTCCGAGAATTCTTAGGATGGCTCTACTGAATTCAAAAGAAATGCAATGTAGTTGCATTCAAAATTTGTTGGAATTACTGGGTGACAAGTGAATATGAATACTCTACTTTCAGTAGAGTTGAAAATGCCATAAAATGTGCTTTTCCCCTAAAATATTGTAAACACAAACTACATATGTTCAACACTGTTATTGCTTCTACTCAAGAACAGGAACCTCTCATGCAGAAATGGCTTCATTGGCATTTCAGTACTGGCCACCCTTTGTGGATGACAGCTGTCTGATTTTCATATGGAATAGTGTCACATCCTCGGCACCTGCAGGCCTTCAGGGGGGGTCTGGGCACTCGGCGGCATCACTGGCTGGCCGGGTGCCAGAAGTTTGTGCGCCTGGTGGGGCGGAGCGCGGCATGATGATGCGGAGCCGCTGGCCTTAAATGCAGGGCACGTGAGTCGACTCATTGCCTTGACGTGGAGTTAGTTCCTGCATCGCCTGGTGTATTCTCTGATTGATTCACGGATTCTATCACTGACCCGGATTGTATGAGGACCCTGTTTGTTGCTGACTCGAACTGCCTTTCTGACCATTCTCTTACTGACCAAGCCTGTATGTGTGTTGTGCCTAAAGCAGACTCAGTGCTTGGTGCGTTTGAACCACGCTGGCCCAGAGTGTATAACTATCTTGCATAACATAGATACAGGGTATATGTCTGTCCTGCATAGCGCTGACTCAGATAATCCATCGATCTGCCCTGTTGCCAAATTGGAGTGTATGAAGACCTTGTTTGTTGTGAAATCTGCCTGTACAAATACGCTGTTGCCACTCTGTTGCCAACTCGGAACGTTTGTATGACCACGCTTCTGTTAACCCCTGGTGTATGAGCACACTGCCTAAATCTCTTCCTGACTGCTTTCCGCTTATCAGTGAAGTTAACCCTTTGTGGCTCAGTGAAAACGTGATCTATAAACCTACTGTGACTAAACTTTACTCCTTATTGTTGATCTGTCTGTTCTCCCTGGCTGTGAGTGATAGGGTTAGTGGTCCCGGCCATTCAAGGATCGGAGGGTCTAGAAGTATGTCCAAAAGGATTCCCACCATGTTTGTGAGGGGGGAGCGGGTCAGCGAATGTGCCAAATAGTCAACTCTGTTATGGTATAATCGAGCTAAAACCTCACTGTACCTTTTCATGCACTTTCTCACCTTAGAGCCGGGGAATAGTGATATTACTCGTTCTCAGGACTCTCACAAACCTTGTTTTTACTCAAGAACATGCATAGAAACCCCCCCACACCATTTTCAAGCAGTCTTTGTTTTTGTTATTTATCACAATATTAAGAAAATATACGAATTAGAAAGTTTTAATGGAGACGTCTTCTATGTTTTAGATAGGACATCAGTCTTAAAGTTCATTGGTATTCATGTTGTGCCTGGATGATAAGGTAGTCTATTGCATAAAGAATGAGGTACATGTTCTATTGGTGATGCTATGGTATAATTGCCAGGACTAGTTATAAAATATTAATCATTTCAGTGTTGACCTTTCCAAGCTGGGAACAGGACTCAAAGTTTGGAAGAAGCATGACTCATAGGTAATAAGAATATTTCGCTTTTCATTCTTCCTTCCTATTTCCTCGGATGACAGGAAATGTAAAATCTCACTGGAAGAGTGTTTAAAAATGCATAGTTTCACATTCACAGTGGAAGGGAGGTCTAAAAATATACTGTATACGGTGTAAAGTAAAACAATCATTAATGAGGAGATCCGAGGTACCTTTGGAAGGATCAAACACGTTTGGCAATAAGCATTACATATTCATATTTAGATTTCAACACTGTTACAAACTATAAAAGTAAAGTTGAACAAGACTATATAAATAGAGGATAGCAGCTGAATGCCAACTTTATTACATCAATTTCACTGCAGAAAAAAAAGAACCTCCAGAAAATACAGATTGCTAGAATTCTGTCCAAAATAAAATGTAGCTACATGAAACTCACTTTTAATGTGTCTCCTAATTGATAGGATATTGCTGTTCACTTTGTTTCTAAGAATATAACAAGCATTTATCCAATGAGAAAAGTCTCTTTCTGTGCTCCATTCTCTCCAATCAACACTGTCTTACTTCATTTCCAAGTGAGTCAGCATGATGTAAACGTGTTACCTGCTCCAATGCTACAAGATTCTAATGTGAAAAGTATATATATAAACTTATAAGGTTTATATATATACTTTTCACATTAGAATCTTGTAGCATTGGAGCATATATATATATTATATAGTACAATATTCTTGTTATCTATGAATTGTCACTATATAAGTAGAGAACATGGTTAATTTATTTAACCTTTAATGTAGTGAACAATTCCAATGATGGAAAAATTATATCTGGTGCCACGATATTGAGATATCTGGATGTGCTGTTCTACAGCCCAAAAGCAACTGAAATTCATCTGCTGCAAACAAATTTTGTTTGCTTTTGGGCTGCAGAAGGTGCCCCCGAAGTTTTAGCCCTGTGGGCATAATGCCTGAATAGTTGAATCTATGTAAAATCAGCAAAAATGAATGTCAGACAACGGCATTCAGCAAGCTGATATTTTGTAACAGTGAAACATTCACTGCAAATGTGACTCAATTTGGCACCACCTACTGGTCAAATATGTTAGTACAGTAAAAAAAAAATCATTGGGAGTGTTTTTCAATATTTTCTTCAGTATAATTAATTAAAAATGATTAAAAAGATCCTTCAAAAAAATCACTGGTTTCTGACAATGTTTTTTTGGAAAATCACTTGGTAGTCAAAGGGTTAAAAAATTTGTGGTTGAATACGCATATATTAATATTAGTGATCTACAAGTACCCCTAACAGGCCAGCTTTTGAGGATCACCTTGGGGAAATTCAGACTGAATCCTGCAATCACTGAGCAGCAAATCATATCACCTGTGCTTCAGCTATCTGGCAAACCTGACCTGTTGGGGGTCCTGAGGACAGGTTTGAGAAACACTGATCTACAGTAATATATATATATATACAAGTGGCTTCTGCAATAATAAACATAAGTAATTATACGGTAGAGGCATTTTATCTCGCTTTTTGTCCTCCACCACAACCCTTGTAAGCACTGATTTACCCTACGGGTCCAAGCATCCACTGCAACTGATCATCATGCCTAGCTCCTAGCTGATGAGGGTCTAACAAACCCGAAACAACGCTGTTCTAGGAGTGGCTTTGACCAGTTGCATAAACCTGATCTCTGCTAGAAAGCCACAGTGCGGCATAGAATTGATTTTAGGGCTCTGTGTAATAACAGACCCAGGATGCATAAAAGTGAGACAGATGTCATTTGCATATCCTACCCAGAATTCCTTGCTGCATATGGGGAATGTGGCACAGGAGCTCTGGGATGCAATTCTTTGAATTGCTGTGATGTGCAGGTGGCTTCTGCAATAATAATAATAAACATAACATACATATACACATATATATATATATATATACACATATATATAAAATACTGGTGGCAACCTGCACAAAACCACGATACAATGTTGATGCCTGGTTGCAAAAATCCAGAAGTATAATACAAAAATCATCAAAGTAGGACGCACTCCGGGACTTAGGTGAAAAGATAAAAATCGATGTTTTATTCAAAAAAGCATTCAAAAGCCTTGATAAAGGCTCCTGTGAGGACCGAAACATCGGCAAGTGCCAATGTGCACATTTTAATGCTTTTTTAAATAAAACATTGATTTTTATCTTTTCACCTAAGTCCTGGAGTGCGTCCTACTTTATATTTTTATATATATATGTATATATATATCATCAAAGTATTTTACCAGGAAGGAAACATTGAGATTTCCCTTGTTTTCAAGTATGTCCTGAGTAGGCAAGTATGTACCGTTATTATTATTATTCTTTATTTATAAAGCGCTGGCATGTGGGGCGTGGCCGGCTGCTGAAGAGAGAGGACGCGTGTCTCCGGAGCTCCGACCCGTCCCTCTCTCTCGGGGTTTCCTTGCTGTTTTTACCCGCAGATTTTTGTACCACAGGACCCCGGAGCGGCTAGCCATCGGAGCCATGATGTCCGGGGCTCGTTCTGTCCCCCCCCCGGACCAGAGAGAGCCGATATGCGGCAGGCATGTGGTGCCGGCGGTCATCTTGAGGCCTACCTCCAGGCTGCATCATGGCCTGGGAGCAGGAGAACCTACTAAGCAAAGCGGTGCCTTTACTGATCCCATCACCCCAGCTGACCTGGTGGAAGGAGCGGATGGAGGACACGTGCGGTGGCGGGCGGGTGCCCCATCGCTTCCCATGCTATCCGGCCTGGAGGCGGCGTTCCTGACACTCGAGGGCCTACTGTTGGAGGAGGATGAGAGCCTGTTGACACGGGGTGCCATGTGGCGCTTCACAGCGGCCCTGAGGAGCTGCAGAGGTGCAGGTAACCTCAGCGACGTTGCGCCTGAAGGGAACCGAGCGGCGACAGAAGACCCGGGTGGTGAGAACGTGGAGGAATCTGCAGATCCGCGGTCAGGAGTGTTACTACCTCCCGGACCTGTGGTGGCTGAGCTGCTCCAGGAGACGGAATGCGATGCTGATCTTGCCGATCTGGAGTCCCTTCCTTTCAGACGACATTACTGCCCTAACATGGAGATAGCGATGTTGGTGAACCTCCTGATCCCGGTGAAGGCTGAGGGAGCTGCGGACCCCATATCTGCTGCGAGTTTGCTGCACCTTTGTGATCTCGGGGACCCCGTATTGATAATGGCGTTGCTTCTCTCATGCCCTCTCTATCGAGCCTGTCTACCTGGAGGGATAGGTAGACCTGTGCGGCCCCGCGTGGCCCTGCCTGCGACACCACGGCCTCCTTTGTTAGACACTGGATGACTTTTTTCGCTGAGCTTTTTTGTTGAGTTTTGACATACCTTTTTTTTTACGCTAAGACTTTGTGTTTTGTTTTTTACCTTTTCACATTTATTCTGCTGACGCCTGCTGAGGACTCAATGGTTTTTTTTTTTTTCTTTCTAGCTGAGTGATTATTAGCCGTGTATTTTGTAATATCGCTGATTCTTACGCTGATGGTCCCCGACCAACTGCTTAAATCTCGAAGTCTCTTTTGTTCTGTACCTGGCTGATGTCTTGCTTTTTATTTTTTTTTTTACGAAGTGCTTATGTTGATGGCTTAATGTGACCCTTTGCGGCCCTCACTCTTTCTGTTTATATGATGACTTCTTTATAAAATAAAAATTTAAATAAAAAAAATAAAGCACTGGCATATTCCGCAGCGCTGTACAATAGGCACAGTATAGACAGGGTTACAATACATTGAACAATATTTGACAAACAGTACAGGAGGAGATGAGGGCCCTATTCCCATAGGAACTCACAATCTATACCGTTAGGTATATGTATGTGTTGAGATCAATACGACAATAAATATGCTATTAGTGTCATTTAAATTAAAAACCAGTGGGTTATAATAAAATAAGAAGAAAAGGATTTTTTAAGTGCATCAAAACAAAGAGAAAATAGTTGTTTGATCAATATACAACTCAGAAAATGAAAGGTCTTGTATCAAACTTTCTAAAGTGTCCATTACTTACTATAACAAAAATAAAAAAATCCATCGCATAACCTGAAAATGATTACCGTAATCACAAACTATGTACATTTTTTATGGAACTACTCACAAAAGTGAAGTCGTAAACAGTGCTACTCCTGCTGTATATGCACACGGTGGGATCAGATCCGCTCAGAGCCTTTGGATCCTTTAAAGAAGCAATCACTTAATTTTTATTTTTTTGATTAGTAGTATGACAGAAGATCGGCACTCTGGGGACTTTTTTCTCCAATTTATTAACATGTACTACTGTCAATGTTTGAGAAATTATACATTTCTTTCATCAGGACTTGACTTACAAACAATTACTACTCATGTATAAATAAATTGATTTTAAACACCAATGACACTCTTCATTGATGTTGTAAAATGTTTGGATATTCATCTCATCCCTATTTCCCATATTTCCAACATCCCAATGATTAACACATTTAAATTAAATCAGGGTATTAGATTTTAATAAAATAAATGACAACAACGTCCAAGTGCACATATTTGTAACAAGCGCACATGTATGTGTGACTGAGTGTGTTACTGTGTGTGTGTGTGTGTGTGTGAGGTCTCTAACCTTCTAACCTTTATTAAATCTTTTATTTTCAATTTGCAGTATTTATGTGACCTTAATAATACATGAACAAAACGCTGTGAGTGTGCAATATTGTGTTGCCTATAATGTTATTCATTAATCTATATAGGTACAAACAGTAGGAACAGGTCGATATAGTTAAAGGATAATTAGCAATTGATCAGCACCTGTGAAGTCAAATGAAAAGTCACATTTCTTTTTCCAAATGACTTAAGTTCTTGGATTGCTAAACGACAAGGAGATTTTTTTTACCTTTTGATTTCTCGCTCTTTTTTTTTTAATGTATCAATTTCTCCGTTCAGCTTTTCTTCCAGTGGTATGTAGTTTCTTAGTATCAATGCATTAACCATCTATGTGTCTGTTTTACTATTCTTTAGTCTATTTGTCCCTTCATTTATGAATATATATATATATATGAAATATTGATTTATTTCAGGTTCCTGAGCATGAGCAATTATTTATTCCAACTTCCATGAATCACACTAAAATTCAGATACTTTAGCATAGATGTAATGCTTTCTCACAAATACCAATTATTATGAAATGACTTCATTTTAGCTTATTAAAACGAAAAAAAATATCAATCACACCACGCAAGTCAATTTTGAATTAGTTTAATGGCATCCAACTACACACAAAAAGGTTCAAATTCTTTTTCATATGTCTGATTGGGGTGAGAAGGCCCTCGGGACTGTTGTTTATTTTCATATTTTGGGCCATTTAGCATTTTTCACTAACCTATTTTGCACTTTATGCCTGCAGTGACCTCCAACGCTGCAGCCTACCAGGGATTTTCTTCATATATGGACTATATATCAGGGCTCAAAATTTCAAGTCCCAAGCTACTAACCAGGCCATAAGAGTTACTCGCCACCAGTTGCTCCACCTAACCCCTACCCAGCCCTTAACTCTGCCCCTAAACACACCCGCTTTTATTATCTTATGAAATTACACTGTTAAAGGTTTTATTTAGAATAAAGTTACAAAAATAAAATTAATACCCAGACATCAGACCCCAGATACATGTATACCCAGTCATCAGACCCCAGTGTGAGCAGAGCGAGAAGGCAGGGAAGCTCCTCTCCACCCCCCTGCCAGTGACAGAGACGAGCTTGGTCAGGTTAGGCAGCTGATCCCTGCCACCATGCAGCCTGGGGAAGGGGGGGCTGCACGGTGGCACCACTGGAAAACGCAGCACAAAATAATTTATTGTGCTGCCTATGTGTGCATTTCCACTCACCCTCACTTAATTTCGACTCGCCAAATGCGAGTAGGCGAGTGGACATTTTGAGCCCTGGACTATATAGAGTTAATCCTTTTACAGTACAAGCACTACGGTGCTTTAGTGAGTTTTTCTTAAAAACTTTAAATTTTATCATTTCACCCTCTTGCACTTTTTCATATATATCTTTCCACATTTTACATGTTTACGTAATTCAATATGATTTTAAATATTACAACACTTGGCACATAATACATCCCACTTTTTTAATTCTGTAGTATTAGCACTTGGAATTCAATACTACAATTATAGTACTTTATAGCTTGATGTTGTATGTTTTAGGCTAGGGTCAGACTAACGCAGTATTAACGTGCGTTTAGCAGCACTAAATCACGGCCGTGCTAGCAAAAAATGACGTCCAATGCCGGGCAGCATACGAAGAACGTATGCTGCAACGCAAGTGGCAAACAAACGCATTTTTGCAAGAACGTAGAACCGCTAGTACGGACGTACAGAGTGCGCTGCGTCCGCTAGCTGCGTGTGTGCGTGATTGGGAGACATCAGACACTGCTAATGTCCGGCCACCATAACGTCCAGACACAAAAAGTGTTTTATTGATGATCCGTACAAAATCACGGACGGAAATGCGCATTGTATGACCTTTATCGCGTATTCCGTGAAAAAATGCGTCCATTCGTTCGAACGCACTTTTTCACGGACAACGCAAAGAATGCGTTAGTCTGACCCTAGCCTAAATGAATATTTAAAAGTTGGAATTATTCCCCTCATAGAATTGCACATGTGACTTGCTTTATTTAATACATATTATTGTGTAACATTAAACTGCATTATATATAGACACTATTTATATAATAGCCCTTTTTCCATAAAACTCTGCAGGAGCCCTGGATTGAGTATACTTGATTTGGTGTTAACCTGGAGCAATGCAAAAGGGATTTTGCGCAAACAGAATTCATTCATTTCCAAGGGGGCTCCAGAATGTGCCCCTAATATTTCAACACACCAGACACGTCAGGCGATTTGTTGTTGTTTTATAGGCTTTGATTTCCCCTTATTCCTTCAAGGAAACATGGAGCTCAAACTTCAATGTACATATAGTAACACTTTTTGGCCAGCAGAGAGCCCTCTACCTGTCAAATAGGGTTTAACTACAGTGAAAATTTACAATAGATATGCTTCTGTATATTTTTTTTACTGTGGAAGTATTGAAAAAGGTCCTGCCAGTGGTTTTCGGGGAAATCAATTGGCAGTGAAGAGGTTAATTGACATTTTAATGAAAGATCTAACATGATGGTTGATCAAGTTTTTCTTTTAATATCCCCTTCAAAAAACTTTCCATAGGTAAATAATTTATCTATATTCAATGTCTTACACTCATACAGAAATCCTTTAGGCTGGGTTCACACCTAAGCGTTTTGTTACACGCGCAATACGCAAGTTTTTTGATGTGCGTATTGCGCAAATGTTAAAAACGCGCCATCGCGCATTGCAGCGCATTCACATCCATGTTTAAGGCCACAAACGCCCTGCAGTATGCCTCAAAGAAGCTCCCGTACTTCTTTGGGCGTAGGATGTTTTAAAGCGCGTTCCTGTGCGCTTTAAAACGCCCAGGTGTGAACGGGTCCCATAGGAAATCATGGGATTTCCCTGTTCATGCGTTTTATAGCACGCAGGAACGCGTTTTAAAACGCTTAGGTGTGAACGGGGCCTTAATAACGTCCTTGCTCCACCATGCTGCCATTACATTTTCCCATTCTTTATCCTATTCTTATATCCATGCTGTTCTCGCTTCCATTGATTTTCACTTCTGAACCTTTACAACTGGAGCTACCCCTCTGGAATTTAATCATTAAGTTCCTCTTCATCAAACCCAAAATGCACACCTTTTCACAACAGCGATCCCTTTCAGTCTAGCTCAATTCAATTACGAGCCATTCTCTTTCTGATTTATCTGAAAATGTTCATTGTTCCCAGTTTCCCCCAGTGTATCAATGACATCTGTACCTATTGTACCATATCAACTCAGTTTAATCATCCTTAAAGGAATATGACAGGAAAAATTGTCATCTCCGCTCATTTCTATATGGCTCCATGTGAAACAAAACACATTCAGAGGTTTTGGTTTACTTGAATGGCCATTGAAGTGTTAGCTCACCTGCCGCATCAAGGCATCGCTACCGGTAGTAAGGGAGTCCTACCAGGGGTCAAGTCCTGGGAAAAAAAGTGAGGGAACTCACCCACGAATTCCACAACCCCCATTACCTGAAGAAAATATATATATATCACGAGTATAGCAGCGCGTGCCGGTGATACCAATTTTATTGGGTTAACTTTACATTTAAAAGACAAGCTTTCAAGAGTGTAAACTGGAAACTATACTGATCAGTGAAAGGTATCACTACATACAGGTATACTCGTGATTGTGGCAACTGGACTAACGCATTTTATATAATATATATATATCCAGGCACAGACCCCCAGAATAATATACACAACACTGTGCCCCCAGAATAATATACACAGCACTGAGCCCCCAGAATAATATACACAGCGCTGAGCCCCCAGAATAATATACACAGCGCTGAACCCCCAGAATAACATACCCACCACTGAGCCCCCAGAATAATATACGCAACACTGAACCCCCAGAATAATATACACAACACTGAACCCCCAGAATAACATGCACAACACTGAGCCCCCAGAATAACATACACAGCACTGAGCCCCCAGAATAATATACACAACACTGAACCCCCAGAATAACATACACAGCACTGAGCCCCCAGAATAATATACACAACACTGAACCCCCAGAATAACATACACAGCACTGAACCCCAAGAATAATAAACACAGCACTGGTTATATGGATATATTTTCCCCAGTTCACATGGATATAATTGCCCCAGCTCATATGGGTATATATTGCCCCAGCTCTCATGGATATGCCCCCAGGTCTCATGGATATTGCCCCCAGGTCTCATGGATATAGCCCCCAGGTCTCATGGATATTGCCCCCAGGTCTCATGGATATGCCCCAGGTCTCATGGATATTGCCCCCCCAGGTCTCATGGATATGCCCCAGGTCTCATGGATACTGCCCCCATCCCAGCTCACCTTTGCTGCTCCTCTGCTGCTCCTGCCGCACATTGCCGGCGGCCGCGTGCTTCCTGCTTCAGCGGCCGCTGACAGGAAGTGCAGCCGCTCGCCTGGGATCTATGAAACAGCCAGGCGAGCGGCTCCACCTCCTGTCACCGGCCGTTGTAACAGGAAGCACGCGGCCACCGGCAATGTGCGGTGGCGGCGGCGTTCGGGCTCGGGCCACAGCGGGAACGCTGCGTTCCCGCAGCGGGAGAAGTGCGGGAACGCCGTTCCTGCGCGTTCCCGCTCGACTCGAGCCCTGAGTCCTACCTAATGAAACAAGAAGCCGCTCCTCTGAGCAACTCTACACTCTCTTGCTGATTCTCAGCGAAGAGGCAAAATGTGGGTTTTATTTTTCTCTCACTAAATAATTCCACTTTGGGGTTATAAAACAAAAACATGGAAAAGGAACAGCAGCAAAAATGACCTAACTGGTGTTAGAACAAAATATACATACAGAAAAAGCAGTGTTGCGCCCATGCCTACCAGGAGTAACAAACCAGTTCATGTATAAAAAACACAAAGTGGTTTTCTAGGTTTTTAGTTTTAACCCCAGAGTGGAAGTATTTGGTGAGAGTATAAATAAGGGGGGCGTGAAAAACACCAAGAAAGAAAAGAAGGTAAATATGAAAAAATATCATATTTACTTGCTTTTTATGCCTGATGAATGACACAATGCACATTTTTAAAAGTACACAAGTAAAGCATGCATGTCCCTTTAAAAGGACACTACCACCACAAGAATGAAATGTTCCTATTTTGGTTATTTCATGTTGCATGTACTTTGTTTCTCCAGAAATCTGACTCAGACATGAATGTCATCACCAGTGTGTAGTATCCAGTGCTGGAAACTGACTATCAGATCTTATTCGGCTGCCATCTCCTATCCCTGGTAGCCTAGACAACACAATAGATGCCTGAAGCTTTGTCTTCACATGCCCTTACCCACCGCTTTGCCTCTTCAATGTTGTTTTAACCTATAGCACAGCTGTAAAGTAAGTGCTAAGATTTAGAATAATGTTGTATCATGGGTAAAATACGCAAAATGGAAACAGGAGATAAAACACCTAACTTTATTTTTCCTTTTCATATGCAATTAATTCAAACAAAAAAACCCCATTTGCATGTTATTATACTTTATATATCGCCAGCATATTCCACAGCGCTGAACAATGGGGATGATATAGACAGGGTTACAATACAATGAAACTGAACAACATTTGATAAATCAGTGCAGGAGGAAACGAGGGCCCTATTCCCATGGGAACTCACAATCTAGAAGGGTTGGGGTGGAAACAGGAGAAGACTGCAAAATGAGAGTAATGGACTGCAAGGTGAGAGTGATGGACTGCAAGGTGAGAGTGATGGACTGCAAGGTGAGTGATGGACTGCAAGGTGAGAGTGATGGACTGGTTGGGGCAGTGGGATGTATCGGTGAGTCGTGTGGTAGGATTCCCTAAATAAGATTGTCTAAACTAGGCAGCGTTTGAAGGAAGGGAAACTAGGGGAAAGTCTGACCGTATGAGGGAGAACGTTCCAGCATGTGTTTTATAATGTGTTTTTTCATAATGCACAAGTAATCTATTTACAGCTTTTGTTAGTGTTCCTTTAAGGGGTTTCAGTCTTTAGGAAACTAAAGGGGTTATTCAGAGAGTGCCGATCTAGCACCGACATTGCACCGAACAGTGAATTTCCCCATACGGTGCAATTTCGGCAAATTGCCAGCAAAATACAGTGCTGATCGAATCCCATAGGCTTAAATGTTAAAAGTATTCCCGTTTTTATCCAATATCTATTAAACTGTTTAATCTTTTCATTTGCAGCAAAAAGTCTCTTTATTTGCTTCTTTTTAGGATTTGCCTGGCTTTTTTCGGCAAGATTTTTTCCCGATTTTTTTTTTTTTTCTGCAACAGACCTTTTTATTATTATTCATCGGACCCTATATGTTAATTCCGGATATTTTCATCAATTAGTTTTTTTGCAAACATTTCCAAAGCATTTCGAATTTGAAACTTTAAATCTTTTTTTTTTTTTTACCCCGGTCGTTGGCTTGTCTGCTTTTTCCGGCGGCTGGTATGTGCTGTTTTCGGCAGATCGGCGGCTTTTTACAGACGCAGTCGGCGACTTTGCGGTGGCTTATCGGATCTGATCTGATCATTTATCGGATCGCGTCGGATCCGATAATTTCTGCTGATAGGAAAAAACTTTGCAAAACGCCAAATTTATCGGATCTGATCATTTCGGTGGGTTCTGTGGCTTATTGAATCAGATCTGCCGCCAGACCTGACAAAATTATTGGATCCGATATTTTTGGCGGTTTTGCAGCTTTTTTTTTTTAAAAAAAATTGGTGGTTTTGCAGAGGATTTTCATTGCATTTTGGGGACCCTGCTGTGAATGCTGAATTCACCACAGGGTCGGAGAATTTGATTCCTCGAAGTGCAGGGAACGAGAGAGCATCGACATTTCTGTGACATTTCAGTCCTCTCTGAGTAAACCCTTCTACAGTATTTTCCTACCCAACTCTAGACTCCAAACCATAAGCCCCACTCAGGCTTATGACCTAGTTAGTGGGCTGCAAACTACATGTAAGGTAATGTCTCTACACATACTGGGTTATTCAAAGAGAATCGAAAAGTCACCGCACGTTCGGTGACTTTTCGTTCTCTTTAATTTGGGGCGATTTGGCGATCCCTTTTCGGCGACCCTGCGGTGTATTCAGCAAGCACCACAGGGCCATCATAGTGCAGGGAAAAGCTGCCGCAAACTCGCCGAACACTCACCGCAAAACCCGGCGAATGCACACCGAAACCGGCAAAAACATCTGTATTAATAAAAAAAAAAAAACGTACGCTAAATGTTTGAAAAGTGAAACGCTGTTTGCAAAGAAACTACAGAACAAAAATGTCTGGAATTTACGTCTAAGATCCAATGAATGATAATAAAAAGGGCTGTTACAGAAAAAAGAAACAATGTTAAAAAAAAAAAACCGGAAAAATAATTTTCACAAAAAAATCCTGAAAAATGCCTAAAAGATCCTAAAAAAATCTATACATAAAGAGACTTTTTACTGCAGAATATTATACTCAACGGTTTATTAGATATTAAATTAAAAAAACCGAAATATTTTTAACATTGAAGCCTATGGGATTCGCCTGAATAAATCTGCCGAATGAAACCACTGAACAGTAGGGCAATTCGGCAACTTTTCACTGCTGGTTTTTGTTCTCTGAATAGATGAAGCATTGCTTGTCTATGGGGATTTCACTGCCCTCGAACAGGCACCGAACAGGCAATTCGCCAACATTTGGCGAACTGCCTGCTCTCTGAATAGCCGAATAGCCAGGAAAGATAACCGTACGCTGAATTTCACTGTTCGGTTACCTTTCTGCCACGATTCGGAGCTCTTTGAATAACCCTGACTACCTATATGTGCCTCCAGCAATAATATACCTATTTTCCATAATTGTCTTATTCGGTTATGAAAAGAGCATTAAATATTCCTAAAAATTGTGTTCGTTCATCTCTGAGACCCTTTGTCTTGATGCAAATTAAGAATTTAGCTTAGCTCAGCCCTTTTCCAGTTTGTATTAAAGTGCAACAAATGTTAGGTTATCATTTCTCTCAGATCGGAATACCTAGTTATTTACTCCTCTGTCTTTAACTCTACATATGATTATTTGAAAATTAAAACATTTTAGGGGCCAGATCAATAATAGCTGTTCCTCTGGAGAGAGATCCTCTTAATTCTTCTGTTCTACAGCACTATCTAGTAGCCTCCTTCCAGTAAATCAGTATTCAATAAAAGGCCTCACAATTTGTCCAGAGATGATGGAATTCCATGTTACTAGTTTTTCCCATAACTTAGGAAAATGTTGTTTCTTTAATTTGTTTTTGCTTGTGTTTTAATTTGACTTCAGTTGTTTCCATTGGTTTTTTTTCAGTGTATGAACAAAGTAATTAGGGAATTATAAAAATGTTACAATTAAGAAACAACAGCTGGTAACGAAAGAATCTTATTTTAATGTTTACAGAATTAAAGGAGACGACACGTTTACATGTTTATAATAAAAGATTTGTAAAGTATGCTGCTTTATTATTTTGAAAATGTAGCTGTCTTGTTATTTCTGACACATTTCATCAAATAAATATACGTGAAGACATCATTTTTGATGTAGCAATAAATCATGCCTATTGGGATAAAAAATATGCTTTATATTCTCATATTTACTTTGTGCACAGTTGAAGAATATAGGTAGTCATTTTTTTATTGTTTGCGATTTTTTTATTCTCTATTCCTGCCAAGTTATTTCCACCTTTTGCACTGAATATGCCCCTTGCCACCAAATTGCAGACACATTGCAATCTGTTCCCACAGTACTGAAAAATTGCCCCTTTACACAGAATTACACATACAGTCACACACTGTATTCCTCTGGTTCGAATTTCAATTTACCACTAAGCTGGTGTGTTTTCCTCTAGCATGCTAAATTGTTTATGAGTTTGACTAAATTAAATTAATTTAACTCGAATTTAGAAAGAGTGGACTAGATTTCAGCTAATTAATATACGCGGAAACTGAAACCCTGTGCTTACAGATATTACACATTCTAAATTGAATTTCTGGTCCTGACGAATATTCATAGAGTACACGGGGTATGTTAAGTAATATAGCCAAATCAATGCCAGCTGCATTTGTTATGCCAGACTGAGGCTGGGGTCAGACGAACGCATTTTTCACGTCGTCTGTGAAAAAGTGCGTTCGAACGAATGGACGTATGTTTTCACAGAATACGCGATAGCGGTCATACGATGCGCATTTTCATCCGTGATTTTGTACGGATCATCAATAAAACCCTTTTTGCGTCTGGACATTATGTAGGCCAGACATTAGCAGCGTCTGACGTCTCCTAAACACGCACACATGCCGCTAGCGGACGCAGCGCACTCTGTATGTCAGTACTAGCGGTATCACGTTCTCAAAAAAATGCGTTTGTTTGCCGCTTGCGTTGCGCTGCCGCACTTTATCACGGCCGCAGTAGCAGCAAATGATGGCCAATGACAGGCAATATACGAAGTGCGGCTGCACGCGCGTTCACACTGCGTTCGTCTGACCCCAGCCTTAAAGTGCACCTGTCATGCCTAAAACAAGCTGGACTCATTAGACAGGAAATCACACCATTTGTATAAGAAATAGCTTTTTTTTATAGCCTTTTTTTTTGTATCACATATATAGCATATTTGAAAATAATTCCCTGTCACACTGACGCTCTCCCTCACTACATCATGCGGCAGGAAGGGGAAAAAGACAGCTCTGAGCCATCGACTATCTACAGGATATTTGTCTGCTCAATCTGTCACAAGGCGGACTGACCCATCGGGCATTCGGGCACTGCACTTCTGTGCGGACGTAATTCGTGTGTGAGTCTATTGATCATAATTGTATGCTACCACAGACGTTAAAATGTGCGGCAACACGAATGTGAACACTGCGCTCGTCTAACCCAAGCCTTAGCTGGGGTCTTTTTTGGCGATTGTAGATTTTGGGGATTAAACTTCAGTATGTGTGTTTTTCCATTGATCATATTTCCTATATATTTTATAGTTAATTATACGATATAATGGAAGTAATCGTGTCTTTTAGAAAGTCCATTTAATGACGAGTAAAACTGTATATAATAGGTGTGTGTTCCATAAACGAGTAAGAGGAAAATTAGACCTGAACACAAACAGCGCAGTAATGTAGAAACCGCAGTGAGTACTTTCGGACAGACAATGGTAAAATCGCCTGGTCACTATTGGGTTAAAGTTGAATTTTTCTTCACATTTTTTTAAATCTCATGCACATTTATAGTAATTAGTAACCCGAAGTGACTTTATAGTCTTACAGCATCTAAACATTTTTATTAGTCAAATAAATAGCAATCCATATAGTAGAGGATTTCCATATTGATGTCACGAATGCTCACAACAGATGTAAATAGATAGCTGTGCATCATACTGCTAACATGTTAATTTGGTTTATTTTATTCCATGTCATTATGCTTTAACCTCTTAGTCTCTGTTTTATTCTGCCCCCAGCCGGTACACCTTGCACTTTTGGCCTTCTTTATTTATTACTCCCGACCCCCACTCAGCTTCTGACTGATAATCTCACTGTATCACTTCACCAATTCGCTGAGTCTTGTACAAACCATTTTCTCAGGGATTGATCAGTATTTTCTTCTGTACTGAAGAAGAAATGAGATGTTGGAAGCTTGCCTTTTATTATGTTTTGTTAGTCCAGCAAAAGGGTATCAATGTATTCTGTATATATTCATATATATATATATATATATATATACTTAAAATAATATTAGTAGATTACGTGTAGATTTTAAGGAAACTTCCAGTGTTAAAAATCATGTTGTAAAATTTGTTACACAAAAAAGGTAAATACTCATCTAGCCTTGTAACACGTTGATACAAAGAGCATCAGAAAATGTAAGTGAGGAGTTAAAAGGCCAGTCTCAGGTTTTTAAAACCAGAGGATTTAAAGGGAAAGTACTCACGTTTTGCCTACAAGTGTCCGATTCTATTTATTCATCAGAATTCAAGTTTCTTCTGGCTCCGCGTTCTGTTTCTTATGTTCCTTGTTCACTGCAGCGATTAGGACGGAGTTTCTGCTTGTATGTGCAGTGGAAAGAGCATTGATATAGTGTTACAGAGTCAAAAGACTGAAAGCTCAGCTTTAAAGCAAAATAGTTTCAATCACTCCTCTATTTTTCAGCTGACAATAAAGGAGTCATGTTGCAGGTGCTAATAGATCGAATATATTTAGAGTATAACACAAGTCTTGTTTTTTTTGCCTTAAGCCAGTGATCAGCAACCTTGACTCTACAGTTGTTTTGGAACTACATTTCCCACAAGGTTCTAACAACTAAGCGCTGCCACGAGCATCCCGGATTTTACCGCCCGCAAACAGTGCAGGCAGCATTTTTGTGCTTGCATTGTGATCTAGCGCAGTTTTTCCTCCCTTGCGCCCGCGTTTTAACGCAAAGAAGATCGTAAAAGAGCCCAGAATATATTACCTCAGTGATTTATATATTTAGCCAGAATTTTAATATATAAAAAGCTTATTTATTTTACACTCTTTATTCTTGCGGTCTCTGCTACAAACTACTGCAAATCTCTTTTTGCGGTGAGCCAAAAACCGTTGTGGACTTCTACGTAAGTCACAAAAAAAAATCCCCAAAAAATCTAAAGAGTTCTTCTGTTTTGATGCAAAAGTCACTGAGAATTCCGCATCCAGATATCTGTTGTTAGAGGACTTACAACTGCGCGTTTAACTGAACTACGTTTACAAATATGGATGGGCACTATGTTAAGTGCTTTACTATTTACGATATAGAGCATTCCCTGTAAAACTATTAACTGTAGATAAAATTAGCTTTACGACCTGTTAGAGAGATATGTTATCTACCCTATAAAAGTTGCACACGACAGCCATTGGATAAGAGGGGATAGGAGGCCGTTAATGAGCGTAGCAGTAGGCTATTTTTTTCCATTTTGAAAGAAAGACCCTAATTATTTCCTTGGTTTAAGTTGGATGTGTAGAATGCAGCATTGATTTTGTAACACATGCAACCATATCTGTTGTTTAACAGACACATATAAAATATTTCAATTTGCGATTAGTTTCCTTGATTATGCAAAATGTATACATTAAAATCCTCTTTGTGCTTGGCTAATGGAAAATAGACGGTTTGGTGTAGCTGTCTTTATTTATCACATCTATCTCAGCACTGAATCATTTTTTTGGGAGTCTATTACTCTATCAAGCATACAGTATTCGATTCATATTTGATTTCACACTGCTCTATTACTTATTCTGATCCTATGTTAGATTAGGGTTAGTAAAATAATTATGCCCAACATAGAACCCTATTCCGAGTTGCAAGTGTTTGTATTCTTTCTTCTGTGCGACATTCAAAGTACAGCGCTCCTCTTCTTCACTGAGAATTTTATATTTTCTATTTGTAACAATTTTTCTATGTTTAGGGATTTTGCATCCCCCCTGACACGGACTTGCTGGCTATTGAATACGGAGATAGTGTATGCAGCTGCCCTGCAAACGCACCTTCATAAAATTACATTGTAGCACAAAGCGGCAGATTGAGTTATACAATGTAGTAACTACATGACCCACCATTGTGACATGTTAAAAGAGCTAAACTGGCCGTCACTGGAATCTAGACGAACCCTGCACCTTTCCAACCTGGTATTTAAGAGCTTATCTGGGAAGCTGCCACCCTACCTGAATAGACTTTTCCCCCTAGCAGTTCCCTCATTCTATAACCTCCAATCCAGGACCTGCACCTTACTTGCAATACCACAATACAGAAAGAAAGTGGCTCGATCCTCATTTTCCTACAGAGCACCGCAATTATGGAATAACCATCTACTAATTCCTCCTTCTAATGCCTCCCCACCTCCTGACTTCTCGATCATGGTGGAGGATATCACTTTCTCCCCATCAATCCAGGTTCAATGCCTCGGAGTTGCACTTGACACAACTCTTTCCTTCATCCCCCACATCCAGTCTCTTTCCTCCTCCTGCCACTACCAACTACGTAATATTTCCAGAATTCGGCCATTTCTTACCGCTGACAACACAAAGCAACCCACCTACGCCCTTGTAATCTCCCAACTTGACTATTGTAATAATCTTTTGGGTGGCCTCCCTTTCTCCCACCAGGCCCCCCTACAATCCATTCTGAATGCCTCCGCCAGGCTCATCCACCTCACCCGCTTCTCAGTCTCTGCTGCTCCCCTCTGCGAGTCTCTTTACTGGCTCCCCATCCAACTCACCCGCCGCTCGGTCTCTGCCACTCCCCTCTGCGAGTCCATTCACTGGCTCCCCATCCACCTCACCCGCCGCTCGGTCTCTGCTGCTCCCCTCTGTGAGTCCCTTCACTGGTTCCCCATCCACTGCAGAATTAAATTCAAAATCCTAACCTGACCTACAAATCTCTCACTAACTCAGCTCCCCACTACCTGTCCTCACTAATCACCAAATACACCCCAGCCTGCTCCTTAAGGTCAAACGTTGACCTGCACCTAGATTCTCACCGCATCACCTTTTCCCATGATAGTCTACAGGATTTCTCACGCGCTGTCTCATCCTAGTTTCCCTTCCTACAAACACTCCCTTAAGACATTCCTATTTAGGGACGCCTACCACCCAACTCACTGATACATCTCACTGCCCCAACCAGTCCATCACTCTCACCTTGCAGTCCTCTCCTCATGTCTCCACCCCAACCCTTCTAGATTGTGACTTCCACGGGAATAGAGCCCTCATTTCCTCCTGTACTGGTTTGTCAATTGTTCAATGTATTGTAACCCTGTCTATATTGCGCACATTGTACAGCGCTGCAGAATATGCTGGCACTTTATAAAGAATAATAATAATAATAACCTCCCAGACGCCATCAAATCTTCCCCCAGTCTAAAGCCACTTAAGAGATCTCTATTAACATACCTCGATGCAGAATGCACCTGTAAACATGTAACATAGTGAATATTTCCTACACATTTATTTTCTGTTACTCTGTATATTTGTGTTGTTTTTTAATATCTTGCATTTTATTACTTTGAATTTTTACAGTCATTACAGAAATACAATGTTCTTCAACCCAGAACATACTTGAAAACGAGAGAAATCTCAATGTATCCTTCCTGGTAAAATACTTTAGAAATAAATAATTAACAAACTTTTCGAAATTGCTTGTTATTCACCGGCTCCCAGTACTTTTGAGAGTCCTATACAGATGATAGGAAGCATAAATATACAATAAACTGCTGAACACATCGAGTTGTGTCTTTACATGGAATTGTAGCAGAGCCTTTTTCAGAGGAGTTAATGGCTCATTCATAAATGCTAATGGCTGACCTGGGATAAAGCACAAACAAGTTTCATCCCTTGTCTAATGTGATCTTGTATCCTTTATCAGTAGTAGCAGACACAGCAATATGAAATCTGATAAACACAATCTGGAGCTGTGCTGTATCAATGCAAATTGAATTTTTTGTTGCCAAAGAATGTAAATTGCATTTGGGCTCCAGAAGGTGCCCCCAAAGTTTTTGCACTGTGGGTATGATGCGTGAAATGCTAACACTTTTAAAACCAGCTGCCAAATGTCTATGTTTGACTTTTCCCCAGCTGATCATGCATGGAGCTGAGCTACAGTAACGCCATTTGGCCAGCAGATGGTGACATCTGCCTGCTAAATGGTTATTACAATAAGAAATATATAGGGAATATTCCCAAATATTTCTTATTGTATAAGTATTCCTGGTTAAACACAAACAAAGGTTACTGACAGAGAGGAAAAATCCCAGGATAGTGAAAGGGTTTAGGCTAATTTTAGGGTATCAAGTACAAACAAATAGGTTGTGTATTAGGGTTTGGACACATTTAGAAAATGTTCCAAATACATATAGCTGTGGTAGATATCCCTTGTTCCTGCAACAGAGTATTATTGTAGCAATTTGTGAAATCACTACAGATATAAGCCACTTATGTCATACATGACGATAATGATATGGGATTTCATGCTTCCCTATGCTCATACAGGACATACTTGAAAACAAGAGAATTCTCAATGTATCCTTCCTGGTAAAATACTTTGCAAATAAATAAATAAATACAGCTGGGCTTATCCCACAAGGCTGCACCTCATGGATTTTTGGGGAATTCTAGTTTAGTAGAGAACTGACAAATTAGATACAACTCCAGAACATTCCTGTTGAATTTTTTTTTGCCATTCAGGTGATATTCGTCTTTGCCATGATAAACTATGGCAGCAACCTTATTGGGCTATTGTCTTACATAGCACTTTTGGAAGATGTTTCAAAACCTGTGCGAGTTTAAATATAATTACTTTTTATTTATTAGATTTTATGTATAGTACTAAGCTAACATGTATGAAGCCAATCTGACACAATGGGAACTCATAACAATGAGAGTGTAAAGCAGTTTGAAAAAGAAGATGCAATAGGTTGTTGTCTTCCACTCATTTTATTTATTATTTTAGTAATTTGAAAGTTAGTTTGACACAATTATTGATTACTGGGTATAAAGACTGCCTGGAGGGCAGTCTATTGTTGTAGAGGATATGGCTGCCCAGTGCTCCCAATGATGTGGCTGTTTATCGCAACCATTTTCTGACCCCCAGCTCACATGGATATATTTGCCCCAGCTCACATGGATATATATATTGCCCCAGCTCACATGGATATATATATATATATTGCCCCAGCTCACATGGATAGATTTGCCCTAACTCACATGGGTATATATAGTGCCCCAGCTCACATGGGTATATTTGCCCCAACTCACATGGGTTTATATATATTGCCCCAGCTCACATGGGTGTATATATTGTCCCCAGCTCACATGGGTGTATATATTGTCTCCAGCTCACATGGATATATATTGCCCCAGCTCACATGGGTGTATTTGAACCCCAGCTCACATGGATATATATATTGCCCCAGCTCACATGGGTATATTTGCCCCAGCTCACATGGATATATATATTGCCCCAGCTCACGTGGATATATATATATATTGCCCCAGCTCACATGGATATATATGCCCCCAGTCCACATGGATATATATATATATATATTGCCCCAGCTCACATGGTATATATATGCCCCCAGCTCACATGGATATATATATATATATATATATATATATATTGCCCCAGCTCACATGGATATATTTGCTCCAACTTACATGGGTATATGTATTGCCCCAGCTCACATGGGTATATTTTCCCCAACTCACATGGGTTTATATATATTGTCCCCAGCTCACATGGTGTCAGGGTTCCATAGCGCGACCCCTGGATTGCACTCCGGTCCCGGACATTGGCGGGCATTCCGACGCTCGTAGCGTCCATCAATCCTCCTCCCTCGTGGCCAGGTTGCAGACTGAACCGCGCGTGCGCACGTTTTCCCGGGCTATCAGAGAACGTCATACGCTGGAATGCTCAGAACGGCCGACGGCAGTTCACACGTCATTAGAGACCGCCCGGGAGGTTCCCCATAAAGAGTCACCTGGCTGATAGTTCAGTACTAGTTTATTCTAGTCTGTTGCGCTGTGTATTACTTGTTTCCTGAGACCGTGATTCTGACCTATGCCTGGATATATTACTACGCTGCCTGCTTTAACCCTTCGACCTCTGCCTGGATATATTACTACGCTGCATGCTTTAACCCTTCGACCTCTGCCTGGATATATTACTACGCTGCCTGCTTTAACCCTTCGATCTCTGCCTGGAGATATTGCCACGCTATCATACCGCTCAGCTATAGGTACATCTTGCATATTGATTCCAATGCTGCCACCGCTACGTGCAACCCTGACATAATAAACTAGTCTACTATGGAACCAGCAAGTGTACCAGAGACTCTAGCCGCCATTGCTCAACAGCTCAACATATTGACTCAATCTGTGCAGGCTTTGGAAGCCAATCAAACAGCAATGCGGTTGCACCAAGATCGTCTGGAACAAGGATTAGCGAGCAGCAGTACCTCACGACCTATGGCCGAGCCTCCTACGCTCCCTCTGGATAATACTGCTATGGGTCCAGAACCTTACGTGTCACCACCCGAGAAATTTGATGGAGATCGAAAACAGTTTCGCTGTTTCATAACGTCATGTGAGATAATGTTTTCCCTCCAGAGACGAACCTATAACACCGACTTCGCACGAGTCAGATCGGTGATTTCGCTACTGACAGGTAGGCCTCAATGATGGGCTCATCATTTGCTACGAACCCACAATCCCTTATTAAACAGCTGGAGCACTTTCTATAAAGCTATGGAAGAGATGTATGATGACCCCCACCGGGTAACCAATGCGGCCCAGGCTCTCGACAACCTAAAACAAGGGAGAAATGATGTAGAAGAATATATTACAGACTTCAAACACTTGGCCCTTGAATCAGAATGGAATGAACCAGCACTCATAGCTCAATTCCGGAAAGGATTGTCTGAAGCGTTGAAGGACGAGCTAGCAAGAACCGGGTTACCTCCGTCATTGGACAAAACTATGTCCTTATGTATTGAAATCGACCGTAGAATAAGAGAAAGGCGCGCTAAACGTGCCAACACTCATCAGTCCAAACCTGCAAGAAAACCTGTCATTCCACCACCTTCCATGTCTTCTATGCCCACCGATAATGATGAAGAACCCATGCAAGTTGGGGCAGCTAGAGGGCGCTTGACAGAAGCCGAGAAGTCAAGGAGATGCTCCTTAGGCCCCTGCATGTACTGCGGCCGTGCAGGGCATCAAGTCCGGGAATGCCGCGAGAAGCCTAACCCCCGTATGGGTAAGCCTTTAGCCCTTCCCGCCTTTGTATCCGTCAAGAGCATCTGCACTGTCATGTCCACTCACCTCATAGTACCCTTGTCTTTACAGTGGAACGGCCATATAACCACGCTCAACGCCATGATTGATTCCGGGGCCAGCGGCTGCTTCTTGGACACTGAGGTAACACAGACCCTCGGAATACCCACTACTTCCAAAAAACAGCCTTACCCCATCCAATTATTAGACGGAAGCACTCCTCAATCAGGTCCCGTGACCAAAGAAACTATACCTCTCCTAGCCACCATAGGGGAGCAACCACAAGACACACTTATTTTTGATATCGTGCCTTCACCAGTGTTCCCAGCCGTCCTTGGTCTTAACTGGTTAAGAAGAAACAATCCTACTATCGATTGGACTAGTAGCACCGTCACCTTCAACCAGAAAGTCTTCTCTACAACCCCCGAAATCCCTCAAACACAGATCCATACCGCAGCCATGTGCACAGAAATACCCAAAGCTTATCAGGACTTGCAGAGTGTGTTCGAGAAAAAAGGAGCGGACGACCTACCACCATTCAGAGCCTACGACTGTCCAATTGATCTTCTACCCGGTGCTCCCATCCCTCATGGCAGAATATACCCGTTGTCCGAACCAGAATTGGAGTCTCTCAAGGAATATATATCAGAGAACCTGAAAAAAGGTTTTATACGTCCCTCGACATCTCCTGCAGGAGCACCCATATTCTTCGTAGGAAAGAAAGATGGGGGCCTTCGCCCTTGTGTGGACTACCGTGCCTTGAATAATATTACGATTAAAAACAAATATCCTTTGCCTTTAATATCCGAACTCATGGATCGATTAAGAACCTCGTCAGTGTTTACTAAACTTGATTTACGAGGTGCGTACAATCTGGTGAGAATACGGGACGGAGACGAGTGGAAGACGGCCTTCAGGTCCAGGTATGGACACTTCGAGTATTTAGTAATGCCATATGGTCTTTGCAACACCCCTGCCACGTTTCAGAGATTTCTCAATGATATATTCCAAGACATACTGGACTGTTACGTAATAGTATATTTGGATGACATATTAATTTATTCTGACACCGCTGAAACGCATAGGGAACATGTAAGAACTGTACTGCTGCATCTATTGAAACACAAACTGTATGTTAAGCTGGAAAAATGTTTATTCGATACACAACGCATTGACTTCCTTGGTTTCATCATTACCCCCGGGCACATCCAGATGGATCCAGCCAAGATAGAAGCAGTCACGAATTGGCCAGCTCCTGCTAACAGAAAGGGGGTTCAGTGTTTTTTGGGTTTCTGCAACTTTTACAGAAAATTTGTAAAAAACTTCTCCAAGATAGCTAAACCATTGACTGACCTAACCCGTATCCATACCCGTTTTTCTTGGTCTATAGCAGCTCAAGACGCTTTTGATCTATTAAAGAAAACTATCACTACCGCACCTATCCTCTCGATTCCCGATCCTTCTCATCCGTACACACTAGAGGTAGATGCCTCGGCTTTTGCTGTTGGAGCCGTGTTATCTCAAAGACAAAAAGAAACTGAAGTAATGCATCCTGTATCATTTTTTTCTAAAACCCTTTCCGCAGCCGAAAAGAATTATGACGTCGGAGAGAGAGAATTGCTGGCAATCAAACTATCTCTGGAAGAATGGCGCCATCTCCTTGAAGTCGCTCACCATCCGGTGTCCATCTTTACTGATCATCGGAACTTGGAATACCTACAGCAAGCACGCAGATTGAAACCGAGACAAGCACGATGGGCTCTATTCTTCAGTCGGTTCGACATGCATATCACATACAGACCTGGTAGCAATAACGGGAAAGCCGATGCCTTATCAAGAGATAAAGATAACATTCAAGTAATCAGTGATGATTTCATACTACCCAGAACCTGTTTCGCCACGATTAAGTTATCACTCTGGGACATAATAAAGAGGAACACACCTCCTATCGATCAAACGATTCCTTCAATGGCACTAACCGCGCAGAACGGATTTCTGTTCCACCGTCAGAAGGTATTCGTGCCGTCCGCAGCAGTACTGTCTGTACTGCAATATTGTCACGACTCCCCCCTAGGAGGTCATGGGGTAAACACAAGACACTGGATCTGATAAATCGTTTCTTCTGGTGGCCTCATCTACAGAAAGACACCGTATCATATGTAAAGAATTGCCCAGTATGCATCAGAGCCAAAGTCTCCCACCAGCGTCCACAAGGTTTGCTTCAACCATTGCCTGTTCCTCAGATTCCGTGGGAGGATATATCTATGGACTTTATAGTCGAGCTACCCGCCTCCGCCGGATATAACACCATAATGGTGGTAATTGACAGATTTTCAAAGATGGCTCATTTTTTACCCCATGCAGGAATACCTACGGCAGCACAAACCGCATCATTGTTTGTTCAAGAAATATTCCGGTTACATGGACTACCCTCTACCATTGTATCCGATAGAGGGTCTCAATTTACTTCTCGTTTTTGGAAGGTCTTTTGTAAAAATCTCCATATGCAGCAGAGCCTATCCACGGCATATCATCCTCAGACCAACGGTCAAACCGAGTGAACTAATGGTACCCTAGAACAATATTTACGGTGTTTCACTTCTCATCTCCAAGACGACTGGGCGGATCTATTACCCATTGCAGAATTCGCATACAACAATCAGATCCATCGTTCTATCAACTCTTCCCCATATTTTGTCAACTACAGCCGACATCCGGTGATGTTTCCTGGTTCACCTTTAGTTAGCAATATTCCTTCCTTGGATCAGCGTATGACCTATATACACAATGGCTTTAAACAAGTCAGATCTGCTCTTCTATCAGCTCAACGTTCCTACAAGCGTTATGCTGATCGCCACCGGGTTCCTGCACCCTTATATAAAGTGGGTGATTTGGTGTGGCTGTCTTCCAAGCACGTGACGCTGAATTGTCCTTCACGAAAGTTGGGGCCTCGCTTTTTGGGTCCTTTTCCGATTGCCAGGGTTATTTCTTCCTCAGCAGTACGGCTTCGCTTGCCTGACGAGTACAAGATCCACCCGGTTTTCCATGTATCTCTTCTCCATCCTTCGGATCCGGATCCATTCCCTGATCGCACTCCTTCCCGTCCAGGTCCTGTAGTGGCCGTGAACGATGAGGAGTATGAAGTACAGGAGATATTGGATTCCCGTTTCCGCCGTCGTCGCATGGAGTATCTAGTTCACTGGACTGGCTATGGCCCGGAGGAGGACTCCTGAGTTTCTGCCGCTGGCGTCCACGCTCCTGATCTTGTTCGTGCTTTCCACATGGCTCATCCGACGCGCCCTCGGAGAGGTCGCCTTGTTGGGGGGCTCTGTCAGGGTTCCATACCGCGACCCCTGGATTGCACTCCGGTCCCGGACATTGGCGGGCATTCCGACGCTCGTAGCGTCCATCAATCCTCCTCCCTCGTGGCCAGGTTGCAGACTGAACCGCGCGTGCGCACGTTTTCCCGGGTTATCAGAGAACGTCATACGCTGGAACGCTCAGAACGGCCGACGGCAGTTCACACGTCATCAGAGACCGCCCGGGAGGTTCCCCATAAAGAGTCACCTGGCTGATAGTTCAGTACTAGTTTATTCTAGTCTGTTGCGCTGTGTATTACTTGTTTCCTGAGACCGTGATTCTGACCTATGCCTGGATATATTACTATGCTGCCTGCTTTAACCCTTTGACCTCTGCCTGGATATATTACTACGCTGCATGCTTTAACCCTTCGACCTCTGCCTGGATATATTACTACGCTGCCTGCTTTAACCCTTCGATCTCTGCCTGGAGATATTGCCACGCTATCATACCGCTCAGCTATAGGTACATCTTGCATATCGATTCCAACGCTGCCACCGCTACGTGCAACCCTGACACATAGATATATATTGCTCCAGCTCACATGGGTGTATTGCCCCCAGCTCACATGGATATATATATTGCTCCAGCACACATGGGTATATTTGCCCCAGCTCACATGGATATATTTGCCCCAGCTCACATGGATATATTTGCCCCCAGCTCACATGGGTATATTTCCCCCCAGCTCACATGGATATATTTCCCCCAGCTCACATGGATATATTTCCCCCAGCTCACATGGGTATATTTCCCCCCAGCTCACATGGGTATATTTTCCCCAGCTCACATGTATATATTTGCCCCAAGGTCACATGGATATATATATATATTGGAACAGAAACGGGGGGGGGTCCAAGTGGCGCAGGCTCTTAAGAGAGCAGTCAGCAGAATAGTGTAACGGTCTTGATTTGGTCAAATGGGACCTAAAGTGCAACAATGCTTAATGTATGATTGTCAACAATGCTTGATATGCGGTTAAAACCCTAATGGGTTTTAATAGAACTGCGTATACGACGAATAGTGCCTCTACTGGAGGGTGGAGTAATAGCATTGCTCTTGCAAAGGGCGTATGGAGCACTTATATGAGATACATGGGATATATATAAAGTGCTAGAAAAGTGCATAGAAGTGCATAAAAAGTGCATACGTGCAAAAATATTATTAGGTTCTTGACAGGGTTATAACCTAGAATTTTGCGAGCGGGAGGAGAGTTCAGTTCAGGCTGTATGCAATACAGGATAAATGTCAGCATACAGCCTGAACTGAACTCTCCTCCCGCTCGCAAAATTCTAGGTTATTAACCCTGTCAAGAACCTAATAATATTTTGCACGTATGCACTTTTTTATGCACTTCTATGCACTTTTCTAGCACTTTATATATATCCCATGTATCTCATATAAGTGCTCCATACGCCCTTTGCAAGAGCAATTGCTATTACTCCACCCTCCAGTAGAAGGCACTATTCGTCGTATACGCAGTTCTATTAAAACCCATTAGGGTTTTTACCGCATATCAAGCATTGTTGACAATCATACATTAAGCATTGTTGCACTTTAGGTCCCATTTGACCAAATCAAGACCGTTACACTATTCTGCTGACTGCTCTCTTAAGAGCCTGCGCCACTTGGACCCCCCCCCGTTTCTGTTCTAGTTTTTCGCACATTCTTGTCGAGGTTTTGTGTCATAATCCTTGTTGGCTGCACAACATAAATTATATCACCTCACACAATTTATCAGCGCCTCCACTGAACCTCCACCACACATATATATATATTGCCCCAGCTCACATGGATATATATAAATTGCCCCAGCTCACATGGATATATATACATGGATATATATAAATTGCCCCAGCTCACATGGATATATTTGCCCCAGCTCACATAGATATATTTGCCCCAACTCACATGGGTATATATATTGCCCCAGCACACATGGGTATATTTGCCCCAGCTCACATGGGTATATTTGCCCCAGCTCACATGGATATATTTGCCCCCGCTCACATGGATATATTTGCCCCAGCTCACATGGATATATTCCCCCCCCCCAGCTCACATGGGTATATTTCCCCCAGCTCACATGGGTATATTTCCCCCCAGCTCACATGGGTATATTTCCCCCCAGCTCACATGGGTATATTTTACCCAGCTCACATGTATATATTTGTCCCCAGCTCACATGGATATATATATATATTGCCCCAGCTCACATGGATATATATATATTGCCCCAGCTCACATGGATATATTTGCCCCAACTCACATGGGTATATATATTGCCCCAGCTCACATGGGTATATTTTCCCCAACTCACATGGGTTTATATATATTGCCCCAGCTCACATGGATATATATATATTGCCCCAGCTCACATGGATATATTTGCCCCAACTCACATGGGTATATATATTGCCCCAGCTCGCATGGGTATATATATTGTCCCCAGCTCACATGGATATATATTGCCCCAGCTCACATGGATGTATTTGCCCCCAGCTCACATGGATGTATTTGCCCCCAGCTCATATGGATATATATATTGTCCCCAGCTCACATGGATATATATTGCCCCAGCTCACATGGATGTATTTGCCCCCTGCTCACATGGATGTATTTGCCCCCAGCTCACATGGATATATATATTGCCCCAGCTCACATGGGTATATTTGCCCCAGCTCACATGGATATATATATTGCCCCAGCTCACATGGATATATATATTGCCCCCAGCTCACATGGATATATATGCCCCCAGCTCACATGGATATATATATATTGCCCCAGCTCACATGGTATATATATGCCCCCAGCTCACATGGATATATATATATATTGCCCCAGCTCACATGGATATATATAAATTGCCCCAGCTCACATGGATATATTTGCCCCAACTCACATGGGTATATATATTGCCCCAGCTCACATGGGTATATTTGCCCCAACTCACATGGGTTTATATATATTGCCCACGCTCACATGGGTATATATATTGCCCCAGCTCACATGGGTATATTTGCCCCAGCTCACATGGATATATTTGCCCCCGCTCACATGGATATATTTGCCCCAGCTCACATGGATATATTTCCCCCCCCAGCTCACATGGGTATATTTCCCCCAGCTCACATGGGTATATTTCCCCCCAGCTCACATGGGTATATTTCCCCCCAGCTCACATGGGTATATTTTACCCAGCTCACATGTATATATTTGTCCCCAGCTCACATGGATATATATATATATTGCCCCAGCTCACATGGATATATTTGCCCCAACTCACATGGGTATATATATTGCCCCAGCTCACATGGGTATATTTGCCCCAACTCACATGGGTTTATATATATTGCCCCAGCTCACATGGGTATATATATTGTCCCCAGCTCACATGGATATATATTGCCCCAGCTCACATGGATGTATTTGCCCCCAGCTCACATGGATGTATTTGCCCCCAGCTCATATGGATATATATATTGTCCCCAGCTCACATGGATATATATTGCCCCAGCTCACATGGATGTATTTGCCCCCTGCTCACATGGATGTATTTGCCCCCAGCTCACATGGATATATATATTGCCCCAGCTCACATGGGTATATTTGCCCCAGCTCACATGGATATATATATTGCCCCAGCTCACATGGATATATATATTGCCCCAGCTCACATGGATATATATGCCCCAGCTCACATGGATATATATATAATTGCCCCCAGCTCACATGGATATATATGCCCCCAGCTCACATGGGTATATTTGCCCCAACTCACATGGGTATATATATTGCCCCAGCTCACATGGGTATATTTGCCCCAACTCACATGGGTTTATATATATTGCCCACGCTCACATGGGTATATATATTGTCCCCAGCTCACATGGATATATATTGCCCCAGCTCACATGGGTGTATTGCCCCCAGCTCACATGGATATATATATTGCCCCCGCACACATAGGTATATTTGCCCCAGCTCACATGGGTATATTTGCCCCAGCTCACATGGATATATTTTCCCCCGCTCACATGGATATATTTTCCCCCAACTCACATGGGTATATATTTGCCCCAGCTCACATGGGTATATTTGGTCCCAGCTCACATGGGTATATTTGCCCCAGCTCACATGGGTATATTTGCCCCATCTCACAGGGGTATAATTGCCCCCAGCTCACATGGGTATATTTGCCCCCAGCTCACATGGGTATATTTGCCCCCAGCTCACAAGGGTATAATTGCCTCCAGCTCACATGGGTATAAATGCCCCAGCTCAGACGCTGGATCTGCACGCAGCCTCTACCCATCGGCCGCGCGCGCATCCAGAAGAACAGGATGCGCACACAGCAGCCGGGTAGAGGCTGCGCGCGCATCCTGTAGAGCCGGATGCGCTCGAAGCAGACGGCTATAGGCTGCATGCGCATCCTGTAGAGCAGGATGCGCACGCAGCCCAAAGCCGGCTACTACATGCGCATCCCAGTCTACTGGATGCGCACGCAGCCTCTAGCCGGCTGCTGCGTGCGCATCATATTCTCCTAGATGCGCGTGCGGCCGACGGGTAGAGGCTGTGCGCGGATCCAGCGTTTGTTCGAAGCGGCGCATCAGGCTTCTGTTGGCTGCGCGCAGCCAACGGAAACCGGATGAGCGGCGACAAACGATTTTATAGGTATAGATATCATCTTTGTCAATTGGCCATATGTCTACTATGTACCATTTCTTTTTATCTCCATCAGTCTTCCCTTGGTGACCTCAGACACTTGCACTTTTCCCCTCAGTCCCCAGTCACTCATAGATAGTTCCTCTAACACATGCAGGGCTAATCAGAAAGAGGTGAAAACCTTGAGAATGTCTAGAGAAGTTAAAATTCTAGGTCAAAATATCCAAACCAGAACAATTCTCCCATTTATCTCATTTTCCAAATCGGCTATTTGGTCTAGATTGTTCATTCTCCTGGCAATTCAAGGTTTTCACCTCTTTCTGAATAGCCCTATCAGTCTTTACATACAGTAGATTTCATTGGTGATATTTGAATAGACTTACAGCACCTGATTCCATAGTTAACGCAAAAAGATAGACGCTACAGTGAACAATTTGCAGGAGGTGGCAAATGTTGGCGCCTGACAATTACCGAGCGTGCTACAAAGCACGTGCAGGTGTTGGCACTTAATCAGTTTGCGTGTTCAAGAGAGTCGCTAAATTTACACCCCGAGACACTACAGCGTGATTTAGCACAATCAAGGTTGCACGCGCAGCTTTTGATCAGTTTATTCCGATTTCTAGGCTTGTCCTCGCTTGCACCTCCCATGCTGGTGCTATAAATACCGGATGCCCTTGAACCACAGTGACTGTGATCGCGCTTTCCTGAGTCAGATGCAGGTCTCTGGGCATTTGGTGATTAATTGTGAGTATAGAGGGTGTGGAGTGCAGTTTGCGAATGTAGGAAGGAGTGTTTCTCTGTCTTGTCACCTTTGTTCATCCTGTAGTGCTGTCTAAGGATTGTGTTTGCTGCATTTACTTGTTGTGGCCACCAGAGGGAGACAGGGGCAATATGGACTATGCTGGACACAAATGGAACTACAATTTCCATCGTGCTTTGCGGTGGAGACAGGAAGTGGGTGGGGGAGAGAGGAAGGATGTCCGCAGCCTCATGCGGAGGAGAGGCAGAGTGAGCCAAGCGGCGAAAGGTGGAAGACGCACGTGAGACTGCCAAGGATCATGACCAGGCCGGAGAGCAGGCGCTGCCTTGCGGGTGCTAGAGATCGGGACAGTGACTTTGCAGAGACCTACTTACGTACCGCCGAGAGGTTTGCACAGAAATTTAGTTCCGGTTGGACCCGAGTAAGGAGACCGCGATGATCCATTAGGATTGCAGGCGGTAGGCCGTATTTTCGCATTGTGGAGATCGGACAAGCAAGAAAGCTGATCCGGTGGCACAGAGTCCCAGTGGTAAAGCGGAGAGACGTCCTTGATCGGGCAGCGGAACAGATTGTCTAACGGATGGGTGAGAGGCCTTCCAGGCCGCAAAATTTCAAGTATAACAAAGCATGCTGCATTATTGTCCAAATCTACAGGGCCCCAACGTGACTAGTCGAAGATTTGCTCATTTCATTCACTGGCCAGTTGAATACAGTACCCGGGTACCCGAGATCATACACACACCTTTTTGAGACATTACTTTCACGGGACTTACACTCCAGAACTGAAGGGGTTAAACTTTTCTTTCACCGCCTCGTGTTTTTCCCGCATTACGAAATTCTGTCATTCATATACTGTATCTACATTATATATGCCGCTTTATTGGGATCAGTAAAGTATATAATCTATAAAATCCACAACAGTGCTGGTGTATATTTTTTCCCTAGTGCGGTGAGACTAACCCGAGGTTAATTCAGCGGCTCCTCCGGGAGTGAGCGCTACAATCCTTTGACTGCTTATTACATTAACCCTTCATAACATGTAAATACATGTCACACATAGCCGCATATTCACATAGAACTTGTAATTCCCATGCCCAGACGGAGGGGATGGTCTGCATCAGTGCAAGCCACTCCAGCCATCTCTGAGCAGCCAAATGCCTCTGCAAGCCCGTCCTCTGTCCCAAAATCTGTTGCTGCACCTGCCTCCGCCACCTCCTCCAGAGCATGTACCCGCTCTGGATCCAAGAGGCATAGGAGCAACTGAATTTTTATATGATTTATGGGGTTTTGGTTTAATAATCTGTTATTTAACTATGTTTCATCAATATACGTTTAGTTCTGGTTCATAATGTTCAATTCATTCAACGCGTTTCTGAATACATTATATAGTATCTCACAGAAGTGTGTACATCCCTCACATTTTTGTAAATATTTTAGTATATCTTTCATGTGACAGCACTGAAGAAATTACACTTTGCTACAATTTAAAGGAGTGTACAGCTTGTATAACAGTGTAAATTTGATGTCCCCTCAAAATAACTCACACAGCCATTAATGTCTAAACTGCTAAATGTGGGCCCAATTAGGCCCAATTAGCCATTTTCCCTCCCCAGTGTCAAATATATATATATATATCCATCTCAGAGATATATCTATTATATATATATCTCATATATATATATATATATTAATCATACATACACACAAGAGTTGTGGTGGAGGACAAAAAGTGAGATAAAAAGCCTCCACACTATAATAAGTGTGTTTATTATTGCAGAAGCCACTTGCACATCACAGCAATTCGATGAATTGCATCCCAGAGCTCCTGTGCCACATTCCCCAAATGCAGCAAGGAATTCTGGGTAGGATATGCAAATGACATCTGTCCCACTTTTATGCATCCTGGGTCTGTTATTACACAGATCCCTAAAATCAATGCTATGCCACACCCTCATCAGCTAGGAGCTAGGCATGATGATGACCAGTTGCAGTGGATGCTTGGGACCCGTAGGGCAATCAGTATCTACAAGAGTTGTGGTGGAGGAAAAAAGTGAGATAAAAAGCCTCCACAACTCTTGTAGATACTGATTGCCCTACGGGTCCCAAGCATCCACTGCAACTGGTCATCATGCCTAGCATTTGCATATCCTAACCAGAATTCCTTGCTGCATATGGGGAATGTGGCACAGGAGCTCTGGGATGCAATTCATCGAATTGCTGTGATGTGCGGGTGGCTTCTGCAATAATAAACAATATACAGTATATATATATATTCAGCAGTAACAAAATGGCAAGAATGGTGTTGGTTTTCTTGCAGAGGGAGAGGTTGCTTTGACTATGGCTGGCTTGTGGTTACAGGGGAAAAATGGTAATTATCTCCACACTCCCTCTGCTCCCTTTTGTTTCACTTGCCTTAGTCCCTTAGATTGTAAACTTAAGAACCCCAGGGCTTGCTCCTCCTTTGATGCTCCCAGCCAAAATACTGCCCTCCCAGAGGGAACCACAGTACCTTATAAAGGCATGGCAGTCTTAATTCCAAGGGCAGCTTTCTCCATCCACCTGCTGACAAAAGTGATTATCACCCTCCCCCTAATCACACTGACACTAGGGATGAGCCGAACACCCACGTGTTCGGTTTGCATTTGAACAATTTCAAAAGTTCGAGTTCAGACGAGAACACTATCCGAACTCAATGCAAGTCAATGGGACTCGAACGTTCGATTTTTAGAGTGCCCTGCAATTGGGCATATATGCAAGATATTTGCCATAAAAGGTGTATGGGGGTCTGGGTAGTGCCCTGGGGGACAGGAAACAAGGACAAAAAGTGAGTTTTCCATGAAATAAAGGTTAAGAATAAAAATGAAAAATTCCTTAAAATATCGTGCCTAGGAGGTCCCCATAACCTGCCCGTGAAGTGGCGGATTTGTAGGATGTATAGAAACATTTAAAAACAAAAAAATGACATTTCAAATGACGGTAAATGGTTTTCCTTTAATCTATTCAAAAACAACTGCTTGGGGCGGCAGCCTGTATGAAAAGAGGAGACGTTTTTTTAGGATACGCAGAACAAGTTTAGTGATTTTTTGGCAAAATTATGGTGAAACTTATGCAGGCTTTGGATGAAAGTAACAACAGGTGTATTAAAATTGGACCTTTGGTGACAGCTAGTGCCTTCACACTGTAACCCCTCTGAGGTATTGTGGAAGAGGGAAGTGGTGGAGGTTTTGGGAATGCAGAAGTGATCCCGATCTATTCAGTTACATCAGCATCAGGGGAGTGATAGCTGCTGATCCAAGACTGATTTGTTTTTATAAATGTCAGCCGGTCTACAGAGTCGGTGGACAGACGCACTCTTTTGTCTGTGACAAAACCTCCAGCGGCACTGAACGTCCTTTCAGAAAGCACGCTGAATGAAGGGCAACCTAGTAGCTCCATAGCATATTGGCTAAATTCTGGCCAGTGATCCAATCTCAACACCCAGTAAGCCAGTGGATCATCTGCTGTAAAGGTATCCAGGTCTGCCCTTGCCCCTAGGTAGTCCTGCACCATATAGTGAAGACGCTGGCAATGGGTGCCTACATTTGACATCCCTGGGCGTCGTGGACTAAAAAAATTGGGAAAGGCATCAGTCAAGCAGCCCCCTTCACCGCTGTTCCTCTGATAAACAGCAGCCTCAGAAGCACCCGTGTCATCAGTTGGTAAACTACCAGTGTCTGGAAAGGTGTTACACAAGTGTCACTTTAGAGCGTCCAAGTTTTTTCATCCTGTGCTCCATCTGTGATGGCAGGATGAGCTCTGCAACCTTACCCTTGTATCGTGGATCAAGAAGGGTTGCCAACCAGTAATGATCCCTCTCCTTGATAGCACCAATCTTGGGGTCCTTTAGCATCCTTTGTAGGATAAGGGAGCCCATGCAGCGTAGGTTAGAGGTGGCATTAGCTTCAGAGTGTTCCTGGTCGCTGAGGATGACCGTATCGTGCACTACCTCCTCCCAGCCACGTACTAGTCCTTGGGTTTCTGGTGACACAAAACCCTCCCTTGAGGACTCCCCACCTTCAATGCCCCCACAACTTATATATTCCTCCTCCTCATCCTCCTGTCTGATCTGAGGACCCGCAGGAATGCTGTCTGCGGAAAGACTGAGGCATTGAGAGCTAGGGAAATCCTCCTCTTCCTCCCACTGCTCTGCCTCTAGTGCCACATCTATAATTCCCCGCAGAGTGCGCTCCAGCAGGAACATTAAAGGAATTGTGTCACTGATGCATGCACTGTCCCTCCTCACCATCCTCGTTGCCTCCTCAAATGGTGACAGTACAGTGCATGCATCCTTGATCATCAGCCACTGCGGGGGGGGAACCAAGTTGACCTGAACCTGTCCTTGTGCCATACTCACACAGGTACTCATTGATGGCCCTCTGCTGCTTGTGCAGGTGCTGCAGCATTGCCAATGTCGAGTTCCACCTGGTGGGCATGTCACAGATCAGGCGGTTTGTGGGAAGGTGGAATTCTCTTTGAATTTCTGCCAGGCGAACACTTGCTGGGAATGACCTCCTGAAGTGGCTGCAGACTTTTCTGTTCTGGCTGAGAAGCTCTGCCAGCCCTGGGTACCTAGTTAGGAAACGCTGTACCACCAGATTTAGGACGTGTGCTAGGCATGGTACATGTATCAACTTACCCAGGCATTGGGTGGAGAGAAGGTTGCTGCCATTATCACAGACGACCATTTCCAGCTCAAGCTGGCGTGGTGTTAACCATCTCTGCGCCTTCCCCTGCAGAGCTGACAATTTATGGCCCGGTGTGGCTCCTGTCCCCTAAACAAACCAGCTCCAGCACAGTATGGTATCTTTTTGCTTGAGCCATTGCGTAGCCCCTGCCATGTGTCGGTTTAACTGCCACTTCACCAGAGACATAGGAGGAGGAGGAAGAGGAAGAGGTGGTGGAGCAGACAGACCTCATATAAGCAGCTTTCTGGAGGCGTGGTGGATGTCACGGTTCACGCCGTCACTGCCGTGGCAAGAAGGCCAAAGGTGGTACTGCACCCTCCAGACGGGATCTATACAGCATCTCTCTGGCTACGCCACCTTGCACTTTCCCTCAGGCTGTGTGAACTTCAGGTGCTACCACTAATAGGCCTGTCATTCCCTTTATAAGGGTGGAGCACCCATGATCCAGTGCTGCATTGTCTCACTTATTCCCTGGTAGCCTTCCTTCTAGACCTGTTCCCATCCTCTGCTATTATTGATTCACCGTGTACCGACTTCTTGCTTTGAACATTGACTACGTTTGCCAGCCGCCAGCCACGACCTATTGCATGGACTATATGACCCACGTATACTGCCTGCTGCTGCCAACCATCCAGTACCCGCTGCTGCCAAGCATCCAGTGCCCACTGCTACCAAGCATCCTGTGCCTGCTGCTACCAAGCATCCTGTGCCTGCTGCTGACAAGCATCCTGTGCCCACTGCTGCCAAGCATCCTGTGCCCTCTGCTTCCAAACCTCCAGTGCCCTCTGTTTCCTGTCTCGTGTTGTATGTAAGTCTCCTGCTGTTTTCCCTCAGTGTCTCCCTGTGTCTGGTTCCTCCCTGCATTGCCTCCCCAGACATCTCCATTCATGCCCTGTCCATATTGTTGTATATTTACAATAAACCCCCTTTATACTTTATCTACGTGGCTCAGCTTGTTATTCACTGCACATCGGGCTCATACCCTATTCCCCTCTGCCAGGACCGTGACAGTGGATGAGCAAGCTCCAGCACAGAGCCCTGTCTTGGATCCCTCCCAGCTACAAGCAGAGTTACCCAGTGTGCCGTGAAGGAAATGTAACGACCCTGTCCATGCTTGCTGGACCACGTGTCTAAAGTAATGTGCACCTTGCTGCTGACTGCCTTTCCCATTGACTCCATAACATTGTCTTCCACGTGCTGGTATAGTGCTGGAATGGCCTTGCGTGAAAAGAAATGGCGTTTTGGAACCTGCCACTGTGGTACAGCACATTGGTCAAATTCACGGAAGGAAGCAGAGTCCACCAGCTGGAAAGGCAGCAGCTGTAATGCGAGTAATTTTGCCAAGCTGGCATTTAGACGTTGTGCATGTGGATGGTTGGACAATATTTTTTCTTCCTCTGCAGCAGCTGGGGCAACGAAATCTGAGTGCATAAATCTGCAGCTGATGGGATGCTGGCAGATTCAGAGGAAGGACGTGGTACACCCTTTACTGTAGCATCATCCCTGTCAGTGGAGGTTGTAGGCATTGACATAGCAGGACATATAGTGGGGTAGAGACAGATGAGGAAGAGGACCTATGCAAAGTGTTGTGCCAACGGGATGCGTGGCAGGTGGTCATATGTCGCCTCAAGCACGTGGATCCCAAGTGTCTGATGTCTTTCCCACGCTTGATCTTCTTCCGACATAGCTTACAAATAGCAACGCTACAGTCTGCTGCACATGTCGTGAAGAACTCCCAGACAGCAGAGATCCTGGACCCTCTCTGAGGCCTGATTGGCATAGACTTGGACCTGTCTTGCACCTGACCTGTGGTCAGGTGCAAGGCTGTAGCCAATTACAAGCTTCAGGCCAGTGGAAATGTGCATCGTGGTCCAATGTGGTGCATTGTGGGCGAACACGCGGAAATGTTCAATGTTCGCCGAACGGGCAATGTTCTAATCGAACTCATGTTCGGATCGAACCGCCAGCCCATCCCTAACTGTCACACCTTTTAATAAACTGCTTTCAGTTTATACAGGAAAACAAAAAGGGAAGGGCAACCAACAACAGAAACAGGACTTGAGATAACAACCAATAGCAATTAAAGTATAGTAAAATTACATCCACCCAGAATGCCAGGACGTTTGGGCAGCACTCTTTAGGCTAAACTAAATTGATTTAAAATAATAAGTCCAGAAACCATAAGAAGGAACAGATTTGATTTTTTTTAAATATATTTAAGTGTAGCACTGTCCAATTACCCTGTGAGTTGCCTTTGCCACAATGGTCCATTTTCTCTTGCCAGGAGACTGGTATCCACACTCCTCCAAATGGCACAAAATCTGAGTATAGTGGGGGACAAGGCTGTGAGCTGTGCCAAGGAAGGTGACTGTAAAAATGTGCGGGTGCTTCTGTTAGGGCATTATTTGTTTTACTTCATCCTACATGAAAGGCTTGTAGTATATGACTCTCACTAATCAAGCTGCAAGAATTCCGTCAATGCATTTTTATCCCTTCTAGGTCTTGTCCGGTAAGCAAGGAAAGAGGCTGCGCTGCAGGCCTTTTAGGTTTTCTGTTCATAAAGTACATGGTAAAGAGAATTTAAGGGCTAGGTTTTCCTTTGGGTCACATTGTGGTGGGTGGAAAGTGAAGTGGTTAATCACATAACTTTTTATGACTTTACACATTTTGCTTTCATTGAATGTTCTGGGAAATTGCAAAGGTACTTTACAAGCAGGACAATTTGTGACATGCAATATTTAAAAAGATCAATGCATGTAAAGTATTAAATCTATATACACATTTGTCTATTTACTGCACTCACGTGTAATGTTTTCCAGTTCACTGGCACATCATCTGAATTTATAGACTAATGAAACTGAATCAATAGTGTAGTTTCATTTGTAGAGTTTGTTCGGCAGTGTAGGAAAGTTGCACAACTGCTCAATCTTGATCATAGAAACTGCCCTTTGATAGAACAATGACAAATATGCAAATGTAATTACACAAAGCAATATTTTAATTGTTTGTAGATGTACATAAACTATTTTGGGACACTTAGGTTACTATTACACACAGTAACATTTATTTAAATTGTGAGAAACTGCCAATCAAAGTTCTACGTCACGCCTCTGAAAAGTATCAGGCTAAAATCATGCTGAGCTTTTTATCTTTGTTCATGTCTTTTACTGGGTTGTGTGCTCAAAGAATGTACACTACACAGAAAAAGAAAATTATACACATTGCAAAAGACCACCTTTCAAAAACCACACAGTGTCAAGATTGGAGTACCTTGACTTGTATGAGTCCAGCAATCAAGGGCATATGGAATAGTAAGAACAGGCATTGAGAGATTGCATTGCTGGTCTTTAAAAACAGCTAATTAACAAAACATCTTAGAGGCGGCTCTGTGTTCATATGACAAGGTGGTAGTGGTGACAGTAAAGAGCATTGTTACTAATATACACTCGGTCACAGATATATGAAAACAGATCCCTGTACGCAGAGTTACCCTATATCCTCCGATCCTTAGAGTGGTCAGATAGATAGAGACTGTATATGAAAACAGACAGGAAAAAGTAATATACAGTTGTGTTCAAAATTATTCAACCCCCACTGAAATTGAGTGTTTTGGCCAGTTTGACATTGATTTTGATCATTCAGTCATCTTACTTACAATTAAATCAAAGAGGCACGTGTAGGTCAGACAAATATAACATAACATTTATAATGAAATAACCACAAATGTCTTTTCTGTGCTCACATCATTATCAGTTTTATTCAACCCCCAAGTGACATTCAATCTTAGTACAACATCCTTTTACAGTTATAAGTACTAACAGCTTTTAAACGTGAAGCATAGCTTGACACAAGTGTCTTGCAGCGATCTACGGGTATCTTCGCCCATTCGTCATGGGCAAAAGCCTCCAGTTCAGTCACATTCTTAGTCTTGCGCACTGCAACTGCTTTCTTTAAGTCCCACCAGAGGTTCTCAATCGGATTTAAGTCTGGTGACTGCGATGGCCGCTCCAAAATGTTCCAGCCTTTAATCTGCAACCATGCTCTAGTGGACTTGGAGGTATGCTTGGGATCATTGTCCTGTTGAAAGGTCCAACGTCTCCCAAGCCTCAGGTTTGTGACGGACTGCATCACACTGTCATCCAATATCTCCTGGTACTGAAGAGAATTCATGGTACCTTGTACACGCTGAAGCTTCCCTGTACCTGCAGAAGCAAAACAGCCCCAAAGCATGATTGACCCCCCGCCATGCTTCACAGTAGGCAAGGTGTTCTTTTCTTCATAGGCCTTGTCCTTCCTCCTCCAAACATAGCGTTGATCCATGGGCCCAAACAGTTCTAATTTTGTTTCATCAGTCCACAGAACACTATCCAAAACTTCTGTGGTTTGTCCACATGACTTTTGGCATACTGCAATCGACTCTTCTTATTCTTTGGAGACAGCAAGGGGGTGCGCCTGGGAGTTCTGGCATGGAGGCCTTCATTACGCAGTGTGCGCCGTATTGTCTGAGCTGAAACTTCAGTACCCACATCTGACAAATCTTTTCTCAGTTCCTCAGCAGTCACAAGGGGACTTTTCTCCACTCTACGCTTCAGGTAGCGCACAGCAGTCGAAGTCAGCATCTTCTTTCTGCCACGACCAGGTAGCGTTTCAACAGTGCCCTTTGCCTTGAATTTGCGAATGATGCTTCCTATGGTCTCTCTTGGTATGTTTAACATCTTTGCAATCTTCTTATAGCCATTGCCCTTCCTGTGAAGAGTAATCACCTCTTCTCTTGTCTTCCTGGACCATTCTCTTGACTTCACCATGTTTGTAACCACACCAGTAAATGTCTAGAAGGAGCTGAGTATCACAGTCATTTTAAAGCTGCCTAATTGGTGCTTATTATGCTTTATTGCTGCTCCGTGACATCCACAGGTGTTTTCAATACCTGATTGAAAACACTTGAATGAACCTCTGTTCTTCAGAGTGGTAGTCTTTAAGGGGTTGAATAATTGTGTCAATGAAGAATTCACAAAAGAAACATTTACTACTGTATTACAAAACCAATTGATGTCATTTTAGTTGCATATGGTTCTTTAAAAAGTCCTTGTAGGATTTCATTCTTAATACAATTACAAATGTACACTAAATTCCCTAAAACCCTTTACAGCATTGGGGGTTGAATATTTTTGAACACAACTATATATATATATATATATATATATATTATATATATATATATTTTTTATAGAACCAGAAGTCAGATATCTGAATAAACAAGGATACAGAACCAGGGGGTCACAACACCAGAGTATACGATTTCCAAAGAAAGAGGTCAAAATACCAGAGTAGTCAATTGCCAGAGCCAGGGGTCAAAACAACAGAGTACACGATTTCCAGAGCCAGAGGTCAAAACACTAGAGTAGCATTGTGGAAATGTGAAAACACGTCAGCGCACTGGTCTGACTCTGGGCTAAGTGAAGGGCTTATATACCCAATCGCCGCATCTTCCTACCGTGCCCTGCCCTTCTGGCCTTCACGCGGCGTGCGTTTCATGCGAGCAGCGTGGAGGACACTGCAGGTACGTGACACTCTGGCATCAATAGACAAGTGATGGGTCAATCCAAATGGACAGACCTAAAATGCCACAGTTTGCCTTTGTCAACATCTTAACAGTAGAGATTTGAAATGGGCCTAACATGGACATTGTACTCAGGATTTAGCATACCATTGGTACCATGACACACAACATAATGACATATACTCAAAAAGACAAATGTATGCAATATGCAGATTTTATTTGCTACATATTAGTTATGGTAAATTCCCCTATTAAATTTATCCCACTATAACACAGTAGGGGAGAGGACATTTCCCGTCCTCCTGAAGATTTTCCAGCTTTATTCTGATTGAAAATTACTGAATATGGTTGACAGGTGTGAGTATGCGCCAAACTTCACATATAATGGGTGAGATGTAGATGAGGAACCATATGCAGATTAGATGAAAACATTTACTATCCAACCCTGTGTAATGACTTTGCTGCTGTATGCCCATCTTCCGTGCTCAGGCAGCTCATGTAAAGTGCTGCCCCATGCTCAAGGTTTGCTAAGAGGTACACAAACAGTTAAACACCTGACATACACCACATCTTTCTGTTGGAATAAAGGCCTGACCTCCCACCCAGCAGTGCTTCAGCATTCACCTGCTAAGGCTAGGGTCAGACGAACGCATTTTCACGTTGTCTGTGAAAAAGTGCGTTCGAACGAATGGACGCATTTTTTCACGGAGTACGCGAGAGCGGTCATACGATGCGCATTTTTCGTCCGTGATTTTGTACGGATCATCAATAAAACACTTTGTGCATCTGAACGTTATGTTGGCCGGACATTAGCAGCGTCTGATATCTCCTAATCACGCACACACGCCTCTAGCGGACGCAGCGCACTCTGTACGTCAGTACTAGCAGTTTAACGTTCTCGAAAAAATGCGTTCATTTTCCACTTGCGTTGCGCAGCCGGACTTTCGTGCGACCGTACATCGTATATTGGCCGTCATTGCCCGCCATCTGCTGCTAGTGCGGCCGTAATTATGTGCGCCTGCACGCACGTTCGCACTGCCTCAGTCTGACCCTAGCCTGAGCTGTGTTACTAAACAGACTTGTTTCCTGAGCTCTCTGATATTACTATTGATTTCCTGTGTACCAGACCCCCTGCTTTGCCAATCGTTAACCACCTTCTGCCGGTCTTTGGCCAAAGGCCCTTCCTGACCATTCTATTGGAACACCCAATAGAATACCTTGGTACCTTGTCTGGAGTCCCCCCTTGTGTCCTGACTACCACCCCAAGGTGCATTTGTGTTACGGTGGCCCCCCTCAGGAGCCAAAGGGGGGGTCCTTGCTGTGTGTTTGAGTAAGCCCTTTAGGCAGGTATGTGTTCTGCATATTGCAGAACTCTGGACACAGGATACAAAATAACCAGACAAGACACACGAGGAAAGCGCTGCACTGGGTTAAGGTCCTTGGATGGCCTTCTGACTATACAGAGTACAGGGTGGGACAAGATACACAATGATAGGATTCAACCAGACTTAACAGGAAGGAGTATCTAGCAGCAATGGAACAAGAAAAAGATCCTTGAGGTGGTCTCTATAAACCAGAACTATGAACTGCTGCACTAGATACACACACAGAAAACATGAAAAATAGACTAGACAGAAATATAGTCTGCAGCATGCAGGGCAGGACTCACATGAAACTTGAGGTAATGCTGCGACCAGCACAAACAACTAGATACCTTGCAATTAGGTCTCACACCAGAATAACAAACAAAAGAGACTGTAGTGTGGTACAAACAGAAACCCTGAATACCACACAAACAAAACACAAATTGGATCAAGCAAGAGAATGGTCAGTTTGCAAAGCCAGAAGTCATAAACCATGAAGTCAAAGTACAATACACAAGAATTGTCAAGATACATAGCCAGGAATCAAAAACCAAGATATCGAAAGACAGAATGCAGAAATCAGGAACTCAACAAGGAAAACATATACTGGATCAGGGAACCAATGCACTGATAGACAGTTAAATAGTCATGTGACCCCAGGTCTGGTCAGATGCTGAGACTCCAGGGGCGGAGAGCCAACAGATTAACCCTATAACCTGTAAAGACTGAAAAGAGCTCTCAGTCCTAGGGGACCTGGCTGGGGGAATTAACAATTTGCCTGCGCCTCCTAAGTATCTTGGTCTCTCTTGTCTGTATACCTGTGAACCCCTGCATTACTGAGCTCAGACCACCTTACCAACTGTTACACCCAGCCTCCTATCACAACACAGGTGAGTAGTATAACCAGGGATTACGTCCATCAGGGACCCTTGGGAATAGAGTTCCTCCACTATTTTTTCAGGAGGAAAGGACTTCCCTTTTGGTCCACACACCGAAAAGCTTTTATTAGGTTTTAGTCATATGTTTCCTTATTAACTCTTTGCGGTCAAAAAAACTTTCACTGAGTGCACCTATTCTGCCTCCCTAGCGAAGCTGTGAGGAGTGGGTGCTTGAGACTAGCTAAGTCTGTATTGACCAGTACTCAAACAATGAAAGTTCAGCAGACAGTGTCAACTCAGAAAAACTGACACGTAGAAAGATGAATCCAGTTGAAAACTTTAATGATCAGACTGACAATCTTTGTATTAGTGTACAGCAATGCAGGGAAAAGACATTAGTTCTGTCCAGCATTGAGCAACGATGGCTGCTAGGTGACCAGTAAGTACCTCAGAACTAGACTGAACAAAAAGGAGTAGAGCTAGCTGGATACAGCAAGGGTAAGGAAACCCAGCAGGATCAAAATAGCTATGAAATAATAGCTGTAAGCAGCAAAAAGGCAAATTCAACACATAACATTAAAATATACAAATAAACCTTGAGTCATGGGGCATGACAGCACCAGCAGGCCTTATTTAATTTTCAAAAAAAAAACACACTTTTAAATTTTATTTGACAGTTACAATTACTATACTAAAACCTTATATTATGTTAGTCTTTATATTTTCTCATTGAGCGAAACTTTTTAACCCCTTTACTGCTCAGCCATTTCACCTCTGTGTGCTGAGCTCTTTTCGACCGTTTTTGTGCTCAACATGTTGAACGAGATTTGAAGTCATGTTTTATTATATGAACCAGACAAATTATATATCCTTTTTTATGGTAGACTCAGCAGATTCATAATATATCATTATTATATGTATACGCAATCCATATCAGAACAGTAACACAAAAAAATGTAAAAAAAAATTAATTTCCATTAAAATTTCAATCATCTACAGCGTGTAAAATTATATTTTCAAATTTTATTATCCAAGCCTTTGCAGTTATACATTCTATGAGGTACTCTTGATAAAAAAATTAGAAATGGGAACCCGTTACTGTATTTTTCTGAGAAAATACGCAATTTTTGTTAAAAATGAAAAACAACATTTTCTCTAGTGCAGCATCATTGTTCACACTATAATTTAAAAGTGAACAATAGTGCTGCATTAATAGATAACAAAAGAATTTTTTTTATTTTATTTATTAATTAATTTTTTACACTTAATCTGGGAATGTTTGGTATCATTGGAGAGGACATTCCATGGCCTTTCCGATGATAGCAAACATGACCCTCTAGCTGCCACAGATTGGACCTCATATCTCCCAATCTCCACCATAGGGTTTCCATAGGGAAATCCCTTGGCAGCTAGGGATTAATTCCCTGATTCATCATGTGATGTGCCACGACTTCAGTCAGCAAGGGGAGGCCCTGGAGGCTTGGCTGAGATTAAAGACATCTAGGATCGCAGACCAGCAACTAAGAGGTTAAAGAGAGGCATCGCTGGAAAGGTCATAATGTGACTGTGACGGACGCTGCTACTCGGAGGGAGTAGATCCGCCGTAGGTGCCAGGGTTGTTCTGCAGTGAGCAGCGGTAGCGAGCCGGCATCAGGTCCCTTGCTGGAAGCTAGCGAGTCAGCCGTAGGAAATACCTAGCAGCCAGTCCCTCTTCCCAAATACTCGTCAAGGCGTAGTACAGGTTAAGCAGGTTGGTTTTATTTGGAACAGCACATACACGGTACATTTATACGGTACAGTCCCATTGTTCTCTCCCATACCCGCCCCCAGACACCCTGGTGCCAGTTCTGCCACTGCCTCTAGCCCTTTTCATATACTTAACATGGGCTTGAGTAACATGGGCTTGAGCCCAGCTCTTGGTGCCACACTATCTGGCCCACCCTGGGCTGTTCCTTGCCCGGGAAATTCCACCCCCTGGAGTGCAAGCTCTGATTCCGACGCAGGATCTCCTCTGCGGCTGGGAAGCCCAACCTGGGTTTAGCGGCTGATTGAGGGGTAATCTTGGTGGCGCTCCCCTTTAGAGCTCACGCCACAGTGGCACCATGTTCTCAGGGCCCTTCTGACCAAAGAGCACTCTGGTGGCATGTACAGGGGCTGAGCGGTGCAGGTTGTAAGGAATGTTGGCTGTGCTTGGTCTCGGCCGGTGGTACCTGTACCAGGGTTGCGCTGGGCAGATAAACCACAATGGCTGGGCAAGGCAGGGGTGGCAAAGAACTTAATAATCATCAGGGTCATACAAGCACAAATTGTACAAACGAATTATACACTTGGGTGAATGAAAACTGGGCAATTTGGATGGTATTAAATTGTGAGGGATTACAGGTGCGTTTGGTGCGGGGAATTTGCAAGGGGAAACACAATACACACAGGGATCATACAGACATAAATTGTATAAATGAAATTTAACCTTGAACCAACGAATTTTTTTTTGAATTTAAGACGTTTATTAAATTTTCAATTCAAATATACAGTTACACAATAGTCACAGATTTTCTGAAAAGCCAGTAATACAACAATAATGCGAGACGATTGTGTAGCTAAAGCGCAAAGTGTCCCAACAAGAAGGGAAATCAGAAAGAACTGTATATAGAGAGGAAAGAAGAAAGAAGAGAGAGAGCAGGGAGCAGAAGAGATAAAAAAAGGGGGGAGGGGGAAGAAAAAAAATGCACGACACACATTGAGATCATTGTAATCACTCTGAGCACTTTAGTTCCAATCACTACCACTTTTCCATTTGTGTAGACGTCTACATAGTACTACATATTAGGACTCACTTGTATTTTAGGTGGAGACTAAATGTGCATCCCACAACGACCAAAAATTCTTAGAGTGTACTGGAGACCCAGTTATTCTACGTGACATGGCATCTAACAGGTGGAATTCTCGAAGAAGATCAGTGATCATCGCAACCGACGGTATTGTCGCTGACTTCCATCTGGCAGCAATTAGTAGGGTTGATATCGTTAGTATGTGTGCTAATAACTGTTTCTGGAAGAGTGAAAATGTGACCGGGAAAAGTTGTAGGAGCATAATCTCAGGGAGAGGTTCTACCTCGATACCCAGAATACCTCCTGCCACCATTCCACCAGTTGGGGACAAGTCCACCAAACATCAAAGTATGATGCCCTTGAGGTGCCACATCTCCAACAGGTAGGGGGTGCCCCCTTCGTGGTATGGCACTCTTTATCTGGTGTCAGATACCATCTATAAAATAGTTTTTTATCTGCCTCCTACAAGGAAGTGCATCTGAATTTACATCTGTCTCCTTTGAAGCTAGCACTCCACCAATCTTTGTGCAATATTTTACCCAAATCTTTCTCCCAAGCAGCTTGAAAACCCCACTGTTTTGTAGCAAGTTTATCCAGTAAAAGTACATAACAGATAGATATCATTTTCCTCCTATCTAGAGGTTGGGAACACCACAATTCAAATGCTGACATCATGGGACACTGGGATTGGAATTTCCCCCCAGGCCCCAAATTGGTAAGTAAGACTGAATCTGACCATATGATAGCCACAGGTTGCGAGGAAGTTTGTATTGGGCAACTAGTTGGGCGACTAGTTGTTAAATAAGTGGTACAGTCTAGTTACTGAGTTCGCTATCCACAACCGTGGGTCATAGTCTGGGATTAGATAACAGAACACTTCAAGTGGGGCGGCTAAGGCCACAGGATGATAATGGATTATGTTAGAGGAGTTATTATCCCAAATTTTTAGTAGAAGGGCCGCTAGCGGTGGGAGGGGTGGTAGTTTGCTGCGCATGGATTTCGAGATCCAAAGGATTGTAGTGGGTGTGAATGGAAGAAAGTATCTGGATATATGGCGCGACCATTGAGGTCCCTGTGAGCCCGTCACTAAGAGTTGGACCGCTGATAGGATAGACGCCTTATAGTAAAGAAAGATGTTAGGGACCCCCATGCCCCCATTTTCAATAGTTTGATGTAATAGCGTTGCCTCAACCCTCGGCCTCCTGCCTCTCCAGATAAATTTGGATAGTAAGGTCTGTAATGTTTGAAAGTAGCTCTTAGGTAATAGCTAGGGGAGGGCTCTAAACAAGTATGAAATCTTTGGGAGAAGTGACATTTTGACTGCAGCCATACGTCCAGCCCAGGATACAGCGTGTTTAGTCCACCTGTTACATGAATTTCTCACAACCGGCAGCAGACATTTATAATTATAATCATATAAAGCTGTTTTAGCAAACGCTACCTTGATTCCAAAATAGGTGATATAAGTTGTTCTCCAATCGTATGTGTATGTTTGTTTCAAAGCTTCTAAAATTGCCTGAGGAATCGCATAAGGTAATGCCTGTGTTTTTATGAGATTTAATCTATGGAAGGAAGCCCTACCATAGTCATCTAGGATCTTATGTAGTGCGGGGAGGGATATTTCAGGATCTGTCAACGTCAACATTATGTCGTCCGCAAATAAGTTTAATTTACTTTTCGTTGGACAGATATTTACCCCATGAACTTCTATTGACTGGCGGATGGTCTGGGCCAAGGGTTCCAACACCAGAGCATACAGTAAGGGTGACAGGGGACATCCCTGTCTCATTCCATTCGTTATGGAAATAGAAGGAGATGCAAATCCCGCATTCAGTACCCTTGCCGTGGGGCACGTATATAACCCCTCCATCGCTGTGATAAACGCACTCGGAAAATTAAATTTAATGTCTGGTGTAGGAAGGACCAATTGACTTGATCAAAAGCTTTTTCAGCATCGATTGATAGTAACAAGGTTGGCTGGGATGTTTGAACCGCCTGATCCATGATTGATAAGACTTTTAGGATGTTGTCTGGTCCCTGTCTCCCTTTGATGAAGCCGACTTGGTCGTCGGCCACCAACGTTGGCAGTATCTCTGACAATCGATTTGCTAGTAATTTTGCATATAGTTTGGTGTCTACATTTAGAAGTGAGATGGGTCTATATTGAGAGCAGTTAGAAGAAGGGGGGCTCGTGTTAGGGAGAGTGACTATGTGGGCTGATAGCCATTCTTTAGGTGGTTGACCGGTTTTAAAGATCTCCTGAAAAAATAACAACAGTTTAGGGTGAAGATCTGGGAAGTTTTTATAATATTTTACGGAGAATCCATCCGGTCCTGGAGCTTTACCGTTTGGAAGCTCCTTAATTGCCAAGGATAGCTCCAGTAGAGTGACTGGGGCTCGTCTTAGGGAGAGTGACTATGTGGGCTGATAGCCATTCTTTAGGTGGTTGACCGGTTTTAAAGATCTCCTGAAAAAATAACAACAGTTTAGGGTGAAGATCTGGGAAGTTTTTATAATATTTTACGGAGAATCCATCCGGTCCTGGAGCTTTACCGTTTGGAAGCTCCTTAATGGCCAAGGATAGCTCCAGTAGAGTGATGGGTCTGATTAGCACCTCACGTGGTCCCGCGGACAATTGAGGGAGGTGTGCATTTCATAAAAATAATGATATATCCTCAGATGTAGGCTGGTAAGACTCTGAGTCACTGGTTATATTATAGAGGGATTTGTAGTAATCCGCGAAGCAGTCTGCTATTTGTCGAGGTTGATGCTTAACGTGGCCTTCCCGGTCATATCTGCGCTATGCGTGATTTACCCACTTTAGCCCGTAATTTATTAGCCAGCATCCTGCTAGCTTTGTTACTATAGACATGGCACCTCGCCTTAAGCCGTCTAGTCACCCATGAGAAGTCTAGTTTGTCTAATTCTATCAGCTGACGACGAAGTTCCGTCACGTCTGCCAAAGAGGTCTCAGTGCGGAGTCGTTTATGGGTTTTGTCGGCCTGGGCTATACGATGTAGGAGGGATAGAGGCCAAAACAGTAATTGAATTTAAGCAAGCATGGGATAGGCATAAGGCTATCCTAAACAAAAGATAAATCCAGGTTAAGTATCCATGTAATTGGGCAGACTAGATGGGCCGAAAGGTTCTTATCTGCCGACATTTTTCTATGTTTCTATGTTTCTATGATAGTCGGTGTTCAGTGTGTTGTTTTTTCAGGCGGGACCCCCATTTGATTAAAACACCCTGTACAACCGCTTTGTGTGCCTGCCATACCATACTTTCTGATACCTCTGAGGTGGAGTTCTCACTGAAATAATCAGTAATAGCCTGTTGAACCTCAGCTCTAACCTCCGGGTGCAACAAGAGAGACTCATTGAGCCTCCGCGGGGCTCTGCCACAAGAGTCATAAGCATCAGTTAGGCACATTGTGACCGGTACGTGGTCCAACCATGCAATCTGTCCCAGAGAACAGTCTTGCACCTGTGACAAGAAATCCCCTCGGACAAACATAATGTCAATCCTGGAGTACGTATCATGAGCTGCAGAGTAAAAGGAGTGTCAGGTTTCCCTTGGGTGTGTGAGTTTCCAAGCGTCAAATAGTTGGTACTCCTCAAACAAATTCGCAGTTCTAGATTGGGACGTCTTCAGTCGTTTAGAAGCTCGAGGTGGCAAGTCCACGGATAAATTGAGATCCCCGCAGACCAACAAACATCCCGAGCAAATCTTCTGTGTCCGAAGCAGCACTCATTTGGACAGTAAATGTTCACAATTGTGTAGACCACATGGTTAAGAGAGCAAACGAGTATGATATATCTGCCATTAGGGTCAACCACTTGATGAACCAATTGGTAGGCTATGCGATTATGGACAAGAATCAAAACTCCTCTTGTTTTCGTTGGAGAGGTTGCATGGATTTGTGTTGAATAGTTAGGAAGATACAGTTTTGGATGATCGCCTCTTTTAAAATGTGTCTCTTATAGACATATCACGTCTGGAGCTGAGCTCTTGATATTCGTGTATAGAGAGTGCCTCTTATGAGGTAGGTTCAATCCTTTTGCATTCAAGGAAAATATTTTCATAGTGTGTCCCATCTAATCAGATACAACACCTCCCAGTCCGTCTTGCCGCAGGGAGATCAGAGCCTTCAATCCCCTAGTCCTGGGGTCGTAGAGGGGTTGCCATAAAGGATCAAGCATTGCCGCTAGCGGGCCCATTAGGTGCCACAGGCGCTTGTGTGGGTTGTGTGCGAGTAATAGATCCATTGGAACGTCAGTGTGTGACAAAAAAAAGAAAATAGAGAAAAAGAGAAAAAAATATCAATAACGGCTTTGGCAAAAAGTAAAAAATCAACAAAAAGTGCGCCCAAGACGCAACGAATATGTACAGTTCCAGAGAACTCCTGGAGCTGGAGTCGCATTCCAGCTTGCCCTGACTTTGCAGGGGGAGAAACATGGGGGAGAGCCTTGTCCTCATCTCGGCTTCAAGAAGCCCCAAGCTTCAGTCACTCACGCAGGCCCGCTCCGTCGTACATCTGGAACCCGGATTTAGAGTCAGAGCCGTTCCGGTCTCTGAAGGGTGTTCTGAAGGCAAAGATCGTCTGTTTTAGTTTCAAGCTGATCCGTGCGGTCGCCGAGGTCTTGTATGACTTTATGTAAGTCCGCTATGATTGCTTTGAAATCTGCCTGTAGTGTATCCCTTAGCTCCCCCAGTAAAACTCTTATCTGACCTTCTGATGCTGGTTTTAAAGTGCTGGAGCCGGAGTGCAGTAAATCCTCTGTCCCATCGAGAGAGTGTGGAGAATGTGCCTCATGAGCGTTGCCATCTTGGGTGTCTCGGGCCTTCCCTTTCTTTGCCGCTCCGGGGGTGTCCAAGCACCGCTGTGCCTTCGGAGGTGCCATCGCTTGGTTCCCCAGGTATTGAGAGGCTTAGTCTGTTTTGACCGGGGTTCCGCCAGGTTGTATAGCCGCAGGGTGCTGATTTACCCGGCGGGCCGACGGAGCTCAGCTCACACTCAGCTGCTTCACATGCCTTCCGGACACGCCCCAACCAACAAATTCTTAACTTTTTAAGTGCTAATAAATTGAAAGTGACGGCTGTTCTGTCACAGTGACCTTTCCAGCAATGCCTCTCTTGACGAGGTACTCCTCAAGGATGGGAAGATACAGGGGTCCAGGGGTCTGGCAGGGGGATCCTTAAACTGACATCATCGTGCCTGGCACGATGACGTCATTGTGTCGGGAGGGGTATAAAATTGGAGGTCTGACTACAAGGAAGTCAGACCTCCATGGGACCCCAAAGAGAGAGGTGAGTATCAGGTGGGATGGCCAGACATGTCGGAATATATCCGACATTCAACCACAACTGTCAAAAGGTTGTGTCGGATATATTACGACATTGGACCGGAAAGGGTTAAGGTACCAGAGATATTAAATATTTATTACAATTATCATAATGATTTCCTGAAACCAAGCTTACATTATATTACATTTATATAGTAGACATTATGAAGGTTTGTGCACCTATTATTTTTTTTTTTTGGACTGGGCCCGTATAAAGCTTAATCATGATATATTTCTGAGGACATGCAAATGCACAATAGGTTTTTATAAAATCATTTGCCATGAAAAAGTATGCTGTCATGCTTCAAAATAAAAATAAATATATACTGACAGTATTATATTAATACCATCTGCAGTTTGTGTTTGGTTTGTGCTTGTTTTTAGTTGTCTACAAGTCTTGCTTATTTTTTCAATCAGAAGGATTAACAATACGTACACTACATGAACTCTGCACTGAGCGTTGCTCTTCTGTGTTCAAACTTTGCAATGATTTAGTCGCGTCTTTGGTTATCAAAGAGGTTATTGTTTTTTTACTTGAAAAGAATTTCAACTGCAGTGTCCCTATAAATTGACACGAGTAACATAGGAATGCAAAGACACACGGCACGTACTTTGTAACACATACATCACATGTAACATTGCAGGTTTGCGCTCGTTATTATCCTGTCTTCCCGAAATAAAGAAAAATGCGTGTCTTGATGGCTGACATATTGTAAGCAGAATGATATGGTAAACTTCACCTAATATTATTTTATTAGGGTAATCGGGGTTGATAACTACGTGTTGTATGTTTTCAGCAGTCACGCTCCTTTCGCTGTCACTCTCTGATCCGTTCGCTGTCCTGACAGGCACATCATTATGTTGTTGCAAACATGTGCATCATTTGTGCTGTAAAATCCATACATTTTTCAATTCCTTTATATTCTCAGTGACATTTCCTATACCATTACCTTAACAACTTGACATATTTGTTTTAAGTATTTACTAAATGGGCTAAGCTTGTATTGTTGTTAACTAGCACAGCTATTTTTATTTTTATTTTCAATATTCAGTCATCAGATAGGGATTGTTCACTAATTACATCTATCTTCCACGAAATGAACGGGGTATTTTTTTTACTAAATGCATATAGCAAATCTGTTTGAGCTATAGTAGCAAAATATGTTGCAGAAGGGGCTAGATTTATTAAACGGTACAGAGGATTGAGGAAATGTCCCGTGAGTTGTGAAAGCCAACAAAAATGAGACAATCTGTGCCACCGGCGCCACCCGGTGGTGATGGCAAATAAACAACCTCAATACAATCAAATAAAATACAATGCAAGTAAAATTGTGCAAATAGGATAAAACAATCTAGGACAAAACAAAGTAATGTGACATTTGCAGTCTTGTCTGTCCTACTGACAGTAGCACCAACTGATGAAGCTTTTTATGCTAAACGTGTTTTGGTATACTGTATATTTTATTAGTAATAAAATTTGCCTTATTTTACGCCTATCCCGGGTCCTGGATGCTTATATTCGCCGAGGAGGTGGCTGAGGCTGATAGGTGATCCGGTGCACCTTCTGAAGTCACCGGCTGCCTACAAATCTGGTGTCTGATAAGACATCAGCAAATGTGAGTACGGCATTCTTCTCCCTTGTTTGCACTCCATTTTATACAATTTTGCTCTATGTGAGTCATTTTATATTTTGAGGGACACGGAGGATGGTATCCCTGTAAGGAAACCACACTTCTGAGCCACGGGGTGCAGCAGAAGAAACCACTAACAGGACAAGAAATGAAAGCCAACAAGATTCATTAAAAAATTTCTGCGCTCAGACGAACGTTACAGTGGGAGGTTTAAGGGAATTTAGCCGAACGTCTTGCTAGGATAGACCTTCCGTATCTTCATTGAATATCCAATCAAACTTAAATGATTCATGCTAGTATGGCAAGTTTCTCTCACTGACAATAAATACCCCTAAAGAACGGATTATATGGACTCCTTTGCAATGGAAGTATAGTTGTTTGAAAAAACTGCAGTGAAGTTTGCTTCAAACAATTATTCCACTGACTTTTTCTAGTCTCCTTTACAAAGGTCAGCCATTAGGTGGTGACCTTTCAGTAGTGTACCACCCTTAGGGGCAGATAAATTAAACCTACATCAGCCAGGTTTTGCCTGCAATATACCATCAGAAAATAGATATCACAGTAGTCTTAAAGGTCAATGTTATATCTCATCTCTTGATGAGATATTGCAGCATGTACTTGCCCCTTTCCAGCACTGGGATCCACAATTCTTCTCCTAGGGTTGCACTGTAAGAGAGTCGATGCACAGTGCTGTACTCAGGGGCACAGAGTGAGCGGAGGTCTGTCCTGTAGGATGGCTCTTCTATTTGTGACTCATACCCCGTAGTGACAGCAAAGGTTTGTTACATTAAAAAATACCAATAACAAACAAATGCTAACACAAATATAAAGGGTTTATTCAAAGGGAGCCGATTTGCACCAAACTGTAAACTTCACCATACGGTGCAATTTTGCGACAATTTGGCTATTCAAAAAGCCGGCAATTCGCCAAATATTGGCGAATTGCCAGTGAAATACGGTGCAATTCTGTGGCTGAAAAAAATCCCCATAGAGAAGTAATGGTTAATCTATTTAGAGAACAAAGAACAACAGGAAAAGTTGGCGAAATGGCCAGATTTTCTGTGGTTTCGTTCTACAGGTTTAAACAGGCGAATCCCATAGGTTTCAATGCAAAAAAGGTTTCAACGAAACCTTTGATTTCAATTTTATTTTTATATGCCTTTTTTTATTCTGTAACAGACCTTTTTATTGTTATTCATAAGACCTTATATGTTATTTTCATGCATTTTCCTGCATTCTTTTTTAAAGAGCCTTTTAAAAGTTGCAGGGTTATTTGTTTCTTTTTATCCCTGTTCGGAGGTTGGCCGGCTTTTTTTCAGAGGCGGTCAGCAGTCTATTCGGAGGATCATTGGCTGCGATCAACAGTTTAGTCTCCCCTTTTCAGCCATGGCATAGATTAACCTTTTGGATGCCGGATCGTGATTCAAACCTGGAAGTGGCTGACATCTTGGATGTCAGCCAAGCCTCCGAGTCAGCCCTCATCCACTGACATCCTCGCCATATGTGTGAGGATGTCAGTGGGCCAGTTAACCCCCTACCTGCCAAGTGGAGATAGCGGGATCCTTTGGATCCTCATGTCTCCCGATCCGTGGCAGCCAGAGGGTCATGTTTTATATCATTGGAGAGGCCATTCCAATGATACCAAACATGACCAGGTTTGTTATAAAAAAAAATACTAAAAAAAGAAATTGTTTTCTTAAAAAAAATTGTCTGAGGGGGTTTAATAAAATAGGACTTACACTGGCATCTAAAAATGATGAGCATAAAACAGTCAAAATGAGCTTAGTGCACAGAGTTCAAATGACTCAGCAGTGAAGGGGTTAAAAAGCAAAAGCATGTAAAAATTAAGTATTTGTAATGTCAGGAAAAAAATTCAAAACTACTTAGCCGTTTTTTTTTGCTGTTTTAGATTTTGGGGATTACATTTTGAAAAAGTGTGTTTTTTCCATTTTTTTCATCATATTTCATAGTTTTTTATATTATATGATGGAAATAATGGTATCTTTAGAAAATCCATTTAATGGCGGGAAAAACAGCATATAATATGTGTGGGTTGCATAAACGAGTAAGAGGAAAATTTGACCTAAACACAAACAGCGCAGAAACGTAAAAACTGCAGCAGGCATTTTCGGACGGACTTTTTTTAGGACCGCCTGGTCACTGTGGGGTTAAAGGCTACAGCAATAGACCCTGTTCTGATAAGGATTTTGGTATAGGAAGTGGGCACAAGCTGACAATAGGGAGCTCAGAACAACTGATCTACAAGAACACAAATGAGAAAGTTTATCTAGATTTCATTTAGAAATGGAATCCTTTCCTTATCCTTGTTTCTCCTTGATCATATTGGCTAAAAGAAAGCACTGGTAGCCAATCACATGCATGTCAATGTGCATGTAAGTGAATGACTTATGTAGCGCTGTATTAGTTTGGCTCTGTGTATTGAACTGTTGCTACCACTAGAGGGAGACAGAGCCTAGAGAAGTTATGGACTATACTGGACTGAAAGACTCCATCTCCCAGAGACCTTTGTGAAGAGGACAGGAAGTGGGCGTGTTGGCCAAAGGAAAGACATCAGGAGCCTCCTGCGGGGCATGAGCAGAGCGAGTAGAGCAGCGAGACGAGTAAGACCCATGAGGAACACTGTCAGGGATCACAACCAGGCCAGAGTGCAGACCAAGGCGTATCCAGTGCTGGAGATCTGAGACGGAGTGTGCATCATCGCGTACCACATTCCGCTGAGCAGCTCGGAGGACAACCAGGTTCCAGAAGGACCTTGAGTAAGGAGGCCGTGGATCAAAAGGGAGTGCAGGCGGCGGATCATTTCCTGTTGCGGAGATTCAGCATCGGGACAGCGGATTCGTTGGCACCGGGTTCCAGTCGCGGAGAGAGATCCTTTGGTCGAGTCATCGGTTCTGGACACTTTGTTCGCCGGATGGGTGAGAGGCCTCAAGGCCTACGGTTCCGAAATGAAAGTTCGCACCTGGTTAATTGCTTCAATCCACAGGGCCCCTGTCAGGCAGGCACACGTATCCGAGGGTTACTACAGTCAGCCCTATACGTAATAATAGGAGACTCTAAACTTAGTTGCGATACCAGTCCTTGAGGTGGCTGGGTTTCGCAATAGCGAAAGGTGAACCTATAAGGCAGGGATAGTAGGCAAGGAGGACAGTAACCAGTCCTTAGAGTGGCTGGTATGGAGACAGGAAAGTACGGAGTACCAGATGGGTCTAACACAATCCTAGGTCGTAAGAATACAGCAGTATACAAGGTCAAAATTCAAAAGCCGAGTCAAAGGAGTATAGAGGTACACAGGTCGATATCCAGAAGCCAGGTCATACACAGAAAGTCAGTCAGAGGTCAAAGAAGCAAGCACTTAGGGTTAGACAAGCAAAACCACGAAAGGGCAATGAGAAAAGGCAAAAAGCACTTTTAAATATCGCGCCCTGCAATCTGATTGGCCATCAGGGTCACATGATGCAGGGAGACCCACGGTGGAGGCGTGATGACGTCACGCACGGCGCTCCACCGCCGGCAGTAGCTTAAAGCCATTGGGGCCAGCGGCACGCGCGCATAGGGCACGAGGAAGGGCTGCGGGGAAGACGCAGACCCCAAGACCGCAAAGAGGGATGCCGGAGCTGTGCCAGCCTCCGAGGACTGACAGCCCCAACGTTGACTAGTCGAAGATTAATTTGTTCATTCACTGGCCAGTTGAATCTAGTACCCGGGTACCCTAGGACACCGATTTATGAGCCTTTTTAGCGGGACTTAAACTTACGAACTGAGGGGGCATTAACCGTTTCTTTTCCACCACGTGTTTTTTCCCGCGTTGCGCATTACGTCATTTATTTCCGCTTAATCGATTTATGCTTCAAAGTATATGTATATTCAATGCCACTCTATTGCTTCAGTAAAGTACAAAATCTAGAAAATCCACAACAGTGTGCTGATGTATAGTAATTCTTAGTGCGGTGAGACTATCTTGGGTTTATTCAGCGGCTCCTCCAGGGGTGAGTGCTACACTTACATGACTGCCTGTCCATGTCTAGGAATTGCAGGGCAGCATATGGCAAATTGGAGTTTTCCAAGTCATGTTACATTTTTCTTTAATGTGCACATACATTAATGAACGCATGTAAAAAATATATAAACACAACTATCTTTAAACAGCGCATTGCCACTTTCGTGTGCTCATCTACTGCATATTGTAAATTTGTATTTAGTCCATTAATATTATCAGAATTGATAGAAAACAGATATAACAACCCACATCGTATCCCTGCACAGCTATTAGATATCCTAGGAAAGACCTACATTGTCTTGGTTATCATAATGTGTTCTAGTTCCTTTACAGTAGTGTTTCCGAACCCATGTCCTCAAGTACCCTTAACAGGGCTGGTTTGACAGATATCTGAAGCACAGCAGATTTGCTGCTCAGTGATTGGGAGACATTCCTTTATAGTAAGGTTGGGAAAATATAATAATAATATTGCATAAACAAAAAGATCATTCTAAGGATATAGTTACATTTACATTGACATCTTTGGTTTATCGTATCATTGATCATACTTCTGTAAACTATAGCGAGACAACTTATGCATCAAGCTAGTGTTAATCTTCCACATTCAGCTGAAGTGAGATTTAATTTTGGCTGGAGAAATGCCATATAAACAGAGAAAGTTAGCAACAAGGTTGAAATTGAATTCTTTTTTACAAGCTGATGATTGATTTTACCAGTCATTTCACAACTACCCTGTTTTCCCACTAGCCTAACATAGGTTCATCTATTACATTTGAGAAACACATAATCATGTCAAGGTATTAAACTCCAAATGTAAGGGAACAACTTTATTCTTTCTAAATACTTTAAAAAGAGTTGTTGGCATTGAAAATAATTTAGAAAGAATAGTTTTCCGTTGCTGTTCAAGTAATGAGAAATACCTTTCCAGAACATCTTTCAATAGTTCCTTATTTAACAGTAAAAGTTTTTACACAATACAAAAAGAAACAATGTATCATAAATCAAAATAATTATATACACAAAGATTAGGGCTTAGTGTAGTAGTACTTATATATGATATTTTGGCATGTGTTTTAAGTTCTAGTAAGATAATTTTACAAGGTTTCTTCTAGTTTATCACAAACCAACTTTTGCAGAGTTTTGAAAATAGACAGTAATTCATGTATTATTATTTAAACTATTTCCAGAGTTCGACCATTTTTTACCACTAACACCACAAAGCAACTCATCCACGCCCTAGTAATCTCCGGACTTGAATATTGTAATAATCTTCTAGCTGTTCTCCCTCTCTCCCCCTACAATCCCTTCTAAATGCCTCTGCCAGGCTCATCCATCTCACCTGCCGCTCTGTCTTTGCCGCTTCCCTCTGCGAATCCCTTCCCTGGCTCCCCATCCACTGCAGAATTAAATTCAAAATTCTTACCCTGACCTACAAAGCTCTCACTAACTCTGCTCCCCATTACCTGTCCTCACTAATCACCAAATACACCCCAGCCCCCTCCCTAAGATCAAACAGTGACCTGCGCCTAGCTTCTCCCTGCATCACCTCTTCTCATGATAGACTGCAGGATTTCTCCCGAACAGCCCCCATCCTCTGGAATGCTCTCCCTCGTACCGTCAGACTTTCCCCCTGGTTTTTCTTCCTTCAAACGCTCTCTTAAGACATTCCTATTTAGGGAAGCCTATCACCCGACTCACTGATACACCTCACTGCCCCAACCAGTCCATTTCTCTCACCTTGCAGTCCATCTCTCTCACATTGCAGTCCATCTCTCTCACCTTGCAGTCCTCTCCTCCTGTTTCCACCCCCAACCCTTCTAGATTGTAAATTCCCACGGGAATAGGGCCCTCCTTTCATCCTGTACTGGTTTCTCAAAATGTTGTTCAATTGTAAAAATGATTGATAATGTAACGAGATCTTTTTATAACACTCAAGTGTGAGATGTCTCCTGGGTGTCTGGACAGACGTGCTTCACTGTGCTGTTATCTGCTGCTGGATCTCTGTCCCTCAATGAGGAATGCGGAGAGAGTGGAGCTCACTCAGCTGCAGCAGGAGCAAATGCTTCTTACACTTCCAGTGGCTTAATTAACTGGATACACCATCTAAGATCTCGTTACATTATCAATCATTTATACCTTGAAACGTCCGTTGGAGGGGACGAGTTTGAGATCTACAGGTCTTTCCATCATTTTTTCTTGTCACCTTTTGCTTCTATCTGGGAAAGACCACCTATTCTGTTTTTCAATGTATTGTAAACCCTGTCTATATTGCGCCCATTGTACAACACTGCGGAATATGCTGGCGCTTTATAAATTAATAATAATAATATAAGCAATATGTGAATTGCAATTTTTGAAAAAAGAGTATAAAAGATAAATAAAATTACAGGAAACATATGAAAATATAGGTTAAAACCACACACAGACCTTGTATGGGTTGAACTAAATGTAGACATTCTAAAAGTCATAAAAAGAGACAGTACGCATACAGTGCAGGCAAAAAAACCCTTAATCCCTTCATTGAAAAAATGCCTTTTGTTGAAAAACATTAGCATAGCATTTGATCGAAACATGAGATTCATAGATAACAAGTGTAGTATAAAATATGCAATTTTGTTTAACTCTTAAAATAATGCTAGTTCGTGCATTTTGTAACTTCATGCATTACAGAGATAGTGGCCCTCTTGTATTTGGAGTGGTAATGATCGTGTGAGGCTTGCTAATTACAGCATGTTCTAACACAATCATTTCCATTTAAATTTTACATCCAAGTTGATTGGTAACTTGTGTGACTGCTCACGTTTCTTGCCTGTATACCACTTGTTTGTACATCCTGTACTTCCATACCATTTGTCAATCTTTTGTGTGTAAACAAGATAACACATAGTCCTCCCATATACCTGGTGTAAAGTGAGTTTGTGAGCACAAAATCACTTTACAACCATTTATAAAATAAATGCTACACATCTGTACTCAATTACCAGGTTCCCCTGAGATCCTTATGCTAATCCATCATCTTATTGCAACCTAATTGGAAGGACAGCAAGGTATAATTGTTCCTCCATGTCCATCTGTTTGGTGTCCATCTGCTGGATGGAGATCACATTTACAAGATCCTGTAACAGATACAACTCCAGTAGACTGAATGGAATCCTGTAATCTTGGGATCTTTATGGAAATTATACCGATTGAGGCCATATTATACATGCTCAGTCTGGTCCTTGAATGGATTTGTGATGTCATCTATTCATTTTACATTAGGGCAGGCAAGGAGTGCAGCTCCACCAAACTGAATTGGCAAAATCCACCGAACTGAATAAAAACCCCCAAAAAACTGAACTCTCCTATTCTCCTAATAGGTGTTTAAACCAATAAAAATGCATTAAACTCTGGCTAAATTATAAATAGGTCCTTTAAAAAATAATGAAGTATGTTACAGAATTAAAAAAGCCTTTTAAAAAACATTGGGAAACAAAACGTTTGTAAAAAAAATACAAAGAGATGTTTAAAAAAATTAAAATATTTTTTTTAAATTTCTTTGAAAATGATATTATTTTTTTACATTGAAACCTATTAGATTTGTCTGTTTAAATCTGTTGAACTGAAACACCAGAAATCAGGGCATCTTGCTGACACTTCGATGCAGTTTGGCATTCTGTGAGTAGATGAACCACTACTTCTCTATGGGTTAATTTTGAGGCTGCCGAAGACCACCAAAACCTGCCAAACAGCAGTGGAATGCACCGTATTTCGCTGTCAATTCGCCTGTATTTGGCAAATTGACAGTTTAGTGAATCGATGAATTGACCCGCAATTTGGTGACCAATTCGGAGGTTAGTGAATAACCCTTTATATTAAAAATAAGATATTCGCTACACAGAGATACTTAGAAGATCACAGATCACAGTGGACAGACTTAAATGCATATTAACTTGTGGTCTGCTATTTTAAGCTTAAGTTTGCTGGGTCAAATCCCATCCTGAGAACACTTTACCAATGTTTTGAAGAGGTGTGAGAAGTCACACAGAGAATGTAACAGAAGAGGAAGTTGTTACAAAGTAATTTCCCTCACAGTATTCCATTTCGACCTTTTTGTACTTTCCAATACAGAAATAGCAAGACATTTTGACTTACAATAGGGATGTCCTTTGATCTCTGTGTCAAGGATCAGATTTACATTCACTTTCAAAGGACATTACTTTTAGTATGTCAAGGGATGTACTGATTTAATATAAAATATCCGAGAAGTCTGCAATGGGCCTTGTACTGCAAAATATTTTGTATGTTCAAGATTTGAACATTTTCTGACATACTTTGCTTAGGCCACTAATAGTATATGCATTTTTCATGAGCGCTTTATGAGAGTTGCAATTAGTATCTTTAGGGACATTGGGACAAAGTATATCTACAAAGCAAATTATGGGGAAATGGAGATATAGCATTTTGGAAAAGCTGACCTACAGAGTTCACATTTAATACGTTTGTCCTTATATGTAGTAATGTATATACCAAAGCCATTTGATGGTTTCTGCACTGTGCAGAAAAAGTAAAGACTTGCTGGCAGGAAAACTTTTTCATACAATAAATGTGACACTCATAATTACAATAATATTATTTAGGATGAAATACCCTTATATATATATATATATAATCTCCGCACTGAAAGCTTAGTCTAGGTTGAGTGCTAACCCCCATGTGTTATATATATATATATATATATATATATAGATTAGATAGACCGTGTTAGTCCAGATGTCAAAATCACGAGTATAGTAGTATGTGGTGATACCTTTTTTATTGGACTAACGTAACATTTATAAAACAAGATATTGAGATTGTTCCTCTCTTCCTCAGGTCTGGAAGCTTACTGATCAGTAGCTTAGAATTGAACATTAAGGGGCACATGGGTGGGGGTAGGTGTCATAAATGGTGTACAGAAAACCCACAGACAGGTCCAGCTACCTCCACAAGCCCAGTTTTCATCCCAACCACACCAAACAAGGCATCATCTACAGCCAGGCCATCAGGTACCACCGAATCTGCTCTGACACTGGGGACAGGGATGAACACCTGAACAAACTGTCGGCATCATTCGAGCGGAAGGGCTATAAGGAAAGGACAATCAAATCTCTCCTGAAAACACCAAGCGAACAGCTGTTGCGCTACAAAGAAAAGAAAAACACTGCACGTGTCCCTCTAGCTGTTTCCTATAACCCAACTGTAGAAGGAATTCGCAAAATCATCAAAGACCTGCAGCCATTGGTCACAGAGGACCATGTGCTCAAAGAAATATTCCCACAGCTCCCCTTACTGGCATTCAAGCATCCCCCAAACCTGAGGCAAAGACTGGTCCGCAGTAAACTCACTCAGTAACAGGATGACATACAGAATGGGACCAAACCCTGCAACAAATCCCGCTGGAAACTGTGCCAACATATATGTGACAGCAGCACTGCCCGGCACAACAACACCACATACAACATCAAGGGCTCATACCTCTGCACATCTGCCAATCTTTTCCTTTTTTTTTTTTTTTTTAAGTTGTCTCATTGACTTCTTCCGCTTCAGGAACAATCATCAGATGCACATCTCTGTTGTTTTAAGGGCCTATGATCTCTCTTCTGTTTGTGTACCCTTCTTGACCATAGTATTCCACTATGCAGTATTTATGGCAACCTATCCTAACCCCTTACCCTTCCGCTGTGTTGTTTCTAGCTCAATTCTATGATTTTGCTCAGTAAAGCTTCCAGACCTGAAGAAGAGAGGTACACTCTCAAAAACTTGTCTTTTAAATGTAATGTTAGTCCAATAATAAAGGTATCACTGAGCACTAATTTACTCTGGTAATTTTGGCATCTGGACTGTCTAATCTACTATATATATATATATATATTAGATAGGTTGCAATCAAGGTTCACAACCAACAGCATTTAACCCATTAAGGGATTTTTTACAAATGTGTAACCCTAAGCTCTTAAGCTCTTTGTAAAATGATGGGCATTTACTTCACAATATATGGCCATATATTGCTTAAGCCTGTCACAGCGCAATGTATCCCATTGATTACAGGTCCTACGTTTGTCACCTAATGACCGACCGCCATTATGGGATGAACTTACTTACTGAGGACAAAAAGGATCTTCCGCAAATTAGAGCAACCTCTTATATCTGTACTCTACAGGGGTTTTCAACAGTTTTAACCCCCTTAATCTTAACCCTGTATAGTAGGGAGTGTCCACAGAGCTCTCCCTGTATTTTGCTCTCTCCCTGACTGCTATAATGCAGTAACATTTGTTGACCTTTTTTGTTAGAATGAGGATGAGGGCTTCTCCTTATTGAAGTAGTAAAGGGTGACAGGAATGAGATCTCAAAGGATTTTGTAGCATTGAAAAGGTATTTGTACAAGGCTTTATATGCTTACATTGTAAGCTCTTGAGCAAGGTCCTCTCTCCTTCTGTTCTGTGTGTTTAACTCTGCCATTCTGGGGTATATTTAGTACAGGAGGGGTGGGGTCGCGCCTATTCCCCGATGTGGCGGCTGTGGCTACCAGATGTATCCAGCCCAGGAACATGTATAAAACACAATAAAAAAAAATATATGTCATCTGCGCTTATTCCCATTATACCGTGAAACAAAACGCAATTAGAGGCTTTGGTTTCTATTAATGGCCATTAAGAGTGTAAGCTCACCGCCACGTCAAGGCACCTCTAATGAGGGTGAGTCCTATCCAAAAATGAAGCCACAGGCTGTTGTGTAGCGAACCATCACTGCTCATGCTGCTTTTCAGTCATGAGGAAGACTGGTGGGCTCATATTTATGCCCCCCCCAGAAACAAATCCATCTTGGGATCAAAAAACAAAGACACAGAGCAGAACATGCTGCAATACATTGTAAGCTCTTGAGCAGAGTCCTCTCTCCTTCTGTTCTGTGTGTTTAACTCTGCCATTCTGGGGTCAAGAAGGAATTTTTTCCCAGTGTGTTGCATATATTGGAGAGCACTTCTGACAGGTTTTTTGCCTTCTTTTGGATCAACAGCAGTAGGTGATGTGTGAAAGGCTGATCCTGATGGACACACGTCTTTTTTCAGTCTATGTAACTTGTATGATTATTTGTTACTCTGTCTCACCCATTGTACAGCGCTGCAGACTTGTTGGCGCTTTATAAATACTTGCAACTGTAACTAGTTTTTGTTTTCATTGTATTTCAATGCAAAATCACGTATACATCTTTGTTAGTGAAAGGGTAAATGAACAGGAAAAGCCATACAGTGTTTCATAATATTTGAGCTCTACTTATTACATTCATTTATTCAGCAGAGTTCTTTTGTTGGTTTTGGTATTGCGGTGAAAAGAAAGCACAATGTAACAGCGTAAAGTGTATATTCTGTATTATTTGGCAGAATAGCACAAATAGAGCTGTCGCATCAAGAAATTCAACATACCCTGTGTGTAACATTCCCATGTATATTGCTTTGCAAGTGGATTACCATAGTCAGTATAATTAGCTTGTATGCTATATTGATCAGGATAAAATATGAGCCCTGCAGATCTATCTGCTAAATTCTTCCGTTGCTTCACAGTTGACGTCAGTAACATGTCCCCAAGGAGAACACTTTAAGGAGGTAATATTGCACAGGGCAGGGGATGTATGTGACCTCATATTGTTACTTTTCGGCATTACCCTAAATAAGGATTGCTAAAGTCAACGTAAAATGCAACCATTTATGTGGCGTTCACAGCAACACTAAAAAAACCATGTGTTCAAAGATGTATTGATCACAACTGTAGATAAAATCGCCTCATTTTTATAACCCTGGGTGTTTGATTTCAGCAAATAAATATAACTGGGTTAATGCTTTAAATATGGGGATCTTTATTAAATGTACATTTCCAGTATACCAGATTTTGCATACCGTTTTAATGCAAGCATTCCCACTTTAGTATAGTTAATATGATTTTTTTCCCATGACTATGCTTATTTATGTTTGCCCTATTTTCTATGCTTACCTCTTGAAGTGATTTATGATATGTTTAATGTAGTTATGGTGGTTGGGTCTGCGCTTCCTTCTCAGAGGTTCTGTAAGAGAGCACCTCTTAACTAGAGTGAAATAACCTTTAGTGAGAACAATAAAGATATTCCTATTGGTCCTGCATTTTTGCTGTTTGCTGAAACGGAGGCACCGAGGGGAAATCAGATGCTGGAGGGGTGATCCAGCGCTCCCACTGGAAAAAAACTGGCCACACGAACATCCAGTGCCCGAGTTGAGGCACAAAAAAATGTGAGTGTTATACCAACTTTTAAATCTCACAAATTGTATACAGGCTATACAATGTCAGTTTATTTTAATTTGAGGTAAACCACTGTTGGAGGGAGAGAGAACTTCATCCCCTAAATTTGCCTCTAGAAAGAACTGAAAAGGAAGCGCAATAATCTGGTTATCTGGGATATGTAACCGAGTGGAGGAGGACAGCGGCTGGTTCTAACTATTCAGACATTGGCTAAAAAGGACTACAGTTGCAATATTTTATCAATGTGTGTATTATATGTTTTTATACGCTTTTACAAACACGTTTTTTCATATATTTTTATATACGTTTATTTTGTTATTTAGTTCTCTCAGAACCTAAAGAAACCACAAATTGGCGCCCAGTACACAGAATCTTCACCGTTATATGTTTAATTTCAACTCCCACCCAAATGTGGATTAGTTTTAGGTATTAGTTCCATTCAACTTCATTTCTTAGGTAATACGTTTACATAACCTAGAATATAGTTCAACTTGATGTTGGCACCTTAATCCCTTCACTACCAAATGGTTTTCCATAAAACTGTCATATGTATCAGTGGCATCACTAGGGTTGGTGTCGCCCGGTGCTGTAACTCATTGTGTCACCCCCCCCTGAGTTTTACGGTTCCTTTTTTTAACTACTCTTACTCATAAATCAGTACTCCCATATAACACTGAATGCTCATACACAGTGTGTAATGTCTGCGTCATTTCGGTGCGCTGTGAATATCCCCTTCAGTGGGTTTTTTTCTGCCCCCTGTAAAGTGTCAGCCTAGGCCTACCCAGGACATACTTGAAAATGAGAGAAACACAAAGTATCCTTCCTGGCAAAGAAAATTTGTGTAAAAAAAAATAATTTTTTTTTTTAGGGTGTCACCCTAGGGGTAGTGTCACCCAGTGCGGGCCGCACCCCCTGCCCCCCCCTAGCAATGCCACTGATATGTATAGAAAACAACTTACCATTCCCAGTCTGTAAAATGTATGTATTATCTATACCTCTGCAGTCTGTAATGAACACCTGTGCCAGACTCATACACCTCACCTCCTGCACCTCTCACACTTCAACCCCTATCAGTCTCTATAGTGCCTCCCTGTTTCCTTTAGAATCCATTTCAAAATACTCGTACTCACATACAATGCTCTACATAACCGCTCCCCTACCTACATCTCCTCTCTTATTAGCAGGTATATCCCAGGCGGGATATATATGTCGGGCGGGAAAATTAAAATGGATGCCTGTAGCCAGCTTGTCTAAACATATATCTATATTCTTATATGAAACAAGTCTTTTCTTTTTCAATTTTTATCCTAGTTTTGGAAATGGACTCACAGATATTTTTTTATGAGTTCATTGCTAGGTGAACTATAAGAGTTATGTGTGTATTTATAATCGCTAGAAATAAAGTGTTTTTGTGTGGCTGAGCTAAGTGCTAGGCACGAGAGACAATTTATAGGTTTGGTTTTTTGTATTAAAGATATTTTCTTTTCTGATATAGAAACAGAAGGTAAAAATATCTATGCAAGTATATAAATATATTTATGAAAATATATTTGTAAAATAATCAATATATTCTATATATTCACAGTAAATAATAGATACTCCAAATATTTGTAGAGTATAACTGTGCAAACAGTATAATTACTGAAGAATAGAATTAATCTGTCTTAAATGTAAGTTACTGATCTAATTGCAAAGCAATCTAGCTGATAAAGAAGTACTTTGAAATCCTTGAAATGGGCAAAATAATGAGAGATATTAAATCAAATATGACAAAAGAGAGACGGTCTGTCTGGAATAATTATAGTTGTTCTTTGTTCAAAATCAGTTAGGGAGATTGATCTCTGACCTAGGATAAGGGATTTAAAATTAATTTGTGACATTTTATTTGAAAAGCAACACTGCCATCTTGAGGTATAGTAAATATTATATTTTAAGAATAAATTAGAGAATCCCATAGAGAAAGCAAATATTTAAATGAGGAGGTAGATTTTGAGTGATGTCGAATCTACTATAATTTGCCATGCACTGTTCATTCAGATCATTCCAGGACAAGACACACAATGCATTCAGATCATCTCAGGACATTACACCTCACTTAATTAGGACCACATCTAAATTTTCCCTCATGGGAATGCACAATTCTAACTCTCATGCATTGATTATCGGACATTGATAATTTTCACATATTCCAAAACAATACATTATATTTAAAGAATATTGCTGCTGTAACTACAGAAACATTGAATCCAGATTTGGACAGGTAATGTATGAAAGCAAATTAAGGAATTAATGTAATTATATATATCTGGAGTATTTCTTGCAATAGATAGACTGAGATATCTCAGATTACTGTTAGATCTGGAATCTTTAAAATATTTCTATTCTGCAGATAGATATATAAAAAAGGGAATCGGATACCAGGATTTTATCCTAAAGTATTGTTGCAATGATATACAGATACATATATATATATTGAAATTGAAAGTTACTGTGATTGAAATTAATAAGCAAGGAATTATATAACTACAATATAAAAAGCAGAGGATTAGAAGCTTAATTCTCGTTATTAGGGGAGGATTCACTAAATAAGTTTTTATTACTTATCATTCTAGAAATAGAATAAGTGATAGCTCATCTCTTGTTGATCCATGTAGTATAGAGAGATACATATGTCTCTACAAGATCTAGCTTGTTAAACATTGGTTTGCTGGGAAATGCATGTGAATTGTTTTCGTTAAGCAGAAATGTGTATTAACCATCTGTGTATAGTTACTAACTGATAAAGTATATGATATTAATCATATATGCAGTTACTAACAGGAGATACATATATTGGGAAGCTAGTAGTCTATGTGCTGATGGATGGATGTTGTTTATAAATCTTTGTTTATGATATGAGATTTGAAACTTTTTTGTATACGTAATAAATATATATATGTTTTTATCCGGTTGTTGATTATTATATTTTTTAAAGCAAAACACATACAATTAAAAGAATTTAGGAGAATTTCTAGGAAATATAGACGATTGATATTTATTTCTCGTATAAGTTTCTTATTGAATATATCTTCGACACTCTCAACCACTTCGCTCTGCCAGTGATCTGATGCTATCAGTTCCTTGTACCCGCACCCTCAACTCCCGGCTTCAGGACTTCTCCTGAGCTGCCCCTTTCTATGGAAATCCCTCCCCGCAACATCAGACTCTCCCCGTCTCTCCAGTCCTTCAAGAAGTCTCTGAAAACACATTACTTTAGAGAAGCCTATCGGCTCACTCCATGATCTCCCCATTGTTATTTCCTGCTCCTCTTCCCATTCAGCCCTCCTGCAACCTGCTACTTCACATACCCTATTCACCCTCACCTAATGGGTCACCCCTCTCAAATTGTAAGCTCTCGAGCAGGGTCCTCCCTCCTTCCGTTCCTTGTGTGTAACATGTATGTATACATCTCTCTCCCATTGTACAGCGCAAAGGAATTTGTTGGCACTTTATAAATACTTGTAACTGTAACTGTACCATACATTGTTACAATAAGTAAGCCTTTTTGAAAGGCAGAGGGTACCTCTGCTTGCCAAACAACTCTACTACATGTATAATTCAGCTGGGGCTCAGTGTTTCTACTGTCAGAAAAGCAGACATCCAAGCTGCTCAATGTGGTTTTAGCTCTTTGGTTGACATGCCCAATAAGATGGAATTTAGCCTATCTGCAAATGAATTAACAAAATTCCTTTGCGTTGCTCCAGAATATGAGTAGATCAAGGTTAATCATGGCTGCGAAGAGGTTAAGGAACACATTATTATTCTTAACAATATTTACTCTTCTATATCCTTTGCATTACCTTAACTGCACAACAACTGTTATTTATGTGTTGTACTTGTATAGGCCAAATAGGCCTTAGCCCAGGGCAGTAGATTGAAGGGGTTAGGGCAAAATCTTAAGTGTTTTAATATATTTCGGGCCCTATTACATTCTTAATGCTAATGTTAGCGCTCAGCTGTGGGAGCGTTAATGTTAGGTTAAGTGGCCCTAGCGGTATCGGCCCATATTACAATCTGAATGCTAACGAGTTAAAAAATCGTTAGCTATTCGGATCTTGCGTTTTTCAGTGCGAGCTTACTGTACTTTGTGCTCCCTATGCTTAACATGAGGAATGCAAAGAGGTAATTAGGATTAGGATTACAAAGTCCTACCGTTAATAACGCCCCGCTGCGGTTAACTGAAAAGTTAACCACAGCTAGGAGCTGGTGCCGCTTCTGCAAAATCAGTCAGCACCAGCTGAAAAACACCCCAAAAGTCGCATACTCACCTCTCACCCCTTGGCAAGAAAGACAGCTCGATCCGCTTCTTCTTGATGCTGGGAGCAGAGGGAGACTTGGGGAAAAAGTCCACCAGTCTCCCTCCGCGATCACTCCGCTGACCAGCTAGCTTTTGCTAGAGGTGAGATCCTGCAGGTCATGTGACCGGCAGTGGAAGCCTCAATGGAATCCTATGGACTCCATGAAGGGGATGCTCGCAGTGCTTAGCGCTGCCTTGGGCATCCTGAGTCTTAGCACCATGTTAAGGGGGAGGCTGCTGGTTTAGCGCCTGCCCTGTAATATCACGCTAAAACGGAGACACTATGGAGTGACCTGCAGGTGCAGGTTTTCCTCCTTAGCGTCCCCATTTTAGTATGAAGTAATATGGGCCTTCATGTGTGGGTGGGTGTATAACAGAGCTATGAAGCAATAAATCTCCCAGCAACGTGTCTTCAAACTCTAAGAAATATTGTATATACTTCATTTGATCCTTATAAGATCTGATTTGATACAATAAGATACTTTGCTTTTGTTGTAAATTACATTTTACTGACAAAATTATAGCTGATAGGTCATGAATATTTATCTTAATTTGATATTTATGTTCATATTTATTTCATATTGGGTGGTGCAGCACTGAAATTTGAAATGCCTAGGGCAGCAAGAAGCCCAAATACACCCCAATGGATATCATGTATCATATGTTAAATAAATTCATAACGTTTTTATACTAGCATCATTTTCATCTCTGATTTCTAAGCTAAAACGAGAAAAAATAGCTTTTCTCTGTACCTTGTTTAGTTGTCAGTATTTTGCCACAACAGCACTCTGTAAAAAGCATTGAATTACTTGGAGAAAATAAATTTCCTACTGAGTTCTCTGCAGAGCTTGTTTGGAAGTCTTTTGTCTTTGTTTAGCAGACAGCTACCTGAAACCTGATTCACATTAGGTACTAAATGTTTCTTTTAAATGAATTGAGATGAAGTTTGATTTTTGCTTCATGAACTTGAAAATGCTATGTATCAGAAATTTTACTTCTCAGCTTAAATAATACAATTTGGCTGTACTGCTTGAGGCAGAAATATTCGTTTTTTAGCATTATTTTAGCCAGTTTCATTTTATGCCTTGGTTTGTTATCGTCCGGCCAGCATTAGTTTATGATCTATGTATAAGAAGAAGGAAAAAGGACCAAGCACTCAGTCTCCAAAATGGAAAGTTTATTAGAAATAATTGATGGTGTTTCAGCTTAACCCTTTCGCTGCTGAGGCTTTTCCCGCACCTGTGCTGAGGTCATTTTTACCTGTTTTGCGCATCATGTTTAAACGTGTTTTGAAGGCTTATTTTAGTATATGACCCAGACATATTATATATCGTTCTTTCCGTCAGACTCGGTAGATTCATAATATGTCATTATTATATGTATACGTTATGTCATGTCTGTATATTATAACAAAAAATGCAATAAAATATGTATTTTCAATAATTTACAACGTGTAAAGTGTTTTTTTCCACATTTTAACATGCGAGCAATTGCGGTTATATTTTGTATGGGGTGCGCTTGTTAAAAAAATTAGAGATGGGGTCTCGTTACATTTTTTTTTTGGGGAAAATGACACTATTTTTAACAAACGCACCGCATACAAAAATCGTTAGTGCAGCATCATTGTTCACATTATAATTGAAATGGGAACAATATTGCTGCATTAACAAACAAAAAAAAAAAGTGTTTTTTTTTTTTTTTATTTTTCATTTTTTTTTTTTTTACAAAATTTTTCACTTTCATGTTTGGTATCGTTGGAACGGCCATGCTTTGGCCGATCCAACCATACCAAAATTTAACCCCTAGCTGCCACGGATCGGGAGATAGGGAGTTCATTGGAACTCCCTATCTCCACCATTGGTGGCAGTCAAGGGTTAAGTCCAGGACTGGCGTCATCGTGCTACGCACGATGACGCCAGTCCTCAGGGGGAGTTCCCGGAGGCTTGGCCGACATCCAAGATGTCGGCCAGCTCCGGGAAAGGATCGCGAACCGGCGCTTTTCAGCGCCGATTCGCGATCCAGCTCCCCAGGGGTTAATGCCAGGCATCATTTGGAAGGGCAGGCTGTGCCCTTCCAAATGATGCCTGGGTTAACCCCCGCAGAGCCGCCGATCGGGAGGGAGAGAGGTCCGAAGGACCTCCCCCCCTCCCTTTCAGGCGCCTCCTCCGCACATGCAGGGGGGCGCCTGAATTAGGTGTCATCGCGCCCCCGTGATGACACCTAATTCTGGCGGCTGCTGTTCCAGATGCCGGGCTGACATACAGGATGTCAGCCCGCACCGGAGGGGCCAGCGATGGGCCGGAACCCGGCCGAACGCTGACCCCAATGGGAGGACGCGCTGAGCGCGTCCTCAGCACACCAGCGGGAATGCTGAGGACGCGCTGAGCGCGTCCTCAGCAGCGAAGTGGTTAACATTAGCCTTTCTCAAGGCTTCAGAAAGCTTCTGTATAGCTGAAATGTTGCCAATACATCTGCTGTTTTTGAATACCAAGTGCCTTGTCCTTCTTTGTTCTTGGACTGTGCTGTGGGAGTTGGCCTCTCTAGGGCTTGGTGCATCTGCCGTTCATATATCTTATATTTTTCAAGGTGATGAAATTTAGGAGAGCAGAGTAGAAGCAAAGATGGAGTGAGGCTGGATAAAGCATAAGTGCATAGGTGTAAGTAGACTTGATAACAGTTTTAATACCTCTAAATTGTGTGACATTACAAAACAGTAGCTAACGACTGTCCGTAGATGATGACTGTCCAAAGTTATACTCCCAGTGGGATGCTTGGATCATGCCAACATCACCATTGCTGATTCTTTCTGATGTGAGGCAGATCGGCAACAGCCATTCCCTGTCTCAAAAGCCATGTGATTTACTGTCAAATCTGTCACAAGGAATTGTGACATTATTATCAGTGACAGTGGTCTTGTATCACTAAGAATTTCAATTGTAATGATGGTTGTGCTGCATATTCTATGAAGAAAATGCTGGTCGAAAAATAAAGAAATTCACTTGTCCTCCTTGCCTCACACCAGGTGCAGCTCCCGATTTGTCCATATATCCAGGATGCAAAAAAAGTTAGACAGAGGTCATTTGCATATCCTACCCAGAATTCCTTGCTGCATATGGGGAAAGTAGCACAGGAGCGCTGGGATGCAGTTCTTTGAATTGCTGGGATGTGCAGATGGCTTCCGCAATAATAAACATAACCAATTAAGGCTTTTTATCTCACTTTTTGTCCTCCACCACAACCGTTGTAAGTACTGTGTATATATATATATATATATATGGGTCTGAGTGGTATACATGTATCTGAGGTCTGAGTGGTATACATGTATCTGAGGTCTGTTGGGTATACATATATCTGTGGTCTGTGTGTGGGGGTGTATGTGTGTGTGGGGATGTATATGTAAATATGTCTGTCTGTGTGTGGTGAGGGTGTGTGCAGGCCTGTGCAGTGGGTAAATGGGGAGTCCCTTGGCAAAAGCTGTTATTGTTGAAATGTTGGGGTGTGCTGGTCCACTCTCTTCACACTTTATCCACGTGTCGGGTAATGTTAAGGATTTATATCCCTGTGTTTTGATTTATTGTTGTATTTGACATTATTGGGAGTGATTGCTTGTTTCATCTTTACTGCATATGCCTCTTTGAGTTATGTATTCTGTTTGCCATTTGGCTTGTGATTAAGGCTAGGGTCAAACGAAAGCATTTTTACACGCGAACGTAAAAAAGTGCGTCCGAAAGCATTGACATATTTTTTCACGGGATACGCGAAAACGGTCATACGATGCGCATGTTCGTGCGTGATTTTTTACGGATCCAAACCAGGAAACTTTGGGTGTCTGGACATTATGTTGGCCGGACATGAGCAGCGTCTGACGTCTCCAAATCACACACACACCGCTAGCGGGCGCAGCGCACTCTGTACGTCCGTACTAGCGGTTCTGCTTTCTCGAAAAAATGCGTTCATTTTCCACTTGCGTTGCGCGGCCGGACTTTCGTGCGACCGTACTTCGTATATTGGCCGTCATTGCCCATCATTTGCTGCTAGTGCGGCCGTAATTAAGTGCGCCAGAACGCACGTTAAAAATGCGCTGGTCTGACCCCAGCCTAAGTCTGTATTTGTACATGACTTCAGCTCCCTGTAATATGTATAATTTAAATTTTTGTGCTTATTGTTCTTGCAATCTGGTGTACAGTTCTAATTTTCTACATGATAAATGGGGTGTCTGGCCATACATTCCAATGTTAACATAAATTGGACAGGCTTTCAGCAAAATCCTAAATTATTTATTGGAAAGCGGTCACATGACTTTAAATCAAAGTATCGGTACTCTGTATCGATGATCGGTACTCGTACTCAGTCTTAAAAAAGTGGTATCGGTGCAACCCTAGTTAAAACCAGTGCATATTGTGAGTTGATGCACTAAATGAGTAAGAAGCAAATTGCCAATGAATGATCACAAAAATTTAATAAATGCTGTCATATTGAGAAGAGAGATTTGGCATGAAGAATGGAGATGATAGTTGACCAGAAGAAGAAAAATACAAGGAAAATGACAGGAATGTGAAAAAAGGCTATAGTGTCTGGGCCAGCATTGGCTTGGCATATTTGTATAAATTACTACTATTGCAAATAGCAAATATTAAATAGAAAGCAAACAAGAGGAATATAGTCAATGTTCTACAAATTGTATGACTTATTTTATTCATTATCTACTAATATCAAGTGCATTGCATTTTTAGGTCACTTTGCCGTGCCAAAGATTTGTGCTATCTCATTCTGCCTTTTATTGTGTACAAAAAATCCCACAAAAGATAAAAAGGCCAAATGTTAATTTAAATACATAAAACCAATTCAGAATTCTTTATACATACTTTATGAGTCCAAAAATGAAACTAAGGGGATATGCTTTAGTGTCAGCATAAAGTCATTAATTATACATCTCCCATTGTGAATAGAAATTATAACTCATTCTCTTGAGGACAAAATCTTTTTACTGCTACCATCTTTTTGTGCTCAGATTTTTTACATTTTATACTCTAAATAATAAATGTAATTTGTATATTTTATTTTATACAAAGTGTCAACCAATGAAACCATGACCACTTCTTTTTATCCTTCTAATTCTCTCTAAGTTGGCAGTACTACTGGAAAAGGGAAAATCTGATTGGTACAAAACTACACCATAAAAATGATAGAACCCACAGCACATCATCTTGGTCAAGGAGCATGACCCCCTCCCCAGCAGACAGCCTGCAAGAGGAGGAGGGTCAATCCCAGTGCCTCCTTTGAAGATTATTTTTTTTAAAACGCTCAGTGGTATCTTATAGTGTTTAACGTTATGCCCGCAGTGGTATTTTATAATTTTGCAACTACATGTGCAATGATATGTCTGATACTAATGCTTATTAACTGTCACATGCCAGGTGCCTGCGGGGTCTCAGGGGGGTCCTGGGTGGGCGGCGCCACTGGCTGGCCGGGTGCCAGGAGCTTCGGCGATCCCTGGCATTCCTCTGGCTAATGAGGGGTGGGGCGTAGCGTGGTAACACAGAGCCGCCGGCCTTTAAATGAAAAGCGCGGTCTGAGTCATTGCCTTGATGTGGAGTTTGTTCCCACATCGCTTGGTGTATTCATTCTTGACTCACTGATTCATATTGCTCTATCACTGACCCGGATTGTATGAGGACCCTGTTTGTTGCTGACTCGGACTGCCTTCTTGACCATTCTCTTTCTGACCAAGCCTGTATGTATGTTATGCCCAGAGCAGACTCAGAGTGTATATTGATTGTACCCCACGCTGACTCAGACGAGAAAATACTGATCATGCTTGTTGCCAAACCAGTCTGTATGAGAACCCTGTCTGTTGCCAATCCGGATTGTTTATATGACCGCGCTTATTCTGATCCCTGGTGTATGAACGTACTGCACATGCCTTACTCAGTTGCTTCCCAGCTGTGGGTGAAGTTAATCTTTTTTGCCCCAGTACACACTCTGTCTTGAAACCTGCTGTTAGTAGGTTATACTCATTGTTGCTGGTGTCTCTGTTCTCCCCGACTGGGAGTGATATGATTAGCGGTCCCAACCATTCAAGGATCGGGGGGCTTAGACGTTTGTCCAAAAGGATCCCCACCACGGTTGTCGAGGGTGAGCGGGACAGCGAACGAGACATTATCCTCTTCATTACCAAGGTCTAGTATACTTGATCTTCTAATGTACCTGCTGGTGACCAATATAGAGTATACTCAATTTTGCCTAATTCTGGATCAATGCAAAAGGATTTAATTCATGGAAAATGATATTAGTTTGCAAATGGGCTCTAGAATGTTTACCCTAAAATTTAGAACATTGGGCATGACATCAGAGGTGCAAAAACTGTGTTTACAGTTTGACTTTCTTTTTCTCTTCAAAGAAACAATGAATTGCAAGTTATAATATAGAGATGTAGTAGTGCTTTCTGGCAAGCAGATGGGGCCATCTGCCTTTCAAACAGTATGTACAGCTTGAAAATGTGCTTTTGAGATTTTAAAATTTTCTATGTACGAGGGGGTGCTGATAAGTATTGAGCCTTACCCAGAAAAAATTGAGCTAGGAAGCTGTAAATTGCAGAGTGTACTAGCCCTTTTGTCTATATTCAATGGAGCAAAAAGAAACTACAGATGTTTTTAGCTTATCTTTATTTTTTGGTCCAAAGTGAACAAGACTGCATCTCCAGAAAAGTTCAATGTGGAAGAGCATAGGACCATAATCAAGTTGCTGTTTCTCCAAGAGAAAGGTGCGAACCAGATCCATGATAAAATGTCACAAACTTTGGGTGACAGTGGTCCTTCATATACAACAGTTAAATGTTGGGAGGTCATTATTGGCATAGTTTCACCTGTTACAAAACAGCCACCAAAGTCTCCACACGTCTCCTCTTTTGTTCGGTTGTCAAAAGTTTCGGGATCCACTTTGATGCAAGCTTTCTCATTTCCAAGTCGTTGTGTAAAATGGCACCAACTCTCTCATGTGATATTCCCAGATATGTAGCAATACTTTTGGCTGATATTCGGCAGTCCTCCATGATCATGTCATGGATGGTTTTCACATTCATTTGCAGGCACAGAGACAGAAACAGATCTTCCACTGGGTTTTTCGCTTTCAACACCGAAATGGCCAGTTTTAAAATTGACAACCCAACCTTTAACTGTTTCATATGAAGGGCCACTGTCACCCAACAGTTCTGACATTTCATCATGGATCTGCTTCGCACCTTTCCCTTGGAGAATAGACTTGTGCACCGATTTTTTTTTTCGGTTCGATTCAGTTCGGTTCGTTCGGATTTTGTAAATTTTAGTTTCGGCTCGTTTCAGCCGATTTCCGTTTTGGTTCGGTTCGTTTAGTTTTTCGTATCGACTTTTTTTTCGTGATTTCAAAAAATTTTCGGGTTTTTCGGAACGTCTGTTCTCCTCGTTTCAAAGTGTCTATTCGTTTTGACGTAAGCTAATGGTTTTTCGGATCCGATATTTTTGTCGATACGATAATTCTGTCGATACGATAATTCTGCCGATACAATAAATCTGCCATTGAGATTTCTCATGTTTTACAAGAAGGATACATTGAGATTTCTCTGGTTTTCCAGGAAGGATACATTGAGATTTCTCATGTTTTACAAGAAGGATACATTAAGATTTCTCATGGTTTACAAGAAGGACACATTGAGATTTCTCATGTTTTACAAGAAGGATACATTGAGATTTCTCTGGTTTTCCAGGAAAGATACATTGAGATTTCTCTGGTTTTACAAGAAGGATACATTGAAATTTCTCATGTTTTCCAATAAGGATACATTGAGATTTCTCATGTTTTACAAGAAGGATACATTGAGATTTCTCTGGTTTCCCGGGAAGGATACATTTAGATTTCTCTGGTTTTCCAGGAAGGATACATTGAGATGGGAATGATACAAAATTACAGAATCAGCGATATAACAGAAAAATACGATGTCCGAAATTACTGAAATGGAACCGAAATCAGGAATGGAGCCAAAATCACAAATGGAACGAAAATGAATTTTGATTTTACACATCTCTAGTCCATTCGAAAATTCCGAAAAGTTTTGGTTTTGGTTCGGAAATTTGTTCAGATCTGCCGTTTTCGGATCTAAAAATTTTCGGAAAATCGTCCGAATCTGAATGCACGAATCGGGGAATTGGGTAAAAATCGGAAATTCCGAAACCCCAAACGCACATCCCTATTGGAGAAACAGGAACAGGAAGTCCTATGCACTTCTACACTGAACTTTTCTGGAGATGCTGCCATGTTCACTTTGGACCCAAAAATAGATAAGTTAAAATCATAAGTAGTTGCTTTTTGCACCATTGAGTATAGACAAACAGTCCAGTACACAGAACAATTTACAGCTTCATAGCTCAATTTTTCTGGGTAAGGCTCAATACTTATCAGTACCCCCTCGTATGGCTACTGCTAAGTTATTTTCCATAAATCCACTGGGTCCTGACAGTGGTTTTATGGAAAACAACTTGGAAGGGTTTTGGACCTACACTAGAAGATAGGATTTATGCACTGAGGTCTTTTGTGATGTAAACATATAAATTGCAAGGACCAAAAAGTTATTTTTACATACAGTAACTAGTAAATCAAGCGCATTGTAACTTTATGTCAATATTGTAGTTTTTATTTTAATGAATCCAGCTGATAAAAATAAAGCTCTTTCTATTTTCCTCATGGTCTTTCTTCTAAATGTTTTCTAAGGCTCATTGATAATGTTAAATAACACTTAGTGCTTAGACCCTTTTATTTTTCCCCATAGCGCTCTATGTATAACTTGACTTGGCACAGTATGAGCTGACCTCAGCTGTCTTTGAAGTTACACATCATGAAAAGTCAATTAACATTATGATGATGGTGTCAGGAACTGACACCTAATGGATAAATTAGTAAAACAACCCATAACCACAAGTTATAAAGCACTGTGTAATGATGATAACATCAAACATATCTTCTATCAGCAGCAGCTTCACTTTTAGTTTTCTTATTCAACTTGAGAAATGTATATACTATTTCAGTTCAGTTTAATTGCTCAACAAGAGAATTCTTCATGGATTTAATGCTGTGTATAGATCTTTCGACAATGCAAAGGTTTCCTATGTTCAGACATTGTGGAACAGAACAAAAGAATTATTAAAAATGCATGGTTCTCCAAGTTCTTACTTTTATTCGTGCAGGTACTGATTCGGGATTTATGTAGCCACTTCTTCACTTTTTTAGTTTTTTGCACTCTATACAAAACGCATTTTAAGGATTGAGAGCTATATTTAGGCACTTAAATAGTTCAAATAAGTTTAATATTTTAAGATATATGGAAAGGGACATTATTGCAGAGGACAGAAACTTTGCATTTGGAATTTTAAAGACCTCTGCAATACAAATTAACTTCAGAAAAAAAATGAATAACCTACAGCACTTCTGTCCGTGTTTGGGTGATAAAGATAAAATGTTGGTTCAACAGATATCTAATGGGAATAGCAGTAGACAGAAGACAATGGTAAGGCTATGGGCAATTTTTAAATAACATCATTTTTAACCAACTTGACAAGGCACTAGTAAAGAATCCAGAAAAGAATAATGTGAACCACATTTACTTGCATGATACGCTCTATCCTCTCTATAACCAAGAAAAACGTGAACACACCTAAGGGTAAAAACAATAATGATAAAAATTACAGAAAAAAATGGTTTCAATGGATTGCTGCAAGTTGTGAAGAAATAACATTTTCTTTTCCATAGAGGAAATATTTTCAGTGCTGGTCAATCAATGAACAAATGGGTTAGGAATGATTCAGATCACAGGTGTCAAACTCATTTTCTGCAGAAGCTGAATTTTAGATGAAAGTATGAGTGAAAGGCCTAACATAAAATGAAACATTTTAACCATATCATTTTTGAGACTGCGACAGGTTTTGTTCTGTCTCTAGGGAAGGATATGTCTGTCGATCCATCTATTCCTTTTATTGTTTATTTCCTTGGTTTTCTTTTCTCTCTTCCTATTTACTATATATATATATATAAATATATTTATTTATTTATTTGTGCCTTATTTTATTACTTTTTACTCCTTTTTTAGTTATGTCTGTCCGACATGATCTCAGACTGTCAGCATTCTCTTTTGCTTTTCAGTCCTTTCCCACAATCAGTTTTAGATCACTCACCAGCTCCATCGAAGTGAATATGAAAAATGATGCTCTGCAGCTCACCGGGGCTCTGGCTTCATGCAGAGTGCAAAACCAGCACTCCCCAGGCCTGAAAAAGACTGGTCAGAAATACACACAATGTCTGGGTTTTATGGATGCTATAAAATGAATTTTGATCTTGTTTATCCCACTTTGCTCTTGCCTTTTGTGTCCTGGGTTGTTAATCTCTACTTGTCTAGTGGAGTATGAGAGTAAAGCCTTCCCTTGTGATTTTTACACTTTAAGGACAAACAATCTTACATTTAACTTGTAACATCCAGCCAGCATATTATTTGCGTTGGAATCAGGTCAGCTTGGCATACCTTTATCAGAAGCATGTGGAGTCCAAATTTATTTATTTGCAAAGTATTTTACCAGGAATATATGAAAAACCGTGGAGAGCATGCAATACAATAATCAGAGGTGTAGACACAGTCACCGTCACTGAAGGCACCCAGATGAACCCTCATGCATCAGTAAGTAGGCAAAAAATTGGAAAAGGTGCCCAGCGCTCACGTGCCGTATAAATTAAAACCTCATAAATTCTGGATATACAAAAACCATAAAGGGGACAACCCAATGCCCCATGTGCCAGAAGAAATATATAGAAATTCTTTTAAAAGGAACGGTAACATTTACACAATATTCTGTATACAGGAATATGATTCCATATGTTGTCTAGAAGATAAAAAATCAAATAGAGACAATAGTGAAGTCCAATCAACACATGTTTAAAAATGGGAGTGGATGGTTAAACTCACGCTTTTCAGAGCCTGTCCAGGCTCGATGGTGGCGCCTATAGGTCTCTTAATTGACTCACCCACTAACCCAAAGTGGTCCCACGGTCCTTTGGAAGCTTGGATAATATTACTGGAACCGGGTCTGTATGTTCTAGTGGATTCTGTGGAATTCCGTGCTGAAAGTACTATTCAAGCCAATAATGTGGTCTCCATAAAAAATAACCCGATATATATAAAAGCAGTTTTTTATTGTTCATGAAACCACAAAGAAAAAAACCCAACTGGTAAAATACACAGCATCAAAATTAAAAAGAATAAAACAAAATAAACGGGTTGTTTTTTATGGAGACCACATTATTGGCTTGAATAGTACTTTCAGCACGGAATTCCACAGAATCCACTGGAACATACAGACCCGGTATATCATGACCTTCTATCAAAAGGTTTATTTTTAGTTTTGCAGGTCTTTTAACTAAATGGTGAAACTCAGGAGAATTCTCAGGAGAAATGAAAATTCTAGGGCAAAATAGCCAAACCAGAAAAATTCTCCCATTAAGGCTGGGGTCAGACGAACGCATTGCGAACGCGCGTGCAGCCGCACTTTATCACAATTGTAGTTGCAGCAAATGACGGCCAATGACAGCCAATATACAAAGTACGGCCGCACGAAAGAGCGGCCGCGAAACGCAAGCGGCAAACAAATGCATTTTTTTGAGAACGTGATACTGCTAGTACTGACGTACAGAGTGCGCTATTGATGATCCGTACAAAATCACGGAAGAAAATGCGTATCGTATGACCGCTGTCGCGTATTCCGTGAAAAAATACGTCCATTCGTTCGAACGCACTTTTTCACTGACGACATGAAAAATGCGTTCGTCTGACCCTAGCCTTATCTCACTTTCCAAATCTGCTGTTTGGTCTAGTTTGTTCTCTTCTGCTGCCAATTCTGAGTTACACCTTTAGTGAATAGACCTGTTTGTGGGACAGCTGACATTCACTTTGGATTTTTTTTTGTACATAAGATATTTTTTATTGTTTGCTCCTACATAGCATTCATTTCACACAATTTATTTTAATTCCTGCATGATACCTCTATCTATTCTCTTTCTCTTTACATTCACTTATATGTCTGACAGGGTTATTCAGAGAGAGACGATCTGGGACCAAAATGGCACCGAACAGTGAATTTCCACGTACGGTGCCATTCCGTGGCCATTCGGCTATTCACAGAGCAGGCAGTTCTCCAAATTTTGGCGAATTGCCAGCAAGTACAGTGCCTGTTTGAAGGCGGTGAAATCCCCCATAGAGAAGTAATGGTTAATCTATTCAGAGAACACCGAACAGCAGTGAAATGTCAGAGAAATGCCCTGATGTTCGGTGGTTTCATTCAGCGGGTTTAATCAAGTGAATCCCATAGGCTTCAATGTTAAAAATATTCCCGATTTTTATCCAATATCTAATAAATGTTTATTCTTTTAATCTGCAGTAAAAAGTTTCCTTTTTTTTTTTTAGTGTCTTTTAGGCATTTTTTCGGATTTTATTCGGGAAAATTCATTTTTCTATTTTTTTTAGTAGTGGTTTTTCTTTTTTGTAACAGACCTTTTTATTATCATTCATAGGACCTTATACAGTATGTTAATTCCAGACATTTTCGTTGAGGAGCTTTTTGCAAACAGTGTTTCAATTCTGACACTTTCAATCGTATTGTTGTTTCTTTTCTTTAACTGTCTGGCGGCTGGTCGGCGCTGTTCAGCGGCTCGTCGGCTGCGCTTGACGGCAGTCCGGTGGGTTGGCGGCAGTGGCTGGTGGGTTTGCATCAGGTTTGCGGCAGCGGCCGGCGTGTTTGTGGCGGGTTAGTGGCGGCATTCAGCAGCCGATTCGCTGCACTTCAGGGATCCTGCGGTGAATTGTGAATTCACCACAGGGTGGGGAAATTTGACTCCCTGAAGTGCGGGGAACTACAGAGCACCGAAATGTGGCCGACATTTTGGTGCTCTGTGAATAACCCCTTATGCTTTTTTTTTTTTCAATTCTTTATTTATGAGTGGTTTAAACAGAACACAGTACAACAAACAATTCTCGTCAAGCATATGAAAATACAGAGATCAATTGACAGGTATCTAGATGTAACCGCATCTGAGAATGGGCATAGACAAAGACAAATAATAAAAACAAACCAAAAAAGGGGAAAAAAGAAAGAAAAAGTGAAAAGAAAAGGGAGGGGTGGACATTTCCAACCAGGTCTTACAAACATAATTGATTGCTGGAGATAGACATTTCAACTTGTTACTCCCAAATAATCATCCCACAGATGTCAAATTTTCTCAAATTTGGGAAGGGTTTGGCGTACGATTGCTGTCAGCTCCTCCATGAGCCTCACATCGGATACTTTAGCTCTCACGAGACACATTGTAGGCAGGACATCCGACAGCCATTGAGAAGCCAGGGATCTGCGGGCGGCCAGGAGGAATGCCTCCTCGAGGTTCATGAAATCAGGTTTCGGCCGAGAGATTAAGAAGTCCCAAGGATCCACAGGGACGGGTATTTGGAATACCGAAGTCAGTAAACGACCCACCCTCCCCCAGTATTCCTTGACCCTCGGGCAGTTCCACCACAAGTGTATAAAGGTACCCTGCAATCCACAGTTCCGCCAACATAAATCAGTAGTGGTCCTTCTCATACTGCATAGGAGCACAGGGGTTGTGTACCATCTAAATAGCATCTTGAAGGACTGTTCTTGGTGGGTAACACAGATGGAGGACTTCGCCGTAGCCTCCCAAATTTCCTCCCATTCATCCCCCGTCAATGATTCTTGCAAATCGGCCTCCCAGCGAGCGCAATAGGCTAGCTCGCCCCATTCCCTGGAGCCGGAACACAGCAAATAATATATAGTCGAAATCAGTCCCCTAGGGACACTCGCCGCAGAGCAGAGCTTCTCAAACCAGTTCAGGGGTGTGTTGGCTATGTGAACTAAGGCCTCCGAATCTATATAATGCTGCAACTGCATAAAGCAAAAGTAGTCAAAAGGTCTCAGTACGGCCCTAGCGGAGAGGTCTGCAAAGGTCGCCCTCCTACCCCTGGTCAATACGTCACCAAAACGTCTAAGTCCTGTCGCCTCAAGTGTTTTGAAGTTTGGAAGGTTCATCCCTGGCGGGAATGTCGGGTTGCGGAAAAGCGGGGTCATAGGTGACGGAGTTGTGGCTAAGGAGAATTTGGAGCAGGCGAGGTCGAAGATGCGTAAAGAGTTGGCCATCGCCGGGCAAACCGTGCGGGGCAAGGGGCGCGAAGGTCTGGGTAGCCACAAAAGACATGTGTGGGCGGTCAGGGGAAATAATCTCCCAACTCAACTATTGCAATAACCTCTTATCTGGCCTCCCTCTGTCCCGCCTCTCTCCCCTACAATCCATCCTGAACGCCTCCGCCAGGCTAATTCACCTCACCCGCCGCTCTGTCTCTGCCGCTCCCCTCTGCGAGTCCCTTCACTGGCTCCCCATCCACTGCAGAATTAAGTTCAAAATCCTTATCCTTACCTACAAAACCCTCACTAACTCAGCGCCCCACTACCTGTCCTCACTAATCACCAAATACACCCCAGCCCGCTCCCTAAGGTCAAACAGTGACCTGCGCCTAGCTTCTCCCCGCATCACCTCTTCCCATGATAGACTGCAGGATTTCTCACACGCAGCCCCCACTCTCTGGAATGCTCTCCCTCGTACTGTCAGACTTTCCCCTAACTTCTCTTCCTTCAAACGCTCCCTTAAAACATTCCTATTTAGGGAAGCCTACCACCCAACTCACTGACACAACCATCAATCACTCTCACCTTACAGTCCTCTCCTCCTGTTTCCAACCCCAACCCTCCTAGATTGTGAGTTCCTACGGGAATAGGGCCCTCATCTCCTCCTGTACTGTTTGTCAAATGTTGTTCAATTTATTGTAACCCTGTCTGTACTGTGCTTATTGTACAGCGCTGCGGAATATGCTGGCGCTTTATAAATAAAGAATAATAATAAAATAAGCGCAGTCTCCAGTGCCACCCAACGTCTGTCCTCCGCTGGTGCGTGCCAAGCAACTACCTGCGCCAGTTGCGCCGCGCAATCCCCTTATGCTTTTTTATCAGTACTCTGTATATCCCTAAAAGAAGAAAAAAAAAAGGAGCCTCTCCTTCACATTCTGCCCTGCTTTTAGTACAAATACTTTTGCAAAAAAACAAACCAATCTTGCCAGATCAGCATATAAGCATTTTAACGAAACTTATGAAATTTATTTTTTCCAAAATCTTTGAGACTTTTCACCCACTCAATCCAACTCTTTTGGTTCGGCGGTTTATCCTCTTCCAGTACACTGAAATAAGTGATTTTGCCGCACTTAATAATACTGAAACTAAAGAATACCTAGACTTCTTTTCCCCAACATTAACATAATTAGGCATTGCCACCTCTAGCAATTGTTGTAAATTAAGACATGTTATTTTGTTAATATTATGAAATACCTCAAACCAAAAATGCTTTATTAAATAACAGTCTCACCAAATATGATGATATGATAACCAACTGCCTGATGGCATCTCCAGCATAACGGGGAAACATCTGGGAACATTCTATTCAACACTGTTGGAGTATTATTATACTGTGCAAGCAATTTATAATTACTCCCGATTAATAGCATAGTCTTAGAGGAGCCAATATTATTCACAAATATTTCTTAATACTCCTTTTCTGTTAACATTTCTATAAACGCCCGTTCCCGTTTACTAACATATGTCAGCAGTCCTTTTGATATGATGCTTAATACAAGATCGTAAGTCTTTGAAAGAATATATGAAGGTAGTGGATCTATAACACACACGTTTTCAAATGCCGTCAAATCTGAGTATTAGCATTTATTTATTTTATTTATTAATTTGTAAAGTATTTTTTGCCAAGAAGGATACTTTGAGATTTCTCTAATTTTCAAGTATGTCCTGGGTTCAAGAACATTACATTTTTACAGTAGGTAAATAAATACAGAAGAAGTAATAAAATGCAAGATATTGAAACAAACCACAAATATACATATTAACAATGGAAATAAATATGTAGGAAATATACTCATTATGTTACATGTTTAACCTCCCTGGCGGTATGCCCAAGTGTGGCTCAGGGTTAAATTTCAGTGCCGAAAACAGTAACCCCAGGGAGGTTAAAGGTGCATTCTGTATTGAGGTATATTAATAGAGATCTCTTAAGTAACTTTAGACTGGGGAAAATTTGATGTCTGGGAGGTTATTCCAAATTTGTGGTGCTCTGTAGGTAAATGAGGATTGAGACACTTTCTTTTTGTAATGTGGTATTGCAAGTAAGGTGCTGCACCTGCATCGGAGGTTATAGGATGAGGGAACTGCTGGGAGTAGCCGACTATTCAGGTAGGGTGGTAGCTTCCCAGATAAACTCTTAAAAACCAGGTTGGAAAGGTAAAGGGTACATCTGAATTCAAGCCAGTTTAACTCTTTTAACATGTCACAATGGTGGGTCATGTAGTTACATTGTAGCACAAAGTGGCAGAAGGAGTTATACAATGTAGTAAGTTTATGAAGGTGTGTTTGCGGGGCAGCTGCATACACTACATCTCCGTATTCAATGACCGGCAGAAGCATGTGTTGTACAATCTGCTTTCTTACCGCGGGGCTCAGGCAGGATTTGTTCCTGTACAGGGCACCTAGATTGGGGTAAAGTTTAAAAGAGAGTTTTTCGATGTGGGGGCCAAAGGATAGATTTGCTATACCCTTTCTAAAATGACAAAGTTGTTAATTGCCAAATTCTTCTAATTTTCCATATGTCCATATGTGTCTGTGTGCATTCAGATTATGTTTGGAGCAGCACATAAAATAAACTAAAAGAGAAGCTGGGATTGAGCCGTAAGGACAGAAACAACATTTCAAATTTTAAACTTGTTGGGAAACTAAAAGACTTTTCCGAAGGCAGAGGAAGCAGACTAAGAAATCGTTTAACAGTGTAAAGATTACAAATGTAGAATAATTAGTGTACTAATCTGATGTCTTCATCCCTATAATTCCAATTATCTAATGAGGATCTCTCTTTCAGTTATCAAGTTATGAGCTACTTGATTGCACTACCAGCATATTCCCAGATAATTTGACAGAAATATAAGGTGGAATCAAAATGTAAGCAAAATTAAAAAAAGGAATACAGAATAATATTCCAGAAAAAAAGCATTGAATATGCACCATAAATGAATAAAAATGCTTTAACATATATGCCACCACATTTCCTGCAAATAGAAAGGCAGACCTGCCAAGTCACATGGTTTCACTAAATGACACATGGCTTTCTCATAGTCCTCTCAATCATTTAGATAAGCATACATGCCCGGATGACTCTTTTTAGGGACATGGATTTCAAATTGCATTATGACCATGTCCCCTCAGTAGTCACATCACTAACCTCCTGATCTCAAACCTGCCAAAGTTGGCAGTTCAGCATAGGCCTATAAAACTTGAGCAAGAAAAAAGGATGAAAGTCAACACTCAAATAAACAAACCAAATGTTTATTTCCTAGACACGTAAAGTCAAACAGTGGCTTGGAGAAGCTTTGTTAATAATTTTTCCCCTGTAGCTGTTTGAATTTCCCTCTTGGGATCTCCGAACTTTATTGTAATTGCAACAACGTTAATTTTTACTGTTGTTTGCTAAAATGGAAAACAACAGTAAATAGTGAATAACCCCTACATTTTCTATAAACTGCCTAAAATAATATACAGGTATATTCAAAGAAAGGTGAAAACCAGGAGAAGAGTACAATCTAGACCAAAAAACGATTTGGAAAGTGAGATAAATGGGAGATATTTTTCTGGTGTGGCTATTTTGTCCTAGAATTTTCACTTCACCTGCCAATTCTCCTGAGTTTTACCTTTCTTTGAATAGACCTGATAGTTTTGTTATCTTACTACTGTCGCATTGTAGTTTGAGTTGATGCAATGATTCAGTGTGGTGTATAAACATATACAAATTAAATTTTTCCTGTATCTGTTTGACAAATTTAGTCTTGTCTCTTACAAGTATTGTACCACTGTTTTCTTACTTGTACCAAATGTACCCATGGGCAGTGCTGCAGTATATGTTGGTGCTTAAAAAATAAAGTGTAATAATAATAAACTGAAATGATATGTTTTGTTTTAAGACTCATAATTTGTTATGTTGTTACATGTAAAGAGGATAAAACCTTGAAAAAGATATGAATGTTTAAATTTACTTTAAATCCCATATACTGTATAATCTGCAAATCTGATGATAAAAAGCAAATAGAGTCCATACTCTGGGCTTGATTAACCTCAGGCAGAGCAGTTTAATTACTGTCCTTGTGTATTGCAGTGACAAGGTCACACGGATGCAGTAATGCAGGCTTTCTCAGTAGTAGCAGACTGCAGCATTAGGCATGATGGTTGGACTTAGCTTTAATCATTGTGCAAGGCAACAACATCGTTGAAGAGACAAATCCGGTTGAACTCTTTATCCACACTTGTTCATCATACTGTGCTGCTGCTACCTAGAGGAATTAAATAGACCATACCTTCAGATTGTTTATTCATGCATTACATTGTCTCCCTGTGCACATAGTTCATTCTAGCATAATGCTTACCTACATCCACTTTGGGGCAGTAATTTACATTCTCAGTTTCACTGAATCATAAGGAAAATTCCAGGAATATATACACCTGATATGTCTACATTTTTAATTATTTAAGAAGGCTTGAGAGAAAACATAGATTTATTCCTTACAAAGGTAAAGAGCAGCAAGTGGATATCAACAGCACAGTAGGCAGAGGCTATTCTCATTGAGTGATTGACGTGTACCCAACTAAATACCATCACCTCAAGGTGCGCCTGCCTCATCCATTTCCAGCAAGATTTTAAAAGGTACACCATGGAAATATGCTAGGATTTGGCAAAGTCCTAAGTACCATATGCATACTATTAATTGACTCAGTGCTAAAACTATCAGGGTTATTCAGAGAGAGGTGAAAACCAGGAGAAGTGGCAGGAGAAGAGAACAATTTAGGAAAGTGAGATAAATGGGAGAATTTTTCTGGTTTGGCTATTTTGACCTAGAATTTTCACTTCTCCAGTTATTCTCCTGAGTTTCACCTTTCTCTGAATAACCCTGTATGTAAATGAAGCCAGCACCTTCCATGTCCCTTGCTCTCTTTTGTTTCATTTCGGACCAAAAAAAATTCGTCCAAAAGAAATTCGTTGAACTATTGATTCATTTCGGTTTGTAATTTCGGATGGATTCGGATCGATTCGGAAGCTAAAGAAATCAATACATTCTGCTCAATATAGTGTTAGATTAGGGTAAGAAAGGAGGTTTAAAAGCTAGGGTTAGACGTTAGTATTAGATTATGCTTAGAAGCTAGGAATAGATGGTTAGGGTTAGAAACTAGGGTTAAATTATGGTTCGAATTTAGGTTTAGAAATTAGCATTAGGAATTAGGGTAAGGGTTTACAGGTCTATTCACTACATGCGAAACTCAGGAGAAGTGAAAATAGGTCAAAATAGCCAAACCAGAAACATTCTCCCATTTATCTCACTTTGCAAATCGGCTATTTTGTCTAGATTGTTCTCTTCTCCTGCCAATTCTCCTGAGATTCAACTTTAGTGAATATGCCTGTTAGGGTTAGGATTAAGGCTAGGGTCAGACTAACGCATTTTTCGCGTTGTCTGTGAAAAAGTGCGTTCGAACGAATGGACGGACTTTTTCACGGAATACGCGATAGCGGTCATACGATGCGCATTTTTGTCCGTGATTTTGTACGGATCATGAATAAAACCCTTTTTGCGTCTGGACGTTATGTTGGCCGGACATTAGCAGCATCTGACGTCTCCTAATCACGCACACACGCCGCTAGCGGACGCAGCACACTCTGTACGTCAGTACTAGCGGTATCACGTTCTCGAAAAAATGCGTTCGTTTGCCACTTGCGTTGCGCTGCCGCACTTTTGTGCGGCCGTTCTTCGTATGTTGCCCGGCATTGGACGTCATTTGCTGCTAGCACAGCCGTGATTTAGTGCTGCTAAACGCACGTTAATACTGCGTTAGTCTGACCCTAGCCTTAGAGTTAGAAGCTAGGGTTAGTAATTAGAGTTAGAAGATAGGGTTAGATTAGGGTTAGAAATTAGGTTAGGAATTTAGTGTTGAAAGTTAGGAATAGACTTGTGAAAGCTGAAAACCTTCTTTATGGTTCTTTTTGTTTTGGACCAAATTCTTTTCGTCGAAACAGAAATTCACTCACATCCTATGTATAGTACACATCATCATATCATATAATATACAAGACACATCCCATGTACAGTAAGTGTACACACAGTACACACACATCAGAGTGACATAAATTTATATTATTATCACAAATTAATATTATATTAGTATACTTTGCTATTATTATACTTAATATACTCACCTTCCTTCTTGATTCCTGCAGATGATGATTGATGATGTATTGTGAATTATATTTGTGCAATACTATTACTTTTTAAATGATAAATTATATATTTGTTGTACCTCTATCTCCTTTTCACGGCTAATGATGAGCTATAATGATGTGTAGTTGTGTGACTTTTGTTCTGTTTTAATACTAAATAAATATAATATTACAATTTGAAGTGAACTAAAATAGTAGTGTTGTAATGTAAAGAAGAAAACCAGAAGCGATGATGACGCAGCACAATGTTGTACTATAAGGCTAGGGTCAGACTAACGCATTTTTCACGTTGTCCGTGAAAATGTGCGTTCGAAGAATGGACGTATTTTTTCACGGATACGCAATAGCGCGTCATACTATGCGCAGTTTCATCCGTGATTTTGTACGGATCATCAATAAACACTTCTTGCATCTGGACGTTATGTTGGCCGGACATTAGCAGCGTCTGATGTCTCCAATTCACGCACACACGCCGCTAGCGGGCGCAGCGCACTCTGTACGTCAGTACTAGTGGTTTAACGTTCTCGAAAAAATGCGTTCATTTTCCACTTGCGTTGCGCAGCCGGACTTTTGTGCGACCGTACTTCGTATATTGGCCGTCATTGCCCGGCATCTGCTGCTAGCACGGCCGTGATTAAGTGCGCCAGAACGCGCGTTCGCACTGCCTCAGTCTGACCCTAGCCTAAAACATTTTATTGCACAGGATCAGCAGATTTTGAAGATCTTCACCACTGTGGATTGTGAACTTTGGCCCAGATGACTTTTGCCTTGAGTTGCACTTACAATTGTTGACTTGTTCAATTGCTTCAGTTGATGATGATCTTCTTCATTTAAGGGGTTATTCACTAACCTACGAATTGATTACCGAATTGCACCACATGGTAAATTTCACCGTTCGGTGCAATTTCAGGCCAATCAATCTATTCACTAAACTGTCAATTCACCAAATACAGGTGAAATGATGGCCAAATACGGATTGCTGCAGTTCATCAGTCTTCGGCGGCTGCTAACTTGTCCCATGCAGAAGTAATCGTTTGTTAACTCACAGAATGCCAAAATTGCACCGACGTGTAGAAGAAATGTCCTGATTTTTGGTCTTTTGGTTTCACAGGTTTAACTCCTTCGCTGCTGAGCCATTTCACCCTGTGTGCTGAGCTCATTTTGGTGTTTTTTTTTATTTAATTTTTTTATTGTGAAACAAAAAAAGTGTCTCATATTGACCCACAGAGATGGCCTCGCAGAGCCATAATGAATATCATCAGAATAAGAATAGAAAATCAACGGAGACGATGCCGTATAAGAAAAACACATAAAAACTCAGCGGGCGTCTGGTAGATCTTCAGGACATAATATAAACAGTGACAACAAAGGTTATATGAAGAAAAATAATAATAATAATGGGGGATAGGAGGAGGTGCTAGACATATCATCGCTCAGAGGATGGTGTCCTGGGGACGGGTGAGGGAGAAGGCACAGGCCATAACCGTGACACTCCTGGCACACTCCCGAAAGAGGCCATGGAGGGACAATGTCACGAGGCCCGGGGATCCGAGGGCCGAGTATGACAAGTAAAGTCATAGTGGCATGCCTCGGAACCAACCGGAGAGTGCCAAAAAAAAAAAGGGGGAGGTGAACAGGGTGTACACCATCACCAGCAAGGTGAGCACTGGGGAAAAACAAAAGCAGAGAGGAAAGAGAGAAAGAAAAGAAAGCAAAAAAAGGGGTAAATGAAGCATAGTCCTCCAAAACGGTTGCAAGGGTAAAGGGCAAAACACAGCAACGAGTTCTCATAATGAAAATAAAATAAACAACGATCAGTAGCTATTAGAAAAACAACAAGAGTCACTTGGGTAAAGCCGTAGGAAAGTAAAACAGTGAAAAAATTAGAAATAAAAAGTGAGGGTAGAAATACAACAGTCAGCCTGGGTCCCGCAATTGGTCCTGAGAAGCCGGCAGGATAACTGCAAGCCCCAAACGAGACACCATAGCTTGCGCTTCATCTATTATCATCACTATGAGGGTCTCACCATCAGAAGATAGAAGGAGAGAGCCCGAAGATCCCCAATGGTAAGGAACACCGTGCAGACGGAGCAAGGCGGTGACCTCCCTATAGCGCCTATGGGCCACCAGAATTAGAAAAGGCAGATTTCGGAAGATAGTGAGAGAGTTGGCGGCATAGGCAACCCAGAAAGTAGGACCAACAACCTGCAGGATCCGGTAATGAGTATCCACATCTCTGGTCACCATGAGGACATCCCGGGAGGCCCCTGCCGGGGCAGCAGCCACCTTCCAGAGGCGCATGACCGACAGAACCGGTGACCCAGAGACATCTGTGTAGGCTGGCAGGAGTTGGGTCACCAAGCTCACAGCATATTAAAGGAACCCCTCATTGGCTATATTCTCGGGGACCCCCCAGAATTGCAAATTTCTCCCTTGGTGCCTTGATTCAAGGGCCATCACCGCAGAATTCAGCTGGGCAACCTGCTGCCGGAGATCTGCGACCCGGGCATCCACTGTCACCTGCGCCCCCTCCACCTTTAGGGTACGAGCATCCACTACGTCAATCTGGGACTGGAGAGTCACCACTGCAGAACAAACCTCCTGAAGATCCTGGCGCTAGAGACCTCGGAACTCCTCCATTTCTGTGCGCAGGGCAGCCTCCGTCGGCAGCGGCACCGATTCCTGCAGCAGCACGCCACCCTCATCCGAAATTGAAGATGCAGGCTGGGAAGTTGCATCCGAGGATCCAGAACTGGTAAGTATCTCAGTGCCTCGGCTCCGTGTCCCACCTCCACAGCCCAGACCAAGCAACTGCTGGATATCCATGAGGCCGGAGCCCCAGCCTCCACACTCTTCACTGATTTTTTCCCCATAAAGGCAGGGGCCTGGCCGTGGATTCAAGAAAAGCGTTGAGGGATTGGTGTGCAGGCCACAAGATGGCCACCGTCAGTACAAGGCCAAAACAACGAGATGGTGCGTGGCTGAACCGAGAAAGCCAGAATTTTCTGTGGACGAAAGACCGGGTGCACCATCAAATGATCCGCCTTCCTCTATACCTTTTAGAAAAAGGATGGGCAACACTGAATCTTTAAATCGCCAACAATTTTTTATTCAGTAATTTTCATATCTCACCGCATACAGGGGGTAAAACATACAACGTTTCGGTTAGAAGCCTTAATCATGTATAAGGCTTCATGACTAAGGCTTCTAGCCGAAACGTCGTATGTTTTACCCCCTGTATGCGGTGAGATATGAAAATTACTGAATAAAGAATTGTCATTACAAGACCGTAAGGTGGGGAGACTCAAAGCCGCTCACCAGGCCGCAGCCGCCAAATCGAGCCAGCGGGACCCCAAGACTGGACGACAGCAGGCCGAGGAGAGGGTACCAAGAATGGACGTCAGGATGGCCACTGACACCTGGAATCAGGCGGCGCTGCTGGAGCTCATAGAAATGGCAGCCGCTCTCCTCGGCATCTAGACACGCCCCCATTTTGGTGTTTTCGTGCTCATCATGTTGAAACTAGGGATGAGCTGTTCGGTTCGGACGGTTCGGAGTTCGAACCGAACTTTGGTTGTGTTCGGTTCGAGTTCGCAAAAAAAAGAAATTTTGAAAAAAGTATAGAAAATGCTTAAAAAAATACTAAAAAATCTAGAAATAAAGAGACTGCAGAATATTATGAGCAATGGTTTATTAGATATTGAATTAAAAACTAATGTGTACGTGCAAAGATTCTCAACTCTAAATGACCTGTGTTTTTCAAACGGCATAACAATAACAGGTGTTTTAGTCTGGTCTAATTAATTTGATACATTGTAGACTATACTGAGGGGGTGGGGTGGTGTTTGCTTCTGATTGGAAACTTTGGGTTTCTGGACGTTATGTTGGCCGGACATGAGCAGCGTCTGACGTCTCCTAATCATGCACACATGCCGCTATGCGGATGTAGCGCACTCTGTACGTCAGTACTAGCGGTTCAGCGTTCTCGAAAAAATGCGTTCATTTTCCACTTACGTTGCGTGGCCGGACTTTCGTGCGGCCGTACTTCGTATATTGGCTGTCATTGCGTGTCATTTGCTGCTAGTGCGGCCGTGATTAAGTGCGCCTAAACGCACGTTAAAAGTGCACTAGTCTGACCCCAGCCTTAAAGCACCTATTAAGGGAAAAAAAGCCTGTGTCGGTGGCGCCACCTAGTGGAAACACTGGTAATGGATTTCACAAAAATTGATTGTATATCAATAAATATATAAACAGTTCTTAGAATGAATCAGCTGCTGTCTCTTTCGAAAGGTGGTATATCCAAACCCACCAGGTGAAGAAGAGATCAGGGGAAAAAGAACGATAGAGACAGCGCTTCCTTCAGATAATGTTTTCTTTTTTTCTCTTTTTTTTCTTTCTGTGCACCTTTAAAAATAAGCAGAAAACGCTACCATAGCGTAATAATTCCTCCACACAGTGAAAAAAGAACTGAAAGAAATACACTCACATTTTTGTGTGTTTAAGGCTAGGGTCAGACTGAGGCAGTGCGAACGCGCGTGCAGGCGCACTTAATCACGGCCGCACTAGCAGCAAGTGCCAGGCAATGACGGGCAATGTACGAAGTACGGTCGCACAAAAGTCCGGCTGCGCAACGCAAGTGGAAAACGAACGCATTTTTTCGAGAACGTTAAACCACTAGTACTGACGTACAGAGTGCGCTGCGTCCGCTAGCGGCGTGTGTGCGTGAATTGGAGATGTCAGACGCTGCTAATGTCCGGCCAACATAACGTCCAGAAGCAAAAATGGTTTTATTGATGATCCGTACAAAATCACGGATGAAACTGCGCATCGTATGACCGCTATCGCGTATTCCGTGAAAAAATACGTCCATTCTTCGAACGCACATTTTCACGGACAACGTGAAAAATGCGTTAGTCTGACCCTAGCCTAAATCAGACACTCGATTCTCCAGGCAGCCGGCAATATTAGATGGGAATGCGGGATTTCCCTCAGGCTTTGCAGTCTTGCCGCTCCAATAAAAACTGGACTCCAAACGTTGATTTAAAGGCAATTTATTAAAAAATAGGTAAAACAGAATAGTAGATTAGGGTTAGGGTTATTGTATTAGGTGTTTTATCTACTATTCTGTTTTACCTATTTTTTAATAAATTGCCTTTAAATCAACGTTTGGAGTCCAGTTTTTACTGGAGCGGCAAGACTGCAAATCCTGAGGGAAATCCGGAATTCCCATCTAATATTGCCGGCTGCCTGGAGAATCGAGTGTCTGATTTAGACACACAAAAATGTGAGTGTATTTCTTTCAGTTCTTTTTTCACTGTGTGGAAGAATTATTACGCTATGGTAGCGTTTTCTGCTTATTTTTAAAGGTGCACAGAAAGAAAAAAAGAGAAAAAAAGAAAACATTATCTGAAGGAAGCGCTGTCTCTATCGTTCTTTTTCCCTTAAAGCACCTATTGTTACTTTCATCCAAAGCCTGCATAAGTTTCACAATAATTTAGCCAAAAAAATCACTTAACTTTTTCTGCGTGTCCAAAAATGTCTCCTCTTTTCATACAGACTGCCGCTCCAAGCAGTTGTTTATGGATAGATTAAAGGAAAAGCATTTACCGTCATTTGAAACGTCATTTTTTTGTTTTTAAGTGTTTCTATACATCCTACAAATCCGCCACTTCACAGGCAGGTTATGGGGACCTCCTAGGCACGATATTTGAAGGAATTTTTCGTTTTTATTTTTAACCCTTATTTCATGGAAAACTCACTGTCCCTTTAAAAACGTTTTTTTTTTACTTTTTGTCCTTGTATCCTGTCCCCCAGGGCACTACCCGGACCCCCATACACCTTTTATGGCAAATATCTAGCATATATGCCCTCTTGGAGGGCACTCTAAAAACCGAATTTTCAGCCCCATTGACTTGTATTGAGTTCAAGATCGGGTTCGGATTCGGATTCGAACATTTGGAAAATTCGGGTTCGGATCCGAACCGAACTCGGGGGGTGTTCAGCTCATCCCTAGTTGAAACATGTTTTGAAGTTATGTTGTTTTTAGGACGCAGAGGAAATTGTATATCCTTTTTTTCAGCAGACTAATTCATCATTATTATATGTATATTTCATGTACTGTCAGAATGCTATAACAAAAAATTTCAAAGTTTAAATTTCCATCCAGATTTCAAACATTTGCGAATTGTAAATTTATTTTTCAAACATTTTATCATCCAAATCTTTGTAGTTATATAGTCTGTGTTAGTTTTTATGAAGAAAGTCATACATGGAGAAGCTGTTAATCTTTTTCCCCAAAAATATACAATTTTCATCAAAACCTCACCTAACCCGGAAAAAATATAAATGTCATGCTTGTAGCTTTGCGCAATGTGTTTTATGAAAAAACATGACTATGAATTAGACATGTGCACAGCACAAAATTTCGTTTTGAACTAATGGATTAGTCCTAAAATGCAATTTATTTAGTTGCTAAAGAAATTCGTTTTCAGTTCTTTAGTATGAAAACTAATTTATTTCATTCATCCGAAAACCAGTGGATACAATTACTATTGTAGTGGCTCCTCAGAGGGCTGAGATCGCTGCTTGTTACAGTATCTCTCACTCTCAGCACAATGTGGGCCATATTACATAGTTGGTGCTAACTTAACCAGAGCTGTTGTAAACTTCCCAGAGCCATTATAGCCTATGGAGGTTTTCAGTTTACAACAGCTCTGGTTAAGTTAGCACCAACATTGTAATAGTGCCCCGTGTCAGGCAAAGCTGTTACAGTAACTGACTGCTGCTCATCACAGCGCTCAGAGTTTCAGTAAAACTAGTAATAATATTTTTATATATAAGAGGTTAGAACAATATTATTTCCTTGTTTTACTGAAACTCTGAGCGCTGTTACAGTCAGTTACTGTAACAGTTGAGCCTGATACATTGTACTGATAGATAATGTAACAAGCAGCCGATCTCAGCGCTCACAGCCACTGGATTTAAAGGGCTAAAAAAAAGGCTCCTCTCTGTATATTGTTTAGAACATCCTCCTGAATTAATTAATGTCCCTCTCTGTATAGAAATCCTCCTCAATTTATACCTTTCTCTGTATAATGTATATAACATCCTCCTGCATTAATACCCCTCTCTGTATAATGTATAGAACATCCTCCTGCATTAATTAATGCCCCTCTCTGTATAGAACATCCTACTGCATTGGCATGTGGAGGGTACAGAACTTTGGATTTTGCGATGTTGCGCTCTTCATTGCTGGTCTCCTTCACTCATCAATGTAATATAACAAAAAGGACTGAAACTATAATGTAGTGCATTTTATTTTAGTTTCTTTCGTTTATTGTACTGAGCAGTTTCGTATCTCTTGAGTCATACGAAAACTAAATTATCCCAAAATTCGGACTAAATCGTTTTAGTACTAAAACGAATGCACATGTCTACTATGAATAACACACTGAAATTGCTACCAGCGCGGAAAATGAGAAGGTGAGTAATGGCAGCAGCATTGTTCATTTTATATGTGAAAAATGGACAATTTCAAAGATATTGTTATTTATTTTTGCTTTTACATTTTTCTTCATATTATACATGGTCATGTTTGATATCATTGGAAAGGCCAGACTCTGGTCTTTCTAATTCCACCTCAGTTGACCAAGGGGGGGGGGTGTAAGGAATGGAAATGCAGGGATCCAAAGCACCCTTGCCTCTCCTTGCAGCAGTGATGAAACAATGCGTAATAACGCATAATGCCATCACCTCCAAACTTGCTCAAAGTGTGAGGAAAAAAAGGTGAATTAGTGTAGTGGCATTGTTTGTGTTCTAAGCGAATAATGCAGCTGCCTTAGAATAGAGAAAAAATATAGGTTTTGCGATTCATTTTTTCCTCCATTTTTTTATTTTTGCATGTTTTGTGGTCACGCTTGGGATCATTGGAAAGGCGAGACTCCCACCTTTCCAATGACACCTCACTTGACCTTGTGGGGTGATAAGAATGGCGATGCAGGGGTCCAAAGTACCCCGGTGGTCCTTGCAGCAATGCGGGCGCACATGTTTTCGATGGAACAATGCATAATAACGCATTGCGCCATGATCTGTACACTTGCTGCAACCGTGGGAAATGAGAAAGTGAGTTATTACAGAAATATTATTCATTTTATTATTGAAAAGTGAACAATACTGCTGTTTTTGGAAAAAACTGAAAATAACTAAATAAATAGGATAAAAATATTTTTTTTATTTTTACATATTTACTGGTCATGTTTGTTATCACTGGAAAGGCCAGATTCTGGCCTTTCCAATGACACCTCAATTGATCATCTACATGTAACGGATCCAGTGATACAGTGATTCCACTGCCAGGCAGGGGGCTCCCTCTTTCTGACATCATCACGCAATGATGCAGGGGGCAGTCCCACAGCAAGGGCTGACAAAACACCAAGGTGCACCGAACTGCACTGAAGTGAAAACGCCGACATTTCACTTAGTAAATGCCTTTAGCTTTAGTGTGACAAGACAGTCCGAATTCGAAGGAACATCTTTGCAGACAGGATAGCCTGGGCAAAGCAGACAGTGGATGACATAACACAGTCAGTCCAACTAGTGGCCGTAGCACCAGGTGATATAGTTCTTGATTTCATGCTACCAAAGGGAGATCTGGAGAGAGAGTGGTCAAACAAGCTATAAATTGCAGAAAGCAATTTTTGAAAAAAGGAAAAAATAGGGAACTCATAGGTAGAGTCAACTGCAGGGCACCATCCTACAGCCAAGTCACCCATTTGTCCCCCATGTTGTCAATTTTTTTTTTTTTTAAAAAGTGAAAGGGCAATGGGCAACCCTGTCTCTGGTTTCATCCTGGGAGCAAAGCCTTTTGGACTAGCAAGATTGTCCTCCCACACAGATCAGCCACTGCCACAGTGATTTTTTCGAAGTCACGCTGCAGCCCAGCAGGCATTGCTGAGGCAACATGACAACGGTACAAGGGAAACAAGAAGATTTTGAAAAAAGAAAGAAAAGAGAACTCATAGGTAGAGTCAACAGCAGGGCTCCGACCTACAGCAAAGCCACCTATTTGTCCCCTTTGTTGTCTAAAAATTTAAACAAGTGAAGGGGCTATGGACAACCCTTTCACTGGTTTCGAGCAAAGCCTCTCCTTGTGTTTGGACTAGCGTGATTGTCCTCCCACTCAGATCAACCATTGCCCCAGCGATTTTTTTTTTTTTCCGAAGTCATGCTGCAGCCCTGCAGGCGTTGCTGGGACAATGTGTCAATGGTTTATAGGGAAACATTTTAAAGGGGGAACAAATTGGTATGGAACAGCTGGGCAAAAGAGGAAACCAGCTATTTCAAAGCATTATGAACATAAGTGTAGCCACAATTACACCTGGTGTGGAAAATTGGATACAATACACTGGCCTACGAAAGTTTCTGGAAAAAAACAACCAACTGCATCCTGGAAAAACTATAGGATCTCCTAGGTAATAATGAGGTGTTACATCACCCGCTCTCCTAAATGGTGATTAGGTACAGACATCCTTGAAAAGAATCAGTAGCCTATCATTGCCACAAAGGGACATAATGATGATATATTTGAGATGCCTGGCGGTATGTAGGAGCTAGATGACTAGACTTTGTGAAATAAATTCTGCAAGCCGTAGGAACTCAAAATGCAATGACTGTACATCCATTTGTTGAGCAGACACAATTTGAAGGAGTATGGTCTTGCGCTCCACTAACCTCAAAGGTCCCCAGCCACCACAGAAATTTCCATTTAGCTTGTTTCAGCAGAAGAGGATACTGAGAGGTAGAATAAGGTTTGACAGTCGTAGCGTGCATATTGTACAATCCCAGAAATACCAAGTTACATTCTTTGACTGTGGGATACATATTATCCCTCAGACCTCCTCATCACCAGCCAGCTCAGGCTGTCACTTGGCTTTCAGGAGGCCTGAGGAAAAATACAAAGTGAACACTTGCTTAAGAGCCTTTGTGTTGCTTAAATGGTTAAAATCAGGGCTTTTGAAGCCCTGAATGACTGCTTGCAGGGCACTTGGTCACCATGCCGCGCATATGACATTGTGACTTGCACCTTTTGGGGCTTGACAGTGAAAGCGATGATGCTAATCACATCACAGGCATGCCCCTCAGTATACATGCCATTTGCTCCTGATCTGAGCCCTTCCTAAAGATGGCAGGACTTCAAAACCCATATTATTCGATGATACATTGATTGAAGTTATTTACAACTAGAGGTTCAGATATTCTGAAAATTACTATATTTAGTTTTAATTCATTATCAGGCAGTAGAAGGTTTCAAATAATGATTGAACTTGGCTCATTAAACTCATGTTCTTCCAACAGAATAGTAGAAACATGTGCCCGGCCACGCTTTTAAGTTATGGCTTTTGCCTACACATGTACAAAAAAACAAAGAAAGAGACCACTACAGTAATGCTTCAATTGAAGACCCTTTTTAAATCCACAGGGCCACTGCTTTTATGGATCAAGAAAGTATTTAATCCTTCAATGCCTGATAAAAGAAGCTTAATAATTGACTAATAATAACGCATTGACTCTTACCTATATACCAGAAGACATAACTGGAAAAAAGAGAGAAAATCTGAGTATGTATACAGGTAAAAGAGTTTGTTATTATGAATTCAATGTGGCTGAAACCTAACAATTTTATTATGCTATTTTGTTTAACAGAGCTTAGTAGAGTGTTACAGGCTTTCTCTGTCCCTTTTATCACAAGACAGAAAAGTGGCGAAATGAAACAAAGCCGAAGCACTTACTGTGAATATAAGAAAATAGCATGGCTCAGTACTTACTGGCATTATATTTTTTCCTTTCTCTGGTTACAATTGAAGATGAAAAACTATTGCACTTATGCCTTTTTTTTTCTAGATCAGAGTTGGGGTAGATCAATAACTCTGCTATCTTTAGACTTTTGAAATTTGAAGAGGTTTAGCAAGATACTGAACAAACATAACTATTTCTAATGTATTTAAAAAGGCTGTCATATGTCATGATTCTATCATCACGTTTTTTATGTTCGTTACATGGTATTATATATGATAAAAAAAAGGTTTAATTCCATTATATATAAAGAGTTGTCTATTTTCAATAAACCAAATGTAATAACTGTTCGTTTTGTCATATTCTTTGTTTGGGTTACAGACTCAAAAGTCTCAGTATTGAGATCCCGATATCACCTAAAAATGGCCACTTATTTCTTGAGTGGTTACTTTATTTTTAGATTTTCTGAGATAATAATGCAACAGGAAAGGCATGTTAAACATAATTATAAAAGACAACTAAACTCTGCAGTTAAATAGTTTGTGAAAAAACAAGATTAAAAAAACCCAGTTTAATTATAATGTATGAAAAAATTAATGCCATGTGATACAATTCAATATCCATTTGTACAAGTGGTTTATTGGTAACAAGCGTGTTGTCAGTGGTGAGGGATTCATGGGCAATAACATAATAAGAACGGAGAGCTGAAAACAAGGTACAGATGTAATAAATGATGTGTGATGGTAGTTAGGAAATGGCATGAAGAGTAATGGATATCATCTTTGATATATTACTGAACTTATATTCAGCCGGAGCACAATTGATTTCTTAAAGAATAACCCCTAAGGAATACATAAAGGCGTTCAAAAAGTCAGAAGTTAATTTCAATATCTTTTATTCTCCATTATATTCTATTTAGCCCTATTAATAATTATTATTTATTGTAAAATCTTTTAGTGTATGTGTGCTTTAAAATGTTGTAGTCTAGGATTGTATCTTTTGGACCAAATATGCGATTATTCACAGCACTGCTCATGAAATAGTCTATGATTTATTCAATTTAAGGGATCATTTAAAAGTTTAATCCCTCTGAAGCTTTTGACTAAATTAGGCGGCACTATTTGGATAAAAAAATCTATTAATCAGTAAAGGATAATATCTGCTAGAATATTAAAAAAAAATCAGATTTCTAGCTGTTGTCACCTCTTATTGAATCTTTCAATCATCCCTTGTAGAGGTTTATTCTTATTGACTCACACAACATAGCATGTTGTCGGAGTTCCAACTAGACAAATCAAGTGTAGTATCTCTGCACTGCACAGGTGATAGGATTTGCTGCTCAGTGATTGGTTGATTCAGTTTGCATTTTCCCAAGATGATCTGAACAATCTGGCATGGTTGAGGGTTCTGAGGACAGGTTTGGGAAACACTGATGTAGAGGGATTGGGGTTGAGGAAGACAAGAGGAGTTTTGCTGGATGGTTCGGGAATGGTGGGGCCATAGTAGCAGCTTCAATCATGCGTGAGTAGGAGTCAGGAACCCAGCCACAGATAGGCTCGTACCTGCACCTGAAACCTCGGCAACACTTTTCCTGACAACTCTGCAAGAACTACAGACCAGGTTTTTGGAGTGGCCTGGTCTACCAACTTCAGATCCCACAACCCACTTCTGCTTTGCCCTGCCTGACGTGTCCATAGGTGTGCTTCTTGAGGCTATCAGAACACAAAAAAGGAAGCCACGCCTGAGCCTCAATGCTGCATTGTTCCACAAGCCAAAATGACGGTTTCCAGTTTCTTGAAATACCTACCCCCTGCCTTTGTGTCCTCTGCCATCCAGAGCCTCCTGTCATCAGTTCTCCTGCATCCTGGTTTCCAAGTCCCACCGTGATCCGCAGCCTTCTGCCTTTGTGACCTCTGCTATCAAGCATCTCCCGGCACCCCTTTTTCTGTCCCGCCTGTCTCCTGTCTCCTATAAGTCTCCTGTTGGGTTTGCCCTCAGTGTCTCCTTGTGAGTTTGATAGGTCAAGGAAAGTCATTCCACAGAACCGGAGCTGCCGTTGAGAAGTCTTGGAGGTGAAAGTTGGCAGCGCAGGTGTAGACAAAGGACAGGTGGAGATCACCTGCCGACCTGAGTTGTCTAGACGGGACATGCTAGCGGAGTAATGAAGAAATGTAAGGGCGGGTTGAGTTATTGAGCGATTTGAATGTGAGCGTATTTTAAACTGTATTCTGAAACGTACATGAAGCCAATGGAGGGACAGGCAGAGGGGGGAGGTACATGAGGTGCATCTAGTGAGAAAAATAAACCTGGCACCTGCATTCATTGCAGATTGCAAAGGGGCAAATTGGGGAGGCCATTAAGGAGCGAGTTGCAGTAATTAAATCTTTAGTGATTCAGCTTCAGATAATTTTTTAGACACTTAAAGACATTAGCAATTCTGGCATTTTTGCTATTTGTTTGTTCAACAATAACTTCCATCTACCTCATGCATTACACCTACACATATTATATACTGTTTTAAAGCACAAAAAGGACTTTAATTTGATGAGACATATACATACAGTATAATTTTTTTTATTCATTATAAAAAAAAGTATAAAGAGAAAAACATTTCGATCACAAGGCACTAAGGGGTTTAATGTTGTTACTTATAGGGGTTTTCCATACTTATGGGTCATACTTATTATATTTTTTTTTACATATGTGACACATTTTTTGACTGCTCGTTTGTTTAGGCTAGGGTCAGACTGAGGCAGTGCGAACGCGCGTGCAGCCGCACTTAATCACGGCCGCAGTAGCAGCAGATGCCGGGCAATGACGGCCAATATACGAAGTACGGTCGCACAAAAGTCCGGCTGCGCAACGCAAGTGGAAAATGAACGCATTTTTTCGAGAACGTGAAACCGCAGGTACTGACGTACAGAGTGCGCTGCGTCCGCTAGCGGCGTGTGTGTGTGATTAGGAGACGTCAGACGCTGCTAATGTCCGGCCAACATAACGTCCAGACACAAAAAGAGTTTTATTGATGATCCGTACAAAATCACGGACGAAAATGCGCATAGTATGACCACTATCACGTATTCTGTGAAAAAATGCGTCCATTCGTTCGAACGCACTTTTTCACAGACAACATAAAAATGCGTTCGTCTGACCCTAGCCTTAATGGAATATGCGACCTCAAGTGGACAAAAAGGATGAAAACGGAAGTAGTAGGACTATTGCGCCCCTACTACTAGCCGATAGTATGTCATATACGAGTCAGCCACGCGGAAGTGGTACGCCGGGGATGAATGGAGACCTGTCTCCGACGCCGGTAGACACTTCCGGTTTTTATTTCTATAAAATGGTCTGTATGATTTTATGTATTATATGCACTTTGAAAAAGACCTAAAGGTCAAAACGCGTTGTGCTTTATTAAATATCCTGTATTTTCTTGGATTGTGGAATGTCATTCCTTTCCCCACGAGGACGCACTTACCAGCCGTTTCTTAGTTGGAGATGTCGATCGATGGTGGTGAGGTTATCGTGATCCAATTTATGCACCTTGTGTGATTGTAGCTTAGAGCCGGCTTTGTTGGGCTCTCCACCAAGTGAGTTTGTAGACACGCATTTGGTGTGAACGACATTTGTGTTCAGACATACTGCGCAATGTATGTTTTTACTTTTTATCTTTAGGACATTAAAGATTGCATGATTGAAGTACAAGCGCGAAGACCCCTTATACATTTTCATATTTATTTGTGGTATATCTCTGGAGGGTGAGATATACGAATCTTCGCAGCTGCACTTTGGCTTATCACCTGCGCCAACTTCATTTCTGTATACACATACTTATGGGTCTCTTGAGTTAAATTTCAGTGTTTTTCACTTTCACACATTTCAGTATCATTTGTTGATTCCATTTTGTTGAAAATTTGCTGCATTCACTATTTAACAAAGGTTCACTGTATTTTGCTGAAAATCGAGTCACCGAAGCTGTTGTTGGACGTTAGTGAAAAGCACCGAAATTTCCTTGGCAAACTCCACTGGCTTGGAAAAAAATAGGCAGGGTTATCCAAAGAGATCCGAATTGCTTGAGAAAGGTAACTGAACGCTGAAAATCAGCGTTCGGTTACCTTTCCTGGCCATTCGGCTATCCAGAGAGCAAGCAATTCGCCAAATCCTGGCGAATTGCCTGTACATACGGTGCCTGTTCGAGGGCAGTGAAATCCCCATGAAAAAGCACTGCTTCGGCTATTCAGAGAACACAAACCAGTAGTGAAAGGTTCCCGAAATGCCCTGCCATTCGGTGGTTTAATTCGGCAAGTTAATTCAGGAGAATCCCATAGGCTTCAATGTTAAAAATATTCCCGTTTTAATTCAATATCTAATAAACCGTTCATTATAAAATTATGCAGCAAAAAGTCTCTTTATTTATAGATTTTTTAGGATACTTTAAGCATTTTTTTTTTGTTTTTTTAAAAGTCCTATTTTCTTTTTTTTTTTTAAGTTTACTTATTTTTTCTGTAACCGTCCTCTTTATTATCAGTCCATGGACCTCCTGTGTAAATTTCAGACATTTTCGCTCAGTAGTTTCTTTGCAAACAGCGTTTCATTTTCACAGATTCATACAAACGGTTTTGCTAATTTATTTACCTCCCTCATCTGCTATCTTGGCTGCTTCGGCTGTGTGCGATCGGCTCCTGCTCGGGCTTTTTCCGTGGTTTTCGCAGGTTAATCCAGATGTTTTTGGGGGTTTTCGGAGTGCATTCGGTGGGTTTTGCGGTTCGTTTTCGTCAGGTTTGCGGCAGCTTTTCCCTGCAATTCGGGGGCCCTGTGGTGCTTGCTGAATACACCGCAGGGTCACCGAAATGGGATCGGCAAAAGGAACCGAATTGAAGAGAATGAAAAGTCACCGAACGTGCGGTGACTTTTCGAATCTCTTTGAATAACCCTGAGGAAGTCTCTTATTCTTCTAAGAGGAGATTAAATCAATAAAAATTTAGTAAAAATGTATCTAAATAATTAAAAGGTCCTTTACAAAATAATAAAAAGGTCTGTAGAACAATAATAAAGTATTTTAAAGAATAAAACAATAAAAATGTCTTTTAAAAAATACAAACAGATCTTTTAAATGTAAAATTAGAAAATATATTACATAAAACCTATTAAATTCACCTTTTGAATTGAGACCCTAAAATAAGGTAATTTCACAGCAATTCGGGATTCTGTGAATAGACGAATTGTTAGTTCTTTATATGACAATTTCGGTGCTGCTGAATGCCGCCGATTTAAACACAATTGTGGCAAAATGTATCTTATTTCTCTGTCAATTCACCTGTGTTCGGTGAATTAATAGCTTCGTGAATACATGACTTGCTCTGAAATTGCACCAATGGTGAAATTCACCGTTCAGTGCAATTTGGTGACTAAGGAGGCTAGGGTCAGACGAGTGCATTTTGTACGGACTGTGCGTCCGTGCAGTACGGACGTACTTTCTGACTGACAACAAGGTAGTGGCCACACAGTCCGTTTTTTTCACAGACGTATTTTTTGACGGATGTAGCAGGGAAAATAAATTAAAATGCAAAACCATTCTGTCCGTCATAAATGCTGGACGTATAAATGCAGTCCATCTGACCACGTTCTATCGCTTACACACAAAGCTATGCGGACGTTGCGGGCGTGGTGCACTCCGCACGTCCGTTCTAGCAGTATCACGTTCTTGCCTAACCTGTGTCCGTTTGCCACATCCGTCATGTGTCCGCACTTCTGTGCGGACGTACTTCGTGTGTGGGACTCCATTTAACACAATTGTATGCTATCACGGACGTACTTATCTGCGGTAACACGGACGTGAATACTGCGTTCGTCTGACCCCAGCCAAAGTCGGATGTTGGTGAATAACCTCTTAGAGTTCTGAGCAAACACTGTATTCTCCTCAGAGACACTATGTAGCACACTGATCAGACTTGATCAGCTCCACAACTCAGTGTGATGAGCTGAAAGGTGCTTAACAGTAGGGATGAGCCAAACAACCCCCGAGTTCGGTTCGGACCCGAACCAGAACTTTCCAAAGGTTCGGATCCGAACCCGAACTTGAACTCAATACAAGTCAATGGGGCTGAAGTTGGTTTTTAGAATGGGTTTTAGAGTGCCCTCCAAGAGGGCATATATGCTAGATATTTGCCATAAAAGGTGTATGGGGGTCCGGGTAGTGCCCTGGGGGACAGGAAACAAGGACAAAAAGTTTTAAAAAAAACGTTTTTAAAGGGACAGTGAGTTTTCCATGAAATAAGGGTTAAAAATAAAAACGAAAAATTCCTTCAAATATCGTGCCTAGGAAGTCCCCATAACCTGCCCGTGAAGTGGCGGATTTCTAGGATGTATAGAAATATGTAAAAAACAAAAAATGACATTTCAAATGACGGTAAATGCTTTTCCTTTAATCTATCCACAAACAACTGCTTGGGGCAGCAGTCTGTATGAAAAGAGGAGACATTTTCGGACACGCAGAAAAAAGTTTACAGATTTTTTGGTGGTGAAAAGCAGGAGAGTGACTGGAGAATGGAAAATTCGAGACCAAATAGTCGATTTGGAAAGTGAGATAAATAGGAGAATTTTTCTGGTTTGGCTATTTTGACCTAGAATTTTCTCTTCAGTCATTCTCCTGAGTTTCACCTTTCTCTGAATAACCCTGTCAGGGTTATTCAGAGAGCGGTGAAGAGCAGGAGAATGACTGGAGAATGGAAAATTCTAGGTCAAAATAGCCAAACCAGAAAAATTCTCCCATTTAGGCTAGGGTCAGACTAGCGAATTTTTAACGTGCGTTTAGGCGCACTTAATCACGGCCGCACTAGCAGCAAATGACGGCCAATATATGAAGTACGGTCGCGCGAAAGTCCGACTGCGCAACGCAAGTGGAAAATGAACGCATTTTTTCGAGAACGCAGAACCGCTAGTACAGACGTACAGAGTGCGCTGCGTCCACTAGCGGCGTGTGTGCGTGATTTGGAGACGTCAGACCCTGCTCATGTCCGGCCAACATAACGTCCAGACACCCAAAGTTTCCTGGTTTGGATCCGTAAAAAATCACGCACAAAAATGCGCATCATATGACCATTTTCGCGCATTCCATGAAAAAATACGGCAATGCATTCGGACGCACTTTTTGACGGTCGCTGCGAAAAATGCGTTAGTCTGACCCTAGCCTTATCTCACTTTCCAAATCGGCTATTTGATCCAGATTGTTCTCTTTTCCTGCCATTCTCCTGGTTTTCACCTTTCTCTGAACAACCCTGAGAGAGAGAGGTGAAAGCCAGGAGAACTGGCAGGAGAAGAGAACAATCTAGACCACATGGACGATTTGGAAAGTGAGTTAAATGGGAGAATTTTTCTGGTTTGGCTATTTTGACCTAGAATTTTCACTTCAGAAGCAGACACTACCCCACCCCCTCAGTACCTCAGTATAGTGTACAATGTATCAAATTGATTAGACCAGACAAAAACACCTGGTGTTATGCCCGTATGTGAACAGAGGTCATTTAGGCTGGGGTCAGACCAGCGCACTTTTAACGTGCGTTCTGGCGCACATAATTACGGCCGCACTAGCAGCAGATGACGGGCAATGACGGCCAATATACGATGTACGGCCGCACAAATGTCCGGCCGTGCAACGCAAGTGGAATTTGAACGCATTTTTCTGAGAACGCTGAACCGCTAGTACTGACGTACAGAGTGCGCTGCGGCATAGCGGCGTGTTTGCGTGATTAGGAGATGTCAGACACTGCTAATGTCCAGCCAACATAACGTCCAGACGCAAAAAGAGTTTTATTGACGATTCGTACAAAATCACGCCTTAAAATGCGCGTCGTCTGACCGTTTTTGCGCATTCCGTGAAAAAATACGTCAATGCGTTCGGACGCACTTCTTCACGTTCGCGGGGAAAAATTCTTTCGTCTGACTCTAGCCTTAGAGTTGAGAATCTTTCCGCGTACACATTAGTTTTTAATTCAGTATCTAATAAACCGTTGCTTATAATATTCTGCAGTAAAGAGTCCCTTTATTTCTAGATTTTTTAGTATTTTTTTAAGCATTTTCTATACTTTTTTCCAATTTTTTTTTTTTTTTTCGAACTCGAACCGAACACACCCAAAAAGTTCGAAGTTCGTGAACTTTCAAACAACCAAAGTTCGGGCCGAACTCCGAACCGTCCGAACCCGAACAGCTCATCCCTACTTAACAGCACTTTGATTAGCTGTGGTAGTGATCACATATGCTGGAACCCATAGGCTTTGCTGTTACTGGTTTGCCCCAGACCTGAGGGACAACAGCATTAACTTCCTTATTGGTGGTTCTGCCACAAACCAATCTCATTTTCCAGAATGAAGTAACTGTTCCATCATCGGATGGGAAGGGTTTAAAATTAATGGTTTACTGACAATGATATTCAGGTCACGAATGGTTGTGCTAAGTCACTCATTTAGCATATGGAATATAGCATTTGTTAATTATGTTTATTTCCTGTTTATCTATAATATAATTGAGTAAGGCTTGGCGTGTCCGTCGCCAAGCCTTACTCTGCGCATGCGCGCGCAACCAGTGGCGGTTGGTTGCGCGCGCATGCAACCGCGCGGCACGAGCCGGCTGTGCGCTCGCCGCGGCGGTTACAAGATGCACACAGCAGCCGGGTAGAGGCTGCGCTCGCAGCCTCTACCCGGCTGCCGCGCGCATCCAACCCCCGAGCGGCGAAGGGAAAGTTCCCTCCGCCGCTCGGGGGTTGGATGCGCGCGGCAGCCGGGTAGAGGCTGCGCTCGCAGCCTCTACCTGGCTGCCGCGCGCATCCATCCCCCGAGCGGCGAAGGGAATGTTCCCTCGCTTCCGCTCTTTGAAGGACCCAAGCCGCGGTCACGTGACCGCGGCTTGGGTCCTTCAACGACCGGAAGCGGGGAAACTTTCACTTCGCCGCTCGGGAAGGTAAGTATGAGGAGCTCATGGGGCGGCTGTCCGAATGCTGATAGAGCATTCGAACAGCCGCCCCATGTCTGGTCTGGGGTCTGAGCTGGGGGGCATATAGCCATGAGAGGTGGGGGGCAAATATCCGAGAGGTGGGGGGCAAATATCCATGAGCTGGGGCATATATCCATGAGAGGTGGGGGCCAAATATCCATGAGCTGGGGCAGTATCCACGTGCTGGGGCAGTATCCACGAGCTGGGGCAGTATCCACGTGCTGGGGCAGTATCCACGAGCTGGGGCAGTATCCACGTGCTGGGGCAGTATCCACGAGCTGGGGCAGTATCCACGTGCTGGGGCAGTATGCACGAGCTGGGGCAGTATCCACGTGCTGGGGCAATATCCACAAGCTGGGGCAGTATCCACGTGCTGGGGCAATATCCACGAGCTGGGGCAGTATATCCATGAGCTGGGGCAGTATATCCACGTGCTGGGGCATATATCCACGTGCTGGGGCATATATCCACGTGCTGGGGCAGTATATCCACGTGCTGGGGCAGTATATCCACGAGCTGGGGCAGTATATCCATGAGCTGGGGCAGTATATCCACAATAGACTGCCCTCTGGGCAGGCTTTCCACCTTGTTGTGTATAATGAGTTAATAGTGCATTTAGACTAGAGCATATTGTTTCTATGATCGTTGGCTCTTTGCTTAGACAGTACATCATGAATGTTTAGCTGGAGGTAGATAAGTTGCTTTTTTTTATATTTGAGAATTATAAACCTACCACCACGCTCATGTTTTAGCTCTTCCTTCATGAGTTATACTTTTCAATTTTCAAGTTCTGTGTGGCATTTATAACAAATTTATTAAATTTGAAATGTGGTGCAGCATTTCTACATCAGTATGTTTTTCTCCAGAGGGGCGAAATCTCAAGAAACCCATATATCACCCTAAAAAACAATTAACATCAATAAGAACATACAAGATTGAACTACCCGCTGGTTCCACAACACCTATCAAGGTACTTTAGAGTGAACAGCTTGACTTGATACTTATTTGTAACATGAAATAAAATATCTGACTTCAATTTGAAATATGAAGAGCTGCATCCGATGAACTCTATCTGTGCTGTTATACTCAAAGTAACATAAGCCTCTGGCAATATTTTGTACAGTGACACTGATTTTCTATTTATCTTTCAATTTAATGATAAGTAGGATGGAAGTTAAGGGATATTACGGTCTTGAAACTTTTTGTCTAACTATTTAATTTGTTCACTTTTGAGAACTTTTATGTGACATTCTGAAAAAGTGCTGATGAGCTTAAGTTGATCTAGTATTGAATCCTCCTTTTCCATCACCTTACATATCTAAATAATAATTAATTATTTTACATCACAAAGTTTATTTAATTCTAAGCCATACAACACTTATTTGTTATTAGAGAGAGAACGATGCAGCATGCATATATAAAATTTAAATGAGCAATTATTGAAATGTTTAATTAACTTGCAATTCCAGATAAACTTCCGTTGCATATTATATTTGCAGTTGTGGCTTGAAATTTAGGGGGTTATTCAGAAAGCGTGGTGTTTGCTGATGTTGCACAGCGAAGGTTCTCCTGCAGCTGTTTGGATTTATCATCTTTTGTGACGTGCCATCGATTGTCACCATTGGAATAATAAAAATTTTCACAGGTGTGTCACATACCTCCAGCGCTCAGCAGCCTCCTCCACGCTGCTCGCTTGCCGAGCGCCGGATAAAATGCACGCCGACGCTGATCACGTGACGCCCGGAGGGGCGGGGCACATCAACAAAGCATGTGATCTGGTATATAAGGCCTTCAGTTAGCCCAAATCGGCACGCTGTCATGTTCTCACACTCCCACAGTGCTCCCAAGTGTTACTGATTCAATTTATTGATTGTGTATGACCTTTGGCTTTAGAAAACGATTACTCTCGTGTATAGACCTCTGGCTTTGGATAACGTTTACTCTTGTGCTTAGACCTCTGGCTTTTGGAAATCGAATATTCTTGTGTTTTTGACCCCTGGCTTTTGGCAATCAATTACTCTTCTGTTTAGACCTCTGGTTCTAGCGATCTACTAATCCATTGTTTTGTCATCTGGCTCCGCATTATTGTATACAGATTTCTGGCATCTGTTTGCTAATATATATATATATACGCTCTTGTCTCAGTCTGTTCTCTAACTTAGTCACTGTAACCGGTGACCACTACAAGGGTTGGAATATTAGGGCAACCCTGCGTACAGAGATCATATACTTTTATCCATAGGGAATCTGTGACATGGTGGTTGCAACATCAACGGAACACTGGCACTTTCTGAATAACCCCCTTAGCTGACATGCAAATGAAAAGCCCATTTATAGCAGGGATATCTTAAGCATAGGAATGTGCTTTAGTAAGTTCCACTGAATACTCCACCTCCCCAAATGATTGTTAGTGAATATAGATTAGTATCACACTTTAGTGCTGTAGCCCAGTGTTTCCCAACACTGTCCTCAGAGACCACTTTAGAAATTACCTCAGAGAAATGCAGACTGAATCCTGCAATCACTGAGCAGCAAATCATATCACCTGTGCTGTGCTTCAGATATCTGGAAAACCTGGCCTGTTAGTGCTTCAAACCACCTATCATCTTGCTAAAATGTACTGATTCAACATTACTTGATAAAAAGTGCAAAGTCACTTAACATCAGATTTGGAGGCCATTGATTTATTTTGACTACAAGTGGGAATAGCAAGCTAACTTGAAAATCCTTGTTATCCTTCAGCTGCCTCAGCATTAGTACTTCATACACCAAGTGCAATAGGATGGGAGCTGTTGGTATTAATAAGTATATGAAATAGCTCACTTGTTAATGCTAATGACTTAGGGCCATATTACATTTTTTTGTGAGCATTGTCCAGCTTTATCGCGCAAAAATTAACGTGATATTCGGATCCAAACGCATTTTCTCATCCGTCAAAAAATAACATTAGTAAAAAAAACACGCAAAACAAAGTGTAATACGCGCGCAGTAACGTTGCGCATGTAAATCGGTGCGCGGACTGTTTTTTTTCGCGGGATTCAGCCAATCAGAATTAAGAACCTTAATTGACATCAATTCACCTTAATTGACTCACTAATGTTTTTGCGCCTGTCAAAATAAATCTGAGTATACATGCTGCAGCAATAAAAAAAATATGCACGAATTCACAATTTTTTTGTTTGGGCATGTGTAGAATGTGTAACTATACTGTGCTGTATTTTTTTTTTCGTGCTGGTGTATTTTGTTTCAGCCAGAACCTTCCGATTTGCAGTTACCACCAGCTTTTAAAAGACGTTAAAATTATGCGCGCAAACGTCGTTCGTAGGAAGTTGCGCACCTATTGAAATACCATCCGCTTAACGCATTTGCGCTCACAATGTTAAGTATAGGACACGCACAGTTCATCACGCTCGCGCAAGTCCATCCGGGTCAAATGATAACGCGCATCGTTTGCACGAACGTTGAAATACGACGTTCTGCGCAAATGGTTTTGTCCTCGCGCAAAACAGATGCGTGAGGAATGAAATAGGGCCCTTAGTGTAGTATAAATGCTTTAAGTGGCAAAATGCAAGATAAAATCTGATCATTTTTATTGTCTATTGTTATCACATCTACTGTATGTATAATAATATTTGACACAAAGACCATTTCCTCCAGTACACTAAAAATCCAGACCCTGTTTAAACCTATACAAGATAAGGAATGCCATCTAGTAACTAGAACTTTTCATCCCAACAATATTTCTGTAATATATAAATTAACAAACCATAAGATATATATGCGCAAAATTACATGATTTTAATTTTATAACTATCTGAGAATAACAATCCATATCCAAAATTACATTTTAATCCTAAGTGTTAACTTAACATTCCACATTGCAAAATAATTGTTATGACTATGTTTTATTCAACAAAAAAGGGTTTATTGAATCTGATAGATTCAGCACCCCAAGCCAATTGACAGCGAAGTATGGTGCAGTTCGGCGCAGTTTGGTGCAGTTCGGCGCAGTTTGGCACACTTCGGCGGCAAGGAAATTACCCCATAGAGAACCATTGAAATTAACGATTCCTATTTAGAAATCGCTGAAGCGCACTGTATTTTGTTGTCAATTGTCTGGGGTGTTGAATCCAATAGATTCAGCACCATACAGGTTAATTGACAGGGGAATACTTTTTTTCCTGTGCGATAATGAATCAGTTTGTTTTAATGTATCGATCAGAATCATTTCCTTAAAAAAAAAAATTCACCCAGGACATAATTGAAAACGAGAGAAATCTCGATGTATCCTTCCTGGTAAAATACTTTGCAAATAAAATAATAAATAAATAAATAATAAAATAAATAAATTTAATTTCATTTCAAATGCGATTCAGATGAAATCGATCCGTTGTTTCAGAAGTAGTTCCGCAGTACAAATCGGTTGAATTTCAGAGGAATTGTGATTCGTTACAAAACAAAACACATACCTCTACTTGACATAGTTCATACTTTTGATTTGTGATATACCATACTATCAGGGTTATCCAAAGAGATCCGAATTGCTGGAGAAAGGTAACCGAACGCTGAAAATCAGCGTTCGGTTACCTTTCTTGGCCATTCGGCTATCCAGAGAGCAGGCAATTCGCCAAATCCTGGCGAATTGCCTGCACATACGGTGGCTGTTCGGTCCCTGTTCGAGGGCAGTGAAATCCCCATAGAGAAGCAATGCTTCGGCTATTCAGAGAACACAAACCAGCAGTGAAAGGTTCCCCTAATGCCCTGCTGTTCAGTGGTTTAATTCGGCAAATTTATTCAGGAGAATCCCATAGACTTCAATGTTAAAAATATTCCCGTTTTAATTCAATATCTAATAAACCGTTCATTATAAAATTCTGCAGCAAAGAGTCTCTTTATTTATAGATTTTTTAGGATACTTTAAGCATTTTTCTGAATTTTTTTAAAAAAAATTAAAAGTCCGATTTTTTTTTTTTTTCAGTTTGCTTATTTTTTTTGTAACAGCCCTCTTTATTATCATTCCCTGGACCTCCTGTGAAAATTTCAGACATTTTCGCTTAGTAGTTTCTTTGCAAACAGCGTTTCTTTTTCCCAGATTCATACAAATGGTTTTTCTAATTTATTCACTGCCTCCTCTACGTCACAGCTGCTTCGGCTCTGTGTGATTCGGCTCGGTTCGGCTTTTTCGAAGGTTAATCCAGATGTTTTTGCTTGTTTTCAGCTTGCATTCGGTTAGTTTTCGTCAGGTTTACGGCAGCTTTTCCCTGCAATTCGGGGACCCTGTGCTGTTTGCTGAATACACCGCAGGGTCACCGAAATGCAATCGGCAAAAGGAACCGAATTGAAGAGAACGAGAAGTCACCGAACGTGCGGTGACTTTTCGAATCTCTTTGGATAACCCTGAAAGTAAATATTACTACAAAGCATGACCACATGAGAAACAAAATACAGTTTTCAAAATATATGTAAATTAGAGTTATTTTTAAAAAAAATAGATAAACAAAAATTTCCTGAATAGTTAAATTATTGTAGAAAAATATAAAAAATACCAATACACCGTAACAAAGAATTTAAAGGGGAAAATTCCTTTATTCCACACAGAAAGAACATCTTCCCACTTTCCAGTGCTAAAACAAAACAAAAAAAATAGTTTAAAGAAAAAGGCCTCTGTATCTTTTCTGTTTTGATCTGATATCTATTAATTTATATGTGGACACAAAATAGGCCCCTGATTGTGTATTGATTTCATACACGGTCAGAGCGCAAATAGTGTATAAAGGGAGCCCTGAGGGTGGATGAACAGATTGCCTAGAATTGCAAGATTGCCAAATGTGAGGGTCAAAGAAGAAAAGCACAATTTTCTTATTCCCAAAATCCATTTTTATTTCAATCTCCCTTTTAAAGTTTTATATAAAAAAATAAAAATATATTTCTCAATCTGACACATTTTATGTAAAAAAAACAATAAAATAATTTCTCGATCTGATGCATTTATTTCATATTTTTTGTCCAATAAATACTTCCCAGTTCTCATGTAGTGAGTTTAAACAATGTAAACTTTATTCAGTTTAAATGAATAATAAGATGGAATAATTTGTTGATAGTGTTAACAGGATATTCAATAAGATATCTGTTTATTAGAAAGTGACATCTAGAAAAAAAATCAGATTCTGTTACTATTCATCATACAGGTTTACTCCAAAAATTGCAAAATGTGAAGCAATTTGCAAATTTTTCTGACTTGCCAACTTGGAAAAAAACCCCTAAAATATGGACAGTTTTTTTTTCTGTAATATCCCATTTTTTTTGTAATCGCTACATTGTTACTGATTTCCTGGATTCTCTGAAATTCTTTTAGCATGTCATATTTCCAGGTCAAATGGTGATGCACAAAGTCACATTTAACATTTGAATTGTAAACAACAGCACGTATAAGATGCTATGGTTCTCTTTACTCAGAGCAGACTCTATTTTTTTATTTGCTTCATGGTTACTTCAAAACGTTTCTGTTTGACATTGGAAGGCACAAAGCTCAAGTAAACAAATCTATGCTTTCTTCACTCTCATAGTATTGCAGTTTGCTTATGTTTTATTTTTATTAAATGCAAGTATGATTACTGCAGGTCAAATTATTCAGTAATACTTTTATCTATACCACAAGTGCTCTTGGATTTTATGGAATGCGAGCCAAGGGACTCCAGGCTCATACCTGCTCAGAGCTAGTGTATTTCATTTTCCCTGGAACATTGTGTCTTAATACAAGTCCTGTCTATTAAATGAGTAAATAAATCTATCTTTTTAGAGGTATTTGGCAATTATTTGTTCTATGGTATATGAAATCACCAACTATTTACAAACCATGTCATCATCCCCTTATTCGCCAACATCCACACATAAACAGCTTTTCTTAGAGGAGTAGTTTTAAGATAGGTAATTCCTACATCACATACATATATACACTATGGGCCCTATTTCACTCCAGCTGTTAGAATTGACAAGTGAGCAGATAAATTTAGCTGCCATCTCATTAATGAGAATGACTCCCGATTTTTCTTTGCAATTGGGCCCCAGAACATGTCCCTACAGTTTTAGTATTTCGTTTCAGACTCGTTGCTTCAGGGTCCTCTTGGACTCCAATCTATCCTTTACTCCTCACATTCAGTCTCTAACCAAATCTTGCTACTTCCTTCTAAAAAACATAGCGCATATCCATCCGTTTCTTAATCCAGACTCTACTAAAATGCTCATCCAAGCTCTTATTATCTCCTGCCTTGACTATTGAAACCTTGTTCTCTCTGGCCTTAAGAGATCCCAAATTATCCCTCTGCAGTCTGTTATGAATGCCTGTGCCAGACTCAAACACCTCACCTCCCGCACCTCTCACCCCTCTGTCAATCTGCACTGGTTCCCTGTTTCCTTTAAAATCCATTTCAAAATACTGGTGCTCACATACAAAGCTCTCAATAACCGCGCCCTGACTACATCTCCTCCCTTATTAGCAGGTACATCCCATACCGACCATTCGGTCTGTCAATGATCTGATGCTATCAGTTCCTTGTACCCACATCCCTAACTCTCGCCTTCAGGACTTCTCCCAAGCCACCCCCTTTTTATGGAACTCCCTTCCCCGCAACATCAGACTCTGCCAGTCTCTCCAGTCCTTCAAGAAGTCTCTGAAAACACATTACTTTAGAGAAGTCTATCGGCTCACTCCATGATCTCCCCACTTTCATTTCCTGCTCCTCTTCCCATTCAGCCCTCCTGCAACCCACCACTCCACCTACCTTATTCACCCTCACCTAATGGGTCACCCCTCTCCTCTTAGATTGTAAGCTCTTGAGCAGGGTCCTCCCTCCTTCTGTTCCGCGTCTTTACCGTGTATGTATATTCGTTATTCTGTCTCTCCCATTGTACAATGCCAAGGAATTTATTGGCGCTTTATAAATACTTGTAACTGTAACTGTAATATCATATGCAGGATGCCAAAGCTGTTCACATTTATTAAGCCAACTGAGAATACGTGACAAAGACACATATCCTAAACTGGTCCAGCACTGTGCACAGTGCTGCAGTAGCATCGTTTGGCCAGTAGATGGCAACATTTGCCTGTCAAATAGGTTATTACAGGGATAAAGGAATACATGAGGAAGATTTCCAAATATTTATGTAAAAATTGAGATGTGCCATTCTGAACTAATTATGTCACTCCGTAAGAAATCATTAGTTATAACATTAAATATTAATATGCATTTGATTACAATGAAAAAAAATAACTTTATTTACAGACAACCTTCTATTAAAAACAACAGAACTGCTGATCTTGATAGAACAGTTTTTCTATTTACAGAAACAAATTAGAGAATGATCTGAGCTGGTTTTAAGTGAATATTCATAGGAATTAAATGTAACTGTTCCTCTTGCCTTTCTCATTGATTAAGATGTTTTGAGTCCTCCATCAGTTTTAGGAGCTTGACTATTGTAGCTTACAATTAGCAGGGTTTTGTCAACTGATAACTTAATGTCTTTTCAATAGCATTTAATTTGGTAAAGTCCAAAGTAAATAATAATTGCTGCGTCTTTAGGAGAAAATCCATTTAAGCGTATTATTATGACAATTCACTAATTAGTAATCACACCATTTTACATAGATTAATAGTGGGCAACGTGAGTATACAAATAGGAGAAAGAGTAAACCTATTCCAGTGGAGATGATGAAAAGAGAGCCAGTAATGAAAAATTCAGCGCAAGCCTTTAACATTTAGGGTTCTCATCACCATCTCTTTTATGTCACTGCTGGTACAGGGTCCTGGATTCCATAGCACAGAGACGAAAGAGAGACCTCCATGAGATCAATTGTACCCAATGTCGAAAGACTGGTAAAAGGACACTATTTGTCTGTCATATTACAAAAGGAAGAGGTGACATATTTCAGGTGAGTGTAAATTTGTTCATGTGAATGCAAAATCTCCTATGAAAGGTTTTGGGAGAAACTAGTGTTCTTTCCCACTGACACTTGCCTTTTGAGCGACTGGGGATAGTTTGTTATTCACACGCACTATACAAAGGTACAGTTGTGTTCAAAATTATTCAACCCCCTCTGAAATTGAGTGTTTTGGCCAGTTTGACATTGATTTTGATCATTCAGTCATCTTGCTTACAATTAAATCAAAGAGGCACGTGTAGGTCAGACAAATATAACATAACATTTATAATGAAATAACCACAAATGTCTTTTCTGTGCTCACATCATTATCAGTTTTATTCAACCCCCAAGTGACATTCAATCTTAGTACTTAGTACAACATCCTTTTACAGTTATAACAGCTTTTAAACGTGAAGCATAGCTTGACACAAGTGTCTTGCAGCGATCTACGGGTATCTTCGCCCATTCGTCATGGGCAAAAGCCTCCAGTTCAGTCACATTCTTAGGCTTGCGCACTGCAACTGCTTTCTTTAAGTCCCACCAGAGGTTCTCAATCGGATTTAAGTCAGGTGACTGCGATGGCCACTCCAAAATTTCCAGCCTTTAATCTGCAACCATGCTCTAGTGGACTTGGAGGTAGGCTTGGGATCATTGTCCTGTTGAAAGGTCCAACGTCTCCCAAGCCTCAGGTTTGTGACGGACTGCATCACATTGTCATCCAATATCTCCTGGTACTGAAGAGAATTCATGGTACCTTGCACACGCTGAAGCTTCCCTGTACCTGCAGAAGCAAAACAGCCCCAAAGCATGATTGACCCCCCGCCATGCTTCACAGTAGGCAAGATGTTCTTTTCTTCATAGGCCTTGTTCTTCCTCCTCCAAACATAGCGTTGATCCATGGGCCCAAACAGTTCTAATTTTGTTTAATCAGTCCACAGAACACTATCCCAAAACTTCTGTGGTTTGTCCACATGACTTTTGGCAAACTGCAGTCGACTCTTCTTATTATTTGGAGACAGCAAGGGGGTGCGCCTGGGAGTTCTGGCATGGAGGCCTTCATTACGCAGTGTGCACCGTATTGTCTGAGCTGAAACTTCAGTACCCACATCTGACAAATCTTTTCTCAGTTCCTCAGCAGTCACACGGGGACTTTTCTCCACTCTACGCTTCAGGTAGCGCACAGCAGTCGAAGTCAGCATCTTCTTTCTGCCACGACCAGGTAGCGTTTCAACAGTGCCCTTTGCCTTGAATTTGCGAATGATGCTTCCTATGGTCTCTCTTGGTATGTTTAACATCTTTGCAATCTTCTTATAGCCATTGCCCTTCCTGTGAAGAGTAATCACCTCTTCTCTTGTCTTCCTGGACCATTCTCTTGACTTCACCATGTTTGTAACCACACCAGTAAATGTCTAGAAGGAGCTGAGTATCACAGTCATTTTAAAGCTGCCTAATTGGTGCTTATTATGCTTTATTGCTGCTCCGTGACATCCACAGGTGTTTTCAATACCTGATTGAAAACACTTGAATGAACCTCTGTTCTTCAGAGTGGTAGTCTTTAAGGGGTTGAATAATTGTGTCAATGAAGAATTCACAAAAGAAACATTTACTACTGTATTACAAAACCAATTGATGTCATTTTAGTTGCATATGGTTCTTTAAAAAGTCCTTGTAGGATTTCATTCTGAATACAATTACAAATGTACACTAAATTCCCTAAAACCCTTTACAGCATTGGGGGTTGAATAATTTTGAACACAACTGTATATGATGTGTAAGTTTACAGTAACCTGCATCAGAAACAGAATTTGTGCAATTACTTGAAACAGCAGAAGAGCCATATCTTTATTTGACATAAAGTTACTTTAACAATTGGTCCCTTCTTACCATTGTTCCATAACGCCTGTTTTTTTTGACCACCAGAAATATTTGTCTTGTCTTGTTCTTCCACCTCTTCCACAGATCTCTCCATAATCTTTGGTTTTGCAGATGAATAGACAATTCCCCTGAATATTACCTCTCTGAATATTTATTCTCTGACTGGTTACTCTCTTACCATTTGTCTATTTACTTTTGTTTTGCTGTATATTTTTTTGTGGAAAAGCGTGTATATGTGAAGGCAGCGCTTCCGTGCAAAATAAATAGATATTAATTAGGGTAGGTGCTGCCGTAGTGGAATGTGCAGTGTCCACACACCTCCAAGGACACAAATAATATAAAAGGAACAAAACATAAATTCCTGGCGCACCTTGTATATTAGAACATTGTTTTAGAATACAATATGTATGATACAATTGTAAGTGAACAGTGGGTAAAAAATATTGAGTATGTATTTTTTTTTAATTTTTATTTTTTTGTTTTTTCCTTGTGTTTGTTTTTTTCCTCTTAACACTGAAAACACTCAAAAAATTCAAACAAATTAAAAAAAATAGAGAAATCAGAATACTTATATTAGTAATGATGGTATCTTTATCTTCCTCCTTTCCTCCTTGGCAAATCCTCTGGAGTTAGCTTTTTTTTCCCCCAATGGTGACTCGTTTATTCATTAGCTCATTCGATGATATATGGAGGTGCTATATAAATTTCGGGGAGGGGAGGGAGCAAACCTTATATAGACAGGTGCTAAAGTAATAAATATGCAGCAGGACGATATGCTACTATATTCAAAAATGTATTCCTATAAATTCATATAAAAATAGATCATATGGTATGCATAATTAAAAAAGTTATTTAAAAAGTAATCGTAAAAGGGGATCACTTAAAACGCGTCCTAAGATGGTCTCTGGTGAAAAATACACCATTTCACTAATATTTTTCAGTCAGTGACTGTCTGTCATCTCTTCCAGGATGGCTTCTCACTATACCTGAAAACCAATATGTCTGAGACTGAGCTCCTTCTAATTCCCCCTCTAACTGTTGACTGTATAACTATCCCTCCCTCAGCCCACGTCCCCTGCCTAGGAGTGACTCTTAACTCCAGTATTTCCTTCAGCCACTGTGTCAATCACTCTCCACATCTTGCCAGAATCACCTCTGCAATATTGCATAAAATTCATCCATTTCTGACTGCCAACACCACCAAGCAACTTATCCACTCCCTGATCTCCTGCCTAGACTACTGCAATAGCCTGCTGACTGGCCTTTCTCTCTCCCACCTCTCCCCCTTGCAGTCCGTCCATCCTAAATACATCCACCCAGCTTATCCATCACACTTGTCGCTCTGTCTCTGCTGCTCCTCTCAATGATTCCCTGCACTGGCTCGCCATCCACAGTAGAATTAAATTCAAATTACTCACCCTGACCTACAAAAGCTCTCAATAACTCCACTCCCCACAATCTGTTAAAAATAATCACAAACTACACCCCAGCCCGCCTCTAAGATCCAACAATGACCTGCTCCTGGCATCCTCCAGTATCACCTCTTAACAGGCCAGACTGCAGGACTTTTCTTGTGCAGTGCTGACCCTATGGAAAGCGCTTCCTCCCCTATCAGACAGCCCCCAATCAGGCTTCTTTTAAACGCTCCCTAAAATCCCTTCAGTTTAAGGAAGCCTACCACCTAACCCTGTAACAAAACATCAGACCGACCTCACAAACGTCCTCATCTCTATGAATTAACATTTCTTCACTGCAGTCCTCCCCCCTTTTTCTCACTCCTTCTCCCATCTAGATTGTAAATTCCCACGGCAATCAATCCCTCCTGTATCTGTTATTGATATATCATCATTCCTTCTTGGATTATTGTAAAATTGTCTTGTCTTTACCCATTGTGCCTTTTGTACATCACTGTGGGATGTAATGCCACTTATCAAATAATAAATGTGCTTTTCAAGAACATTTTTTGAGCTGTTTCCCAGGTTCTTTGACTTTCACGAAGCAATGTGTTTGGACACTCTAACAAATTAACAAGCTTTCTAAAAACAAATTATGTTACCTATTTTGAGATGACACTATATTTGCACTTAGGTTGGCAAGTTCAGGTGATGTCATGACTTCTGTAGACAGTTGGTTGCACCAGATTTTATTTAGAGGATCCAGAACAGCAGAGGTGATTACTTATGTCACTATCACATCTGCTTTCAAACTACATTGTGCTATAATAAAAATATTATATATTTTCATATCTGCGGTAATGTTTTATATATCAAATCATAAAAATCTCAGTAGAAATCATTTTAACGTGTATATGTCACATAACAGTGTTATGGTCTGTAATGTCATCGAGCCCCTAGTCTAACGGGCACATACTCCATTCTGGCATTAAATGGCATAAAGGCAGCATGGCTTATATTTATAACCCCATAAGGAAACTGTTTAGCACAGATGTCTGAATAATGCAACAGATGACAATTATTGGAAGACGTTTTCAATAGCAATAACTCTTAATTCTATCTGATCTGTCATGACAGAAGGTAAAATACTTAAAAGCTCAATGTGTCATGATTCTATTATATAGATTGCATCTGTTCTCAAGAAACCTGTCATTAAGGCACATTTGGTTGTGCAGCTGCACTGAGGATTACAAATAACACATGTAAGGATGCGGAATTGCAATTAATAAAATTCAGAAACATATGTGAAAAACAGTGGGTTATCAACTGTACGCACAATGCTCTGCAGGTCCCACTTTTGACTTATTATTTGTGCACAGCTGGAACAGAAGGCATGCCAAGTTGTAGTACATTTATAAGTTGGTCATACTGAACTTTGATGGTGGTAGAAATAAAGGAAAATATTGCATATATTAAAGTGGACACAAAAATGAATAATATAATCATTTATAAATACACGAGATAATTGTAGGCCTTAAAGGGCAACTCTAAACTGTTACAAAACACATTTATGATGAAGAGCCATAAAGTCATTTAGTTTTAGGAAGATTATTAGTCTTAAAAGTGCCTTTTAGCTTAAAATATACCATGTGTATTTTGGAAATGAAATCCTATAAATTGATAATAGACGGTATAGATGTATTCCCATATTATTGAAATAAATGAATCTGAGTATAGCAGTATGTAGAGATACCTTTTTTTATTGGACTAACGCTACATTTAAAAGACAAGCTTTTGAGAGTATAGCTCTCTTCTTCAGGTCTGGAAGCTATACTGAGGAAAATCATAGAATTGATCACTGAACAGCAGGGGGTTAGGATGTGCAGTCGTAAAAACGGAATAGTGAAACAGTATGGTCCAGAAAGATAAACAGAGGAGAGATCATAGACCCATAAAACAAGAGAGATAAATTAACAAATATAATCACCAAGCAGCCCAATTTACAACCATATTGTATCAAATCTTATAAAATAAACAAGACAAATCAAGCTAAACCAAATATACGGTACAGGTAGCTAGAGAAACCTTGTCCAGTCTCTATTCCATAACTGGAGTAGCAATATTAGCAATCAATCTGCTCTTTATGAGAGAGACTTTCTCTAAGGATCCATAAAAAACCCCAAAAAGGCATTGACCTCCAAGAAAAAAGAAAAGATTCCATAGTACTGTACAAAATGTGGTGAATAAGTATGGATACACTCCCATCTTAAGGGGCCCACTATGTGGCTTATGTATCTTGGATGAAGCACTTCTTCAGTAGCACCCAGCTCTTAGGATTGCACCATTCATATTAACACGTGGTTGTCAATCGTAATCCTCAGAAAACAGAAACAAAAATGGTGCAGCACACTAATAACCCCAAATATGGATAGAAGAATGAATGCCACACACTCATATATTTAGGAGCCCATTCAAGACCAGGCTCTTGCAGAATTAAAGTGGTGCCTTTATATGGCAGCACCCTGCCACAAGATCGGACTGCTAACAGCTCCGCAAATTTAATGCCACATAGCCACTGATTGGGAGCTGAAGAGGTGTCTAAATCAATACTTATTTAGGATTGCCTGAATGCACCCCTATGAAAGCAGTCAAAAGCTTTCTCCGGAACCCAAGAAGTACCCAACTCTTTTATCGTATGTGTTTTTTAATACAGAATCAGATCTAATATTTTATTGGTATGATCCTTGGTGTCCTTTTAGAAATCTATTGAATGTTAGTACAGGCAATCCAAGGGCACTCCAAACAAGCCATATTGACAGGCATTGGTGGGAGATGATTCCAAAAGGCCCTGAATTCCAGAAACCTGAGATCAGCATTCCGACACCCTCCACAGAAAGTGGATCCAGATTCCAGAAAACAATACAGAGAAGCACACACCATTATACTTCACACAGAATCAATGTACCTGGGTCCACGACCAACCAACCCACCAGATATGCGTACAGCAGAAAAATTAACTGGTCACATCAGAGATGGTATGCTAAAACCAGGTGCCGGTTTATTGGAAAAGATTAACATTTTTGTCCTATGCAATGTGTTTGACAAAGGTCCTTGGATAGGATAAAACAGTTGTGCTTATTTCTATGGCTCCTTGCTAAACAAAACAGAGGTTTTAGTTTACTTGGGAAGAATCCTATAATCTGTTTTGTTCAGCATGGAGCCATAGGAATAAGCGCGAATGAAAACCTTTTTTCTTGTTATGTTTAATACATGAAGTGGGCTGGATACTCCTGGTTTACGCAGCCGCTCAGGTAGGGAACAGTGGCAAAAACGCTTTTTATGTATATTTGAATATTTTGTTGTATTGCTGCTGTCCCTTTCCGTGTTTTCTTTTTCAATCCCAAAGTGGAAATGTTCTGGTGAGGATATAATATAAACTCACCATTCTGTCTCTTAGCTGAGAAGCAGCCAGGGACATGTGGTTGCTTGTAAAGCAAATTTTGGTTTCATTAGGTTAGAACCCACCTTAAAAGAGTTTGCCGTGATGTGGAGGTGGGCTTAACACTTTAATGGCCATTGAAGTAAATTAATACCTCTGTTTTGTTTAGCATGGAGCCATAGGATTAAACACAAATGACAACCTTTTTTCTTGTTATACGATAAAACATTGCGGGCCCTATTACACTCTTCACGCAAACGTTAACGCTCACTTGCGTGAACATTAACATTTGCTGCGGTGTTTTGCGGTGTTAAAAACCCGTTTGCGTTTGGTACCTTGCGCTTTTCAGCGCGAGGTTACTGTACTTTGTGCTCCCTATACTTAACATGGGGAGCGCAAAGTGTTAATCAGCGCTGGTGTTACAAAGTCCGAGCACTGATTAACGCCTGGCTCTGGTTAGCAAAAAATTAACCAGAGCCAGGACTTGGTGTTAACAGATTCCGCTTCTGCAGAATCCGTTAACACCAGCCTAAAAAAATGTAAAAAAGCATCCTATACTCACCCTCTGTCCCGTGGCGAGGACCACAGCTCCAACCATCTCCTCCGGCCGGCGGGAGCAGGGAAAGACTGGGGGAAAAAGTCCCCCCAGTCTCTCCCTGCATATCACTACTCATGAGGCAAGATACGGCTGGTCATGTGACCGGCAGGGGGGAACTCAATGGAGTACTATGGACTCCAGCGAGTGGATGCTCGCGGCTGCGCTCAACGCTGGCGCAAGCATCCTGGATTTTAGCAGGCGATAACAATGCAGGCAGCATTTTTTGTATTGTAATTGTAAGCATTGTAATCCAGCGTTAAAAAGCGGGCGCAAGGGGGAAAACTTTTTCCTCCCTTGCGCCCGCGTTTTAACGCTAGGATTGTAATAGAGCCCAGCGTCTTTTCACATAAACCTATACCTATTTTCAGCACACCCTCTGTTATGTGACTTGTTAACTTTTTGTGAGGGCACTCAGGTCACTGTGACTGTGACCACCTAAAATGCAAAGAATGATCACAGTGCTGAGAGTATATCTTTAACTAGCTCCTGTAATGAGACCACATTAGTGATCAGCATTTCATGAAGTATGTCTGTATGTATGAGATAGTTTATTAAATGACATATCTGAAAATGTCTTAGGCTGTGGAGAAACCATACAGATCTGGGATATGTTAAACAAAACATTTTTTGCATCTTTTTCATCACCAAAATCACTTCCATTATTAAAGTACACTATTTACTATTTAGTGATGGGTGGTGGAGCTAGGCTTTGGACAAAATACTTTTGTTTGATTTCTCAATATCATGTTTCTGTAAATGATATACCCTAATATTTAACAAATTCCCTGACAATATCTACAAGACCAAATACTTTGGATTCGGATTTGATATATACGTGGATTTTTGGGGGATTTTATTGGTTTGCTTTTGATTGCTGTAATTTTGAACTGAATATTGAAGCTAATGAGACATTTAGTTGCTCTACACTCCCGTGAATAATATTTAGATTTCTCTTACAGTGCATGTAATCTTATCCATTTCCAGTAATTGATATTTTTATTTTTCTAATATCTTCTTCTGACTGGTGAGAAGGTTTCCTCTTACTAATGGTCTGGATACCAGTAAGTTGACTCACTAATTTAATATACTTTTCCTCTCTAATCCTTTTTAAATAGGAAATCGAATGAATGGGATGCCCTCTCGTAAAAGTGGAAAAATAGATCAAAATGACTTTTTGATACTATATATGTTGTGTGGAATATGTAGGCACAATACCTATAAAAGAATAGCAATAATATGCCTTATTAAGAAAGAATAAAAGTTATGCTATTCTCTCCTCACACTTACAGGGTTATTCAAAGAGCTCCGAATTGCTTGAGAAAGGTAACCGAACGCTGAAAATCAGCGTTCGATTACCTTTCCTGGCCATTCGGCTATCCAGAGAGCAGGCAATTCGCCAAATCCTAGCGAATTGCCTGCACATACGGTGCCTGTTCGGTGCTTGTTCGAGGACAGTGAAAACCCCATGAAAAGCACTGCTTCGGCTATTCAGAGAACACAAACCAGCAGTGAAAGGTTCCCGAAATGCCCTGTCTTTCGGTGATTTAATTCGGCAAGTTAATTCAGGCGAATCCCATAGGCTTCAATGTTAAAAATATTCCCGTTTTAATTCAATAAACCGTTTTCTGATTTCTAATAAACCGTTCATTATAAAATTCTGCAGTAAAGAGTCTCTTTATTTATAGATATTTTTAGGATATTTTAAGCATTTTTCTGAATTATTTTTTTTAAAAGTCCGTTTTTTTTTTTTTTTTAAGTTTACTTATTTTTTCTGTAACAGCCCTCTTTATTATCATTCCCTGGACCTCATATGCAAATTTCAGACATTTTCGCTCAGTAGTTTCTCTGCAAACAGCATTTCACTTTCAAACATTCACACAAACTGATTTGCTAATTTATTCACTGCCTCGTCTGCGGTCTCAGCTGCTTCGCTGCGTGTGATCGGCTCCTGCTCGGGTTTTTCCCAGATGTTTTTGGGGTTTTTCGGCGTGTATTCAGTGGGTTTTGCGGTTCGTTTTCGACGGGTTTGCGGTAGATTTTCCCTGCAATTCGGGGACCCTGTGGTGTTTGCTGAATACACCGCAGGGTCACCGAAATGGGATCGGCAAAAGGAACCGAATTGAAGAGAACGAAAAGTCACCGAACGTGCGGTGACTTTTCGAATCTCTTTGAATAACCCTGTTAATGTTACATACTGCTTGAGCAGACAGGCTCCACATAGGTAATGCTCTAAATGCCTCCTCAATGGATGATATGCTCTGATTACTAATTGGTTTCCCGTCTTAATTGACATGTTGGACAACAGTAGTGATACAATGGTATTTCTTACGCTCTTGAATAGTTACTAAGGTAAGTCATTGAAAACTAAACTTAGATGGAATTATCAGGCAGGGGTTTCACGAGAAAATAATTTGAGGAGCACATTTTTGGATGCCTTCAGATGTTTAGATTTATTAAGTTTATAAATATGATCAGATAATCTGCTAATTTATTTCTGTACCTGCTGTAACAATTCAATGTTCCTTTTTATTGTTCTATATGGTGAAACTCTCTTTAATAGTGCTTTGTAAGCATCAACCTGTTCGCCGAACCTATTTTCAAGATGGAAAGGACAGTCACATAATTCCTGAATACTGATGTAGAGTTGTTCACTATTATTTATTTATTTATTTATAAAGGATTTTACAAGGAAGGATACATTGAGATTTCTCTCGTTTTGAAGTATGTTCTGGGTTCAACAACATTAAATTGTTACAGTTGTTACAGAAATACAAAGTAATAAAATGCAAGATATTAAAAAAATAGCACAAATATACAGATTAACAAAAAATAAATATATTCACTATATTGCATGTTTACAGGTACATTCTGTATATAGTCACTATGTTACATGTTTGCAGGTGCATTCTGTATATAGTCACTATCAGGGTTATTCAAAGAGTTCCGAATTGCTTGAGAAAGGTAACCGAACGCTGAAAATCAGCGTTCGGTTACCTTTCTTGGCCATTCGGCGATCCAGAGAGCAGGCAATACGCCAAATCCTAGCGAATTGCCTGAACATACGGTGCCTGTTCGAGGGCAGTGAAATCCCCATGAAAAGCACTGCTTCGGCTATTCAGAGAACACAAACCAGCAGTGAAAGGTGCAGGTGCATTCTGTATATAGTCACTATGTTACATGTTTACAGGTGCATTCTGTATTGAGGTATGTTAATAGGGAGCTCTTAAGTGACTTTAGACTGGGGAAGATTTGATAGCGTCTGGGAGGTTATTCCATAATTGTGCTGCTTGGTAGGAAAATGAGGATCTAGCCACTTTCTTTTTGTATTGTGGTATTGTAAGTAAGGTGCTGGTCATTGGAATTGAGTCATTAAAGGGATACTCTATTGAAAATAGTGTTCCTTCTTATCTGCCCCTTCACTGCTGAGGCATTTCACCGCTGTGTGCTAAGCTCATTTTTACCACATTTTATTATATGGCCCAGACATAATATATATTGTTCTTTCTGTCAGACTCGGCAGATTCATAATATATCATTTTTATATGTATACGTCATGTCCTGCCTGTATATTATAACAAAAAATGCAATAAAATTCGAATTTTTAATCATCTGCAGCGTGTAAAGTGTTGTTTTTCACATTTTATCACATGAACATTTGTGGCTATATTTTCTATGGGGTGCGCTTGTACAAAAATTAGAAATGGGGACTTGTTACATTTTGTGGGGGGAATTACGTGATTTTTAGCAAACGCACCTCATAGATCATAGATAAAATCATTATTGCAGCATCATTGTTCACATTATAATTGAAATGTGAACAATATTGCTGCATTAATAAAAACAACACACAAAAAATATGTTTCTATTTTTTTTAATTTATTTATTTATTATTTTTTTATTTTTGTTTTATTTATTTTTTTACTTTATACCTGGTCATGTATCATTTGAAAGACCATGCTCAGACCTTTCGAATGACACCCTCCATGACCCCCTAGCTGCCACGGTTCTGGAGATATTGGGAAATCCCCGGGCAGCTAGGGGTTCCCCGGCTATCTGACATCATCACACTATGCGCGTTGATATCGGGCAGTGAGGGGGGACCCGGGGTGGAGCTGCCCTCCAAGATGGCGGCCAGCACCGGAGCTAGGCGGCACTTCTGCGCCGGTGCCTGAGGGGTTAAAGCCAGGCACCACTTAAAGGTGAGACTCTCCCCTTTTAAGCGGTGCCTGGCTTGTGGCACTGTTCCTTCCCGATCGGGAGGGAGAGGGATCTGAATGGATCCCGCATTGCCAGGGGGGTCGCCTGGAAATTATGTCATCGCGCATGGCGCAATGATGTCATTTACGTCGGGAGGGGCTTAACTTCAGCATCTGAGGACGCTGAAGTCAGACCGCCGCGGGACCCCAGACAGAGAGGTGAGTATCTCCGCCGGGGCTCCAGCAAAGCGGATGACGTGTGGGGCACGTCCTCCGCATATAGCAGGAGTAATTGAGGACGTGTCCCACACGTCATCCGCAGCAAAGGGGTTAAATAATCAGGCAGATGCTGTTGATGGCTTCTGCCCAATTATTATTCTTATTTGTTTTCATTGTTTTTTACTCACCTTTTGTGTCTCGCCGCATGCATCTCCACCTCTCAGAATTCTCTGCAGCTATCGAAAGCAATTTTTCTGTCCTATGAAACTTGCGTAGCATATGAATCACATATTGTGCACCACTGCGAACTTGTACACTTTATCTACACAAGTTTCGTATCGCTTGCACAGAATGATGAATCGGAGCTACGTGCTGACATCACTATTGACCGATCTGGTGACTGACAGCCGGGAAATTAAAAAATTGCTGCTGCTGGTGACACTGGGTGAGATGAAGGAAACTCCTCCACTACACCCCGTGATATCTCCAGGGGGAGTGGGAGAATCTATGCATCCTGGCACCTTTAAAACAATAAAGTGGTTATAATGATTAGAGTGTCCCCTTAAAGTATTGGTAGACACATTACATAAAATTTGGTCTATGAAGCTTCAGAGGAATATTGTCTTGATTATGCACCTTTGTAACAAATGATATCCTCTGAATGTTCTGTGTTCCCATGTCAAGGAAATTGCATTCAAATAATTCTGGGAATTGTAAGCAATCAAAATCTTGGGGGCCAGAGTTAGAAACCCCTGCTCTAGAAGGGATGGGGTCAGTCTGGTATGCTGCCTAATAATGGCTTTGCACCATTCCCTGGCACTTTTCTGTTGGACAAACAAGCTGATTTTTCTTGGTCTGCTTTTCTAGTTTATCTGGCTAGAATTTACTTTATTAATGAGGAATTTTAATCCCTTTTTTTATTTTATTTTATGTCTGTGTTAGATTTTAGTTGGTAAAAATGGCTTATTCCTGTCTGAAGTACTGTACATTGTGGATGAAGCACAGCAGTTGTGTAAATGCTGTTAGAATGCTTTGTTAAAAGAGAGCTCTATGCTGCATATAGCCTTAACTATTAACCCTGACATATCAATTGCAGTGCATTAAATGAGAGGAGACAACAGACCAAACCCTCTTGTAACTATGAGTTTTGCCAGACCTCTGTAAACCACAGCACTTCTGACATGAAGGAGGTGGAATGATCAAGACACCCTTTTTAATTTAGTTGTGTCTCATTTACAAAATTGCAATTTTGTCATATTTTTGTTCTAGCTGTGCGTTCGGATTCTTTTAAACAAACAGAAAGCATTCGCACTTAATAGTGTTAATCACAGAATACATGGATAGGCAATCGTCTGTGCAATGACAAACTTTGATACTCCACAAGAGTTCTTCTTATAACTATAAGTAGTGTGTTAATTTATTTCCGTCCCCAAATCCTAGAGCACAAATAAACCAAATGCAAGTTACGGTCTACTGTTTGTAACATAATCTAATAATTTAAGTTCCACATTCATATTTATATATTGATCTTTTTATTCATGCAAAGACATTACTTTATGATTAGATATCTGGACCTGTGTGCCAATCTATATAAGTTATTCAATTGAATTTATTGATTTAAAGTCATAGCTTCCCCATCAAACATTTATCAATTCTGTACTTATTTCAACATTGCATATTTAACATTATGCTGCTGTTACTCAGATTTTAATATGTGTTTTGTATTGAATCGGTTTTATAATGTAGGTATCTTATCAGTTTAGCTTCCAACTGTATTTACCGTGAATTGGTAAAAATTAAGATATGCTTCTGATTTATCACTAATGAAATACTCTCAGGTAAAAAAAGGGGTATACAGAGGGAAAAATAACAAGGGGCTACAGTTACAGGTATTTATAAAGCACCAACAACTTCCAGAGCACTGGACAATGGGAGAGACAGGATAACAAATATACTGTACATACGCGTTAAATACATAGAACAGTAGGAGAGAGGACCCTGCTCGAGAGCTTACAATCTAAGAGCAGAGGTTTGATACACTAGGTGAGGGTAAGTGGCAGACTGTATGAAGTAGTGGGGTGCAAGTGGGGGCAAGAAATGTACAATGGGATTATGGAGCGAGCCGACTTTGGCTTGTTTATCGTTCTGTCTAACCTCTGTTGCTTTATATTATTGGCCTGTATGATGACCCTCTCTGTTGCTCCACCTTGCTCTTTTTGTTCATATCTTGTGCTGTCTAATGTCTTTGTTAGTCTTTTACCCGGCCATTACAAGGGCTGGCTGTTAGGTTACTGCTTAGTCTCTGTGCCCTAGGGTATTCCCTCTAGTATATCCATGACAATGATTAACCGTATCGTTGGATTCAAGTTTTAACATTTTAAATTTATAACAATAAACTTGTAAGTCGTAAGAAAGATGTGTGAAAATGTATAGAGCAGGGTTAATGTACCATGTATGATTCTGGGCAGCTATTCCAAATTACATTCTTTACTTCGTGTTGCTTAACTTTACTTTTTAAAATATTTATCATTTAATTCAAAAATGTAATAATAGCAATGTTCTAAGTTTTCCCAGGCCGTATTCACTCTCCGGAGTAATTACTTGTGATGAGTGCTTCAGGGTACAATATCCCCAAAGAGCTTCTCTAGCTACAGAGGAAATTGCCAAGATGCCTCTTATTCTTTGTGTTACCGTCCCTCAGGGAAAGGGAAAATATTAAATTGTAATCAACTACAAAATGAAATTTTAAATCCCAAATCATTTAATTATGAGATTAACTCTTCGGTGGAAAAACTTGTCAGAAAAGTATGAACTGTTGTTTCGACTGATTTATTCTGGCTGTACATTGTTCCCTTTGACAGTCTAAAAATGAAGCTATTCTATGGAGTTAGTTTTGTTTACCGTTACCTACTAATGTGTAATTTTGCTTTATTTAAGTTATTGATTATCATTAGATGTTTATAAAATCACTGAAGCACAGCACTGGGCAAGAATTATATTAATACTTTCCCGAATGCAAAGATTATATAACAAACACTGAAATAGTCATGTATTGTATGCCAATACATATATATAACATATAGGCATACTGAGGGGTTACCATAAAATCTGAGACCATAAAATCCGCCCACAGTGAAAAAGATCTTTCAACATGAACTTCAAAAATCCAACAGCTTCTTTTCCACTTTAACCCTGGGAAAATTAGGAGCAACATATGGTGTAGTATACCTAAAAAACGTTACAATTTATTAAAAGACAAAAAACAAACTCACAGATTCGCCAGCACATAACCAAATGTGCATATACGCATTGGTCTCATAGACCCAGACCTCCCGATCTTTATCCCCACAAGGTCCACCAACCGTCCACCGGCCTAGGTTAGCCTCCTGGATCAATTCGGATGTTGTTACACCGGTCCGGATCTCAGAGTGATCGCTTGACGCATTTCGTGAGCCTCTCACTTCCTCAAGAGCATGACCACTACTAAACATACATTCCCTTTTATAACCCATTTCCCAAAGATAGATTTGAACAATTGTCGGCAGCTGTGTATACAAAATTGTCCCACCATTCCCCGATAGCATATCCCTCATCACGGGGTTTTACCTTGTTTCTGCGCATGCGTTATTACAATCACCCGCTATTGGACCGCACTCGGCAAAACTTGCCATTGGTCCACATCCAGCGCATGCGTGCTGAGGCTCGATCACCGGACATAACCTTCTTTACAACGAATGGAACACCGATCACCTTCATGAGAGCAGGGTAAAGAAGGTTATGTCAGGCAATAGAGCCTCAGCACGCATGCGCTGGATGTGGACCCATGGCAAGTTTTGCCGAGTGCGGTCCAATAGCGGTTTATTAGATATTGAATTAAAACGAGAATATTTTTTACATTGAAGCCTATGGGATTCACCTGAATAAACCTGTCGAATAAAGCCACCGAATGGAAAGGCATTTCGGCAACTTTTCACTGCTGGTTTTTGTTCTCTGAATAGACAAAGCTATGGGAATTCCACTGCCCTCGAGCAGGCACCGAACAGGCACCTTATGTGCAGGCAATTCGCCAACATTTGGCGAATTGTCTGCTCTCTGGATAGCCGAATGGCCAGGAAAGGTAACCGTACGCTGAATTAGAAACATAGAAACATAGAAAAATGTCGGCAGATAAGAACCTTTCGGCCCATCTAGTCTGCCCAATTACATGGATACTTTACCTGGATTTATCTTTTGTTTAGGATAGCCTTATGCCTATCCCATGCCTGCTTAAATTCAATTACTGTTTTGGCCTCTACCACTTCTACTGGAAGGCTGTTCCATGTATCCACCACCCTCTCAGTAAAATAATGCTTCCTGATGTTACTTTTAAACCTTTGCCCCTCTAATCTAAGACTATGTCCTCTTGTTTTGCTACTTTGTTTCCTTTTAAATATACTCCCTTCCTCTACCTTGTGGATTCCCTTTCCCTTTACGTATTTAAATGTTTCTATCATATCTCCTCTGTCTCGTCTTTTTTCCAAGCTGTACATGTTAAGATCATTAAGCCTTTCCTGGTAACTTTTCTCCTTCAAGCCGAACACCATTTTAGTAGCCCTTCTCTGAACTCTCTCTAAGATGTCTATATCCTTCTGGAGATACGGTCTCCAGTACTGCACACAGTACTCCAAGTGAGGTCTCACCAGTGCTCTGTACAGTGGCATGAGCACTTCCCTTTTCCTACTGCGAATACCTCTCCCTACACAACCAAGCATTCTGCTAGCATTTCCTGCTGTTCTATTACATTGACTACTTACCCTTAGATCCTCTGAAATAATAACCCCTAAATCCCTTTCCTCAGATGTTGAGGTTAGGACTGTATCAAATATTCTATATTCAGCCCTTGGGTTTTTACATCCCAGGTGCATTATCTTGCACTTATCCACATTAAAACTCAATTGCCACAGCTCCGACCATTTTTTTAGTTTACCTAAATCATTTGTCATTTGGCTGATCCCTCCAGGAACGTCAACCCTGTTGCAAATCTTTGTGTCATCAGCAAAAAGACATACTTTTTTATTAATACCTTCTGCAATATCACTAATAAAAATATTAAAGAGAATGGGTCCAAGTACTGACCCCTGAGGTACCCCACTGGTAACAAGACCTTGCGCCGAATAAACTCCATTTACCACAACCCTCTGTTGCCTGTCACTCAGCCACTGCCTAATCCATTCAACAATATTGGAATCCAAGCTCAAAGATTGCAATTTATTGATAAGCCTTCTATGCGGAACAGTATCAAAAGCCTTACTGAAATCTAAATAAGCAATGTCTACTGCACCACCTGTGTCTATTATTTTTGTTACCCAATCAAAAAAATCAATAAGATTAGTTTGGCATGATCTCCCTGAGGTAAACCCATGTTGTTTCTGATCCTGTAATCTATGTGTTTTTAGATGTTCAACAATACTTTCCTTTAACATGGTTTCCATTAATTTCCCCACTACGGACGTAAGACTAACTGGCCTATAGTTCCCCGATTCCTCCCTACCACCCTTCTTGTAAATGGGCACAACATTTGCTAATTTCCAGTCTTCTGGGACGACTCCCGTTATCAAGGATTGGTTAAATAAATCTGTTAACGGTTTTGCTGTTACACCACTGAGCTCTTTTAATAATTTAGGGTGGATCCCATCAGGCCCCATTGACTTATTTGTCTTTACTTTAGACAGCTGCTGTAGAACCTCCTCCTCTGTAAACTCATATGTAAATGTCTCGTTAGTGTTTCCTCCTAACTGAAGTCCCTTTCCTTCATTTTCTTCTGCAAAGACTGAACAAAAATATTTATTGAGGCAGTCAGCGAGACTTTTATCCTCTTCTACATACCTTCCTTCCTTTGTTTTTAATCTAACTAATCCTTGTTTTACTTTTCTTTTCTCGTTTATGTATCTAAAAAATGTTTTGTCCCCCTTTTTTACTGACTGAGCTATTTTCTCTTCTGCGTGTGCTTTGGAAGCTCTTATAAATTCCTTTGCCTCTTTCTGCCTAATCTTATAGGATTGCCTGAGTTTTTTTATAATTATTGAATGCTATCTTTTGTTCTTCACTATTTTGGCCACTTCTGCAGAGTACCACAGTGGTATTCGGTTAGCTTTCGACCCCAATTTGGAGCTCTCTGAATAACCCTGTTAGCGTTTCTACACTTATGGAACCTATTTTCGGTTTCTAGGTATCTGGTGGAAGGCCAATAACTGCACAGTGCTGAATGTGTATTCAGAGAACACACAGGGGGAAGGAGGTAGGTATAATTTTCAGGAGATGATCCGGCTGGACATCTGGCTGCTGAATAGCAGAGAAAAATCAGGCTAGTGAAGGCTGCAACTTCAAAGATGCTCAATGAATATTGTCGTGAGGAGAAAGGAAGAGTTGGCTTGTCCCTACACTACTGACCGATCCACCCACCTTTGGGAGTAGGAGGTCTTACTCCTGATGGTCTCAGTCATAAGAGCAGATGGAGGAAGAGCTCCATCTACTGTATGTCTCTATCACTAGTTGCCAGTAACTGGGTGATGGGAAGAGTAAGAAGCACAGCTCTAACGTGCAACACACAACAATATTGTTTGTCAGTGGGCATGGTAGCAAGGACTTTATTAAATCAAGCCTCAATACATCACACCACTTGTTGGATATGTGGGGGCTGTTAAAGTGGCACTGTGTCAACTCTAAATAATAATCTGTTGTGACAAAGGTATGAATGAGGAGAATTTAATTTGCATAGGAGTGACATGCAAGTAGTATTAAACAGTTTTTTTCGTGATCTCATTTGATAATTATTTACATTATCTACCAGGGCTCTTGCACCAATGTTACAAATGCAATCATAAAAAAATTGGACTATTTCTCTTGCTTTGTTGAATATGTGTTTTGTAGTGATTTTAGAATCTGTTACCCCACCTGAAAAATTATATTTATTCATTGCAGAGAATTATTTGTTGCTCTCCAGTAAGAATGTTTCTCAGTCTCTTGATTATTGATGCCAAATTCCATTTCTCTGCAGTATTTTAACAAGACCCCACTGTTTATTTAATATTTGTTATTTAGGAGTCTCTTAGCTTGAATGTATTGAACCCGGAATTTCAAATCAGAAATAAAAATATATAAAAAGTAATCTGCATGAACATACTTAAAAAGCTATGATAAGTTGACTCCAGTATTGCTAATGTAAATTGAGAATTAACATAAATGTGGATTTGTTATCCATAACATCTACAATTCCAATGCATAATGAATATGTGATATAGACTCTATGATGCAACATACCTCAGAATTGAATCCTCAATGCTCATAACAGGGTGGGTTCACAAATACAGTAAATGCACTAGATGGGTTACATATACACTTGAAATTAAACATATAAATGATTGTCATGTTCATTTGACAGATGCAGGGAGAGTTATAGTTCACGCTTGCAATGTCTGATTGATTAATGCACGTGGAGATGTGTACATTAAGCCCCTGCAGTGAGATGTAATATATACATTAAGATGGTTTTATATGCTTTCCTCCTCCTACACCCTCTAAAATTAGAAGCAAAATAATTCAGCTTGTGACATTTGCAACAATCATTACATCTGGTCCTTATGTACATGGGCATGATTGTATAGCATTGCAAGTCTGGACTGGGGCTGATTTGTGGTCCAGTTATGGTTTGGGCATTCAGTAGGGGAAAAGATGGGCCATGGATGGGTTCCAGGGTCAAGGCCCATGCGTGTAATGGTAGGTCCATTTGCACTGTTTAGAAAATCCAAGAGCAGGATTAAGGGTCCAGATGCGGTTACATCAATCATGGCTATTATTCCACCAGCACTTCTCAGTGTAGGGGGATTTGGGATCTTCTAAATGGATGTAGCAAGACTTAGGCAACTGCGAGATTTGGGCTCTCAACTGGTTGTGGGATATTTGCCCACTTTCTGGGCAGACTGGAACACCATACATGATGCAGCGTCAAAAACATGCATGGATATTGAGATGACTATGTTTATAATAGGACATCCAGTTTCTGACAGTATTTGGCAACATCATCAAACAACTTGTCAAAAAAGTAGACAACTACATATGGTTACATAGGCTAAAAAAGACGTGTGTCCATCAAGTTCAGCCTTTCAAACATTATCAACTGCTGTTGATCCAAAAGAAGGCAAAAAACCCAGTCTGAAGCGCTCGCCAATATGCAACATACTGGGCAAAAGTTCCTTCTTGGTCCCAGATTGGCAGTCAGATTTCTGCTTGGATCAAGCAGTTTTTACCCACATATTAAATATTATAACCCTTAATATTATGTTTTTGCACCAAGTCATCCATTCGTTGTTTAAAAGTCTGTACAGTCTCTAACCCAACCACCTCAACAGGCAGAGAATTCCACGGCTTTATTGTTCTTACTGTAAAATAACCCTTGCCATGCTTTAGGTCGAATTTTCTTTCTTCCAGTCTAAATGGGGGACCTCGTGTACTGTGTACAGTCCTATTAATAAATAGGTTTCCAGACAATGGTTTATAATGGCCGTGTGTATGTGTGTATATATATATATATATATATATTTAGATATATATTTAGATATATATCGATAATATGTGATTCTCCATCGGCGACTGTCCATGGTTCTGACTCAGATCAGAACCATGGACAGTCGCCGATGGTGAAACCCATAGATTGATAATATGTGTTTCACCATCGGCGACTGTCTATGGTTCTGATCTGAGTCTGAACCATGGACAGTCGCTGATGGAGAAACACATATTATCGATCTATTTCTTCATATCAGCACCATGGATAACGACAGGCTTTTTACTATCCATGGAACTAATACTGACAAGATGTATTGTATCAAAATTCATTGCTGAACAGAACACATACGGATGGGCTGTGAGAAGATAATCCAGCTGTATGTGTTCTGCAAAGAAAAAAACAGAACCGGTTATACATTTAAAATCAGTTAGGAAGAAGAAGAAGAATTATAGAATATTTGATACAGTCCTAACCTCAACATCTGAGGAAAGGGATTTAGGGGTCATTATTTCAGAGGATCGAAGGGTAAGTAGTCAATGTAATAGAGCAGCAGGAAATGCTAGCAGAATGCTTGGTTGTGTAGGGAGAGGTATTAGCAGTAGGAAAAGGGAAGTGCTCATGCCACTGTACAGAGCACTGGTGAGACCTCACTTGGAGTACTGTGTGCAGTACTGGAGACCGTATCTCCAGAAGGATATAGACATCTTAGAGAGAGTTCAGAGAAGGGCTACTAAAATGGTGTACGGCTTGAAGGAGAAAAGTTACCAGGAAAGGCTTAATGATCTTAACATGTACAGCTTGGAAAAAAGACGAGACAGAGGAGATATGATAGAAACATTTAAATACGTAAAGGGAATCCACAAGGTAGAGGAAGAGAGTATATTTAAAAGGAAACAAAATAGCAAAACAAGAGGACATAGTCTTAGATTAGAGGGGCAAAGGTTTAAAAGTAACATCAGGAAGCATTATTTTACTGAGAGGGTGGTGGATACATGGAACAGCCTTCCAGTAGAAGTGGTAGAGGCCAAAACAGTAATTGAATTTAAGCAGGCATGGGATAGGCATAAGGCTATCCTAAACAAAAGATAAATCCAGGTAAAGTATCCATGTAATTGGGCAGACTAGATGGGCCGAAAGGTTCTTATCTGCCGACATTTTTCTATGTTTCTATGTTTCTAAGTGTGTATAGATATATACACTACACAGTGTGGGCGCCTATTTCTAAGTGATAAGTTAAAGTGCTGGGTGTGGTGCTAATAAATAGTCAATGCTGCCTATAGTATGGTAAAAACACATAAAAAACAACCAAAATATGTGTCAGAATACAGGATAAAAAGCGGAAAACCATACGGCGCATCTAGTGCAATTAATAGGTTAATAAATCAGTGGATGTATAAAATCCATAAAAGGCAGTGTAAAATACATGAAGCGTAAAAACAGAAGGCGTAAAAAATGTTATTAAGACGTCAATGAAAGTGCATAGAGTAAAGTCCAGGTTCAAAGTCAAATGTGCAAAAGGTGCTCAAATGTATAGTAATAAAGAATACTCAAAAAATGATTATGAAGAATGGTGTGCTGATCCTCTTTTTAGTGCTGGTGTTGAGTCCTTTTATCCGTCAGTATTCCTCAAAGAAAGCACATCACAGGAAAAAATGATAGTGCAGACAGTCAGGGTAGAATTGCTCAAATTGTAATCAAGGTCTAAACCACTCACATTTGTGAGAGCCCACAAGGTCCCGGCTCAAGGAGAAACAGCCTGCAGCCAAATATAGGGTGGCACTTTCCTTCTTTCTGTCGTAATGGAGACTAGATAAAATGAAGAGAATCGGGAGACGACACTCCCATAGCTTAATACTGCGTGTGTATGGACGCAATATTGATTGAAAATCAATATTGATTTTTTTATGGACATTTACTTTTATACCGACTGAGGAAGGCTTTTTTAAGCCGAAACGCGTCTCGGTAGACCCTTGTCCTGGATTTTATTTATTTATTTATTACCAATAAATATATTGTTTATTATTTTACATTCGCCACTTTTCTCCGACCTTTTTTCTCCCTGGAAATTTGGATTCACCACCGCTGAGACAAAGAGGTTTGGGCTCCCACCCTTAAGAGGACCCAGGGCTATATACATTGAGCCTGACATTACGAGGCTCCAGAATCGGTGAGTGTGTTTTACTTTTCCTTCTTTACATCTCCATACACACGCAGTATTACGCTATGGGAGTGTCGTCTCCCGATTCTCTTTAAGATATATTTAATAAAAACGGGAATTTTGCACTGGAACAAGTGAAAAAGTGACAGACGATACGAAATTACGAAATCAGCAACGGAACCGAAACGGACTCGAAACCATATGAAAATATGTTGTCCGAAATGAACCAAACCGGAACCGAAATCGCAAATAGAACGAAAATGACTTGCGATTTTACAACTTTCATGTCCATACGAAAAAACGAAATTTTTTCGTTTCGTATCGGGAAATATTTTGGATGGTGTGTATTTTGTTGCCGGTCCGGTTCAGAACATCGAACGAATCCGAAGCACTGAATTGGCCCGTTTCGTGAGAAAAACAAATCGGTACAAAACGAAACGCACAACCCTAATTATTATTAATATTTATTTTTTTGGGTCCCGGTATACTTTTTGGTGTGTATACCCTTTTGGTTTCGGATGTCTTCTTTGCTCTCCTTGCCACCCTTTTTTGTAATTTTGTATTTTTGAGATGATTTTTTGTGGCACTCTTGTTATGGATATGTACTTTTTAAGACTTGGCCCTGCGTGGCCGTTATGCAATTCTTTCAAATGAAAATTGTCAATAAAAAAATAAAATAAAAAATAAACAAGGCAGTTTTGTTAGGGAATTTGTAGAGCTAAAAAAAATATATATCTATATCTATATAATCACGGGGAATTTAAAAATGATATCCAGAAAAACTAGGCAGAGAAATCTGTTCCAATGTAGCTTTCTAAACATGTCTATTTTAGCCTAAAGTTTGCCATTCCCTACAATTTCCATAAGTTACTGCAATTCACAAAAATAAATTTGCAGTCAGCTATGGGGGCAGAAGTTTGAATAATCTGAACACTTTTTATTTAGTGCAGCTGAGTCCCCAGATCCCTGTAACCTAGAAATAACTATAGGTTGAATAAGCAGAGCATAATAATAGCATCTTTCTAACTTTGTTAGGCTATTAAAATCCATATTCCCAGAATACTTGCTTGATAAATTAAAGGGCAAAGGGTATATTAATAAGAGGCCAAAAGCTATATGTCTCAAATTAATTTAAATTATTTTCAGTTGACTCTAGTCTAAGCATATTTAATTTGTAATCTGGTCCGAGTCACAAACAAGTTTCTTTTATTGAAGAACTAAATTGTCTAAGCATCAAAACTAAGCGTTTTATAATTTAGAATCTTATATAGGATACAAACCATTTAATTGAGGATAAGCTTCCTTGCCATGTTTCTGTGAAAAAAAGAAAAGTTATTTCATATTACAGTGAGATAAGGGTGTTTGTGAGGGTCCTGAGAACGAGCAACAGCACTAATGGCCTGCTCTACGGTGGGGCCCGCTCAGGTCTCACAAACAAGGTTTTAGCTTGATTGTGCCATTACAGGGATAACTGCTCCATATGCAAATCAGCCTGCTCTCACCCAGAAAGGATGGCCAGTACTGATTGCCAAGGACGTCATCCCTGCACGAGAGGTGCAGCAACCCCGACGATCGTTTCGGCCATATTGGGCCTCATCAGGAGGGTATAGCTGACACCCCTCTAGGCACATCAAGCAAGGGGTCCACGTCTGGATGACCCTTTACACTTACAGTGAGAAAAGCGTTTGTGAGGGTCCTGAGAACGAGCACCAGCACTAATGGTCTGCTCTACGGTGGGGGCCTGCTCAGGTCTCACAAACAAGGTTTTAGCTTTCATATTAGTATAGGGTGTATTCACTGAGCACCGAACTTGCCACCGAATTGCACGGAATGGTGAATTTCACAGTACGGTGCAATTTTGGGACAGTTCATCTATTCACTAAGCTGTCAATTCACCAAATGCAGGTGAATTGACAGCAAAATATGGTGCAGTTTGCCGCATATTGGCGACCTTCGGCAGCAGCAAAATTATCCCATAGAGAAGTAATGGTTCCTCTATTTGCAGAACGTCGAACTGCACTGAAGTGTCGGCAAAATGACCTGATTTTCGGTGTTTCAGTTCGTCTGGTTTAAACAGGCAAATCTCATAGGAGTCAATGTAAAAACATAATATCATTTTAAAAAAAAATTAAAGACTTTTTTTATTTTCAGCTAAATGCCTTTTTATTTTTTTAGAACAACTTTTTGTATTTTTTGCATTTTTTTTTAGTCAACATTTTTGTGACCGGCTACCTACTTATAAAATTTATTAATTTTGTACATTGCCACAACACGAACGCATAAAATACATAAATATGAAATGCATAAGTCCTTACCCCCAAGGGCTAGGATACCATACCGCAGGGCAAAAGTAAAAATAATAAATTGATATCGTTAACTATTCAAAAAATGAAATTTATAACCATATACAAATACAATTGCCCAACTAGAAATGCCACCAATACAGGGTGGCGAAGGATGGTGGATAGCTGCACACTTTAGTGCACACTTGATAAAGGCCCCTGAGTGGGCCGAAACACCGGTCAGTGCAATTGGGCACTTTATAATGCGTCTACAATAAAGCATCATTTTTTACTTTATTTCTTAAGTCCTGGAGTGCATCCTTCTCTGTGGACTTTTTATTATTTAGATACATTTTAATACATTTATATATTTATATTGGTTTAAACACCTAAAAGGAACTCTTCTATTCTCCTTATATCTTTTTTGCACTTTGGTGGAATTTGCCAAGGCCACTTCGGCACTCTTTGTGACGTTCTACAACTTTATCATGGGGCTTTGGCAACCTAATCTTCGGCACCCTAACCATTTGCTAAACAGTGAATTAACCGGAATTTCGGCGAAATTGTGCCGAAATGCAATTTCAATGCTCTGTGAATAGATCCTTACATTTAGTTTTTGTACTTGTATCAACCTTAATCTATTTTGTGCACACATCATAATGTTTATAAAGTAAAACGAATACTGCATTGAAAAACTGCAGAGGCTTCTAGTATGAGATGCAAACTAAGGCTGGCAACAGAGGAGCGCATTATGTGCACCCGTACTGACGTGCCTTCTGGCGTCCATCACAGCATTGAGACACTGCGGCGAGGCCAGCCTCACGCTGTTGCACGTGCACGAATTGCGCACGCAACAGCGGCCGTGCTGTGTCCGTGCAGCAGCCCTCTCCGTCAAAAGGCTAGGACGCGAGTTGACGTAGCTGCAAAGCGCGATCCTCCATATTATGGGCGTCGAGTGGAAGGAACGTCCACTCTCACGGACGTTTCTTCCGCTCTCCAATGACACTCGTCTGAACCCAGCCTAAAAAAAAAAAAAGGAGGGAAAAGTATATTGTCCTGGCACCACAACAACTTAATTAAGTGGGCTCCAGAATGTGCCCCAATAGGATTGGAGCCTCGGGCACCAAAGCCGAGGTGCTAAAACGGTTTGAACAGTTGGGACTCTGTGTCTAATACATGCAACCCAACCGATGCAGTATGGAGTCTCAGCTGCAGTAGCCACTTTTGTCCAGGAGATGGTGAAGTCTATCCGCCAAATAGTCAATGTTTGAAAGGTATTTTTTTTACTGTTAATAAATTAAATTAATAAAGAGTGATTTTCCAAGATCCCACTGGTTCCTGACAGTGGTTTTATGGAACATCACTTAATAGTGAAGGGGTTGAGCTCATTTGGTCATGATGTTTAAAGTGTTCCATTAAAGCCGCAATCCACAATTAAGGCATGTAACTCTGACCTTTTATAACTTATTTTTTTAAATATCCTAACCCTAACCTTTTATTCTTATTTCACTTTCAGAATACAGGGAACATGGTGAACTGCAGAGAGAAATTTCATACAATGAAATGAGCTGAATTTAAACTATTTGCTGTGACTGGACAAATATAAGGGGGGAAAAATTGACAGTGGGCAACCCTGACCCTGACAACAAGATATCCTTTGACACTGATATCTGCTACTGTCTATGTGTGTCAAACTAAAGATAAATAAACAATAATATAAGAAACATAAATGATATAACAACGTGCAGCCTATAGGTGGTTGTATTATAGTAAATTAATACTGTTTTGCAGTTCTTTCTATAAATTACTCAACCTTTGATAGCATTGATTTCAAATTATATGCATTTATCTATCCATCCTAGCATAATATATAGCTGTAATACAAAGCTATAGTTTGAAAGCATAATGGATTTGCAAAACACAAAGAATAGGCTGAATACTTTAACACCAAACTGTCATCTTCTAAAGTTCCTGTCATGAAAAATTAATGAGTGTTATGTTGCTTTCTTTCCTTAGTTTCTTGCGCAAAATAAGTGACAGCTTTGGGGATACATTTAGCAAAAAATCATAACACATTGCTCTGAATTATAAACAATGGTATTGAAATTTGGAGAAAATATTAGGTAATACGCATTGGGCTAAATTACAATCTTCACGCAAACGTTTGCACCGGCACAAATAATCATTAACGCGTGGGGTAAAACCATGTGCGCCGAATCCTGTATTACATAGTCAGCGCAACAACCGCGCACAATCATCTACCACGGGTGAACCTGCGCTAACCCTGCGCGAGCTTACTGTACTTTGCGCGTCCTATACATAACATTGTGAGCGCAAACGCGAATGTGTGCTGCTACGAGTATGGTATTACAATCTATTTCGCAGTAATTACCGCATGGCCTTTGTGCGCATAATTTTAGCAATTCCTAAAAGCTGGTGCTAATGGCAAATTTGAACAACGTGGCCGAAACCCCAAATATCCAAGTCCATAAAAAAAAATGCACCAAAGCACAGTGGCCCATTCAAATCATACCAAACCAATACAATGGATGAAGTTGTGAGTGCATGTATTATTGCTGCAGCATATACAGTATACTTGGATTGACAGTGGCAGACGCAATTCGTTAACGTGAGACAGGTGTGGTTCTCAATTCTGATTGGCAGAATCTCGAAGAAAGAGTGCTCGCACAAAGATTTTTGCGCAAGATGGTACTGCGCATGCATTTGGGCGCGTCCTATTTGCGCGCGCAATTGATCAGCGGATGAAAAAACGTGCGAGGATTGTAATTCCAACGGTGAATTGCGCGCGCAAAACTTTAACGCTTAGCGCAAAGATTTTCACTTTGCAGGAGGATTTTTGCGTTAAGAATGTAATGTGGCCCATTATATTTTGGATGTATAAAAGTTCTGTCCTTGATAATGTTATATTATGACTAGAAAAATTAGATTTATGCAAGCAGATGTCAGTGGATTTGTGCATCTAACACACTTTGAACATTTTATTTGTAGAACGGTACGTGAAACCGCTGTCCCATAATATTTCCTAGTGACTATAAAATATCTCAAATTTAACCCAAGGCCATACAAATAAGCACCCTATAATATGTACATAAAATCTAGAAGATACTAAAGAAATTCAAATCTAGCAAAATATACTGTATATCAATTAAGTCTGAATGCATTTCTGAATTGTATGAATGATGGGGACTTTTGATGGAGCTTAGGAACAATCTTCACCTATTTTTATGTTATCCTTACATAACATAATAAACTCCTTCATTGCCGTGACATTGAAAAGACCGAATTACTTTATAATCTACACGTCATAGCTTTATCTTGTATTGAAGTCAGTCTTCCACTCATCTCCTTGTAGAATCCTTACCAATTTGTTGGATCTTCTCAACGTAGAATTATTTGATCGTCTCCAGGGATCACAACAAATCATTACTATGATCAATGGGCTGGGGTTTGCATTTTATTTTATAATTTTGTTTTAAACCCTGGTAATCTTCCTCTTTTTTGGTTACATAAATAAAAGACAGCCATGGTAGGTGAGAAAAAGTAGCTTATGAAACGTTTGGCTAGGTTTTCTTGAATATAATATTCTCTAGCATGTTTCTCAGAATGGCAGTAGACTCTCCCTTTAGGAGACATTATAGTTGGTAGTAAATTATACCCACAGTTGTAGTCCCAATATGGCAGTAATTTTTATTAGAAACTTCCCAAGGTCTCTATACTTTAAAAGAATAAGAAATCTTTCATTACCCAGAATGGATATTTATAGTAAAAGCAGGTTGTACAGGGGAATGGCAGTCAGTAGGCGAAGCAGGACCCCGGGAAATAATCTGTCCCAACTTCCAATCTAAGAGTTATAGCATAACAACAAAGGGTATCTTAGTATAACAGGGAATGAGAAGAAGATATTATCTGAAGGATCATTGCTTCCTTGTGAAATATAACAAACAATAAGGGAATGATAAGATCATATGGGATATGACAGGTGTAGACAATTGTCTTCCAGTACCTAAAGACTGAACAAAACACATATCTTTAAAATTCTCTGCAGCCCCAGAGTCCAAAAGAATAACTCTGACTGAGCGTATACACAGACTGTTCCAGGTTAAGGTGATGGGAAGTAGAAACTGGATGTCTATAAAAGTATTACGTGAGGATATATATAGGGGACATCCAGGACTAGGTACAAAAGGTACTCCCTTTTCTCATAATAAATACAGAGACAATCCCCAGACCTAGCTTGACAGCAAAGTGTTTGGCTTTGTCACGGATGTTTAGCCTATAGCTGTTAATAAAAGAGTGCCGAATTTGCCACCGAATTGTACTGAATGGTGCAATTTCATAGCAGTTTGGCTATTCAGAAAGCTGTCAATTTGCCAAATATTGACGAATTGCTAGCAAAATACGGTGCAATTTGGCGGTCGTGAAATTCCCCATAGAGAAGTAATGATTAATCTATTCAGAGAATGTCGAACAGCCCTGAAAAAGTGACATAATGTCCAGATTTTTGGTGTTTCGTTCGACAGGGTTAAACAGAAGAATCCCATAGGTTTCAATGAAAAAAAAATTCCCGTTTTTATTCAGCCACTCATTCTTTTCATTTGCAGCAAAAAGTCTTAATTTATTTTTCACATTTATTTGGCATTTTTCAGCGAGATTTTTGATTACATTTTTTTTAAATGGCATCTTTTTTAATTCAGTAACAGACTTTTTTATTGTTAGTCATAGGACCTTATATATTATTTCCATGCATTTTCATGCATTATTTTTGCTATTTTTGTTTAAACCACCTGTAATTTTCTTTACCCCTGTTCGGTGACTGATCGGCTTTTTTCGGTTTCGTTCGTCGGGTCATCAGCTGCGTTCAGCGGTCTGTTGACTGCATTTGGCGGTTTATCAGCGGCATTCTGCAGGTTTATCGGTGGTGTACGGCGGCTTGCGGTTGTGTTTGGCAGATTTATCGGCGGCATTCAGCGGATCCATTCGGCGCACTTCAGGGACCCTGCGGTGAATTTCTGCTAAATTTCAGTGCTCATTGAATAATCCCTTGTGTTGTTACCTTTTATCAATAAAGATAGAACCCGAATTTCAAAAAAGTTGGGACTGTATGGAAAATGCAGAAAAAAAACAAAAAAAAAGAGTTAGTTGAAAATTCAATTCACCCTTTACTATATTGAAAACACATTATTTGATGTTTTACTTTGTGAATTTAATGTATTTTTGAAAAGATACCCTCATTTCAAAACTGATGACTGCAACACACTCCATAAAAGTTGGGAAAGGGGCAATTTGGGGCTAATAGCGATATGACAGGTTGAAATAAGAAGGTGATGTGAAACAGGTGAGGCAATCGTATAATTATAGTATATAAGGAGCCTACAAAAAAGGCCTAGTCCATCATGAGCAAAGATGGGTTGAGGCTCGCTAATCTGCCAACAGGTGTGTCCAGGGCTGGACTGGCCTACCGGGATACCAGGAGGAATCCCGGCAGGCTGCTTGATTTATGGGCTGATGGGGCTGGGGAGCCATGCGGCCCTGCCTCCTCCATTCCAGCAGCAGCTTCAGGTCCTGACAGGGAGGTAAAGAGGCACACTGTGAGTAAATTAAGTTGCAGTGGGGTTATTCATGTCTAGTGAAGTTTTTCTGATATTCGTCCTTATATGATTTATTTGGTCCTATTTATATAAATAACGGTTTGTGTTTACTCTATCAGGGTTATTCAGGGAGCACCGAATTGTCACTGACATTTCAGTGCTCTCTGGTTCACCTCAATTCGACAAGTTAAATTTGCAGACCGTGCGGTGAATTCAGCATTCCTCGCAAGGTCCCCAAAGTGCGGTGAATCGACCCGTCGAACGCTGTAAACCTGGTGAATGCCGCCTATCAACCCAAAGGCAACTGCAAACCCACTGAGCAAACTGCCGAACACACCTGCCAAGCGCAGCCACTGAAGAGACTGCCGAACGCACCTGCAAGCCACCCAAAGAGACTGCCGAACGCACCCGTAAGCCACCAAACAGACTGCTGAATGCACCCGCAAGCCACTGAAGAGACTGCCGAACGTACCCGACGGCCTGCCCAACATAGCCACAAAAAGCTGACCAGCAAGTGAACGGTTTTAAAAAGAAAAAAAACTCCCAACTTTTAAATGCGGTTTGCAAAATACTACTGCATGAAAATAACTGGAAATAGTATATAAAGTCCTATGAATAATAATAAAAAGGTCTCTTACAGATTTTTTTTTTAAAATAATTCACCAGAAAAATGCCTAAAAAATTAGACATTTTACTGCAAATTAAAAGAATAAATGGTTTATTAGATATTAGATAAAAACATGAATATTTTTAACATTCAAACCTATGGGATCCGCCTGATTAAATCTGTCGAATGAAACCACTGAATTTCAGGGCAATTTCACTGTCATTTCTCTGCTGTTCAGGGTCTGTGAATAGATTATCCATTGCTTCTCTATGGGTGATTTCGCTGACGCCGAACAGGCACCGTTTTCCCCTGGCAATTCAACAAAATTTGCCAAACTGCCTGCTCTCTGAATAGCCGAATGGCCCCGAAATTGCACCGTATAGGGATATTCCCTGTTTGGTGTAATTTTTGGGCCAGTTTGGCTCTCTTTGAATAACCCTGTATATGTGGGACTTTAACCTAACTCAGAGACTGGTCAGTAATGAGAGCTGTAATTATTATTTTATTATTATGGAATGTCTCCTCTGTTATATACCAGGATTTTATTTCTGCTTCTTTTATTGTTCCTGTGTTCTTTCACCATAAGAGCTTGTGGGCGCTATTCCTTGCCCTTTGTTAAAACAGGGATGCTAAGGTGAATAATGTGCGCTGGCAGGTTTCCCCTTAGTGTCCGTGTTTAAGCTCCATATTATGGGTCAGGTGCTGGGTGAAGTCTGCCCCGTAATGCAGCACTACGCGTCACTGCAAGTACCTTGTCAGGTTCCGGCCGCCATCTTGCAGACCCCCAGACCTCTCGGACTCACCCGGGTCCCGAGGACGTCCTCCGGAACGAGAGGGGGTTGAGAGGCGGCTCCCCCGACCCGAGTGCGCGGGCTGCAGGGTCCGGACGCCGGCCACGGGGTCCTCCGTCCGTCCAAGATGGCGCAGGTTCCTCGAGTGGTCGGCGTCTGGGCGGGTCAGCGTGTGTGCGGCGGATCGGCTGGGGGCGTGGCTTCAACCTCAGACACCGGGGGAGAGCCCAAGGTGATCCCCAGAGTCTCCCCTCGCAGCTCCAATCAGAGGAGGGAGAGACTAGAGAGGTGGGGTGATGGGTGGGTGGAGCTAGCTCCTGACTCCTCCATAAAACTCCTGAGTACCAGAGGCAAGACGCTCATTGATTTTGTGGTACCTCTGCTACAAGAGCTCTCCCTGTTGTTTCCCTAACTATCCTAATATCCCTATCTGATTGACCTTCCCGTTGCCAACCTCAGCTTTTCTCACGACCACGATTCTTGCCGCCTGCCTTGACCTCGGAACGCCTAGACCTTTCTTCAGCCTAAAGCCTTGTGTATACTTGTCCTCGCCTTCCTCCTCTCCGCATCCTGGGTTCCACTTCCAGAATCCTTACATAATCAATGAGCCTCATCATGGAATCCGCGGAGTTGGCCGAAGCCTTGACCACCCTAACCCGTCAGATGGGGACGCTGACACAATCGCTACAAGAAGTACAGTCTAACCAGGCACAGTTCCATTCGCAGTTACATGATCTCCAAGCTGGAAGACCTGGTCCTTCTCCACCTCTTCCCTGGTCGTTTTTTGCCTCGTCAGTGCCCCCTGGAGGTGATGCCCCTACCCCAGAACTGGAGGTCTCAACGCCCGAACGCTTCAACGGAGATCGCAAACAATTCCAGGACTTCATAACGAGCTGCCTCCTGTATTTCTCGCTTAAACCCCGTACCTACACCAACGATCATGTAAAGATTCAGATGGTGATCACCTTACTGACAGGAGAGGCACGCACTTGGGCCCATACCCTGATCCATGCCCAAGATCCCACTTTGAACTCTTGGCTATCATTCTTGGCCTCTATGGAGACGATGTTCGGAGACCCATTCAAGATAGATACCGCTCAAACGGCGATCCGAGCCTTAAGACAAGGGAGACACCCTGTCGAGGAGTATGTTACATCCTTTCGAAAATACGCTCTAGACACAGCTTGGAATGAAGCCGCCCTAGTGGACCAATTCCGAAGGGGACTGGCGGATCACATCAAGGACGAGATAGCCAGAGGAGAACGTCCTCGAATCCTCGAGGAGATCATTCTTCTGTCCATTTCTGTCGATCGCCGGTGGCGTGAACGCCAACAAGAGAAAAACACCAATCCGTATCCTTCTCTACTCCCCCAGACAAGGCGAATGGGGTCTAACACTCCACGTCCGCTGGCTCTACCTCCCGTCTCCTCGTCACCACTTGCATCTTCGGAAGAACCTATGCAGGTGGGGTTGATACGAGGACATTTACCCCCTGCGGAATTAGAGAGGCGTAGAAAAGAAAACCGCTGCCTTTATTGTGGGGGTCTAGGCCACGTCGCCAGAACCTGCCCAGAAAAGATCCGACCACGAGGTAAGCCTCTATGCCATGTAAAAATAACAAGGTCTCCCTCTGAATCTGCACATCTTCTATCCTTTGAAATTGTCTTACAGTGGGAAGACAAGAAGATCCCCCTCCGCGCAATGATTGATTCTGGAGCCAGCAACTGTATCATTGATTCCTCTCTTGCTCACCGTTTGTGTGTTCCTGTGCACAATAAAGAATACCCCATAAAGATACAGGTTGTGGATGGATCTTCTTTGAGTTCTGGGGTAGTCACCCACGAGACGCTACCTATTAAGGTTTGGGCGGGGCCTCGTCACCAGGAGACCCTCTCCTTTGACCTCATCCCTTCTCCAATGTTCCCGGTGATACTAGGTATACCTTGGCTGAGACAACATGACCCGATGATACAATGGTCTACGGGATTAATCTCCTTTTCATCTCCTTATTGCAACCAGAAGTGTCTGAAATCCCCTCCTACGTTATCCATTAATACAGTTCTAGACACGAATATGAGAAAGACCGGAGTACAGATACCCACATGTTATCAGGAATATAAAGATGTATTTGATGAGATAGGAGTGGAAGCTCTTCCCCCACATCGCAAATATGACTGTCCCATAGACCTCCTTCCCGGGGCAGTTATACCCTTCGGACGCATCTATCCTCTCTCCACCCCTGAACTTGAAGTACTCAAAACCTACATAAAAGAAAATTTACAGAAAGGCTTCATACGCCCATCAACTTCTCCGGCAGGGGCAGGGATATTCTTCATAGGGAAGAAGGACGGAGGGCTCCGTCCGTGCGTAGATTTTCGTGAACTAAACCACATCACTATTAAAAATCGATATCCGTTACCGCTTATTCCAGAACTCATGGAACGTCTTCAAACAGCCACCGTATTCTCAAAGATCGATTTAAGAGGAGCCTACAACCTCGTTCGTATCCGTGAAGGAGACGAGTGGAAGACAGCGTTCCGTACTCGTGATGGTCACTTCGAGTATGTAGTAATGCCCTATGGGCTTTGCAATGCTCCTGGAACTTTTCAACATCTGGTGAACGATGTCTACAGAGACCTCTTGGATCGTTTTGTGATAATATATCTAGACGACATTCTGATATATTCCCCTACACTGGAGGAACATCAGAGGAATGTGAAAGAGGTCCTTTCCCGTCTTCGCAACCACCAACTGTATGCCAAACTGGACAAATGTTCCTTCAACCAATCCCGAATTTCTTTTCTAGGATACATCCTTTCTCCTGGCAAACTCGAGATGGACCCCGAAAAAGTAGCTGCCATACACTCCTGGCCTACCCCCACAAACAAAAAAGAGGTCCAGAGATTTCTAGGATTCTCGAATTTCTATAGAAAATTTATTAGAAACTTCTCCCACATAGTCCAACCCCTTACCAAACTTACAAAAGACCATGAGAAATTCAGGTGGGCCGAAGACACTCAAAAAGCCTTTCTCAAACTGAAGGATCTATTTACCAGTGCTCCGATCCTAGAACAACCCGATCCTAACCATCCATACTTTCTCGAAGTAGATGCCTCAGAAAATGCCACCGGGGCCATCCTATCCCAAAGGAATCTTACCAGTGGCAATCTGCACCCTATAGCCTTTTATTCAAAACGTCTGAATCCCGCGGAGACAAGATACGACGTTGGAGACAAGGAGTTGCTAGCGATTAAACGCGGATTCGACGAATGGAGACATCTCCTGGAGGGATCCCTTTATCCCATTACAGTGTACACCGACCACCAAAATCTCGAACATATAAAAACGGCCAAACGTCTAAGACCTCGACAAGCCAGGTGGGCTTTATTTTTCACAAGATTCAACTTCCACATCACATACAGGCCTGGTAGTAGAAATGGGAAAGCTGACGCCTTATCCAGGTGCTATTCAGTGGACTCCACGATAGAGACATCCCCTCCTACGATCCTACAGAAAAAACACTTCACAACGGTCCAGTCAACCCTCCTTTCCCGACTCAAAAAGGATTCTAAGGACCAATCCTCTGACAAACAGCGTCTTTTAGTATCCCCAGACAATCTAATGGATGTACTGAAGAATGTCCATGACTCACCTCTGGCGGGACACGGAGGTATACGAAAGACACTCCACAGAGCTCGCCAATTGTACCAGTGGCCGTCCCTGAAAAAAGATGTCACGGATTATATCCGTTCCTGTCCAGAATGTAACAGGATGAAGTCGCCTAAATGCAAACCGGTTGGTCTTTTACAGCCTCTACCCACCGCTTCAACACCATGGAGAGATCTGTCAATAGATTTCATAGTAGACCTTCCGCCCTCTCAAGGACATACGACCATTATGGTCGTTGTCGACCGATTCTCAAAGATGGCACACTTTCTTCCGATACCGGGTCTGCCCACAGCCAGTGAAACTGCATCGCTGTTCCTCAAAGAAATAGTACGTCTACATGGTGTCCCTTCTTCCATAGTCTCGGACAGAGGGGTCCAATTCACCTCAAAGGTATGGTCTGCCTTTTGTCAAACACTTAACATAAAGATCCACCTTTCGTCTTCCCACCATCCACAAACCAATGGCCAAACCGAAAGGGTGAACCAACAATTAGAACAATACCTGAGATGCTATTCGAGTTATCAGCAGGATAATTGGAGCAACCTTCTCCCCACCGCAGAGTTTGCATATAATTCGCAGACCCATGATTCTATCCGCAACACCCCGTTCTTCGTTAACTACGGGTTCCATCCCTCTACGCTTCCAGATCCGTCAACTCCAAGTTCAGTCCCCGAGGTTGATAAGCGACTACGACACCTGCAAGATTGTCGTCAACAACTTCTTGTGGCATTAAAAGATGCACAACAACGACAAAAACATTACGCCGATAGACTACGAAGCCCAGCCCCAGTCTATAAAGAGGGGGATCAGGCCTGGCTATCCACTAGACATCTACGTCTGACTTGTCCAACAAAAAAACTGGGCCCCAGGTTCTTGGGGCCGTTCCCCATTCTATCAGTACTATCCCCTGTTTGTATTCATCTCCAGCTACCCCCCTCAATGAAAATACATCCGATATTCCATGTCTCCCTCCTGAAACCATATGTCCCAGATCGATACGTGCAGAGACGCGTGACGCCTCCACCTCCAGTTATGGTAGATAACACTGAAGAATTCGAAGTAGAGGCCATCTTGGACGCTAGATGGCATCGTAGACGGCTTGAGTACCTGATCCACTGGAGGGGATATGGCCCTGAGGAGCGGTCTTGGGAGCCGGTACACCTGATTCATGCCCCTCGATTGGTTTCCGCCTTTCATAGGCGTTATCCGGGTAAGCCGGCTTCGAGGCGCCCCCGGAGGTCGCGCCTTCAAGGGGGGGGTCCTGTCAGGTTCCGGCCGCCATCTTGCAGACCCCCAGACCTCTCGGACTCACCCGGGTCCCGAGGACGTCCTCCGGAACGAGAGGGGGTTGAGAGGCGGCTCCCCCGACCCGAGTGCGCGGGCTGCAGGGTCCGGACGCCGGCCATGGGGTCCTCCGTCCGTTCAAGATGGCGCAGGTTCCTCGAGTGGTCGGCGTCTGGGCGGGTCAGAGTGTGTGCGGCGGATCGGCTGGGGGCGTGGCTTCAACCTCAGACGCCGGGGGAGAGCCCAAGGTGATCCCCAGAGTCTCCCCTCGCAGCTCCAATCAGAGGAGGGAGAGACTAGAGAGGTGGGGTGATGGGTGGGCGGAGCTAGCTCCTGACTCCTCCATAAAACTCCTGAGTACCAGAGGCAAGACGCTCATTGATTTTGTGGTACCTCTGCTACAAGAGCTCTCCCTGTTGTTTCCCTAACTATCCTAATATCCCTATCTGATTGACCTTCCCGTTGCCAACCTCAGCTTTTCTCACGACCACGATTCTTGCCGCCTGCCTTGACCTCGGAACGCCTAGACCTTTCTTCAGCCTAAAGCCTTGTGTATACTTGTCCTCGCCTTCCTCCGCTCCGCATCCTGGGCAGTGGTGTATTTAGGTTTTGTGCTGCCCTAGGCCTGACTAAACTCGTGCACCCCTAATTTAAATTTGACGCACCCCTTCCTGTCAAGGGCACACCTCTTCCTGGTTAATCCCCACCCTTCCTCTTTAAGCTCCGCCTTTTCCTCTCTTTATATTAAAAGTGGATACCAAGTGCCTACTTGTATATTTTGTATACCATTTCAAATGTATCTATTGAGATAAAGAAAATTATGAAATGTTTAAATTCAAGTATTTTTACAAAGAACAGCCACGCATGTCAAGTAAACGGGATCACAGCCGCTCTAATTGGTGGAACAATAAAATCCACAGAAACGTGCACTGCATATGAGCGTATCACAGAGCTGCATAGCAATAAAACCCACAGAAATGGGCACTGTGTATGAGCATATCAGAGCTGCAAAGCAATAAAACCCACAGAAATGTGCAGTGTGTGTGAGCATATCACAGAACTGCACAGCAATAAAACTCACAGTAATGTGCAGTGTGTATGAGCATATCCCAGAGCTCCAGGGCAATAAAACTCACAGTAATATGCAGTGTGTATCACAGAATCCACAGCAATAAAACTCCCAGCAATGCAATGTGCGGTGTGTATGAGTGCATCAGAATTCACAGCAATAAAACTCCCAGCAATGCAATGTGTGTGTGTGTGTCAGCGTATCAGAATCCACAGCAATAAAACGCCCAGCAATGCAATGTGCGGTGTGTATGAGTGCATCAGAATCCACTGCAATAAAACTCCCAGCAATGCAATGTGTGGTGTGTATGAGTGCATCAGAATGCACTGCAATAAAACTCCCAGCAAACCGAGTGTATATGAGCACACAGCAATTATTTTTTCTACATTTACCGGCCTCTGTCCGTGGTAGGGCTGTGTGCAGAGTCAGCAGGGACTGTGTACAGACTCAGCAGGAGGTCCCTCCAGGCCACGTTAGGATCACGGCTGTGCCTGTGCGTGGAGCCATCTTGTCAGCAGTGGGGTGCCACTGCCAGAGGGTGCACCGTGGCTTTGATTCCCTTCCCGGTGGGTGTTCAGTCCAGAATAGAGTGACAGTCCATGTTAACGAAAGGGCGGGCAGCTGCGTGCATGCGTGTCACGTGGTTCAGCCAGTCAGGTGGTACTGAGACTCAGTACCATCTGACTGGCCGGACCGAGTGTGACCTGCACGCAAGCAGCCTCACCAGGAGCCAGGCAGCTCAATGACAAATTTCTATCACTGCAGTGCTGGTTAAGGAAAGGTCCACTTTAAACAGCAGTAAGCAGACAGGGCTTCATATTCTGCTGAACCCCCCCCCTTTACCTGCCGTTTACTGTCATCTTCTCTCTCTGGACACAAATCACATCCCCCTCCCCTCTCCTAGAGCTGCTGCAGGGCAGGGGAGGAGCTATGGAGGGAGGAGAGGGGGATTTTTATTCTATTAAATTTTATTCCGTATGCAAACGCCCTGCTCCGCTGCTCGTTGTTTGAGAACACAGCTCAAAGCTGACACACAGTGACAGTGGCACCTCCTAGTACCCCCTAATGACACCCCAATAATCACTGGTACCTGGGGCGGCCTGCCCTCCGCCACTGCTCTAAGTACACCACTGCTCTGGTGATATGCTCACACACAAGTTTGGCGAACTGCCAGCAAGAACGGTGCTGTTTGAAGGCAGTGCAAATCCCCATAGAGAAGTAATGGTTAATCTATTCAGAGAACACCAAACAGCAGAGAAATGTCAGTGAAATGCCCTGATGTTCGGTGGTTTCAATCAGCAGGTTTATTCAGGCGAACCCCATAGGTTTCAATGTTAAAAATATTCCCGTTTTTTATGCAATATCTAATAAACCATTTATTATTTTAATCTGCAGTAAAAAGTCTTTATTTATTTATTGATTTTTTTTTGTTCCTTTTAGTGATTTTTCAGAATTTTTTGGCTAAATTCCCCCCTTTTTTTTAATAGCGGTTCTCCTTTTTCTGTAACAGAACTTTTTATTATCAATCATAGGATCTTATATGCAAATTCCAGACATTTTCGTTCAGTAGTTCTTTTGAAAACAGCAGGGCATGGGTTTGCGGTGGCAGCATACAGCGGCCGACTCCATGCACTTTGGGGACCCTGCGGTGAATGGTGAATTCACTGCAGGGTGGGGAAATTTTATTCCCCGAAGTGCAGGGAACTACAGAACACTAAAATGTTGGCGTCATTTCGGTGCTCTGTGAGTAACCCAATTAGTGGTGAGGTTTTTTGTTGCCCCCTGGAAAGTGAAAGCCTAGGCCTTGCCTACCCAGGACATACTTGAAAATTAGTGACATCTCAATGTTTCCTTCCTGGTAAAATAGTTTGCAAAAGTAAAAAAAAAAAATATATTTTTTTTTTTATTTTTTTTTAGGGGTGGGGCCACCCAGTGGGCCGCCGCCCCCTAGAAAGTGCCGCCCTAGGCCTGGGCCTTGTTGGCCTAGGCCAAAATACACCAGTGATCCTGGGTTCCACTTCCAGAATCCTTACATACCTCCTCCTGCAGTCCATAGGACTCCATGGAGGCTTTTGCTGCCCGGCCGCATGACCTACAGGATCTCGCCTCTCGTGAGATCTTGCAGGTCCGCAAGTTGATTCAAGGAGGGAGACTGGGGACTTTTTGTCCCCAGTCTCACTCTGCTCCCTGTGGCCAGAAGAGGCTGATCGGCCCACTGTTTTCGCCACGGGATGAGAGGTGAGTCTCTGATTTTTTTTGGGGGGCTGTTTAGCTTGTGTTAAATCATTCAGGAGAAATGGTATCAGTTAGTCCCAGCTTCTAGCGGTGGTTAACTTTTTCGTTACCTCATCAGTGCAGTAATTCGCATTAGGACTTTGCGCTTCCTATCCTTAACATGGGAAGCATAAAGTACAGTAAGCTCAAAGAAGCGAGCACAACCACTAATGCTCTAAGGGTTGTATTTTTTAGCCCGTTAGCGTTCAGATTGTAATATGGGGCATGCGTTAAAGTCACTTAATTTAGCGCTATAGGGCTGGTCTAAAAAAAATTTCCAGGGCTGATTTTTATTCTCAGTCCGGCCCTGGGTGTGTCAGTGAATAATCCAAAACGTCGAGAACAACAGTCCCCAAAGACAAATCAGTAGGAATTTGGACTTCACTTAACCAACATGTGTCTTCAATGCCCTAACGCTTAATTAGTATTAAAAGAAAAGGTGCCCTGTCATGGTTTCTAGCACCTGTAAGTGCATTCACTGTATAATTTGTCTCCCAGTTGCTGACCTTGGCTTTCTATTTGACCTTCCTGCTTTTCTGTATCCCTTGGACTCAGGTTTGTATGAGAACCCTCGTAGTTGTTGTCCTTGGCTTTTCTTAGTTGCCTATCCTATTTCTTGTGACCATCTGGGCTCTGTTTTTTAGGAGTGCTTTCCTTGTTGTTTTTTGACCAGGACTGTTGTCTTCTCTACCTCTTGACCTTACTTTTCCCACTGACTTTAAAGCTAGATCTTTTTCACCCATTCTAAGGGCTGAAAGTATAGGTTGGGATTTCTGCATTTTAGAATCAGGGAATCGTGACACCTTTTTGGTTTGGATGAGGATTATTGACGTGGGGACCATTGGAAATGGATACTAACCTAGTTTAAAAACTACAGCAACCAGCTGGTTGCCCAGCGTGTTTGGGAGGTGAGGGAAAACTAGAGGAGGAACCACTGGTTTTGAAACGGTCAGGGCTTACGGTGAAGGAGTAGGCTACAGAAGGAACCCAAGAATGTCTAAAAGCATGTTGCCACTCCTTCTAATGTGCTTGTTAATAGTAAATGTAGGCAGAAAAATCTAGATTATCCACTTGGTTTGTTTTTTTCAGTTTTTGATAAAATCGCATGTTTTCTCATAAAAATGCAGCAAAAGGTTCCCATTTCTAATTTTTTTAACAAGGGTGCCCCATAGAATATATAACCACAAAGGTTTAGATAATAAAATGTGAAAAAATTATTTCCAATGCGGTAAATGACTATAATCTGAATGGAAATTTATATTACATTTTTTGCTATACCATTTGGACGGGCCATGATGTATACACATAATAATGATATATTTTGAATCTGCCAGGTCTGCTGAGAATAAGGATATATAATTTGTCTAGTATTATAATAAACCATGACTTCAAAAACACGTTTAAACATGATGAGCACAAAATGACGAAAATGAGCTCAGCACACGGAGGTGAAATGGCTTAACAGCGAAAGGGTTAAAAACAATCCGAAGACAAGGGAGCACACACAAACATACAAACGGATGAGCCAGGCTCTGTCCAGAGTAACCAGAAGTACAAGGTATCAATAAACAAAAGCAAAAGGTCATTAGTATGGATGAGAAGGGTCAAAAACAAACTGCTGCAAAAAAGTTCTCAATCTTATGCCTTTCCAGTCCTGTAATAATTGATATACAACCTCACTTTATTTTTGTCTCCTTCTAAAATGAGAATCGTGTTTTCTCATGAAGCTGTTAAATATATTATATTATACCCATCTATGCTATCTTTGATTTCAATCTGGAAACTCATGCAAAGCCTTTTTCTCTGACATTTTGAATAAAAATTCTCAAAATAAAAAATTTATGTTATCATAAATATTTGTATAGAACGCGCTACTGGGAGTATCTCATGTCTAAAAATGGAGCAGAATCTGTTGCCTAAAAATGCAGAGAGTATCATAGGATTGTGCGGACACTCTCATTGAAAAATTGAGCAGAATCTGTTTGTTATTGAAATATTTCCATACATTTTTTAATTTTTTTGTTATTCTTTATGATACTGCTTAAGATATTGTAATTTTTCTAATACTAGCACCATATTAGCCCAGATACATCTTTTTGATGCAAGGTAAGGACACGTCATTTTCAAATCATATTTTCATCAATTTTATACTGCACATGAAGGTTTCGTCTATTTTTAACAGGCAGTTTCATACATTATTCTGGGGATTCTTCGAAAATGGAACTTAGAGGTTTTTAGTCTAACCTCTGACACTTTTACATGCAGAGCTATCATTTTAATTGATGTTTCCAACTAAGCATGCTGAACTCTGACATGACACATTTGTTTTGGAATTTAAATTACTAAATATATATATTTATAAGCATTATAAATAAAAATCAAAGTTAATTTTGTTTTACAGCAGCACATAAATATTTGTGCTCGGGATTGCTGAAATATCAGCAGACTGGAACATGCCATATTTCCTGTCATATGGAATCAGTTTTATTTGGTACAGGCAATGCATCATTTATGAAGACATAAAGCAATTCAGAAATTACATTTTAGGCGTACGAGATTTATTGATGAAACATTACTGATTTGAAGCATGCAATTATGTGAATGTTTTGTTGACTTTGGTAATAGCAATGCCATTTCTTTACAATTGAATTAAACCCCAGTGACATAAAAAGTGCACCGTTTGAAAAAATTCTATGCCTGTAGATTGTTTAAAGCATACATGTAAAAGTGTTTGAAAAGAAAAGGAGAACCAGCAATAGAAAATTAATTGGAACAGGATAGCTGGGTATCTATATCTCGCATAGCTTCGAAATGACCCACAAGTCAGCTTTTTGATAGAAACTGAATTTTTTAAAGAATAATCCAGAGATAATTCTTTAGAAGTTAGTTACCGAAAGCTTTTTTGATGTCAAATAGGAATCTCAATACAATTTACTTTGACGCATTCTCTGAAATTCTAATTTAGAAGAACCTTTTGAATACCTGAGTTTTGATGCTTTCTTCTTAATTTGGGAAAGTACTGAAAGCTCGGTGAATCTATAATTAAAGTAATGTAGTTTTAACTTGCAACTAGTCTTAAGAGATTTAGGATGCATCAATTCCTTCTTGATCTAATTAAACTAAAATTCAACGGTTTCTGAACAGATACCCATTGGGTTCAACACAGCAGCTCCTTATCTGCTACATAGAGCCTTCAATGTTGCAGTGTTTTAATCAGAATACATTCAGCCCACTGAGAATTCTCAAGAAAGATCACTACAATGTTACATATTTTATAACTTAAAACCTTTAAAACTTTAAATCTCCCATCTCACCAAAATAGGAGAAGGGTTGAACCATGAAAATTCAGAGTCAATATTTTTTGACGGACTTCTAACATAAATTGGTTCATAAATTGTTTCAAATGCTCTTAACCAACAACAACAACAACAACATTTTGCATGGCAATCTTTTCAAGCATATTCTTGAAGAGAAGAGAAAGAACAAACATGTGTTTTCTGTCTTTTCAAATGGTGTCAAAGGTATGTACAGGCAGTATTGTTCTTTTAGTACTGTCACATTGAGATTTACTGTTGAAGTGTATTTTTAGAATGTTTGATTTACAAGTTCTACTAAAAACAACATGTCTGGGGTCTTTTATTGACCCAGGAGTGGCATTTGAAACATAATCACTTTATAAACTTCCATTTTCAAAGATATTTTAATGGTTCTGAAGAAAGAACCTTTTATTTAATATGTCTGAAATGTTACAATTTCACGCCACAAAACAGCTGTCAACAAAGTTTAATTTGATTCAGGACTTTATTTGTATTTCAAAGACAAGTAGAAGGGTGGCTGCAATTTGATAAAATCAATTCAGGGATGGAGAAAAAGTAGATATTATGAAACAAATCAATTGCAATTACTACTGTCTGTGACTAAGCTGTTCAATGAACTACGACGTTAAACTCCAACTTGAAGCCCATAAAAAAAAGCAAACTTTAACAATTCTGCTTGGTCTTATATAACAGTATGTGCCGAAACCTCAGTCGACCAGAAAGAGTTACTGCCAATATATCTGTCTGACCAAGCATGGTAATTATGCTTGTACATATTCCATGGGAGTTGCTTCATGTCTCAAAAGCAACCAGAGGTCACTATTATAACTGCTTGAGTGAGCAATGATGGAAAAGGTGCAGAAGTAAATGTCTGAAAAGACATTATTAAAAAAAGTCGAATATTTCATAGTAACAAGCTCTACACCAAGTCAATAGGAAATAAATGTAAAAGCAATCTGTAGTTGTTTTCCCTAATTAGGTTTAAATTGTACAACTAATGACTTATGATCTATTTTATAAGTCTACTGTGAAAATGAAAAAATACTTTTATTTTATAAGGACAGGATAAAATAGCTTTTAGCGTCCAAAATTGAACATTTACAACATACTTTTTAGCATTACATTTTTAACTCTAGTTTGAGCTTCGGCTGTAGCCATAGAAAGCTCAGATACATCTAATTTAAAATTGTAATATGTATTTACAATAAATTTCCAGTTTTTTAGAAACATTTAATAAAGACTTACAGGGTTATTCAAAGAGCTCCGAATTGCTGGAGAAAGGTAACCGAACGCTGAAATTCAGCGTATGGTTACCTTTCCTGGCCATTCGGCTATCCAGAGCGCAGACAATTCGCCAAATCCTGGTGAATTGCCTGCACATACGGTGCCTGTTCGGTGCCTGTTCGAGGGCAGTGAAACCCCCATAGAGAAGCAATGCTATTCAGAGAGCAAAACCCAGCAGTGAAAAGTTGCCGAATTGCCCCTCCATTCGGTGGTTTAATTCGGCAGGTTTATTCAGGCGAATCCCATAGGCTGCAATGTTAAAAATATTCCCGTTTTAATTCAATATCTAATAAACCATTCATTATAATATTCTGCAGTAAAAAGTCTCTATTTTTAGATTTTTTAGGACCTTTTAGGCATTTTTGGGGATTTTTTTTGCAAACATTTCTTTCCGTTTTTTTTTTTAAATAATTTTTTCTTTTTTCTGTAACAGCCTTTTTATTATCATTCATTGGACCTCATATGTAAATTTCAGACATTTTCGCTCAGTTTGTTTGCAAACAGCATTTCACTTTTCAAACATTCAAGTGTACTGTTTTGTTTTTTTTCTTCACCTCCTTCGTCTGCGGTTTCGGCTTTTTCCGGCGGCTGCTCTGCGCTGTGATCGGCTCCTGCTTGGGTTTTTCCGGCGTCTACGGTGGGTTAATCCAGATGTTTTTGCGGGTTTTGGTGTGCGTTCGCCCTAGTTTTGCGGTGAGTTTTCGGGCTGGTTTGTGGCGACTTTTCCCTGCATTACGGCGGTCCTGTGGTGCTTGCTGAATACACTGCAGGGTCGCCGAAATGGAATCGCCCAATCACACCGAATTGAAGAGAATGAAAAGTCACCGAACGTGCGGTGACTTTGTTAGAGAAATAGATTTGGATCCAAATAACAGATACATAATTATATGTTATTATCTGAGATAACACAGCTATACATGTATGAATCAAGCTAACAGAGTATGCTAGCCAAAAAGCGCTGTTACATTTACGTTACAGCATTAGCTCTGTGGTTTCTTGAAGGGAAAAAGGGATCGTAATGCTTTTAAATTATTTCAAAGTATCAGCTCTTATGCTCGAGTTGTTTAAGTTTCAGTGGCATGTTCTGGAGTGCTTTCGTAAAGGAATTTAATGCAAAATAAAATAAATCCTTTTGCATTGCTCCAGGATCAAACATATTAAGTATACTAGTGATTGGGGTACCAGCAGGTGATTTTGAAAAACTAGCATACTCCAACGCAGTAGTCAAGTGGTTAATAAATACATCTGTGATGGGGTGTATATAAGGTTCCCTGAGAAAAGGGTTAACTTGGCAGGGTTGATCAGCCCAGCAACACACACAAAGGCTTGATGTTGTGATTGCTGGGGCTTTAAAAGGGACACGCCTATACAGGCACAGGAGGTTCATTTTTGCTGGATCTCCCCTCAGACACAGCTCCAAAAGGTCTGTGATTTGAGGACACAATCGTTGGTTATTGTTACGTTGACTGCTGGATAGCAGAGAGAGGTTTTCTTCTTTTGTTTATTTGTTTGAACCAAGCAGCTGTGCCTGTATACACCTATGCTTTAAGGAATAAAGACTGCTTGATGAAACACTTACCCTGCTGTGGTGTTCACGTGACAAGGTCCACTCCATTACAGCATCTCAAACAAGATAAGGCAAGTTTGGCATGCATCATTGACTCTCTATAAGAAACAATGTATGGAGATATGTGCATTCCCTGTAACTGGGGTGTCAAACTCTGCCACCCCAGATATTGACTGCCTACAATTCCCAGAATTCTTCGAATGCAATAGCTGCCAAAGAATCATGAGAGTTGTAGCTCAGAAACATCTGGAGGGGTGGCATAGTTTGAGCTCAATACTATAAGATTGGATCCATTCACCTGTGATTAAAATGGTATGTTAAAATATGGCTACATAAGTTTACCTCATAATCAAAACAGAGGACAGTGTTAATAGCAGTGCACTGACGAATGACTGTGTTCTGGCGACCAACAAATTCCTATGATTTCTAAAAACACATAATCATACGTTCTCAGATACACATCATAGAGAGAACTGTATTACTGACTGTTTTGACTCATTGCGTTGAATGTAACACTCACATGTAGGACCCTGCGAATCATAAATTTTCGCTCGAATCGAATCACGAATCGGCTGTTAGGTTCGAACTCGAATCGAATCAAAAAGTGTCGCTTTCGCGTACAATGCAGCCTGGATAGGTATGCTTTGTTTGTGCATGCAGGTTCAGCTAATGTTACAGCTGCAAACAGATGGGCTTAATATACTAACCTATAGCTACAGAGCAGATAGTGACCCCAATATAATTAATTAATAATTACCTCCCACACAGAGCAGTGCAGACAGTGCCCCCATATAATTATTTATCTCCCACACAGAGCAGTGACCACCATATAATTATCTCCCACACAGAGCAGTGGCACCCATAAATTTAATTATCTCTCACACAGAGCAGTGACCCCCATATATTTAATTATCTCCCACACAGAGCAGTGACCCCCATATATTTAATTATCTCCCACACAGAGTAGAGAGTTACCCGATGCTATGCTAAGAAACTTGCTGTAATCTAACTTAACACCCACCCTTTAATAAGATTCTTTTTTTCCCCTCATTTGTTCTGCTCTGCATGGATAAAAAATAATATAAGGGCCCCCAGGATCACCACCCCCCCGGCGGCCATCTTATCTTCTGGCTTCCTGCAAAAGAAGCATAATATAAACATGACACTCAGGGATACTGATAAAATTAAATACTGTATTATACTGACCACCATCCAAACGTGGCTCCTGCTCTCTCCTCTGTCCTACAAACACGTCCAGAGCTCCAGACTCCAGCTCCTCTTCACACTCCAGCTCCTCTTCACACTGCAGCCTCCTATGTGAACCTTGGGGTGGGCGGGGCCTAGCAGCATGCCATTCCCAGCAGCGTGCTGAGTGTCTGGGAGGCATCCTGCCATGTGATAGATTCGAAAAAATTTCGAATCTACCTGCAAAGTCGAATTCGAATCGAATTTGACCAGCGATTCGATTTCGAATCGAATTTCGAAGCTTTGCAGGTCCCTACTCACATGATACCTTGAGATATGAATCTCCTATTAACTGGCTGATTGAGTTCTCCATTATGCCATCTTCATGCATGCTTTCCATCATCCCAGGTCTGTATGGAATGGAAACATCTTCCTCTAAGTGACATCATTTTATGACGTCTGGTTCATCTAAAGCACATCCTTGGATTGCACCCCTCTAGGATCAGAAAGAAATTATCATTCAAAATAGCTAAAATCTGAAAAATAAGAAAAAGAAGGGGATCATGAACAATACAAATATACAGTTGTGTTCAAAATGATTCAACCCCCAATGCTGTAAAGGGTTTTAGGGAATTTAGTGTACATTTGTAATTGTATTCAGAATGAAATCCTACAAGGACTTTTTAAAGAACCATATGCAACTAAAATGACATCAATTGGTTTTGTAATACAGTAGTAAATGTTTCTTTTGTGAATTCTTCATTGACACAATTATTCAACCCCTTAAAGACCACCACTCTGAAGAACAGAGGTTCATTCAAGTGTTTTCAATCAGGTATTGAAAACACCTGTGGATGTCACGGAGCAGCAATAAAGCATAATAAGCACCAATTAGGCAGCTTTAAAATGACTGTGATACTCAGCTCCTTCTAGACATTTACTGGTGTGGTTACAAACATGGTGAAGTCAAGAGAATGGTCCAGGAAGACAAGAGAAGAGGTGATTACTCTTCACAGGAAGGGCAATGGCTATAAGAAGATTGCAAAGATGTTAAACATACCAAGAGAGACCATAGGAAGCATCATTCGCAAATTCAAGGCAAAGGGCACTGTTGAAACGCTACCTGGTCGTGGCAGAAATAAAATGCTGACTTCGACTGCTGTGCGCTACCTGAAGCGTAGAGTGGAGAAAAGTCCCTGTGTGACTGCTGAGGAACTGAGAAAAGATTTGTCAGATGTGGGTACTGAAGTTTGAGCTCAAACAATACGGCGCACGCTGCGTAATGAAGGCCTCCATGCCAGAACTCCCAGGCGCACCCCCTTGCTGTCTCCAAAGAATAAGAAGAGTCAACTGCAGTATGCCAAAAGTAATGTGGACAAACCACAGAAGTTTTGGGATAGTGTTCTGTGGACTGATGAAACAAAATTAGAACTGTTTGGGCCCATGGATCAACGCTATGTTTGGAGGAGGAAGAACAAGGCCTATGAAGAAAAGAACACCTTGCCTACTGTGAAGCATGGCAGGGGGGTCAATCATGCTTTGGGGCTGTTTTGCTTCTGCAGGTACAGGGAAGCTTCAGCATGTGCAAGGTACCATGAATTCTCTTCAGTACCAGGAGATATTGGATGACAATGTGATGCAGTCCGTCACAAACCTGAGGCTTGGGAGACGTTGGACCTTTCAACAGGACAATGATCCCAAGCATACCTCCAAGTCCACTAGAGCATGGTTGCAGAATAAAGGCTGGAACATTTTGGAGTGGCCATCGCAGTCACCTGACTTAAATCCGATTGAGAACCTCTGGTGGGACTTAAAGAAAGCAGTTGCAGTGCGCAAGCCTAAGAATGTGACTGAACTGGAGACTTTTGCCCATGACAAATGGGCGAAGATACCCGTAGATCGCTGCAAGACACTTGTGTCAAGCTATGCTTCACGTTTAAAAGCTGTTATAACTGTAAAAGGATGTTGTACTAAGTACTAAGATTGAATGTCACTTGGGGGTTGAATAAAACTGATAATGATGTGAGCACAGAAAATACATTTGTGGTTATTTCATTATAAATGTTATGTTATATTTGTCTGACCTACACGTGCCTCTTTGATTTAATTGTAAGCAAGATGACTGAATGATCAAAATCAATGTCAAACTGGCCAAAACACTCAATTTCAGTGGGGATTGAATAATTTTGAACACAACTGTATACCATCAATAAAATAAAAAAGCAAATCCTCTATATGGATGTAATGACTGGGTATGGTGGGTCCATACCTAAGTATACAATACATTTTAGTTTGTAGAACTCTACAATTTTGTATGACTTTGAAATGACCTCCACAGTTACAGTTGCTACATTTATCTATTTATTTTCTTTGCTTTCCTGATTTTCATTGGAGATGATGTTTATACTTTAAGAAAACAAATTTAATTCCAGCCTTTGCATCTATCATCACTGATTTTAAGTATACGTCAGGTTTCAGCAACCAATACTAATATTTTAACACATTATATTATTAAAAGAAATACCGAACTGGCTTGAATGAACAAATATGCCTCATATCTCAGATTTTATGGAATGCATTCTAAAAATTATATCCATTCTCTATCCCAATATTGTCACCATAGACTTGCACAGAAGGCTGTGCAGGCTCAGTTTTCTGCGCCTGTTGGATATTTTAGGCTCTTTTTTAAACTTTTTGGTCCCTATTCCTTCCTTAATGCTAATATGGGGACGCTATCGAGGAAAATCTGCGCTTGCAGATTTTCTCATAGGATCCCGATGTTAACATGCTTTTCTGGGGCACTGTTAGCTCAGCACCTCTGACTGGAACGCATCGCTACCCACTGGGATATTTGCAGTAGCGCTTCCATGCTGCAACGAGTATCCCCTTCTGGATTCCATAGGGCTTCATGGAGGCTTGCTCTTCTGGGGCCGCGGGCCCTGCGCAATCTCAAAAGACCCCTGTATCTCACATGACCCCTCTGTCCCCTCTCTGGATCCGCCAGTGAAACAGATTGCATTTGGTTCTGTGCTGTCTCTGTGGAATCATTTAAGGCCACAAAGTAATCGAGTTTGACCCCTTAAAATTAAGGTAGGTTTCTTCACATAACTTGGAGAGTCCATAATGATTTTGCTTATTTTTATCAGATATTTTATGAAATGAAAATATCTATGGGCAATGATTCAGACCCTAACAATTTCGGAAGCTAGAGCCCTCTATAACCTTCTAATCTGCATAAAGGCTACACATTAGATAAAAGATCAAAATTTACAGTATATTCCATGCAAGGTCCTTATCAAGCCCAGACATTTTAAAAAAATGGAGATGGCTGCATGTAGACAGAGCCCCCAAACACCACCCATGGCCTTCTTAAGCTCTTATTTCTGTCCTGTGCTTAGTATATGATTATGACCCCTTAATCTTTTCTCCCGTCTTACAATTGTCTGCTCTAAGTCATATATGTGCTGCCCTTTTCTAGGCCAAAAAGTGGACATTCAGGGTTATTCAAAGAAATCCGAATTGTGGCCGAAAGGTAACCAAACACTGAAATTCAGCGTACGGTTACCTTTCCTGGCCATTCGGATATTCAGAGAGCAGGCAGTTTGTCAAATGTTGGTGAATTGCCTGCACATACAGTGCCTGTTCGTTGTCTGTTCGAGGGCAGTGAATCCCCATAAAGAAACAATGCTTCGTCTATTCAGAGAACAAAAACCAGCAGTGAAAAGTTGCCGAATTGCCCTGCTATTCGGTGGTTTCATTCAACAGGTTTAATCAGGCGAATCCCATAGGCTTCAGTGTTAAAAATATTCCCGTTTTAATTCAATATCTAATAAACCATTTATTATTATATTCTGCAGTAAAAAGTCTCTTTATTTTTTATATTTTTTAGGATCTTTTAGGCATTTTTTGTTTTCTTTTAGCGAAACCTTTTTTCCGTTTGGTTTTTTTAAATAATTTTTTCTTTTTTCTGTCACTGCCCTTTTTTATCATTCACTGGATCTTATATGTAAATTCCAGACATTTTCGTTCTGTAGTTTCTTTGCAAACAGCGTTTCACTTTTCAAACATTCAAGCGTACTGTTTTTTATTTTTTTCACTCCATTCGTCTGCGGTGTCGGCTCTTTGCGGCAGCTGCTCTGTGCGGTGATCGGCGGCTGCTCGGGTTTCTCCGGCGTGTTCGGCGAGGTTAATCCAGATGTTTTTGCGGGTTTCGGTGAACGTTCGCCGGGTTTGTGGCAGCTTTTCCCTGCACTACGACAGCCCTGTGGTGCTTGACACCGCAGAGTCGCCAAAATGGGATCGCCGAAATGGGATCGCCAAATCGCACCAAATTAAAGAGAATGAGAAGTCACCGAACATGCAGTGACTTTTTGATTCTCTTTGAATAACCCTGCCCATATAAATGCTCATGGTACCAGGATGCAGGTAGAGCCAGGGTGTTCGGGACACATAGCACAGAAAGCAGGTTACTTAGCAAGATCAGGTGGGTTTATTCAGGAACAGGATCAGGTTGCACAGCAATGCAGGATACAAGACTGGAAACAAAAGGGTCTCATGACTAGGCTCAGATTTATAATTACGCAGAGTAGGCATATGTCTACAGACGCCTGTAACAAGAAAAATATAGTAAAAATAAAAAATTTACAATTATTTAGTATTTAGTACAAGTATTTCTGGAGCCCTGCAGGCTAGAGGGGCATGTTAGATATCATTGGAAAATGTAGAGTATTGGGCAGTTCAGATTCTGGCCTTTCTAATGATATCAAACATGACCATGTAAGATATTTAAAAAAATGAGAAAAAAGAAAACCAACACGGGTAGAGCAAGTTTTGATATCCTATTGAAAAATTGACGAAAACAAAGCAGCACAAAAAAAATGAAGTGGCAGAAATGTCACATCTTGAAAAAGACCCTTGGACATAGCCGAAATTTTGATGCCCAGAATTTTGGTTGCTCCGGGCTGAAATGGAGCATCATTTTCCATAGCAAGGGTTAGAAATTAGGGTCAGGTTACTATTTGTGCTTGTTTTAGGGTTAGGGTTAACCCTAGCCCTAACATTCTGCTCCATTTTTGCTTCAGTTTAGGGCAACAGATTCTGCCCCTTCTTTTGATGTTGATGTTTGAACGGTGCGAGAAGACATTTTTCAGTCTTTAAAATGCTATTTTTTTTTTGTTTACTTGATGGGGGGGGGGGGGTCTCCAGATTTTTGTGCCTTCTGGCTCCTGAGATGTAAATCCGGCCCTGCTCATGACAGCAAAACAACACTGACAGGGATCTCAGTGGTGAGCACAGGAAGCACGATGACAGGGAACAACAACGTTCATAACAACATGAACTTTATGATGTCAAAACAAGGAGTCTCTGAGGTGCTGCTTATGATAGATCTATGGAAAACCTGGACAGGAAGAGGTCAGGTAAGGTGCTGTCCAGGTTAAGTGATGGCTTTGGCACGGGTATTTTTGTTCACCTCTGGGTCAGGGGCACAGCACAAAGTTCCTTTTGGCTGAAAGGGTACAAATTCCTACAGACACACTAAAAAGGTTATAATAAAATAGAGTATCTTCAAAGAAATGGGGTGACATAATTGCGTACTATTGTTGTTTAACATCAATTATCAACTAAAAGTACCTTTCTTTAGGTTTAAATCAATGTTTGATAGATGTAACAGTTTTGAATGTGAAGGAATGCACTGCACAGATACAGTTCAATGTGGATGTGAAATAAGTTTTTCATAACTTCCTTTAAGGAACAGCTAAAAGTTGGATTTATAGTTGAGATTGTGTTGTCTTCTAACTATCTAACTGAATGCATACGTCAGTTTTAAAATCTATCAAATAAATACAATTTTAGAATAAACACAATAACCTTGCAACGAATAATACATTGGTCATTGAAATAAAACACCGCACTTACCTTTTTTAACACTGAATTATAACAAATGAAATCCTTAAATCAGCTGTTTAAAAGGATGCACACAATCCTGTGATGTTATGCCCATGGATGTGAATCCAACAGTGTGGCATACTATATTATGCCTCTAACAAGCGGCATGGGACCATATGATATAGACAGGGGAACTTTATAACTCTCAAAAGGCCTCATTAAAAGTGAAACAGCAGTACCTTTTGTAAAAACTGAAATTGGTAAATCACTAAAGTTCTCAGATTATCGATGGTTGTACAAATTAACCTCTGGGAAATTTTAGCCAAGTAAAAAAGCCAATATTTGTAATGATACCATTGTAGCTGTGTCTATTCTGCATTCCTACATAAATAAAATACAAGTAAGCATGAGCTGGTAGGAGACTGGTAAGTGTAAGTATCTGGCAAAGCGATATATTATTTGTTATTATTAGAATGCATTTTTAACCCCTTCACTGCTGAGCCATTTCACCTCTGTGTGCTGAGCTCATTTTGACCGTTTTGTGCTCATCATGTTTAAACACGATTTGATGTCATGGTTTATCATAGGACCCAGACTAGTTATATATCTTTAATTTCAGCAGACCCAGTACATTCATAATATATCATTATTTTAAGTATATGTCATGTCCTGCCAGAATGCTATAACAAAAAATTGTAAAAAATATGTGAACTTCCATTCAGATTTTAATCATTTACAGCATTACAGCATGTAATTTTTTTTTCATCCAAACCTTTGTGGGTATATAATCTATGGGGCACTTACACTGGCATTTACTGAGTACTGACTTGACTTTGGGCTTAGAAACATAGAAACATAGAAAAATGTCGGCAGATAAGAACCTTTCGGCCCATCTAGTCTGCCCAATTACATGGATACTTTACCTGGATTTATCTTTTGTTTAGGATAGCCTTATGCCTATCCCATGCCTGCTTAAATTCAAATACTGTTTTGGCCTCTACCACTTCAACTGGAAGGCTGTTCCATGTGTCCACCACCGTCGCAGTAAAATAATGCTTCCTGATGTTACTTTTAAACCTTTGCCCCTCTAATCTAAGACTATGTCCTCTTGTTTTGCTACTTTGTTTCCGTTTCATTACAAACTTGGTGTTAACTTAACCAGAGCTAGTGTAAACTTGGCATTTTAGGGCCAGATCACAACCTGGCTGCAATCAACAGCTCTTGAGCCGTACAGCATAACTGCTTGAGTGCTATGCTTAATTTTAAATCATCCTATTCCATTCAAAATGCAAGCTCAGCTTGCGTCTTGGATGTATTGCCAGTATACTGTACATTAACATGTCCTATACTTTTGTGAGAGACAATAATGTGCCTCTTGCAGATGAGGAACAAGCTATGCCGACCAATTCATTCTCCATTTGCCTCTAATGTTATTCAGAGATTGAAAACTTTTTCACACACTGGTGTTAAGTGATTGCGTTTAAGCACAATCACCTAACACATTAATCTAAACCCACCTCAAAATCACATACTCGCCTCAGATCCACCACTTCCGCGCTCTGCGGCCAGAAGAACACTGGAAACAAATAGTTCCCATTGTTCCTCCGCGTAATCGTCCCTGCTCGGTCGAGCTCATGCAAGATCTCATCCTTCTCAATGGAGTCATATGGACTCCTGCAGCTGATAAGATTGCGGCACTTAGTGCCGCTGATGTTATCAAGTTGTGGCTCAAAAGTATTGTGACTCGAACTGCTGAGAAAGCAGTATGGTAGCAGTACGGTAAGCAATAAGGTTAAAGGTTAGCCACAAATGGAAAATGGTGAACACAAATGTTTTCCATTTGTGTCTTGTCTTTAATATCTGAGTTGTGATCAGGCCCGTAATATATAGAGTTCCTAAGTTTCCAGCAGCCCTGCTTAAATTTACACCAAGGTAGGAATATGATCCCTAGTGTCTTAATGAGATTTTGCTCTCCACAGGAGTACAGTATATCAGGTTCTAGATATAATACATCAAATAAATAGGAGTATTTAGCAAAATGTTAAATAAACAGTATGTAAATATCTCAGGTAATAGTGACCATGTTTTTTACTAGATGGCGATTCTTTTCGACATCTAATTATGTTAACATGACCCAGATTATTTGCAACAATTTCATTGAAGCATTAAAAGGCTGAATAGCTGGATTTCTAGCTGAAATACAATCGTACAGCCTCATTCATTCCCTGATGAGGTGACATATGTTATCTTTCAAGAAAGGCAATTTGTGAATAACCAGAAAAGCAATAGTTTCTTTGCTCATTATTTAAAAGTAAACAGGAACCCTCCGCTGAGCAAAGAACTCTTGTGTAGCCTTGTGATATTGAAAAAATGACACACATATAATGAGATGGCTAAAGAAAATGGATTTATACCAGTTGCAGCCCATGCACTGCCATTTCATTAAGACATGGACAACTTAAGATTTGTAGTTTCAATAAACAAATACAAAAATATAACCAGAAACTCAATTTCATTTACTTATTTAACATGGGTTTCTGCATCTTTTCCTGAAACTTTCAGCTTGGAATGGGGCATATCCCACCATTATGTATTTTGAGAGAAGGGGATGAATTTGCTCAACATAGTTAAAACATTGATTTTATTTACAGCTCTAGTAAAAACAAATATTTTAAAAATAAATAAAACCATGATGAGTTTCTGCTAGGCATGTACTAAATAAAAGCTAAGCTTTATACTGTGGGAGAGGCTGAACCCGATGGACGCATGTCTTTTTTCAGCCTATATAACTATGTAACTATGTAACTGTATTTTGGGTAAACTTACACCCTTCTCTCTATTTCTACGGTCAAGGATGAAGCTCCAAACTCTAGATTTGACCACCGAACGACTTTTCCTTTAGACCTTCCACTACAACTCTATGGTGCACATCATGCCCTTCTGTTTCGGTTGCATTTCATCTTCTGTAGAATACTATCCTAGGCTGCTCTGGCCAGTGGTGCCAAGATACACTCTCAGGGTTATTCAGAGAACGTGAAAAGCAGGAGAATGACTGGAGAATGAAACATTCTAGGTCAAAATAGCCGATTTGGAAAGTGAGATGAAAGGGAGAATTTTTCTGGTTTGGCTATTTTGACCTAGAATTTTTCATTCTCCAGTTATTCTCCAGTCATTCTCCTGCTTTTCACGCTCTCTGAATAACCCTGTCTGTGTAGCCTCTTTATTTGAGGCTTGATTTCTGATGACAATTATAATGCTGGCTGCTATCGAACTACTAGTTGTGCTGATACTAGCATGCTTCACTCAAAGGTCAAAAGATAAAGTCCATCATTGACAAAATCCATAATTTTTTAATTTTATGGTTCATTTTTCAAACCTATACATATCAATCTAAATTGTTTTTATATTGTTCTTACCGTCAATCAACTTTTTCCTTGAGGTCCCTATGTTAATCACCCCCAATTCGTGGAACGTGGCTTTTTATGGTTATTTATTTTGCATAACTAAATGTATAATATCAGTTGAGGACACAGTGCAAACCAATAATTTATATGCTCTGTCTCTCTTTACTATCTTTTTGAAAATGGGTTCTGCTCCACACATCTTAATGTCATATGGTCCACTTTTTCATCGTGTCATATGGTCCACTTTTTCTATTGTTTTTGACACTAACATAATGGGGATGACCTGGTGAACCCACAGCACTTCCTTGTTGAAGGATTGACAGGAAATTCCATAATGTAGAGCAGCACTCATATCATGGTGTCACTGGAACTCATGAATCAGCCTCTTCTAAAATATTCGCAAAATGAAGGAAGAACTGATCCGGGCACTCAACCAACAGTTGAGTGTTCAGCCTAGCCCTTTTTTTTTTGGTCCTAGGAATTACAGCAGGCAGTCTATCTCACAGTTTTTTACTTTATGCATAGTTTCTTGCTTGTGACATCTAGAAGTCAATACACATTTGCAAGTTTGGAACAAGGTCTGCAGCAATTCCACTTTGTGGGGCTCTACATGAAGGGTGGTGGCACCTGCGACTTCAACATTTCAGAGATAAACTCAAACAATAGTAGGAGAGGCTTAATTAATGAATCTTCTGACACTGTTTGGATTTTCCCAAGTTTATCATGGCTGGAAATAAAGCAATTTTTGTCAGTGTTTGCAAGTACAGCAATCAATGGTAGTTAGTGAATAACCCCTAAATTTTTTTACGTTAATGACAAATGAATTGTATGACACGTGAAATCATTGAGAGTTACCTAATCGGCAGCCAAAAAAATGTGCAAAGCAAGTGCTGAGCTGTCAGAGATATATATTTTTTTCCAGAGTTAAGAGGCTTCTAGGTTGAAGACACATTAGGAGATGTTAGCTTAATATAATGGCTGTTGGAAACAATATCTAGTTCTTATCTTTTAAAGATATGTTTTTATCCTGCTTTTTCGATGGTATTTAATTCAATTTCACCCTGAAAATACCAATTATAGTATAATAAAGATATTTTGCAATGACTAGTTATAAATCCAGGAGTATCTCTTTCAGGCAGTCTATCGTCCTGAATCTGATATATTAATTTGATTAGAGCACTTATGGCCAAGAGCTGGAGTAATGAAGATCTCAAGGCATTTCGTAAAGTATATGCCTTAAGCAACAGTGTACGATTTCATAGCCATTAGATAAGTAAAACTGATGTGACTATGGCTGTATTAAATCAAAGTGCAATTGTTAGTGCAACTTCTTAATGTCCTTTTCCAAGACTGGATCTCCGTAAAATAATCCCTAGATGTCAGTAACACATATTGAATATAACAGCTTTAGACTGCTATTTTAGTATTTTTGCTAGTTTTGCATATTCTCTTCAAGGAAGTTCAATAACAATTCAACATAACATTGCACCTATGATTCTAGAGACAACATCTGAAATGTAAAGTTTTTCAACATTAACTATAAAAATTGATAAAGTGTGATTATGATGTGCTTTTTTTCAACATTCATCCACGCATATCTGCACAACCATTTAAGATATTTGCTGACAACCCCTCTTTGACCATTTTCCAGTGTGGAAATATAAATGTTTTGACTGTCAGGGTTATTCAAAGAGATCAGAATTGTGGCCTAAAGGTAACCGAACAGTGAAATTCAGTGTACGGTTACATTTCCTGGCCATTCAGCTATTCAGAGAGCATGCAGTTCGCCAAATGTTGGCGAATTGCCTGCACATACGGTGCCTGTTCGAGGGCAGTGAAATGCCCATAGAGAAGCAATACTTGGTCTATTCAGATATTCAGAGAACAAAAACCAGCAGTGAAAAGTTGCCGAATTGCCCTGCTGGTCAGTGGTTTCATTCGACAGGTTTTATTCAGGCGAATCCCATAGGCTTCAATGTTAAAAATATTCTCATTTTAATTAAATACCTAATAAACCATTGATTATAATATTCTGCAGTAAAAAGTCTCTTTATGTATAGATTTTTTAGGATCTTTTAGGCAGTTTTCGGTATTTTTTTCCGAATTTCTTTTTTTAAATCATTTTTCTTTTTTTCTGTAACAGCCTTTTTTATTATCATTCATTGGATCTTATATGTAAATTCCAGACATTTTCATTCTCTAGTTTCTTTGTAAACAGCATTTCACTTTTCAAACATTCAAGCGTACTGTTTTTTTTTTTCACTCCATTTGTCTGTGTTGTCGGCTTTTTCCGGTGGCTGCTCTGCGCTGTGATTGGCAGCTGCTTGGGTTTCTCCGGCGTGTTCGTTGGGGTTAATCCTGATGTTTTTGCAGGTTTCGGTGTGTGTTTTTCCCAGGTTTTACGGTGAGTGTTCGGCGGGTTGCGACGGCTTTTCCCCTGCTCTACGATGGCCCTGTGGTTCTTCTGAATACACCACAGGGTCATCGAAATGGGATCGCCAAATCTCACCGAATTGAAGAGAACGAAAAGTCACCGAACGTGCAGTGACTTTTCGATTCTCTTTGAATAACCCTGTAGTATGTGAGAGCTTTGGATAAAAAACTTAAAGTAACCTGTTAACCATTATTAAATATTTTCTATACTATCTGGCTACAAGACTTTACCAGGACACTCCAAGCACCATAACAAGTAGAGTTTATTTCAGCAACTATGGCTCTCAGAATCCCATTTCTAGTAATCTGACAATGACTAGTGTTCACCCCGTTCACCACTTGAGATGCCACTCCAAGCACCTAAGCATTACAGATTATTGTGTTGCGTATGGTATGCTGAGTCTTTGGGAGTTTATTGTACAATTCAAATCACATCAGCTTTAAGAGATTTTGTTAATCAAAAGGCATCCACTGCTACTCATGTCAAGCTGCAATCCAAACACCCTAACCGCTATAGCTTATTGTAGTAGTTACGTTTCTTGAAGTCTGTACCAATATTCCCAATAGTTATGTCAAACTAGTGTAGCGCTGCTTTAAAACTGTATTCTGGTGCATTGAATTATTATGGCCACTAGGGGGAACCAGTGTATAACAGATGGAAAGGGTCATGCTGGAATAAAGAGACATTGTGGACTTTGCTGGACAAAAATGAGCTCCATGTCCCAGAGACCTTTGCAAGGGAAACAGGAAGGGTGTGTGCTGGCCAGGAAAGACATCAGCAGCCTTGTGCAAGGCATGGGCAGAGTGAGCGGAGCAGTGAAAGGTGGAGGACGCACGTTGGAGCTGTCAGGGATCGCAACCAGGCTGGAGTACAGACGCTGTCTTACTGGTGCTGGAGATTGGGACAGTAATCGTGTTGGGAACTACCTGAGAGGTCTGAAGGAAAAGCTGGCTCTGGCAGGACCCCGCGTTAGGAGGCCGCGCCGATCGATTGGGAGTGCAGGCGGCGGATCGTCTGTTCCAGCTGCGGAGATTTGGCAAGCAGGGAGCAGATTCAGTGGCACGGAGTCCCAGTACACAGCGGAAAAGATCTTTTTGGTCGAGGCATCGAGTGCTGGACAGTTTCGTGCATCGGATGGGTGAGAGGCCTCCAGGCCACAGTTCCAAAACAGAAACGCACGCTGCAATATTGTTTAAATTCACAGGGGCCCCAACGGTGACTAGTCAAAGATTGCTCTTTTCGTTCACTGGCCAGTTGAACAGAGTACCCAGGTACCCTAGACAACACACATATATATTTTTGAGCTATTTTTCATGGGACTTACACTCCAGAACTGAAGGGGTTAACCGTTTTTCTTTTATCGCCGCGTGTTTTCCCTGCGTTACAAATTCTCGTTACTCAAATACCATATACGCGTATTATATGCTGCTTTATTGGGATCAGTAAAGAATATAATATAGAAAAATCCACAAAAGTGCTGGTGTATAGTTATTTCCTAGTGCGGTGAGACTTTCCAGAGGTTTATTCAGCGGCTCCTCCGGGGGTGAGTGCTACACTAGTTTCTGGTGATTTGGTCAAGATCAAAGATTCCTCAGACACCCAAGGTCACCAGTGAATGGATTGTCACATATTGGACCCTATTCCATGGTTGCTGTTAAAATAAGTACTGGAGAAATTATACCTAATGCCTCCTGTAATTATCTTAATGGTGGGAATCGGCAAGCTGGGCTTGTGGCTTGAGTATATTGCTTCCCTTCTGTAAATTAATGTCTCTACTAATTTTTATAACACACTCTCAAAACTACATTAAAAAATTCCATATTCACCTCTTATTCTATGGTAGAGAGGGCGGCAAGATCCACTGATTCCTCTCGCCATGAGCACATTGAGACTGGGACTCACGTACAGCTTGCGCCTGGATGCACTGGGCTTCATGAAGTCCTATGGACTCCAGGAGTTGATAAGGGCAGCAGCAGCACTGCTGCCTGTATCAAGCTACCCTACACTTTCTTCTGCGGCCCGGTGCTAATAAAGTGCTTATCCAGGAATAGCTGTACTAAAATACTAACTGTAAATATAATTTGCAGGTTTACATGTTTTACTTACCATCTCTGTTTTTGCAGCAATGATGGAATAGGGCCCTTTGTTTCTTCCAGCCATTTTTTCCCCTGTTAATCAGTTCTGCAGTACTCTTTTATTGTGTCATTGATCTATCCTTCTCTAGGCTGGAGGTCGTTTGGATTGTAATAATTTACTTTGCTTCCAACAACTATCACCTTAGGTGTGACCTCATCCAGCAGTAGTAACTTTTTTCAAAGCATAAACACAAAATGTCAAACTTGCTGGTGTTAAAAGTACTATATTACTTTATTATTAAGCAATTACATTTGAAATAAATATGTTCCAAATTAATGACTTAATCATTTTAAGCATACATTATTTTTTAGTCAAATTACCAAATGAGTGTAATAAATCTCATATTGGGATATTACCAAATGCTATATATAATGCTTCCTACTATTTTAAACCTTTGCATTCTGCTCAGTTTATGGTTAATATTTTCCAGCATCCAAACGTGTCATGGATTGCCCTTTCTAAAATAGTAAGCAATGAGAAAAGCAATTATAGATGAGCATGAACTACTAATTGCTATTTGTAAAAATATTTTCCATAAATCATAGGGAAACAAGAATGGTAATTATGAATGACTACATTGCATGAAACAAGGAATGAAAATGGTAAGCAATGGAAAGTAAACATTGATTCAGCTAGTTTATGGATGTATAATCATTAGAATATTTTTAGAGTGCCAGGACTGTATACGAAGGTCAAATGAACATTTGAACGACATATTACTTGAAAGTCAGATGACACATTTTAGAGTGGAAGAGGGATGTCCTTGACAAGTGTGAATTGAGTAGAGTTGCGACTTGTTGCATCACAAGTGAGGTAGTTGAGAGTTATATAATCTAATTAAGTGAATTCCATAGAAAATGGGCAGCTCAAGAAAAGTCTTAATGTCACATTTCCGGTCGCCGGCGCCGCAGGAGGAACAAACCCGGCACTGGTTCATTCTTCAATCCCTAAATCCACCCCTCCATAGCTTTCAGTTTCATCTCCAGCCTGCAAGAGGTGCAGGTGCACCTCATCATCCAGCCTGCATCTCTCCATAAAACAGCAAAGGTCCCACAATGCTTTGCTTTTGCATTGCTTACAGTCTGTCCCTAAAGACTGCAATAGCCTTCTGTGCTTTCCTATCTGTTCCTGAACCCCTATATTGATCATCTGTTGCCGAACCCTCTGCTTTGTATTATAGACTATCCTTTTGCTAAACTCTCTCTATATATATATATATATATATATCTGAACCATCTGTTGCCGAACCTTCTGCTTATATACTGACTACGCCTTTGCCTGCTCCTGCTGTATCCTGCTTTGAAAACCCTCCTTCATTTATTTAAAATACTTTTTTTTCTTTTTTCCTCTGTTCATCTATGATTAGTGCTTCTGTTTAATCTTATTTCTATATCTTGTGTTTTGTTTTCTTCTATTCTGATTCCCTGGTCCTTTCTCCTTGTTTTTCCTGTTTTCAGTTCCTTCATTTATAGTATTTTTATGGTGTTGCATAAATATCCTTTTGTTTATATCATATTTGCATATACTTATTATTTCATTGCATAGTGGGCTCAACCCGCAACCCTGCCATCTGAATTGTGACACTTAAAGTCTGGTTGGAAAGGACATGATGACTGATTAGGATATGACTAAGTCATTAGAAGAAAGAAATGGTTGGGACAGGGAGTATGCTTAAATTAGAGAGAAAAAGTAGACTCATGGTTACAGAGCAATTTGAAGGTTAGTGTCAGGATTTTGAATCTCATTCTGCTGGGTATGGGAAGCCAGTGACAGGATTGGCTGAGGCAGAGCGTGTGCTAATGTAGATTAGTTGGCGCAAGAAGTAATGGGGAGAATGTGAATAGAGAAAGCCCTGTTCATAGGTTGGTAACATAATCAAGTCCGGAGATAATGGAATGAACTTTATGGCAACTGTATGGATGTGGATGAAACACAGACTAGGTTCATGGTTGACTCCAAATCAACCGAACAGGGGAGTATAATGCCATCAACAGTAATGGAGATGTTATGGGTTGTGGTTTCCTTAGGATGACTTAATAATACTCTCTCTTAAACATATTTATGTTAATTTATGAAGAAGTATGCAAAAGGCAGAAGCTGATACATTGGAGAATAAAGTTAAAGAGATAAGGAGTGGATATGTACATACAGTGGCAAGAAAAAGTATGTGAACCCTTTGGGATTACGTGGATTTTTGCATGAATTGGTCATAAAATGTGCTCTGATCTTCATCTAAGTCACAACAATTTGAAAAACACAGTCTGCTTAAAATAATACAACACAAACATTATATGTTTTCTTGTGTTTATTGAACATAACATTTAAACATTCACAGTGCAGGGTGGAAAAAGTATGTGAACACCTAGCCTAATGACTTCTCCAAGAGCTAATTGGAGCCAGGAGTGAGCCAACCTTGAGTCCAATCAGTGTGATATTATTGGATGTGTTGCTGAAAGCTGTCCTGCCCTTTAAAAACACACACCAGTTTTGGGTTTACTGGTTTCAAGAAGCACTGCCTGATGTGAACCATGCCTCGCAGAAAAGAGCTCTCAGAAGACCTACGATCAAGAATTGTTGACTTGCATGAAGCTGGAAAGGGTTACAAATGTATCTCCAAAAGCCTTGATGTTCAGGTGTCCACGGTAAGACAGACTGTCTGCAAATGGAAAACGTTCAGCACTGTTGTTACTCTCCCTAGGTGTGGTCGTCCTGTAAAGATGACTGCAAGAGCACAACGCAGAATGCTTAATGAGGTAAAGAAGAATCCTAGAGTGTCAGCTAAAGACTTACAGAAATCTCTGGCACATGCTAACATTTTTGTTGACACATCTACAATAAGGAAACCATTAAACAAGAATGGAGTACATGGGAGGACACCACGGAGGAAGCCATTGCTGTCCAAAAAAGAATATTGCAGCACGTTTGAAGTTTGCAAAAGAGCACCTGGATGTTCCACAGTACTACTGGCAAAATATTCTGTGGACAGATGAAACCAAAATTGAGTTGTTTGGAAAAAACACACAACTCTATGTGTGGAGAAAAAACGGCACAGCACACCAACATCAAAACCTCATCCCCACTGTAAAACATGGCAGAGGGAGCATCATGGTTTGGGGCTGCTTTGCTGCCTCAGGGCCTGGACGGATTGTTGTCATTGATGGAAAAATGAATTCCAGAGTTTATCAAGACATTTTGCAGGAATACGTAAGACCATCTGTCCGCCAACTGAAGCTCCGCAGAGGATGGGTGATGCAACAGGACAATGACCCAAAGCATACAAGTAATTCAACAAAAGAATGGCTACAACAAAACAAAATACGCCTTCTGGAGTGGCCCAGTCAGAGTCCTGACCTCAACCCGATTGAAATGCTGTGGCATGACCTTAAGAGAGCGATTCACACCAGACATCCCAAGAATATTGCTACACTGAAACAGTTTTGTGAAGAGGAGTGGTCCAAAATTACTCCAGATCGTTGTGCAGGTCTGATCTGCAACTACAGGAAACGTTTGGTTGAGGTTATTGCTGCCAAAGGAGGGTCAACCAGTTATTAAGTCCAAAGGTTCACATACTTTTTCCACCCTGCACTGTGAATGTTTACATGTTCTGTTCAATAAAAACATGAAAACATATAATGTTTGTGTTGTATTATTTTAAGCAGACTGTGTTTTTCAAATAGTTGTGACTTAGATGAAGATAAGAGCACATTTTATGACCAATTCATGCAAAACTCCACGTAATGCCAAATGGTTCACATACTTTTTCTTCCCACTGTATAGGTATCATCTGCATAGAGTTAAAATTGAAAGTCAAATGAGCTGAGTAGTTTGCTAAGGGAGGTGTTATAGGTAAATAGAGAAGAGAAGGTTTGGGGACATTTAAACTTGGAATATTCCAACTGTGAAAGACATTGGGGAAAAAGTGGCTATAGCAAATGAGACAGAAGGGTCAGTTGGAGCTAGGAGCTGAGAAGAAGGCAGGGGGGAGAGATACAGCTTCTAAATGTTATGGTTGTAGAAAAATGGCATGGACCACAGTCACAAAGTGCGTTCAGACGAGATTCAACAGAAGTACCGAGAATGAAATATTCATTTTATTTAGTTGAGATTGGATCATTGATTACTTTAGTGGGAGTTTCAGTGGAAAGACTGGGACAGAAACAAAATTGTACAGGGTGAAGGTGTAGTAAGGAGAAAGTTATTAGGAAAGTTGCATACCAGCCTCTCAAGGAATGTTAACCCCTTAATGCCACCTGTCAGAGTGGCAAGTTGTAGAACAAAAAGGTTTATTGGTTTAATTAAGTTGCAACAAAACACATATAACAAATCTCTGCAACAGACGGTGGGTACACTTTAACCCTGTGAATGAACTGCTTGTGTGTAATGTAATGATGACAGCACACATCACAAACTCATGCTGTGTTCTTACCTTTGTTACTATTTTTTGTACCTGTTTTGAAATCTAAAGAGGAGCCTTTACAGGATGCAACACATTTTACAATATTACTGGGATGTATTCACCCTATTCTTGTTACATGACATGTTATCTAATTTCACACATCAGTACATTAATACATTCAAAACTCATGTTGCACAAATGTATTCCCATGAGTCTTCTGTTAAAAGATATGTTTTTGAAATTGCTTAGAATACATTTTTTTCCAATGTCAGTGTTTTGAAGATTTTAGTGATGAAATGTCATGCTGAATAAACTTGCAATCATATAAATATATTGATGCTTTTAGAAGATCTTTTATTTCATAACAATCACAATCAAAAATACGATTAGTTTTATGCTTTGAACATAATCCACAGTGCTGTATATTGGATTTCACAAACACAAGCATGAGTTAATGAAATACGTTGGACACAGAGAACTATAGGAAAAAAGGACCCATCCTTAGAACCGAAAGGGAGTCAAATGAAAATTAAATATTCTGAATATAAGAATTTACTGGATGCATGCAAGTGAAAATATAAGGCTCTCTGAAGTTGTGTTCTATGGACTTTATGGAGGACTTGAGTAACGTGGAGTGTTTATTGTAGCAATTGAGTGTTCCAAAAGTAGGAGTCAATTTGGGAGACGTTCAGCAGGTGAGAGTGAGGAATACAAGTACAAGATGATAATTTCAGATCTTTGGAAGGGCAATGTGATGGAATGGAATATACCTGCTAAGAACAGAAGAGATGCAGGAGGGGCACAGTTTCAGAGATGTTTGTACGAGAGGACCAGTGTTTCGAATTTAATTCTAAAAGAAACAGGGAGTCAGTGTAGAGATTGACAAAGGGGTGAGGTGTGAGAGGTTGAAGAGTCTGGCGTTCATTACAGACTGTAGAGCAGCAATTGTTTAAGGCCAGTGGAAATTGGTTTATAGTACATGCGGTGAAACAACGAGAACAAGCATTTTAACAGAGTTTAGATTTTTGAAAGCAACACAATGTTGTTACTGACTTTATGTGAACAGTAATGGAGAGTTCATAATCAAAGGACAACAAGACAGCGAGTCTGTGACGTAGAGTTAATGGTGGCAGAGACAGAGATAGGAGGGATAGTTGTCAAAATAACAGTACGAAGACTTACAGGGTTATTCAATGAGCACCGAAATGTCACCAACATTTGTCCTTCCAGCCGTGGCAGCCAGCACCGGCGTCGGCATTGGGGCTCCATGATCATCGGTCCTATGTTGATTATGTGGAGGAAGCTTGGTCTTACTTTGTGATTGACGACAAAGTTTCCCGCCTTATCCCCTTAACACATTATCCCCTGTTCCTGCCCGGATTGGCCTTTACAATTTTGAACGAGATACTACAGGCACCATATATTCTGTTAGAGGCGGCGGTGGAAGGAGACAGCTTGCTACCTTTAGAGATGTTGGCGGCCCCCTCCGTTATGGGTAGGCCAATGGTAAGGTTCCAGTATGCTCAGCTACAACATTTTTTACGCTCCACTTCATGGCTGGGGCAAACCTTACGCCTCTCATCCAATTTGAGACCTTTTGTACTGATAATTCCCCATATGGCCATGTCGTCTCAAATTTATTCACATACCTTTTACAAGGGGCTTACCGTGATGACTTCCCACTGCTTGCTAAATGGGAGAGGGACCTGGGGTTGGAAATCCCTGTGGCGGATTGGGTTCGGGCTTTTGCACTTACCTATTTTGCCTCCAAGAGCCAAGCGATTCGTGAAACTGATTGCAAATTGTTTATGAGATGGTATCTACCCCTGTCAACGTTACATAAACTTAACGAAGCCCTACCTGACACCTGCTGGAAATGCTTGGCGACCAGAGCAGACTACATTCATATACAGTGGTCCTGTCCAAAACTTAACCACTTTTGGACGAGTATTGCCCGACACCTGTCCATACATTTGAACTGGACTTTTCCCCTGCAGTTTACTTACTGACTTTACTACGCTACTCCTTGAATGCATATTGGAATTCTATCCTCTCAGTTTTATAGTCTGCGGCAAGGGCCTTGATTCTGGTACACTGGAGGAGGGAATGCCCGCCTTCGATTTGGGACTGGGTGGTGCGGGTGGAGGGGGTTCGGGTAACGGAGGAGGCCCATTGTACTGCTTTGGGCAAATATGATCAATATTATGTGATATGGAGACCGTGGTCAACGCATTTGTCCTCCATTAATATCCCATTAATAGAGGCTGAGGTTACGAGGAGCACCTCTGACCCTAGCGCTGATTGCACTTGACCTGGTGGGAACGCTTTGGTACTCCTCTGTCCCTACTGTCATTGACGAGCTGTACTATATTCGAGTCTTGATTGACCTGCTTTGAATTTATTATTCACTGTATTTTGGTTTATGTTTGTTGTTCTTTTGATTTTCTTATACAGTTCTTTGTGTACGTATTAATTTTTTTTAGAAAAATGCCATCTTTATTGGTCATACAAGATATAACACTACAATTGTATGCTTCTGTCGTTACTTCGTGTATGCGATGTACTTGACTTGGCTGATTTTCTATGCCAATAAAACATATTTTACACAATAAACAGAAATACACATTTTCCTGTTGTGAACCAGGAAGACAAGGAGCATGGAGTTGTACCCCATGGGAATTACTGAAAGCCACTGAACAGGTCTAATTCCTTGGGAGCAAAAAATAAAAGAAATTCTATACATTATTTTCCAGATTGAATTTTTAGGGCTTTTTAGCCACTAGAATGCCCCTTTGAGCATTCATGCAAAAAGCTTTTCAACATGATTTTACTATCATTTTCCTTTATCCTTCATTACACATTTTGGATGAAAAGACACCTATTTAACTTTTCTAGCCATTACATATATCTGTCCTGTTTTGTTTGAGTTGGGGTACTCTATTCAAGTGAATTTGCAATCACATTCATGCTTTGTACATTCACTTTTACAGTTTCTAATACGCAAAAATGGAAGAAAATTACTGGTACATTTTGTTTCCATAAATTTCTTGAAGAAAACTGATGACTTCAACCTCAAATTTGGTGATGCTGAGATCCCCCTTTGAAAGTATCATTATCAGGGTTATTCAAAGAGAATCGAAAAATCACCGCACGTTCTGTGACTTTTCTTTCTCTTCAATTCGGTATGATTTGGCGATCCCATTTCGGCGACCCTGCAGTGTATTCCGCAAGCACCACAGGGCCGTCGTAGTGCAGGGAAAAGACGCCGAAAACTCACCGCAAAACCCAGGCGAATGCACACCGAAACCCGCAAAAACATCTTGATTAACCCCGCCTAAGACGCCGGAGAAACCTGAGCAGGAGCCGATCACAGCACCGAGCAGCCGCCGGAAAAAGCCGACACCGCAGACGAATGGAGTGAGAAAAAAAAAAGATACAGTACGTTTGAATGTTTGAAAAGTGAAACGCTGTTTGCAAAGAAACTACTGAACGAACATGTCTGAAATTTACATATACGATCCAAAGAATGATAATAAAAAGGGCTGTTACAGAAAAAAGAAAAAATCTTAATAAAAAAAAAGTAAAAATTGGTTTGCAAAAACATCCCAAAAAATGCTTAACCCTTTCGCTGCTGAGGCTTTTCCCGCCCCTGTGCTGAGGTCATTTTTACCTGTTTTGCGCATCATGTTTAAACGTGTTTTGAAGGCTTATTTTAGTATATGACCCAGACATATTATATATCGTTCTTTCCGTCAGACTCGGTAGATTCATAATATGTCATTATTATATGTATACGTTATGTCATGTCTGTATATTATAACAAAAAATGCAATAAAATATGTATTTTCAATAATTTACAATGTGTAAAGTGTTTTTTTTCACATTTTAACATGCGAGCAATTGCGGTTATATTTTGTATGGGGTGCGCTTGTTAAAAAAATTAGAGATGGGGTCTCGTTACATTTTTTTTTGGGGAAAATTACACTATTTTTAACAAACACACCGCATACAAAAATCGTTAGTGCAGCATCATTGTTCACATTATAATTGAAATGGGAACAATATTGCTGCATTAACAAACCAAAAAAAATAAAAAAAAAGTGTTTATTTTTTTTATATAATTTTATTTTTAAATGTTTTTTTATTTTTATTTTTCATTTTTTTTTTTTTTACAACTTTTTTCACTGTAGTGTTTGGTATCGTTGGAACGGCCATGCTCTGGCCGATCCAACCATACCAAAATTTAACCCCTAACTGCCACGGATCGGGAGATAGGGAGTTCATTGGAACTCCCTATCTCCACCGTTGGTGGCAGTTAAGGGTTAACTCTAGGACTGGCGTCATCGTGCTACGCACGATGACGCCAGTCCTCAGGGGGAGTTCCCGGAGGCTTGGCCGACATCCAAGATGTCGGCCAGCTCCAGGAAAGGATCGCGAACCGGCGCTTTTCAGCGCCGATTCGCGATCCAGCTCCCCAGGGGTTAATGCCAGGCATCATTTGGAAGGGCAGGCTGTGCCCTTCCAAATGATGCCTGGGTTAACCCCCGCAGAGTCGCCGATCGGGAGGGAGAGAGGTCCGAAGGACCTCCCCCCCTCCCTTTCAGGCGCCTCCTCCGCACATGCGGGGGGGCGCCTGAATTTGGTGTCATCGCGCAGCCGCGATGACACCAAATTCCGGCGGCTGCTGTTCCGGATGCCGGGCTGACATCCAGGATGTCAGTCCGCACCGGAGGGGCCAGCGATCGGCCGGAACCCGGCCGAACGCTGACCCCAATGGGAGGACGCGCTCAGCGCGTCCTCCGCATACCAGCGGGAATGCTGAGGACGCGCTCAGCGCGTCCTCAGCATCCAAGTGGTTAAAAGATCCTAAAAAATCTATAAATAAAGAGACTTTTTACTGCAGAATATTATGATAAACGGTTTATTAGATATTGAATTAAAATGGGAATATTTTTAACATTGAAACCTATGGGATTCGCCTGAATAAACCTGTCGAATGAAGCAATCGAATGGCAGGGCATTTTGGCAACTTTTCACTGCTGGTTTTTGTTCTCTGAGTAGACGAAGCTATGGGGATTTCACTGCCCTCAAACAGGCACTGTATGTGCAGGCAATTCGCCAACATTTGGCAAATTGCCTGCTCTCTGGATAGCCGAATGGGCAAGAAAGGTAACCGAACGCTGATTTTCAGCGTTCGGTTACCTTTCGGCAGCCATTCGAATCTCTTTGAATAACCCTGTATGTTTTAAACTGGTTGCTTTTCATTGAGAGGAATAAAAGTTCACGTATGTGCTGATTAGTTAAATATTTAAGTTTTTTTATGTGAATCATTATCTGTAGATAATTATAAAATATTGAAAAATACTGAAAAGATACAAAAATAAAATCTTGTAAATGTATGATACTTATGTATATTTCCAAAAATAAAGGCATTGTATATCATAATTTTGGACAGATGTACACATTACAGTATTCCAAGATGGAGGAGAACTATTAATTTAATATTTAGTTCCAGGACAGTGAAGTCTCTACATATTCCAAATGAATGAGATGTTTAGTTGAGTTTGAGTAGAATAAACAGATTTTTATTTTTAGATGCCAATTTATACAGATGTTTAAATGCACGTAACAATCACTCAGCACTTTTCGCAATGTAAATCCTCTGTTAACATACATATCAAATATTTCCTTTAAAGTCATAAATTATATAGAAGACTCTAACATAAATGAATTTAGATTGGTAGCCTGTATTATGCCCAATTATATATCTGCATAGATAGTAGATTCAAGCAATTGAACCAAATCAGTTCTGACTTGAAGTCTGAATCATGGCACATGTTATTTATGTTTGTAAGGAGATAAATGAATATTTGCCGAATTGGCTCATCTCACACTGAAGTGAAAGTGACATTTCCGACAATGTGAATGACTTGAAACATACTGATATATTTTCTTCATTTTACTTCTCGAAATGCTGCGTATGTCTGCTTTTGATGACATTTTTAATATAAATGTAGATGAGAGGTCAAAAGCAAACTATATTAAGGACTAAGGTAGTAAATAACTAATTCACTATTAGTAATCTAGAAAGTGATTTTTTTTCTTAGGTTTTTTTAAAAAAATATCCAGATCCCTTTATCAACTATATTGATCTACAAATACGTTTGAAAATGACTCTTAAAATATATTTCTTAAAAGAAACCTCAGACAGTAATTCTAATTTGTAGTATATGTGTTGAAGACGTTTAAAAAGGAGGGTTTAAATATAAGCAATTCCACAATAAATCCCAGCAAAGGGGCACATATGGAGACATTCAATACTTTGGTCAACCATGCATTACCAAGAAAACTCTCAAATGTACAACTATAATTTTTTAATCTGATTATAGCCAGATATGTAACGGAAAGCAAAGGGAAAGTCGAGACACTGTCATAAAGGAAGCAGTAAAGGGAGCAATATATCTTATTATGGAAAAGACTTTTTTTAGAACAGGGATGCCCAATCTTTTTTTTTAATGCAAGTGTGCAGTAGATGCTTTACTGTATATATTTAATGTTACATATTTTTGTATAGTAATCTAAGCACTACAACTATAGCAAATAAACTGGATAAACCTAATGAAGGTACAGTATTGTTTCTGAGTCATTTTAACCCCTTCGCTGCAGATGACATGTGGGGAACGTCCTCATTGACTCCCGCTAAATGCGGAAGACATTCCCCACACGTCATCCGCAAGTGGAAGCCCCAGCTGAGATACTTACCTTTCTGTCCGGGGGTCCCGCGGCGTTCTGACTTCAGCGTCCTCAGATGCTGAAGTTAAGTCCCTCCTGATGTCAGTGATGCATGGCGCGATAACGGCATTTCCAGACGACCCCCTGGCAATGCCGGGAGATCGCCTGAAAGGGAGGGGTGGGATCCTTTTGGATCCCTCTCCCTCCCGATCGGGAGGGTTTAGAGAAAAAAAGGCACCACTTTGAAGGGCAGTGTCTGCCCTTTAAAGCGGTGCCTTTTTTAACCCCTTACGTGCCAGATCGTGATGCAGCACCAATCGGCGCAGCATCGCGATTTAGCTCCGGTGGGGCCTGCCATTTCGGATGGCGGCTCCACCTCCGGGTTCCCCCTTGTCTCCTGACGTGTCGCGCATAGCGCGATGAGATTAGATTGCCAGGGAACCCTTAACTGCCTGGGGATTTCCCAAGGAAATCCCCTGGTGGAGATAAGGGGTTCCTTTGAACCCTAATATCTCCAGAACCGTGGCAGCTAGGGGGTCATGATGGAGGGTGTCATTCGAAAGGCCTGAGCATGGCATTTCGAATGATACCAAACATGACCATGTTCAAAGTAAAAATAAAATTAAAACAAATAAAATAAATAGAATTTTTTTTAAAAAAACATTTTTTAGCGGGAACGTCCTCATTGACTCCCGCTAAATGCGGAAGACATTCCCCACACGTCATCCGCAAGTGGAAGCCCCAGCTGAGATACTTACCTTTCTGTCCGGGGGTCCCGCGGCGTTCTGACTTCAGCGTCCTCAGATGCTGAAGTTAAGTCCCTCCTGATGTCAGTGATGCATGGCGCGATAACGGCATTTCCAGACGACCAGAAAAAACATTTTTTTGTGTGTTGTTTTTATTAATGCAGCGATATTATTCACATTTCAATTATAATGTGAACAATGATGCTGCACTAATGATTTTTTTCTATGGGGTGCGTTTGCTAAAAATTACGTAATTCCCCACAAAAAATGTAACAAGTCCCCATTTCAAATTTTTGTACAAGCACACCCCATATAAAATATAACCACAAACGCTCATGTGATAAAATGTGAAAAAAAAACTCTTTACACGCTGTAGATGATTAAAAATTCTCATTTTTTGTAATAATATTCAGGCAGGACATGTATACATATAAAATTGATATATTATGAATCTGCCGAGTCTGCCGGAAAGAACGATATATAATATGTCTGGGTCATATAATAAAATGTGGCTTCAAATCGCGTTTAAACATGATGAGCGAAAGCGGTAAAAATTAGCTGAGCACACAGCTGTGAAATACCTAAAATATGTTTTCATTTCACTAAATTCCAAATAAAACCCACCAAAATCTTCAGCTCCAGGCCCATAGAGATCTTAATCTGGCCCTGGGCATGGCAGCCAGATAATCGTGATTAAGTCTGTGGGAAAGGGTCTTGGCAGGCGGCTGGCAGATAAATGTATTTAAGTCTGTAGCAGAGGTTTGTCACACAGCGAATCCAGAACAGCAAAGCAAGGAAGCACAGGAAAACAGGACAGGTAACGAGGAAGGTACTGGTGGGTTTTCAGGCATGATACGCAATGGGTAGGCAGGGTACTCAGTGGGCTTCCAGGCAGGGTACTCGGTAACCCAATTTATAATCTTCCAAATAGAAAAATGGCAAAATGCCACCAATAGAGGTGCCAAGTTTGGCTACGGAGCCAAATTAAAACAAGGCTATTATTTGTACAGCTCCAAATATAATTGGATCTATTCAGATTTAATCAGAATAGTAAAAAAAATAATAAAAAAATATCCCTAAGCCTAACCCTAGCCCGAATTATAAAACATGCAGAAACTGTAATGCCATTACATTAGCGATGAAAATTCAGATCAAATATCAACTTTCACGGCTCTACTATTTAATAGAAATATCAGTTTTAGCCAATCAATCTGAATTTATTGATATGCCAATTCCCGAAAAAAATCCGAATGCTGAAAGATGTTGAAAAATAGATTTTCAGGCAAAAAAATAAATAAAAATAAGACTAATATAAGAATAAAATTTTTACAGGCCAGCATCTTTTCCGAATATTGGCTCTGGCTAATTTTTTTCAACTGATTCAGCCCAATCTTTCGAAAAATCAGCCAATGGAATAGAATCAAGCCCTATAATCAGAAAAAAATCAGATTGGTTCATATTATTTTTCATTCTGAAATAAATTATGTTTGGACATCGGCAATTTGGATTTCAAATGGATCAGAATAGCCAGATTGGCGATTTATCGCTTGACTTCAGAATGTACCCGAACCAAATTGCACATGATTTCTTTTGTGTTTACAAATCAATATTACAACTATTATTGTTAAATATGTTATTTATGATATAATCAGTGCGTTTGATCATTCTGCTGTATTTGCTTGATTCAGCATTTACTGTACATTTACTAATCAACATATTTTCAATTATTGTATTTGTTTTAAATAACTGCAAAAGGCGTATTTCATTTGTGTTCTACGTACCTTGATTTAAGGTTGCGCTCATAATAGAATTTGAACATCTTAAATGTTTCATCTATTCTAAACTATTAGGAACATGTAACATTCTATTTTATTAAGTTGAAATGTATCTTTCTATTAACTATAAGGGTTAACTAGAAAACCATTGTTCATAGTTCAGTTCACCGTGTTCAATAACATCTTAGACCATAATTTGTGCCCTTTAACTGGATATACTGTCTGGTGCCCTTAAGGAATAATTAGATATGAGGAAGCAGTTTTCTCGTACATGTACTTGCTGGCTTCTCATATTGAGTCAACGAACCTAATTTTTGTTACACGGCCTGCAGATTTGATCAGATTAAATCATAGCAGCACTCATCAGAATGTTCATATAATTTTATCTTCTTTAAACCTAATTGGTGGAAGAGATAAATTGGTTTCTTTTAGCAGAGGAACATTTGGATTTGTCATTTATGCATTTTAGTAACTGCTCCTATAATTGCTTATCAACTTTTCAGTAATAATATTTCCTTACCCAACCCAAGTCTCAAAATATGAAAAATGTTTGCACACATGTATCACACTTGTTGAAAATTTAATCCACATTCACATGTTCCACTTGGATACTTTGGTATATCTGGCTTTTGTCACAATCTTAATTTCATTTACATTAAAGGATATTTTAGGATTAAAATGGGAGGGGACAGAGTGCTTAAACATTACACAATCCTGAACCCCTCCACAACCCCTCTTTCTTCTTTTACCTCCAGAGTATTATTGAAATTTACCTTAATTGCAGCACTCGGCTCCCTCGGTGCTGCACAGGATGGGACATACTACAGCTTCCTCACAAGTGCAGATGTCATTTGACTGGTGAGTGCAGTGAAATCCACTGGCAGGAGAAGAATCCCGAATAAGTCCCACTTACTAAATTTGAACAGTAATGAGGAGATCAGCTAGCTAATCTCAGCTTCTGGGCAGAGCATATCCCTGCACATCAATTGTAAAGAAAACTGCTTAGGCTGGGGTCAGACGAGCGCAGTTATCACATCCGTGTTGCCGCACATTTGTACGTCCGTGGCAGCATAGCATTCTGACCAATGGAGCCCCACACACAAAGTACGTCTGCACATAAGTGCGGACGCATGACGGACACAGCAAACGGATGCAGGTTAGGCAAGAACGTAATACTGCTAGAACGGATGTGCAGAGTGCGCCACGTCTGCAATGTCCGCATAGCTTTGTGTGTGAGTGATGGAACGTAGTCAGGCGGACTGCATTTATACGTCCAGCATTTTTGACGGACAAAATGGTTTTTCATTTCCCATCTACATTAGTCAAAAATAACGTCAGTCATAAAAACGGACTGTGTGGCCACTACCTTGTCGTCCGTCAGAAAGTACGTCCGTACTGCACGGACACACAGTCCGTACAAAATGCACTCGTCTGACCCAAGCCTTAATCCCTCTATTGCTGGAAATAATTTAGAAGTGCAGGGACCCTCTGTCACCCACATATCACCACTTTTCTAAGACCAAGAAATCCAAGTATGATTGGAAAGATTATTGTCATGACAAGGTTGAATATAATTTTTTTTATTAAATAATCAATAATAATAATTAGAAAAAAAATAACCCATTGGCTACTCAGGACACTCTGAGCGCATTGTCTGGTTACGCCCTGTAGTGCAGATGACACGCCCAGTAGGTCGTATTTTCTTAACAGAGATGAGCCACTATGCAGACATGCCTGATGTAAAAAAAATGCAGTTAAATATCTTTTTATATTGGGATTGTGCATGGTGCACATTGGGGCTCCCAACTATATCTAGGGATACTGTAGTCCAATCACGTAGTATATTAATTTCTTCAAGACACCTAGTCCTATGTAACATGTTATTCTGTGGAAAACCCTAAAATATGTATTGATAAGTAAATATATTTGAGTCTAAAGAAGACCCACAGCTGTATAAGTTACCATTATAATTTAGAGATAAAAAATAAATTAATTTTGAGTACTTTTTAATAAATAAAAAGGCAGTTCCATGTACAGTGCTTTATACATAGTCATATTATTTAGGAACTGCAATGTACCAAACTACAAGAGAAAAACCTAGATTTATTTAAATTTTGGTTAAAATTGAATTGTGTATTTCTGTAGATAAATACTTTACCATGTTTTCCATTTCTGATTTTTTTTAAAGAGCACCTCATAAAATATATGACAACAAGGTTTTGGACAATAAAATGCAGATAATTTTACACGCTGCTAATGATTGAAATCCAAATAGAAACTTCACTTTTTGGAATTTTCTTTTTAGCATTCTGATGTCACATGACATATACACATAGAAATGATATACTGTATTTTGTAATCTGCTGAGAAAAAACATATATAAGTTTTCTGGGTGCATCAATAAAACATGACTTTAAATAGTATTTAAAGGGATGAGCTAAATGGTCAAAAGGAGCTCAGCATATGAAGGTGAAGGGGCTCAGCAGCAAAAGGGTTAACAAAACTAATTTAGGTGATCCCCTGACATGTAAGATCCATAAGTGCTCAGGATCCTTTGGAAAGTATTCTTTATCCTAACACTAATGATGATAACCTAATGCTTAACGTTAATCCTTACTGTTCCCCCAACCCTAACAGTAATCAATACTGCATTGCATTGACAGCTGTCAAAAGGGTCCTTGATCATCCCTAAGGAAGTCACACACTATTTCTCTACAAGAATTGATTGGGTTGGATAATTTGGAATATTAGCCATTTTGCTTTTGTTTTTCTTCCCCTTAAATTCTTTCTGTATAACATTGGTAATTGCTATTGCTGTCTCTGGTTCCTGTTGTTGATTTTGTGACATAGGTTACAAAGCTGGATTTCCAGATAAGCTGGTTGTGTAACTACTTTTTGTAAGTGCAATTTTTGTCTCTTGTGCAGAAGTATATTTCTACCCTACAAATTGATTGTATTGAATTTTTTCCTTTTCTCTCTTTAGTTTCAGCAGTAATTACATCCTTTTTTTATTATTCTTTGGTCCTATTGACCACAGCAAACTGTCAGGTACTGTTAGTGTTTTTGAATTGACAGGATAAACGTTCCCCTTCTGTGTTAGGAACAGTGAGAATAATAAGGCTTGTAACACGATCTAGTTATTTTGCATCATGAGACTAAAAATAATCAAAAAATATTCAAAGGCTTACTGAACCAGCCAGGAATCTGGACATGCTGCCCTCTTTAGTGCGAATAGCAGCTCTGTGAAACAACAGAAATGTAACAGTACAGCTCTGCTTCTCTTAAAATGGCAAACCGGATGTTGTTAATATAATCCTTTCAAATGTAAATTATCACGTCTAGTGTCAATTCAAAAATTCTTGCTTTATAGAGGTACAAGTTATGGCAAAGTTTGTTTTATTCTCAACGTTACCCATCTGCTCTAACAATACCACCATCTGTGCTACATATTAATGGGGCATCCCTCAATAAAAACACAATTAATCACGTCAAGTCCGAATTCCAAATATAACGCTATATTTTCACTGCAAGACAAAATCTGTATTTGTGCTTTCAAGCGCACCTCAATGTTTCATAACATGGCATTTTTACAGATAGCATTATAAAAAAGATTAATTAATGCTTTTGGTTCCAATGAACCACAAGCTGATCATCCTCAAATCGAGCGTACTATGTATAACATGTCATCTACAACTGACAATATAAATAGCCGAAAACAAATATATGCTAATTTTATCACTGAATGATAGAATCTACATGATGAATTATGAAATAATATAAGCATTACTCAGAGAAATTATTAAATCCTTCAATTACACTGACTTGGCACTGTTACTGTTAGAAAATCCTGCATACTGTTCAAAACTGTACTCTGATTCCATGATCTAGAAAGTGGTAAAAGGTCCAGCAAAACAATAAAAATGCAATAAGGTAATGTAGAAATCTGTTGAATTGCTTATTTTTATATGTTAGATATTCATTGCAATTTTTAAATAGAAACAAACAAACTAGAAAATGGTCACAGTTTTGAGAATCAACTCTTCTTATTCTTTGGAGACAGCAAGGGGGTGCGCCTGGGAGTTCTGGCATGGAGGCCTTCATTACGCAGTGTGCGCCGTATTGTCTGAGCTGAAACTTCAGTACCCACATCTGACAAATCTTTTCTCAGTTCCTCAGCAGTCACACGGGGACTTTTCTCCACTCTATGCTTCAGGTAGCGCACAGCAGTCGAAGTCAGCATCTTCTTTCTGCCACGACCAGGTAGCGTTTCAACAGTGCCCTTTGCCTTGAATTTGCGAATGATGCTTCCTATGGTCTCACTTGGTATGTTTAACATCTTTGCAATCTTCTTATAGCCATTGCCCTTCCTGTGAAGAGTAATCACCTCTTCTCTTGTCTTCCTGGACCATTCTCTTGACTTCACCATGTTTGTAACCACACCAGTAAATGTCTAGAAGGAGCTGAGTATCACAGTCATTTTAAAGCTGCCTAATTGGTGCTTATTATGCTTTATTGCTGCTCCGTGACATCCACAGGTGTTTTCAATACCTGATTGAAAACACTTGAATGAACCTCTGTTCTTCAGAGTGGTAGTCTTTAAGGGGTTGAATAATTGTGTCAATGAAGAATTCACAAAAGAAACATTTACTACTGTATTACAAAACCAATTGATGTCATTTTAGTTGCATATGGTTCTTTAAAAAGTCCTTGTAGGATTTCATTCTGAATACAATTACAAATGTACACTAAATTCCCTAAAACCCTTTACAGCATTGGGGGTTGAATAATTTTGAACACAACTGTATATCAGTCCTGGGGACAATCCAGCTTTCTTGACTTATTCTGGTGCCAATTGCGATGTGCAGGTTTACAGTAATTTAAATAGCATCAACATATTCTTTAGTGATCTACAATGGGTAAGAAAAACAGCTATATCAAAGGAAGTATGATAAAGAAAAGTGAGGAGGACACTGCTCAGCAAATTAACACTAGAGGGGTTATTCAGAGAGAGACGACCTGGCCCCAAAATGTCACAGGAAATTTCCCCGTACGGTGACATTTCGGGGCCATTCTGCTAATCAGAGAGCAGGCAGTTCGCCAAATGTTGGCGCACTGCAACAAACATGGTATCTGTTCAAAGGCAGTGAAATCCCCCAGAGAGAAGCAATGGTTAATCTATTCAGAGAACACAGAACAGCAGTGAAAAGTTGCCGAAGTACTCTGCTGTTCAGTGCTTTCATTCAGCAGGTTTATTCAGGTGAACTCCATAGGCAGGGCCGGATTAAGATCTCTATGGGCCTGGAGCTGAATATTTCGGTGGCTTTTTTTGGAATTTAGTGAAATGACAACATATTTTAGGCTATTTAATATTGCATATATAGGTATATCTAACCAGGCAGATACTGTGTGAGTAAATTTCCATTCAGATTTCAATCATCACAGCGTGTAAAATAACTTTTTCATATTTTATCATTCAAACCTCTGGCTATATATTCTATAGGGAATTCTTGTTAAAAAAATAAATAAATTTACTGAGAAAATATACAATTTTAACCCAAAAATTTGATATTTCCCTTGTGTTTTGGATAATTGTGTTTTATGAATAATATGACTATGTATAAAACACTGACCTTGCTCCCAGCGTGGGAAAGGAGAAAGTGAGTAATGGCAGTGGTATTGCTAATGTTATACGTGACAAATGGACAATACCATCGCTTTGGAACAAAAAAATAAATAAAAAAGTTTTGTTTCCTTTTTCTTTTAGATTTTATATTGTCATGTTTGGTATCAATGCAAAGGCCAGACTCTGTCCTGTCTGATGCCTCATTTGACCTTCCAAGGTGTAAAGATTAGTCGCACAGGGTTCCAAAGCCCCCCCCCCCCCAGTGCACTTCGCTGCAGTGTGGCGGTTTAGGTTCTTGATGTAACAATCCATAATAATGGATTGTACCATCACTTCCACACTTGTTAGTGACATGAAAAATGAGATGGTGAGTTAATGCAGCATCATTGTTCCCTTTATAATTGGAAAATATTGCTGTGTTAGAAAGATAAATAAAAAATAAAATAAATATTTATTATTTTATATGTATTGTTACATAAAACCTGGTCATGTGTGGTATCATTGGAAAGCCCATTCTCTGACCTTTCCAGCGATACATGACCCTGTAGCTGCTATGGAGGTGGAGATATGGTGGTCCAAATGACTATCAATGCAGACAAATTTATCCTTTCTGTGGGCCTATTCTGGGGCATGGGCCTGGAGCTGCTGCTCCATCTACCCCTATGTTAATCCGGCCCTGTCCATAGGCTTCAATGTTAAAATGATTCCCGTTTTTATACAATATCTAATAAACCGTTTATTATTTTAATCTGCAGTAAAAAGATTTTTTAGTGATCTTTTAGTCATTTGTCGGCAAAAAAAATTCCATTATTTTTTAAAAGCATTTTTTCTTTTTTCTGTAACAGACCTTTTTATTATCATTCATAGGACGATATATATAAATTCCAGGCATTTTCGTTAAGAAGTTTTTTTGCAAACAGCGTTTCAATTTTGACTCTTGTCAATCGTATTTTTTTTTTTATTCTGTTCGTCAGCTTGTCAGCTTTTTCCAGTGGCTGGTCTTAGCTGTGATTGGCGGCTCGTCAGCTTTTTCTGACGTGTTCGGCGTGTTTTTTTCAGCAGTTCCGGTGGGTTTTGGATGGGTTCTCGGCGGGTGTGTGGCGGGATTTTCCTGCACTCCGGGGACCCTACGGTGAATGCTGAATTCACCGCAGGGTGGGGAACTTTGATTCCTTGAAGTGCAGGGAAGTGCGAGGAACGAGAATAACCCCTTATATGAATGGTACGGTTAATACAGCAAATGTGAGGGTAAAGGCTGTGACAGATTGCACGTGTTTGCATGCGGTGCTGAATGCTGCAAGGCAGAGTGAGATGAAGCTGCAGTGAGCGCAGGGAGGAGGAGTTAATTATACTTCCACCGACTAGCTCGCTAATGAGATTGGCATTTGTTTCAAACTATGGAATGCCGATTCATACACCCACTACTATTGGTCGAAATTAAATATTTTTGTCTTCCATTAGTCAGCTACGTGACCAGATGCCAGCTGAGTGCAGCAGAGGAAAAATGAATGGCAAACACTGAGCTTGCAAAGGTGCTTTCCCATGCTGTATGCCACATTGAGATTAGTGTCATGACCTTAAAAAGAAAAGTGCCTCGTGTGGGTGAGAATGAGAAAGAATAGTGGAGAAGTATAGGCCTGGGAGAGCAAGCGTGAGCAAGAAGGCTTACCTTATCCCACCAATTTAACACCTTTATATAATATGTTTAAAAGGAATGCTGTGAAAACAAACAGGACTTAAAATACTCTAATGTAATTTATTGTAACAACATTGATACATAGTCCATGTAGCTTCCCTATAAAAGAGCAAATTAATCCCATGACAGCCCCTCCCATGCATTGACATTAGGGATGGGCTGAGCACCTCCGTGTTCGGTTCGCATTCAAACACGAACATTTGAAAAAGTTCAGATTCGAACGCGAACATGATTCGAACTCAATGCAAGTCAATCGGACTCGAACGTTCGATTTTTAGAGTGCCCTCCAAGAGGGCATATTTGCAAGATATTTGCCATAAAAAGGTGTATGGGGGTACGGGTAGTGCCCTGGGGGACAGGAAACAAGGACAAAAAGTTTAAAAAAAATACATTTTTAAAGGAACAGTGATTTTTTTCCATGACATAAAGGTTAAGAACAAAAACTAAAAATTCCTTCAAATATCGTGTCTAGGAGTTCCCCATAACCTGTCCATGAAGTGACGGATTTGTAGGATGTATAGAATCATTTAAAAAGAAAAAAATGACATTTCAAATGACGGTAAATGGTTTTCCATTAATCTATTCATAAACAACTGCTTGGGGCGGCAGCCTGTATGAAAAGAGGAGATGTTTAAGGACACGCAGAACAAGTTTAGTAATTTTTTGGCTAAATTATGGTGAAACTTATGCAGGCTTTGGATGAAAGTAACAACAGGTGCATTAAAATTGCATGAGCATTAACATTTGCTGCGGCGTTCACCGCATATTTGTAACAATTCCCCAGGACAGACCTGGTAGGATCCTTGGTAACAGACCTCTAACCCTCCGATCCTTAGGATGGTCGGGACTCGGGACCACTAAACCTAACCTCTAGCAGCCACACAGGCCAGGGAGAGAGCACCAACAATATACACCACAGACTGAGATCAATATATGTTTGTACTGCACTATAGTATATGGCAGGATGGAAGCGCACCAGCAGTAACAAGCAGCGGAATATACCAGACAGGGGCGCAGAGCGAGAGTAGTTGTTATAACAAAACCGGGTCAGCAACGTTTAGGCACTTGTACTGCGCTACTGTATGTGGTGAGAATCGGCGCACACCAGTAGCAACAGGAGGCAAACAGAACAGGCAGGGAGTACACAGAGAGAATAGTCAAATGGCAGGCAAAGCCGGCAACAGATCAGGTCCTCAGACCAAGCAGGGTAAGTAACAAGTATACTTCTGAGAAGATACGCTATTAGTGTAGCGAGGAAGCCGGCTGCGCATTTTGCATCTCTCCCTCTACACTAATAGCGTATCTTCTCAGAAGCTTCACACAGCGCACCGGTGTATGCAGCATATAACAGCGTGGGAGACGGGAGGCTGCGCTTGTTGGTGGATCCAGGAATCAGGTGAGTATTAGAAAGAAAGAAAAAAAAGTTTTATTTTAAGTTCCCGGGGACATTTAAAAATGTCCTCGGATTCTATTATTTTTAGAAATGTGTCGCCTTACCTTAGCTTGGTGGTCAGTCAGTGGAGGCTCCCTGGATCCTGGTTGTGGGGGGGAGGTCTGCAGTGGCCGCAGGTGCAGTGGCTCCCTCCCTGCGCCACCTCTCTGCCACATGCACCCGGCCGGCCTGCCCGCACAGTCACAGCTCTGTCATCCGGCGGCTGCATGCTCCTCAAGGGATCCTTGGAAGGCCCCGACAGGCTGCCCTCTACAGTGCCTGATTAGAGGGCCTAGTCTGCCTGATGTTTTATCCCATAGGCTTCAATGTTAAAAATATTTCCATTTTAATTCAATATCTAATAAACCGTTGCTTATAATATTCTGCAGTAAAGATTCTCTTTATTTTTAAATTTTTTAGGTTTTTTAAGCATGTTTTAAAAAAATTCTAAATTATTATTTTTTTTCCCAACTTTTTGCGAACGGCCTGAAATCTTCGAAGTTCGCCGAACGTGCAATTTTGAAATCGAACTCATGTTCGAATCGAACCGAATGCCCATCCCTAATTGGCATGTGTAAAGAAAGACCAATGTACCTCAAAATGTATTTAATAGACTTGTGAATGCATTTTCAAATGAATAAAACGCCAAACTAATCGTTGGCGAATTGTAATTTTATTCGAATTAAAAAGAAACGAATCAGTACATGGACAAAGTGTAGTAATAATGAACCACATCTGCGGTTATTAATTCATGTGTGCAGAGCGGTGCAGAGCGGTGCTAAGTGGTGGCTGTCCAATACTTAAAAAAGTAAGGAAAGAAATAAACACATGGGGTCGGAATGGGTTTGGGTCGATACCTACAACCAGGTTCCCTAATGTCAAGATCCCAACGACCAACTTCCAGACAGAACAAGTGCCGGACAACCAAGTTCCCTACACAGACAACTCCCTGACGGCCGACTTCCAGACATCCAAAATCCCAGCGGCTAACCCTAACACCCTAACCCTAACTCCCTGAGCCTAAACCTAACTCTAACCCCCTTACACTAACTCCCTAAACCAAGTCCTAATCCTACCTCCCTAAACCTAACCCTAACTCCCTAAGCCTAACCGTAACTCCCTAAACCTAGCCCTAACCTTAACTCCCTAAACCTTATGATTAGGGTTAGCCGCTGGGATTTTGTATGTCTGGGAACTCGGTATGTCAGGCACTTGTTCTGTCTGGAAGTTGAACATCGGGATGTCGGCATTAGGGAACCTGGTTGTAGGGATTTTTTCTGGCACCCGGTCAGAATGACCCGTCATTACACCCTATGTACCACCATACACAAAGTGTATTTGGGCATATCACTACTATGGCGATGTGCCCATCCAGTGACATGTTGGATGAGAACATAGGGTATTATGTGGGTCTTTATAACAAAATGTGGTTAATCCAAATACAAAAAAATGGACTAAGCAATTCGGACAAACCAGATTTTTTGCTGTGCACAAGTGTAGGATTTTATTTGCTGAAAAATGGGTGAGAGGGTCGGACTTTAGTGCAAAATTGTGTGGTCACCTGTCCATTAGAGTCTTTGACTCATGACAGCAACATAGTATGCTGTCAAACATGAGCATGGGATTAGAAACAATTAAAAGTCAATGCTGTATGTCTTTTCAATTACTGTGTGGTGACTACTCTGTGGACTCTATTCTGACCATGTCATTAAGAAAATAGGTGGAGTCATTACCCAAAACAGCCCAAGACAGGGGCTTATTGCTGTATATTAACGTCTCTAAACAGTATTCATGTGTGTGTGGGAAGTGTTTTGCAGTCTTTATACTATAGTTACACACAACTCTCGATGTAAAACTATATTAAGGGATTCCATTATTTCCTCATTAGATGACTCTTTATGCTCACATCTATGCGCCAACCATTTTTTTGTGAATGTTCACACAATGCCCTTGTACATTTGCACAAATTGTACACATCCTTTATCAATTTTAGCTTCTTATCTCCTTTTTTCCCCTCGCAGTTTTTCAAATTTTCCCTCTCCTTGAAATATTTCTACAGTTTCCCCAGGCTGACAATTTCATAACGTTTTCCCAATTAACAATAGAACACTCACTTTTCTATTTGGTATTTGTCACGTATTTGTAAAAAAAAAATCTTTATCCGTAGTGAGACTATATAACATCTAATAATACCCACTTTAATTGTGAAACACCACACTGTGCCTTAATTAGCATGTATTTGACAACTATTCAGCACACTCGGTGGTAACAAGCCATGCTATCATCCTAAAATATAATCATCAAATCTGTGTTATCGTTATAAATAATTTTATGCACTGTTTTGAATAATTAATAAATACTTGTGCCAGAACAAGTGTCATACTAAAAACCACATATTTGGATACCCTCACATTAATAAACATTTATGTAACACACACATATTGTGTCATCTCTGTTTTATAATATAAGTGTAATTTGTTGTTGGCGATGAAAGGAAATGGACTTTGTGAGAATTAAATTAATGGAACTGTATGGAAATAAGAGTATTTCTGAATAATATCATTTAATTATACAAAATCTACTCAATGATTCTTTTATTTTAAGATTATAAATAGAAAATAGATGAATGCCGCTACTAATTTAGTTGGGTATAAATTAAGTGACAGATAAGGTTAAATGTTTCTGTTCTTAAAAATTATATTAAGACGACTTAAACTGCAAAACTGTGTGTATTACTGCATGCTGCACATGTGATACGATGCCAGCCATATAATCCTCTCTTTGGAAATTCAATCAAAGTATTCTGTCAGCACATCACTTTTATCAATAAGCACTCAGATGTATAATCAGAAGTAAAAAATTAGCACTAGATCAAAGCTAGCATAATCACAGTCTCTTTCCACAGAAAATCAAGGACCTAGACATATGAAAATGAATAAAATCGTTTGGACATTTAATGTCAGTCGTATCATCTAGTAAATGATGAATAGCATTTTAATAGTTTACAATCAAATGTTAAATAGAAAGAAAGGCACGGATCATTTAGATTTATTTTTATTTATTTGAAACAGTCAGACAATGAAAGTTATGCTACTATTTTATCAGATTATTATTTTTGATAGGTGAAGTTGAATATATTACTCATAATTTGTTTTGGATTTCTTTTTATTGTTAATGCTTAATGGATTAATCGCCCTTATGGCCAATAATTCATCATAATATTCCACTCAATATATATATACAGAATCTGTGTAAATAAAAAGCTATAATTGTCTATTACAGAACAGTATATAATATGTAGGGGTGCACTAAATAAGAAAACTGAAATTCATTGATGAACATGTACATACTAAAAATATCATATTGCACTAGTCCCTTATGCATACATGGCGAAAAAAGGTCTTAGGGCTAGATTACGCTATGAACGCTAAAATGAGGATGCTAACGGGGAAAACTAGCACCACAGCACCTTGCCCAAAGCGATACCGTCGGTAATACTCACGGTAGCACTTTCGCGCCGCCGCGAGTAACATCTCCTGGGTCCATAGTGGGTTGCGTTTATGGAATGTGTGCCCTGTGCAATCTCATTCTTGCTGGGGAGTAATTGCAGAGGGAGACTGGGGACTATTTTGCCCCAATCTCACTCTGCTCGCGACCAGGATCGGTGGGGGGGGGGGGGGGGTTAGCTGGTGCTAAAAGCAGAATCAGTTAGCATCAGCTATTATGTGTCACTAACATTACTCTTAGCCCATCATGTGGTAATTAGCGTTAAGACTTTGAAATACTTTACTTATTCTAATGCCAGTTAGTGATTGTGCTCCTCATGTTAAGTATAGAATTAGCAAAGTACAGTAAACTCGCAGAAGATAGCACTATTATCGATGCACTGACGGATATTTCACGGGTTTAGCGTTAGGGATGCAATATGGGTGTTATGTGTTAAAGTCACTTATCCTGGCGTTAACGCTTACTCACCTGAAAAGATAGCATTCATTATGTAATTTAGCCCTTAGTATTCAAGAGGTTAATAATAATAAGAAGAATATCATTAATCTTATGAAATAACTGGTAAGGAAATTATACAACATTTTTCATGTGTTTTGTATATGATGTGGGCCTGAATAGGGATGAGCTGTTCAGTTCGATCTATTTGAAGTTCGCATCGAACATCGGCCGTTCGGCTGTTTGCCGAACTCTGAACATTTCCACGTGTTCGGTTCGAGTTTGCCCACAATGGACCACAATGCACTTTTCCACTGGCCTGAAGCTTGTAATTGGCTACAGCCTTGCACCTGACCAAAGGTCAGGTGCAAGACTATGCCAATCAAGGATCAGAGTCCTGATTGGGCAAATTTTGCCCAATCATGGGCTCACAGAGCTAAATCCCGCAGCACACTACACAAGGCGTCCCTCCACGTGTTTTTTGAGAGAAGATTGTTCTGTTAGCGTGTGTTCTCACTGCCAGCAGCTATTGTGGGGGTCTCACTTCTACAAGATATCTGGGAATTGTTGTAATCTGTGTGTTCTCACTGCCAGCAGCTATTGGGGGGGGTCTCATTTCTACAAGATATCTGGGAATTGTTGTAATCTGTGTGTTCTCACTGCCAGCAGCTATTGGGGGTCTCACGTCTAGCAGATATCTGGGAATTGTAATCTGTGTCTTGTCACTGCCACCCAAAAGGGGGACTCACTTATTTATAGGAGGTTCCTGGGAATTGTAATTTGTGTTTTGTCACTGCCACCCATCAGGGGGTCTCACTGATTTATAGGAGATTCCTGGGAATTGTAATCTGTGTCTTGTCACTGTCACCCATCAGGGGGTCTCACTGATTTATAGGAGGTTCCTGGTAATTGTAATTTGTGTCTTGTCACTGCCACCCATCGGGGGTCTCACTGATTTATAGGTGGTTTCTGGGAATTGTAATCTGTGTCTTCTCACTGCCAGCTATCTGGGGGTCCCACATACTTCTATCAGATTTCTGTGAATTTTAATCTGTGTCTTGTCACGGCCACCCATCAGGGGGTCTCACTGATTTATAGGAGGTTCCTGGTAATTGTAATTTGTGTCTTGTCACTGCCACCCATCGGGGGTCTCACTGATTTATAGGTGGTTTCTGGGAATTGTAATCTGTGTCTTCTCACTGCCAGCTATCTGGGGGTCCCACATACTTCTATCAGATTTCTGTGAATTTTAATCTGTGTCTTGTCACGGCCACCCATCAGGGGGTCTCACTGATTTATAGGAGGTTCCTGGGAATTGTAATTTGTGTCTTGTCACTGCCACCCATCGGGGGTCTCACTGATTTATAGGAGGTTTCTGGGAATTTTAATCTGTGTCTTGTCACTGGCTGCCAGCTATCAGGGTGTCTCACTGAGCTATACCAGAGTTCTGGAAATCTTTAATCTAGATAACACAGTTGAATCAGAGTTCTGCATATCTCCAATTTTTATAACAAAGTTGAAGCAGAGTTCTGTATATCTTTAATCTATATATCACTCACCATGTCAGAAAGACCAAAAATGACAGGCAGACGCTCCCAGACACAGATAAGAGTGCAAGCAGCCTCTGTGTTGGAAGGCTGTGCCCCTGGTCGTCGTGGACGTGGTGCATCCTCTGCAGGGGCATGCTTGTTCTTGTTTCTAACTGGTGCTGGCCATCTTAAGCAGCAGCAACATACAGAGGATTTGCAGGATTGGCTAACCAGGCCATCCTCATCCTCCGAGTCCTCTGCCAGCCAGGCTTGTAGTGGTTTAAAGTCCACCTCAGCTGCCAAAACATCTAATTCAGCCTCCATGTACACATCAACTCCTGCCATAGCCTCACTATCAAACACAGCTGAAGTCAGCTGAATTGTTTGACTACAGTGACAGTGACATGCTGCTTGAGGATGCGCAGCAACTCCAGTGCTCTGATTCAAACTCTGAGATTGAGGAAGGGAGTAAAATCAGCCTACAGGGAGGGGGTGCCAGTGGCACACAAAGAACTAGCACTCATGTTTCCCCAGCAGCTGCAGCATATTGTGAGGTTGGCTCCATTGATGAGGAGATAGGGAGTGATGACGATGATGAGGTCACTGACTCCACCTGGGTGCCAGATCGAACAGAGGAGTCAAAGGAGGAGGAGGCACAACAAAAACGAGGCAGAACGTCCTCTATGACCAACCGTAGCCAGTCCAAGGCATCAGAAGTCACAGCTGCTCAGGTGCAGAGCGCTGTTGTCTCAAGGCACATGTACAGGAAGTCTGCTGTCTGGGAGTTCTTTAAGAAATGTGCAGCAGACCGCACTGTTGCTATTTGTAATCTATGTCAGATGAGGATCAAGCGTGGGAAAGACATCCCACGCTTGGGTACCACGTGCTTGAGGCGACATATGACCACCTGCCATGCATCCCGTTGGCACAACACTTTGCATAGGTCCTCCTCCTCCTCATCTGTCTCTACCCCCAGTATATGTCCTGCCATGTCATTGCCTACAACCTCCACTGACAGGGATGATGCTACAGTAATGGGTGTACCAGGTCCTTCCTCAGAATGTGACAGCATCCCATTAGTTGAAGATTTACGCAATCAGGTTACGTTGCCCCAGCTGCTGCAGCGTAAGAAAAAATATAGTCCCAACCATCCCCAAGCACAGCGTCTAAATGCCAGCATAGCAAAATTACTCGCATTACAGCTGCTGCCTTTCCAGCTGGTGGACTCTGCTTCCTTCCGTGAAATTGCTGAATGTGCTGTACCACAGTGGCAGGTTTCAAAACACCATTTCTTTTCACCGAAGGCCATTCCAGCACTATACCAGCACATGGAAGACAATGTTATGGAGTCATTGGGAAAGGCAGTCAGCAGCAAGGTGCACATGACTTTAGACACGTGGTCCAGCAAGTATGGACAGGGCCGTTACATTTCCTTCACGGCACACTGGGTAACTCTGATTGCAGCTGGGAGGGATCCAGGACGGGGCTCCGTGCTGGAGCTTGTTCATCCACCACGCCTCCAGAAAGCTGCTTGCATGAGGTCTGTCTGCTCCACCACCAACTCTTCCTCTTCCTCCTCCTCTGTCTCTGGCGAAGTGACAGTTAAACCGACGCGTGACAGGGGCTACACCATGGCTCAAGCAAAAAGATGCCATACTGTGCTTGAGCTGCTTTGTTTAGGGGACAGGAGCCACACCGGGCCAGAAATTCTGTCAGCTCTGCAGGGGCAGGTGCAGAGATGGTTAACACCACTCCAGCTTCAGCTGGGAATGGTCGTCTGTGATAGTGGCAGCAACCTTCTCTCCGCCCTACGCCAGGGTAAGTTGACGCATGTACCATGCCTAGCACACGTCCTAAATCTGGTGGTACAGAGTTTCCTAACCAGGTACCCAGGGCTGGCAGAGCTTCTCAGCCAGGCCAGAAAAGTCTGCAGCCACTTCAGACGGTCATTCCCAGCAAGTGTTTGCCTGGCAGAAATTCAAAGAGAATTCCACCTTCCCACAAACCGTCTGATCTGTGACATACCCACCAGGTGGAACTCGACATTGCTGCTTGGGCAGGCGCTGCAGCATTGGTAGAGGGCCATCAATGAGTACCTGTGTGAGTATGGCACAAGGACAGGTTCAAGTCAACTTGTTCCCCCCACAGTGGCCGATGATCAAGGATGCATGCACTGTACTGTCACCATTTGAGGAGGCAATGAGGATGGTGAGTAGGGACAGTGCATGCATCAGTGACACAATTCCTTTAGTGTTCCTGCTGGAGCACACTCTGCGGGGAATTATAGATGTGGCTCTAGAGGCAGAGCAGCGGGAGGAAGAGGAGGCCTTCCCTAGCTCTGAAGGCCCCAGTCTTTCCGCAGACAGCATTCCAGCGGGTCCTCCTCAGATCAGACAGGAGGAGGATAAGGAGGAAGAATATTTATGTAGTGGGGGCATTGAAGGTGGGGATTCCTCAAGGGAGGGTTTTGTGTGCCCAGAAACCCAAGGACTAGTACGTGGCTGGGAGGAGGAAGTGCACGATGGGGTCATTCTCATTGACCAGGAAGACTCGGAAGCTAATGCCACCTCCAACCTACACTGCATGGGCTAACTTATCCTGCAAAGCCTGCTAAAGGAACCCAGGATTCGTGCTATCAACGAGAGGGATCATTACTGGTTGGCAACCCTTCTTGATCCACGATACAAGGGTAAAGTTGCAGAGCTCATCCTGCCCGCACAGAGGGAGGACAGGATGAAACAACTTGAGGACGCTCTAAAGCGACACTTGTGTAAGGCAGGGGTCAGACGAACGCAGTGCGAACACACGTGCAGCCGCACTTTATCACGGCCGTAGTAGCAGCAAATGATGGCCAATGACGGCCAATATACGAAGTACGGCCGCACGAAAGTGCGGCAGCGCAACGCAAGTGGCAAACAAACGCATTTTTTTCGAGAACGTGATACCGCTAGTACTGATGTACAGAGTGCACTGCGTCCGCTAGCGGCATGTGTGCGTGATTAGGAGATGTCAGACACTGCTAATGTCCGGCCAACATAACGTCCAGATGCAAAAGGGGCTTTATTGATGATCCGTACAAAATCATGGACGAAAATGCGCATCGTATGACCGCTATCGCATATTCCGTGAAAAAATACGTCCATTCATTCGAACGCACTTTTTCACGGATGACGTGAAAAATGCGTTCGTCTGACCCTAGCCTCACACCTTTCCAGGCACCGGTAGGTTACCAAGTGATGACACAGGTGCTTCTGAGGCTACGGATGATCAGAGGTAGAGCGGTGAAGGCAGGGGCCTCTTGACTGATGCCTTTTTAAATTTTTTTAGTCCATGACGCCCAGGGACGTCAAATGTAGGCACCCATTGTCAATGTCTTCACCATATGGTGCAGGACTACCTAGGGGCAAGGGCAGACCTGGATACCTTTACAGCAGATGATCCACTGGCTTACTGGGTGTTGAGATTGGATCACTGGCCAGAACTTAGCCAATATGCTATGCAGCTACTAGGTTACCCTTCATCCAGCGTGCTTTCTGAAAGGACGTTCAGTGCCGCTGGAGGTTTTGTCACAGACAAAAGAGTGCGTCTGTCCACCGACTCTGTAGACCGGCTGACATTTATAAAAATTAATCAGTCCTGGATCAGCAGCTATCAATCCCCTGATGCTGACATAACTGAATAGATCGGGGATCTCTTCTGCATTCCCAAAACCTCCACCACTGCACTCTTCCACAATACCACAAAGGGGTTATGGTGTGAAGGCACTTGCTGCCACCAAAGGCAAAATATTTGGGTGCACTGACGCCTGTACCAGATTCATATAATTTTAATATTTGACTGCAGGATCCAACCCTGCACTCTTCCACAATACCACAGAGGGGTTACTTACGGTGTGAAGGTACTTGCTGCCACCAAAGGCACATTATTTGGGTGCACTGCCACTGACCCCTATACCAGATTCATATCCTTTTAATATTGAACCGCAGGGTCCAACCCTGCACTCTTCCACAATACCACAGAGGGGTTACGGTGTGACTGCACTGTTGCCAACACTAAAGGCCCAATTTTAAAGCACCTATTGTTACTTACATCCAAAGCCTGCATAAGTTTCACCATAATTTAGCCAAAAAATCACTAATCACTAAACTTGTTCTGCGTGTCCTAAAACGTCTCCTCTTTTCATACAGGCTGCAGCCCCAAGCAGTTGTTTATAAATAGATTAAAGGAAAACCATTTACCGTCATTTGAAATGTCATTTTTTGTTTTTAAATGTTTCTATACATCCTACAAATCTGCCACTTCACAGGCAGGTTATGGGGGACCTCTTAGGCAAATATCTTACATATATGCCTTCTTGGAGGGCACTCTAAAAATCGAACTTTCGAGTCCCATTGACTTGCATTGAGTTCGGTTCGTGTTCGAGTTCGAACTCGAACTTTTGAAATTGTTCGAGTTCGAATGAGAACCGAACACGGGGGTGTTCGGCTCATCACTAAGGGCCATATTATGATTATTAGGCTAAAACAGGGACGCCTGCAGGTTTGTCCCTAGCGTCTCCATTTTTGCATGATATTACGGTGCAGGCACTAATCCAGCAGCATGCACCTTAACATGGCACTAAGCCTCGGGATGCTCAAGGCAGCGCTAAGCACCGCTGTGAGCATCCTGTCCATGGAATCCACAGGACTCCATTGAAGCTAAGGCTGCCGGTCACATGACCTGCAGTATCTCACTGGGCTTGTGCACCGATTTTTTTTTCGGTTCGATTCGGTTTGGTTCGTTCTGATTTTGTAAATTTTCATTTCGACTCGTTTCGGTTCGGTTCGTTTCGTTTCGTTTTTCGTATAGACTTTTTTTCATGACTTGGGAAATTTTTGTGTTTTTCGGAACATCTGTTCTCCTCGTTTCAAAGTGTCTATTCGTTTTGATGTAAACAAATGGTTTTTCGGATACGATAATTATACGATACGATAATTCTGCCGATACGATAATTCTGCCATTGAGATTTCTCATGTTATACAAGAAGGATACGTTGAGATTTCTCTGGTTTCCCGGGAAGGATACATTGAGATTTCTCATGTTTTACAAGAAGGATACATTGAGATTTCTCTGGATTTTCAGGAAGGATACATTGAGATTTTGAGAAATTTCTAGTCCATTCGAAAATCCCGAAAAGTTTTCGTTTTGGCACGAAAATTTGTTCGGATCTGCCGCTTTCGGATCTGAAAATTTTTGGAAAATCGTCCGAATCCGAATGCACGAATCGGGAAATTTCGTGAAAATTCCGAAATTCCGAAACCCGAAACGCACATCCCTAGATCTCGCCTCGTAAGATCCGGCAGGTCGGCGGAGTGATTCGTAGAGGGAGACTGGGGGTGACTTTTTTCCCCAGTCTCTCTCTGCTCCCGGCGGCAAGAAGAAGCGGATGGAGCTGCTTTTCTCTCTGCGTGATGGGAGGTGAGTATGCGATTTTGGTTTTATTTTCGGCTGGTGCTGACGGATTCAGCAGAAGCTGATTCCATTAGCACCAGGTCCTAACTGTGGGAAACTTTTGAGTTAATCTCAGCAGGACGGTAATTATCTTTAGGATTTGTAATCTTAACGCTAATTAACACTTTTCGCACCCCATGTTAAGCACAGGAGGCACAAAATACAGTAACCTCGCGCTGAAAAGCAAAAGATCCCAATCAATTACGTTTTTTTTAACCCGTTAGCGTTTGGTTTGTATTTTGATCCGCCTGCGCTAGGGCAACTAAGTGAGCGCTAACGTTAGCGTTATCAATGTAATAGGGCCCTAACACTTTACACAGTTCATACAAACCACCAGTATAGTGAGTACTGGAGTACGTTCTGTGGATTTAACTGCATTCGAAACTCTGCAGCTGTCCATTGCCATGCTTGCTTATTTTGAGGTGACTGGTAACGTTTATAAGAGAACCAGTCCTGACTCATATTAGATAATAACCAAAGTTTGTGGGTGTAGAACTCGCCCACGAGGCTTGGCTTGATATTGTCAGATAAATTACATTTTACATTATAAAATAAAATACATTGTAACAAAATATGTCTACTGTGTCCAAAATAAATTGCTAACAAATATATAAAGTGTGATTCACAAAAAGTAGGTATGCACAATAACATTTTTTTAAGACCGAGTACGTGTACCGATACTTTTGTTCAGGTACTCACTGATACCGATACGTTGATTTAATGTCATGTGATTGTTTTCCAATAAAAAATGTAAGATTTTATGTATGTATAGCCAAACACCCCAATTACTAACTGCACAGGCCTGCACACACCCTGACGACACCCTGACCCCACACAGACACCAGACCTCATAAATATATATACTGTGACAGGGTCACTAGGGGCAGACTGGTTGAGGGCAGGTACATAAGCAGGGAGATGGAAGAAGCTGTCTTTCCCTTACGGGGTTAACCAGTCCCACCAATTGAGATTGTAAGTGGCCCCAGCTGCTGCTCGTTAAGTGGTATCCAGCCCTATATAAACCTGCTAGGTTTAGCTCACTTGAGAACTGACCTGAGACAGAAGAGGTTTGGAGCTGGCTGGTGAGAAAAACCAGAACTTTGTATGCTTAAAAGGTATGATGTTTGTTTGTGCTGGGAACCAGCTTAGCTGACCAGTATTTGGTAGATAGAAATTGTGTTGTTTAGTTTAGTCTCCCATCCAGGGGAGTAGTTTTTTTTTGTTGTTTCTTTTATTTTATGATTGGTGTTGGTGAATTTAACCTGCAAAGAAATCCTATGCTGCAGAAATAAAGCAATGGAAACCTGACTGGCTGTATCCGCAGTGCCTTTGTCTCACAATACCCACATACATAGAAAACAATGTAACGCCAATGAGATAAATACTCAACGGTTAGCACAATTATGCACAGTCCATGTCCATAGATTTTTTTTTCCTCTTTATTTTTTTCAAAAATTCGCCCTTTTTCTGGGGTGATGTTTATAACACTGCAGAAAGGAGACCAAATTTGCGCAGTATATAGTTTCAGCCCAAGCATATAATTGTATAGGTATCTAACTCAGTTTAATGAGCCCAGCCTGGCTCTAGGATATATTGCCTTAAGGGTCGTCTTTTAGCCTCTTCAGGTGCCTATCAACCTCTTTGGAAGGTCCTAAGGATCCCAATAGATTTTTTCCTATAGTAAAGCTATAGACGAATACCAGGGGTATCCCTAGTGTGATATTGTACCAAAAATAATATGTTTTGAAATTGCAAAATTCAGACTCCCATGCTCCTGAGCCCCAATAGACTCTATCAAATGTGCCTAGGGAATATTAAGGTATCCCCAAAGCCTTCTTGGACAGGAATCTTCAGGCAAACAGCAAATTTAAAAACATTATTGTAATAACATATCATAGCTACCAAGACATGTTTCGCTGAGGAAGCCACCTGGCGAAACGCGTACAGAAAAAGGGCGAATTTTTGAAAAAAAGATCTATGGACATGGACTGTGCATAATTGGGCTAACCGTTGAGTATTTATCTCATTGGCGTTACGTTATTTTCAATGTGTTATTTTGATTAAGGTTGCTTAAAGAAACCTCCATGTACGGCGTTTAGCGAGCAAATTGTGCACGGGTTTCTGGTAGGCGCTTCACTCCTTTGCAATAAATACACACTCCAGACAAGGGATGAGCTGTTCGGGTTCGGATGGTTCGGAGTTCGACCTGAACTTTGGCAGTTCAAAAGTTCGCGAATTTCGAACTTTTTGGGTGTGTTCGGTTCGAGTTTGGAAAAAAAAAAAAGAAATTTTGAAAAGTATAGAAAATGCTTAAAATACTAAAAAAATCTAGAAATAAAGACTCTTTACTGCAGAATATTATAAGCAATGGTTTATTAGATATTGAATTAAAAACTAATGTGTACGTGGCAAGATTTTCAACTCTAAATGACCTCTGTTCACAAACGGGCATAACACCAGGTGTTTTTAGTCTGGTAATCAATTTGATACATTGTACACCATACTGAGGGTGGGGTGGTGTCTGCTTCTGATTGAGATTTGAGAATTAATTTCCCTAAAACATCCTAATATGCTGCATTTAACCCTTTTGCTGCTGAGGCTTTTCACACCTCTGTGCTGAGGTCATTTTTACTGTGTTTTGTAGCCATATTTTGATATATGACCCAGACATATTATATATCGTTCTTTCCGACAGACTTATTATTATAACAAAAATGCAATAAAATTAGAATTTTAAATAATTTATTATGTGTAAAGTGTTTTTTTTCACATTTTAACATGCGATCATTTGCGGTTATATTTTGTATGGGGTGCGCTTGTTAAAAAAATTAGAAATGGGGTCTCGTTACATTTTGTTTTTGGAATATTTCACTTTTTTAACAAACGCACCGCATACAAAAATCGTTAGTGCAACATTATTGTTCACATTATAATTGAAATGGGAACAATATTGCTGCATAAACAAAAAAAACGTAATTTTTTAAAACATTTTTCATGCTCATGTTTGGTATCCTTGGAAAGGCCATGCTCTGGCTGATCCAACGATATCAAACATTAACCCCTAGCTGCCATGGATCGGGAGATAGGGGGTTCATTGGCACCCCTATCTCCACCATTGGGGGCAGCTAGGGGTTAACTCCAGGACTGTCGTCATCGTGCACTATGCACGATGACGCCAGTCCTCAGGGGGAGTTCCTGGAGGCTTGGCCGAAATCCAAGATGTCGGCCAGCTCCAGGAGAGGATCACGATCCAGAACTTTTCTGCGTCGCTTCGTGATTCGGCTCCCCAGGGGTTAATCACAGCCACCGTTTGGAAGGGCAGGCTGTGCCCTTCCAAACGGTGCCTGGATTAACCCTCTGCCCCGGCGATTGGGAGGGAGAGAGGTCCAAAGGACCCCCCCCCTCCCTTTCAGGCGCTTCCTCCGCACATGCGGGGGGGCCGCCTGAATTAGGCTAGGGTCAGACAAAAGCATTTTTCCCCGCAAACGTGAAAAAGTGCGTCCGAACGCATTGACGTATTTTTTCCATGGAATGAGCAAAAACGGTCAGACGATGAGCATTTTCGTGCGTGATTTTTTTATGGATCGTCAATAGAACTCTTTTTGCGTCTGGACGTTATGTAGGCTGGACATTAGCAGTGTCTGACATCTCCTAATCACGCAAACACGCCGCTATGCCGCAGCTGCGCACTCTGTACGTCAGTACTAGCGGTTCAGCGTTCTCAGAAAAATAAGTTCAAATTCCACTTGCGCTGCACAGCTGGACTTTTGTGCGGCCATCATTGCCCGTCATCTGCTGCTAGTGCGGCCGTAATTATGTGCGCCAGAACGTTAAAAGTGCGCTGGTCTGACCCCAGCCTTAGATGTCATCGCACAGCCGCGATGACATCTAATTGCTCCACTGGGGTCCCGAGTGCTGGGCTGACATCCAAGATGTCAGCCCGCACCGGGGGGCGCAGCAATCCGGCGGATTGCTGCCTCCTGTGCATGGATGCGCTCAGCGCATCCATAGCACAGGAGAACCACTTGGCTGGACGCGCTGAGCGCGTCCATAGCAGCCAAGTGGTTAACTGGTGTTTGGAAAAAATTCAAAATAACATCTAAGGCTAGGGTCAGATGAGCGCATTTTGTACGGACTGTGCGTCCGTGCAGTACGGACGTACTTACTGACTGACAACAAGGTAGTGGCCAAAAAGTCCGTTTTTTTCACTGACGTATTTTTTGACTGATGTAGCAGGGAAAATAAATTAAAATGAAAAAACATTCTGTCCGTCAAAAATGCTGGACGTATAAATGCCTCTGACCTCGTTTCATCACTCCCATACAAAGCTACGCGGACGTGGCGCACTCCGCATGTCCGTTCTAGCAGTATTACGTTCTTGCCTAACCTGCGTCCGTTTGCTGCGTCCGCCATGCATCCGCACTTCCGTGCGGACGTACTTCGTATGTGGGGCTCCATTGGTCAGAATGCTATGCTGCCACGGACCTACAAATGTGCGGCAACACAGACGTGATAACTGCGCTCATCTGACCCCAGCCTTAAGCAATGTTATTTTTCACCTCGGGATTAAACATTCACAGGGTTATTCAGAGAGTGGTGAAAAGCAGGAGAATAACTGGAGAAGTGAAAATTCTAGGTCAAAATAGCCAAACCAGAAAAATTCTCCCATTTATCTCACTTTCCAAATCGGCTATTTGGTCTAGATTGTTCTCTTCTGCCAGTTCTCCTGGCTTTCACCTCTCTCTCAGGGTTGTAAAGAGAAAGGTGAAAACCAGGAGAATGGCAGGAAAAGAGAACAATCTGGACCAAATAGCCGATTTGGAAAGTGAGATAAGGCTAGGGTCAGACTAACGCATTCTTCACAGCGATCGTCAAAAAGTGCGTCCGAACGCATTGCCTTATTTTTTCACGGAATGCGTGAAAACGGTCATACGATGCGCATTTTTGTGCGTGATTTTTTTTTACGGATCCAAACCAGGAAACTTTGGGTATCTGGACGTTATGTTGGCCGACATGAGCAGGGTCTGAAGTCTCCAAATCACGCACACACGCTGCTAGTCGACGCAGCGAACTCTGTACGTCCGTACTAGCGGTTCTGCGTTCTTGAAAAAATGCGTTCATTTTCCACTTGCGTTGCGCAGCCGGACTTTCGTGCGACCGTACTTCATATATTGGCATTGCCCGTCATTTGCTGCTAGTGCGGCTGTGATTAAGTGCGCCAGAACGCACGTTAAAAATGCGTTAGTCTGACCCCAGCCTTAAATGGGAGGGGACAGAGTGCTTAAACATTACACAATCCTGAACCCCTCCACAACCCCTCTTTCTTCTTTTACCTCCAGAGTATTATTGAAACTTACCTTAATTACCTTACCTTACCTAAAGCAAATTTACACGGTTATACAAGCTGTACACTCACTACGTTACATTGCAGCAAAGTGTCATTTCTTCAGTGTTGTCACATGAAAACATACAATAAAATATTTACAAAAATGTGAGGGGTCTACTCACTTCTGCTATATATATTGTGATGTAGTGCATCGATGGCACTGTGTATTCCCCTGTATTTTGTGTTAAGGTTTAGGCATCAACCCCCAGGAGGGAAGGTTTTTTTTGTTTTGCTGCAGGTGTCCTTGCAATTAAGGGCTTAAATAGCTCCTGCTTGAGGGAGGGCATTAGAAGAGAAGGATTAGAATGTGAATGATGAGCACAGGGCGCTGCTACTACTCCTGAGACGGGAGAGGGATATTGAACCAAAGGTTGGTCTGTTGTATTTTATTTCTTTTGACACTGGAATAAAAGCCTGGAAGATTTCACCATTTAAAGGACTTTGTGTGTCATAATTCGCCCTAGAGGACCTCGCTATAGCGCCCCCATGTATATCTATATCTCTATCAATGGTGGGAGGCTCTCCGGTGCTAAGTAAAATAACAAACTTTATTCCTTACATAAAAAATCTGACGTTTCGGCCCAACATAATATCTATCTATCCCATTTTTCAGACAGTCACTGGGGTGGCTGGCAGAATGCACTAGCAGTATTCTGCCAAGACCCTCCAGGTGGATGAGATCCAGCGAGCAGCCGTCGGCATGTGAAGGTTGTAAGGCGGCTCTGCTGCGGATGCACTCTTGCGAGATCTTGCAGAGTTCATGACATCTCAGGTGGAGACCAGCCAAGCTTTGTGACCATCTGTCCCAGCCCTTACATACTGCCAGATAAGCCAGCCCATTGCTGGCTTTCATATCGGTAGAAGTCTCGGGGGCATTAGCATTACTTATATAAATGCCCGGTATCAGCACCAATAACAATACTAGTATCGGCATCACCAGTGCATCCCTACAGAAAAGTCTAACATGGTCAATGCAATCACAATACAAGTTAGTGCACACACATAATTATCATCATAACTTGTATAGTGTCAATAGTTTCTGAAGCAGTTTAAAATGTAAAGGAGAGAATAAAGCTTGCAATAATAGACCAAAGAAAAAGAGCGTGGTCATAGACATGATAGTAAATTGAGGGATACAAAGTTGATCACGAGTAATATTGAAGGGGTAACATATAGATATATATATTAAAATAAAATAAATACCATGTTAAAGGAAAGGATTGTTGAACATCTAAAAACACATAGATTACAGGATCAGAAACAACATGGGTTTACCTCAGGGAGATCATGCCAAACTAATCTTATTGATTTTTTTTGATTGGGTAACAAAAATAGACACAGGTGGTGCAGTAGACATTGCTTATTTAGATTTCAGTAAGGCTTTTGATACTCTTCCGCATAGAAGGCTTATCAATAAATTGCAATCTTTGATCTTAAATTCCAATATTGTTGAATGGATTAGGCAGTGGCTGAGTGACAGGCAACAGAGGGTTGTGGTAAATGGAGTTTATTCGGCGCAAGGTCTTGTTACCAGTGGGGTACCTCAGGGGTCAGTACTTGGACCCATTCTCTTTAATATTTTTATTAGTGATATTGCAGAAGGTATTAATGGAAAAGTATGTATTTTTGCTGATGACACAAAGATTTGCAACAGGGTTGACGTTCCTGGAGGGATCAGCCAAATGACAAATGATTTAGGTAAACTAAAAAAAGGTCGGAGCTGTGGCAATTGAGTTTTAACGTGGATAAGTGCAAGATAATGCACCTGGGACGTAAAAACCCAAGGGCTGAATATAGAATATTTGATACAGTACTAACCTCAACATCTGAGGAAAGGGATTTAGGGGTTATTATTTCAGAGGATCTAAGGGTAAGTAGTCAATGTAATAGAGCAGCAGGAAATGCTAGCAGAATGCTTGGTTGTGTAGGGAGAGGTATTAGCAGTAGGAAAAGGGAAGTGCTCATGCCACTGTACAGAGCACTGGTGAGACCTCACTTGGAGTACTGTGTGCAGTACTGGAGACCGTATCTCCAGAAGGATATAGACATCTTAGAGAGAGTTCAGAGAAGGGCTACTAAAATGGTGTACGGCTTGAAGGAGAAAAGTTACCGGGAAAGGCTTAATGATCTTAACATGTACAGCTTGGAAAAAAGACGAGACAGAGGAGATATGATAGAAACATTTAAATACGTAAAGGGAATCCACAAGGTAGAGGAAGGGAGTATATTTAAAAGGAAACAAAGTAGCAAAACAAGAGGACATAGTCTTAGATTAGAGGGGCAAAGGTTTAAAAGTAACATCAGGAAGCATTATTTTACTGAGAGGGTGGTGGATACATGGAACAGCCTTCCAGTAGAAGTGGTAGAGGCCAAAACAGTAATTGAATTTAAGTAGGCATGAGATAGGCATAAGGCTATCCTAAACAAAAGATAGATCCCGTGTATCCATGTAATTGGGCAGACTAGATGGGCCGACAGGTTCTTATCTGCCGACATTTTATATATATATATATATATATAATATATATATATATATATATTTTCTAGAATGATAGAATTTGTAATGACCTCAGTGGAAGCCCTCTTGGGCTTTATGCCCACAAAGGTCAACCGTGACCTAGTATTTGGATTATTCAATTCTTTATTAGAAATCCAAAAATATTAAAGTAGCGGTCAGTTATTTTTCGGCTTTTCACGTACAGAGTGATGTCCCCTTGGGTTGCTATTAAATTGCATCGATTTTTGTGTCAATTAAACCCTATACCAAATATATGTATGTATAATTTAAGGGAGACTTAATATATACTGTATACATATATTTGGTATAGGGCCTATTTGACCTACAAAATTGAAAATAACCAGCATCTGTATTTTCCAGGTTGACAGTTATCAATGTTATATAACACAATATCTAAAAAGACAAATGCTGTGTCTCACATCTAAAGGAGTATGTTTTGCTACCACTCCGTTAGATGTGAGTCATGCTACAAAAATTACACCTCTAGGCAGGCATGACAGTATAAACAGTAGGTTCCATGAATGACATATCAGATGAAGGATAGTTTCATGGCATAAGGAGTTCTGTAGCATTGTCCTCCCTTTTAAATAGCTCAAGGCCTTTGTTTCAAATTACCATCCTGTGACTCCATTGATTTGTTCTGAACCCTTTTCAATGACTGACCTCAGTTTGTTTGAGGCACATCATGTCAATGATACACAAAAACATATGTTTTAAATAAACTATAGATACACGTCAACAACCACAAAGCATACTTTCCAAGATATAAATGGCACATAAATATACAAGCAAAGCACGAAAATAAAAACATTCTCAATATAATCTTTGTGTGTGGAGTACATGTCTTGCATGAAAGGGATCAATACATTAATTGTTTACATTTCTCATTGTTAGCGGCCTGTGTAAATAAAAGATCCAACTTGGGTCTGAAGTTGCATTTTATTTCATTAAAAGAAGAAAAGATTACAGCAGGTTTTAGTTTTTTACCTGCGTACTCCATGTCTTTTGTTGTATAAGTGATAATTGAATTACAACTGCCCACGTCGAAGGTGTGTGAAAACTTGCAACAAAAGTAAATTAACTGCTCCCATCAAGCTTGTTTATTTTATTCTTGCATCCACAGAAAACAACTTCTAACAGATTAAAGAAACATATTTTGCTGGAGACTGCACATTTGCACATCTAGTAGGATACTGCATATTTAAATCCTTCACTATATAGTAGAAAATCACTGTCAGAGACTAGTTTGCTTATGGAAAATTACTTTCCATTACCCAAACTGTAATAGCGGATGTAATATCCCTACACAAAGTCTTACAATGCAATACAGTAACCTCATTTGAAACAGCGGACTCCTCCTACTGGTCAAATTTTGCTATTACTGCATGTGACTGTGAGACACGTGAAGACAAGAGTCAGTGTCCGTTACAGACACAAATAGCAGTTCCATCTCTAATATCTGGTAAACTACATCTTTGGGGATATGTTCTGGAGACCATATGCAAATTCATTTTGTTTGCAATAAACAAAATTCATTGCTTCAGCAAAAGACCAGATCGAGTACACTCAATCTTGGGACGCCTGCAAATGTTTTTGAAGATCTAAGAATGGTAAGTATAACTTTTTTCTAATGTAAGCACACTGTAAGTATTCCTTGTCAATAATTGCGAAGGTGGTTTATTGTGTTTATTTGTATGCATGTTTAATAACATATTACCTAAGAAAAAGATGGAATTCTCCTATATAATTGGCTTACAGATCATGCCAATTTAAATTACATACTTTTACATTGAGACCTGATTATATATTAAACAAAAACAATGACCTGGCTTCCGTGTACATCGTGAAGATCAATACACTATATCTTCACTTTAGCTCTACTGTCATCTATCATTAGACTTAAAGTAAATATTTATTTAAGTAAAAATATAAGCTTATTATCTAGAGTGTCTTACTGACACTGGAGTCATCTAGCAATAATGTATGATCCCTTATATTCACAATATTCATAAACGATCTGCCCAATGTCTGCAAAGCTTCAAATGTACGCAGCCGACACTAATCTATACCAGCAAACCAAATCTCCCACAGCTGGAGGCAGTGCTGCAAGAACAATTCACAGGGGTAGAAAAGTGGATCGCAGATAACAAACTTTTTCTAAATACTGACAAAACTGTTACAATGCTCTTTGGAACCGCACCTAAACTACACAAATTGCAAACACCCCATCTATGTGTTGGGACAAAATCAAATGGCACGCTGACCAGTCACTTCTCTCAAATACCTAGGTATGTGGTTAGACCCAAATCTATCTTTTGGCCCCCACATCGAAAAACTCTCATCTAAACTCTACCCCAAACTAGGTGCCCTGTACAGATACAAATCCTGCCTGAGCCCCGCGGTAAGAAAGCAGATTGTACAACAAATGCTTATGCCAGCCATTGAATACGGAGATGTAGTGTATGCAGCCACCCCGCAAACACACCTCCAGAAACTTACTACATTGTATAACTCATTCTGTCGCTTTGTGCTACAATGTAACTACATGACACACCATTGTGACATGTTAAAAGAACTAAACTGGCCATCACTGGACTCTAGACGCACCCTTCACCTTTCCAACTTGGTGTTTAAGAGCTTTTCTGGGAAGCTACCACCCTACCTGAATATGCTGCTTCCCCCGGCAGTTCCCTCATCCTATAACCTCAGATCCAGCACCAGCACCTTACTTGCAATACAAAAAGAAAATGGCTCGATCCTCATTTTCCTACAGAGCACCGCAAATATGGAATAACCTCCCAGACACCGTCAAATCTTCCCCCAATCTAAAGTCCCTTAATAGGGAAGTCTTAACATACCTCAATACGAAATGCACCTGTAAACATGTAACCTAGTGACTTTATTTCCTCCATATTTATTTTTCTGTTAATCTGTGTATTTGGTCTTGTGTTAATATCTTGCATTTTACTATTTTGTATTTCTGTAACCACTCAATGTTCTCAAACCCAGGACATACTTGAAAACGAGAGAAATCTCAATGTATCCTTCTTTGTAAAATCCTTTATAAATAAATAAAATTATATGAAATAGGTATTTCTGGTGTATCAAACATAATTGTAATTACTATTTTCTCTCCTTCCACTGGAATAAAATATGAAAAGAATTACTATGAAGCTTACTAACCCTTTCACTACCAAGTGGCTTATGTTGATAAAAAAATATTATGACATTTATGTAAGAGAATACAGGAAGATATAAATAATATAAAACAAGGTGTGGATAGCCAGACCATTCTAGTTTACTTAGAAGTCAAACATGGTTGCTCTTATATAAACTCCTCATTTGTAGCCATCCAAAAAAAATAATTCAGAGCAATTGGAAAGATTTTATGGCCAAAATAAACGAGGAGATAAGGTGGAATTTTACGTTATATACATTTAATCACAATTTACCTTATTTCTGACTTGGTTTTGATATTTTTTTTGTGTTTAGTAGATAACCCCAAATCCTTAAGAAAAAAAGTTTATTTCGGTTTATAAACTTTTATATTTTTTTTGGTATAACAGATTGTTTATACTAAAGTTATATATTTTTTTTTATGTCTTAGGCTAGGGTCAGACGAACGCATTTTTCGCGTCGACCGTGGAAAAGTGCGGTCGAACGAATGGACATATTTTTTCACGGAATACGCGGTAGCGGTCATACGATGCGCCTTTTCGTCCGTGATTTTGTACGGATCATCAATAAAACACTTTTTGTGTCTGGACGTTATGTTGGCCGGACATTAGCAGCGTCTGATGTCTCCCAATCACACACACACGCCGCTATGCGGCCGCAGCGCACTCTGTACGTCAGTAGTAGCGGTTTGACGTTCTCGAAAAAATGCGTTCGTTTGCCACTTGCGTTGCGCGGACGAACTTTCGTGCGGCCGTACTTCGTGTGTTCCCCGGCATTGGACGTCATTTGCTGCTAGCACGGCCGTGATTTTGTGCGGCTAAACGCACGTTAAAGCTGCGTTCGTCTGACCCTAGCCTTAGTAAGCACTTAGTATTTAATCCCCTTTTTTTTGTCATAAAGACAGGGTTAATGTCTTATATTTTACCTTTTAGGCTAGGGTCAGACTATCAACGTACGTTTAGCAGCAAATGACATCCAATGCTGGGCAGCATACAAAGAACGGCCGCACAAAAGTGCGGCTGTGCAACGCAAGTGGCAAACGAACGTTTTGTTTTTTTTGAGAACGTCAAACCGCTAGTACAGAGTGCGCTGCGTTCGCTAGCGGCGTGTGTGCGTGATTAGGAGATGTCAGACGCTGCTCATGTCCGGCCAACATCACGTCCAGACGCAAAAAGTGTTTTATTGATGATCTGTACAAAATCACGGACGAAAATGCGCATCATATGACCGCAATCGCGTATTCCGTGAAAAAAATACGTCCGTTCGAACGCACTTTATCACTGACAACACGAAAAAGCGTTTGTCTGACCCTAGCCTTAATATGATGGGTTGATTGGGTGAAGAAGCAATTAAAAAATTTTTTTTTACTAAACAACTGTTTCTTTCTACTGAGTACATTGTTTCCCATACAGAGTTGTTTTTTTTTCTTTTTTATTGTAATTTTAATTTTGCAAAAATGACAGCAAACAAAAAATAATGGCCACACAGGGGCCAGGTCAGCAAGACACAGAAAATCACAAAGGGAGTTATGTTGCAGTAAATAAGTGGAAACCCATAGCCCCGCCTCCTGATGCCACGTGACCTCCCTGAACCAGCGCATCACCTGACACACGGCCAACCAATGGCGTGGATAGTGCTACCAGGTGCCGGGTCTCCCCTGGATCATCCTGGGACCCCCAAGAGTGCTGAATGTGACAGTACGGTTTTTTGGTACAGTATGATGTGAGTAGTGGTCTTGATGTCTCCCGTTCAGTTCTAATCACTAAAAGATGAGACTCAGGAGAATTGGCAGGAGAAGTGAAAACTCTAGGTCAAAATAACCAAACATGAAACATTCTCTCATTTAGCAGACTTTCCAAATCAACTATTTGGTCTAGATTGTTCTCTTCTCCTGTACAAAACTATTGAAAGTGTCAAAGTTTAAACGTTGTTTGCAAAACAATTACTGAACAAAAATGCCTGGAATTTACATATAAGGTTCTATGAATGATAATGTTACAGAAGAAAGAAAAACTACTTAAAAGAAAAGCTGGAAACAATTTTATTTATTAAAATAAACGGTTTTATAAGATGGCGAATAAAAACGGGAATATTTTTAACATTGAAGCCTATGGGTTCGCCTGAATAAACCTGCCGAATAAAAGCACCGAATAGCAGGGCACTTCATCAACTTTTCACTGTTCTCTGAATAGATAAAATCATTGCTTCTCTATCGGAGATTTCACTGCCTTCAAACGAGGGAAATTCCCTGTTCGGTAACATTTCGGGGCCAGATCGTCTCTCTCTGAATAATCCGTAAATTGTTTCAGGAGCAAAATGTGCGGTTTTGAAGATAATGAAAAATGCTGAGTGCCGTTAACCAGCTACATCTGGTTAAATAATTGCAGAATAGTTTTCATTGTGTATATCCATTGAGCTTCTACTGGGAACATATTGCATCTTGCAAACTACAGGAATATATTTACTTAAGTTATTGGATCAGTAAGATAAGAGAACTGATTAAAATAAGATTCTGTCAACAAGAGCACCTTAGCGATGAATTCCATTTTAAATTCTATACATTGATAGAAAAGGTTGCAAATTCTGAAATAAATTATCTATCTTTGGGTACCAAATTTCTGTCAGTCTGTAACAAATTACTCCTCGTACAAAACAGGCATTGGTGACCTTTTCGATTCATGCAAGAGCTGAAATTTTCAAAAATTGGCATATTTACAAGTGACTGCGTGTCATAGATTAATGTCATGCTCATGTCCTTACAGCATCTGCAAGCAGTGATAATCTAAAATTGGCATGCTCCGTATAGAACTTTAAATTCGACGCAAACAAGGGAGCAAGCAGTTTATAGTGCATATTGTCTGTCTTTTTCTTTGTGCAGCCTTTGCTCTATGAAAAGTTTGATAGCTGAAAGCATGCAATTTTGATGCAGGTATTTAAACCAATGTAAGACTTAAAAAAGACAATACACAATGCAGTCTTACATTCTAATATAACAGCATAACGATACGTGCAGGTACTGGAAGAAGCAAATATGATTTATGTCTATATATAGATGGTACTCCGTGTAATAGGCACTGTATTCTTTCAAACAGAAGGCTAATGGGCCTTTTATTTTGATATTGTAAAACATGCAGGTTAAAATAGATGAGGATAAAAATTTAATGAAATTTGATGAAACTAAAATAACATGTTCTTCAGAACTCATACAGGCACATACATTAACAATGGTACGCCCTATCTCCCCTAGTCAGTGACTGTGAACCTTGGCAACCCAGACGATACTGTACTAAATGTTCCATCATGCTAAACCAGCCTTAAGTGTGACTAAGCATGAAAGGACCTGTAGTTCTGAAACCCTGAGAATGCCAAGGTTTTCCCCCACTGCCCTCGGTCATTACAGTGGTGTCACTAGGGTTGGTGTCACCCGGTGCGGTAACTCATCTTGTCACCCGCGAGTTTTACGGTTTCTTTTTTTAACTACTCTTACTCATAAATCAGTGCGCCCATATAACACTGAATGCTCGTACACAGCGCACATTACTGAGATGTTTATTGCTGTGGAGCTGATATGTATATATACACATTACTGAGTTTTATTGCTCTGGATTCTGTGATACACTCATGCACACCGCACATTACTCTGAGGTTTATTGCTGTGGACTCTGTGATATGCTCCCAAACAAATTTTGGCGAACTGCCAGCAAGTACAGTGCCTGTTTGAAGGCAGTGAAAGTCCCCATAGAGAGATAATGGTTAATCTGTTCAAAGACACCAAACAGCAGAGAAATGTCCTGTTGTCTGGTGGTTTCATTCGGCAGGTTTACTCAGGCAAACACCATAGGTTTTAATGTTAAAAATATTCCAGTTTTTATTCAATATCTACTAACCATTTATTCCTTTAATCTGTAGTAAAAAGTCTCTTTATTTATAGATTTTTTTTAATAACATTTTTAGTATCTTTTAGGCATTTTTTTTCTAATAGTGTTTGTTTTCTTTCTGTAACAGACCTTTTTATTATCATTCATAGGATCTTATATGTTAATTACAGAATTTTCGAATTAACGAATTTTCGTTCAGTCGTTTTTTTTTAAAACAGCGGGCTACAGGTTTGCGGCGGCATTCACTGGCTGATTTCCTGCACTTCAGGGACCCTGCGTTGAATTCACCGGGGAAATTTGATTCCCCAAAGTGTGGGGAACAACCGAACACGGAAATGTCTGCATCATTTCGGTGCTCTGTGAATATCCCCTTTAGTGGTGGTTTTATTGACGTCCCCTGGAAAGTGCCAGCCTAGGCCTTGCCTACCCAGGACATACTTAAGGTTGAGAGAAATCAGAAATCTCATTCTCAATGTATCCTTTCTGGTAAAATAATTTTGTGCATGTATAATATATATTAGGGTGTCACCTGGTGCAGTGACGGTGACGCCACTGGGTCATTACATACCATTACTTACTGCATGGATATCAAACTCTTGCCCCCCAGATGTTGATCACCTACAATTCCCAGAATCCTTTGAATGCAATAGATGGCCAGAGGATCAAGAGAGGTGTAGTTCAGAAACATCTGGGCTGCCAGAGTTTAAGATCCCTGTTTTACTGCATTGTGCTCCATCATGACTAGCTTTGGGTTTTTAAGACATATTTCAGTTAGTCTACAACAGGGCTTTCAAACTACGGCACCCCAGATGTTTTTGAAATATAATTTCCATGATTCCCTGGCCATCTATTACATTCAAAGAATTCTGGGAATTGTATGCCATTAACATACGTGGATAGAGCTTTACATCCCTGGCCTACAGCGTGTTTTACACAGGTTCCCCTTAACCCTAACTACCCATTTCAACATATTCGTAAAGCACACATATCCTGGTTGACAATCCTGATTCCATTGTTAACATTTTTTTAAATTGCTGGAGTTTCAACCAGGGGTCAAGTCCTAAAAAAATAAGTGTGGGAACTCAACAGTTCTATACATTCCAGTCTCAAAGTTTACTGGGAGCTGCAGCACTTCTTTATGCACGAGAATCCCGTTTCTCTGGCAAACGCTGAGAAACTTTCCTTCCCATGCCTTCCCAATGTGCTTAAATTCAGGAAAAAGCCTTAAATATAGACGGTTTTATAAAATTGTATCTATCAGCCAAAAGGGAACCAAGTTCCTCGTGCTAAAATAGTAAGGGAACTGCGTTCCCATGTGTTCCCGCAGGTCCTAACCCCTGGTTTCAGCAGTTCTGTAATAACACTGTACATTTAACCCTGTCTCTGGACGACATGCTGGAGATGCCTTCCGTTTTCCCGCTAGGATGCGAAGGACGACTTCAGCACTTCGAAGGTCTTTAGATTGGTGCTGATCTAATTGAGTATGCTAGCTGAAGGCGGGATATAATGCATGTGCCTTTTGGCAAAGGAAATATTTGATATCATCTGACATTCTGAGGGATATTCTGAAAGCCGTGAAATTTTGGTGCTGGCACACTATGGTGTGCTTTGGCGATTCTAGTTCGCTGACCCTGCAGTGAATTCACTATTTACCGCAGGGTCCCTGAAGTGCGTCGAACGTGGAGCCACCAGAGACCACCACCGAAGATCGTCAAATGCCACCGAAGACCATATAACTGACTGCCAAATACCGACGAAGAGCGCTTTATGCCTCTGAACTGCAGGGGGAACAAAACACTGAACTCTTCTATTCTTTAAAAGGTGCTTAATAGAATCAAAATGTGTGGACATAATAAAAAAAGTCCTAATAAAATAATAAAAAGGTCTGTGACAGAACAAAAGTCATTAAATGGGAATCCAAAATTTTGCCGAAGAAATCCCCAAAAAATATGTAAATAATAAAAAGCAGAAAATTTAAAGAATAAATGGTTGAATAAAAAATAAATCAAAAACGATATTTTGTTTACATTGAAACCTATGGGATTCGCCTGTTTTAAACCAGTCAAACTGAACTCTGAAAATCAGGGCATTTCCCTGACACTTCAGTGTAGTTTTCCATTTTCTAAATAGTTAAACCATTACTCCTCTATGGGCCAATTTCACTGCCATTGCTGAATTGCGGCGATCTGCAGCGAGCTGCTCTGTATTTCACTGTCAATTTGCCAATGTTTGGCAAATTGCAAACTTTCTGAATAGTCGCATTGCTAACGTGCGGTGCAAATCGGCGGCAAGATCGGCGCTCGTTGAATAACCACTAATAACTAATTTTAGGAAGGGTGATTCATTTTAATTATTGCCCATACCGACCTGGATTTCGAAGAAATCTGTTAATTAGTGGATGTTACCAAGCTCAATGCCAGACAGATTTTCACATCAAAGATTGTAATTAAAAAAAGTAACTATGCCATTTGGACATTTCAATGTCTCTGTAGTCTACAAATGATTCTTAAATTGCTTTCCAGTAATATTTTAGACAATATGTTACAACTTACTTTGAAGATTGACCAATATTTTTTTTCGGAATGTTCTCATCCAATATAATGAAAAAGTATTGCTGAACTTAAAAATAATTTTGAGCATATTACAATATATCTTACACCTATAGAGAAGGATCATTTATTTTTACAGGCTTAAAATGCCAACAAATAGGAATGGAGTGTTGTAGTCAATTCGGAATAGAACTCCAGTTTGCTTCCTATCCTCTGTGGAGCAGGTTCCTCTAATCAAGGTGCCACAATTCTTAATTACAATTTGTGTTACTTTTCTTTCTTATAGTGATGGGCCAAACACCCCTATGTTAGGTTCGTATTCGAACATTAGAACAGCCCAAATGTTTGAATACGAACACAATGCAACCCAAATGGGGGTCGAACACGCAAAATGTGTTCAGTTCTCCTGCCGGTACATTTAGGAGACCTGTGGCTGAAGCCCCCTGGCCCCCATGCCTGTTCGTCCGGTCCATCTCGTCTGCTCCGCCGGGCGGCCGTGACTCCTCTGCCCCACGCCTCATCTTCATGCTGACTGAGCCCTGATTGGGCAAAATCCTGCGCCTGACCTGGACTTTGCCCAATCATGGCTCTAATTCAATACTGAGCCCTGATTGGGCAAAGCCCAGGTCAAGTGCAGGACTTTGACCCTTCAGGGCTCAGTCAGCATGAAGATGAGGCGTGGGGCAGAGGAGTCACGGCCGGACGGAGGAGCAGACGAGACAGACCGGACGAACAAGCAGGGGCCGGGGGGCTGCAGCCACAGGTCTCCTAAATGTGCCGGTACATTTAGGAGAACTGTGTACACATTTTGCGGTAATTTTTTATTATGGAATGTCTGAGGTCGAACGGACAGCGAACATCCCATAATGTTAGGCATTTGCCGAACACTCGAACGTCCGCTGTTCGATTCAAACTCCCATTAGAATCGAACCGGCAGCCCATCCCTACTTTCATAGGGTATAGCCTGCTACGATATTGCTAACTATTTAGGAAGCATCCATAGGCATGCGCAGGCGATGTGCCTGGTGAGCTATGCTCTGCTGCAGAATGAGATCAGGCTCACCCAAACGCACCTTAATCTGTCTCTCGCAGCTCCCGCTCTCCCACTCCTGTGTTTTGTTTAAGCAAAATGACAAATGCCAAAGTTGTTGCATGCTCCATTTTTATAATCGAATTTGAAGTAACCCCTCATTTGATTCATCTGGTGTCTAGTCTCTCCTGATATAAAGTATATATCAAAGTATATTTCGGAATGCACCTGTAAATATGTAACATAATGAATTTTATTTTCTGTGTTAATCTGTATATTTGTGTTTTGTTTTTAATATCTTGCATTTATTACTTTGTATTTCTGTAACAACTGTAAAAATTTCAATGATCTTGAACCCAGGACATACTTGAAAATTAGAGAAATCTCAATGTTTCCTTCCTGGTAAAATACATTGCAAACAAATAAATAAATTTTGGCCTATTCCCCTGTTGAGCTAGAGCCATTTAATTGCAGGTATTCTTTTTTTTTTTTTTTTTCAAATAAAGGCTAAAAATGCATCTCTAAATGTAGTATGGGCAAGGTGCAAATTAGCGCCTCTGGGCTCCATCTAGGGGGATCCAGTCTACTAAGACTGGATCTCGTTTCTATCAGAGGGGTTGGGGCTGTGCATTGAGCCAGAGAATGGCATCATTTTCTAAGATTTTTGCATGTCCGAAGGGATGGAAATAAAATAAGGGTGTTTTAAGCTGAATACAATATTCCATAAATTGCTGCGCAGTCCATTTTTGTGACAGGATTTTGATTAACCTCTGATTTGCTTAATCTGGGTGTCTAGTTTCTCCAAATATATACTTTATGATGTGACTTATTTTAATTTATGTTGAGCAAGAGCCATTTAATTGCAGGTATGTCTACTTTCAAAAACCACCATAAAAAGTATCTCTAAATTTATGTTGCTCAAGGTGCTTGCTAGCATCTCCAATGCCGCCTAAACTCGATTTACACAATTAAATTGGATTATGAGGAATATATATATATATATATATATATATATATTTTTTTCTTGAAAGGATTTTACCAGGAAGGATACATTAAGATTTCTCTCGTTTTCAAGTATGTCCTGTGTCCGGCGAGTATGTACCGTTAGGTGCCTTGCCCAAGGACATTTACTGGTGAGGTGCTCCTGCCAGGATCGAACCTGTATCTCTACGGTTATAGAGCAGTGATGTTACCTCTACTTCACCCAGCCGTTACTATTTCTAAACTATACCGGGCCATATTACATAGTTGTTGCTAACTTAACCAGAGCAGTTGTAAACTTACCAGAGCCATTATAGCCTATGGAGCTGTTAACCAGAGCTGTTGTTAACTTAAGTTAGCACCAAGTATGTAATATGGCCCACTATATTTATATAGTTAAGTTAAAAATATTTTACTCCAAAAAATATTAAATTCTGCAGTGTAAATCTTGACCTACTGTGAAAATATTTTTTATTGAATATAATGTTTTTTGAATACAGTTATGTATAGTAAAATAAATTTAAAAAGTGTCATTAATGTCCCATTTTTGGGGAATTTTGTGTAGTTCTAGAAAAGGTATAGCTTTTCCATGTTAATCATTTTAGACATACAATGAGTCATGACATTATAAAAAAAAGCAGATTATTTCATTTTAGAAAGCTGCATATTATTCACAAACACCATTCTCCATTACCCCATTTTTAAAAAGGTACTTATATGTTGATACATTAACTACAAAAGCCCTGGTCATAAAGTTTAAAGAAGAAAAAATATGCAGTGTTGTTTATTAGAATTTTAACAATTTTACATTTTTTTTTTCTCACTTTTTAATGACATGACATATACTAATGATATATATATAACTTGTCTGGGTTTTTCAATAAACTCCAGCCAGTTTTAGCATCTAGACATGCATCTTGGTTCTAATACGGATATTATTGATAAGACGCTAATGGTTAATAGCTGGTACATGATTTTTCCATTAGCATCTGACTTTTTACCACAGCCATGCAATAGGGCTCAGAATGCTTTTCTTTCAATATATTAGCAAATTACCTCTCATTGTACACTAATTTCTTCATGATTATTTTTTGCTGTCTTGATCCGCATTGATTGCACTTACATTCTCAATAAAATCTTATCGGCATTGAAAGAGCACAATAACAAAAATGTATATTGCTTATTACATATAGAATAAAGATACAAATCAAAGAGATAATGAATTGGAAGAACATGCCTCTTGGATATAGTGCAAGAGGTACCAATGGTCATATTTTGGCAAAGGAGCCCATATGTATCTTCTGATTTTTTTTTTTCCCCCATATGTTGTGATTATAGATCAAAGTTGTTTAATGTCAATAGATAAAAAGGATGTTTCCAGTCTCAAGCTACAGGGAGAGGTTTTATCTGATGAGTAAACATTGGCAGCTCTGATCAAATCTCAGACTGCAGTCCCATTGCTATCACAGCATCCTTACGGACTTATATCAAGTGTATGTCATGTTATAGTGAAACGTGTTTTGTCGATTGATCATGTCTTGTTTAGATGTATTGTTTTCCTCTCTGCCTTAATGTCCCACCACAAATTTAATTTTCCTGTAAACATCTTACAATAGATGAACTGCTGATGTGTCATTGCAAATACAAGGACAAAGGATACTTAACTTTGGTCACTCTCATTATATGGTAATACTACAAAGTAACATTTGTACAGATACTTCCTATACGATGAATGAATTTTAATGTTTTAGTCATAAATAAATACTAAAATATATTATTGCTCTCAGGTTATATTTAAAATATGTGAGCACGAATTGACAATGGAATGCATAATGAACAACTACAACATTTTGGGTCATAGTCTCAAACGTTAGGTTACTACCAATTATTTTTTAATGTTTGCCATAACTCAGTCCCAAGCATCTTTTCCTATAATAAATCACGCAAGAAGCCGAGACCTGAGCAAAGGAAATAGGTTTCCCTCGCTATTTGACAGATTTCAATTCTTAGCAATGGAAGATCATGACAAAAGTAAGCATATCCTCACCATACATTCTCTCAAATGTACCATGTGTTATTCAGCAACTAAGAAAAGTACAAGAGTAAAAACTTAATGAAACTGCTATGGCACAAATACAATTTTAACTAAATACACCATGATAAAACCCTAATGAAACCATAGAATCAAAATACTTCAATATTTATTATTTATCTAAAGTGTCACATTTCTTGTGGAATTCAGACATCACAGATTATATACCTCAAGCATATTAAAACCAGTGATACGATAGTTTAATAAAGAAAAAAGTTTTGTGGCGCTTTTAAAGGTTCCCCTCACATGGCAATGGGCCTTTTTAATGAAAATTACTCAGTGGAAATAGGTCAAAAAGGGCTGACCTTTTGGCCTTTTGTTGGTGAAGGCTGCACTGCATTTGAGGAAAAAAAAATATCTGGCAGCAGAAAGAGTTAAAAACACTTACCTACAAGATCTGCTTCAAGTTTAAACCTCACGTCCAGGAAATTTACTGACCCCCTTGCCAGCGGGTTGCATTTGGGGCTCTAATAGGACAGTTGTAAGGTGTGTTGTCCATCAAGTTTTTTTGAATGCCCAGTTCATAAGAGCGTTCCAGAACAGGTTTTTCCTTTGCCCTGTGTGACATCCAGGCTCCCAGGAATTGACACAAGATCTTTCCTAACACAGGTGTGGTCAATGAGGGACTTCCTGAAAAGGGAGTCATGCCCTAGATCAGAATCCCAGCATTATTATTATTATTATTCTTTATTTATAAAGCGCCAGCATATTCCGCAGCGCTGTACAATAAGCACAGTATAGACAGGGTTACAATACATTGAACAACATTTGACAAACAGTACAGGAGGAGATGAGGGCCCTATTCCTGTAGGAACTCACAATCTGGGAGGGTTGGGGTTGGAAACCGGAGGAGAGGACTGTAAGGTGAGAGTGATTGATGGTTGCGTCAGTGAGTTGGGTGGTAGGCTTCCCTAAATAGGAATGTTTTCAGGGAGCATTTGAAGGAAGAGAAGTTAGGGGAAAGTCTGTCAGTACGAGGGAGAGCGTTCCAGAGAGTGGGGGCTGCGCGTGAGAAATCCTGCAGTCTATCAAGGGAAGAGGTGATGCGGGGAGAAGCTAGGCGCAGGTCACTGTTTGACCTTTAGGGAGCGGGCTGGGGTGTATTTGGTGATTAGTGAGGACAGGTAGTGGGGAGCTGAGTTAGTGAGGGTTTTGAACTTAATTCTGCAGTGGATGGGGAGCCAGTGAAGGGACTCGCAGAGGGGAGCGGCAGAGACAGAGCGGCGGGTGTGGTGAATTAGCCTGGCGGAGGCGTTCAGGATGGATTGTAGGGGGGAGAGGCGGGACAGAGGGAGGCCAGATAAGAGATTATTGCAATAGTCGAATCGGGAGATTACCAGGGCGTGTATGAGTTGTTTTGGGGTGACAGCGGTAAGAAATGGCCGAATTCTGGAAATATTACGCAGTTGGTATCGGCAGGAGGAGGAAAGAGACTTGATGTGGGGGATGAAGGAAAGAGCAGAGTCAAGTGTAACTCCAAGGCAGCGAACTTGGTTTGATGGGGAGATGGTGATACCCTCCACCGTGATAGAGAAGTCAGGAGGTGGGGAGGCATTGGAGGGAGGAATAAGTAAAAGTTCAGTCTTTGACATGTTGATCTTTAGGTGGTGGGAGGCCATCCAGGAGGAGATGCCAGATAAACAGTCACTGACTTTTGAAAGGACAGGGGGAGAGAGATCAGGGGTAGAGAGGTAGATCTGAGTGTCATCAGCGTAGAGGTGGTAATTAAAGCCAAAGCTGTTGATGATTTTGCCCAGGGAGGAGGTGTAGATGGAAAAGAGCAGAGGACCAAGGACAGAGCCTTGAGGTACACCAACAGATAGAGGCAATGAGGAGGAGGAGTTACCAGTAAAGGACACACAGAAGGACCTGTTGGATAAATAGGAGTCAACCCAAGCAAGTGCAGTGTCACCAAGACCCAGAGAGTTGAGGGTCTGTAGAAGGAGGGGGTGGTCAACAGTGTCAAAAGCAGCCGAGAGGTCAAGCAGGATGAGAATAGAATAGTGGCCATGTTTTTTAGCAGTTAGGAGGTCGTTGGTGACTTTGAGGGCAGTTTCAGTTGAGTGTAGGGGACAGAAGCCAGAATGCAGGGGGTCAAGTAGGGAATTGGAGGACAGGAAGAGGGAGAGGCGGTTGAAGACTAGATTTTTTAAGAGCTTAGAGGTAAAGGGAAGCAGGGATACAGGGCGGTAGTTGGATGGAGAGTTGGGATCGAGGGATGGTTTCTTTAGTAAAGGGGTAACTAGCGCGTGTTTGAAGGCGGATGGAAAGGAGCCAGTGGAGAGAGATAGGTTGAAGATGTGTGTGAGAGCAGGGGTGAGGGAGGAGGAGAGGGGAGGAATTAGATGTGAGGGAATGGGGTCGAGCGGGCACGTGGTGAAATGTGAGGAGGACAATAAGGAATTGACTTCCTCCTCAGTGGCTGGGAGGAAGTGGCAGAGGGGACCTGTGGGAGTGGAGGTGGCAGATAACTATCTTGTGTTGGGATGTTGCTTCTGATAGTTAGAGTTTTACTGAGGAAGTAGTCTGCCAGGTCTTGAGCGCTGAAGGCAGCTGTGGGGGGAGGTGCAGGTGGGTAGAGGAGGGTGTTGAAGGTGGACCAGAGCCGTTTAGGGTTGGAGGACAGCGTAGATATAAGAGATGAGAAGAAGGATTGTTTGGCCAAGTGGAGGGCAGAGGTGGGTGTATGACCGGAGAATAAACTTGAAGTGAACAAAATCCACTTCAGAGCGGGATTTCCTCCAGGCACGCTCTGCGGTGTGGGAGCATCTTTGCAGGTAGCGAGTCTGGAGGGTGTGCCAGGGCTGAAGCTGGTGGCGTGGGGCCTTACAGAGTCGAAGAGGAGCAAGAGTGTCTAGAGCAGAGATAAGCGTAGTGATTAGTGGCAGCATCAGGGCAGGTGAAGGATGAGGTATGAGGGAGGTGGTGAAGTAGGTTGGAGAATTGATGGGGGTCCACAGCATGTAGATTTCTGCGAGTGTGTGTACGGGGTGGGGGAGCAGGGTGTTTAGGAAGTCCAGATAGGTTGAAAGAGAGAAGGTGGTGGTCAGAGATGGGGGAAAGGGCGACCGTTGAACTCAGAAATTGAGCAGAGGTTGGAAAAGACAAGGTCAATAGCGTGACCATCGCGGTGGGTAGGGAGGAGGGAGGATTGTGTGAGTCCAAGGGAGGACGTGAGTGAAAGAAGTTTGGAGGCAGCAGGGGCGGAAGGATCGTCAATGGGAATGTTGAAGTCCCCGAGAATTAGGCATGGAAGATTAGAAGACAGGAAGTGAGAAAGCCAGGTAGCAAAGTGGTCAAAGAACTGGGAGGTTGGTCCCGGTGGGCGGTAGATGACTGCCACCCTGAGAGCCAGAGGAGAGAACAGGCGGATGCAGTGTGTCTCGAAGGAGAGGGATGGGGGTGGAGGGAGATGCTGGTAGGTACAGGTGGGAGAGAGCAGGAGTCCGACCCCGCCACCATTTCTCTCACCCGGTCTGGGGGTATGGCTCAGGTGTAGACCGCCATGTGAGAGAGCAGCAATGGAGGCCGTGTCAGAGGGAGTTAGCCAGGTTTCAGTTAAAGCTAGGAGGTTGAAGGAGTTTGAAAGGAAGAGGTCATGGATTGCTGTGAGTTTGTTGCACATTGAAGTCTCTCTGTGTTTTAGAGCCTGATCCTGTTTAGTCTGTCTGACAGCAATCAGCATTTCAGCATCCCAGCCTGCAGTGTGCCAGCATCCAAGTTTGCACACTGTGAATCCCATCATCTCCTTGCCATGAACTCTCCTTGCCGACACCTTAGCTACTTCAGCTGGCTCCAAGACCCCTGTTACATCAGCCTCCTGTCTCTACCTCTGAGTAAAGTCCTGTCCCACCTGTCTGTGTGCCCCGTGTATCTGAGTGTTCTATGTGTCTTCTTGTGCCCAGTGCATCTTGTGTCCAGCCCTGTTACTGTCCAGTCCTGTTGCTGTGCTGTCCACCCATCAATGTCTAAGTCCTGTTCCTATGCTGTCCTCCTGTTTGTATGTCCAGCCCCATTTCTGCCTTGTCCAGCCATCCACAGTATCCAGCCCTATCCCCAGTGTTTATGTTCATGCCAATTTTTGTATTATTCAATAAACCTTCATTATTACCTGGAACCTGCCTACCTCAAGTTTGTATTACTGCATCCTGGATTCATACCAGCAAACTGAGCATACTCAGTTTTGTACAACCTGTTAAAACATTGTACCATGGTGAAATCATATATTTTGCATTATAGATGTAAAACTCCTATGCTTATACAAACATTTATAATATTTGTATTCTATTTTCATAGATGTTAAAACAACATTAATGTATTGTTTTTAAATTTAATATTTTTATTTATTAAACTTGTTACACTATTGGCTTTTTATACCTCATAATGACAGACAGTGGATTAAATGCATTACCAGACATGATCAGTAAGTTATTCCCTAACAAGATTTAATTTCCACTCTGGCTAATAATATCCAATGGAAAGTTACAATTGCCTACAGCAAAGCAATCGCTTCTTCTACTATCGATAAGATTCCAAAATGTTCATTTGTGTAAGAAAACTGGTTGTTTTACTCTTGAAGCTTGTAAAGTACTCTATATTGCTTAGCGAATAAAACAATTTATTAACCACGTTCTTAGGTAGAATATACAATAATTACATTTCAACAGATTAAAACAATTAAGCTTTAATCCTCTACCAACCAAAACCACGTACATAGTTTTTAGTTTGATTTTTAAGCAAAATTCTAACTAGCATATAGAATCTCATTTGTATACCTTTTAGATTGCAATATTAGTGGTCTCCCAGAGAGAAACAAAATTATTCACCACTGTCACCCTGTGTTACTGTAAATTAGCTGCAAGGAGCAACCCCCCACCCTCACCGCAACAAATGTTCAACAAGCTTTACTGCTGCTACAAAAGGGAGAGGACAGAGTGCTCTAGGATTATTCACTACTGTAGAGAGATAATATTCAGGTTGATACAGTGGCGTAACTAGAAACCTGACGGTGCAAGAATCCATGAACCCCCCCCCAAAAAAGATCTATATTTTTACTTTTTTTTTTCCTGCAATATAAAATGGATAGTATATATTGCCCCCAGCTCACATGGATATATATATGGCCCCCAGCTCACACATGGATATATTGCCCCAGCTCACACATGGGTATATATTGCCCCAGCTCACACATGGGTATATTTGCCCCCAGCTCACATGGATGTATTTGCCCAAGCTCATGAATGTATTTGCCCCCAGCTCACTATATATTTGCCCCCAGCTCACGATATATTTGCCCCAGCTCACGGATGTATATTTGCCCCCAGCTCACGGATGTATATTTGCCCCCGCTCACGGATGTATATTTGCCCCCAGCTCATGGATGTATTTGCCCCAGCTCATGGATATGTTTGCCCCCAGCTCATGGATGTGTTTGCCCCCAGCTCATGGATGTGTTTGCCCCCAGCTCATGGATGTGTTTGCCCCCAGCTCATGGATGTATTCGCCCCCAGCTCATGGATGTATTCGCCCCCAGCTCATGGATGTATTCACCCCCAGCTCATGGATGTATTTGCCCCCAGCGCTCACCTTGCTCTGTGCTGTTCTTCTTCAGGAGGCGAGCGGCAGCTGGCATGATGCAGCTTGTCCGCTCGCCGGGAACCACCTGACCAGCGCAGCCGATTTCTCGCGAGATCTCGTGCGCTGGTCAACTAGTTCCCATCCCACGTGAGCGGCCAAGCTGCAAGCCAGCGGGCCACTCGCAGAGAGAGGAACAGCCGGCGGCGATGCTCCCAGATTCCGGCGCTTATTGCCTGAATCTGGCGGTGGCACTGGGCCAACCCTCCGGTGGCGGAATGCAACTGCGATCGGTTCGACCCTGGTACTTCCGCCACTGGGTTAATATAATATCTTAAAATTCTGTACAGTAGAGAAACTATAATTTGCATAAGCAGGCTTTATACCAATGTAAGATATTTTTATATTCTACTAGCTTTTGCCTGTGGCTTCGCTCGCGTGAATTTTGGGATTTGTCTCAATTGTTTTTAAAAGAAACATGAGTTTTTTGTCCAAACCATACAAAAATAATTTACAGGGTGATGTCATAGGCCCGTGTCAGACGAGCGCACTGATCACGGCCGTGTTGCCACACATTTGTACGTCCGTTATAGCATATAATTATGACCATTGGAGCCCCACACACAAAGTACGTCCGCACCGAACTGCGGACGCACAATGGACACGGCAAATGGACACAAGTTAGGCAAGAACGTAAATCCGCTAGAACGGATGCACAGAGTGCGCTGCATCCGCAACGTCTGCATAGCTTTGTGTGTGAGCGATGGAACGAAGTCAGACGGACTGCATTTTGTGGCAAAAGAGGTGGCCCAATCTGACGCTTCTTCTACCAGGGTGCATATTAAGACTGGGAAAAAAATGTGTTCCTAGTCTCTCTCTGCGATCACTCTGTGGTGCTGCGTAATCTCGCGGCCCAGAAGGGCCGGTTATTCCTTGAGCACTTTTGTCAGTGATCTCTTGTATACTGACAACTCAAAAGGTTGTTCTACCCTCCCTGTGTATTTCTTTGCTGGTGACCTCAGCTAGCTTTTGGTTCCTCTCTGTAAAGATTAAACTAAATACACATCACATGTTTCCATGAATCAGCACATGGCGCATTCTGGGAACTTCTGGGCAGCCCAGGCATGTGACTTTCTGCTTATAGTCAAGCTGGCTCAGAGCAGTGTGTCTGCAGAATTACCCTGTACAGTGCGCCAACTATGTGTACTCGTGTTTGCTGCTCTCTTTGATTGTGCCCTCCTTCCGCCTTCCTCTAAAACCTCATATTCTTCCTAATCAGAAATCCAGAATGTTCAGGCACAAGGATTCTGGATAAGAAGTGCTCCACCGCTATACACATATGTATTTTTATTTCATCAAGAAACAGGTTAAAAGTGATTACAGGTAAAATAAAAAAATATTTCTGTGTTTACAGTAGTAATTACTACAAATAACTACCAATTATGTAGAAGACATACTGGGTATTTCAAAGAGAATCGAAAAGTCACCGCACATTCGGTAAGTTTTCGTTCTCTTCAATTCGGTTTGTTTTGCCGATCCCATTTCGGCGACCCTGCGGTGTATTCAGCCAGCACCACAGGGTCCCTGAATTGCAGGGAAAGGCCGCCGCAAACCCGACGAAAACTAACTGCAAAACCTGGCGAATGCACGCCGAAAACCCGCAAAAACATCTGGATTAACCCGCCGGAAAAACCCGAGCAGGAGCTGATCGCACGCAGCAAAGCCGCCGGAAAAAGCCGACACCACAGACGAAGGCAGTGAATAAATTAGGAAAACAGTTTGCTTGAATGTTTGAAAAGTGAAACGCTGTTTGCAAAGAAACTACTGAGCGAAAATGTCTGAAATTTACATATGAGGTCCAGGGAATGATAAAAAGGGCTGTTACAGAAAAATAAGTAAACTTTGAATTTTTTTCAAAAAAATTAAAATCCAGAAAAATGCTTAAAATATCCTAAAAAAAATGATAAATAAAGAGACTCTTTACTGCAGAATTTTATAATGAATGGTTTATTAGATATTGAATTAAAATGGGAATATTTTTAACATTGAAGCCTATGGGATTCGGCTGAATAAACCTGCCGCATGAAACCACCGAATGGCAGGGCATTTTGGGAACCTTTCACTGCTGGTTTGTGCTCTCTGAATGGCCGAAGCAGTGTTTTTTTATGGGGATTTCACTGCCCTCGAACAGGCACCGTATGTGCAGGCAATTCGCAAGGATTTGGCAAATGGCCTTCTCTCTGGATAGCCGAATGGCCAAGAAAGGTAACCGAACGCTGATTTTCAGTGTTCGGTTACCTTTCTCCAGCCATTTGGATCTGTTTGGATAACCCTGATAGTTAACAATGATGTCTTGTTACACAGTTGTATTCAATTTATAACTACTAATGTGACACATTTACATACCATTCATATGCCTGTTATTCTATAACACAAACAAAATATTGTATGACAATATTTCAACTTAGGACGGTATGATATAATGTGTTTTTTGTTGATTAAGCCTTTATAGTCAGAGGGAAGCACTGCACTGCCTTCCATGATTAAACACAAGCGGGGTTCCTGAGCAATGAATGAGAGCTATATAACAAATACATTGAGATAGATATGTTATTATTTTAAGACATTTTTACAGTTGTATAACTCATCATTTTGAAAAGGAAATACTCTGTTGCTCTCATTATTGTTCAGGTTACAGATTGTTGTGCAGCGACACAAAGCTACTCATTCTAAAAATCATTTGTCATACTAAAGTATTGTACCTTAAACGTGATGCAAGTTATGCCAGGATTCTCATAAAGTAATTTGCTTGACCCTTGTCATCAAACTACTGCAGTGTGACCTGCCAAATATTTTATACTTAATCAGCTATTTCTTATTGCCGATTGCACATAATTAACTGGTTTGTTTCAAAAAATAAAATTATCTATCAGTAACTAGTTGTTACGATTGCCATGTACAAGACTGCATCTTGTTTTTAAAAAGATATCGTAATGTAAGAAGTTGTTTTTAACACAGAAACAGAATTAATATTAGGGAAATCACAATTCATGTTTCTGAAAATGGAGAATAATATTATTTCTATCAATTTGCCACTGTTCCCTTTTACCAGTTTCTGATGCTACATGACAATTCGCAATGCTAATCAATGTAAATGGAATACAAGTTTCAATGGAAAGAATAAATATTCTTTCTGAATATAAAAAAGAGCTCTTGAGGAATATGAAAGTCCTTCGAGCCAAGATAAAATCCACATTGGAAGCCAACTAAAGTAGATAACAAACAGAACTTTTTTTTGTTTTCTATGTATACCCAGCATGATGAAAATGTATGATAAAGAATACAAATGAGTCTAAGTTCCCTGGTCCCTGGTGAAGTGTAGTCTGGCATTTCCATAATAATATACTGTGCATCTCTATTGTATGGTAAATAACATGTGCACCTAAAACACCTCACCATTTAAGAAGAAAACAAATAGTTTTATATTGAATAATATTGCAAATTAGATTTCTTCTTGCATACAATTTGGTAAGAGGTTGGGTGGTTGAGAAGTCAATGTTTATACCAAACTGTACATTTAGTAACACACACCTTGAAACATGTTGGTGATAGTTGAATGATATTAATAAGAAGGTTGCACCGATACCGATACTAGTATCGGTATTGGTGCCGATACCGTCATTTGCACGAGTAGTTTGCGCTGGGCTGGCTTGCCGGTATTCACTGGGCAGGGGCAGCTGTCCGAATACATTAAAAGCATTCGGCCAGCGTTCCCCTTCGCCTGGCTGTGATCCTCTGAGCGGCCGCCGTGCTGTGATGCGACCTAGTGGCAGGATCTCGCGGGAATGGTGAGATCTCTCGAGAGCACGCCACAGTCAGGCAGCCACTCAGAGGACCGAGGCCAGCTGAAGGGGAAAGCTGGCTGAATGCTTTAAATGAATTTGGACAGCTTCCCCGGAGTCTGTCTGAGGTCTGAGTAGGTATATACATGTATGAGGTCTGAGTGGGTATAGATGTATGTGTTTAAGGTCTGAGTGGGAATACATATATGAGATGAGGTGTGGGGTCTGTGTGTGTGGTCAGGGTGTGTGCAGGCTGTGAAGTGGGTATTTGGGGTGTCTGGCCATACATTTCAATAACATAAACTGGACAGGCTTTCAGCAAAATCCTAAATTATTTATTGGAATGCAGTCACATGCAATTAAATAAAAGTATCACTACTTGGTATCGGTGAGTACCTGAAAAAAGTATCAGTACTTGTACTTGGTCTTAAAAAAGTGGTATCGGTGCAACCCTAGATAAGAACTCACCCTCCCAAGATATCTCAGGTGCAGCGCTAGTTCTTTGGAATGACATACCTATATCAGTCCCAAATCTACAGTCCTTTAAAAAAATACCTCAAAACCCCTTTCTTTCAGATTATGAAAGGCCAGACTGTTCCAATGAAACCTCACCTGAACTTGCACATTATATACAGTCATGGCCGAAATTGTTGGAACCCCAGACATTTTTCCAGAAAATCAAGTTTTTTCTCACAGAAAAGTATTGCAGTAACACATGTTTTGCTATACACATGTTTATTCCCTTTGTGTGTATTGGAACGAAACAAAAAAGGGAGGAAAAAAAGCAAATTGGACATAATGTCACGCAAAAATCCAAAAATGGGCTGGACAAAATTCTTGGCACCCTTAACTTATTATTTGGTTGCACACCCTTTGGAAAAAATAACTGAAATCAGTCGCTTCCTATAACCATCAATAAGCTTCTTACACCTCTCACCCGGAATTTTTTACCACTCTTCCTTTGCAAACTGCTCCAGGTCTCTCTTATTGGAAGGGTGCCTTTTCCCAACAGCAATTTTAAGATCTCTCCACAGGTGTTCAATGGGATTTAGATCTAGACTCAATGCTGGCCACTTCAGAACTCTCCAGCGCTTTGTTGCCATCCATTTCTGGGTGCTTTTTTGACATATGAAAGATGTAGTACGGAGGAGGCGCTAGAGTACAGAATGGTAGTTTAGGTATATATGCAGCCTACTGAGAGAGACACAAAACCTCGACAGAAATGTGTGGAAGATACGAAATAGAATAGGGTTACTCCAGTGGCGCAAGAGAAATTAGTGTGCGTTATTATATGAAAAATGTTCTAAGGAACAGTTGAAAAGCACAGTCTAAAAACAGACCAATGATAAAGTGCTATCTTAAGGTGAACTCTAGAAAAAGTGCAGAATGCAATCAAAAGTGCATATAGTGCAAATAACAGCTAAAACGTTGTGCACGTCAAAAGCGTACTGTGAAAAGTGCTACGATTTCAGATGAAGTGGATCTTAAAAATTCGTAAAAACAATTCATAAAATGTTTTGTGCAAAGTGCATATATCAAGTACAATTCAAAATAGCACAAAAACTAATAGTCCAGAAGTAGTGCAAATGTCTAATAAAGGACAGTCTATTCGTGAGTGAAACAAAGGCTTGTTTATATATGCCTCTCACTCTTTGCGTCCATATATGGAAATCCTCGGGAAGGAGGGGGAGACGAATCTTATCCTTGATGTCCTAGTGGGTCTGACATTCTAGTGGATTCCACATTCTCAGAATTGGAGGGAAAAGAGAGAGAGAAAAAAATAGTGCAATATTGTCTGGATATACTGATGGTGGAGATGTGCATGAAAAATGAACACTTACACTTTCCAGAGCCTATGTAGTCCAGGCTCTGGTTTGAAGTGCACTGGGCCAAATATAGAGTGGCCACTTCCCTTCTTTTTAGTGCTCTTGTTCACCTCGGATATAGAAAAACAGGGTACTCATAGCGCAACTTGAATGGTGAATAAGTACATATGGTAGAAAAGAGTTGGTCTCACTCACCGATGTTGGAGCCTTGTTCCAGGCTCGACTTAATGGCATATAGTGCTCCTTAGTCGGTGGGCACCGTCACCTCTTTAGCAGTCTTCTACTGGCTCAAGTAGATAGGTGGAAGAAATAGGGGTAAGGTATCCGGTACAATGCAGATCCCAAAAATCAAATCCACGATTTCAGTAGATTTAAAAACGTGGTTTATTAGAAAAATCTAAAATGGGGGGAGGGAAAAAAGGAGAGTAGTGGATACGCGTTTCAGCAGCTCACGTGCCTTCATCAGTCCGTAATCAGGGAAAAAAGGGGCAATCAGAGACATTCCACAGGTCTTTCTTTTTATAGGTACAATAAGTTTTCATTTAAGACATTTACTTCCGGGTTCACAGATCCCCGGTCACATGGTAAGCGTGTCCTAACTAATATGGTGGTGCGTTCCAGCATAGAAAATATGCATTCCAGCCATATATCACATTCTGGCGTCAGTGCATATCAAAATAAGAACAAATTACTGGTATAGTAAATTAGATAAGTCTATTACAGTGGAAGTGGATTATGGCACTTATGGAACGCGTCCAACGCGTTATTTCCGGGTTCGCGGGTCTATATTGGTGGAACGCATGGGTCAGAAGCATTTCCGGGTTCGTAAGGTCAATTGAGAACGTCATTGTAATGGGCCGCAAAACAACATGGAGTTGCATTCCAGCGCGTAAAGCTTGCGTTCCAACTATGTATTACAGCCGTTTCGACAGTGGGAATACAAATTTGATGTTTAAATCAAGCTTCAAGTTACCAATACAGCGCAGAACGTGGTTGGTGATATCTGGGGCAAGGCTTATCACTTTTGATTGCATTCTGCACTTTTTCTAGAGTTCACCTTAAGATAGCACTTTATCATTGGTCTGTTTTTAGACTGTGCTTTTCAACTGTTCCTTAGAACATTTTTCATATAATAACGCACACTAATTTCTCTTGCGCCACTGGAGTAACCCTATTCTATTTCGTATCTTCCACACATTTCTGTCGAGGTTTTGTGTCTCTCTCAGTAGGCTGCATATATACCTAAACTACCATTCTATACTCTAGCGCCTCCTCCGTACTACATCTTTCATTCATACCTATAAACACTCGACCGGCGTTGAGGCTGCTGATTTCCCATATGGATTTTAGATCCAAATTTGGCAATTGCAGTAATGATGACATATTTGGAGACTTATGTGTATTACCAGATCACGATAAGCCTAGCAATGTGTATACCTTACGTGGACAATTAGAGAAAGACCTTAAAAAAGAGATCAGGAATAAATGGGATGTCATCACTTTGGAAAAATATATTAGAGACAACATGGTCCCCAGGGGCCTTCGTTTTTCAAAAAACGTAGCAGGTGACAACGATGACACCATATTTCAAGAGAGATGGGAGAAAATGTTGGAAGGTTTCTCCATCCATAGCATGAAAACCATCGTGGAAAGAAGACACGAAATACTAACGGAATTGAACAAAAACATCGAGAAAAACCACGAAGAACTTCTACAGCTATCCTCCGAACAAGAGATGAATATATATTTGGGAAGATTAGAGAAAGATCTCAATAAATTAAATGAGGAAGTGAAAGACAGAAAGAGAAAGAAATACCAACGAGACATCCAAGACTATAAAAATGGTAATGTCTGGATACAAAATGAACTGGGCACCATAGAAGACCCTAAACACAATAAAACACCACTATGGACCACACGTCCAGTTCATTATTCTCCTCTCCCAGAACCTGTTTTTCATGAACAGCGAGTGGGAGAAATATATACAAGAACACCTTTACCACAGAGACCAAGGAGAAGATTTAACCACTTCCCAAGATCTTATAATGCTAGATCTTATAATGATAGATCAAATCACTTCTCAAGATCTCACAATGACCAACTTAACTACAATGAACGATCTAATCGTGAATCTTTCCATGAAACAAATGGAAGATATGGAAAATGGAAAAATAACTCCTACACTAATAAATTCACGAACTACCACCAGTCGCGTAACTATCAAGATTCTTTGAAAACACCCCGGAACGGTAACTTTAGACAGAAAGACAGCAACTATACCCAATACCCAGCGTATCCAGCCATTCCTACCCACAACAGATACGAAACTTTGAAAGAACAGACGGATTTTCATGGGAACCACCCACAAGAAGACAGGAGCCTCATAACTATGAGAAGAGGGTGGTCACCAGGAAAAAGACCGTATCAGGAAGAGGATGCAGAGCAGGGAGGACCAGAAGAAGAAAGAGGGAGAAAGGAGAAGATAAGCAGGAAGGAGGGATTTATAACCTGACAGAGATTCCACTCACAGACGCTCAAAGAACACTTTTAAAGAAAGGCATGAAATTTGCCCCCACGACCAATATGAACACATTTGAAGTCTATATTGATTTACAGAAGTTCAAAAAGAACCTATGCTTGAAAAAATATTTTTAAAAAAATCCAATCGATAGACCAAATAACATTCAGGTGTATCAACACACCAATCTCAAAGAAAAATCAAATTTTTTTCCTAAGTCACTCATTTCCCAAGAAATTAATACTTTCGAACAAATGGTATTGAATGATATTAGTAAAATAAAGATACCAACTAAGTCCAACAACTTGACCAATAAAGAAAGAACAGCTTTAAAAGAACTCACATCAAACGACAAAATCGAAATCAAACCAGCTGACAAGGGCGGTGGTACAGTAATTATGTCCGCCACGTATTATAAAGAAGAAGCTTGCAGAATATTGGGTGACGAGACGACATATAAAAAACTTATGAAGAATCCCACAAACGAGATCCAACAAAAATTTGACAATTATTTTGATGAAGGTTATGCTCTAGGCATCCTCAATAACCAAGAATATCAGTACCTAAAAATCAAACACCCAAGAATACCAGTGTTTTATTTTCTTCCTAAAATTCATAAGGATATCAATAAACCTCCAGGGAGACCCATTGTCTCTGGAGTGGGATCAATATCAAGCAGACTATCAGAGTATATTGATCATATACTGCAACCTTTCGTTACCAATACTACAACCCATTTGAAAGACACGATGGCCCTTCTGAACATATTGACAGATATTCAGTGGGAAGATGACCTACTCTTAGTATAAAGTGATTGAACATCACTTGTTACTATCATACCACATCAATTGGGTATAGAAGCAACTGAGCACTTTCTGAGAACAAACGATACATTACAACCTGAGCAAATTGTTTTTACACTCGAGGGCATACGTTTGATTTTAGAGAATAACTTTTTTTACTTTCAAGAAGACTTTTACTTGCAACTCAATGGAACAAAGTTTGCCCCATCTTATGCTAATTTATTTATGGCACTTTGGGAGACATCCTTTTTATCAACATATCAAGATAATCTTATATGTTACAAACGCTATATTGACGATATCTTTTTTAGTTGGAAGGGCGGAACAGATACATTGCAACATTTTTTACAAACATTAGATCAGAACAATAGAGGTATTAAACTTACAACCATCTGGAGTAAAGAGCGAATAAATTTCTTGGATTTGAGTATTTTCATCCAAGATAACACGATCAAGACCGAAACCTTTTTTAAGAAAGTAGATGTCAAAAGTTACATCGAAACAACCAGTTGCCATCTACCCCAGTGGCTGGAAGGAATCCCCAAGGGGCAATTTCTACGAATCAGAAGAAATTGTACGGATGTGACAACATATGAAACACATTCTGAAAAAATGAAAAAAGATTTTGTGGAAAAAGGATACGATCCAGACAGACTTGAAGCTAGTAGATTAGAGGTGAAGAATGTTGAACGTACAACTCTACTCCAAAAGAAACATAAAACTAAAACAGGACATGCAACCGATGTACCATTTATTTTTCCGTACAGCGCTCAGAATAAACAAATTAGGAAAACGATAAGAAAATACTGGCCGATTTTGAGAAGGGATCCACAACTAAGAGATATATTGCCCGAAAACCCTAGGATAATATGCAGAGGAGCTAACAACCTCAAAATGACATTGGCACAAAAGCATACCAAAAAACAAAAGCCAACATCCCATTTCCACAATATCAAGAAAGGATTTCACCAATGCGGGAACTGTTTAAATTGTCGGAATACGAAAAGTAAAAAACAAATTATTACACAAATTGATTGAACCACCGGACCAATTAAGATTAGAGACACAATTACTTGTTTTACGAAGAAAGTTATCTATTTGCTTACATGCCCTTGTGGTCTAAAATATGTGGGTAGGACCACCAGACCCCTTAATATACGGATACAAGAACATGTCAGGAACATCCGGAACGGGAACGACAACCATAGTGTCCCGCTACATTTCAAACTCAAACATGCCATGAATCCAGTTGGGCTGACTTTCACTGGAATAAAAAAAGTCGAAGCTCCATGGCGAGGTGGCAATTTTGACAAATTGATTGGGAAAGATGAAATGAGCTGGATTTTTAATCTAGGTTCATTACACCCACAAGGTTTAAATGCCGACTTTGAGTTGTGTCATTTTCTCAGCTAAACTTCTTCTACTATCCCCTTCCTTTTTATATGAAGTCTCATGTATTCATAATTTTTTTATCCTTTTTTATACTTCCGTTTACACAAGCTCTCTTTTAACCTTATATTTGTCTGATTTTATGTACCTATCCTCGCATACAGAGTCCCTTGTACCATTTGCTTTTATTGCATAATTATTTATTACCCAGATGTTTTATTCATTTAAACCCCCTTTTTAGTATAAAAAGTGATAAGCCTTGCCCCAGATATCACCAACCACGTGCTGCGCCGTATTGGTAACTTGAAGCTTATTTTTGTATTCCCACTATCGAAACGGCTGTAAGAGTCCTGTGTACCATTCGCTTTTACTGCATATTTATTACCCAGATGTTTTATTCGTTTAAATATTTAAACCCCCTTTCAGTATAAAAAGTGATAAGCCTTGCCCCAGATATCACCAACCACGTTCTGCGCTGTATTGGTAACTTGAAGCTTGATTTAAACATCAAATTTGTATTCCCACTGTCGAAACGGCTGTAATACATAGTTGGAACGCAAGCTTTACGTGCTGGAACGCAACTCCATGTTGTTTTGCGGCCCATTACAATGACGTTCTCAATTGACCTTGCGAACCCGGAAATGCTTCTGACCCATGCGTTCCACCAATATAGACCCGCGAACCCGGAAATAACGCGTTGGACGCGTTCCATAAGTGCCATAATCCACTTCCACTGTAATAGATTTATCTAATTTACTATACCAGTAATTTGTTCTTATTTTGATATGCACTGACGCCAGAATGTGATATATGGCTGGAATGCATATTTTCTATGCTGGAACGCACCACCATATTAGTTAGGACACACTTACCATGTGACCGGGGATCTGTGAACCCGGAAGTAAATGTCTTAAATGAAAACTTATTGTACCTATAAAAAGAAAGACCTGTGGAATGTCTCTGATTGCCCCTTTTTTCCCTGATTATGGACTGATGAAGGCACGTGAGCTGCTGAAACGCGTATCCACTACTCTCCTTTTTTCCCTCCCCCCCATTTTAGATTTTTCTAATAAACCACGTTTTTAAATCTACTGAAATTGTGGATTTGATTTTTGGGGTCTGCATTGTACCGGATACCTTACCCCTATTTCTTCCACCTATCTACTTGAGCCAGCAGAAGACTGCTAAAGAGGTGACGGTGCCCACCGACTAAGGAGCACTATATGCCAATTAAGTCGAGCCTGGAACAAGGCTCCAACATCGGTGAGTGAGACCAACTCTTTTCTACCATATGTACTTATTCACCATTCAAGTTGCGCTATGACTACCCTGTTTTTCTATATCCGAGGTGAACAAGAGCACTAAAAAGAAGGGAAGTGGCCACTCTATATTTGGCCCAGTGCAATTCAAACCAGAGCCTGGACTACATAGGCTCTGGAAAGTGTAAGTGTTCATTTTTCGTGCACATCTCCACCATCAGTATATCCAGACAATATTGCACTATTTTTTTCTCTCTCTCTTTTCCCTCCATTTCTGAGAATGTGGAATCCACTAGAATGTCAGACCCACTAGGACATCAAGGATAAGATTCATCTCCCCCTCCTTCCGAGGATTTCCATATATGGACGCAAAGAGTGAGAGGCATATATAAACAAGCCTTTTTTTCACTCACGAATAGACTGTCCTTTATTAGACATTTGCACTACTTCTGGACTATTAGTTTTTGTGCTATTTTGAATTGCACTCGATATATGCACTTTGCACAAAAGATGTGTTTTTATGGAATTTTATGAATTATTTTATGAATTGTTTTTACGGATTTTTAAGATCCACTTCATCTGAAATCGTAGCACTTTTCACAGTACGCTTTTGACGTGCACAACATTTTAGCTGTTATTTGCACTATATGCACTTTTGATTGCATTCTGCACTTTTTCTAGAGTTCACCTTAAGATAGCACTTTATCATTGGTCTGTTTTTAGACTGTGCTTTTCAACTGTTTCTTAGAACATTTTTCATATAATAACGCACGCTTTTTTGACATATGTTTGGGTTCATTGTCCTGCTGGAAGACCCAAGATCTTGGATTGGACGCAAACCCAGCTTTCTGACACTGGGCTCTACAGTGTGACCCAAAATCCTTTGGTAATCCTCAGATTTCATGATGCCTTGCACACATTCAAGGCACCCAGTGCCAGAGGCAGCAAAACACCCCAAAACATCATTGAACCTCCACCATATTTCACTGTAGGTACTGTGTTCTTTTCTTTGTAGGCCTCATTCCGTTTTTGATAAACAGTAGAATGATGTGCTTTACCAAAAAGCTCTATCTTGGTCTGATCTGTCCACAAGACGTTTTCCCAGGAGGATTTTGGCCTACTCAAGTACATTTTGGCAAACTGTAGTCTTGCTTTTTTATGTCTCTGTGTCAGCAGTGGGGTCCTCCTGGATCTCCTGCCATAGCATTTCATTTCATTTAAATGTCGAAGGATAGTTCGCGCTGACACTGATGCTCCCTGAGCCTGCAGGACAGCTTGAATTTCTTTGGAACTTGTTTGGGACTGCTTATCCACCATCCGAACTATCCTGCGTTGCAACCTTTCATAAATTTTTCTCTTCCGTCCACGCCCAGAGAGATTTGCTATAGTTCCATGGGTTGCAAACTTCTTGATAATGTTGCGCACTGTGGACAAAGGCAAATCTAGATCTCTGGAGATGGACTTGTAACCTTGAGATTGTTGATATTTTTCCACAATTTTGGTTCTCAAGTCCTCAGACAGTTTTCTTCTCCTCTTTCTTTTGTCCATGCTTAGTGTGGCACACACAGACACACAATGCAAAGACTAAGTGAACTTATCTCCTTTTTATCTGCTTTCAGGTGTGATTTTTATATTGCCCACACCTGTTACTTGCCCCAGGTGAGTTTACAGGAGCATCACATGCTTGAAACAATCTTATTTATCCACAATTTTGAAAGGGTGCCAAGAATTGTGTCCAGCCCATTTTTGGAGTTTTGTCTGACATTATGCCCAATATGCTTTTATTCCTCCCTTTTTTTGTTTTGCTCCAATACACACAAAGGGAATAAACATGTGTATAGCAAAACATGTGTTACTGCAATACTTTTCTGTGAGAAATACTTGATTTTCTGGAAAAATGTCTGGGGTGCCAACAATTTCGGCCATGACTGTACATCAGAGATGCATGGTTCCAAAGTCCCCTCTTTATCCTCATTGCAGTGACACTGTCTAGGTTGTCGATGAAATAGTCTATTTTGCCATCACCTCCACACTTGCTGGCACTGTGGGAAATAAGAAGTGAGGTAGTGTGGCTTCATTGATCGCTTTATAAATGTAAAGTGAACAATAGTGTTACATTTTATATCATTGGAAAGGTCCTAATCTGACCTTTCCAGTAATACCTTATATGTCCTTCTAGCATGTAGGGTTCCAGAGATATAGTGGTCTAAATAATTGCAAATTGTAATTTTCTTAACCTTTTGTTTTTACACATAGCAAGATGCCCCCTTGTGGCAGGCGCCTGTAGACACAGGCATACTCTTCCTAATTATAAATTCAGCCTTGAGTGTCATGCCTGCTGGTGCTCCTGCAGTGCGGTCTCCCCAACAGAGAGGGCGCCAGTCTATGAATCAGGCTACTTTGTATGCTGCACCTGATCAGAGACCTAGGCCTTTAAATATCAGTGACTGACTGTGCTCTGAGTCCTGTCGTGGTTTATTTTACCCCTCAGCGCATGTCTTATAGCTTCTGCCAAAATGAAAAATTGTGTGAGATCCCTACACCAATCAAGATAATACGTGTCTTATGGGCACTCCTTGAACGTCTCCTCCTTTATACGTTCCACAATCAAGTAAAAAATGTATAAAATACAGCAGCGGAGTGGTACCTAGACACATAAATTCAGTATAGTGTAATCCTGTTATACATATTTCTTCATATACGCCCCCTACAAGAAGCACTCACTCAGTGCCGGACTGGCCTACCGGGATACCGGGAGGCATCCGGGTAAGCTGCTTTAACTTTGGGACCGGTTTTATTTTTTTCAATTTTTTTTCATTGGGATTGACAACCAGCGGCCGCGGGTTGGTAGCGGGCTGGGGCCGGCTACGCCGTGTGATTGAGGAGGGCTGACAGCCCCTGCAGCGTACGTGCCTTCACAAGGCTGGGAACGACACGTACGCTGCATTGGCACCGCCCCCTTCACTAACCATGTGATGGGCCGTGTAGACGCGCAGGCACTAGTGTATCTTGGCCTAGGCCGAAAAGGGCCCCACTGCTCAGTGAGACCCAACACCCGTCGTTTTTTTAAATCCCTGCCGCCAAGCGTTGCAGCCAGGGCCTCCGCTGTCACGTGCAGTGCCTCCACTATCACGTGCAGCTCCTGTCTCTGCGCTCGGAGGAAGTGATCCTATAACTAACGTCACTTCCTCCTAGCGCGTGGCTCCACCATAACGTGAATGCCGCAGAGGAGAGAGGTAGTTTGAAGGCCCCAGCCCAAAGGTCACCGTGCTTTCCGCCACTCGATGATCCCTCTGCACTTCCCTGACAGCCGCTGGATGCGTCACCTCGCTGATCTTGGGGTCTGAGCTACAGGAGGCGGCGCTGGGCCATGACCGTGGAGCAGAATGTCCTGCAGTAAACCTCCCAGAAGGTAAGCGGAGCCACCAACCTGCGGCGCACTTTTAACAGAGAATGGGCATATGAGAGGATATTTCCCCTTGTCTCCCACACAGGGCCAGCTGCCCGATCTCCTGCCAGACACATTGCCGAGTGCTGGCTCTGTCCCTCCATCTTTCCCCCAGCACTCTCTGTGACCGGGCATTCAGAGTTGTTTGCCTGCTGTTGTGTACAGTGCTGCCTGTCAGACAGGCCAGGCAATTTGATGCTGGTTTTAACCAGTGTAAATCAGGCATTCCCCGGGCAGCAATCCTGAGTGCTGGGGCCTCACAGGAGGAGGAGCAGCACAGGGGGAGGCACCCAGTGCTCCTTTTGCTGCTGCTGCTGCTGCACAGAGTGAGAGACCAGGTGTGAGAGGGAGAGACTGACCAGATGAGGGAGAGACACCATAGACCAGGTGAGTAAGAGAGACACCACAGACCAGATGAGAGAGAGAGAGACACCACAGACCAGGTGAGTAAAATAGAGACACACACAGACTAGGTGTGTAAGAGAGAGACACACACACAGACTAGGTGTGTAAGAGAGAGACACACACACAGACCAGGTGTGTAAGAGAGAGACACACAGACTAGGTGTGTAAGAGAGAGAGACACACAGACTAGGTGTGTAAGAGAGAGACACACAAACACAGACTAGGTCTATGATACCCTCAAAACACCCCGCACATTACTGTATAGGTCTGCGATCCGCTCAAAACACACCGCACATTACTGTATAGCTCTGCAATACCCTCAAAACACCCCGCACATTACTGTATAGGTCTGCGATACCCTCAAAACACACCGCACATTACTGTATAGGTCTGTGAAACCCTCAAAACACACCGCACATTACTGTATAGCTCTGCGATACCCTAAAAACACACCGCACATTACTGTATAGGTCTGCAATACCCTCAAAACACACCGCACATTACTGTATAGCTCTGCGATACCCGAAAAACACACACAGCACATTACTGTATAGCTCTGTGATACCCTCATACACAACACACATTACTGGGGCTGGTATGAAATTATTTCCAGGGCTGGTTTTTATCCCCAGTCCGGCGCTGCACTCACTAGATATTAGAAAATGAAATGCATATCACAACATGGGCGTTACCCTCCTCCAGACAATCAACGATCTGTAGTGTGATTTCGAGGTCTATGCACTTTCTTGTGAGGATTCATGGATGCAGCCAATTCCTCTGTTCAGAACAGCAAGGTGGAAGCGGCAAGGTTTGCAATTACCAAGCACTCGTGGATTATATTAAAATAAAATAATTTTATTGTAAAATAACACCAACATTCAACGCTTTCGTGGTTAGCATACCACTTTGTCAGGAATTCAGTAGGACCTGCCAGTGGGTGGATTACATTGACGCTGTTGGCAGGTTTAAGCAATTTACGGCCGTTCATTGCAAACTAAATTTCCACCATTTTATTCAACAAAGCTTAGATTTAAGAAATTTTCAACATGTGGTAAAAGCAGGAATTATGCACACATGCATGAAGCTGTTGTTGCAGGTTTTTGAATGTGTTTGACTGGAGTGCTCTCTCCTTGGTATTGTTTGTATTTTATTTTTGAGATGCACCCGCACTGAATGCTTACAGGGTTATTCAGAGAGCGTGAAAAGCAGGAGAATGACTGGAGAATGAAAAATTCTAGGTCAAAATAGCCAAGCCAGAAAAATTCTCCCTTTCATCTCACTTTCCCAATCGGCTATTTTGACCTAGAATTTTTCATTCTCCAGTTATTCTCCAGTCATTCTCCTGCTTTTCACACTCTCTGAATAACCCTGCTAGTTTAGGTTGAGTGCTACCCCCCATGTATTTTCTATATGAATCCCTTGGGTAAGCACCCCTCCATGCCACAGGTACTCTTCCTCCAGGTTCTATTTAACCTTGATCTGCAGGAGCTCCAGAAAGGACCTGTTCCTCCGTGAGTTTATCCCATGATGGGCAGTCATTAGGTTTGCAGAGTAGGACTTGCCAGAGGGTGGATTACATTGACGCTGTTGGCAGGTTTAAGCAATTCACGGCCATTCATTGCGAACTAAATTTCCACCAATATTTTTCAACAAAGCTTAGATTTAAGAAATTTTAAACATGGTAAAAGCAGGAATTATGCACCCATGCATGAAGCTGTTGTTGCAGGTTTTTGAATGTGTTTGACTGGAGTGCTCTCTCCTTGGTTTTGTATATATATTGTAGAGGTCGGCAGGGCTGGGTCCTGGATGGACAATATGTTTCACCCCTATTTGGGTTGTGGACCCTTTAAGGGCAACCACAGGGTTAATGTTCCTGTCCAGGAAGAGTTTTAAAGCCAGCAACTCCCAGATAGGATTGTGGGAGTTTTTAGGAAAAAGGAAAGTAATCAGTGGAAGCTGTGTGTGTGTTCCAAAAGCAGGAGACGTGCTGTGCCTTGCTGGAGAGGCTTCTACATCCTGGGGAAAGGATTCCCCAGGTTTGGGTCGGTTTAAAGCGTTGGTGAGCCATCATTATTTTTTCTGTTTATTTGTGCTGAAGATCAGGACTTTGCTTTAATTTCGCTGAACCCAAGCGTGTACTTATTATGTTGCCTTTTTGACTGCCCTGAAAGGGTGAATAAAGCTGTTTTGTTTGTGAAAGACATTGTGCACATGCTCTGTGGGCCCCCAAACGTCACAATATATATAATCATGTCAACGATGTGCCAGCACTCTGGGATTTCCAAAAATATTCTTTATTTCCATTTAAAATGTCATAGTATGTCAACGTTTCAGTTCCTACCAGGAACAATCCTCAGGACTAACATTTATTGCATGACAACCATTCACTGGTTTAAATAAAAATAAAAAGCAACCCCAATCGTCAATTACTCACCCATCTGGTGCATCGGGTCGCCGGCGTGTATCGCCTTCTACCGCGCATGCGCCACCACTCAGCACCACCTGATGACATCCTCCTTTGTCCTGACTACCCCAACGCGTGAAGTGCTTACCACGCCCACACCACTGATCCAAAAGATGGTTGCCGATCCACACACCACGGTAGTGAGCATTGAAAAAGAAAAAAACACCACCACCTCTGTGAAAAACCAATAAACATATTAAAAAACATACAACCATTACATAATTTCTTTCACATAAAATGCCGCGCATTCATAAACCACCCTAGTCTATATGGATAGTCATCAACCTCTGGTATCTATTCACCCCCTTTTTTTTATTTTTATACATACACCAAATACATATTCCTCTCGTTGAGTCCATTAGGGTATACCGTACCCAGCCTATGTATCCACTGGGCCACTCTCTGGACTATTGCCAGTGATCTGTCACCCCCACTCCTTAGGGGGAGACTTGATCAATGGGCAAGAATTTTAAGGAAGAGAGCGGATGGCCAGCCTCCAAAAAGTGCCTGGCCACCAGTTTGTCAGTTTTACGCTGTCGCTGACATTTCGGTGCTCTGTCATTCCTCTCAATTTGGTGAATCATATTTCCCCATCAGGGTCCCCGAAATGCAGGGAATCGGCCACCGCACACCCACTGCAAAGCCGCGAGACATCCGCCAAAAAAACCCCTGTACATCCACTGCCAATCTGCCAGAGGGCCACCAGACGCAAAAAAAAAAGCCGACAAGCCGCTGGGTGGGAAAAAAAAAAAAAAAAACCAAAAAACAATACAATTGAAAGCGTCAACATTGAGACGCTGTTTTCAAAAAACTACTGAACGAAAATGTCTGAAATTAACATATAAGGTCCTATGAATGATAATAAAAAGGTCTGTTACAGAAAAAAGCGCTATGTAAAAACATTAAAAAAATTCCTGAAAAAAATCCCCAAAATGCCTAAAAGATCTGAAAACCAAAAAATAAATGAAGAAACCGTTTATTAGATATATAATAAAAATGGAAATATTTTTAACATTGAAGCCTATGGGGTTCACTGACTAAATCTACCGAATGAAAGCACTGAACATCAGGTCAGTTTGACACATTTTCCCTGCTGTTCGGTGTTTTTTGAATAGATTAACCATTGCTTCTCTATGCAGACTTTCACTACCATGGAACAGGCACCGTACTTGCTGGCAGTGTGCCAAAATTTTGCCAATTGCCTGCTCTGTGAATAGCTGTATGGCCACGAAATGGCACTGTATGGGGAAATTCCCTGTTCGGTGCCATTTTGGGGCCAGATCGGCTCTTTGTGAGTAACCCTGATAGTGAAGCTGTGGTCATTAATTCAAACCAGTGAATGTGTCATCAAGTGCCCATTCCATTTTTTTGTACTTAAAAAAAACGTTGGTGACTGTAGGTTTGTTGGCTGTCCAACTGTCCAATCTACCAAGGTTTTTGCATTTTCCTAGACCCTGTGATGCTTCCAAGTAGCTTCACAAGGTAAAATGTGCTCCTCTGCGGCTTCTGGTCAAACAAATAATAATAACGTTTGCAACTATTACAGGTGAAATATCACTACGGGTACACTGAAACAGACTTTTCAGAAATTTCAAAATCAAAAGTGTTAATACTTGTAGTTAGTATAACTTGTGGACAGTTATTTGATATAATTTTATAAAAAATGGCAAATATGATGCAAGAATGTAGGGAAGATGCAGAGAAGTAGAATAATTATACCATGTACCAACTATGGAGCCTTGATGTATATGTTATCGTTGAAGCCCGAAGTGCGGTTAATCCTGGGATTACTCAAGTAATCCCGACATTACCCAGGCATCATTAGCAAAACTCTGAAGTGAAATGAAATTTTGGACTTTACCCGGGTAATCTGTAAAGTATCCAGAGGCCTCTGGGTGCTCTGGTTTTCTGCTCTGTTTTAGCCGGGTAATTCGCACATTACCCTATTGTTGCTGGATAAAGTGTGATGTGCAACGAAACATCGGACTTTATCCAGGTAATCTGCAAAATATCCAAATGCCTCTGGTTAATGCGCTTTTCTTGGGTTTTCAGAAGGTTACAGTTGACTGAATTCCGAGGATTACCTGGATAAAGCTGCAAACGGTTACCTGAATGATAACAAAATTTATTTTTTTTTGTTATTTTTAATGAAATTGTATCCACAGTCACAAACCGCACTAAATAACCGTCGTGTAACTCTGTGCGTTAATTGTCTGAAAATTAATTTATGAAGATAAAGATATTATATAAAGAGTAACCTAATGGTTATTATGTTTTATAAATGATATATAAGCACATATGACACATAATAAAGATCCTGTAACTCTCTAACATTCATATAAGAAACACATCCTGTTACTCTGTATATTCATTATATCTGCAATACATTTTAATGTTTGTCTTTTGAGATTTTCATTGATAAGATCTATAAGTAATAGCAAAATTCACTTTTACCCAAGCGGGGTTGGATGCTCTGCAGATTACCCAGGTGAAGATGTGGATAGTCCTCAGATTACCCGGGTGAAGCTTCAGACTTACACATTATCCGGGTAAAGTGCGAATCTTTCAGCTCTTCCAGACTGTTACCCAAGGGCAGTTGGCTAGTCCTAAAATTACCCGGGTAAAGTACAAAACTTTCATTTTTTTGCAGCTTTACCCATCGGTTTTGGGTAATGTCAGGATTACCTGGGTAATCCTAGGATTAACCGCACTTCGGGCTTTACTTGTAACATATATACTGACTAGGATTTGAAACACCTTTCATTTAGTCTGGAGTATTTAAGCATCTTTGTCATACCTTGAATTCCACCTTGGCATTTGATTACATGAGAAATGTACAATACACAGCATTGGATTAAAAAAGGTTATAAGATAAATTATTTTTAGAAATGTTAAAATTTATTTGGATATAGTATATTTACCCATTTAATTACTGTGTTGGCTCTTCAACTATCTGTCATTTACCTAAGGGTAAGCAAGTGACATGTTAGCAGGGCTGACGAGACAGATTTTATGACTTTATTAGAGGAAATTCTACAAAAATACAAAAAAGCCCTATATTTTCTGATTGTAACAAGAAGAACATTCATGAATCCTAACACGCCAATTTTTATTTGAGACTTACATGTGTTGTTTTGCTAATAACGCCAACAGTAGCATGCCAACATAGTACATTAGAAGGTAGTTTAATTAATTTATCAATTAAAAATGTATCAAGCTGTTCTTTTGGAACCATTACATGTAGCTAAAATACTTAGGGGACGGCTGCTAAAATTAGTTAAAAGTTTGACTTCCAAATACAGCACTGTTAAGAATTCCAGATGTTCAGAGCTACAGGAGACTCATAATCTCCATAAAATATGCTTTAGCTTCCCAAGAGGGCTAATTTGTACTATTACTACACTTTAAATACACACTTCTGTATTTTCTCCAGCAATAGATCACTGGAGTTTACTAATTTCACACAAAAGGGTAGTTTTCAAGTGAAAATATTTTTTGTATGTGTTATTATTTTCTAATAACTGCAGTTTTTATATTTCAGGATTTTTCTTCATAATGAGGACTCCAGGGTAAATTCACAGACTCTTCTATTCCATCGTGGTGGTCATTCAAGAAGCAGCAAAATATTTTGATAAACAAAAAAGTGAAAAGGAAAACTCCTATACATACGATCTATAATTTGCTACATATCTCCAGAATCTACTCCTCAGCTAATTCCAAGGTCTTCATGCACGAACTAGGCTTTCATAAGTTAGTTTCTAGGTATTTAATATTTATGTGTGTTTCACATCTTATACAAAGACCTCATTCAAGTGAATTAGTAAAAAGCTCCCTATGGAGCAATGCAATCATTTGATGACTTAGGTGGTTTTATTTGCAGATGTGTGCACTTTAAGTCACATGAGATAATTTTGAGAGGAGTGTTTAGAAAATAATATACACCTGCTTGTTTTGCTACATGTGTAATACTAGCGACTGTGTATAAGACAATAATCTACTCAGGGCAACAACAATCTGAAATAAACTAAAGAAAGCAATTCAGTAGCTTAGAATAAGAATTCAATCCGTTAGCGAAAAGTGTTAAACAATTATTGCAGAACACATTTACACATCCGAGCAGAGCTCATGTGCTACATTCTCTGTATGAAGCAAGGAACTCTGGGTAAGACATGCAAATTAAGTCTCCAATTTCCCACCTTTTTGCATCCTGGGTCTGTTTTAACACAGAACCCTGCTTGTCAGTGCCATGCCATACTAGCTGACTTGTTTTAGCAAAGGTCAGGTTATGCAACAAGTCACAGCCACTCCTGTACAGCTGTTTCGTCCTCATTATGTTTTCGTCCTTATTAAGTCCTCATCAGCAGGAGATAGACCGTGACTAGTTGCTGACTGATGCTTTACCCTAGTGCAAATCAATACTCTTTTAAGTTGTGGTGGAGAGCAGGAAGTGAGATTAAAAGATTTTAATCTCACTCGGAACTTGTGTATTTTTGTATGCAAGTTCCGCAGCTAAAAATTTAAAGTGGTCAGGATGTGCAGAGTGGCCCTTTATCTCCTTCAATACCAAGTGATTTTTTTACAAAAAAAAACATTGTCTGGATCCAATGGATTTTTGGAAAAATCATTTTAATTAATTATATAGTAAGAAATCTTTTGGTATATTCCCAATGTATTCTTTACTATAATAACTTATTTTGCAGGCAGATGTCACCATCTACTGGCCAAAAGGAGTTACTGCAGTTAGAACTGAAGTCCTAGGCTCAGTGCATCGGCTGTCGAAAATCCAATAAAGCAGTGGCGTAGCATGAGTTGTCAGCGCCCAGTGCACGGCAAGATTGTGTGCCCCCAACCTGTGGACTTGGTAACACACCCTGATTCCCTTCCACCAGTATTGACCCCCTTACCCCACAAGCACATGTATTGTATATTAGCAAAATACTGATATAATAAAAAATTAAACACACATGCCCCCACGCTACACCACTGCTATCAGTCACCCAGTCCCAGTATACCCTAGTATAGTTCCAATCTCACACTATACCCCAGTCCCCACTTTCTCCCAGTACCCACAGTCACGGTCTCCCAGTACCCCCAGTAACTCTCTCTCAGTACCCCAACTTTCTCCCCGTACCCCAGTCACTCTCTCTCTCCCTGAAGCCCTGTTCCATTAAGGAGGAGTCAGGACAGGATCAGAATTTGCTGTCCTGGTCCTCCCTTCTGGATGCTGAGTGCTAAGTCACGGCCGGTGCAGCAAAACAGGCGGCTGCCCATGCAAGGGTCTTTCACGGACACCAGTTTCCATGAGTGGACACCTTTCTGATCGCTGCTGGAAAATATTAGTGGTTCAAATTTCTTTGGAAATTTTGCACCCCTAAGAATATTGCGCCCGGGGCGACTGCCCCCGATGGCCCCCCCACTGCAATAAAGACATTCAATTAGCTGATATTAAACAGTTCTAGCACCTTGGGCATTATACCCACAGGGATAAAAGTTTGGGGGTACCTTCTGCAGCCGAAAAGCAAAGAAAATTTGATTGCAGCAAACAAATTTAATTTGCTTTTGTCCCGCTCAGATGCAGATCAAGATAACTTGAGATCCGGCACCTGAAGACCCAAGTTAAGTTTTTCTACAAAGCTGGATAATGGCATTATTTTCACTAATTTGTTTCATAATAATATTGAAGTAAATGTTGAGTAGAATATTAAAATAGTCACATGTAGAAATTTTGAAATGTATAGGTTCTTAAAGTAATAAAGAATGGCTAGTACATAAAACATGTTTAAATGATGTTTGTGTAAATAATAAGGCAGAACACAGCGAGTTAAATTCCTTATAAATGCTTTTGTTCTCTGTTAAACAAGGAATAAATTAACATTAAGCACATCAAGGTAGTAATGCCAAGTAGTCACTTATTTTACTAAAGGTTAAGAAAGAATTTGGAGATTTCTTCAGCACACCCAACCTTTAATATGCAGTAAAACGTACCTACACATTGAGGTATTCTAGCATATATCCCCTCAGAAATTCAATAATTAATTGCTTACACCTGGCAGAGACCATCTGGCAAATTCTGGATAATGTAATGCTGCCTCCCTCTATCATTATTATGCAGGATCATGCGCTAAAGATGATTCCTGAATATATAAAGATGTGTATGTCAGTATGTCAGCATCAATATCCAAGTCCTATTTTCTAACTGAAATATTGCTCTGTGCCGATAAAACACAACTGAGATTGTATTTCTATAAATCAGTCACAAGTGAAAATGAACAAAAGCAATAAGACATCCTGGTCTCTGTGGTCATATTTACTTAGTTACTTTTTATTAAGAAACAATTCAGTCATTTTGATATTTTTTTCGTGGTCAATACAATAAAATATTCACAAGAACAAGACAATATTTCACAAACTGTTGCCTCTCTTCTGGTTGAGCCGGTAATTGGGAGCTGCAAATGCTGAAAGCTGGGCAACCAGTAAAGCATTGATGGCTCCCTATTACCGGCTCTGTTAAAAACGAGCCTCGGTCCTGGCAGCTTGACCCATTAAGGAGCAGATCAGGGATACTGGCACTGTTGCCAGTATTCTGTCCAGAAGTCAACAGGAGTAGCTATTCTAAGTATAGAAATCATTAATGTAAGAGCCCATAACAGCAGAGACGAAAGAGAGGCTTATGGCTTTGCTGGAATAAGACTAAAGCTCTTTTTCTTAATTTATGGGGCTGTTATACTTTACTGCTCACACGTTAATGGTAATGGCTCATATGTAATCTGACCCGTGTGTCTCTTTGCCAATATGAATGTCCTTATTCCAATCGGACTGGGGATTTGTGACAAACGCTCACCAATTCATTGCTCCTGGTAGCCTGTCACCAGTTGGATTGTGGCTGGGGCAGCAGTCAATTAATGAACATCTAAGACAGATGGTGCAAGCACAGAATAAGTACCCTGAATAATGATTTGTTTATTTTAATGGTTTGTATGAAATTGGTAACAACTCCTGGGAATTGTAGGCAATCAATATCTGGGGCTGGAGTTTGAGATCCCTACCATAGTCTTTATGTACATATTTAATAAATTGTTTGGTATGTATTGGCATGTGTATATATATATATACAGTCATAGCCGAAATTGTTGGCACCCCAGAAAATCAAGTATTTCTCACAGAAAAGTATTGCAGTAACACATGTTTTGCTATACACATGTTTATTCCTTTTGTGTGTATGGGGAAAAAAACAAAAAAGGGAGGAAAAAAAGCAAATTGGACATAATGTCACACAAAACTCCAAAAATGGGCTGGACAAAATTCTTGGCACCCTTAACTTAATATTTGGTTGTACACCCTTTGGAAAAAATAACTGAAATCAGTCTCTTCCTATAACCATCAATAAGCTTCTTACACCTCTCATCCGGAATTTTGGACCACTCTTCCTTTGCAAAGTGCTCCAGGTCTCTCTTATTGGAAGGGCACCTTTTCCCAGCAGCAATTTTAAGATCTCTCCACAGGTGTTCAATGGGATTTAGATCTGGACTCATTGCTGGCCACTTCAGAACTCTCCAGCGCTTTGTTGCCATCCATTTCTGGGTGCTTTTTGACATATGTTTGGGGTCATTGTCCTGCTGGAAGACCCAAGATCTAGGACGCAAACTCAGCTTTCTGACACTGGGCTATACAGTGCGACCCAAAATCCTTTGGTAATCCTCAGATTTCATGATGCCTTGCACACATTCAAGGCACCCAGTACCAGAGGCAACAGAACAACCCCAAAACATCATTGAACCTCCACCATATTTCACTGTAGGTACTGTGTTTTTTTCTTTGTAGGCCTCATTCCGTTTTCGGTAAACAGTAGAATGATGTGCTTTACCAAAAAGCTCTATCTTGGTCTCATCTGTCCACAAGATGTTTTCCCAGAAGGATTTTGGCTTACTCAAGTACATTTTGGCAAACTGTAGTCTTGATTTTTTATGTCTCTGTGTCAGCAGTGGGGTCCTCCTGGGTCTCCTGCCATAGGGTTTCATTTCATTTAAATGCCGACGGATAGTTTGCGCTGACACTGATGCTCCCTGAGCCTGCAGGACAGCTTGAATTTCTTTGGAACTTGTTAGGGGCTGCTTATCCACCATCCGGACAATCCTGCGTTGCAACCTTTTATCAATTTTTCTCTTCCGTCCACGCCCAGAGAGATTAGCTACAGTGCCATGGGTTGCAAACTTCTTGATAATGTTGCGCACTGTGGACAAAGGCAAATCTAGATCTCTGGAGATGGACTTGTAACCTTGAGATTGTAGATATTTTCCCACAATTTTGGTTTTCAAGTCCTCAGACAGTTCTCTTCTCCTCTTTTTGTTGTCCATGCTTAGTGTGGCACACACAGACACACAATGCAAAGACTAAGTGAATTTCTCTCCTTTTAATCTGCTTTCAGGTCTGATTTTTATATTGCCCACACCTGTTACTTTCCCCAGGTGAGTTTACAGGAGCATCACATGCTTGAAACAATCTTATTTATCCACAATTTTGAAAGGGTGCCAAGAATTCTGTCCAGCCCACTTTTGGAGTTTTGCCTGACATTATGTCCAATTTGCTTTTTTTCTCTCCCTTTTTTTGTTTTGTTCCCATACACACAAAGGGAATAAACATGTGTATAGGAAAACATGTGTTACTTAACTTTCTGGAAAAATTTCTGGGGTGCCAACAATTTCGGCCATGACTGTATATATGCAGTCAGGTCCAGAAATATTGGGACATCGACACAATTCTAACATCTTTGGCTCTATACAACAACACAATAGAGTTGGAATGAAACAAACACAATGTGCTTTGAGGGTATGTACATCCAACTCAGGTGAACGGTGTAGGCCTTACAGCAGTTTGCAGATGTGCCTCCCACTTGTTAAGGGACCAAAGGTAATGGGACAGAATAATAATCATAAATCAAACTTTCCCTTCTCAATACTTGGTTGCAAATCCTTTGCAGTCAATCACAGCCTGACTTCTGGAACGCATAGACCTCACCAGACGCTGGGTTTCATCCCTGGTGATGCTCTGCCAGGCCTCTACTGCAACTGTCTTCAGTTCCTGCTTGTTCTGGGGGCATTTTCCCTTCAGTTTTGTGAAATGCATGCTCAATGGGATTCAGGTCAGGTGATTGACTTGGCCATTGCATAACATTCCACTTCTGTCCCTTCAAAAACTCTTTGGTTGCTTTTGCAGTATGCTTTGGGTCATTGTCCATCTGCACTGTGAAGCGCCGTCCAATGAGTTCTGCAGCATTTGGCTGAATGTGAGCAGATAATATTGCCCGAAACACTTCAGAATTCATCCTGCTGCTTTTGTCAGCAAGTCAAATCATCAATAAATATAAGAGAACCAGTTCCATTGGCAGCCATACATGCCCACGCCATGACACTACCACCACCATGCTGCACTGATGAGGTGGTATGCTTAGGATCATGAGCAGTTCCTTTCCTTCTCCATACTCTTCTCTTCCCATCACTCTGGTACAAGTTGATATTGCTCTCATCTGTCCATAGGATCTTGTTCCAGAACTGTGAAGGCTTTGTTAGGTGTTATTTGGCAAACCCTAATCTGGTTTACCTGTTTTTGAGGCTCACCAATGGTTTACATTTTGTGGTGAACCCTTTGTATTCACTCTGGTGAAGTCTTCTCTTGATTGTTGACTTTGACACACATACACCTACCTCCTGGAGAGTGTTCTTGATCTGACCAACTGTTGTGAAGGGTGTTTTCTTCACCAGGGAAAGAATTCTTCGGTCATCCACCACAGTTGTTTTCTGTAGTCTCCCGGATTTTTTGGTGTTGCTGAGCTCATCTGTGCGTTCCTTCTTTTTGAGAATGTTCCAAACCATTGTTTTGGCCACACCTCATGCTCTTGCTATCTCTCTGATGGGTTTGTTTTGTTTCTTCAGCCTAATGATGGCTTGCTTCACTGATAGTGACAGCTCTTTGGATCTCATCTTGAGAGTTGACAGCAACAGATTCCAAATGCAAATAGCACACTTGAAATAAACTCTGGACCTTTTATTTGCACATTGTAATTGGGGTAATGAGGGAATATCACACACCTGGCCATGGAACAGCTGAGAAGCCAATTGTCCCATTATCTTTGGTCCCTTAACAAGTGGGAGGCACATCTGCAAACTGCTGTAAGTCCTACATCGTTCACCTGAGTTAGAAACATAGAAACATAGAAAAATGTCGGCAGATAAGAACCTTTCGGCCCATCTAGTCTGCCCAATTATATGGATACTTTACCTGGATTTATCTTTTGTTTAGGATAGCCTTATGCCTATCCCATGCCTGCTTAAATTCAATTACTGTTTTGGCCTCTACCACTTCAACTGGAAGGCTGTTCCATGTATCCACCACCCTCTCAGTAAAATAATGCTTCCTGATGTTACTTTTAAACCTTTGCCCCTCTAATCTAAGACTATGTCTGTCACGTGGCGTGTGCGGGTCAGGTGAGCCCAGCAGGCGGCGACACAGGGTGGAGGCCAGACAGGAATCACGCAAAGCAGATTCTTTAATAAAACATAAATGGTCCTTAACTGCAGGCAAAAGAACAAAGGGAATAGCAATAAAGTCCAGGGAGAGTTCTTGGAGAGTCAGTGGATTGTGTGTAATGCAGTCCTAGACTGCAGACAGGGCCCACCAAGGATAAGTCTAGACAGCGGTACCTTGATCAAAAGGTCAGACGGTGAGAACCACTGTAATCCACAGGTAGACGGGTACTGGATACGTAGGGTAAGCTGGTACAGGATGAGCAGGTTTGCACACAACCAAATGACCTCAGTCAGGGAGAACAATGCAGACCCACTGCTGGCTGGGTCTCTCTGCCTTTTAAGGAGGCTTAAACACAGATAGGCCTCAGCTGGAAGTCCAGGGCTAGAAAGGAAAGACCCAGGCTGGATCTCCAGGAGCCTGGTCCAGGTGCAGAGCCTGGGTAAAACCTGGAATGGAATCCAAGAAAAGGAGGATACATGGCAAAGTTCTAAGATCCAGGTGTGCAAGACAGGTACACGGGGTGGACCGTGACAATGTCCTCTTGTTTTGCTACTTTGTTTCCTTTTAAATATACTCCCTTCCTCTACCTTGTGGATTCCCTTTACGTATTTAAATGTTTCTATCATATCTCCTCTGTCTCGTCTTTTTTCCAAGCTCTACATGCTAAGATCATTAAGCCTTTCCTGGTAACTTTTCTCCTTCAAGCCGTACACCATTTTAGTAGCCCTTCTCTGAACTCTCTCTAAGATGTCTATATCCTTCTGGAGATACGGTCTCCAGTACTGCACACAGTACTCCAAGTGAGGTCTCACCATCCCTTTCCTCAGATGTTGAGGTTAGGACTGTATCAAATATTCTATATTCAGCCCTTGGGTTTTTACGTCCCAGGTGCATTATCTTGCACTTATCCACATTAAAACTCAATTGCCACAGCTCCGACCATTTTTTTAGTTTACCTAAATCATTTGTCATTTGGCTGATCCCTCCAGGAACGTCAACCCTGTTGCAAATCTTTGTGTCATCAGCAAAAAGACATACTTTTCCATTAATACCTTCTGCAATATCACTAATAAAAATATTAAAGAGAATGGGTCCAAGTACTGACCCCTGAGGTACCCCACTGGTAACAAGACCTTACGCCGAATAAACTCCATTTACCACAACCCTCTGTTGCCTGTCACTCAGCCACTGCCTAATGTACATACCCTCAAATTAAAGCTGACAGTCTGCAGTTAAAGCACATTGTGTTTCATTCCAACTCCATTGTGGTGGTGTATAGAGCCAAAGATGTTAGAATTATGTCGATGTCCCAATATTTCTGGACCTGACTGTATATAATATATATTTTTAACACAAGAAATTTGTTTTAGAATCCTTGTAAATACTAAGATCGCTAAAATTAAAAGAAATAAAAATTAGCTTTTCAATTATAAAAGAAAAAATCTATATATTATGTTAAACATTAGACATATGCGATATTATTGCAAATCTAGCTGTTAGCATTAATAAGTAGAGAAGTTAAATTTAACGGATGTTGTTAATGTTATCAGCACCTACCCTATTCCAAGCTGACCTGCAAGTGCCAAGGTCACATGTTGTTCTCTTTAGCAGCCAGTATTTGGGGAAAAGTTCCCAGTGGAAACATACAGGGTTATTCAAAGAGAATTGAAAAGTCACCGCACGTTCGGTGACTTTTCGTTCAATGCAATTCGGGTCGATTCGGCAATCCTAGTTCGCCGACCCTGCGGTGTATTCAGCAAACACCACAGGGCCGCCGTACTGCAGGGAAAACCCGCGGCAAGCACGTCGAACACTCACCGCCAAACACTCAACGAACACTCACCGAAACCCGCATAAACAGCTGGATTAACCCCCCTGGATTAACAGTACGCTTGAAAGTTGGAAAATTGAAACGCTGTTAGCAAAAAAAACTACTGAACGAAAATGTCTGGAATTTACATATAAGATCCAATGAATGATAATAATATGGGCTGTTACAGCAAAAGAAAAGACAATTTTTTAAAAAAAACAGGAAAATGTTTTGCAATAAAAATTCGAAAAAATGCCTAACTGATCCTAAAAAATGAAGAGACTTTTTACTGCAGAATATAATATTAACCCTTTCGCTGCTAAGCCATTTCACACCTCTGTGCTGAGCTAATTTTTACCGGTTTCGCTCATCATGTTTAACCGCGTTTTGAAGCCTTATTTTAATATATGACCCAGACATATTATATATCGTTCTTTCCGGCAGACTCGGCAGATTCATAATATGTCATTATTATATGTATACGTCATGTCCTGTCTGTATATTATAACAAAAAATGCAATAAAATTAGAATTTTCAATAATTTACAATGTGTAAAGTGTTTTTTTTTCACATTTTAACATGCGAGCATTTGCAGTTATATTTTCTATGGGGTGCACTTGTTAAAACAATTAGAAATGGGGAGTCTTTACATTTTTTTTGGGGGGAAATTTCGCTATTTTTAACAAACGCACCGCATACAAAAATTGTTAGCGCAGCATCATTGTTCACATTATAATTGAAATGGGAACAATATTGCTGCATTAACAAATCAAACAAAAAAAAACTTCATTTTTTTAAATTATTTTTTAAATATTTTTTTATTTTTATTTTTCCTTCTTTTTCTTTAATTTTTACATGGTCATGTTTGGTATCGTTGGAAAGGCCATGCTCTGGCCAATCCAACAGTATCAAATATTAACCCCCTATCAATGGTGGCAGTTAGGGGTTAACTCCAGGACTATGGAGGCTAAGCACGATGGCGCCAGTCATTAGGGGGCATTCCCGGTAGCTTGGCCGACATCCAAGATGTCGGCCAGCTCTGCGAGAGGATCACGATTCGGCGCTTTTCGGTTCCGAATCGTGATCCGGCACCCAAGGGGTTAAAGGCAGGCACGGTTTGGAAGGGCAGGCTGTGCCCTTCCAAACCGTGCCTGCCTTCAGCTGCTGGACCCCGGCGATCGGGAGGAAGAGGTCCGAAGGACCTCCCCCCTCCCTTTCAAGCACCTCCTCCGCACTCGCGGGGGGCGCCTGAAATAGAGGTCATCGCGCCGCAGCGATGACATCTATCTCCCCCCCCCCGGGGTCCCAAAGTGCCAGGCTGACATGCAGATGTCAGCCTGCACCGGGGGGCCAGCAATCAGCCGGAATCCTGGCTGATTGCTGCCTCCTGTGCTAGGACGCGCTCAGCGCATCCGTAGCACAGGAGAAACACTTGGCAGGATGCGCTAAGCGCGTCCTTAGCAGCCAAGTGGTGAAACGGTTTATTAGGTATTGGATTAAAATGGGAATATTTTTAACATTGAAGCCTATGGGATTCATCTGAATAAATCTGTCGAATGAGACCACCGACTAGCAGGGCTTTTCGGCACCTTTTCCCTGCTGTTTGGGGGTTTCACTGCCCTCGAACAGTCACCGAACAGGCACCGTATGTGTAGGTAATTCGCCAACATTTGGCGAACTGCCCGCTTTCTGAATAGCCGAATGGCCAGGAAAGGTAACCGTACGCTGAATTTCACTGTTCGGTTACCTTTCGGCCACAATTCAGATCTTTTTGAATAATCCCCATAGCTTTGATGCCCATAGACTCACATTTGTGTAAATTTTAGCACCGGTTCCAAACAGAGGGCAAGTCTACCAAACAATGATGATTGGAAATAAAACACTGGTCAAATTGTTACAGTTGCAGTCATTTATACAGCACCAGCATATTCCGTAGCGCTTTACAAATGGGGGAGCACAAATATGAGACGTACAAGATAAACGAGGAAAGACAACCCTGCCCGTAGGATAACTGTCCAGCTAATACAGCACTTTAACCAAGTGCTCAGTCAAAAATCAAGTGAGCTTACAATCTAAGGGACAGCATTAGGTGAAACAAATGAGAGCAGAGGGCAAGTGAAACTAGTGGCCAGAATGAATATAGTAGGGATTTCAGGGGAAGGAGCAGAAGCTTGGGTTTAGTAAGAGTAATTATAGAGAGAAGTGATATCAGCTGGAAAGGAGCCCTGACATTTGGGACCGGGCCTGGGTTGGGGGTGGATGGTGGGGGTGGGTGGGCGGGACAGCAGAATGGATTCATGGAGTTGAATCTGTGAGTTTGTGCGTCTGATGCTATGTGGAGGAAGGAAAAGAACAGTGAGATTTAGCAGGATTGACCTGGTATGTACGATATAGGGGAGGGAGAAACAGAAGGGAATAGTCTAACAAAATGAGAGGGAAAATTAAAGAAAAACTAATCAGCTGTAAATTAACAAATGCAGACAAAACAGAAAGTAGCAGGATTAGAACAGTTTGCAGTATAGTGGTGGATGGCATCTGGAGTCCTGGATACCTTGGTTCTGGTTCCTGGGTGGTAAATGGATTAATGGAGTTGAATCTGTGAGCTGGTGGGTCATTTGAGGTTCCATATTGAATAAATGGCATCTAAGTATATGCATACATGCAACATTTCTGTGTAAATTCTGAGCTCAGAATGCGAACTGAAATGTTTCAAGTGTATACTCGGATGATGTTGTAATTTATACAGGCCACTACAGTGTGAATATACAGTGGCATTTTAGTTCTATCAATATCATAATGGTTTGGAATAAAATAACAGCTAACAAATCCTGGTGTTAAGTGAATTTTAATTAGTAAAATTTCTCATCCGGTCAGCGAGGAGGTGGGCAAGTCTCCTTACATCTCTATGAATGTTGAAGAAAATGTAGACCAAATAGTTATCCTGTGTCCTCTGACGCATTACCACACAACTTTCCTTGGTCTCCGTGGACTTCAAGAGTCCTTTAGTGATTCCCATAAATTGAAAGCTGAGTAAATAATACAATGGTATGGAGCCGGTAATAGGGAGCTATTAAGATGTAACACTTCACAAAGTTTTTCCAACTTAGTGTCTCGAGGTCACTGTCTCTACTGGAACATAGCGCTTGATTTCGGAAAACCTAGCTGCAAAATGTTTTTGCGACACAAATCTTGATAACTCATGTGGCTACGTTTGTGATTTTTTTTTGTACTAGATTACAGATTACTTTATTACAGCTACCTTTATTGTATATCATGGTGCTGCAGAATTGTTTGAGACTCTGATTCTGTAACCTCTTCACCCTTCATATTTTAACCCCTTCACTGCTGATGCATTTCACCGCTGTGTGCTGAGCTCATTTTTACCGCTTTCGCTCATCCTGTTTAAACGTGATTTGAAGCCACATTTTATTATATGACCCAGACATATCATATATCGTTCTTTCCGGCAGACTCAGCAGATTCATAATATATCATTTTTATATGTATACCTGCCTGTATATTATAATATAAAATGCAATAAAATTTGAATTTTTAGTCATCTACAGCGTGTAAAGTGTTTTTTTCACATTTTATCACGAGTGTTTGCCGTTATATTTTCTATGGGGTGCGCTTGTTCAAAAATTAGAAATGGGGACTCGTTACATTTTTGGGGGGAATTACGTGATTTTTAGCAAACGCACCCCATAGAAAAAAATCATTAGTGCAGCATCATTGTTCACATTATAATTGAAATGTGAAGAATATTGCTGCATTAATAAAAACAACACACAATAAAAAAATGGGTTTTTTTATTTATTTTTTAATTCTTTTTTTTTTTATTAAATTTTGTTATTACTTTGTACCTGGTCATGTTTAGTATCATTCGAAAGGCCATGCTCAGGCCTTTCAAATGATTCCCTACATGACCTCTAGCTGCCACGGTTCGGGAGATATGGGATTCAAAGTAACCCCCTATCTCCACCAGGGGATTTCCTTGGGAAATCCCCGGGCAGCTAGGGGTTCCCTGGCTAACTGACATCATTGCACCAGTGCGATGACGTTAGGTAGCCAGGGGGGACCCAGAGGTGGAGCCGCCATCCAAGATGGCGGCCCCCACCGGACCTAGGCTGCTACACAGCACCGGATGGTGCTGTATCATAGCCCGGTATGTGAGGGTTTAAAACCAGGCACCGCTTAAAAGGGGAGACTCTCCCCTTTTAAGCAGTGCCTGGTTTGTGCAGCTGCGATCTCCCAATCGGCAGGGAGAGCAATCCGAAAGAATCCCCCCTCCCTTCCGTGCGATATCCCGGGGTCGCCCGAAAATGACATCATCGCGCATGGCGCGATGACGTCATTTATGTGGGGCGGCCCTGAAATGACGCATCTGACTTCAGGGAAGTCAGACCGCCGCGGGACCTCGGAGGAGAGAGGTGAGTTTCTCTCCGGGCTCCCGCTGAGCGGATGACGTGTGGGGAACGTCCTCCGCATATAGCGGGAGTCAATGAGGACGTTCCCCACACGTCTTCTGCAGCGAAGGGGTTAAGATAAAATAAAATGGAAAGCTTATCTCTATTGACCTTTGAAGAGCTGTTGCATACATTTGTTTACCCACATCTTTAATTGAATGTTATTCATATAATTTACTCTGGTGTTATGTGGCAAACTTTCTATTACATAATATAGTGACCCATTTGTATTCTCTCTCTGCATTTCTTCCTATTAATGGACATACTAAGCACATTACACATGTGACTCTAATGACAGTGTAAATAATAGCATGTCATAAAAGCAGAATGCTTAAAACAAGACATTTGTAAAATGATAAATAACTACAGTATATTGGAAATTGCTTAGGTCGATACTAACATACTTGCTGCTTTTTAAAAGAGAAAATAAGCTATTGGCAACTATAACAATTTGTTTTGGTCTCGTTAGAGCAATAAAAAAAGAAGTGCACCATCCTTCCATGGCTGAGGGAAGATATAATAAAGTAAAGAAGTGAAAACCTTCATAGAAAAGAACAATAAACAGCCAGCATCACAACTAACATACTTAACAAAAATAAAACAATTTAAAATTAAAATTACACTATACATATGCCAGCAATTTTGAATTCATAGTCTTCACTTTGGAATGGTATTTGTCATTTTCGTCAAAATGGTATTCATGTCGAGCACATTTCTTTAAGGGAATGGACAACGCTTCAGTATTTCCTCAGAACTTACTGCTCTTATTGCTATGAAGAAAATTGAGGAATCTCAGGTTGTGATGAGTGACGATTCAATCATTTCTCACAGTGGGTATACGCTTAGCTGATTCAGTTAGTTCCTGTATGGCCTATTTTCTCTTTGCTATTTTTCATACATCACATGATGATAATCCATTTTTTCATCATGCAACAGAATATTCCTTAAATTTACATTTACAGGTCTATTCAATAAAGGTGAAACTCAGGAGAATTAGCAGGAGAAGTGAAAATTATAGTTCAAAGTAGGCAAACCAGAAAAATTTTCCCCTTTATCTCACTTTCCAAATCGGCTATTTGGTCTAGATTGTACTCTTCTCCTGCCAATTCTCCTGAGTTTCACCCTATTGTGAATAGACCTGAATGTGAATTGACAGGACAGTAAAAGAAAATCTTTTTGGCTATTTCAATAAATCTAATTTAGAATGTTATTTATCTCATATTTTTGTCCAAGTGTATGTCAACATCCAAATAGAATTACCCCCCTACACCCTAAAGAGAATTTTTACAACCAAAAGATGACAAAAATGTTTTTATATACATATGCTTTTAAGGAGAGGAGTTGCTGTGATGATGTACAAGTGAATTCCAAGGGTAAATCCTAGTCCTGTGTGGTTTGTGTAAATCTCTGCTGATTTATTGTATTTTCTAGACTGATCACTATTCAGTGTTTGCTGCAGACAACTAAATTGTTTTCAGTTAGAGCTGCATGCTGTTTGAACAAGAACATCTTTGCTGACTACCTATAGCTCATGTAGTGTGGAGAATAAATATTAGGAAATGTTCATGAATATTTCAAGGGAACGGTTATCATCAATTTTTGTTATTGTGCAATTTTAAAACCATTATAATTTTACACTTACAATACTAAAATGGCTAAAACAATTAAAGGGGCAGAGAGCACACACACATAATGTCACCCTAGTGTCTTTAATGGTGCAAAAAGTGAAAATAAAACTACTCTCTCTTGTCTGAAGGATCAAAGTCTTGGCAATACCCTGTGTCTCCCAGCATTACATGAGCTGCCACCCACAGCATGTTACATGAATGCAGAGGGGATGGACTCTGCAGCTAATCCAGTGGTTTTCAAAGCCAGAAGGCATTGCAAGCCATTGTATGAGGCTGGTTCCCAAAGGTCCTGCAGACCTTTCAGGTTGAGAAGTGGGAGGGGTGGAGATTATGGAGGGGGTAAATTGTATCAGATTAACAAATGGTGGGATTTAGGTAGTGGTGGTTTGGTAGTGGAGGATAGCTAGTGTAGGGGTTAGATAACGACTATGTTCACAGGCGAACAGGGACACAGGGATGTTTTCTTGCCTACCTACTCTCTACGTTTATCCTTCAGCTGCTTACAGTGGGGAAGTGGGAGGATAGCAGGCCGAGGTCCTATTTTGTTATTATTCCCTGTAAACTCAATTAGGTTAGTAAAGGGAAATTTAAATCATGGGTTGTTTGTAGGATTAATAATTTAGTGACAGCAGTACATTTTTAAGTTTAGACACTTCTCATACATGGAAATATCTTAGAATTGCAAGGCAATTCAAATCTATATTTAAGATATACATTCAAAATAAACAGTTCTACTGGTAATGTCTCTGATTCCTAGCATGAAACTGCTTTTAGATGCATTATGAATAACTCCAATATGGATGCATAGGAAAAAGGTCATTATGGCTGTGGGTGTCGAAAGCCAAATCATTATGATTATTATCATCATTTACTGTATATAGTGCCAACAGTTTCCGCAGCGCTTTACAATAACCAAAGGGAACGAGATACAGATAAACGGATTTAGGATGAAAACACTAGGGTCCATATTACAATCTTCACGCTAAAATGGGGACGCTAAAGAGTAAAACCTGCACCGGCAGGTTTCTCCTTAGAGTCCCCGTTTTAGTGTGATATTACAGTGCAGGTGCTAAATCCGCAGCCTTGACCATAATATGGCGCTAAGCCTCAGGATGCTCGTGGCAGCACTAAGCGCCACCGTGAACATCCTCTCCACATAGTTTATAGGACTCCATTGAGGCTGATGACCTGCAGGATCTCGCCTCGCGAGATCGAACAGGTCGGCAGAATGAGCTACAGGGGGAGACTGGGAAACTTTTTCCCCAGTCTCTCACTGCTCCTAGCGGCAAGAAAGACCAGATGGAGCCGCCGTTCTCGCCGCGGGATAGGAGGTGAGTATGTGATTTTTTTTGGGGGGGATTTTCTGCTGGTGCTGACGGATTCCGCAGAAGAGGAATCTGTTAGCACTAGGTCCTAGCTGTCGTTAACTTTCGAGTTAACCACAGCAGGACCGTAATTAGCGTTAGGACTTTGCAACCCTAATGCTAATTAACACTTTGCACTCCCCATATTAAGCATATGTTAAGCTGAAAGTGCAAGATAAGAATCACTAACGCGTTTTTTAACCCGTTAGTGTTTGAATTGTGATATGGTGCACCCGCACTAGGGTCACGTTAACGCTCACACAGGTAAGCGCTAAAGTTTTGCGTTATGATTGTAATAGGGCCCTAGGGGTAGAGGGCACTGCTCATAGGAGTTTACAGTCTAGAGGGATTGGTGTTGAGGAAGACAAGGGGAACTATACTGGATGGCAGGATCATTAGTGCCAGGCGTTCGGGAATGGTGGGGCCATAGAAGCAGCTTCAATGATGTGTGAGTAGGTGAGCAGAGGGATGATTTGGGTTTTGAGGGATTTCTTGAAGGCTTGAAGATTAGGGGAGAGTTTTATAGTGCGAGACAAGTCATCCCACAGGACCAGAGATGCCCTTGAGAAGTCTTGGAGGTGAGAGTTGGCCATGCAGGTGTAGACAGAAAGCAGGTGGAGGTTGGCCGCACACCGGAGTTATCTACACGGGACGTGTGTCACGTTCACACTCAACAACTGTGGTTTGGATCCCTATCGACAGACCTCTAAGCCCTCCAATCCTTGAGTGGACCGCTAACCCTATCACTCCCAGCCAGGAAAAATAAACAGACCAGCAACAGTGAACACAAATTAGCAGTAGATGTCAGACTGAGCATACACTGGGGCGGAAAGGATTAACTTTGTTGACAGGTGAGGAATAGCCTGCGTTAGGCCTGTGGAGGTTATTTATATCAAACAGTACAGAATCAGCGTGGTCAATAAGACTATCCGGGTCAGCAAAAGAGAGGGTTTGCATACAATCAGAGTTGGCAACAGAGAGGGTATTCATACAGACTGAATCGACAACAGAGAGGGTACTCATACAAACTGCAGGGTCAGTATATATTTTGAGTCAGCGTGTGGCAGGATCAGCATGTAGGTAAACCATACATACAGGCTGTATCAGAGAGAATCGTCACAAGGCAGTCCGGGTCAATAACAATCAAGGTCCTCATACAATTCGGGTCAGTATAACAGAGAATGAATCAAAGAATCAGTGACGCGAAATGAGGGAAAATTACTCCACGTCAAGGCAATGAGTCAGAGCGCACGTTCTTTACTCAAAGGCCGGCGGCTCCGCGTCATCACGCCGCGCCCTGCCCCGACCAGCCACAGAAATGCCAGGGACCGCCGGGAGCCAGGGAGCTCCTGGCACTCGGCCAATCATCGGCGCTGTGCGCTCCCGGGACCCCCCTGAGACCCCTTAAATATGAGAACGTGTTTGTGTAGTAACAAAGACATGTAGGGAGAGGTTGAGTTATTGAGTGTTTTGAACATGAGCGTCAGTATTTTATACTGTATCCTGAAACGTAAGGAAGCCAAAGGGGGGACCGGCAGGGGGGGAGGTACGTCTGGTGAGAAAAATAAGCCTGGCACCTGCATTCATTACAGATTGCAAAGGGGCAATACGGGAGTTGGGGAAGTCAATAAGGAGCGAGTTGCAGTAATCAAGTCGTGAAATGATAGAGCATGAACCAGCACCTTCACGGTATCTTGCGTCAGAAAGGGGTGTATGCGGACGTTGTTCTTAAATTGATAGTAACAAAATTTGGCCACTGTCTGGATGTGGAGAGAGAGCGTTAGGTCGGAATTGAAAGTGACACCAAGGCATTGGGCTAATGAGTGTTCCATTTACTTGAAGAGAGATAGGTGGCATTGGGTTTTTCTCGGAGGGAGGAACAACGAGAAATTCAGTTTTGTCAAGATTGAGTTCAAGCAAGCAGAAAGACATCCAATTCGAGACTGCGGAGAGACAGTCAGTGAGTTTATTCAGGGAAGCCGGAGAGAGATCGGGGAGGAGAGGTATATTTGAGTGTCATCAGCGTACAGGTGGTACTGGAATCCAAAGGAGCTGATCAGTTTTTTGCTTTTTTTTGAGAAAGGATTTTACCAGGAAGGATACATTGAGATTTCTCTCGTTTTCAAGTATGTCCTGGGTGGTGAGTTTGTACCGTTAGGTGTCTTGCCCAAGGACACTTACTGGAGAGGTGCTCATGCCGGGATAAAACCTGTGTCTCCACAGTCTCTCTCCATGGTTATAGAGCAGTGATGTAACCTCTACTCTACCCAGCTGGCACTTTGTCTGGAGAGGTAGTGTAAATCAAAAAAAGAGGGCCCAGTACTGAACCTTTGTGCACCCCAACAGAGACTGCTGCCAGAGGAGGTACTTCCCGACAATGAGACACTAAACCAGTGGTTCCCAATTGCGATCCTCAAGTACCCCCAACACGCCAGGTTTTAAGGTTTACCTTGGGAAAATGCAGACTGAATCCTGCAATCACTGAGCAGCAAATCATATCACCTGTGCTGTGTTTAAGATATCTGGAAATCCTGGCCTGTTGGGGGTACTTGAGGACCGCAGTTGGGAACCACTGCACTAAACGATTGTTGGGACAGGTAGGAAGAGAACCATGAAAGAATAGTACCTTGAAGGCCTATATCACTAAGAGTTTGAAGGAGGAGCGAGAGGTCAACTGTATCAAATGCAGCAGAGAGGTCAAGCAGGATCAGCAGAGAGTAGCACCCATTAGATTTAGCAGTTAGAAGGTCATTGGTCAGTTTTGCAAGAGCTGTTTCCGTCAGGGGGCAGTGGGCAAAGCCAAATTGCAGAGGGTCAAGGAGATAGTGGGTGTTGAGGGGTAGTCAATCAGATGGGAAGCCTACCACCCAACTCACTGACACAACCATCAATCACTCTCACCTTACAGTCCTCTCCTCCTGTTTCCAACCCCAACCCTCCCAGATTGTGAGTTCCTACGGGAATAGGGCCCTCATCTCCTCCTGTACTGTTTGTCAAATGTTGTTCAATGTATTGTAACCCTGTCTATACTGTGCTTATTGTACAGCGCTGCGGAATATGCTGGCGCTTTATAAATAAATAATAATAATAATAATAATAATGGGCATACCCAAGCTTTTCAAGGAGTTTGGAGGCAAAAGGGAGCAGGGACAAGGGGCTGTATTTGGAGGGAGCAGTTGGATCCAGAGACGGCTTTTTTAGGATCGGGACTACGTCTACCGTGGCATGTTTGAGGGGTGCAGGAAAGACCCCAGAGGTTAAGGACAGATTAAATGTGTGGGCCAAAGATGGTACAAGAGAAACGGAAAGTGTTTTAGTAAGATGTGAGGGAACGGGGTCGTGGGGGCAGGTAGTGGGATGAAAGGATCGTAATAACTCTTGCTCAGTCACAGAAGGGAACAAGTTAAACATGTGAGGATAACATGATTAACATCTTCCTGCATGGGTGATAGCAGCATTGTTGAGACTTCAATTCTTATCTGTTCTATTTTTGATGTGAAAAACGCTAGGTCTTTGGCATTGAGGTCAGTGCAAGAAACAGCCACAGCAGGATGGAGAAGGGAGTTGAATGCGGCGAACAGGCGTTTTAGGTTCCGGGAGTGAGTGTGTATGAGGGCCGTATAATATTACTGCTTTGCTAGAAAGAGGGCAGAGCTGTAGGACTGGAGCATAAATTTATAATGAAGAAAGTCGGAGTGGAAGAGTTTCTTTCTCCAATAGTGTTCAGCAGTTGTAGAACATCTTTGGAGATACCTAGTCAAATTGTTTGTCAGGGTTGCAGGTTTTGTCGTCTCATTGACCAGGGTTTTAACAATGCTAACTTATCAAGGGTGGAGGAAAGAGTAGAGTTGCTGCTGGTGATGGCTTCATTAGGACAGGAGAGAGATAGGATAGACGAGAGCGGATAAACCTCTGTGAGACGCTGGTGACAAAATGACATCTGGAAAAGTAATACCAAGGCTCTATTTAAAGACCTGAAATGAACAAAATGTGGTTGCGCAAATTGTGAAACACACCATCATACTTCAGATATAATGGAGTTAGCTACTAGGCAACTTCTTTCTGTAGTAAATAATAGCTGCCTTCAAGCTTGATCATTAACTAGATGTCAGATCTTCACAGCATTGCCAACTGACTGCTGTAACAACATCGGTGCAATTTTTGTATTATTTGTATTTCTTCCATTATGGAAAAAAATATCATGATGGATGAGCTCCGTAAAAGGTTACGAAACACCATTACTGAAGTAGATATTATCATCAAATGGTGCTCAGAGGTGAGTTCCCATAAGAAACATTCTTATTGCAGCTACATAATTTTGGTTTAAGAGCTATCTTAAAGATAAAGGATTTAACAAGTGCTGTCAGAAAGTATTCAGATCCCTTCATTTCTTCCCATGGTTTTTAATGTTGCAGCCATATAACTTTTTAAAATATTTTTTCAGATCAATCTACATTTAATACCTCACATAATGACAATGCTAAAACCAGATTTTTTTTTTACATCATTGCAAATTTCTTAAACTGAAAAATCATATTGATATTAGTATTCAGACTCATAACTCCAAAAAGGAGAGGCTTCCATCTGGTTAGCCTGCCAGAAAGTCCAGGGGCTAAATTACAATCTTCACACAAACGTTAACGCTCACTTGCGTGAGCGTTAACGTTTGCTGCGGTGTTTACCGCATATTACAATCCAAACGCAAATGGGTTAATTAACCCTTTTGCGTTTAGTACCTTGTGCTTTTTAGCGCGAGGTTACTGTCCTCTGTGCTCCCTTGTCTTAACATATTAGTATTACAATCTACTAGCGCTGATTAACGTCTGGCTGTGTTTAGCAAAAAGGTAACCACAGCCAGGACTTGGTCTTAACGGATTCCGCTTCTGCAGAATCCGTTAACACCAGCCTAAAAGAACAATAAAATGAATCGCATACTCACCTCCTGTCCCACGGTGAGGACCGCGGCTCTGTCCTTAGCAGGGAAAGACTGGGGGAAAAAGTCCCCCCAGTCTCTCCCTGTGTATCACTACGCCGTCCAGCCGGATCTCGCAAGGCGATATCCGGCTGGTCATGTGACCGGCAGGGGGAAACTCAATGGAGAGATCTTTCTCAATCCTCCATCATGTTAAAACATGGGTTCGGTCACACATGGTGGAGGACTGGTTAAATGGCTTGTGTTTACTTTACATTCATAGAGATATTCCTGCGAATACTGACCAGGTCATCGAGCTGTTTGCTAAACAAGGAAAACAAAGAATTGAGCTAATTCTGTGAATTTATCATGTTATGTACCTTACAAGTAAAATGTTTCTGTTGTTTGTGTTTGGAGAGTGATAAGGTTTGGGTTCTGCTACTGTAGATACTTGAGTATACCGCTAAATTTTGGTGACAAAAATTGACCTCAAAATTGGAGGGGTCGCGTTATATTCGAGACATCTGCATCGCTTGTAAAAAAAAACAAAACACAAACTTGCTCATGGATCCCAAGTCTCCGTGACTAGCTTTGGATGAGCCTGCCTGCTAGAGCTGGAGGTCAGAAAATTACACCTCCCAGCATGCTGGCTATTGGTGAATGATTCGGGGTGTTGGTCATCTCACTCCACCGGCCATCTTATCGCAAGTAAGAAGACGGGTGGACGGCGCTTCATACTTAGTAACAACTACAATCCTTCTAGAGCAGAGCACCCTGGCCTGAGGGGTATCCTGACTGTGTTAAGAAAACCTGGAAGAATTTTAATGGTTTACCGGTACAGTATACTTTTATAATTTTGCTCCTCGCGTTATATTCGAGTCTTGAGTAGTCTCGCATTTCCATAATAAATCTCTATCCATCACGTTGTATTTGGGTCGCGCTATACTCGAGTATCTATGGTATTTGTTTTTTCTTTGTTTTTATTTTGCACATAATTTTATATTGTTTGTGAATATTTTGTCTGGAAATATTCTCTTTTAAGAACACAAACTGATCGATCTTTGCAATGATAAAGTTATATGTGGTTAAATGTATCCTGTCTGTTTAATGTAAGAATCTAATCTGGAATGATAAATGTCTCACAAGGTTAGGACTGTATGATATGTTAAATAAAAAATTTCAGTTCTGTAAGCAACACCTAATTTTCTGTCAGTGCCCCTCCTGAGACTAGGCTCTGGATCCGCCCCTCACGAGAGGTGCAGCATCCCCCGATGATCATTTTGGCCTTGTTAGGCCTCGTCAGGAGGGTATAGCTGACACCACTCTAGGCACATCGAGCAAGGGGTCCACGTCTGGATTACCCTGTAAACTTAAATTGAGGTTTGTGAGAGTCTTGAGAAAGAGCAATGTCATTAGTGGCCTGCTCTACAGTGGGTGCCCACTCACGTCTCACAAAGTTTTAGCTCGTTCAACCTGGTTCAACCTATTATTTTTAATAATCCAGGAGATTTTAATAATTGCATGTATTTGGAAGTAAATTCCTGCTGAAGGGGATAGAAAGAGTGCAGATTTACAGAATAGAGCACTTCACTGAAGGCACCTACACGCGTAATGTAAATCAGCATCCTTTTGATTTAAAATGGAGGAACAAGTGACCCCACGTCATAGACATGGTTGTGTAAATGAAATTGCTGCATTTTGAGAACCTCCAACATAATTTGACATAAAATAAAATAGTATTAACACGAGAAGTAAATACTTGTATGTATATATAAAATGAGATGGCTTCACAAAACCTGAACATGCAATTTCAGTGTTAGGAAGGGAATAGGGCCCCTAGGTGGCAGCGAATACATCCAGTATTCACCCCAACCTCATGAAAAATACTATTAAAAAAATGAATAAGCAAATAAATTTATTGACATTTTGAATAAAGATTATTTTGTATTTTTCTTAGGTTAGTGTGCCTCATTAATTATTACATTTAATACTAGTTTCTCTGCTTTATAGGAGCAGCTATAGGTTGTGTGCCACATAATTTATTTTCCACTTCATAAAAAAAACATACCAAAAACACGTCATCTGCCTTGTAAATCCAATCTATCCATGCCAAGGAAAAGCAGAGATTTCTGGGTTACGTAAATGGCCATTAATGTTTTAAGCCTGTTGGGCTTATGATTCTCCACCCGGGTGTCCATCTGGCTGCGTGCAGACTTTCTCCTTCTTCTCTGAGTTTGACTGCACCCTCAGACACCTGGGAAGAACCTCTTTCAAGGTCCATAAAACAATAAAATATCCTGTTCTGATATTGAATAGATAAGAAAAAGCAAGACATAAGCCCAACTTTTCTCTGCAGAAGATTTCTTATAAACATGGTGTGGTGAACGGCAATTTTTTAACTCTTTCCAATCCCACCTGCCAAACATCAAACCTCTTAAGGTGGTCTTAACCGAATGTCAATTCACTGTTTTAAGGCATACAGCTCGTCTGGTGTTTTAGTTCAGAGCAAATCACATTCACCACGGAAGAAACTCAGCGGTCTTCTGAAATACTACCTAACCCAGAAGAGGAACATCAAATCGACCACAGACGGCACCACTTGCTTACAGCGGTCCCTAACAACACCAAAGCCATTCCCAACACCCAGGACCAGCGGATCAGGCTGCTCGGGACGCCGAGTGCGGAGCCACTCGGTGGTCAGGCTGATGCACAGCAGGGGCATCTGGAGAGCAGGACAGTCGACGGACGACCATCCCGTCACAAACTCAACATATGATCATATCTTGTAACCCTCGTCATTTTAATCAGTTCAGGAAATTAAAATCTGTGACACGATTATTGGGTGACGTGTATATATATATACAGTTGTGTTCAAAATTATTCAACCCCCACTGAAATTGAGTGTTTTGGCCAGTTTGACATTGATTTTGATCATTCAGTCATCTTGCTTACAATTAAATCAAAGAGGCAAGTGTAGGTCAGACAAATATAACATTACATTTATAATGAAATAACCACAAATGTCTTTTCTGTGCTCACATCATTATCAGTTTTATTCAACCCCCAAGTGACATTCAATCTTAGTACTTAGTACAACATCCTTTTACAGTTAAAACAGCTTTTAAACGTGAAGCATAGCTTGACACAAGTGTCTTGCAGCGATCTACGGGTATCTTCGCCCATTCGTCATGGGCAAAAGCCTCCAGTTCAGTCACATTCTTAGGCTTGCGCACTGCAACTGCTTTCTTTAAGTCCCACCAGAGGTTCTCAATCGGATTTAAGTCTGGTGACTGCGATGGCCACTCCAAAATGTTCCAGCCTTTAATCTGCAACCATGCTCTAGTGGACTTAGAGGTATGCTTGGGATCATTGTCCTGTTGAAAGGTCCAACGTCTCCCAAGCCACAGGTTGTGACGGACTGCATCACATTGTCATCCAATATCTCCTGGTACTGAAGAGAATTCATGGTACCTTGCACACGCTGAAGCTTCCCTGTACCTGCAGAAGCAAACCAGCCCCAAAGCATGATTGACCCCCCGCCATGCTTCACAGTAGGCAAGGTGTTCTTTTCTTCATAGGCCTTGTTCTTCCTCCTCCAAACATAGCGTTGATCCATGGGCCCAAACAGTTCTAATTTTGTTTCATCAGTCCACAGAACACTATCCCAAAACGTTTGTGGTTTGTCCACATGACTTTTGGCATACTGCAGTCGACTCTTCTTATTCTTTGGAGACAGCAAGGGGGTGCGCCTGGGAGTTCTGGCATGGAGGCCTTCATTACGCAGTGTGCGCCGTATTGCCTGAGCTGAAACTTCAGTACCCACATCTGACAAATCTTTTCTCAGTTCCTCAGCAGTCACACGGGGACTTTTCTCCACTCTACGCTTCAGGTAGCACACAGCAGTCAAAGTCAGCATCTTCTTTCTGCCACGACCAGGTAGCGTTTCAACAGTGCCCTTTGCCTTGAATTTGCGAATGATCCTTCCTATGGTCTCTCTTGGTATGTTTAACATCTTTGCAATATTCTTATAGCCATTGCCCTTCCTGTGAAGAGTAATCACCTCTTCTCTTGTCTTCCTGGACCATTCTCTTGACTTCACCATGTTTGTAACCACACCAGTAAATGTCTAGAAGGAGCTGAGTATCACAGTCATTTTAAAGCTGCCTAATTGGTGCTTATTATGCTTTATTGCTGCTCCGTGACATCCACAGGTGTTTTCAATACCTGATTGAAAACACTTGAATGAACCTCTGTTCTTCAGAGTGGTAGTCTTCAAGGGGTTGAATAATTGTGTCAATGAAGAATTCACAAAAAAAACATTTACTACTGTATTACAAAACCAATTGATGTCATTTTAGTTGCATATGGTTCTTTAAAAAGTCCTTGTAGGATTTCATTCTGAATACAATTACAAATGTACACTAAATTCCCTAAAACCCTTTACAGCATTGGGGGTTGAATAATTTTGAACACAACTGTATATATATATAAATATATCTGTGTGTGTAAATAAAATTCCAAAAAAGTGCCAGCACTCCAGAACTTCCTATACAGTTGTACATTTATTAATCTATAGGAAGCTCAACATTTCATTTCCCCTAGGGAATTTTCTTCGGGACAATAATCACAGTAAAATTATTTTTATATCCCTCTAATGGGATAGGCATAAGGCTATCCTAAACAAAAGATAAATCCAAGTAAAGTATCCATGTAATTGGGCAGACTAGATGGGCCGAAAGGTTCTTATCTGCCGGCATCTTTCTATGTTTCTAATGCACTGCCTCCTCCCACTTCCTGCTCAGAGACACAATGGTTGGTTTATTTATAATCTACCAACAATCCCGATTTGGTGCAAAAAGATAATGTGTCATGGGCACTCTCTTTTTATGGATTTTTAGCTAAGCCTGAGCTTCTCCAGAGACAAGAAAAGCGAAGAGGATATGGCACTTTACTGACAGAGTAATGCTTTGAGGGTGTCAATATGTGTCTTTCTTATATCAATTGAAAATCATGTTACCTGAAATAGAAGTGTTTTCAAGGAGATACTTGAAAGTAAAAAATGCTTCTGTAAAAGACATACTATGGGGGTTATTCAGAGATAGGTTAATACCAGGAGAAGAGAACAATCTAGACCAAATAGCCGATTTGGAAAATGAAATAAATGGGAGGATTTTTCTGGTTTGGCTATTTTGACCTAGACTTTTCCATTCTCCAGTCATTCTCCTGGTTTTCACCTCTCTCTGAATAACCCTGACATTCAGAGAGTGGTGAAAAGCAAGAGAGTGACTGGAGAATGGAAAATTCTAGGTCAAAATACCCAAACCAGAAAAATTCTCTTATTCATCTCACTTTCCAAATCGGCTATTTTGACCTAGAATTTTCCATTCTCCAGTCATTCTCCTGCTTTTCACCGCTCTCTGAATAACCCTGTGAATGTTACTTAAGAAGTCTGCTGATCTTGCAGGAATGCATTATTTTCTACCAGGTTGCTTATTTTCTCTTGTCTTCTACTTAAGAATATCATATTTATCCATAATGGATTATAAACAAGATATTTGTTTAATTTATCATCACCCATTACATTCTTCACATTTATCTTTGTGTAATTTAATTACCAGTCATCATTTACATGTATCTGTTACAATTACAATGTACTATTTCCTATCATAATGTGCATAAAAATTACAATTAGGGTTGAAAGCTCTGCTAATGGCTATAATTCCTGTACAAAATCAGAAAAATTCTTAGTGATTCCGAAGTGTTTCTCGGACTTGCATTTCAGTGGTTCACCAAGAATCAGAACATTATTACAAACACAATACCAACTGGGAGGTCATGCAAAATATATAGTAATCAAATGGAAAACATCTGCTCCTGGAGGGGATGTAGATTGTTCTCTTCTCAAACTGAGTGTTTTTTCTTGTGAGATAAACCACTCAATTCCCATTAGTTAGAAAGAGACAGAAAAAGTTGAAGATACTGTAGAAAGATCTGTTAATGACATATAGATGATACAAAGTACAAAACAATGGTTAACATTTTTCAGTGGCTTTTCATTTACCAAAATAATGTAACATTTTTGACATATTTGGCACATTTACAAGTGCATATTATGGGAAAAAATATTAATGATCATAAAGCAATCAAATGTAAAGCTCAAAGTTAGAAAATACTCACCATCCTTAGGGCCACAGGGCCCAGATACCCATTCAGCAAGACTCCCTATTGATAAATGAGCCCTGTAGGGACACTAGGATTTAACTTGGAATTATATCAAAAGCTTTCCTTGTTAAAATTACATCTCAACCAATGAGTTCCATATAGGGAGCATTCCTATCAGATTGATGTAGTGTGGGCATATGCACCAGAATTGACAATCAGAGAATAGGTAAAAGCTGTCCTCTAATGTACTTAGGGCCCTCTTACATTCTTCGAGCACAATTTTGCGGGTGCGCAAAAACGCATTAATGGCTTAACGCGAGGGGAAAAACCCTTTGCGCTGAACGTCGCACACAAATGCGCGTTAACGTCTAACGCGAGTGACCCTGCGTGAACCCTGCGCGAGCGCAAGTTCGTGTGCGCATCACATACTTAACATTGTGAGCGCAAATGCGTTCGTGCGCTGGTACGCGCATCGTATTACAATCGTAGCGCAAATTTTAACGAACAAATTTTGCGCGCATAATTTTAACGTCTTTTAAAAGCTGGTGGTAACGGCAAATCTGAACGTCCTGGCCGAACCCAAATACACCAGCCCAAAAAAAAGAAATACAGCACAGTATAGTTACACATTCTACACATACCCAAACAATAAAATGGAGAAGTTGTGCGTGTTTTTATTATTGCTGCAGCATATATACTCAGATTGATTTTGACAGGCACAAAAGCTTAACGGGAGACAATTGTGGCTCTTAATTCAGATTGGCTGAATCGCGTGAAAAAACAGTCTGCCCACCGATTTCTGTGCTCAACATTAATGCGTGCGAGTTTTCGCACGTATTTGTTACGCGTGATATTTTCAGAAGGATGAAAAATGCGCTCGGATTGTAATACCAGCGTTAATTTACGCGTGTTAACGTTTAACGCTGCGCGCCAAGAAAATTGCACGAGCGTTTTTGCGCAAGAAATGTAATGGAGCCCTTAATCTTTTAGACCCCATGGAAAGTTAGATGAAGACCTGATGGGTTGTATTGCAGCCTACCTGCTCTTTGAATTAATCCCTCACTCAGTGGTTTAGGATTGGCATAGGGGGGCTGGGGGTCCCCCCCTTATGTCTTTAATCTATTATATATAGGTATTATAGTACTAGTTGCATAATAATGTGATTCACAGCGATGGTCGGCGGTCTTGGACATGTGGCTGCCGGGCAAAGCCTGGCTTTACAGGCCGGAATGCCCTGAAGTGAGGCACTCGGATCCCACTGTGATGTGTATGGGGAATAAGGCTGGACGCTTCACATTGTTGTTGGGACACATAGCACCCATATTTATGCTTAGTGAATTTGGTGCATAGATAGATAGTCTAGGTATCTACACGTTTCTATAATAAAATGGAAAGTGTTAGGAATAAGAAACATTTATTGGTACTTTAGGGGTGAACAATGCAATAAACAACTGTTCTACATTTATTACAGTTATAAATTATAAGGCAGCACATATTAAAAATCCTACACACTCACCCACCTCATTCACACTAAAAAGGCTGTCATTGTTGATGCCTCAGGCCCACTGTATATTCAAAAGGTTTTCATTTGCATTTACTGAATTAAATACATTTTCTGCAATGTTCAATGTTTAATTTATTTACCATTTATAATTTTGGACAACAGATGCAGTACCATTGCCTTCTCAAGTATCAACTCTAATGGTTTGTTTTAGGAAACTGACACATGTTTTAAAATGAATGTTCCACACACAAGAAAATGTATATTTGAAAGACACAATGAAACATACTAACATGTACAAAGCACTTTGAGGAAAACGATTACATTTCCAGAGCATCAAATAGTGAGGTTTAGGATTCCTTTTATATTTAGATGATTTACCTAAATCTGTCTTAAACCCAATCATGAAAAATGCCCAAACCTGGTGTATGTATAACGTGTGTTGTAGAGACTATTGAATAAATAGAGTGAAATATTATTTTAAAGTGTAAAGCTGGGTCAGAGGCACTAAGGCAACTGAATAACTGCTGGAATGGACTGCTAAATATTTATAGTGGGAGATGATGGGGAACCTCCCATGACTGTTGATCCTCATACCTCATCGTCCAAAGGGGATGCAGGAACGTTGGACGTCAATCTTTCGACTTATTGGATCAATGTGCAATCTCGGCAGTCTTGGTACCAAAATGATGAAGGGCATCATTACATTATGTCAGTGGCATCATCTCAGGTAGTGGCACTGGGAGGAATCACATGGGTGCATCATCAGCTGTGTCAGATGGGGTTCGTTGTATGTCAAGATAGTGGCCACCTGGACATATGGGCAGCCATGAGGACACTGGGGTGACTGCAGTGGTGGAGCGAGGACAATCTCAAGGACAGCAAGTGCCAGGGGACATGAAAAGGGCATACATGAGATACTATACAGAAGAACTAGAACAAGAACTAGTAGAGTAAAATACAAAGAATTACAAAAATCACTCACAAGGTTAAAGGCCACATGAGTATTTTTATTTGTACAACACAAGCATTACTAGTCAAGAGTTACCAACAGATACACCATTTATGGTCTCAACAGATATTGCTAGTTGGAACATGCACTAAAAAATCATATTCAATTTCTCTTCATGCAAGGGCAGGTTCAATAAAAGGTTTGTGTTGCAGTCCACTTCTTTATAAGCTTTTAACCAATGGCGGAACTACCGCCATAGCGACCCACGTGGGTGCTATTGGGCCAGCAGCCGAGTGGGGCCTGGTGAAGAGGAGTGGGCCCGGACTGACCCATCGGGCCCTCGGGTGCCGCCCAAGGGCCCGCGGGTTGAGGGGGCCCAGATTCCATGCAGGGGGGTGCCTGGTCCTGAATAGCGTGAGAGTCCGTGTTGAAGGGGATGCGGCTGTGTGCGTGCGTGCGCAGGTCATGCGTTCCGGACAGTCAGGTGGTACTGAGTCTCTGTACCACCTGACTGGCTGGACCGCGTGACCTGCACACGCACTCACGCGCGCAGCCGCCCGCTCTTTCCACGGACTCTCACGCTATTCAGGACTGGGTACCCCCCTGCATGGCATCCACCCCCCTCCCTGCATGGAATCAAAGCCACGAGGCTCCACGGCCTAGAGGGACCCCCTGTTGTCTCCGAGCCCCCCACACCCATCAAAGAAAGGACACAGCTGGTGAATATATAAAGAATTCTAATACGCTCGCACACACTGCGCATTGCTGGGGGTTTATTGCTGTGGATTCTGATACACTCACATACACTGCTCATTGCTGGGGATTTTATTGTTGTGGATTCTGATATGCTCACACACACTGCGCATTGCTGGAGTTTTATTGCTGTGGATTCTGATACGCTGACACACACTGCGCATTACTGGGGGTTTATTGCTGTAGATTCTGTTACGCTGACACACACTGCACACTTCTGGGAGTTTTATTGCTGTGGATCCTGATACGCTGACACACACTGCGCATTGCTGGGGGTTTATTGCTGTGGATTCTGATATGCTCACACACACTGCGCATTGCTGGGGGTTTATTGCTGTGTATTCTGATATGCTCACACACACTGCGCATTGCTGGGGGTTTATTGCTGTGAATTATGATACTTTGACACACACTGCACATTGCTGGGAGTTTTATTGCTGTGGATTCTGGTACACTCATACACACCGCACATTGCTGGGAGTTTTATTGTTGTGGATTCTGATACTCACACACACTGCACATTGCAGGGAGTTTCATTGCTGTGGATTCTGGTACACTCATACACACCGCACATTGCTGGGAGTTTTATTGCTTTGGATTCTGTGCCCATACACCCCAGCCATTACTGTGAGTAATATTGCTGTGGCTCCTGTGTATACTCCTATGCCTATTACTGTGAACGTTTAAGGCTGTGGATTCTGTGTATGCTTATACCCACTGTAACAGAGTGCCAGAAGAACCTGCCAGGGTGGCAGGAAAAGTGACAGATGGCAGATACATTCCTCCACGAATGCTTAGATTCATCATCTAAGGTACTGCTAGTATAAAGACCAATAGCTCTTTAACTTGTATGGGTAAAACAGATTCTGGAGCTGGTGTTACCAGGAGTTTAATTAGCTCTGGGTGGGACAGGGATTAATTTAATGTGCAGCTGCACCTAGCAGTGTGTGTGTGTCTCAGTGCATGGAGAGACGGTGTGTGGAATGCAGCAAACTCCTGTGTTGGGAGAAAAGCCTGTCAGTGGAGGGGATTCCATGGATAAACTTTCACTGTTTCCTTGGAGGAAACCATCTCAGCTTGGAGGACTGTCTCTAAATACCCAAGTAAGGCTCAGTGGAGCGGACTTTTATTTGTTTCTGTGAACTGATTTTGGCTGGATGCCTGCAACCTTTTTGTTTCTATTTTTGTGACTGGATTGCTGTCTGAAATTAAAGCTGGCAATTTCTGAAGCGACTGCGAGTTTTCCTCTATATTGAGACTGATCCCCTACACCACACACTGCCCATTTCCATGAGAGTTTATTGCTGTGCAGCTCCGTAATATGCTCTGTGATACTGTGTTGTTCAATGGCATTAGTTCATTTTATTTGAGTGTGGGGGGTAGACTGCAGGGGGAGGTGTTAGGTTGCAGGCGGGGGGGGCATGCAACATTTTGCTATGGGGCCCTGTGATTTCTAGTTACGCCCCTGCTTTTAATCCATTATAAGCACACTTTACCAGTGGCGTCGCAAGGTGGGGGCGGTGGGTGCGGCCCGCACCAGGTGACACCCGCCTTTAGGGTGACACCGTCACCCTAAGGGCGGGTGTCTCACCCACCGCCCGCCACCGCCGCGTATTCGCTCCGTGCGAGCGTCCGAAGCACGCAGCTTCGGCGCTCGCCTGGAGGAAATACGTCACCAGCCAATCGCGGCTGGTCACGTGGCTCCCCCAGACGAGCGCCCAAGCTGCGCGCCGCCGGACGCTCAGAAGGAGCGAAAAACGCGGCGGAGAGGTGCTGCCTGGGCCGCTATCCATGTGCTGGGACCAGGACCAGGAGGTGAGCTGGGGCAAATCCATGAGCTGCTGGGGCAAATCCATGAGCTGCTGGGGCAAATCCATGGGGGCCTGGGGCAAATCCATAACCTGCTGGGGCATATCCATGAGGAGCTGGGGCAAATCCATAAACTGCTGAGGCAAATCCATGAGCTGCTGGGGCAAATCCATAAACTGCTGGGGCAAATCCATGAGCTGCTGGGGCAAATCCATGAGGAGCTGGGGCAAATCCATGAGCTGCTGGGGCAAATCCATAAGCTGCTGGGGCAAATCCATGAGGAGCTGGGGCAAATCCATGAGGAGCTGGGGCAAATCCATAAACTGCTGGGGCAAATCCATAAGCTGCTGGGGCAAATCCATGGGGGCCTGGGGCAAATCCATAACCTGCTGGGGCAAATCCATGAGCTGCTGGGGCATATCCATGAGGAGCTGGGGCAAATCCATAAACTGCTGGGGCAAATCCATGAGCTGCTGGGGCAAATCCATGAGGAGCTGGGGCAAATCCATGAGGAGCTGGGGCAAATCCATAAACTGCTGGGGCAAATCCATGAAGTGCTGGGGCATATCCATGAGGAGCTGGGGCAAATCCATGAGGAGCTGGGGCAAATCCATGAGCTGCTGGGGCAAATCCACGAGGAGCTGGGGCAAATCCATGAGCTGCTGGGGCAAATCCATGAGGAGCTGGGGCAAATCCATGGGGGCCTGGGGCATATCCATGAGGAGCTGGGGCAAATCCATGAGGTGCTGGGGCAAATCCATGAGGTGCTGGGGCATATCCATGAGGTGCTGGGGCATATCCATGAGGTGCTGGGGCATATCCATGAGGAGCTGGGGCATATCCATGAGGAGCTGGGGCATATCAATGAGCTGGGGCATATCCATGAGCTGCTGGGGCAAATCCATAAGGAGCTGGGGCAAATCCATGAGGAGCTGGGGCAAATCCATAAGCTGCTGGGGCAAATCCATGAGGTGCTGGGGCATATCCATGAGGAGCTGGGGCAAATCCATGAGGAGCTGGGGCAAATCCATGAGCTGCTGGGGCAAATCCATGAGGAGCTGGGGCAAATCCATGAGCTGCTGGGGCAAATCCATTGGGGCCTGGGGCATATCCATGAGGAGCTGGGGCAAATCCATGAGGTGCTGGGGCAAATCCATGAGGTGCTGGGGCATATCCATGAGGAGCTGGGGGCATATCCATGAGGAGCTGGGGCATATCAATGAGCTGGGGCATTTCCATGAGCTGCTGGGGCATATCCATGAGCTGCTGGGGCATATCCATGAGCTGCTGGGGCAGTATATCCATGAGCTGCTGGGGCAGTATATCCATGAGCTGCTGGGGCAGTATATCCATGAGCTGGGGCAAATCCATGAGAGCAGCTGGAGCATTATCAATGAGAGCAGCTGGGGCAGTATATACATGAGAGGAGCTGGGGCAATATCCATGAGAGGAGCTGGGGCATATCCATGTGTGCTGGGGGCAATATCCATGAGAGCTGGGGCAATATCCATGTGTGAGCTGGTCTGGGGCAATATATCCATGTGTGAGCTGGTCTGGGGCAATATATCCATGTGTGAGCTGGTCTGGGGCAATATATCCATGTGTGAGCTGGTCTGGGGCAATATATCCATGTGTGAGCTGGTCTGGGGCAATATATCCATGTGTGAGCTGGTCTGGGGCAATATATCCATGTGTGAGCTGGTCTGGGGCAATATATCCATGTGTGAGCTGAGGCGCAATATATCCATATGTGAGCTGAGGCGCAATATATCCATATGTGAGCTGGTCTGGGGCAATATATCCATGTGTGAGCTGAGGCGCAATATATCCATATGTGAGCTGGGGCAATATATATCCATGGGTGAGCTGCTGGGGGCAATATATATCCAGAGCTGCTGGGGGCAATATATATCCATGTGTGCTTTCACTGCCTTCGAACAGGCAACGTACTTGCTGGCAGTTGGCAAAAAGTTGTGTGAGCATATGAGAGAGCTCCACAGCAATAAACCTCACAGTAATGTGCGCTGTGTGTATGAGCATTCAGTGTTATATGGGAGTACTGATTTAGGAGTAAGAGTAGTTAAAAAAAAATCTGAAAAACTCGGGGGGGGGGGGGGGTGACACCATAAATTACCGCACCGGGTGACACCGACCCTAGTGACGCCACTGCACTTTACACATATCACGGATGGGCTGATAGCCCGGTCGCCGTAACATTGTGTCCTTCTGTCTGTCATGCGGCGTATGAGATAAGCAGGTTAGAGTCCAGCAGGCAGCAATCCAGAGAGGAGGCCAGAAAGGTTTCAGGGCAGCAAGTAAGTTTAACATGAAAACATGAGGTTAAGACAGGACGAGAACTAACAAGGGAAAACTAAGAACAGGGGGTGACAGGATGGGAGCTGCTAGGGAAATACAGAGACAAGACAACAATAAAATAATTATGGACAGGGGATAACCTAAGAAGAGGGACGAGACAGGAAGGGAGCTGACAGGGAATAACAGAGGCAAGACAACAAGGGAATAACTATGGACAAGGGATTGCCTAAGAACATGGATGTGATAGGAAGGGAGCTGCCAAGGAATAACTATAAGAAAATAAAGGATACTGGGTATGGAGAAACTAGAAAACAAGAGAACCTATGGAAACGAAGGAAACACAGGCACACCAAGACATTAAGTAACTTATTATAGAGGACACAGGGAAGGCAGAGCAAAGACAAGACAGAGGGGCAGGCGTGCAAGGGTATCAGGAAAGCGGCAAAATAAATGAACACTGTCCATAGGCTAGATGTTGTGGCAGGCGGCTGGCTGAGCAGTGTCGGTAATCCAAAACCAGAAAGTCCAGAAAGTAGTCTGATCCAGGGCTAGAGGTTGGTACACGGTTAATCAGATCCGCACATAAACAGGAACACAAGACAGGAACTCACAGTGGGGTGACGTACTTGAAAACGAGAGAAATCTCAATGTATCCTTCCTGGTAAAATCCTTTATAAATAAATAAATATCCAGAAACAGCAGGGAAAAATGACGGTGGGTATCAAGGTGAGGAATACGTTGAATGACAAGACAAGACTAGACTAGATGGGAACGCTGGATACTGGATACACTCAGAGCAAACAAGAATTGCTACATCCTTTTACAGGGAAACTGGTGAGCAGGTCCACATATCACCAGGTACTATACAGCCAGGGACTTCAATGCAGAAGCATTGCTTACAGGGCATTGCTTCCTTTTGTGGAGCCCACATCATGTGAGATGGGCTGCACCTGGTGAGTCCTTGGATACTCCGGGAACTCTGAACTGGGCTTCAGGAGACTGGGCAAGGCACTGGACTGTGGTAAAAACCTGGACAGGAACCTGATAAAGGCATTCCAGGAAAAGGGCTGCCGGAGCTAGGCCTTTGTACACGGTGAATGCATGCATACACGCGCTATGGGTGAAAGCATGACACTCTCACACGACACTCCATGGAGTCCTATAAACTTCTGGAGTGAATACCAGCAGTGGTGCCAGTATTGCTGTGTTTAGCCAATACTTTTATGAGTCTGGCTACATACAGTGTAGCTGACTTGTAGTTGTACCTGTGTACCTGTGTTCAGAGCTTGCAAATGTTTTATGACTCATGAAGAATTTTCAACTTTGAGACTGACAACGGCTCACTTGGAATACAGCCTAAGGTGAAAGCGAGGATAACCTTGATCCAACAAAAAATAAACTTTAATAGTAAAATCACACTTCCAATCATACAGAACCACAAAAGTAGACCAGAAAGTTTAAGTAGATCCTGCTGAGGCCCACCTTATTTAGGCTGGGGACAGACCAGTGGTAGTAAGAGCAGAAGGAACGTCCGTGAGAGTGGATGCTCCTTCCGCACATCCTAACGCTTTGATGGGTGCCTTGATGCACAGACACAATTCGTGCATGCGCAACAGTGTGTGGCCAGCCCCGTCGCAGCGTCAAAATGCAGTGACGGACACTGGAAGGCACGTCAGTCCGGGCGCACAGTGTGCTTGTCTGACCCCAGCCTTAATACTGGAGTCTCCAGCCACTAGAATAACACATTAGAGTGTGGAGATGTTAAGTTGCACAATCTGAATAACTTCCCTATCCATCTTGAAGTAGGTCTTTAGTTAAAAGTATTTTTATTGAGAAGATGACAATACAGTCGGTGGACAGCGAGCACGCTGTCTACTATGATAGCAATCACACAGTGCACTTCAACAATTGGTATCATGCATAGTGTATGTCAATTTATAATTTTCTCCTTTTTACAAAATGTAGAACAGTAAGGGAGGGGATTGGGGGAAGAGGGGAAGTCGGGAGGATACATTCTCTCTTTGACACAGTTATCACATGAGTGCTCTCATCTTGTTTGAGCAAACCACATTGAATGAGGCTGGAGGGAACCCTAATCAGAACTGTTAGATCATAGACCACAAGCCTTGTAAATTTTGTGTAAATCCCATATCGCCCAAGGGTCTCGTCGTGGAGGGTCGCCACCTCCCATTGACACTGCCCTTGAGTCAAAGGAACGGTACTGGTCTAGCATAGTCACTATTTGTCGTTGCGTCGGAACCACAACTAATTTCCAGTTTCATGCTACAAGGAGCATGGTCGTCGATACCATAATGAAAAGCGTTTTCAGATGTTGACGCGGGAGGTGTATCATTCCGAACATTAGGGCTTCGGGGGAACAAGGGATATCGCAACTCAGAACCTCCGTGGTGAGCTCAGAAAGTCTGGACCATAGGGGGGCAATCATAGGGCAGTGCCACAAGATATGGCCCATATTGCCCACCGCTGATGAACACCTCCAGCAGATGTCCGAGGACTGGGGGTCAAAATGGTGTAAGTGGTGTGTTGAAGTAGGTCTTTGAATCTACCCATCTTTGAATTGCTATGATCCTCATATGAAATTATGTGAAATCAGTATTTTTACAACTCTGAGTTAAAAAGACCTTCTTGCCCTTTACAGCTCTCTTAATGGTATCCTCTGGAGTGATCTACCAGGTTGTTTTTAGAAAAACAAAAGAGAAATTGAACAGCTTTACAAAGTTTATGCCACCTAGCCGAGTGCACTTTGCTTTATAATGATTGTGTAAAGGAACATTGAACAGAGCTGAACAAGATTAATAATTTATTAACAAAGTATTAACCTGCAGCTACAGTTTGCAAACATTTTCTTGAACAGCAAGCAAACTTTTATACATAACACTTACAATACTAACATCATTTTGCAAATCACTTTTATGATTATCCCACAGTGATGATTATCCTTAAAGAAAAATGTTATTGCATTTTTAGATTCAAGCACAACTTTTTCATGGTTTGCAGAAATTTAAAACAGTTATAAATTTAAAGTAGGAAGTTTGTACAAAATAAAAACTCTGTAATGCATATATTACACATGTAATCTTTTATGTAGATTATAAACTTTGGAAATTAAGCAGTTAGTTTATCTGGAAATATATGACTTTCGGAAATGTAGATGGTATAGAGATTAAAAATTGTAAAGCAGAAATTACCAGAGCAAGGAAAATCAATATTACTGTCCTGAATAAAGGCTTATGTATAAACTTTAAATAAACATTTGCTTATTTGTTATTTTATTTGTGGTTTAGAATTACAATGACTGTGGTGATAATGATGTTTTAGCGACCCAAGTTGTGGATAGTAAGCAGGTTACAGCTCCAGGTGAAGTATCTTAGTGTGTTCTGTTCAAATGCAGACAAGGTCAAGTCAACCTTTAAAACCTTCCATAAAAAAGAAAATGATAACATGTAATGATGGTTAATTATTGAAAAATGGCCTGAAGAAGGTAGGTTTTATAACTAAAAATGGTCCGTTATCTGTAATCTAATTCATAGGAGAGTCTCTTGTTATACAAGATTATTTTAATAATCATATTTAATCAAACATAGCAGATATAAATTTTTTATTTTAGGTTGTTTGTGATTCTACAACTCATATCGCGTTCATTGGCATTCATACTTCCAATGATTTATATTTTCTGTTTCTCTGTTATGATTGTAATTCATCTTGGCTACCACATTTTGTGGTTTATAGGAAAAAAATATACTAAATTGCTCCTAGACTAATCAAAGCAATAAAACATGATTACGCTCACTGCTGGTCAACAGGACAACAACGTAATTGGATTAATACACATGTTATATCATCTAAATGAAAGATAATCCTTCTACATGGAACTGATAGATCACTCCCACACTCCGAAAAACAAGTTCATATGCGATATAACTACATATCCAACCCTCTACCTATATTACCCTGGAACGCAGTGATTCACAGTAATGCAATGCCGAATTTGTAATGTAATACCATTGTAAATATAACCATTTCATAGAAGAAGCTAATAAATAAACTAAAAATATTGAGGTAACTCAAACGCTAGTGATACAATAAACAAATTCAAGAGTATTTATGTGCTTTATCTGATAACTAGGCTGTTATCTCAACAATCTTTCCTACATGAACCTGGCTCCTGAGGAAGCCTCTGTGTCGGAAAACACACACACACACACACACATATTTATGTCTACTTGGCCACATTAAAGACTACAAAGAGCCCCTACCACCTCACAGGGTCTAGTGCTAACCCCGTGATAAATTTCTTCCACCAGAGACACAGTTTTGCATTTTTCTGATGTTATCATGTCTGGTAGCTCAATAATCTTTATACCCCATTTCATCCTGCCTTCTTAGCTCAGGACTTTTATTGCTCCTAGAATCTGGATTCACAAAGGTCAGATTTTAATTTAGCCTCGGATCTATTAAATACTCTCTCCAAGCTGGAAATGTAATTACCTGAGGCTTAAGCAGGCTCCATTCATCCATCATCCAGCTTGGAGTCCATGGGAACATTTTTTGCTTTTCAGATCTTTGTACTTTATAGTTTCACATTTATTATTCTTTCATGTTTTTGATGTTCCATGTCACCCGAACTGGCATTCATTAGTTTGTGTCTATATGGATCTCCAGACTAGTGCATCTAAATGCTGGCTTGGATCTCAGACAATCGATATTAGTTTTTATTACATACATTAATAAAATTTAAGTTTTCATCAGAATTTCAGTCATTTCATCCACCCATTCTGATAGCAAGTATTCTAACTGGTTACCACTAAGATTCCACTCCAAGTACAAGGCATTAGGAAGAGGAATCTATTGAGTGTTACCATGGCAGCTGTTAAATGAGATCTCAGAATTTCCAGAGTTAGGACACAAAGGACCTATTTGACCTTATTGTTCTTCTGGTTACAAGAATATTAGGGGAAACAGGTAAGTACGCAACTAGTTGCAAAGTGATTTTGGAGAACATTAGTTTGGCCGACTTTATTTTTGGGGATTTTTCTTTCACAAGAGACAAGAATAAGGAGCAAATCACTCAGCATTCAAGTACTAGTGGCACTTTATGTGTCCTATACAAAGTACAGGACATATCAAACCCCAGAATCATTTACTGATGATGCATCAAATCATGCAACTTAAATTCAAATTGTGTTCTTTTTTATAATTCTATCTATCTATCTAAAATGGTCAGATTCTGGTTACAGTCAAACATACAGCAAAGAAGCAATGATTACTGCATGATGATTTATTGTGTATTGAATCCCATACTAAGTGTCCAGCTACTCAATTTAGATTTTCTGAACCTTTGTATGGAAAGTATATTTATGTATATATGTCTTTGTTGAATGAGCAAATTGACTGGTAAGCAGAGACTGAGGTATTTTAATATGATAGGTAGTGTGAATCCACCCCCCCCATTATAAGTGTCAAACCCTGCAAGTCTTTTACTTGCATAGGATGTTAGCCTGTGGAATTTAGCCATTTCCTTTGTGTGCAGGAAGGGGTGTGTGAAAAATGTATGCTAGAAAAAGCCATCTCTGAATCAATATAGTAATTTTTGGCTCACTGTTGGTTAAACTCTGACGTAGAAATGTATCTGTATGCTGATTGGCTATAAGTTCTTTGAAATCTAATAAAAGACCTGTCTAAGGAAGGATATTTCAGACAGGACTGACGCTACATTGCTTTGTGGCTGATTTTGTTGTCTCTCATCATGGTGATGCGCCGCGCCCAGTTTTCAACTTTGATATATGAGAAGAAACTAGAAAAGGTTTATTGAAATTTCATAAATGGTAATTATTATAGGGAGTTTGTTTTGTTTGCTTTAAATCCAAATTTATCAGTTGGTGTCAGAAGTGGGATTTGCCATTCAGATGTTATTTATATTTAAGTGTATCTTTACATTTGAATATATCCTTACATTTGCTTGTTCAGATTTTGCGAACTTGCCTCCAGGTTTGGTTTTTTGTTTATTTTCCCTGACGTTAAAGCTATGGTTCAGAGCTTGTTGATTTTTTTTAATTTTTTTTTTTTTTTTTTGGTGCAAGGTTGGACTCTTTGTCTTGATTTGTTTTTGTCATTTTATGTATTGTAGTAAAGGAAAATCGTTTGAGGACCTCACGTGTGTTTGAACTCGCCCGCTGCGTTGAGTATTTGTATTTGCTGGAAATTGAACTCATAAAAAAAGAAACGAGATGTTTCTAGTTGTTTTGTCTCCGTTCTGTGTCTATCTTGTACTTCAATTCTGGTGTTTCTGGGTCGTCCATATCTTGTAATTGTGAGAATTTTATTTTAACTGATTGGATTTTCTTCTTGTATATCAACTGATTTAATCTCCCATTGAGAGACAGTTTTTTTTCCTCTTAATTTTTTATTTTTATTTTCTTGCGCGCTGCTGCCATTTTTATTTTTTATTTTTTTTGCTGCATGTGTTTGCGCGCTGATTCTATAGGATTTGCTAACTGTTTTTTCTTTCAGATTGCATGATTTTTTATTTTGTTTATGGCCATTGATTGCGTCTGTTTATTTAAATGTTTGTCTTTACTAACTATTAATATATGTGTTTATCTTTGATGTTTTGTATTTCGTAGTTTTGATATTATGTTTTTTATATGTAATTTATGTATAGGGACTGCTTTTCGTAAACCAGGTTTCTTTGTTTCTGTGTCATTACTGCCTTGCTTCGTGTATAAAAAAAAAAGAAGGGGCACAGGAAATGGAGAAGACAATAGGGCTTTACTTTTACAGTGACTTTCAAAAGCGCCTGCTAACTTTTTTTCTTATACATTCATTCTTTCTCTTTGTTCTTTTTTTTATTTAATGAAAAGAAACTCTTTATTTGTAATGTATAATGTTATTATGTGTTTGTATAAGGACTTTTTTCTTTGAATGCTAGTAGTCTTTTAGCAGTGCAAGTTGGAGAATGGAATATGTAGTTATTTTTGTTGTTCTGTGAGTATTTGGGATAATTGAACAGTATATACAAATGACATGTGTCTAATGCTTTGAATGACTGTAGTAGCAGTTGAATTCTGGAGCTGTTAGTGCTTTATAAAACTGTAACTGTTGTGGAATTGGGCGCGGTTTGAGTGCTTCGGCGTGCGTACAGTAGTGGAATAAAAGAAAGTAATTATGGGAGCTTTATTTACTGTAAATGGATTATAAATTGATGTATGATATATATATAAAAAAGTAGTGTATCAAGGTGATGGGCTCAAAGTTGTACATTTTCCCAAGAGAGGTGTGGTCGGTTATTTTCCTCTGGTCTTCGTTTGAGTCCAGCACTAAGGGATTGACCGCACCTTAATATAGGTTATATGTTTTGCCAAAATGGCTGACTGAGATCATTTACAGTTTTGTAACTTGTATAATGGAATATATATGTAGGTTCATGTTTAGTTGTTTGGAATCTAAGAGGATGAAGTGATATAAAGCTGAAGGATTTGAGTGAAAGTTTAAAGGAAAGCGCCTACAGGTTTAGTAGCGCTGTACAAAGGAATTTAGGCAGATTTCAAATAAAAGAAGGTGGTTTTTTGGGTTTTATTTTAGTTGACTAAGGGAGATGGAAGGTTGTAGTTTGGTATCTGAGTATTGTTTGATTTGTTTTCTTTTTCTGCAGTGGTAGCCAGATGTCTAGTATTATTTTTTTGCTGTCTGATGTTTTTGTCTTTTGGGTGTGAAGTGCAATAGCGTATAACTTTGCCTCTATTGCATATTCTTGGAGGGAATAAAACAGGTTGTAAAATAGCTGCACAGACACCTCACGTTTGAATGTTTGTTTTTAACCAATATCCTTAATAAAGATTATTGATGTTTATTAATCTTTTTCTCTGAGTTTCCTCTGAGAACTTTGTGCTAATTAACGCGTCAAGTTTTAAACATGCCCTTCTATACTTCTTTCCCAGTTCATGATATTTTTGTTGTGTTTTTTTTTATTTGAATTGAAGTTCACATTCTTTTCCTAGTCTCCTCCATTTTGTCTCACTCATGACCCCTCCTCTCCTCCGTGTTGTCTCACTCATGACCCCTCCTCTCCTCCGTGTTGTCTCACTCATGACCCCTCCTCTCCTCCATGTTGTCTCACTCATGACCCCTCCTCTCCTCCGTGTTGTCTCACTCATGACCACTCCTTTTCTTTGTGTCCAAAAAATGTGTTGCATTGTTTTTTTCTCCATTAAAAGTATTTTAACCATATGAATTTTAAAGTTTTTGACAGGTTAATAATACATTTTTTCCCAAGTTTTTACTTTAGGTGAAAATTACCCATGCATGCCAACTTTGCTCAAGCTAGATGGAAGATTATGCGATACCAATATTGATAAAGATGTTGGAATTGAAGGAAATTTACTCAAACACATTATCATTTCACATTGCAATGTTACATCAACCGGATAATAAGGAATTATCAGACACCAGGCAATAAAACAATCTGATTATCGACAACTCATCAATAAATCATGCTATTTGTAGAAGATCATTGATTTGGAAATACAACTTAAGACATGTCAGTTTTACAAAACTGTTATTTTCAACCAATAAGACAGAAGACAAAGAAAGAAGATAATGTATTTTTATATTCTGATGTCGTCTAAGTGATGATTATTTTGTGCCTTTTATTATTTTATATTTTGTTATTTTTGTTGTTTAGTTACAATCAATATTGTTCAAAATTCCCTGACACATTTAGGATTATTGAAGATCACATCCAATTAAAATTAGAGTTCATTAATGTTTTTAGGAACATATAATTTAATGCATTTGCATGAATACATTTCAGGACATATATAGTGGTAAATGGGAAGTTTTAATTCGATAAAATTAATGCGGTTTTTATTTTATGTTTTATTTCATTTGAGGATTGGTGTGTTTTATAAACGCCAGGTTTGTTTCACAACACCGAACAAGACTGAATAGGATAGTAATTACAAAAAAAAAAAAAAAAACAATTATATTTAATAAAAGGGTGGAATATGCACTTCGGCTATTTCCCTTTTGAGCCAAAGTTGCGTATATATATATATATATATTTTTCTCTAACAATGAGTCAGAAGTAGTATAATTTTTTTATTGCGTGAGGCCGACAGGCTTCGCGGGGACATTTTGAAATTTATTATCTGTGTCTTTTCTTGTGTAAATTAACATTTTTATTGTTTTCGTGCATTTGAGAGTGACAATGAATGAATGGATGTAGATGATTAGCGGGGTATACCATATTTTCTTTTCTTTTTTATTTTCTTTATTGTTGCTGAAACCATATCACATCATCAAGAAACCTGACAGTCACAATGACTGCATATGGAACGAATCATGGACATTTTGTGTCAAGGTCAAAGGTCACAGGTAATAAGCAACCAGCGCAAAGAGACAGCTTGTTCAGGAGTCCCTATTGTGGGAGCTCTAATGACATTCAATGATTATGCGTCTCAAGCTGGGATGTTGAAAAAAAAGACCACACCCTGATCTCGCACTGTGGACTATGGTATTAGATTATGGAATATTATTTTTTTTATTTATTTAATCCCCTAGATAAGTTTGAGAAAGGATTTAATTTGTGAAAATGAGAATGTATTTCTTGAATGTGTGTATGAATGCAGGTGTATATGCGTTTTGTGGAGTGAAGCTGAACATAGGAAAACACACAGATATAGATCTGACTCATGTTGATTTATTAGATAAATGAACTTTTACATTCAAGTTATTATACTTTTCTTGTTCGGTGAATTATATTTTGGGAAATGGGAATAAATAGTTATTTAATGTCCAGATTAGGTATTTTTGCCTACGCTCCAAATGTGGTTCGCTGGAAGAGTGAATCTAGATAGATAAGTGTATTTTATGCTCATAAAGGGCATCCTTGGGGAATCCTTTTCGTATATCATACAGGTATTAGGCGAGGATACTATGGCCCCAGGTATAATTAGTTTAATTGTCTAGTTTGTTTCATCCCTTTTTGTGATCACGATTGTATATGTGATCAATGAGACGATTGAAAGGTATTTTAATATGATAGGTAGTGTGAATCCACCCCCCCCATTATAAGTGTCAAACCCTGCAAGTCTTTTACTTGCATAGGATGTTAGCCTGTGGAATTTAGCCATTTCCTTTGTGTGCAGGAAGGGGTGTGTGAAAAATGTATGCTAGAAAAAGCCATCTCTGAATCAATATAGTAATTTTTGGCTCACTGTTGGTTAAACTCTGACGTAGAAATGTATCTGTATGCTGATTGGCTATAAGTTCTTTGAAATCTAATAAAAGACCTGTCTAAGGAAGGATATTTCAGACAGGACTGACGCTACATTGCTTTGTGGCTGATTTTGTTGTCTCTCATCATGGTGATGCGCCGCGCCCAGTTTTCAACTTTGATATATGAGAAGAAACTAGAAAAGGTTTATTGAAATTTCATAAATGGTAATTATTATAGGGAGTTTGTTTTGTTTGCTTTAAATCCAAATTTATCAGAGACAGTAAGCAAGAGACAGTTCATAAATTGAGTCTGTAATCTTTTTAACGATCTAATTAGCTAGAATGCATCCAAAGTCCTAATGAAACGGATTTAGGGTGGTTTAACTAAGAGTCTATAAAATAGGGCATTTGACCTTCTATAACACTGTTTGGAAGCATACTTAAATTGCACCATATTTATATGATTTTCAGCTTTATTGTGTGTAGTATCAGAATGTTTTTATGTCTTATGGTTTTTAATCTACTTTATTTTATAGCAGGGCACATTAAAACCATATATTATTTTATGATTACGTTGGAAATCCTTAATTCAGCAAATGCAGTCAATTAAATATTGTGTTTTTGAGCACTTCTATTTAAGGCAATAACTCACAAATATGGGATGAAGAATAATCAAATCACATGAAAATATGGCCATTTAAAGGGACGCACTAGACAGTGTGATCCACTCAGTCTTATCTGAATGATCACATTGCTGGTAGTCCCATGTGCCATCTTCCCTCTCAGAAGGTTGATTCAGCCATACAAATGCAAGGGCTTAGACCTGCCCAGAATTTCAGGTTTCCCTGTCTTGGCGTACTTCAGATACCAGCTCCATCCAATGATTTGTGATAATCACTGGATTGGCTGAAGCATCCAGCCCCCTGGGGTCACGTGACATACTGAACTATCACCATGCATGCCCTACAGGGCTCAGGGGAAGACCATCCCTGGAGTCAGGTGAGTTTTTAAAGAAATCAAAGGTGTTAAGATAGGAGGGGTGGTGTGGAGGTGGTTTGGAGGGGCTAATGTTTTATCCGTTAATTTTTTACCACCTCCCTCCCTGTTTTAATCCTATAGTATCCCTTTAAATTAACCAAATCACAAATCAAAAATTGGTGGTAGGTTGTGGCAGTTCCATGGTGCTCCTCATTGGTCCATTATTTTGAAGTATTGTGCTACATCTTATCTGTATTCTTTACCAGCATATACTTCTAAATAAAGTTGTGCACGGCAAAAAATTTTGTTTTGCTTGAATTTTTTTCGTCTGAAGTGAAATTTGATTGCATACTGTTTTGTTTCGTTCCGATATTTTTGATCAATCCATTTCATTTCCATTCGCATCGATTCTGATGGCTTAAAAAATATAAAAGCTGTTTAATTAGTGTTAGATTCATGATAGATGACGGTTAAAAGCTAGGGTTAATAGTTAGCGTTTCGTCTCACTTCTGTGCAGTAGCGACAACCGCGGTGTTCTCTTGGTGAGGGTTGACATCTTGGATGTCAGCCCTGCCTCTGGGACCTCCTCTTGCCCACCAGCGTGATGATGTCAGAAATGTATGTGACCCCTGGCTGGGCAGGGAATTCCCAATGATGGAGTTACAGGGGTCCTTTGGACCCCTGTATCTCCTGAACCGTAAAAGGTAAAGGAGCAGGCAAGATATCATTGGAAAGGCCAGACCATGATCCTTCCAGTGATCACAAGCATGAGCAGGATATTTGTAAAAATAATTTAAATAAATAAATATTTTTTTACCCCCTAATGCAGCACTTTTGTTCACTTTTCAATTATAGCACGAACAATGATGCTGCACTATCTCATCTTCTCATTTCCCACGTTACCAGCCTGTTATTATTATTAGTAGTATTTATTAAGCACGAACACATTCTGCAGCGCTGTACAAGGTGTAATGGGTAAAGACAGGACAATTCTACAATACATACAGGTAGGGTTGCCACCTTTTCTTCAAGCCAAACTCGAACATTCTAGTGTTGGGCTTGGTTGGCCATTTTTTTTGTAGTGTATACATTATGCATATATTTACTTTATGCGTATATATAATGACACGTGATATGCATGGCATGTCAGGCTGGTATTTAGGCACACTGGTACTATGTATGACACACTGGTATTATGCATGGCAGACTGGTATTAAGCATGGTAGACTGGTAATATGGCTGGCAGACTGGTATGTATGGCAGACTGATATTGTGCATGGCAGACTGGTAATATGGCTGGCAGACTGGTATTGTACATGGCAGACTGGTAATATGGCTGGCAGACTAGTATTGTGCATGGCAAACTAGTATTGTACATGGCAGACTAGTAATATGGCTGGCAGACTAGTATTGTGCATGACAGACTAGTAATATGGCTGGCAGACTAGTATTGTGCATGGCAGACAGGTAATATGGCTGGCAGACTAGTATTGTGCATGGAAGACTGGTATTGTGCATGGCAGACTGGTATTTACACTGTAAACAGCTAGAGCCTTCCTTTACAAGGTCTATGCCTGTATATCAAGAGAGGAGCTGCTGCTGCTGGGATGGCAGGGGAGGGGCCACCACGGAGGGGACAGAGACACTCTGATGCTGCACAGCCAGGTAGAAGAGGAGGGGGGTACTGGCCCACAGACAGCTACACTAACCAGGTGGAGCTTCCTTCTCTCACTCGCACACAGGCAGCGGTTGAGTGATTAGTCAATGGGCAGCAAAAACCTCTCCCACTGTGCAGCTGCCAATAGCCGAAAGCAATGGCACAATGTGTTATTAGGCATTAGTTCATCGAAAACCTAAACCACCGCACTGGTTTGAGGATCGCAATGAACCTTACGTCTCTGATTTTTACACTGCAAAAGGTCAAGTGAGGTGTCATTGGAAAGGACAGAGTCTGCCTTTTTCAATGATACCAAATTTGATCATGTAATTTGCAAAAATAGATAAGAGAAAAAAATTTAATGCAAAATTTACTTTTTTTATCTGTTCTAAGGAGGTGGAATCATGTGCGATTACTTGTAAAGCAAACAATGCCACTGCCCTAACTCACCTTATTCGCAGGGACCAAATGTGGAGATGATAGCAAAGAGCATTATTACGCATTGGTCCATCTAAACCACAAGCCGCTTCACCACTGCGAGGAGAGCAGGGGGTCCTTTGGTCCCCTGTAAATCCATTCTTTACAACCCACAAAGTCATGTTAAGTGTCATTGGACAGGTCAGAGCAGGCCCAAGCTGGGACAAAAAAATAGGGCTGGGCATTTTAAAGTAAGCAGCCCACTTACCTGTCTGCTTACCTTTTGTGCAGGGAGGGGGCCAAATCATTGGTGGTCCAGTCGGCAGAGTCGTGAGCAGAAGTGAGCGAATATCTTTCTGGTGGTCTGGGTGGGAGTGGCTCTGACTCCTTTTGCGCTGGCTTCCCTTTGACAGTGAGTTCGGGCGCTGGCACTTTGATAACTTATAGTGCACTGGGCGCACAAACACACACTGAACAGTGGAGTTCAGTGCGAATGCGGTCTGTGCATGATTGCAACACAGACCAAATTGCTCCACGAGTGACGGATTGGAGAGATCTGAATCCCTGGTTAGTGACTGGGAATTTGAATTTTTGCTCCCCCTCGGACCAATTCTTTGTAGGTGGTGACTGGCCAGGCCTGCACACTGGCTCGCACTATGCCGGCCTCGTGGTCAGTGAGGACGAGTGCCCTCGAGTAGCACAAGACTTTAACCTGTCTTTTGTCTTTAGGGTCATCAGCTGAACGGCCATGAAGAACATTGGCCTACCGGGCAAAAACCTGGTATGCCCGATGGCCAGTCCAGGCTTGGGTCAGAGTATGGCCTTTCTAATAATACCAAACATGACCATGTAAAATGTCATGTAGCAAAAACACACAACTATAAAAATATGTAGTTTTTATTTGTTTTTTTCCCAAGAAATGGCATTGTCCATTTTTCATGTATACAATGAGAAATACCACTGCCGTTACACATCTTGTCATTTCCCACACCGCAAGCAAGGTCAGTATTTTATACATGTCAAATTATTCATAAAACGCAATGCGGCAAAATACAAGTGAAAAAATTTAACAAATTTCAGTTTTAGCTAAATTTGTGTATTTTCTCCAAAAATGTTACCATTTCTAATTTTTTGTAACACTTAGAAACTCAGCTTAATGTTACTTGGAATCATATCCCAAACTTACCTCTGATCCCATGGCACAGAGGGCAGCCTGATCCGGTACTTCCTCTGGCCACATGCAGTGGAACACTGGAAACAAATAGTTCACAGTGCCTTTCCGTAGGTTGGGTGCAACTCAACAAATGAAAGCTAGCACTGGTTAATGCTTGTCTTCATGATGTCCTATGGACTAAGGTTTGCTTATAACACATATACCAATTGTGGTATATAGACAAACATTCAAATATAATAAAAAATCCTAAATGAGACTTTCAGTTTTTGTTGCTTAATGTTGAATTATGCTAAAGCCTATATATGCATTCTATCTTGTCAGCTGAATTACATGTTCTACGCTTTTTAATTAAACCAGTCTAGTTTTCTAGAAGCTAGCCCTTTGTTTAAAAATGTGAAAACACTAAAAATGAAGAAAGCTGTCAGGGAAAATCAAGGGAAAGTGGTTGGGCTGGCCACATTGAATAATGGGAAACAGTTGTCAGCTTTATCTGTTATAAATTATAGCTAGGCTTTTATTTAAAATACTGCTAAACCATTGTTGTTACCTGAACACAAGTAGAGCGAGGACATTATTGCTCTGTTTTATTTTGGGAAAAACAATCTTGCAGCGGTGCTAATTATAAAGATAACCTCCCATAAATCGAGGGTACTAGTCTTCCATATTGAAAAACTGTAAGCAATTTGCTCCAGTCAAACCTTTTATTTTATTTTCATAAGGAATACAGGACAGACAAAAAAGAAAAATACAAGAATAAAAATGAGTAAACAGAAAATGTCCACACTATTGAACAGAAATTACACAAATGGATTATGGGGATTATCTGAAACACGTATTTATATCAGTATTTAGCTTTTATTTGTATCTTTATGTAGTCAATCATCAACACGACTAGATCAGAGGTAAAGAGGAAACAGAATTAAGTTAAAAAATGCATAAAAATCCAAAAAGCCAACACTTTGACTAACTTTATTGTCTTTTGTTTATTCACTTTGACAATAACTACTAAAAGTCAACTTTTTATGAGTTTTAATCAAATATTCTTTTAACTTTAAGAAGTCTTGAGTGCATCCAGTCTACCTGTAATTTGCTGCATAAATATTCTGGTCGTATACGTTAACCCTTTGGGTGCTGAGGCTTTTCCCGCCTCTGTGCTGAGGTCATTTTTACCGGTTTTGCTCATCATGTTTAAACGCGTTTTGAAGGCTTATTTTAGTATATGACCCAGACATATTATATATCGTTCTTTCCGTCAGACTCGGCAGATTAATAATATGTCATTATTATATGTATACGTCATGACCTGTCTGTATATTATAACAAAAAATGCAATAAAATATGAATTTTCAATAATTTACAGCGTGTAAAGTGTTTTTTTTCCACATTTTAACATGCAAGCAATTGCGGTTATATTTTGTATGGGGTGCGCTTGTTAAAAAAATTAGAGATGGGGTCTCGTTACATTTTTTTTTGGGTAAAATTACACGATTTTTAACAAACGCACCGCATACAAAAATCGTTAGTGCAGCATCATTGTTCACATTATAATTGAAATGGGAACAATATTGCTGCATTAACAAACCAAAAAAAAGAAAAAAAAAGTGTTTATTTTTTTTTTATAATTTTTTTTAAAATATTTTTTTACTTTTATTTTATTTATTTATTTATTTTTACAAACATTTTTCACTTTCGTGTTTGGTATCGTTGGAACGGACATGCTCTGGCCGATCCAACAATACCAAACGTTAACCCCTAGCTGCCACGGATCGGGAGATAGGGAGTTCATTGGAACTCCCTATCTCCACCGTTGGTGGCAGTTAGGGGTTAACTCCAGGACTGGCATCATCGTGCTATGCACGATGACGCCAGTCCTCAGGGGGAGTTCCCGGAGAATTGGCCGACATCCAAGATGTCGGCCAGCTCCGGGAAAGGATCACGAACCGGCGCTTTTCAGTGCCGATTCGCGATCCAGCTCCCCAGGGGTTAATGCCAGGTACCATTTGGAAGGGCAGGCTGTGCCCTTCCAAATGGTGCCTGGGTTAACCCCCGCAACGCCGCCGATCGGGAGGGAGAGAGGTCCGAAGGACCTCCCCCCCTCCCTTTCAGGCGCCTCCTCCGCACATGCGGGGGGGGGGGCGCCTGAATTAGGTGTCATCGCGCTTCCGCGATGACACCTAATTTCACCGGCGGCGGTTCCGGATGCTGGGCTGACATAGAGGATGTCAGCCCACACCGGGGGGGCCAGCGATCGGCCGGAACTCGGCCGAACGCTGACCCCAAAGTGAGGACGCGCTCAGCGCGTCCTCAGCACAGCAGCAGCCATGCGGAGGACGCGCTGAGCGCGTCCTCCGCATCGAAGTGGTTAAAGGGCCACTACCACCAAAAAAGAAATTTCCTTATTTTGTTTATTTTATGTTGCTGATATCTTACATTACTTACATTATTTTGTTTTATATGTTTCACTGGAAGCAACAATTTTGTGTTCTGTTGTCTTGCAAACTCTCCCCCCACAGTGGGCCCTATCACCTCTTTAACACTATAGTGCTAGCGTTCACATAAATGAGCATTAGTGCTAGGTTAGTTGAGGTGATAGTGTGCCGCAAAGATCACCTCCCGATCACTAGCTGGTTAAAAAAATCCATCAGGGCATCGGTATTAGCTTTTTTACCGCCAACTTACTATACTTTGCTCTCCCAATGCTTAAGTGCAAAGAGTAAGCATAGAGTAATAAGAGTTAGTATCCCAAAGTCCTAACCCTAATTACCAATCTGTGTCGCTAACTGAAAAACTTTGCTACATTTTAACGTTAGGAGGAAAAATTTCCACTCGCTAATCTCCCTTTAGCATCCCCATTTTACAAGCACATTACGAGGCAGAATCCAGCGCTGAATCCTGCCCCGTAGTGGCTGCTAGCCTCCTGGAAGCATGAGGCAGTGCTAACACACCGACGTGAGCATGGAGGCTTCTGCTGTCAGGTAACACAACCTGCAGGATCTCGTCTCTCACAAGATCCTGCAGGTCTGCGGAGGTAGACTGGGGACTTTTTTCCCCCAGTCTCACTCTGCTCGCAGCGGCCAGAAGCGGCAGATCGGGCCATCATTCTCGCCGAGTGATGAAAAGTGAGTATTTGAATTTTTTGGGAGGGGTTCCAGCTGCTGCTAACTGATTCCGCAGAAACAGAGTCAGTTTGTAACAGCTCTAAACTGAGACATACTTAAATATAGCAAAAAAAATTAGCTGCAAAACTCTTAGGAAAAAAAATAGAGAAAATTCAGTCTTTGTGTTTCCAACGTACAAAAAAGAATAATGTAACAGAAGACATAATGAAAATATGCTTTAACCCCTTCACTGCGGTTGACGTGTGGGGAACGTCATAGGAGGCTCCCATTGTATGCGGAGGACGTTCTCCACATGTCATCCGCTTACCGGGAGCTCACGGCAATACTTACCCCTCTCCTCCGGGGTCCTGCAGTGTTCTGACTTCCTGGAAGTCAGATACTGCTTTAGTGACCCCACCCAAAGTGATGACGTAATTTTCAGACGGCCACCTGGCAAAGCCGGGAGATCACCTCAAAGGTAGAGGGGATCCTTTCGGATCCCTCTGCCCCCGATCGGGAGGTGGTAGAAGGAAAAGTCAGGCACCGCTGAAAAGGGGAGAGTCTACCCTTTCAAGGGATGCCTGACTTTAACCCCTGAGGCACCGGTCCACGATCCGGCCCCATTCGACACTGGATTGCGGCCTAGTTACGGTGGGAGGCCACCTTCTTGGATGGCAGATACGCCTCCAGGTCCCCCCTCGTCATCTGACAATATTAACTAGGAATAATTCATAAAGATAGTAAGTATAAACCATGAATGTAAATGGTTTTACAAACTGTAGTGATGAGCTTATATTAAAAGGCATTCTGGTGTTTTTTGAACGTTACCTACATTTGTTTATATGCGTTTGCTTAAGTTGTTCACTAACCTGGTTTTTCTTTGGCAAACTTCAGTGGATCAAGTTAGGGTATTCACTTTTTAGGGTGTTTCTACTGTAGCTGACATTCTTTCCACATTAGTTTCTGCCGAAGTTGTCTAGTGTAATTTTCATAATAGGTTCAAATGCTGTTTCCACTGTGATGTCTGCTGTAGTACTTTAGTGTTTATTTCTCCATAGATTCCACCAGTACTTCAGTAAAGATTGTCACCAGTGCTTGAAACGCCAAAGAATCAATTGGTAAGTGCAGACTAACTGTAGTTCTACTATTTTTTACAAAGGAATAATAATAGTACAGTTACAGGTATTTATAAAGTGCCAACAATTTTCATAGCACTGTACAATGGGTGAGACAGAATAATAAATGTCCATACAAGTTAACCCCTTCTCTGCTGAGCCATTTCACGTCTGTGTGCTGAGCTCATTTTTACCGCTTTTGCTCATCATGTTTAAACGCAATTTGAAGCCACATTTTATTACTCTCATGAACGTTCCTTCTGCTCCCCAATGACGCTCGTCTGACTCCGGCCTTAACTAAAAATAATTTGGCAAAGATAGATAATAAATAATGGGGTGAGTTAGGAAATGCTTGTTTTAACATATCGAATAGATGTAAGTGAAGAGCAGACACATTTCAGCAAAACAACACAGTTATCAACATCATAAAAAAAAGCAAATTTCCTTTTTCGTGTTCATTTTTCAGACTACATACCTGGCAAGAGTTCCACTGATATATTATATACTATTCTATTGCATTTAAAAACACAGGACTTAAATGTAATTTTAAACTAACAGATGCCACATGGTAACTTTTGAAAGCATCAAAAATAATCCTTTTAGATTTATACAAACCCTTTGAAGTAACAGAATTCCTCCTATGAACCGTGTGTGTTTGTGTGTGTGTGGGGACGGGACGGAGCAGTGCTTGTACTCTTTTGGATGCCCTTAACTAAAAATTTAGTAAATATTTACAATATAAATAGCTAAAGTAACTCTAAACCTATGTATAATTATGACAAATAATGTGATTTAACCCTTTCGCTGCTGAGGCTTTTCCCGCCCCTGTGCTGAGGTCATTTTTTACCTGTTTTGCGCATCATGTTTAAACGTGTTTTGAAGGCTTATTTTAGTATATGACACCGACATATTATATATCGTTCTTTCCGTCAGACTCGGTAGATTCATAATATGTCATTATTATATGTATACGTTATGTCATGTCTGTATATTATAACAAAAAATGCAATAAAATATGTATTTTCAATAATTTACAACGTGTAAAGTGTTTTTTTCCACATTTTAACATGCGAGCAATTGCGGTTATATTTTGTATGGGGTGCGCTTGTTAAAAAAATTAGAGATGGGGTCTCGTTACATTTTTTTTTGGGGAAAATGACACTATTTTTAACAAACGCACCGCATACAAAAATCGTTAGTGCAGCATCATTGTTCACATTATAATTGAAATGGGAACAATATTGCTGCATTAACAAACCCAAAAAAAAGAAAAAAAAGTGTTTATTTGGTTTTTTTTTTATTTATTTTTTTAATTTTTTTTTATTTTTATTTTTCTGGTTTTTTTTTTTTTACAACATTTTTAACTTTCATGTTTGGTATCGTTGGAACGGCCATGCTCTGGCCGATCCAACGATATCAAAATTTAACCCCTAGCTGCCACGGATCGGGAGATAGGGAGTTCATTGGAACTCCCTATCTCCACACTTGGTGGCAGTTAGGGGTTAACTGTAGGACTGGCGTCATCGTGCTACGCACGATGACGCCAGTCCTCTGGGGGAGTTCCGGAAGCTTGGCCGACATCCAAGATGTCGGCCAGCTCCCGGGAAGGATCGCAAATCGGCGCTTTTCAGCGCCGATTTGCGATCCAGCTCCCCAGGGGTTAATGCCAGGCATCATTTGGAAGGGCAGGCTGTGCCCTTCCAAATGATGCCTGGGTTAACCCCCTGTGCGCCGCCGATCGGGAGGGAGAGAGGTCCGAAGGACCTCCCCCCCCTCCCTTTCAGGCGCCTCCTCCGCACATGCGGGGGGGGCGCCTGAATTAGGTGTCATCGCGCCCCCGCGATGACACCTAATAATGGCGGCTGCTGGTCCGGATGCCGGGCTGACATCCAGGATGTCAGCCCGCACCGGAGGGGCCAGCGATCGGCCGGAACCCGGCCGAACGCTGACCCCAATGTGAGGACGCGCTCAGCGCGTCCTCAGCGCGTCCTCAGCACACCAGCGGTAATGCTGAGGACGCGCTGAGCGCGTCCTTAGCATTGAAGTGGTTAATAGCTGTTGGTATTTTTTCTTTTACTTTTGTTTGCTTATATCTTTTATTGCATGGACCAAACATGTGAGATACTGTACATGTGAGCAAACACGTCAGATATTTTTCATTTGTTGACCTGTTTCTTTTATTAGAATTTTAAGTTATTCAAAGAGCACCTTAATTTCACATCAACAGACCACCGAACAGACCGCTGAGCGCCACCAAAAAAAAGCCGACCAGCCGCCGAACAAGAGTATAAGAAACAAAATTTTAAATGGTGTTTTCAACAAAACTAATGCATGAAAATGCATGGAAGTAATACAGTCAGGTCCAGAAATATTGGGACATCGACACAACTCTAACATCTTTGGCTCTATACACAACCACAATGGCGTTAGAATGAAAGAAACACAATGTGCTTTAACTGCAGACTGTCAGCTTTAAATCAGCTTTAATTTGAGGGTATGTACATCCAACTCAGGTGAACGGTGTAGGACCTACAGCAGTTTGCAGATGTGCCTCCCACTTGTTAAGGGACCAAAGGTAATGGGACAGAATATTAATCATAAATCAAACTTTCCCTTCTTAATACTTGGTTGCAAATCCTTTGCAGTCAATCACAGCCTGAAGTCTGGAACGCATAGACATCACCATACTCTGGGTTTCAACCCTGGTGATGCTCTGCCAGGCCTCTACTGCAACTGTCTTCAGTTCCTGCTTGTTCTTGGGGCATTTTTCCTTCAGTTTTGTCTTCAGCAAGTGAAATGCATGCTCAATGGGATTCAGGTCAGGTGATTGACTTGGCCATTGCATAACATTCCACTTCTGTCCCTTCAAAAACTCTTTGGTTGCTTTTGCAGTATGCTTTGGGTCATTGTCCATCTGCACTGTGAAGCGCCGTCCAATGAGTTCTGCAGCATTTGGCTGAATGTGAGCAGATAATATTGCCCGAAACACTTCAGAATTCATCCTGCTGCTTTTGCCAGCAGTCACATCATAAATAAATACAAGAGAACCAGTTCAATTGGCAGCCATACATGCCCATGCCATGACACCACACTTCACTGATGAGGTGGTATGCTTAGGATCATGAGCAGTTCCTTTCTTTCTCCATACTCTTCCCATCACTCTGGTACAAGTTGATCTTGGTCTCATCTGTCCATAGGATCTTGTTACAGAACTGTGAAGGCTTTGTTAGGTGTTGTTTGGCAAGCTCTAATCTGGCCTTCCTGTTTTTGAGGCTCACCAATGGTTTACATCTTGTGGTGAACCCTCTGTATTCACTCTGGTGAAGTCTTCTCTTGATTGTTGACTTTGACACACATACACCTACCTCCTGGAGAGTGTTCTTGATCTGGCCAACTGTTGTGAAGGGTGTTTTCTTCACCAGGGAAAGAATTCTTCGGTCATCCACCACAGTTGTTTTCCGTGGTCTACCTGGTCTTTTGGTGTTGCTGAGCTCACCGGTGCGTTCCTTCTTTTTGAGAATGGTCCAAACAGTTGTTTTGGCCATGCCTAATGTTCTTGCTATCTCTCTGATGGGTTTGTTTTGTTTCTTCAGCCTAATGATGGCTTGCTTCACTGATCGTGACAGGTCTTTGGATCTAATCTTGAGAGTTGACAGCAACAGATTCCAATGCAAATAGCACACTTGAAATGAACTCTGGGCCTTTTATCTGCACATTGTAATTGGGGTAATGAGGGAATATCACACACCTGGCCATGAAACAGCTGAGAAGCCAATTGTCCCATTACTTTTGGTCTCTTAAAGAGTGGGAGACACATCTGCAAACTGCTGTAAGTCCTGCACCGTTCACCTGAGTTGGATGTACATACCCTCAAATTAAAGCTGACAGTCTGCAGTTAAAGCACATTGTGTTTGTTTCATTCCATTGTGGTGGAGTATAGAGCCAAAGATGTTAGAACTGTGTCGATGTCCCAATATTTCTGGACCAGACTGTATATAAGGTCCTATGAATAACAATAAAAAGGTCTGTTGCAGATTTTTTGGGAATTTTTTTTTTTTAAAAATAAATGAAAATAAAATATTTTGTCCAAAAAATCCAGAAAAATTACAAAGAAATTCTAAAAAATAAATTAATAAAAAGACTTTTCGCTACAAATGGTAATAAACAGTTGAATAAAAAATTAATAAAAGCTGGAAATTGTTTTATATTGAACCCTATGGGATTCACCTGTTTAAGCCGGTCGAACAAAATTATCCACCAAAAATCTGGGCATTTTGCCAACTTTTATGGGCTGTTCTGCATTCTCTGTATAGATTAATCATTACTTTTCTATGGGGAATTTCACTGCCACCAAATTGCACCGTGGCTCACTGGCAATTTGCCAATGTTGCCCCATCATCCGCGAGTTTAGAAATTGCTAAAGGGCAGGCGCGCAAGATGCGAGATCCTGCCGGTCATGTGGGGCATGTCCTGGAGTTTAAATATCTTTGATATATTCTGTTATAAATACATCCATTGACTGGAAGGAGTTGCATGATATTAGGGCTTTGGAAAAGGATTTGGGAGAATCATTAGAAGTGGGAATTGGATAGAAATTTGGGGAGCCACTTGTAAAACAATTGTATGTACTGTGTTACAAGAATAGGCAGTGAAAACAATAAAGTATATGACCCTGTTTCAGAAGTCTTGAATGGATCCATCAAATTTAGATTTGTGTTGGAGGGGTTGTGGGGAGGGGGGAACATACCATCACATGTGATGGACATGTTCGAAGATAAAATAATTTTGGCTGAAGTTTCAAGAATTATGCAAATACATTTTTCAGAAGCCAATCATAATAGATCCTTGTCTCTTTTGTTATCTAGGCTGATGAGGGGCCTGACTAATTTATAAAACCGATTATTAAATAAACTGACTCAGAATACTGGAGGAATGTAGCTATTCCCACATTAGATAAGGTGATAGGGAAGGGTATGTGGTTAGAACCAAATCTATCTTTTGGCCCCCACATCGAAAAATTCTCTTCTAAACTTTACCCCAAACTAGATGCCCTGTACAGAAACAAATCCTGCCTGAGCCCCACGGTAAGAAAGCAGATTGTACAACAAATGATTATGCCGGTCATTGAATACGGAGATGTAGTGTATGCAGCTGCCCCGAAAACACACGTTCATAAATTTACTACATTGTATAACTTTCTAGCGCTTTGTGCTACAATGTAACTACATGACCCACCATTGTGACATGTTAAAAGAGCTAAACTGGCCGTCGCTGGAATCTAGACGCACCCTTCACCTTTCCAACCTGTTGTTTAAGAGCTTTTCTGGGAAGCTACCACCCTACCTGAATAGACTGCTTCCCCTAGCAGTTCCCTCATCCTATAACCTCTGACCTTGACTTTTCTTTCAGTACCACAATACTAAAAGAAAGTGTCTCGATCCTCATTTTCCTACAGAGCACCGCAGTTATGGAATAACCTCCCAGACGCCATCAAATCTTCCCCCAGTCTAAAGTCACTTAAGAGATCTCTAGTAATACACCTCAATACGGAATGCACCTGTAAACATGTAACATAGTGAATATATTTCCTACATATTTATTTTCTGTGCTAATCTGTATATTTGTGTTTTGTTCTTAATATTTTGCATTTTATTAATTTGTATTTTTGTACCTACTGTAACAATTCAATGTTCTTGAACCCAGGACATAGTTGAAAACGAGAGACATCTCAATGTATCCTTCCTGGTAAAAATACTTTAAATAAATAAAAGATACCCAACTTAGGCTAGGGTCAGAGTGGGGCAGTCGGAACGCGCGTGCAGGCGCACTAAATCACGGCGGCAGTAGCAGCACATAACGGCCAATGACGGCCAATATACGCAGTACGTGCGTACAAAAGTGCGCCGACACCACGCAACCGGCAAATGAACGCATTTTTCTCAGAACGTGAAACCGCTGCTACAGACGTACAGAGTGCGCTGCGGCCGCATGGCAGCGTGTGTGCGTGATTAGGAGACGTCAGACGCTGCTAGTGTGCGGCCTACATAACGTTCAAACAGCCGGATTTCCCTAGAATTGCGTTGGTGAGTACCTGCGACTGTGCGACTGTGGTCGTCTGACCACTTAAGCGTATTCCGTGAAAAAATGCGTGCGCACGCATCGACGTACATTTTGACGGTGGCCGCAGAAAATGCGCTCATCTGTCCCTAGCCTTATGGATGAGTTAACAGCAGCGGTTCATAATACAACAGAAAATTGTTATAAAGAGCGGAGGCCATGGTTGACAAGGGATTCTTAAGTATACATTTGAATATTGAGTGTGCTTATTTTTTTATTTTTTGTAGCGTAATTTTTTGGTGCTTTTGTGTAGATTTTAGATATTAATAAATGTTGTTCTTCAACCCTCAAAAGATAGAAAATATGGCACATACTGTAACTTGCTTTAAATAAGCCCCCCACAAACATATAGAGGTCCAACTCACGTGTTGCTCTATTGTAGAAAATCAACGGAGCGCCAGCAAACTGGATGTATGATTAGTCACTACACATGTCCAAATTAGCTGTCTTCTAAATCATCACGAGGAAGCCGCTCTTTCGAGTGAAAGAACATCTCTGCAGAAGAAAGGGATATAATAGTGCAATATGTTGGTCCACCATAAGAGGAAAGTTGAACAGTCGTGGTCCTACTCACATGCTGTTGAGCCTAACCTCGGCTCTAGGGTGAATGGTAGTTATGGGTCTTCAGGTGCCCATATACCCGCAATAAGATTCTTCAACACTGTAAATCCGCAGTAAGGTTCTTCAGACACTTTCCCCTGCAGTGAATCAAAGAATACCAACGCACTTTCTGGTGCAATATCGTTTTAAAAAATAACACAGTGGGTCCTCATAAGTAGTTACACTCACATGCTGGTGAGCCGCATTGGCTCCAAGATGTCGCACAGGAATATTTTAGGTAATTCCAAAACCTTCTTGTAAATCACGTTCCAGGAAGCAGCAGTAGTATAAAATAAATTTATTTAACACATAAAATAATTACCAGCACGCGTTTCGCTCCTTGGAGCTTCCTCAGCTGGTATCAACATGTCTTGTGTCTGCTGCTTCCTTATAAACTGTTTAGAATGACCCATTGCATCTTTAACTTTAATCAAAACATCTGAGTATAATTAAGATCAATTTAAAAACAATTCAGACCAAATTAAAAACAATTAAAAACACTTGTGGTGTGTAGTGTGGCCAACATAGGCGTCTATGCGTTGCTCTCCAGCATGAACCGCATGTGGATACCCCTACATGACCCTTAAAAGCATACAAAGACGCCACCAGCGTCATTAATCGCAGGAGTGTAAACGCGCATGCACACAATAGGACGCATGCACGCAGCCAAACCAAGGCATCACACACCCAGCGTTCGTTCATCCACAGGGGCTCAAACTTTACTAACATCCCACCAAAAACATGACGGACAACGCATCACCTCGCAGGCCAAATGTCACCGAAGAAACAGCTGGTGATAAGTAAAATCGCACAATCTGCTAATATGAATTTAATTAGCATAATGAGCACCATGGCTAATTCAGAGGATCAATAAACAATGTGCATATGTGCCCAAGCCACACTGACATCCCACCAAAAACATGGCGGGCAGCACGTCACCTCACAGGCCAAATGTCACCAAAGGAAACACAACGCACAATCCGCTGATGTGGGCTTGATTAGCATAATGAGCACCATGACTAATTCGGAGGATCAATAAACAATGTGCATATGTATAATACACCGGACATCCATCCCTCTATAATACATAACAACTCTCAATAAACTAAAAAGGTATTATTAATATATAAATATACATCCATCAAAGTGTTAGTGCTATCTTACTAATACGCTTACAAACTGCGTATCTCATAACCAAAGCATCGCTACTGTGTGTAAATTTACAATAATATATCAATAATTGTGTGCTAATTCTATTTAGAGTGACCATAAATTACCATATAATGTGTATTCTATAGTATTAATAGATCAAATGGGTAATAATAGCCATATTGATCTATATCAAAGTGCTAAATTGACATAATTAAATTCTTAACTAAAGCAATTTGTGCTATTAATATGTGTAATATTTTATCTTAAAACTACTATAAAATGACTAGTGCAATTTTATAATACATTATTAGGTGTAATTAATTTTAAGTGCTCATTACGTATACTCAATAAACATAACAAATCTCAATATAAATAAAAATAAAAATGGGAAATTAAAAAATAACTGTAACAAACAATAAATATTGTCTTTTGAAATATACATCCATCAAAGTGCTAGTGCTATCTTATTAATATGCTTACAAACTGCGTATCTGCATAACCGGAGTATTGCTATTGTGTGTAAATATACAATAATATATTAATAATTATATGCTAATTCTATTTTGGGTGACCATCAATTACCATATAATGTGTATTTTATAGTATTAATAGATCAGATAGGTAATAATTGCCATATTGATCTATATATCCATAAAGTGCCAAATATGCCATATTTAGTGCAAATTCTTTACTAAAGCAAATTTGTGCTATTATTATGTGTAATATATTATTTTAAAACTATTATAAAGTGACTAGTGCAATTATAATACATTATTAAGTGTAATTAATTTTAAGTGCTTATTATCCAATACATTAATACTAGATGTCCTGTGTTCTAAGATATTTTATAATGGGTGTATCTAATTATTTAAAATAATCTAAAAATCTTAAAAATTCTTAAAAATTTATATTTTATCATATTGAACCATTCTAAAGGAAATGAATCAACTCAAAATCATTATTAAGGCCATTGGGAGCCATAGTTCCCAGATCAAATATTAATTTCATCTCTTCCCTCCCTAGAACAGTGGTCTCACTCATGCCCTTATTAGTCGATTTAACCCTTTTAATTGCCCTAAGGCTAGGGTCAGACGAAAGCAGTTTTAACGTGCGTTTAGATGCACGAAATCACGGCCGTGCTAGCAACAAATGACGTCCAATGCCGGGGAACACACGAAGTACGGCCGCACGAACGTTCGTCCGCGCAACGCAAGTGGCAAACGAATGCATTTTTTCTATAACGTCAAACCGCTAGTACGGACGTACAGAGTGCGCTGCGTCCGCTAGAGGCGTGTGTGCGTGATTGGGAGACGTCAGACGCTGCTAATGTCCGGCCAACATAACGTCCAGACGCAAAAAGGGTTTTATTGATGATCCGTACAAAATCACGGACGAAAAAGCGCATCGTATGACCGCTATCGCGTATTCCGTGAAAAAATGCGTCCATTTGTTCGAACGCACTTTTTCACAGACAACGCGAAAAATGCGTTAGTCTGACCCTAGCCTAAATTTCAAACCCTTTGGGCAGCTATTATGTGCATGTTTAAAATGATAATACGAAAAACATTCGATACCTTGATTTTTTATGTTCCTCACATGCTCAGATATCCTTACGTTTAGGGCACGACTAGTTCGTCCTATATACTGTAGTCCGCATGGGCATTCTAATAAATATATGACATTTTTTGTACAACAAGTAAGGATACCTTTAATCTTAACTTCTTTTTCAATTTTCTTATTATAATAGTTCTCTAAAAGTATCTTAGTATTGCCCGTGGATCTACAGGCTAGGCATTGACCACACTGCTAAAATCCCTCTTTTACGTTAAAATGATTGGGAACTTCTCTTTTTCTCTCGAATTTACTTCTCACCAATTTCATCTTAATATTTTTGGCTCCTCTAAATAATATCCTAGGTTTTTCCCCCAAGTGAGTAAGTGAGTAGGACCACGACTGTTCAACTTTCCTCTTATGGTGGACCGACATATTGCACTATTATATCCCTTTCTTCTGCAGAGATCTTCTTTCACTCGAAAGAGCGGCTTCCTTGTGATGATTTAGAAGACAGCTAATTTGGACATGTGTAGTGACTAATCATACATCCAGTTTGCTGGCGCTCCGTTGATTTTCTACAATACATGTTTTCGGGTTTTTAGGAGAACCTCCGTGTTCAATGTGTAGCGTGTATGTTTAGTCACTTTTCCGAAGGCGCTTCACTGTTTCTTTTATTCACGTGTTGCTGTGTCTAAGATCAGACACTCGATATTGTAAGCCACCGGTATATTAAGGAGGTACCCGACCCCCTCTTCGGTCTTTATCCAAGATGTTTCCCTTAGGAATAAAGTGCAGCAGCAGGATCATTGACAACGATTTATTGAAATAAAAACAATTAATAACAAGTAAAAATAACGCCAAGACGCGTTTCGCGGTAAAATCGCTTCTCAAGTCGGCGCAAAAAAGAATATTCTTCTTCTTTTTTTTGCCGACTGAAGGAAGCGATTTACTTGCGAAACGCGTCTTGGCGTTATTTTTACTTGTTACTAATTGTTTTTTATTTCAATAATCGTTGTCAATGATCCTGCTGCTGCACTTTAATTCTTAAGGGAAACATCTTGGATAAGACCGAAGAGGGAGTCGGTCCTCCTTAATATACCGGTGGCTTACAATATCGAGTGTCTGATCTTAGACACAGCAACACGTGAGTTGGACCCTATATGTTTGTGGGGGGCCGTATTTAAAGCAAGTGTCACGGATCCCCCTGGTTACCAAGATGGTGGTCCCTTTACGCAGACCGCTCACTACCCTTCCGATCCTTAGAGTGGTCGGCACGTCTAGACAGATACAGAATACGTCAAGATAGGTATACACAAAGAACGATACTAGGAGGGTACACAAGACCTTAGAATGGTTGGCTCTTCCCAAGACCTAAACAATAGAAGAGGTAGTCTGATGCGTGCTTAGGATGCCACACAGACTGACCTCAATACTAAGATAGAAGAGTAAACGCCAATACCAGGGGTTATGCACAGAATAGTTTGTTTGCCAATGCCAGGGGTCGGTACACAGAATGGTTCGTTTGCCAATGCCAGGGGTCGGTACACAGAATGGTTCGTTTGCCAATGCCAGGGGTCGGTACACAGAATGGTTCGTTTGCCAATGCCAGGGGTCGGTACACAGAATGGTTCGTTTGCCAATGCCAGGGGTCGGTACACAGAATGGTTCGTTTGCCAATGCCAGGGGTCGGTACACAGAATGGTCCGTTTGCCAATGCCAAGGGTCAATACACAGAATAGCCAATAATTTACAACAGAATACAAGAGCTCTGCGGGAAGTAACTACCACGTCAGGGCACCAGTGAGAATGAGAAGCCGGGCTTTAAACTCTGCGGGTCCGCGTCATACGCCTGGCCCCGCCCCCCGGCGTCCCACGTGTGCGGAAGCGTTCCGCGATATCACTCGGCGCCTGGCCAGCGAGCAGCGAGGAAGCCGCTGCCAGGCGCCGGGAGGGGGGCCGCGGACAACCGTCACAGAACCCCCCCTCTACGGGCGGCCACTGGACGACCCCCAGGGGCACAGGGATGAGCCAAATAGAAGGCCTTCACCAAGCGAGGGGCATGAACCTCAGTAGCCGGAAGCCAAGAGCGGTCCTCCGGACCGTAGCCCACCCAGTCCACTAAGTACTGAAGGACCCCCCTAGAAACCCTGGCGTCCAGAATGGCCTTAACTTCAAACTCCTCCTCGCCCTCCACAGAGACCGGAGGAGGAGGGACACGGGCCCTGGTGTACCGATTACACAAAAGCGGTTTTAAAAGGCTCACGTGGAACACGTTGTGTATCCTGATATGGGAGGGCAGTGCCAAGGCATAGGAGACCGGGCTGAGTCGCCGCAGTATCTTGTAAGGGCCTATGTATCTGGGGGCTAGTTTCATCGATGGCACTAAGAGCTTAATGTTCCGCGAAGAAAGCCAAACCCTGTCCCCGACTTGATACACAGGTGCTGGTCCCCTACGTCTATCGGCCTTCGTTTTCTGGACAATACTGCTCCTCTCCAGTGCCTGTTTAACCCTCCCCCAGGTCTCAGTCAATGACGCCAAGTGCTCATCCAGAGCAGGAATCGCGGTATCAGGAAATGCAGTGGGAAGCACGGGAGGATCAAATCCGTAAACCGTGAAGAAAGGGGAATGACCACTGGCTTCACTCACGGCACTGTTTAGGGCATACTCGGCCCAAGGTAGCAGGTCTGACCAATTATCCTGTCGTTCAGATATGAAACACCTGAGATACTTCTCAACATTTTGATTGGCCCTTTCTGCTGCCCCGTTCGTTTGGGGGTGATAGGCCGAGGAGAAGGACAGGTCTATTCCCACATTCTTGCAGAACCCCCTCCAGAATCTGGAGACAAACTGGGTCCCCCTATCAGAAACAATCCCAAGAGGGATACCGTGTATGCGGACCACGTTGGCGATGAAAATGGGCACCAGCTCGGCTGCTGACGGTAGCTTCCGAAGAGGAACATAGTGACCCATTTTGGAAAAGCGATCTATAATCGTGAGTATAACAGTATTCCCTTGGACTCGGGTAACTCTACTATAAAATCCATGGCTATCTGCGACCATGGTCGTTCGGGGATAGGCAGGGGCTGGAGTAAACCAATGGGCGCTGTCTTAGGACTCTTATTTCTTGTGCATACCTCGCACACGGCTATGTAATCTTTAATATCCCGGCGCATCGTGGGCCACCATAGCAGTTTTCGGATGCTAGCCACTGTTTTGGTGATCCCCATATGCCAGAGGTTTTATTGTCATGGTAAATCTTAAGGACTTCTTCTCTTTCCTTCTCAGGTACAAAGAGCTTCGCGGAGGCCTCCCCCCGGAGCCTTATCTTGGACAGTCTGCAATCGGATCATCAGAGGGGATGAGACACTAATCGTGGTAGAGGCTATAATCCTCTCCTGAGGTACAATGGGATGTTGATCCTGCACGTTATGTTCATAGGATTCATACTGTCTAGATAACGCATCTGCTTTAATGTTTCTTGACCCAGGTCTATATGTGAGGACGAAATTAAAACTTGAAAGAAACAAAGACCATCTCGCTTGTCTGGCGTTCAATCGTTTCGCGTCTCCAATGTACGTGAGATTCTTATGATCAGTTAATGATAACGATTGGGTCCGTAGATCCCTCTAATAAGTATCTCCACTCTGCCAAGGCTGCGATAACTGCTAACAACTCTCTATTACCGATGTCATAGTTTCTCTCGCCCGGAGACAACTTCCGGGAATAGAAGCCGCATGGATGCAAAGGTTTATCGGGTGCCCGCCTTTGGGACAAGACTGCTCCAAGACCGAGTTCGGAGGCGTCAACCTCGAGTTGGAAGGGCAGAGCTGGATCAGGATGTCGGAGAACAGGGGCAGTCGTGAATGCCTGTTTGAGGGCCTCGAAGGCTTGCCTGGCCTGGGGTGTCCATTTCTGATTTCCCACCCCTTTCCTAGTCATGGCCGTGAGAGGAGCTACCAAGGCCGAAAAGTCTTTAATGAACCTTCGATAATAGTTGGTAAAACCTAGAAACCTCTGAATGGCTTTAAGCCCTTGGGGTAGGGGCCAGTCGAGGATTGCCGACAATTTACCAGGATCCATCTGAAACCCCTCAGGGGTTATGATATACCCAAGGAAGTGCACCTTCTCTATATCAAATAGGCACTTTTCTAATTTGCAGTATAAGCCGGCCTTCAATAGTCTCCTTAACACTTGTTGCACATGGGCGTGATGGGTCTCCTTATCTGGAGAGTATATCAGGATGTCATCGAGATACACTATGACGAATGTTTGCAGAAAATCCCTTAGGGTGTCATTTATGAGATCCTGAAACACAGCTGGCGCGTTACATAAGCCAAAGGGCATTACCAGGTATTCGTAATGCCCGCTACGCGTATTAAAAGCCGTCTTCCACTCGTGCCCCTTTTTCACCCTTATCAGATTGTAGGCCCCGCGTAAATCGAGCTTCGTGTATATACGGGCCCCTTTCAGTCGGTCGAACAACTCTGTTATAAGGGGTATGGGATATGCATTTCTTATGGTTATTCTGTTTAAACCTCTATAATCTATGCATGGTCGCAAGTCTCCCTCTTTCTTGGAGACGAAAAAGAAACCAGCTCCTGCTGGGGAGGAGGACCGTCTAATGAATCCACGCTCGAGATTCTCTTTATATATTCCTCCATAATGTCGTTCTCCTTTTGCGACAAGGGGTATACATGTCCTCTGGGAGGCATAGTACCGGGGAGTAACTCTATGGCACAGTCATACGGGCGATGTGGTGGTAAAACCTCAGTCCTGGCCTTCGAAAAAACCTCCTTTAATGCCTGATAACAGTCAGGGACTACTGTGGATAAAGGAGGTGCTGTGGCGATATTAAGGCTACCAATAACAGTGACCTGCCCATGCATTTCAACTGGCAACTGGGACCCCAACATTTTATGTCTCTCTGGACCCAATCAATCACTGGGTTATGCTCAGTCAACCATGGAAACCCTAGGACGACGGGGCATGAGGGAGAGTCAATAATCTGGAATCGTATGGTTTCCCGGTGCAAAACCCCTGTGTTCATGCATACCTCTATAGTGTCGTGGGTGATATGGGGACATGACAAGGGTTTCCCGTCTATGGCCTCCACCATTAGAGGTCTTTCTTTGAGAACTAGAGGCATGAGGTTCTTGGAGGCAAACACTCTATCCATAAAGTTACCTGAGGCTCCAGAGTCTAGGAACGCCTCAGTCTCGAGGTGCACCCCCTCCCAGGTTAAGGAGATGGGCACCAGAATCCGGGTTTTTTTTTTTCGTTATCAACAAAGGAGGCATAGAGCGAACCGATTACCTGGCTAGTAGGTGTTCTCTGGCCCGGCTTGCCAGTGTCACCCCTGCCACCCCTGGGTCTTTGAGGACATTGAAGACGAAAATGCCCTGCCCCGGCACAGTAAAAACAGAGCCCCCTTTCCCTTCTGTAAGTTCTCTCAGCCTCTGAAATACCTGTTCTACCTATCTGCATGGGTTCTACGACCGGTAGATCGGTTCTTTCTGGCTCTGAAGTACCTGACGTATTGGTGTGTCTGGGTACCAAGGGTAAAGGAGGCAAAACCCTTCTGGGTCTGTCTCTAGAATGCCTCCTGTCCCTAATTTGGTCGTCCATGGCAATACAGAAATCAACCAAATGGTCCAGATGTTCTGGCAACTTCAAGGGAGCCAGCTCAAACATCAAAGCCTCGTTCAGGCCTTCGGTAAACGCCAAGGTTAAAACGTCGTTAGGCCAGTGTACCTCAGAAGTCAAGGTCTTAAATTCTATGGCATAGTCGGAGACTCTCCTATTACCTTGCTTAATGTGGAATAAGGACCTGCCTGCATTGGTGGCCCTTCTAGAGGGATCAAACGTACGTTTTAGTTCAGAGGTAAAGCCCTCATAGTCATATATGATGGGCTTTTTGTTTTCCCACAATGGCGTGGCCCACAGTAACGCTTTATCAGTTAAATGGTTAATTAGGTAGCCTACTTTGGCTTTATCGGATACACAGGAGCCTGGATTGTTCTCGAATAGAATCTCTAGTTGGGTCAAAAAACCCCGACACAAGTTAGGCGTACCATCATAGCGTACGGGTGCCTTCATACTGAGCCTACACCCCTCGGGTGAGGCCGAACTGGCCCTAGGCAATACTGGTTCTGGAGGACTTGCAGTACCAGTAGTGGATCGATTCAACAGGGTTTGCAGAGCAAGAGCAATTTGGTCCATCCTGTGGTCCTGCTCTTCTTGTCGGGCTGCAATTCTTGTCAACTGAGAAGAGAGGTCTGCGGGATCCATTGGCCCTGACGTAATGTCACGGATCCCCCTGGTTACCAAGATGGTGGTCCCTTTACGCAGACCGCTCACTACCCTTCCGATCCTTAGAGTGGTCGGCACGTCTAGACAGATACAGAATACGTCAAGATAGGTATACACAAAGAACGATACTAGGAGGGTACACAAGACCTTAGAATGGTTGGCTCTTCCCAAGACCTAAACAATAGAAGAGGTAGTCTGATGCGTGCTTAGGATGCCACACAGACTGACCTCAATACTAAGATAGAAGAGTAAACGCCAATACCAGGGGTTATGCACAGAATAGTTTGTTTGCCAATGCCAGGGGTCGGTACACAGAATGGTTCGTTTGCCAATGCCAGGGGTCGGTACACAGAATGGTTCGTTTGCCAATGCCAGGGGTCGGTACACAGAATGGTTCGTTTGCCAATGCCAGGGGTCGGTACACAGAATGGTTCGTTTGCCAATGCCAGGGTCGGTACACAGAATGGTTCGTTTGCCAATGCCAGGGGTCGGTACACAGAATGGTCAGTTTGCCAAATGCCAAGGGTCAATACACAGAATAGCCAATAATTTACAACAGAATACAAGAGCTCTGCGGGAAGTAACTACCACGTCAGGGCACCAGTGAGAATGAGAAGCCGGGCTTTAAACTCTGCGGGTCCGCGTCATACGCCTGGCCCCGCCCCCCGGCGTCCCACGTGTGCGGAAGCGTTCCGCGATATCACTCGGCGCCTGGCCAGCGAGCAGCGAGGAAGCCGCTGCCAGGCGCCGGGAGGGGGGCCGCGGACAACCGTCACAGCAAGTTACAAGCTATGTGCCATATTTTCTATCTTTGAGGGTTGAAGAACAACATTTTGTGAGAAGTAAGACAAGAACAACAACTTCCCCCTACTCTGAGAAAATCTTTTCTTCACTCTAGAGAGGGAAGCGCTAAAAACTCTCACATTTTTTCTGTCTGACAAGTTATTTTCGGAGGTTGGAGGTAAACCACCGCGTGGGTGAATTTTTTTTGCTGCTGACTCTGAAACTGCCTTTTTAATGATCTTGATTAATAATAAAAAAACATTTGGGTTGCTGAGAATTTCCAGTTGGTGGCACTGTCGATTTCACCGCTAGGGTGGCGCCAGATACTTACCTTTTTTCTTAGATATTAATAAGATTTAAAGGAGGTTTGTATAAAGATTGTGGTATGCATATATGTATGTACATGGTATAGCTGGCTGGAATGCGGTGCAGTAAATGTACACATTGCCCTTTGATAATAAATAAACTTTAAGAAAAACTGAATAAAACTAATAGTGCCAAAAATATGTATACTGATTTAAAAATCCAATAATTTATCACAAGTACAAATTGGATATAAGTTCATCACATAAAAAACACTAACCAACCAGTCCAGGCAAGGAGGACATATACACCCTCAGGGTTATTCAGATAAAGCTGAAAATCAGGAGAATTGGCAGGAGAAGAGAACTATCTTGACCAAATAGCCCATATGGAAAGTGAGATAAATGGGAGAATTTTTCTGGTTTGACTATTTTGACCTAGAATTTTCACTTCTCCAGTCATTGTCCTGAGTTTCATCTCTCTTTGAATAGGTCTGCCTCCCTCACCAAAGGTAGTGGCATGATCCTCGGTCACGGTAACAGTGAATTCCACAGTATTTGCACAACCCATTTTGTCTCAAAGACGTCTTCAGGAGAAAAAATAATATAGTAGAAATATTATATTGACCACATAATATATAAGTCCATTTATAACTCTCATTTGCAGAAATCTCCCTATTAAATGGAGATCAGAGAACTGATTTCTTCGATATAACATTTTCAGTGAGATTAGTAAAATAAAATACAAAAGGGATAGTTGGCATCATTCTAGTTGGCTCAAATCCATCCCTAAGAGCCAATTTAGAAGACTCCTGCTTTCTGTTGTGTGTGTACACAATATCACTCTCTTTTGGATTTCTTATTCATTACGTGTGAAAAAGCATCTCATCGGTAGGTGTCAATAAGATTTTGTGACCATGTCTTACCAACTTAATAAAATTCTATGAGTGAAGTTCTGAGTGAACGTGTAGTTCATGGTGTTCCAGTAGATGTGATCTATTTAGATTTTGGTAAAGTGTTTGACATGGTTCCATGGAAGCACTTTCTTCAAACCAAAGGTAATAAGATTATATGAATATACTTGTTCTTGGGTTGATAACTGACTCAGAGACAAAGAGCAGAGAGATTTTGTTAATGGTAAATACTCAAGTGGGAAGCAAGTGAAAGTGGGGTACCTCAGGGTTCTGTCCTGGCTTCATATCTTTTAATCATTTATTAATGGTCGTACAAGGGGTATTAAAAGTCACGCTTCGTTTTCTTGCGATATAAAACTGGGTACGTTTCTACAGTCTGAACAACATGAAAAGTCTCTGTAGTAGGACTTGTATAGACTAGAGGAATGGGTGGACAGGGGGCATTTTGGGACCAAAATTAACTGAGAGCATAATCTAAAGACAAGTAAAGCACTGACATTGTTTTATCACGAATATGCAGTACAGTTTTGCGAACCAGTGTTTATGAAAGATATTGTACAGATGCATTATTCAAATACATATATGTTTTCTATGAAAAGCTCTCTAAGAGTGGATCATAAACAGGACTTTATAAAAGTACACAATGTTATTTGTAAATAGTGACAGCAATAATAAAATATGGAATTCCCTTTTTAAAGCAGCTGTTTTATCCAATGTAGTTAATGCTTCCAAAAAAAAAAAAGAAGACATATCAAGTCTATTCACTAAAGGTGAAAATCAGGAGAACTGGCAGGAGAAGAGAACAATCTAGACTAAATAGCAGATTTGGAAAGTGAGATAAATGGGAGAATTTTTCTGGTTTGGCTACTTTGACCTAGAATTTTCACTTTTCAAGTCATTCTCCTGAGTTTCACCTTTAATGAATAGACCTGTGACTGTCTTTGCTGTTCAAGTATTATGTAAATGGTTAAAATAATTAAAATGCCAATGCATTGCTTGTTGATCCAAGGAAAAAACAGAATGTTGTTTTGAATGGAACCTACAAGGATTTTTTATTCCCTTTTTGGCACATTAAAAAATGATCCAAATTCATTTGGATCAAAAGAACAGCTCGAATGAATGGAAAGTTGAACTTGATGGACTTTGTATTTTTTAGCTTACTAAACTATATTGCCAAACATATTCGCTCACCCATCCAAATAATCAGAATCAAGTGTTCCAATCACTTCCATGGCCACAGGTACATAACATCAAGCACCTAGGCATGCAGACTGTTTTTACAATCCTCTGTGAAAGAATGGGTCACTCTCAGGAGCTCAGTGAAATCCAGCGTGGAACTGTGATAGGATGCCACCTGTGCAACAAATCCAGTCATGAAATTTCCTCGCTTCTAAATATTCCACAGTCAATTGTCAGCTGTATCATAAGAACGTGGAAGTGTTTGGGAACGACAGCAACTCAGCCACGAAGTGGTAGGCCACATATACTGACGGAGCGGGGTCAGCGGATGCTGAGGCGCATAGTGCGAAGAGGTCGCCAACTTTCTGCAGAGTCAATCGCTACAGACCTCCAAACTTCATGTGGCCTTCAGATTAGTTCAAGAATAGGGATGAGCTGTTCGGTTCGATCAGTTCGGAGTTCGAACCGAACTTTGGTTGTTCGAAAGTTCTCCAACTTCTTGGGTGTGTTCGGTTCGAGTTCGCAAAAAAAAAGAAATTTTGAAAAAAGTATAGAAAATGCTTAAAAAATATTAAAAAATCTAAAAATAAAGAGACTCTTTACAACAGAATATTATAAGCAACGGTTTATTAGATATTGAATTAATAACTAATGTGTACGTGGAAAGATTCTCAACTCTAAATGACCTGTGTTTTTCAAATGGCATAACAGGTGTTTTTAGTCTGGTCTAATCAATTTGATACATTGTAGACTATACTGAGGGGGTGGGGTGGTGTCTGCTTCTGATTGAGATTTGAGAAGTGTTAATTTCCCTCCTAAAACTTCTAATATGCTGTATTTCTCCGCTGTGTGCTCAGCTCATTTTTACCGCTTTCGCTCATCATGTTTAAACGTGATTTTGAAGCCACATTTTGTTAAATGACTGACATGTTAGATATCGTTCTTTCCGGCAGACTCCGCAGGTTCATAATATATCATTTTTATATGTATACGTCCTGTCCTGGCTGTATATTATGAAAAACATGCAATAAAAATAGAATTTTTAATCATCTGCAGTGTGTAAAGTGTTGGTTTTTTCACATTTTAGCACATGAGTGTTTGCGGTTATGTTTTCTATGGGGTGCGCTTGTACAAAAATTAGAAATGGGGACTTGTTACATTTTGTGGGGGGAATTACATGATTTATAGCAAACGCACCCCATAGAAAAAAATCATTAGTGCATCATCGTTCACATTATAATTGCAATGTGAACAATATTGCTGCATTAATAAAAATAACACACAAAAAAAATACATGTTTTTATTTTATTTTTTATTTTTTTTACTTTATACCTGGTCATGTTGGGTATCATTCGAAAGGCCATGCTCAGGCCTTTCGATTGACACCCTCCATGACCCACTAGATGCCTGGAGATATCGGGGTTCAAATGAACCCCCTATCTCCACCAGGGGATTGGCCTGGGCAATATATATACGCATGATGTGAGCTGGCCTGGGCAATATATATATATATATATACGTATGATGAAAATTTGCAAAGGATAAGGCACGCAAAGTGTAATTTTGATGTGTCTGAAATTGAAACTTACGTGACAACTCTTAGTTTTTATTTTCGCTAATTTATATTTGTTCAATACAGTTAATTTTAATTTGTTTAATAGAGTTAATTTAAAATAGTTTAATACAGTTTATTTATATTTATTTTACCTTTACTATTGGTGCTTTTCAAACTTTATTCTTAAGTAAAAAGAAATTTAGCAGTTTCATGTTGTGTCGTTTTTTTTGGGGGGGGTGCAAGTAGCTGGTCTTGCCTAGGGCGCAAAATAGTCTAGCACCAGCCCTGACCGCATGATCCACCCCTGCACTCTTCCACAATACCACAGAGGGGTTACTGTATGATGGCACTTGCTGGCCTGGCACCAAAGGCACAACATTTGGCTGCACTGCCACTGAAGCCTGTATCAGATTCATATCCTCAGAGGGGTGAGACTGTGTGACGGCACTGTTGCCGACACTAAAGGCCCAATTTTAGGCTAGGGTCAAACGAACGCATTTTTCGCAGCGAACATCAAAAAGTGCGTCCGAACGCATTGAGGTGTTTTTTCACGGAAAGCGCTTAAACGGTCATACGATGTGCATTTTTGTGCGTGATTTTTTACGGATCCAAACAAGGAAACTTTGGGTGTCTGGACGTTATGTTGGCCGGACATGAGCAGCGTCTGACGTCTCCTAATCACGCACACACGCCGCTATGCGGACGCAGTGCACTCTGTACTTCAGTACTAGCAGTTCAGCTTTCTCGAAAAAAATGCGTTCATTTTCCACTTGCGTTGCGCGGCCGGACTTTCGTGCGGCCGTACTTCGTATATTGGCCGTCATTGCGTGTCATTTGCTGCTAGTGCGGCCGTGATTAAGTGCGCCTAAATGCACATTAAAAGTGCGCTAGTCTGAACCCAGCCTTAAAGCACCTATTGTTACTTTCAAGCAAAGCCTGCATAAGTTTCACAATAATTTAGCCAAAAAAATCTCTAAACTTTTTCTGCGTGTCCGAAAATGTCTCCTCTTTTCATACAGACTGCCGCCCCAAGCAGTTGTTTATGGATAGATTAAAGGAAAAGCATTTACCATCATTTGAAACATCATTTTTTTGTTTTTAAGTGTTTCTATACATCCTACAAATCCGCCACTTCACGGGCAGGTTATGGGGACCTCCTAGGCACGATATTTGAAGGAATTTTTCGTTTTTATTTTTAACCCTTATTTCATGAAAACTCACTGTCCCTTTAAAAATGTTTTTTTTAAAACTTTTTGTCCTTGTTTCCTGTCCCCCAGGGCACTACCCGGACCCCCATACACCTTTTATGACAAATATCTAGCATATATGCCCTCGTGGAGGGCACTCTAAAACCGAATTTTCAGCCCCATTGACTTGTATTGAGTTCGAGTTCGTGTTCGGATTCGGACATTTGGAAAGTTCGGATCGAACCGAACTCGGGGGATGTTCGGCTCATCCCTACTCAAGAATAGTGTGCAGAGAGCTTCATGAAATGGGTTTCCATGGACGAGCAGCTGCATCCAAGCCATACATCACCAAGTGCAATGCAAAGCGTTGGATGCAGTGGTGTAAAGCACGCCGCCACTGGACTCTAAAACAGTGGAGACGCATTCTCTGGAGTGATGAATCGTGCTTCTCCATCTGGCAATCTGATGGACGAGTCTGGGTTTGGCGGTTACCAGGAGAACGGTACTTGTCTGACTGCATTGTGTCAAGTGTAAAGTTTGGTGGAGGGGGGATTATGGTGTGGGGTTGTTTTTCAGGAGCTGGGCTTGCCCCTTAGTTCCAGTGAAAGGAACTCTGAATGCTTCTGCACACCAAGACATTTTGGACAATTCCATGCTCCCAACTTTGTGGGAACAGTTTGGAGCTGGCCCTTTCCTCTTCCAACATGACTGTGCACCAGTGCACAAAGCAAGTTCCATAAAGACATGGATGTCAGAGTCTGGTGTGGATGAACTTTACTGGCCTGCACAGAGTCCTGACATCAACCCGATAGTCTCCGCTCTAATTCATCCCTAAGGTGTTCTGAGAGCCAGGCCTTCTCGTCCAACATCAGTGTGTGACCTCACAAATGCGTGCCTGGAAAAATGGTCAAAAATTCCCATAAACACACTCCTAAACCTTGTGGACAGCCTTCCCAGAAGAGTTGAAGCTGTTATAGCTGCAAAGGGTGGACCGACATCATATTGAACCCTATGGATTAGGAATGGGATGTCACTTAAATTCATATGCGAGTCAAGGCAAGTGAGCGAATACTTTTGGCAATATAGTGTATGTATCAAGTTTATGTTATTTTTAATAGGTGAGGTATTATTTTTAGATGTATCATATACATCTTGTATATTTAAAGGTATTTAAAAGAACAAAAATATCAGCTACCTGTAACGTTGGGGGCTTCCAGCCTTTCCGTTGTGCTTGAGGGCAGCATGTCTGATGCTGCTCGCTCACCAACACCCGGTTTAAATTGAAACAGGCAGGGAGGTGGCTGCATGAGGTGCGGCTTGAGAGGGGGGCGCGGTCTGGTGAAGGTCTTTTAAAAACCAACAGTTCCTTCTAAGCAGTGCCAGATCGTGGTTATCTATACCTGAGCTCCTTGTACCTGAATTCTCTCATGATTTAACCTGTTATTGACCTCTGCTTGTTTTCTGACTATTCTGCCTTCCGTTGCCCTAGACTATTTTCTTGTACTACGCTTCTGCACTGATATCAACCCGGCTATTCCATTTGACTATTCTATACTCTGTATTCCTGATACTGGCTCGTCTGACTACCCCCGTGTTGCTGACCTGGTTTTGTATTATGACATTGTCTTTGATTAACGCTTTCTGTCTAGCTAGTATACCTGGCCAATTCTAAGGACCAGACAGTTAGGGATTCTTCTACGGCTACCCTGTTGGTTGCTTTTGGGCTCTGTGGAGTGTTGGGTTTTAAGGACTGCGTGGTGGGATCCGGGAACCGTGACACTACCTTCTTAGAAGAATTTTTTATGATACAGTTGTTTTTTCTCATATTAAACTTAGAAGAGATAATCTAGTGAAGTAATTGGGGAAACTGAAAATAATGAATCTTAATGAGAAACATAGACATTTACTGAGATAATTAGGAGGATGGAAAATAATGATCCTTAATGAGGAGCTTATGCTAGCTTTCATGGGTGCTTCCATGAATAAGCTAGTCTAAGGTCTTAGAATCTGACATGTCAGCTATGCCATGAGATGCTTAAAAAACAGTTTTCTGTGATGCAAAAATAAGTTACCGAGGTATATTAGACCGTTAAATTCTGGCCATATTTTGGTCACCTGCATCTTCATTGGCGGGATATTGCTCCATGGGCTCTGTCGTTCCCCGCACTTCAGGGAATCAAATTTCCCCACCCTGCAGTGAATTCACCATTCACCACAGGGTCTCCGAAGGGCAACGAATTGGCTGCAGCCAACCCTCCACAAACCAACTGACCGCTGCTGCCAACCCGCCGCAAACCTGTAGCCCGCTCCTGCCAACCTGCCGGACATCCGCCACAAACATGCCGGACAGCCGCCCCCAAAATAAAATAATAAACGGTTTATTAGATATTGCATTAAAACGGGAATATTGTTAACATTGACGCCTATGGGATTCACCTGATTAAACCTGCCGAATGAAACCACTGAACAACAGGGCATTTCTCTACTGTTCAGTGCTCTGCGAATAGATTAATCATTGCTTCTTTATGGGGACTTTCACTGTCGTGGAACAGGCACCGTACTTGCTGGCAATTCGCCAAAATTTGGACGAACTGCCTGCCCTTTGAATAGCCGAATGGCCAGGAAATGGCACCATACAGGGAAATTCACTGTTTGGTGCCATTTCAGGCCAGATCGGCTCTTTGTGAATAACCCTGTGTATGTGTCAGTGGGTGCCTCCTTTTTGTTATTGATTTTTTTTTGTATTGTAAACTCCCCGCAGAGTATCTCCCGGCACTTGTTCCCCACTGAGTGGCTTTGAGCATAGAATGGAGTCTATGGGTCTGTAGTAATGGAAACTGACTCTCAGTATTGTATTGTGTGAAATGTATGCAAAGGACATCGCCAGGGATAGATTAGAAGCTCCCTGTCAAATCTCACTCGGCTGCCATTTCTTTTCTCAGGTAGCGTACACCACACAGTAGCCCCTTGCAGCCTTATCTAAACATTCACTCCTCCACCCCATTGACTGTTAAATTCTATAGAAGGTAAAACACAGCTGTATATTCATCATAAGTTGGTAAATGTTACATCATGGGAAAAATCCACCAAATGGAAAGAGGAGAAGAAAACCTAACTTTATTTTTCCTTTTTACACGCAATTACTTCAAACAAGGGAAAAAACAACACGAGCATGTGTTTTCTAAGGTGATTTTGTTTGTATTGCAAAGTAATCTAGATGCAGTTTATGTTAAGTGGTAGTGTTCCTTTCAACACTATATTGTGCATACAATCCAGCCCCTTTCTCCCCTCTTCTTTTTCCCCTCCTTTCCGGGAATTTGTCCACAAATTGTACTAAAAGGAGGAGATGGATTAGTGCCCAGGGATGGTGGGTTGAAATTATTCCCTAAACAACCCACCCCACCCCACCCCTTCTCTCTCTTCTATCTCCCACAGGGCTCTTAACAGACATAATCTTTATGAAAGGACAATGCAGTTCAGAATGGCATCCTTTTTTGTGTATTATTCAATTCGATACATTTTTCATGATCGCACAACTTTGCCGTTCCCAGGACATGTGTCACGGCCTACCGTGTGGAGATCCACAAACTAAGGTCCAACATTGGCTCATCACACGGCAAAAAAACAGACTCCACATGCTCAGGCCTTGCAGTGGCTGGAGTCTGAGTCTCCACACTGTATGCTTCCCTCCACGTGCAGTTTGCAGCACCTGTGGCATCAGTGCCCGGCGGCTCCATGGGTGGGCAGATATGCCAGCTCAGGTGGGGAATTCGAAGATGGTGCTGGGGAGGCAGAGAAGTCTGATCAAGAGATGGGTTTGGGGAACAGGTGTGCCTTGGCTGGGGTATCCCCAACGGGGGCTTGGTTGAATGGTGGAAAACAGGATCTGCACAGTGGCGGTGTGCCCACCTCATTTTCTGTATTTATATCTTGCCTATTCATTTCCTGCTTCAGCTTGGTTACAGCGTCCATCCTGTTTGAACCTACATATTCAGAAGCTCCTCTGACCGTTTGTGTACTAGCACCTTTGGCTTTCCCTTCCTCTCAAGAAATTGTGCTGTTGGCCCTGACCTCGGATACCCTCTTGACCATGAATTATTGGATTCTCCTCTTGTACCTCTGACTATGTATGTATCAGTCCCTTTGACTTTCCTCCTCATTTATGAATCTATACTGCCTGCCCTGACTTTGGAAACATTTAGCGGATCACCCCTTTCTACCACGTCTTGGGCTAACTCTGTGACCTACACCTTTGGGTTCCACCACCTCTTTTCTTGACCCTTCTAGGGAGTGACAACTTGTTACAGTCTGTTGTTAAGTATAACTGCTGTGACATACATATACTCTTCTATTTATGAGTCTAATGCCCTGTACTCGGTACCTTCTACAATTAATGTATCGCAACTATACCTGTTGAAAACATTTTAAATTAAAAAAACACTCTATTGTGCAAACCTCCACTATTTACTATGTAGCTGAATTCCACTAATGCCAGGACACAGAAATTGACATCTCTAGTGTACCGTGTACAGTACCTGTGTTTTTCTATGTGTGGTGAATGCCATCTACTAACTGCTATAAAGTGTGGTATAGTAGATTTGTGATTAGTTTCAGTGAAGGAATACAATAAACTTGGTGCTTATAGCAATTTACCAACATTTTGAGGAAGACCCTTTCCTGTTCAAGCAATGTGAGGACCACAAAGACAAGTTATATCATACAGGTGTATGTTTTTCATCTGTAAAACAACTTACCAATGAAATGAGAAATTCAATACTTTGCCTCTGGTCCTTCAGTGAACAGTGATGGAAGGCGGGGGGGGGGGTGCACAAACCAAAAGACCAAGAACAAATAGTTCTACAGTGTCCTTCTGCTGACACATCTATCTCCCACACATCTCCATGGAATCCTATTGCCTCTTGGAGAGAATAGCAGCATGATAGATACTGTGAAGTTCTCTGTATCCAAAATGACAGGATAGCATGCTCCAGTATGCATATAACAACACCAGTTATCAGAAAAACCAAAGCACTATGTTTAAATATGCACCGCATTAATTGTAATCATAATTCTCTCTCATGACCTCTTTTTGACTTATGTATCCATTAGTGACATTGACTTGACGTTCAACCAAAATAACAAGAGACAGAAAATGCCGAAGCTATCTTGTAGCTTGGTTACATTATCGAACCGTGTTAAAGATTTATTAATGCAAATAGAAACTATAAAAAATGAGCATTATAAACACGATTATAGTGGTGTTAAAGACAGTTTTACAGACATTTTTCTTTAATATACAATAAACTTATTCTTACTGATGTACATTTCACATAGAACAAGAAGTTGTTGCAGTTTTGGATATGATTAAAAATAGATAAAAATAAGTATTTGCTCATATTCAAACTGAAAATATGAAATAAACCACTTAATTGCTATTAATTTCTTTTAAGGGGTTATTCAGTAAGGGGAGAACATGCCATTGAATTTCACTGTACGGTGCAATTTCGTTGCAGTTTGTCTATTCTCCAAGCACTCAATTTGTCAAATACAGGCGAATTGACAGTGAAATATAGTGCATTTCTCCACAGATCGCCAACCTTCGGTGATCTTCGGTGGCAGCAAAATTGTCCCATAGAGAAGTAATGGTTAATCTATTCACAGACTGCACCAACGTGTTTCTGAAATGTCCTGATTATCAGTGATTCAGTTCAACAAAGGGATGAGGTTCGGGTTCGGACGGTTCGGTGTTCGACCCGAACTTGGCCTGTTCGATGAGATCGCAAACATTTCCGGGTGTTCGCTGCATGTTCAACCACAATGGACCACAATGCATTTTCCCACTGGCCTGAAGCTCGTATTTGGCTACAGCCTTGCACCTGACCACAGGTCTGGTGCAAGACTGGTTCAACACTATGCCAATCACCGCTCAGAGTCCTGATTGGGCAATTTTGCCCTATCATGGGCTCACAGAGCTAAGTCCCGCAGCACACTATATAACGTTTCCACGCGCCGATTCTGCACGCATTTCAGAGGAGATTTCAAAGGAGATAGTTGTGTCTTGTTACTGCCGGTCTGCAGGGGGTCTCATTTCTACCAAATATCAGGGAATTTAGGTGATGTGTGTCTTGTCACTATGCCAGCAAGTTTTTTTTGGGGTTTACAACTTTCTTTAAAACATTTGTGAATTGAGGTGATCTGTGTCTTGTCACACAGCCAGTACCACGCAGTATTTTGGGGGTCACTAATTTCTACAAAACATTTGTGAATTGAGGTGATCTGTCTCTTGTCACTGGCTGCCAGCTATCAGTGTGTCTCACTGAGTTATACCAGAGTTCTTTAAATCTTTATACCAGAGTTGAATCAGAGTTCTGTATATTGCCTCCAGGAGCATGAATCTCAGAGAACAAAATTGCAAACTGTTTTTACGCTGGTACATGACTCCGTCACAACTACATCGGATCTCCCCATCGGAACCGGCCTCTTGTTGGCGTTGTCTAGGAGGCGAAGGGGACTACCTACATATTTGGTGGTCATGTCCTCGCCTGCGCTTTTATTGGGGGGAGGTGGCAGCCCATATAAAAGGGATTACTGGCATTGATTTACCATTTGAACCTGCACCCTACCTGTTAAACATGCTTCAGTACTCAACTGATACCTTTTAAAATTCCCTACTGGCCATCCTCTTGTCGGCGGCTAGGGGAGCGATCCTGGTGTACTGGCGCCAAAGGGTCGTACCTTCTGTAAGAGACTGGGTGACGCGGGTTGAGAGGATCAGAGGATTTGAAGACTTGCATTACACCGCACAGGGTAAATTTGATCTTTTTTACGCTGTGTGGTGGCCATGGATTAACCGGTTGCCTTCCCTGGCAGAGGGCGCTAGAGTGGTGGAGGTTACGGACACATGAGACATTGCGCTTCAGTAGTCGATCACGGGGTGGCATTACCCCACAAGATGTACCTGCTTAGTCTCGTTACATTTCCCTTCACTCTTGTCCCGACCACGATTGGATGACACACTGTTATATTTCTTGTTTTTAATGTTGTTTTAGTATTATAGACTGTTTTCTTGATTTAATATGTCCTTCCTCTATGCCATCCGAGTAGATTCATTGGACAATGTTATATAAACAACCTTATGGACTCCGCACCTCTATGACCTGAGTAAAGGTCTCAAGCTGTCCCTATGCCTATGTTTCACTGCTAATGTTTTTATTCATACACGCCTTATGTAAACATGCATGTTGTTTCCTCTGGTTGAATAAACAGAAATTACATAAAAAAGAGTTCTGTATATATTAATCTATATATGTCATACAACCAGTACCACGCTGCATTTTGGGGCTCACTAATTTCTACAAAACATTTGGGAATTGAGGTGATCTGTGTCTCGTCACACATCCAGTACCACGCTGTATTTTGGGGCTCACTAATTTCTACAAAACATTTGTGAATTGAAGTGATCTGTCTCTTCTCACTGGCTGCCAGCTATCAGTGTGTCTCACTGAGTTATACCAGAGTTCTTTAAATCTTTATACCAGAGTTGAATCAGAGTTCTGTATATATTAATCCAGACCTCAAAATTTCCACTCGCCAGCTCGTATTTTGCGAGTGGAAATTACATAAGTGCGAGTTGGAATGCAGACACAGGCAGCATAAATCAATGTTGTGCTGCGTATTCCAGCAGCGGATGTTTTTTTTTTCCTGGCACGCCCCTCTGATATCAGAGAGGGCGTGCCGAACGTCTGCCTCCCATGCCTGCACAGTCCACTGCCAGTGAACGGACTCTCAGAGCAGGCAGGCAAAGCACAGCACCCAGCTCTGCCTCCAATTGTGAAAGACAACAGGCACCTGAGCTCATTCAGCAACAGCAGGGTTAACTCGGTCTGCTACGGGTCACTGAATGGCCGGAGCCGCTGTCCAGAAGCCTCTGCACAGAAACTGATGAGGAAGGGGAGGGGGGAAGACGGCCCAGAGTCCCTGCACACGCACTGATGGGGGAAGAGGGGGGTAGACGAGCAGCAGATGGTGATGGTTTAATTGCAATTAAAGTAAGAGAAACCCATATTACCATTCTAACAAATGTCACATTCATTAAATAAAACCAATATCCCCCTGTCTTTTAAATGGGCTTTCCCACAACTCCTATCACTCTCATCTGCTCCTTTTATTCAGCTTCCATGTCCCTATTCACTAAGGACTGTTTTTATTTTTTATAAATTCCCAAAATTTGTTTGTGGATCTATAAATCAGCTGAAAGTAATTAAGTCAGAGTTACTCAGGAAGTGCCAGAGTAGATTGTGAGAGGAGGAGGAGGAGGAGAAGAAGAAGGAGAAGGATAAGGATGTCTGGGAGTTCTTTAAGAAATGTGCAGTAGAGCGCAGCGTTGATATTTGTAATCTATGTCAGATGAGGCTTAAGCGTGGGAAAGAAACCGGACACTTGGGTACCACGTGCTTGAGGCGACATATGAATAAGTGCCACACATCCCGTTGGCGCAAAACTTTGCGTAGGTCCTCCTCATCTGTCTCTACCCCCACTGTATGTCCTGCCATGTCATTGTCTACAACCTCCACAGACAGGGATGATGCTACAGTAATGGATGTACCAGGTCCTTCCTCACAATGTGACATCATCCCAGTAGATGAAGATTTACGCAGTCAGATTACGTTGCCGCAGCTGCTGCAGCGAAAGAAAAAATATAGTCCCAACCATCCCCAAGCACAACGTCTAAATGCCAGCTTAGCAAAATTAATCGCATTGCAGCTGCTGCCTTTCCAGCTGGTGGACTCTACTCCCTTCCGTGAATTTGCTGAATGTGCTGTACCACAGTGGCAGGTTCCAAAACGCCATTACTTTTCACGCAAGGCCATTCCAGCACTATATCAGCACGTGGAAGACAATGTTATCGAGTCATTGGCAAAGGCAGTCAGCAGCAAGGTGCATGTGACTTTAGACACGTGGTCCAGCAAGCATGGACAGGGTCGTTACATTTCCTTCACGGCACACTGGGTAACTCTGATTGCAGCTGGGAGGGATCCAAGACGGGGCTCTGTGCTGGAGCTTGTTCAACCACCATGCCTCCAGAAAGCTGCTTGTATGAGGTCTGTCTGCTCCACCACCACCACCTCTTCCTCCTCCTCCTCCTCCTCCTTCTCTGTCTCTGGCGAAGTGGCAGTTAAACCGACGCCTGAATGGCTCAAGCAAAAAGATGCCATACTGTGCTTGAGCTGGTTTGTTTAGGGGACAGGAGCCACACCGGGTCAGAAATTTTGTCAGCTCTGCAGGGGCAGGTGCAGAGATGGTTAACACCATGCCAGCTTGAGCTGGGAATGATCATCTGCGATAATGGCAGCAACCTTCTCTCCACCCTACGCAAGGGTAAATTGACGCATGTACCATGCCTAGCACACGTCCTAAATCTGGTGGTACAGCGTTTCCTAACCAAGTACCCAGGGCTGCCAGAGCTTCTCATCCAGGCCAGAAAAGTCTGCAGCCACTTCAGACGGTCATTCCCAGCAAGCGTTCGCCTGGCAGAAATTCAAAGAGAATTCCACCTTCCCACAAACCGTCTGATCTGTGACATGCCCACCAGGTGGAACTCGACATTAGCAATGCTGCAGCATCTGCACAAGCAGCAGAGGGCCATCAACGAGTACCTGTGTGAGTATGGCACAAGGACAGGTTCAGGTCAACTTGGCTGCCCCCCCCGCAGTGGCTGATGATCAAGGATGCATGCACTGTACTGTCACCATTTGAGGAGGAGGCAACGAGGATGGTGAGCAAGGACAGTGCATGCATCAGTGACACAATTCCTTTAGTGTTCCTGCTGGAGCACACTCTGCAGGGAATTATAGATGTGGCTCTAGAGGCAGAGCAGCGGGAGGAAGAGGAGGCCTTCCCTAGCTCTCAAGGCCCCAGTCTTTCCGCAGACAGCATTCCAGGGGGTCCTACTCAGATCAGACAGGAGGAGGATGAGGAGGAATATTTAAGTAGTGGGGGCATTGAAGGTGGGGATTCCTCAAGGGAGGGTTTTGTCTGCCCAGAAACAGAAGGGCTAGTGCATGGCTGGGAGGAGGAAGTGCACGATACGGTCATCCTCATTGACCAGGAAGACTCGGAAGCTAATGCCACCTCCAACCTACGCTGCATGGGCTCCCTAATGATGCAAAGCCTGTTAAAGGACCCCAGAATTTGTGCTATCAAGGAGAGGGATCATTACTGGTTGGCAACTCTTCTTGATCCACGATACAAGGGGAAAGTTGCAGAGCTCATCCTGCCCGCACAGAGGGAGCACAGGATGAAAAAACTTGAGGACGCTCTAAAGTGACACTTGTGTAACACCTTTCCAGGCACTGGTAGATTACCAAGTGCTGACACACGTGCTTCTGAGGCTGCGGGTGATCAGAGGAATAGAGGTGAAGGCCAGGGCCGCTTGACTGATGCTTTTTAAAAAAAATTTAGTCCTCGACGCCCAGGGACGTCAAATGTAGGCACCCATTGCCAGCGTCTTCACCATATGGTGTAGGACTACCTAGGGGCAAGGGCAGACCTGGATACCTTTCCAGCAGATGATCCACTGGCTTACTGGGTGTTGAGATTGGATCACTGGCCAGAACTTAGCCAATATGCTATGCAGCTACTAGGTTGCCCTTCATCTAGCGTGTTTTCCGAAAGGACGTTCAGTGTCGCTGGAGGTTTTGTCACAGACAAAAGAGTGCGTCTGTCCACTGACTCTGTAGACCGGCTGACATTTATAAAAATTAATCAGTCCTGGATCAGCAGCTATCAATCCCCTGATGCCGAAGTAACGGAATAGATCGGGTATGTCTTCTGCATGCACAAAACCTCCAGCACTGAACTCTTCCACAATACCACAAAAGGGTTACGGTGTGAATGCACTTGCTGCCACGAAAGGCACAATATTTGGCTGCACTGACGCCTGTGCCAGATTTATATCATTTTAATTTTTTGAACAGCAGGTCCAACCCTGCACTCTTCCACAATACCACAGAGGGGTTACTGTATGATGATACTTGCTGGCCTGGCATTAAAGGCACAATATCTGGGTTCACTGACGCCCAATACCAGATCAAAAACTTTTCAATATAGGACCACATGGTCCACCCCTGCATTCTTCCACAATAGCACAGAGGGGTTACTGTATGATGATACTTGCTGGCCTGGCATTAAAGGCACAATATCTGGGTGCACTGACGCCCAATACCAGATCAAAAACTTTTCAATATAGGACCACAAGGTCCACCCCTGCATTCTTCTACAATACCACAGAGCGGTTACTGTATGATGATACTTGCTGGCCTGGCAGTCTTGCACCAAAGGCAGAATATCTGGGTGCACTGACGCCTTGACCAGAATCATATCTTTTCAATATAGGAACACATGGTCCACCCCTGCATTCTTCCACAATACCACAGAGGGGTTACTGTATGATGATACTTGCTGGCCTGGCATTAAAGGCACAATATCTGGGTGCACTGACGCCCATTACCAGATCAAAAACTTTTCAATATAGGACCGCAAGGTCCACCCCTGCATTCTTCCACAATACCACAGAGCGGTTACTGTATGATGATACTTGCAGGCCTGGCACCAAAAGCACAATATTTGGGTGCACTGCCACTGACGCCTGTTTCAGATTCATATCCTCAGAGGGGTTACGGTGTGACGGCACTGTTGGGGATGCTAAAGGACCAATTTTAAAGCACCTATTGTTACTTTCATCCAAAGCCTACATATATTTCACAATAATTTAGCCAAAATTCAGTAAACTTTTCTGCGTGTACGAAAATGTCTCCTCTTTTCATACAGACTGCCGCCCCAAGCAGTTGTTTATGGATGGATTAAAGGAAAAGCATTTACCGTCATATGAAACGTCATTTTTTTGTTTTAAAGTGTTTCTATACATCCTAGAAATCCGCCACTTCACGGGCAGGTTATGGGGACCTCCTAGGCACGATATTTGAAGGAATTTTTGGTTTTTATTTTTAACCCTTATTTCATGGAAAACTCACTGTCCCTTTAAAAATGTTTCTTTTTTTAACTTTTTGTTCTTGTTTCCTGTCCCCCAGGACACTTCCCGGACCCCCATACACCTTTTATGGCAAATATGTAGCATATATGCCCTCTTGGAGGGCACTCTAAAAACCGAATTTTCAGCCCCATTGACTTGCATTGGGTTCGAGTTCGGGTTCAGACCCGAACAAATGGGAAGTTCGGGTTCGGGTTCGGGCTCGAACCGAACTCGGGGAGTGTTCGGCTCATCCCTATTCAACAAGTGTAAACACTTTAATTAAAAATAAAAACAATAATGTTTTTTAATATTGAATCCTACGGGATTCGCCTGTTTATTATTTTCATTTTCAGCAAAAAGTATTTTTATCTATTTATTTTTGGACCACCTTTTTGCATTTTTTAGACAAAATTTTTGATTCCCAATTTTTTGTAAAAGGTTTTTATTTATTCTGTAACAGACATGTTTATTATTTTTTTAAATATATTTTTATTATTTAGACACATTTTAATGCATTTTTATGGTTTAACCGCTTGGCTGCTAAGGACGTGCTCAGCGCGTCCAGCCAAGTGGGTTCTCCTGTGCTATGGACAAGCTGAGCGCATCCTAGCACAAGAGGCAGCAATCGGCCGGGATTCCGGCCGATTGCTGCGCCCCCCGGTGCGGGATGACATCTTGGATGTCAGCCTGGCACTCCGGGACCCCGGAGAGGATAATAGATGTCATCGCGCTAGCGCAATGACATCTTTTACAGGTGCCACCCCCCCCGTGAGTGCGGGGAAGGTGCCTGAAAGGGAGGGGGGAGGTCCTTTGGACCGCTTTCTCTCCTTTTCTGTAAAGGGCAGCGGTCAAAGGCAGGCACCATTTGGAAGGTAACAGCCTGCCCTTCCAAACAGTGGCTAGCTTTAACCCCTTGGGGGCCGGATTGCGAATCAGTGCCAGATCGCGATCCTCTCCCGGTGCTGGCCGACATCTTGGATGTCAGCCAAGCTTCCGGGATCTCCCCTGACGATACTGATAAAAGTATTCAACCCCCTTTTGCCCCCCCACTGGATTTTTGGAAAATGGTAAAATACGTGTTTTTTTTATTTTTCAAGATGAATCTAAATACCAATTTTCAGGTCTGTAACATCTTCTGTTTTTGAGATATAGGTATCCTGTTTAAAATATTCAACCCCATTTTTCACCCCCTTAGGGGCAGAGTTTCCAAAAATCCTTCCTTAGTGGGTGCCTACATCATAAAAACAGTGTACCTTAAAAAAATTCACGTTTCTAGGTTAAACGGTTTCAGCTGGACGTTGATGAATCAGTCAGTCAGTCAAGACTTTCGCGTTTATATATATATATATATATATATATAGATTTCAAAAACCAAAGATGTTACAGGTGTGAAATTTAGCACTTACAATCTTCTTGAAAAATTTAAAAACCACGTGTTTTACCTTTTTCCAAAAATCCAAGTAGGGTGAAAAAGGGGGTGAATATTTTATACAGGATACCTATATCTCAAAAATAGATGTTACAGATGTGAAAATTGGTATTTAGACTCTTCTTGAAAAATATAAAAACATGTATTTTGCCATTTTCCGAAAATCCAGTTGATACACTGGATGAGCGGATCAGAGGGATGCTGTTACTTCACACAGAATGGAGTCTCTATGCAGCTCCTCTCACAACCAGGCCTCACACACCCTCACTGCTCCAGCATGTCTGCTTCCCTCTCGCAGACAGGGCTTGCACACTCCCTCACTTCTCCAACATGTCTGCTTCCCTCTCACAGACAGGGCTTGTACACTCCCTCACTACTCCAGCATGTCTGCTTCCTTTTCACAACAATGCCTAATACACACCCTCAATGCTGCAGCGAGGGAGAACCTGTGATATTATTGCAGAACCTCAACCCATCTAAGCTCTGGAATGGCACCGGATTGCAAGTAAAAGCACTCCACAGAAATGTGATTGAGGCTATGGTGCTAACCGGATCTGGCCAGGGGAGTTGGTGTTCATACCATGAATACCTCTTATACCTTCAGAATATCCATTTCAATTCAAAATGCTTCAGTTCACCCTAAAGGTTTGTTTTGCGATGACCATCAACAAGTCTTTGTGGCAGACTTTGAAGGCAAGGCCGTAGGGAGGGTGAGGCCAGTGAGGCACTCGCCTCGGGCACAGCTGCAATGGGGCACAGGAGCAGGCAGAAAGCAAATCACCTCTCTGACTGCCGGAGAGGAGCCGAGCGCAGGGGAGACTTGGGGCTGCTGCATGATTCACTCGCTGAGAGCAGCGAGATGGGAGACGTGCAGGAGGATGGGAAGTAGCCGGCAGAAGGTGTCTCACTCAGCTGCTGAACGAGGCCCCTTCCAGCTGCTCCTCCCATCCTCCTGCAAGACTTCCTGTCCCCACACCACGTGGAAGGGAGGGAGCAGGAAGAGAAGAAGCAGGAAAGAAGAGCACTGCAGCTGCAGCCAGGGGGACACCTCTTAGGTAAGATCACCCCAGCTGCTCTCCCCTCAAACAGCCCCCTCTCCTGCAGCTCCCCTCTCCCAGCTCCCCCTCATTAGCTCTACCTCCTTAGCTCTCTACCCCCTCTTTAGCAGCTTTCCCCCAGCTGTCTACACCCCAGCCCCCAAGCTCTACCCCCACATCTCTACCCCAGCCCCCCAAGCTCTACCCCCACAACTCTAACCACCACATCTCTACCCCAGCCCCCGAGGCTCTACTCCCACATCTCTACCCCAGCCCCCAAGCTTTACCCCCACATCTCTACCCCCAGCTCTCTATGCCCCAGCCCCCAAGCTCTACCCCCAGCTCTCTGCCCCCTAAGCTCTACCCCCACTCTCTACCCCAGACCCCCAAGCTCTACCCCACATCTCTATCCCCAGCTCTCTATCCCTCAGCCCTCTACCCCCAGCCCCCCAAATCTCTACTTCCACATATCTACCCAGCCCCCAAGCTCTCTACCCCCATATCTCTACCCCCAGCTCTTTTACCCCAGCCCTCTACCCCTCAGCCCCAAATCTCTACTACCACATATCTTCCCCCAGCTCTCTACTCCTCAGCCCTCTAACCCCCAGGCCCCAGATCTCTATTTCCACATATCTGCCCCCAGCCCCCCAGATCTATACTTCCACATATCTACCCAACCCCCAGCTCTCTACCCCACAGCCCCAGCTCTCTATCCCCACATCTCTACCCCCAGCCCCCAGCTCTTTTCCCCCCACATCTCTACCCACCAGCTCCCACTATAAGCTCTCCTCTCCGATTTTATGTCAAATCAGTAATTTGTTTTAAATAGGATTTTTTTTTCTGCATCCCAGCATCATGACGCAAGCAAGGGAAGGGGACCCGGAAGCAGTGTGCTGCAATCGGCTGGGGGACACAGCGGGAGGACATTGAGGGAACGCAGGGACAAGGTATGTACAATCTCGAGGGTGGCTCTGGGTTACTGCTTTTGGTACTGAAAATTAACCCTGAGCCACACTCGTAGTTACTGCCAGGGAGGTTAATATACAGTTGTGTTCAAAATTATTCAACCCCCAATGCTGTAAAGGGTTTTAGGGAATTTAGTGACATTTGTAATTGTATTCAGAATGAAATCCTACAAGGACTTTTTAAAGAACCATATGCAACTAAAATGACATCAATTGGTTTTGTAATACAGTAGTAAATGTTTCTTTAGTGAATTCTTCATTGACACAATTATTCAACCCCTTAAAGACTATCACTCTGAAGAACAGAGGTTCATTCAAGTGTTTTCAATCAGGTATTGAAAACACCTGTGGATGTCACGGAGCAGCAATAAAGCATAATAAGCACCAATTAGGCAGCTTTAAAATGACTGTGATACTCAGCTCCTTCTAGACATTTACTGGTGTGGTTACAAACATGGTGAAGTCAAGAGAATGGTCCAGGAAGACAAGAGAAGAGGTGATTACTCTTCACAGGAAGGGCAATGGCTATAAAAAGATTGCAAAGATGCTAAACATACCAAGAGAGACCATAGGAAGCATCATTCGCAAATTCAAGGCAAAGGGCACTGTTGAAACGCTACCTGGTCGTGGCAGAAAGAAGATGCTGACTTCGACTGCTGTGCGCTACCTGAAGCGTAGAGTGGAGAAAAGTCCCCGTGTGACTGCTGAGGAACTGAGAAAAGATTTGTCAGATGTGGGTACTGAAGTTTCAGCTCAGACAATACTGCGCACACTGCGTAATGAAGGCCTCCATGCCAGAACTCCCAGGCGCACCCCCTTGCTGTCTCCAAAGAATAAGAAGAGTCGTCTGTAGTATGCCAAAAGTCATGTGGACAAACCACAGAAGTTTTGGGATAGTGTTCTGTGGACTGATGAAACAAAATTAGAACTGTTTGGGCCCATGGATCAACGCTATGTTTGGAGGAGGAAGAACAAGGCCTATGAAGAAAAGAACACCTGCCTACTGTGAAGCATGGCGGGGGGTCAATCATGCTTTGGGGCTGTTTTGCTTCTGCAGGTACAGGGAAGCTTCAGCGTGTGCAAGGTACCATGAATTCTCTTCAGTACCAGGAGATATTGGATGACAATGTGATGCAGTCCGTCACAAACCTGAGGCTTGGGAGACGTTGGACCTTTCAACAGGACAATGATCCCAAGCATACCTCCAAGTCCACTAGAGCATGGTTGCAGATTAAAGGCTGGAACATTTTGGAGTGGCCATCGCAGTCACCTGACTTAAATCCGATTGAGAACCTCTGGTGGGACTTAAAGAAAGCAGTTGCAGTGCGCAAGCCTAAGAATGTGACTGAACTGGAGGCTTTTGCCCATGACGAATGGGCGAAGATACCCGTAGATCGCTGCAAGACACTTGTGTCAAGCTATGCTTCACGTTTAAAAGCTGTTATAACTGTAAAAGGATGTTGTACTAAGTACTAAGATTGAAGGTCACTTGGGGGTTGAATAAAACTGATAATGATGTGAGCACAGAAAATACATTTGTGGTTATTTCATTATAAATGTTATGTTATATTTGTCTGACCTACACGTGCCTCTTTGATTTAATTGTAAGCAAGAGGATTGAATGATCAAAATCAATGTCAAACTGGCCAAAACACTCAATTTCAGTGGGGGTTGAATAATTTTGAACACAACTGTACATATAATAATGCTCCTCTCATTGAATAAAACACAACACTCTCATATTCACTACCCAATCCACAACGCTCTCATGTTCACTACCCAATCCACAACACTCTCATGTTCAATACCCAATCCACAACGCTCTCATGTTCACTACCCAATCCGCAACGCTCTCATGTTCAATACCCAATCCACAACGCTCTCATGTTCACTACCCAATCCACAACGCTCTCATGTTCACTACCCGATCCACAACACTCTCATGTTCACTACCCAATCCACAACGCTCTCATGTTCACTACCCAATCCACAACGCTCTCATGTTCACTACCCAATCCACAACGCTCTCATGTTCAATACCCAATCCACAACGCTCTCATGTTCACTACCCAATCCACAACGCTCTCATGTTCACTACCCAATCCACAACGCTCTCATGTTCAATACCCAATCCACAACGCTCTCATGTTCACTACCCGATCCACAACGCTCTCATGTTCACTACCCGATCCACAACACTCTCATGTTCAATACCCAATCCACAACGCTCTCATGTTCAATACCCGATCCACAACTCTCTCATGTTCAATACCCGATTCACAACGCTCTCATGTTCAATACCCGATCCACAACTCTCTCATGTTCAATACCCGATCCACAACGCTCTCATGTTCAATACCCAATCCACAACTCTCTCATGTTCAATACCCGATCCACAACGCTCTCATGTTCAATACCCAATCGATAAACATTACTGTGAGTTTTATTGCTGTGGATTCTGGGATACACTCATACACACCGCACATTACTGTATCACAGAATCCACAGCAATAAAACTCACAGTAATGTGCGGTGTGTATGGGCGTGAGTTTTATTGCTGTGGAGCTCAGTGATACACTCATACACACTGCATATTACTGGGAGTGTTATTGCTGTGGAGCTCTGTGATATACTCATACACATACGGTCATCTAAAACATCTGGGAATAGCTTGGTCTCTGGCCCCGAGGAGCCTCATAACTGAGCTTCGCCTAAGGCCTCACCAAATCTGGAGCCGCCTCTGCTGACTAACACAGGGGAGACTAACGTTATTTAGGATTATTAATTTTGTTATTACCTATTTTCCTCTAAATAACCTCTAAAAATATTGTGTGTGGGGGGGGGCACAATTTTCTATTCTTGCCTCGGGTGCAAAAGGAGCTAGCTACGGCTCTGTTTGAAGGTAGCGGGGATTGATCTACAAGAGGTCTGCTTCTCACATGGACATTTTTACGTTGCCTGTTCCAGAGTGAGCTCACCTTGGTTTGTATTTAAAGCACAAAAAAAAATTCATGGACACATATGAATGAAACTACTTTGTTTTGTAGCCAATACGCCCTGACAAACGTCTGCAATAAACATTACTTATTACTTTAAGACATCAACCTGTAAATTATATTTTGTACAGTTTGAACAAAAAAAACTCATGTTCCTTTTAAAAAAAAATTCTCTTCTCTGTGGTCTTGCATTACTATAATATTTATTTGATTTATGGCACAAGGCTACTATACCCTTTCAATATGGTTATCTTAAAGAGGTATCTCAGTGTGGGTGGAGTGCTTAACCCAAATAACCTCATCAGGGTTCCGGAGCCATTCATAAAAATAGGTATTTAGAAGAAAAAAAAATCAGAAACCCTTGGTGGGTTTACCTCAATACAAGCTCTACTTCTCATCAATACATACTCTGTGCTGTGCATCCCAAATCATGATTAGTCTTCTATCTAAGCTAATTCAAGTTAATATTTACATTTTTACAAGCTAAATATTATATGAATTAACAATATTTTAATGTCAACAAGGTATTTATACTTTTCTATATTTTTCTATATTACAGATAAACATATGCTAAAATATTATTGAAGAAAATGATAAATTGAGGGTCACTCACAGGAATAAGAAAATACATGCAATAGTGTACTTGATATATGAGCACATTTTATTCAGATGAAATCAATGAAAAATACTTAGTGATTATTTATAAAGTTGACTAATATCTACAATAATGAAACTTTTCTTTAGGCTAAAATGTCATATAAGAACACAGCAGCTTTAGACTTTTGTCTATTAATGGGTAGAAGATGGCAGTCACAAATTAAGTTAGCTGTCAAACGTAATGTATATATAGGGGTTGAACAGATGCTTCTGGGTATGTAAGAATTTGTTCTTTCTCAAAGATAATAGAAATACATCCTGTGTGAATATAATGCCAATGTTAGGCTTCTTTCTCTTGTATTTTTAGGTCATATAACAAAGTAATGAAAGTTAGATCTTCAATATAATCCCACTTCAGATTGATTCATTCATATACGGCTTTGTGAGCTAAACATCAATCATTGTAATTTGAAACAAAACAGAAGCTCCTCAGTTATAGCACAATGATTTTTATTTACAATGCCTTAAATAATAAAATATTATTTTATTTAATTTGTTTCAGGTATTGATCATTGCCAAAGTAAACTAATACTCAGGTCTATTTAAAGAAAGGTGAAACTCAGGAGAATGACTGGTGAAGTGAAAATTCTAGGTAAAAAAATCAGCTATTTGGTCTAGATTCTTCTCTTCTCCTGACAATTCTCCTGTTTTTCCCCTTTCTCTGAATATACCTGACTGTTCTCTATGAAGCCACACACATAGGGGTCTACTCACAAAGCACCGAAATGGAGTTAAATTTTGATGCTTTTAATTTCAGCGTACTTCAGTGGTTCCATCTCGTCAAAAAAAATCGGTCATTCCACTATTGATCGAATATTCACCGTATTGCGCCAAACTGGTGTCGCCAAGCAGTAATCAGATGTTGGTGAAAAGCGACGTTAACAGGGTTATTCAAAGAGATCTGAATTGTGGCCGAAAGGTGACCGAACAGTGAAATTCAGCGTACGGTTACCTTTCCTGGCCATTTGGCTATTCAGACAGCAGGCAGTTCGCCTAATGCTGGCGAATTGCCAACATACGGTGCCTGTTCGTTGCCTGTTCGAGGGCAGTGAAATCCCCATAGAGAAGCAATGCTTCGTTTATTCAGAGAACAAAAACCAGCAGTGAAAAGTTGCCAAATTGCCCTGTGTCAGGATCGGGTAACCCCGCTTGCAGACGATAAGCCAACAGACCCAGACCAACCGGTCCTTAGTAATGGCCGGGTTATGGTTAGTAATACTGAGAACGATGAACACAAAGAAAGTGGCAGAGTGCAAAGTAAAACAACCTGCAGAATAAAGTAACCCACAGTGCTCCAGCTAGCTGGTCCTTAATAATGGCTGGGTTAAGCAGAGCAGACAAACAAAAACACACTTAGGTAGGGGTTAAGGAATAGAGGTCCGTTTATACTATGCCAAAATTCAGGGCGCCAGAATACAGGGAAATCGCGACAAGCCAGGATCGTATTAACCAGGAAATCAGTCAGATAGGAATGCAGCAGTAACAACAAGGCACTAGGCGTAAATGGAACCACGCTAGGGCAATTTGCTATGAGAAATGAAGCCCTTTAAATGGAGCCACAGCACTTCCTATTGGTGCTCAGAGGAGACGCCCTGCTCTGCTATAGGATCGCCGGTCATGTGCTGTGATTGGTTGTCCTTCCTGCATGCTGCGTCTGATTCACGGGTGGCACCATTCTCTGTCTGGTAGTACACAGTACCCGGAAATAAGGCTTTCTGGATATCAGCTGCCGTGACGACCGCAACATCTCCCTGGACATGGGCCGAAGGCGCAACACTTCCCCAGACATGGGCCACCGTGACACCCTGCTGTTCGGTGGTTTCATTCAACAGGTTTATTCAGGCGAATCTCATAGCCTTCAATGTTAAAAATATTCCCATTTTAATTCAATATCTATTAAACCGTTGATTATAATATTCTGCAGTAAAAAGTCTCTTTATTTATAAATTTTTTAGGATCTTTTAGGCATTTTTAGAGATTTTTGCTTAAGAAATTCTGGGGTTTTTTAAGTCGTTTTTTATTTTTTCTGTAACAGCCCTTTTGATTATCATTCATTGGATCTTATATGTAAATTTCAGACATTTTCTTTCTGTAGTTTCTTTGCAAACAGCGTTTTGCTTTTCAAACATTCAAGCGTACTGTTTTTTGTTTTTTTCACCTCCTTCGTCTGCGGTGTCGGCTTTTTCCAGCAGCTGCTCTGCGCTGTGATCAGCGGCTGCTCGGGTTTCTACGGTGTGTTTGGTGGGGTTAATCCAGATGTTTTTGCGGGTTTCGGTGTGTGTTCGCCGGGTTTTGCGGTGAGTGTTCGGCAGGATTGCAGCGGCTTTTCCCTGCAGTACGGTGGCCCTGTGGTGCTTGCTGAATAGACCGCAGGGTCACCGAAATGGGATCGCCAAATCGCACCGAATTGAAGAGAACGAAAAGTCACCGAACATGCGGTGACTTTTCGATTCTCTTTGAATAACCCTGTAAGTGCTGATAACCGCTGAATTAGTCTCAGTGAATTCCACCAAACTGGAAAAAAAAGTCTCCTATTCTCCTAATAGGAGGTTAAATGAATAAAAATGTAGTAAAAAATGAATCTAAATAATAATAAAGGGCCTTTAAGAAATATTAAAAAGGTCTGTTAAAAATATAATAAAAGGGTTTTTATAAAATACAAAAATGTCTTTTAAAAAGTAAAAAAAGGTCTTTTAAAAAATAAAAAGGTTTTTGTAAAAAAATAAAAATAATAAATGGCCTTTAAATTTTTTTTAAAAAGATATTCGCTTACATTAAAACCTAGTTGTCAAGGAACGGACATGAGAGCTCTTTTCAGCGAGTCACAGGACTAAAGACTGAACTCTTTTTAAAGACCATTTTTCCTGTTTTCGTTTTGGTTTTGCGTGTGAGCCTATGGACCTCTTAGTTTATTGCTAGATGTGATTTTATTGGTGTAATGTAATGAAAATGTACCCTGTATGAAGTGACTGTAAAAGTATGAAAGAAACCGTTTGTATGTGTTTTTCCCCGTCGCCATTTTGCTCATCCCAGCATGGTTTCACAGAACAAAGGATCTCATGCCCCAAGATGGAGGATGCAGCGGGCCAGAGGATTGGAGGCTTTTCCAAGACCTCATCTGCCTAATCCCCTGGACAATGGGGGAGCCTAAAAAGGGCAAGATAGAGGATACAGCAAGCCAGCTGATTGGAGGCTTTTCCAAGACCTCATCTGCCTAATCCCTGGACAATGGGAAGGCTGAAAGGGACCTGATAGGGAACAGGAGGCTGGAAAAGGAGCCAATCAGTGCTGGTTGTGTGGGTGGGGGAGTTGGTAATCTGTTTGTGTGAAGTTGTATAAATGACCCTGTTGAAACCCATAAAATTCAGTTCACTGTTTTAAAGCATACAGCCACGTCTGGTGTCTTCATTTCAGAGCTATAATCACTATTGCAGGAGACACTCAGCGGTCTCCTGCATCACCACTCAACCCAGGAACGGGATCCCCAAGGCAACACCGCACCATCTCTCCAGACGCCGGACCAACGCCATTTCATCCTCCAGGCCGCTCGAGACGCCGAGTGCCGTGCCACTCGGTAGTCGGGCCGGACGCCATCAAAGGGGGGGGGGGGTCAGATAGAGCAGGACCGCAGGCGGACTTCCATCCCGTCACACTAGTAAATTCACCTGTTAAACCTGTCAAATTGAAATCAGGTCGTTTTGCCGCAATTTTGATGAAAGTCAGCATTCTGTGAATAGATGAATCGATAGTTCTCTATGGGACAATTTTGGTGCCACCATATTATGGCAAATTGCTGCGAAGTGCACCGTATTTTGCTATCAATTCACCTGTATTTGGCAAATTGACAGCTTCTTGAAAAGATGGATTGCCCTGAAATTGCACCTACTGTGAAATTTGCCATTCGGTGAAATTCGGTGGTAAATTCGGATGTTAATGAATAAGCTTCATAGTCTTATACTTATTTGCATGACAGCATTTTGGGAGAAACTGTCAGGGTTATTCAAAGAGATTCGAAAAGTCACCGCACGTTCATGGGCGTCCACAGGTTGGGGCAAGGGGGGGCATGTGCCCCCCCTGGAGCCGCGGGAGCCGCGGGAAGCAATTAGCAAATCCTTAAATTTTCCTTAAATTCGCGGCGCTGCACGCCGCACGTGGCCTGCCTCAGCCTGCACTATTTGTTTTTAAAGCAGGCAGCGTGCATCGGCAGCCGCGACGCATGCGCAAAACGCTCCCTCCGCATGAGACCGCATGATGTGTGTGGGCGCGGACTCGCGGTCAGGCCAGGACAGGAGACAGAGTGAGAGTGACTGTGCCGAAGGAATCGGGATTAATGCGCCGGCGCGTGCTGGAAATCCCGCCACTCTTCTTCCCCATCCCCTCGCTCGAGTCGCTCGTCCCCCTCACTCACCGCACAGGCAGCACCACACCAGGCATCCAGCCTGCCTGAGCCTGACTCTGAGAGCCTGCAGCAGGCGGCCAGGCAGGTGAGGCAGCATCTTAAAGCCCAGCCAGCCAGGTTCAACTTCCAGCCCCTGCGGCCTCTGGGTGTCAGTCGTCCAGCCCCTGCTGTCCACTCTCACTCTCCCCTCCAGGCAGCATCCGGGCTGGGCAGGCTGAGGCTCCCTGCGGCCTCCCTCATCCTGGTGGCAGGTGGCAGCTGCGGCCTCTAGTCCGATGCGACTGTGTGTCCGACATTATATGATCCAGGCAGCGGCTGAGCGGCTCCAGCCTCCGGCATCCATCACGGCCCGGCCCCCGGCTTCCCTCCTGCATCCAGGCAGAGGCAAGCAGCCCTGCCCTGCGGCCTCCGACGTCCAGCCAGGCAGCTCCGGTCGAACGTCTGGGCTGCGGCCTCCCCTCCAGCTCCAGGCAGCATCTGATCCAGCCAGCCCAGGCATGATCCAGTCCAGGAGGACAGGACAGTCCTCCAGCCTGCTAGTGAGTGACCTCAGGCTCTCCACTGAGTGACCTGCTGCCCATCACATCAGGCAAAGTCATCAAAGACATTCACACGGTATGTGGCGGCATTTATTTATATATTTAATCATATGAATCTGAGAATCTGAATGGATGAATTGGTGTGGTGTGGTGGTGATGACTGAGTGTGCAGTCAGTAATCAGAGGCGCGTTCAGTTCCTCAGCAGCTGCTGAATTGTTTCATTGCAGCAGTTCAGTTTGCTGCAGCCGTCTCACTGAACGCTTTGGCTGTGAATATGGAAGTGAAAGAGCAGAGGATTGCTTAATGAAAGGTGCTGTTTCTGCAATATCCACTTTTGTCCATTTTATTACCACTTGACTTTATTGGAACATGGTAAACATTAACACTAAAGATTTAGTGTTATAATCCAACAAAACCTCAAACTGAACATTTCCTTATTGGATTATTTGGTGCGTGGAGGCGGCCATCTTTCCCACGTCTCACTCAGCTAACCCCGCAGCACCTCTCGACTTGGCTGCAATTGCTATGTTAGCAGAGCTGAGCGCTGAGCCACATCATAGCGTTCAGTGCCAAGTTGCTAACTTAGCACTTGCACCTGCTGTGTATTACTACGCTTTATTTTATGACTGTCCCCTTCATGTCATTGTCAAAAGGGCAGAATATGGATGCCATTAAAATGTTGCCCCCCCCCTGTAAAAATTTCTGCGGACGCCCATGCGCACGTTCGGTGACTTTTCGTTCTCTTCAATTCGGTTCCTTTTGCCGATCCCATTTCGGTGACCCTGCGGTGTATTCAGCAAGCACCACAGGGCCCCCGAATTGCAGGGAAAAACTGCCGAAAACCCGACGAAAACGAACTGCAAAACCCACCGAATGCACGCCGAAAACCCTCAAAAACATCTGGATTAACCTTCGAAAAACCCGAGCAGGAGCCGATCACACACAGCGAAGCAGCCGAACAGGAGCCGAATCACACAGAGCCGAAGCAGCTGAGACGCAGAGGAGGCAGTGAATAAAATTAGCAAAACCGTTTGTATGAATCTGTGAAATGAAACGCTGTTTGCAAAGAAACAACTGAGCGAAAATGTCTGAAATTTGCATATGAGGTCCAGGGAATGATAATAAAAAGGGCTGTTACAGAAAAAAGAAGTAAACTAATAAAAAAAAAAAAAAAAAAAAAAAAAAAAATCGGACTTTTTTAAAAAAAAAAATCAGAAAAATGCTTTAAGTATCCTAAAAAATCTATAAATAAAGAGACTTTTTTCTGCAGAATTTTATAATGAACGGTTTATTAGATATTGAATTAAAACGGGAATATTTTTAACATTGAAGCCTATGGGATTCTCCTGAATAAATTTGCCGAATTAAACCACCGAATGGCAGGGCATTTCGGGAACCTTTCACTGCTGGTTTGTGTTCTCTGAATAGCCGAAGCAGTGCTTTTTCATGGGGATTTCACTGCCCTCGAACAGGGACCGAACAGGCACCGTATGTGCAGGCAATTCGCCAGGATTTGGCGAATTGCCTGCTCTCTGGATAGCCGAATGGCCAGGAAAGGCAACCGAACGCTGATTTTCAGCGTTCGGTTACCTTTCTCAAGCAATTCGGATCTCTTTGGATAACCCCCTGTATGTGTACAAATATTCTATGGGAATATGTGGCCTTGACAGTATTTTGGGGGAAGGGGGAGTGTTGAACTTATTATATTACATTTTGTGCGCAGTCACAAATGCATCAGTGAAGATTGCTAAATGGGGAAAAGTAGATAAAACATTAACAAGTGGTTAATTCTTGTACGTTGATGAGCTCAAGAGCGCAATATACAACTCTCCACTTCCATCCACTATTGGACAGACATAAAAGTTAAACAGTCCCTAGGATTCCTCCCACCAGACACGCTAGAGCTTGCAAGAATACTTCTAAGTGGCCCCACATTACACTTGCCTTGGAACTCATAGCGTTAGTTATGATTTTATGTGTCATTTTTTTCCTTCATGCTCAGAATATTAAATACCAGCAATTAAAAAACTGAGATTTTTAGTGTACTGAAATGTCCATTACAGAATCAGCTTAAACAATGGAGTCTGTGTGATCGCCAAGTAGAGTTTTGGACTTTTTTCTTTACATGAATGCTTTGTTAATGTTTCATGCTTTAATATCCCAAACTAGTCAAATTATTTTATATTGCCAAGCACCTTTAGGTTTTCACTCTATATTAAAAAAATTTCATACCATAGCTATGAGAATGGAGACTATTAATGAGACCACTGCCAGAGGAATAGTTTAAATTGCAAACTATCCAGCCATTCTTAAGAAAAAATTCATTATTCAGTAGACTAGAAAAATAATTTAATACTCTTCTAATTACTACTTGAAAAGCATGTCAATGTTACCGTATTAATAAATGATAATAATGATCCATCAGACAGAATGCATCTTTATTGAGACCAAGGGAAAAAAACCTATACAGTACAATCAAAATGACTATGGTTAAAGGATTTAAAACATGCTAACAGATAAGGATTGTGTGAGGAAATAGTTAATGCTTTCTGAAGCAAAAACACTAATTTTGCCAGCATTCTTTGTTAGATTGTTATTTCCAAAGCACTAATTTCATGAAAGCAGCAAACTAATAAATGTATATGATTACACAAAAGGTACATAAAACCGCACAATTTCAATTAAAGCTGACTGGTTTTCTGTCAAATGCAATCTGCAAAAATGTTAATTTGAAGTTGCAATATTCTAGACGAATGGCTTTTAGCAGACTCAAAAAAACAATACCGCATAGCAGTTTAAAAACATACTGGATTGGCAACTTTGTGATTTTGAAGATCTCAAAGTTCTGCAGCAACTGAAATTCTACTGCTATTCCAGCAGGAGATAGGTCAGCTCAATAGATCAGAAGGCATTGAAATGATAGGGTGTAATAGTCACAAAACCATACATTTTTAGGATTAGTCTAGGATTAGAACTATAGAAAGAGGAGACCACATGCTCCAATCAAATGGCTGGCACTTTATTTTATGAGAACAGCAATGCTTGGCTGTCAAAGTGGCCGTTATAAGCCTCAGGTTGTTGCTGTGCCCTCACCCACCATGCGATTGTAGTGTCTGGTCTCTTCGTTCTTTGGATTCAGTGTAGAGTGGTCGCTACTCAAGTCTCCATGAGCACTAATCCACATTAAGCTTTGATATAGCATTCAGTCGTGGTGGGGGCAATCCCCTACTTTCTGTTGTACAATTTAGAGAATTAGAACTTTGACTTTATCTGTCTGATAGACTTCATTTCCTAACCTTCCTAACAAAGCTGATCTCTACTTTGTAGGCAGAGCTAAATCTTCGCAATTGGAGAGTCAAACATTCCCTTCGAGAGAGAGGGGGGGGACTGGTGGTAGGCACAATCAGGTAACGGAGACCATTCAAGCCATTCAAACTACACTGAATGGCCACACTGACTGGAGTGTTCCTAAAAATTAACATCACACATAATATTACTTATTATATGTGACAATGAAACTGTTTGGTTACATACCACCAAGAAAGAGACATAAATTTATTTAATATGGAATACCTCCGAACACATATTAATAACACCTACATGCATTTATTACATTACAGGAGTTGTGATTCCCAATTTAACATCCCATAAGAAGGCCAAAGATGATTAGTATCAAACCTGAAGGCTCACGGTGTCCCTCGTTTTTTTATCAGTTAAAACGGCAAATGGTGTTTAGTTGCAAGAGGTTCTTAGAGAGAAATTATCATGGTGGTATGATGTTATTATTATCCTTTATTTATATAGCGCCATATATTCCACAGCACTTTACAAGATTGGTGTACAAGGGGTTGATAAATTGGAATACCACACATGGATGATACAGCCTGATTCAGGGGGTCCCGTTCCCAAGGAAACTTACAATCTAGGAGATGTACAAGGATTTTTTGTGAGGTAGGCGCATCCATATCGTTAGGTGTCTTGCCCAAGGACACTTGCTGGTGGCATCTTCTGAGTGGGATCAGAGTCTGCTTTCCCTGACTGTAGATCAGCAACCAGATGGTTAGGTTGTACCCACTTCCTGTAAAGTGGAGACTTGCTTCTCCACAGCTATATGGGAGGGTAGTGCTGAACGGAATTTGACTTGCTTCCCCATGGTCAAAGAGCAGAGATGTTACCACTGGGTACAGAAAAAAATGGTGTCGCGCCTGTACTCACCAGAGCAGCTGCAACAGCCAGGAGTAACAACCCAGTTCATGTATTCAACCCCAAATGGGAAGTGCTTGGTGATTGTATAAATAAAACCCACAATTTTTCTTCCTCTCCTTAGCTGAAAAACAGCAGGAGAGCATGCATCTGCTCAGAGGAGCAGTTTTTGGTACATTGGTTAGGACTCACTGTACCGAGAGGTGCCTTGATGGGGCGAGTGAGCTTACGCTTCAATGGCCATTTAAGCAAACTAAAACCTCTGACAGTGTTTTGTTGCACATGGAATTATATAGAAACGAGCACAGATTATTTTTTTTTTCCATGTTACCACTGGGCTCCACAGCTGATATTGTGTGGTGGGCAAGTATGTACCGTTAGGTGTCTTGCCCAAGGACACTTACTGGAGACGTGCTCTGGCTGGGATTCGATCCTGGGTCTCCACAGTTATAGAGCAGTGATGTTACCTCTACGTCATCCAGCCGGTATGTTGAAGGTCACAAAGGACACAATCTACTGGACAGAAGATGATTTTGTCAAATGCAAAATCATTATTTCTTTAATAAAAATAATAGTAATAATAATAATAATTCTAAAAATATAGAATATGTTTTATTCAATTTAATCAATAGCTTAAAGATCTAGATGTGTTTCTGGTAAAGTATGATATAAATGGACATAAGAATTAAAATTATAATGAATTACTTTATTGATCAAATCTGCTTGCCATTATGGAATCAAGAATGATTTGTTCCCTTTTGGGCACAATCGGAAAATGCTCAAAAATCTTATTTCTTACGTTATTGGATTTATCAATACAATGCAGAATACAAAGATTTGCAACAGGGTTGACGTTCCTGGAGGGATCAGCCAAATGACAAATGATTTAGGTAAACTAAAAAAATGGTCGGAGCTGTGGCAATTGAGTTTTAATGTGGTTAAGTGCAAGATAATGCACCTGGGACGTAAAAACCCAAGGGCTGAATATAGAATATTTGATACAGTCCTAACCTCAACATCTGAGGAAAGGGATTTAGGGGTTATTATTTCAGAGGATCTAAGGGTAAGTAGTCAATGTAATAGAGCAGCAGGAAATGCTAGCAGAATGCTTGGTTGTGTAGGGAGAGGTATTAGCAGTAGGAAAAGGGAAGTGCTCATGCCACTGTACAGAGCACTGGTGAGACCTCACTTGGAGGACTGTGTGCAGTACTGGAGACCGTATCTCCAGAAGGATATAGACATCTTAGAGAGAGTTCAGAGAAGGGCTACTAAAACGGTGTACGGCTTGAAGGAGAAAAGTTACCAGGAAAGGCTTAATGATCTTAACATGTACAGCTTGGAAAAAAGACGAGACAGAGGAGATATGATAGAAACATTTAAATACGTAAAGGGAATCCACAAGATAGAGGAAGGGAGTATATTTAAAAGGAAACAAAGTAGCAAAACAAGAGGACATAGTCTTAGATTAGAGGGGCAAAGGTTTAAAAGTAACATCAGGAAGCATTATTTTACTGAGAGGGTGGTGGATACATGGAACAGTCTTCCAGTAGAAGTGGTAGAGGCCAAAACAGTAATTGAATTTAAGCAGGCATGGGATAGGCATAAGGCTATCCTAAACAAAAGATAAATCCAGGTAAAGTATCCATGTAATTGGGCAGACTAGATGGGCCTAAAGGTTCTTATCTGCCGACATTTTTCTATGTTTCTAATGTGGGTAGAGTGCTGTTGATTCAGAGGTACACGTATGCTTCACAAACAAAGCCAGGAGCAAACATAAATAGATGAATGTCATACATGTTTTTGTAGTAAAAGCACATCCTTTATAGAGTAACCCTTAAATTAAAAGCATCAACTGTTGATAACAATGCTCTTTTGTAGTTGATTCATTGCTGCAGTGTATTGATATTTTTAAGTAAACTAAGATTACCATGTTATTCTTCATGTTAGTAATTATTTATTTTAAGCAGTTTTTATTCTTTCTTTATTTTCTCTCTGTGATATTAGATTTGCTAAAGAATTATTTTTTATTTCTCATTTACTTAACTTCTGCTTCCTTTATAGCAGTGTTTACTGTCTTTAAAAAGGTACTTCTTCTATCAAGGTTATTTGTAATGTCACTAATGGATTTACAGAAAAAAACCGAGTTCTGCCTCCAACTTTTATTCAATTCACAGACAACACATTACTGTGTAATTACCTATTCTGATGTTCTGCAAATGTTTTAGACCCATATAAGTACCAAATATTATAATATGCCACCTGCAATAGACTGCATCCTTACTTTCACACTGTCTGTAGTACTTATATTAATTAGCATTGGACAAGGAACCTGAACGTGGCATATTGTGCTCTGAACAAATCTCTTAACACATTTCATTTGTCATAGAAAGGTGTTTAGTGTTGGCTAGGTTTTACCTTACCTGTTAGGGCATGCGAGTTGTCAGTTTAAAGAACGAAGCTACACAAAACAAGTGATGTGAAGAATGAACAGTTTACAGATTAAATGCACTTTCCTCTTCTCTGGTAGGATCCCATGTGCAAAGTTTTGTTCTGTGCATATATTTTCTCATAGAAGCCATCTCATGCTTACAGAGACCTTTGAAGTCATACTATTATATAATAGACTTGCATATAAAACCAAATTTTTGTCATTTTGCCCAAATAACAAATCACTGAAACAGTACGTGAACGAAACATATGAAAAACAAATCGAATTATGGATGAATTTGTCTATTCATTCCTTCGTTGTTTGTTCTTGCAGTGTTACATGGCGTCTAACCAGTGTGTCCTAGCTCTGTATATAGTGTATGTGTAGCGCTCACTCCCGGAGGAGCCGCTGAAATTGAACCTCGGGTCAGTCTCCCCGCACTAGGGAATAAATATACTCCAGCACCGTTGTGGATTTTATAAATTATATAGTTTACTAGAATAAATGGCATATAATGAATAACACGGTGTTCGTAGATTTACAGTACTTCGTAATGCGGGAAACGCGCAGCGGAAAAGAAATACGTTACTTCGTAATTCGAGGAACGCGCAGTGGAAAAAAGAAAAACGATGCTTCGTAATTCGAGGAACGTGCAGCGGAAAAGATAAAATACAAGGCTTCGTAATTCGAGAAACGCGCAGCGGAAAAGAAAAGGAAAAATAAATCTTTAACCCCCTTTTGTGTTTGGGGAGTGAGTCCCGCACAGGTTATGTCCCAGAATGTACGTGTGTGTGTGTGTGTTATGGTACCCGGGTACAATATTCAACTGGCCAGTGAATTGCTTAAGAGGTATCTTCGACTAGTCAAGTTGGGGCCCTGTGGGTTTTGGAAACAAACAGCAGCGTGCTTTCTTTATTCACAAACGGCCTGGAAGGCCTCTCACCCATCCGCCAGATACTTGGTGCTCCGCTCGACCCAGGACGTCTCTCCGCTCGATCTTGGCTGGGATTCTCTGGGCTACCGGATCCACTGTCTTGCCTTTCTGTAGCTGCTGCAAGATGTCCAGCTCACCGCCTGCTCTCCCTGTCCGATCAATCTTGCGGTGCTCCTAACTCGGGGTCCTCTCGCTCACTTGGTATCAGCGTGGGTCTTCCTCTCGTAAGGCTGAATAACCCAGTCTTTAGCTCTGTCAGGCCCCAGCTGCGCTCCGGCCTAGTCACTGTCTTGTTCTGCTGCTCTGCGTCTTGCTCCTCTCACTCCCTGGCGCGCTCTGCCAGCTCTCTCCACGAGGCTCAGGCTGTAAGGGTCTGTGTCCCACCCACTTCCTGTGTCCGCTCCCAAAGCATGCCGGGAAATGTAGTCCCAATGTTCAATGTCTCGTATCGCGCTTGTCTCCCTCCGGTGGCCAAAAATAGGTACTGCCACGACAGGGAATTAAACCCAGTGCTACACTCTCCCCCTCCTAGAACTCTTGGGTCTCTCCAAGGAGGTACAACAGTTTCATTACATTTCAACACAGTTTAGGCAACATATACAGGCTCAGCAGCAAGCATACAGTGGGTTAGATACACTTCCTGAAGTTGACTCATGTTTTGGGCTACCTCAGCTAACATAGCAGACACTTCGGGCAACCTTCACACTGTGGTGACGGCCTCTTCAGTGCTATGTCCTGGTGAGTCGTAGGTGAGTCGCTGTGGCGGTCGAACAAAGCGTTTTGGTTCTGGCTCAGTCAGTTCCTCTTCAGGTGGAAGTACTACAGGCGCTGGTTACGTTCTTCTTTCTACCACTGGAGCAGACATCTCTTTGGAGTATGATCCTTCCAGTGAAGGCATAGAACTGTAGTCATAAGATTCGACTTCAGGAACTACAGGGATTGCAATAGTCTCAGGAACTTCTAACTGAAATTCAGGAGCTTCAGGCTTCAAATTACTTTCCCACCGTTCAGGAACTGCGATAACCTCTTCAGGCTCCGGTGAGCGCATCCAGTCCAGACAAAAACTCTCTTCCTCGCTGTCCCTTTCGCTCTCCTCGACAGCCCATGTCTGCTGAGACCGAGTAACGGGAGGCAAACGTGGAGCAGGCGGATTTGGCAGAGAAAGTTCGTCCCCAACTGGTATCCTCACAGCCTCTCTCAAAGGTAACAAATGATTCCGGTGCCAGTTCTTAAGAGGCCCAGCCTTTCCATCCGGCCGGATTTGATACACCGGCAGACAATGCAGTTGCTTGCAGACAATGTAGACTTGAGAACTCCATCTATCCGCCAACTTTTGCCTCGCAGCAACACCCAAGTTCTTCAACAAAACCCTATCACCGGGTTGTAGATCCTGTATCCGAACTTTCAAGTCATAGTTCCTTTTGTTCCTTTGCTCCCTGTTTCCTGAGGTCAAACGGGCCTGTTCAAACGCAGAGGCCAGATTCTTTCGAAGTCTATCCACGTAATTTCTATGGGAAGCTACCGACGTCTGGTCTAGAGATAACCCAAACGCCAAATCAACCGGCAGTCGAGCTTCTCTTCCGAACATAAGACGGTACGGTGAGTATCCAGTGGCGTCACTCTCCGTACTGTTATATGCATGCCACAGAGTAGCTATGTGACGACTCCAACTCTGCTTCTCTGTGTTTGACAATGTCCCCAGCATATTTAGCAGCGTGCGATTAAACCTTTCAGGCTGAGCATCACCTTGAGGGTGATATGGTGTAGTTCGGGTCTTTTGGATTCCCTACAGTTCCAACAATTGCCCAACAAGTCGGCTTTCAAAGTCTCTACCCTGATCAGAGTGTATTCTCCTTGGTAGGCCGTAGTGAACAAAGAACTTCTCCATCAGAACCTTTGCTACTGTCGGAGCACGTTGGTCTTTCGTGGAAAAGGCTTGGGCGTAACGTGTGAAGTGATCAGTCACTACTAAAATATTCCCTTGCCCACTAGCATCCGGCTCTAAGCACAGGAAGTCAATGCACACCAAATCCATGGGTCCCTGACTCTGCAGATGGCTCATTGGAGCGGTTCGGGTCTGTAGGGTCTTCCTCTGAATACACCTCAGACATGAATGGCAATAACTTTCCACTTCAGCTCTCATGCAAGGCCAATAGAACCTGTCTCGCACCAGCTTAAAAGTCCTTTCAGTGCCCAAATGTCCATGCTCATCATGTAGCGATCGCAGCACACTCTCCCTATGCTTAGTGGGAAGGAATAACTGTTGGGTCTCTTCAGCATTGGTTGAGGGACCCCTTCGGTAGACCACTCCATCCAACATCTTCAACCGTTCCCACTCTTTGTAGACCAATCTGGCTCCATCTGGGGAATTGGTCAGCAGAATTTCACGCCGGTTCGCAGTTAGGGCCTTTACGGTTAACGCAATTAAAGGGTCTCTGGCCTGATCAGCTTTCAGGTCCTGTTTTGAAAAGGTAGGTAGACTTTCATCCCTCAATTGCGTAGGGTTGCAGTAGAACTCCGGAACAGCCGCAGCCATGACTCTTATGGCCTCCGCTTCAATCCCTCCCTTGACCTGGCGCTCTGCTCCTTGACACAAAGCTTGGACCCCGTCTGGAGTTAACTGAGTCCATTCTGTAGCGTAGGGTCTTCTCGACAAAGCATCAGCATCTCGATTATTCACCCCAGGGCGATACTTCAGGCTGAACCGAAACCCTGACAGAGCGGCCAACCACCGATGTCCCGTTGCGTCCAGTTTCTGTCACGGTTCCCAGATCCCACCACGCAGTACTTAACGCCCCACACTCCACAGAGTCCAGAAGCTACCAACAGAGTAGCCGTGAAAGATCTAACTGTCTGGTCCTTAGAATTGGCCAGGTAAACTAGCTAGACAGATAGGGTTAACAACACGGGGAGTAGTCAGCCGAGCCAGAATCAGGAATACAGAGTTCAGAATGGTCAAATGGAATAACCGGGTCGATATCAGAGCAGTAGCGTAGTACAAGAAAATGGTCTAGGGCAACAGAAGGCAGAATAGTCAGAAACAAGCAGAGGTCAATAACGGGTTAATTCAATATAGCAGTCAGGTACAAGGAGCTCAGGTATGGATAACCACGATCTGGCAACTGCTGAGAATACACTGAGGGTTTTTAAAGACCTTCACCAGGCCACGCCCCGCACTCAAGCCGCGCCTCTTGCAACCACCTCCCTGCCTGTCTCCATTTAAACCGGGCTTTGGTCAGCGAGCAGCATCAGACATGCTGCCCTCAAGCACACAGGTAGGGCTGGAAGCTCCCAACGTTACAGTTTCGCAGTAGTAAGGATGTAGGTAAGAGGATTGTTATCCGTCTTTATCACAAACTCAGCTCCATACAGATAGTCCTTAAGCTTGTCTACTACCGCCCACTTTAAGGCTAGGAACTCCAACTTGTGGGTAGGGTAGTTCTTCTCTGAAGGCGTAAGGCGCCGGCTCACATACGCTACAGGCCTCAGCAATCCACCATACTCTTGATACAGAACTCCTCCTAGACCTTCTCTGCTGGCATCCACATGTAACTCATACGGCTTGTGAGGGTCCGCGTAGGCCAAGACAGGAGCTTGAGTTAGACTCTCTTTCAGCTTCAAGAAAGCACCTTCACATTGACTAGTCCATTCTCCCTGTATGGACTCTCGAGCTTTCCTTGGTCCTGGAGCTGACGGGTTTCGGTCAGAGACCTTGCAGCCTTCTTCTGTGCTTTCCTTCTGTAGGAGTTTGTTCAGTGGTTGAGCTATTTTTGCGAATCCTCCTACAAATCTTCGATAATAGGAACAGAACCCCAAGAAAGATCTAAGTTCAGTGACGTTTCGGGGTCTAGGCCAAGAAGCTACGGCCTCCAACTTCCGAGGATCTGTTGAAACACCTTCTGCTGAGACCACATGTCCCAAATACATAACAGACGGTAGGCAGAATTGACATTTCTCCAGAAACCGTTTCAATCCCTCTTCATGGAGCCTCTTCAAGACCTTCTCCAAACGTTTCTCATGTTCTTCCAGAGTCTTCCCGAACACAATTATGTCATCCAGGTACACTAATACTTCGATCAGATTCATGTCCCCGACTGTCTTCTCCATTAACCGTTGGAATGTGGCTGGAGCCCCCGTAAGGCCTTGAGGCATTCTGTTGAATTCAAAGAACCCCAGTGGACAGATGAACGCCGTCTTCTCTTTGTCTTCAGGATGCATTGGTATCTGGTGATACCCACTTCGCAGGTCTAGTACACTAAACCATTTTGCTCCAGACAAACACTGTAAGGCATCTTCTATCCGAGGAGTAGCATATTGGTCTGGGATGGTTCTCCGATTCAGCGTGCGATAGTCTATGCATAGGCGGACAGAACCATTCTTCTTCCGAACCATCACTATTGGAGATGCGTATGGACTCCTGGACTCTTGGATCACCTTGGTTTTTTGCAGTTCATTCAGCTGTTCTCGCAGATCATCCAAGTCTCCCAGCGGAACTCGTCTTGACCTTTCACAAAACGGCTTGTCTTCTTGTAATCGAATGCGATGCTCAGTACTTTTAGCTAGGCCCACGTCGAACTCATCTTTCGAGAACAATTCTCTCCACTGTAAAACTTGAGACTGAAGGCGTTTCTTCCATTCAGGTGAAATGGGAGCGTCCTTGGGGTAGAATCTTTCATCTGGAATCTCTTTATCCACTCCCCCTCCTAAATCGGTAGGAGAGAGAGGCGTAGCAGACGCTACTTGCCCGATAGGCATTCGTGCTTTAAGGACTACTGGAGAATCAGACACATTGCACACACTGACTGAGACTCTTCCTCGTGTTCTTCTCAAAGCTTTAGTGGAGATTATTTCAGGAATCACTTCGACTCCGGCTTCACTCCCATGATTAAAATCGGTTTCCAGTACCACATAGGGATCTGGTTGCGATCCGTTCAACTTGACTGAAGCCCGGAAGCTCGCTACTTCTCCTGCTTGCAGAACCTTCTCTGTTCCTTCTAATCTCCACAGGTGCCCCACTTCGGCAGGTGCCTTCTGTTCTTTGACCATCCTCTGATAGACTGGACGTAACATTGGGTGTACTCCTTGAGTAGAACCTTCTTCCAATACGATAGGTGTCAGGAGACGTCGCACCAAATCAGTATTCGTCCCCACTATCATGGAACTCCTGTTTGCCTCTGAAGGCCGAGGACACACAATGGCCAATGCATCACAACCTCTGGACTTTCCGATGACTTCGGATCCGATCTCCAACTTCACCTGTAGATACCCATCATAGGGGAGTTTCTCAGTTCCAATACCCCAGATTTCCAGGTCCTTCAATTTCTGTAGAGGAATGTGCTTTAAGTGTTTCAAGGTAGAAGTCTCGTTAGATCAATGTCACTTGAGCCCCTGAATCCAACAGGGCTTTCGTGTAGACTCCCTCCACTTGGATTGGCACAATAGGAGAAGGACCTGTCAGCTGGTCAGGAAACTTGGTGGTGGCACAGGACACTTAGACCCAGTTTGTTGTACCCTGGCCTTCTTCTTGGCCCGTGTAGGTTTTGGGTGTGCATTGCTTCCCCATGACGTAGGTCCGGATGCTAAGGGAGTGACTCTTTCAGTCCTGGCAGGCTCAGCAGTTGGCCAGACTTTGGGCCCTCTCACCCTCTTAGTCCTGGCTTGATTTTTGGAGCGGGTTTCGACCTTCGGGCACCTAGGTTGCTCCTTCACTTGTGCCCTCTGGCGTTTACCGCCGGTGAGGTAGATAACAGTCCTTCTAAGGCTTTCAAAAGCTCAACTCTATTCCCTTCAGGCTTTCGGCCTTTGCATTGTGCGCGGAAGTGGCCCATTTCTCCACAACCGAAATATCTCTTCTTAGAAAGCGGAGACGCCGTCGCCTGCTGTGATTCAGTTGAAGGACCCTGGCTAGACGCCACTGCAACTCCGGTTGTCTGCATGCCTGTAAGGAACTTCTGCATCTCTGCCTGCATCTCTGTCACCTTCAACAATACTCGGCACAGTTCCGCGTGCGCCTGTTGCAATTCAGTTTGAGCTTCTTGTACCTCCTTAACAGTTTTGCGCAACTCGCCTTGTGCAGAGAGGTTTAATTCTTTGACAGCCTTCTCTGTGGATTTAAAAGCGATCAGATGCTCTTGTTCGTACACGTCGGATCCGTAGGTATCCAACGAGTCGCTTTCAGGCTGCAAACAGTCGTTATGCCTCACAGGTTGCGCGTAAGCTCTTTCTCCTCGCCTGAAGAATTTTTCTTCCAGTAAAGCCTCCTCCTCTCTCACAGCTCGGATCAGTTCCAGGTACTTCAGTTCTTGATTACCTTCTCTGCTTCTCAGCATCACTGGATCTAGAGGTTGAGAGCCCCTCAGGATCTGTTTTATTCGGATCCTATCCACTTCAGCCGGTTCGGCCCCTTTCTTGAGGAGAATCTGGTGCAGAAGCTTATCTAGGCGCCTCATATATTCGGTCATTCTCTCACCTTTCCGCTGGTAGGTGTGTTCATACTGATATACGAGCTCTGCAGCCTTTTCCGTTCGCCCAAAAACTTCCACCAGAACGTTTAAATGATCTAAAGCAGTGCAGTCTTTCTTACTCAATTTTAGGATTTCTTACAGCTTCTGACACAGGTCCCTTTAAGCTCTCGGTGATCCTTTGCTTTTTCTGGGCTTCAGGGATGTCCCACTCATCCTGAGCCTGCATCGCCTGTTCCACCCATTCTTCAAAGGTTTCTTCTCCCGCCGGAGTTGGTACGTTTCCTGTAAAATTTCTCAACCGTCGATAACCGAAGTTAGTGTGCGGAGGGCTTGTTCTCTGACACTTAGCCAGCAAATCTCCAATAGCCACTATAAATTCAGGCCCGATCATGGCCAACGGACTGGGCACAGGAACACTCGTGGATTCACCACGTGGCGCACTTGGCTGAATCAGTTGGACTTCCACCTCATCGGTCAGCTTCACGCTCGCGCCCTGAAAACATACCGGAACACCCTTTCTCCACTCAAAAAGAACATACGTGTGAGAGGTATCTGGGTTCTTTTTAATGTCCAGGATTAACCCCCGATGATCTGGTGTCAGCGCGGCCACGGCCTGGCGAATCTGATCTTCGGCCCAAGTGTCTGCGGGAATATCCATGACTATACAAAATTCTAACCGACTACTGTGCTCCTCACACCATTCGGCAGCAGTGTCTGGATCCATATTTAACCCTTTAGATGCATTTTTTCCAGAGACTGGATCCCGGAAACGAGCCCCCACGTGTAGCGCTCACTCCCGGAGGAGCCGCTGAAATTGAACCTCGGGTCAGTCTCCCCGCACTAGGGAATAAATATACTCCAGCACCGTTGTGGATTTTATAAATTATATAGTTTACTAGAATAAATGGCATATAATGAATAACACGGTGTTCGTAGATTTACAGTACTTCGTAATGCGGGAAACGCGCAGCGGAAAAGAAATACGATGCTTCGTAATTCGAGGAACGCGCAGCGGAAAAGATAAAATACAAGGCTTCGTAATTCGAGAAACGCGCAGCGGAAAAGAAAAGGAAAAATAAATCTTTAACCCCCTTTTGTGTTTGGGGAGTGAGTCCCGCACAGGTTATGTCCCAGAATGTACGTGTGTGTGTGTGTGTGTGTGTTATGGTACCCGGGTACAATATTCAACTGGCCAGTGAATTGCTTAAGAGGTATCTTCGACTAGTCAAGTTGGGGCCCTGTGGGTTTTGGAAACAAACAGCAGCGTGCTTTCTTTATTCACAAACGGCCTGGAAGGCCTCTCACCCATCCGCCAGATACTTGGTGCTCCGCTCGACCCAGGACGTCTCTCCGCTCGATCTTGGCTGGGATTCTCTGGGCTACCGGATCCACTGTCTTGCCTTTCTGTAGCTGCTGCAAGATGTCCAGCTCACCGCCTGCTCTCCCTGTCCGATCGATCTTGCGGTGCTCCTAACTTGGGGTCCTCTCGCTCACCTGGTATCAGTGTGGGTATTCCTGTGAATCACCGGGTCTTCCTCTGGTAAGGCTGAATAACCCAGTCTTTAGCTCTGTCAGGCCCCAGCTGCGCTCCGGCCTAGTCACTGTCTCGTTCTGCTGCTCTGCGTCTTGCTCCTCTCACTCCCTGGCGCGCTCTGCCAGCTCTCTCCACAAGGCTCAGGCTGTAAGGGTCTGTGTCCCACCCACTTCCTGTGTCCGCACCCAAAGCATGCCGGGAAATGTAGTCCCAATGTTCAATGTCTCGTATCGCACTTGTCTCCCTCCAGTGGCCAAAAATAGGTACTGCCACGACAGGGAATTAAACCCAGCGCTACATATGTATCTCAATATATTGTTCGTCTTACATGGTATCTCTGATTATTGTTATTCGCATACTGTATCTATTTGTCTGTACACTCATTGTAACATCCCGTGCTGGCATCCAGGCATCCAGGCATCCCGGCAGCTGTATCCTCATTGCTTGCTGGCTGGCCACCAAGTGAAATAGCCACTGAACTCGGCCGTGGGTCGGTGACACAGGTGGGGTGTGGCGTGATGACACGGTGCCCCCAGATTTAAAAACAGGTGTCTGACAATCCCTTCTTCCCCTGACGTGGTTCATTATCCTCTCAGTGCTTCCTTGTGTATTACCTTCTATTGCTTCTCTGTATATGACCTTGGCTTATTTGTTAACCCTTCTGGCAATTAACCCCTGGCATCTGGCTATCCGTATTGGCACCGACCCCTGGCATCTGGCTGACTATCCATATTGGCAGTGAGTCCTGGCATCTGGCTGACTATGTCTATTGGCACCGACCACTGGCATCTGGCTGACTATCCGTATTGGTACCGACCTCTGGCATTTGGCTGACTATCTGCATTGGCACCGACCCCTGGCATCTGGCTGACTATCCATATTGGCAGTGAGTCCTGGCATCTGGCTGACTATGTCTATTGGCACCGACCACTGGCATCTGGCTGACTATCCGTATTGGTACCGACCTCTGGCATTTGGCTGACTATCTGCATTGGCACCGACCCCTGGCATTGTCTGACTATTCGGTTTCTCGGTCATATCTGTGCTTAGAAATCTGGCCACTTAAAGGACCGGCAGTGTAGGTAGATCATCTGCGTGCAGGGATTAGAATTATACAGATACATGACATTACGTCAGGACAACTGACCATTGTGGCGTCCCGACAGGATGAACAGAACCACAGATGGGACCAGATCCCCAGGCTCCTGTGCGTGTGGCTAGTGCGCCTGTTGTGACTGAGACTCATATGCCTCATGTCAACATGAACCCGATGGACGCATGTCTTTTTTCAGCCTATATAACTATGTAACATGATAGCCCCATTGAGATTCAATGGAACTCCGAGTGCTTGCAGAGGATTTTTGACTCAGGTCGATACCCATTTCTGAGCTCAATCCTGTGATGTGCCGCTCTGAAAAAGCTAAGGTTGGTTTTGTTATCAACCATCTATCTGAGAAAGCACTTCTGCGGGATACCCCCTTATGGGAGAATAAAAATCCCATCATATATGACTATGACGGGTTTGTGCAGGAATTGCGTCGAACCTTTGATCCTGCTAGGAAATCAAAGACAGCTGGAAAAGCCTTGTTTCGAGTTAGACAAGGAAACAGAAGGGTATCTGAGTATAGAGATGTAGGTTTCATTTCGTTAAGAATCAAAATTCGGACAAAATTTACCAATTCGTATTTCAGAAGCACGTCCAAAATAATGAATCGTTCAATCCGAAACGGATCAAAAACTAAACGGAATGAAATGAAATACAATTGATTCTGTATTTATGAATCGATTTGTTGTACCGTTTCACTTAAATTCAGCACTGCATCCCAGTCCATTGGCCGTGGTGCTGAATCTATTGTATTCAGAACCACAGACCATGGACAGCGGGTGGTGCTGTTCGATGCAGTTTGGTGGCAGTGAAATTCAATGTAGACAAGTAATGGTTAATCTATTAAGAGAACACCGAAAAGCACCGAAATGTCAGTGAAATGCCCTGATTTTCGGTGGTTTGTTCGACAGGTTTAAACAGGCGAATCCTGGTTTCAATGTAAAAAATATTCCCCATTTTTAGTAAATATTTATTCAAGCATTTATTCTTTTCACTTGCAGCAAAAAGTATTTTTATTTATTATTTGGGCTTTTTTTGGGGGATTTTTTAGGAGAACTTTTTGGATTCCTAATTATTTTACAAGACTTTTTTTCTTTGCTGAATGCAGCAGTTTTTTTTTCTTTACTTCAGTCTGGCTGCATTCAGCAGTGCTGTCCTTGGTGCTGAAACCTATTTCAGCACCAAGGACAGCAGCCCCAGAGGGCCCTGGAGTCATGCGTAGATACTGTCCTTGGTGCTGAAATAGGTTTCAGCACCAAGGACATGAGGATCTTTTGCTCCAGAGCCCCGCAGAGCAGTTGTTCTTGATGCTGAATAGGTTTCAGCACCAAGGACAGGGGGATTGCTTATCCTTTTTTTTTTTCACCCTAATATAAGTTATTAATTCATCCTTTTCACATTCCGAAACTAATAAAAATGAAATAATAAAATTGAATGAACGAATCGAACCGAAATACGAATTACTAATAAGAACAAAGTACCAAATCGTTCCAAAATACAAATTACCGATCTTCCGAAATAAGGAATCAGTCTGAAATATTTAGTTGTGCAATGCCTATCTGAGTATGCAACTGAATTTAAGACATTGGCCTCTGATGTGCACTGCACCAACAAGGCTTTAGTCCTGGCATTCATTGTCAGACTCCATAATGCACGAACTGGCACTCGTGAAGTTGCCAGAGGAGTTGGATGATCTGATAGAGTTCTGCACCGCTCTAGATGATCAGATTAGAGATAGAAGAGCTCCCACAGAGAAACCTAATAGAATGTTACTCAGTGTACCCCCTCTGTGTATGGTTCCAAAAGCAGATGCCTCAACAATTGAACCCATGCAGATAGGTCATACTGATCTGTCTGAGGAGGCAAGGCAATACAGAATGCAGAAAGGATTGTGCCTTTACTGTGGTGTCAGAGGGCACTTCAGGTTGCAGTGTCCCAGGCGACCCATGAGAGATAATGCACGGGAAAACTGTAGCACCTAGAGCCACTAAGGAGACAAACCCTGGGTGTGGCACATATGTCTCCAGATACAAATAATATAACCTGTGTATTACTTCCTGTTTCATTAGCATAGGATTCCATCACAGTTAATACCACGGCTTATATTGACACTGGTGCCGCGTGTAACTTCATGGACCAAAGCTTTGTGTGTAGCAACTCGCTTCCTTTGGTGGAGAGAGAGACACCTCTAGTCGTGGAAGCGATACATGGAAGACCTTTAACTAGACCTAAAATAGCTCACAATACGATACCATTATTAATGTCTACCGGGTATTGCATAAGGAATCTATCGCTTTTCAGATGATTGAATTGCTCACTTATCCTGTGGTTCCTGGGTTCTCATGGCTGGTTAAGCATAACCCTGGTCTGGACTGGACTCAAGGTGACATCCAATCTTGGAGTCCTTTCTGTTGGTCACATAGTCTTATGTCTGTAAGTACCATTTGTAGTCTGACCATTCCCACCGCTCCTCCCTTGTGCACAGTAATTCCAGAATGGTAAACAGATCTTAAGGAGGTGTTTGACAATTATAATTCTGAGAAATTGGCACCCCATAGGGTGCATTTTGGCAAAATGCATCTCGGATGTACTATCAAAGAGAATTTTTTATAAGAGTTTATCCTGATTATCTATAATGATATTGAGAAATTATTGATCTGCACTATGTTACACTATATTCTTTGAAGAATACCACAAATATCACTTCCTGATAATCTACAAGCGTGCTGTATAGAGCCAAGGAGGCACTCATTTTGTGAGTGTGAATAATCTACACCATATATCACACAATTTTGGGTTTACATTGTTACACTATGATGTATTTATATGTTTTTTTTAGCAATATGGTCATGATGATGACTTGGTTTTAAAAATCAAGGTAACACACTGCATGCTTGCATTGAGGTGCTGCACTTAAACTTTGATTTTTATATTTTTTTCCTGTATGCCACTTTATTCAACAACCAAGCTGGATAACAGAATTCAGTACATTCAATTAATGTTTTTACTTGTTAAAAAGGTGCATTAAACAGGAAAACCTCCCAAAGAATTCAAGCATGTTAAACCATCAAAAACATCCCCCTGAAAATATGAGGAATTCCTGCTTCAATTAATACAATTCATGCAATGAAACCAATTTGCCTTTGAGGAAAATCAATGGTATCTTTCATTCACAGTTGCCTGTATGTAACACAATTAACCACTGTAACCTTCATAAATAGAAAACCACTTAGAGAAAATTGCCTTTAAAGGCAGCAAGCCACAGTTTTTATCTGTGAAGCTGTAGAGTATGACATGTTGCAGTGGATTGCTGAGTGAACCATAGGGCTCTATTCACATTTCAGTGATTTGTATTTCGTCCAATTTTGGCTAACATCAGCTATTCCATGTCGCCAAAAATAGAATGCATTCCCTGTTTATTGACTGTTCCCTGTATTTTGCCGAAATTGCTGAAACTGCCCCGAATTACACCTAAATTGCCTTAGGCGAACTACGCCTAGGTAAACAAAAAATAATAAAAAAGCCTGTGTCCTATTCTCCTAATAGTAGCATGAACCAATAATTTATTTTATATGTTTCTAAATGATAAAACAGTCTGTTAAAAAATAAAAAAAATAAGATATTCCGTTTATTACATTGAGACCAACTGGATTTACCTGTTTAAACCTGTGAAATTTAAACACTGGAAATATGGTAATTTCACCAAAATTTCGGTCCAATTTGGCAGTCTGTGAATAGACAAATCGATAGTTCTCAGTGGGACAATTTTGGTTTTGCCGAATCCCATCTAATTGTGGCGAAACGCACCTTTCGCTGTCAATTCGCCTGTATTTGTTTTGTCAATACACGATCTGCCTCGAAAATGTACCTACGGTGCAATTCGCCATTCTATGCAATTCAGTGGAAATTTCAGACGTTAGAAAATAACCTCCATAGTGAGGACTCAATAACGTATCCTATTCATCCTGCAACAAAGAAGACGGTGAAATCCTGTGAAATTGTGGGCTTGTCTCCATGCATGATGTCTATGGGTGAGGACTACGTCTGGGGCACATGGCACTGCATCGATCATTATGATATGAGATGCTAACGCAGTAGCTCTCTCAAAATAGAGTCAATAAAAAGGACCCATTAATGGTTAATGGTTTGTGTTGACAGTCACCATTTGTAGCTCCCTCTTACCAGTTTTGGCTGGAATAGGGCCCTGCATCGGTATTACGTGCATGGCCTCCCAGCCCACTTTGTCTGTCAAGTCTGGTTGGCACCCAGAGGATTAAAGGCTTTCTTTTAAGACAAGTCTGGGATCAGACTACTGCATTTGGAACATCTCAAAATCAAAGTTGAAAGCATCTTCACCTTAGCCACCAGAGACATGGATCTTGCAAGCTTAGAAAGGTCAATACGTTTTGTATGAATTGAAATCCTATAGTATCTAAATGTTTACTAATCAATGCTTTACTTTAGATTGTGTTTTCAATACTGCTGGAAAATGCCATCAAGAAGTCTTCGTTCTATTGATCGTGTAGGTTGTAGGATTCCTTTTATGACATATTTTATCGCAATTCAGTTAATTCTGACTAAAACCTGCATGTACATATTATAAGATACAGACAGAAATGAATATCCAAATGTATCCTTTGGACCTAGTAAAATATCAAACCAGGAAAATATAAAGCTGCGGTAACAGAAAGTAATCTGTGGTTTTCCAATGATGGCTTGGCAATTGATGTCTACCTGGAATCTGTACAGCTTTCATCCTTCTAAAAGGCTTCCTATTGTTTATTTCCTCTATTTTATTATTCATTTATATTATTTATTCATATGACGCCAAAATAGTCCATCATTTCCAAAGGGGGAAGACATTAATGCAAGTTAGGCACTTAGGATATTACCAGTTGTAATGATCTACTTTCAGATAGGAAACTGACTTCAGGAATAGTAGGATTATTAATAGAAAACATGGTGTGTACGAGAGAATCCCTTACATTAAATATTAGGAAATTAGAAGTAAGGCAGTCATAATAACAATTGATTAGACAGACTTTAGTAACCAAGTTCACTAAGTACTATATAATGAACAATTCTGGAGTAGAGTTTACCCCTTGTTTATAAAATATAAAGAAAATGACTAATTCCTAAATGGGATGTAATATTTTATAAAATGGAGACTTTGCAGTGAACTATACACTGGAACCTCAGGGGGAAGGGTTTGGAACTGTTGCCAGATTGCATCTTTTAAGACGCCATCAGTTTAACCACTTCGATGCGGAGGACGCGCTCAGCGCGTCCTCCGCATGGCTGCTGGTGTGCGGAGGACGCGCTGAGCGCGTCCTCCCTTTGGGGTCAGCGTTCGGCCTAGTTCCGGCCGATCGCTGGCCCCCCAGTGCGGGCTGACATCCTCGATGTCAGCCCAGCATCCGGAACCGCCGCCAATGAAATTAGGTGTCATTGCGGCAGCGCGATGACACCTAATTCAGGCGCCCCCCGCATGTGCGGAGGAGGCGCCTGAAAGGGAGGTCCTTCGGACCTCTCTCCCTCCCGATCGGCGGCGTTGCGGGGGTTAACCCAGGCACCATTTGGAAGGGCACAGCCTGCCCTTCCAAATGGTGCCTGGCATTAACCCCTGGGGAGCTGGATCGCGAATCGGCGCTGAAAAGCGCCGGTTCGTGATCCTTTCCCGGAGCTGGCCGACATCTTGGATGTCGGCCAAGCCTCCGGGAACTCCCCCTGAGGACTGGCGTCATCGTGCATAGCACGATGACGCCAGTCCTAGAGTTAACCCCTAACTGCCACCAACGGTGGAGATAGGGAGTTCCAATGAACTCCCTATCTCCCGATCCGTGGCAGCTAGGGGTTAAAGTTTGGTATGGTTGGATCGGCCAGAGCATGGCCGTTCCAACGATACCAAACACGAAAGTGAAAAAAGTTTTTTAAAAAAAATAAAAATTAAAAATAAAAATATATTTAAAAAAAATTATAACAAAAAAAATAAAAAAATTTTTTTCTTTTTTTTGGTTCATTAATGCAGCAATATTGTTCCCATTTCAATTATAATGTGAACAATGATGCTGCACTAACAATTTTTGTATGCGGTGCGTTTGTTAAAAATCGTGTAATTTTCCCCAAAAAAAAATGTAACGAGACCCCATCTCTAATTTTTTTAACAAGCGCACCCCATACAAAATATAACCGCAATTGCTCGCATGTTAAAATGTGAAAAAAAACACTTTACACATTGTAAATTATTGAAAATACATATTTTATTGCATTTTTTGTTATAATATACAGACATGAGCATAACGTATACATATAATAATGACATATTATGAATCTACCGAGTCTGACGGAAAGAACGATATATAATATGTCTGGATCATATACTAAAATAAGCCTTCAAAACACGTTTAAACATGATGCGCAAAACAGGTAAAAATGACCTCAGCACAGAGGTGTGAAAAGCCTCAGCAGCGAAAGGGTTAAGTAACTTGTAATTCATATCTTGTAAACAGAGCTGAAATTTCGACAATACGCATGTGCATCTTAGCAGTCTTGGACTAGGTTTCTTCAGTTTGCTTTGAAGGCAACTGTCAGGGCAGTTGGGAACTTGTACAGCATGTGCAAACAAATTATGCTATACCACGGTTACTAGTGTATGGTTTGAAAACAATTCCGATGGTCACTTTGCAGGAGGAAATCCAGTATGCAGGTCTTCTATATGTTAATTCCTCCAACCAATGGTTTCCAATGCACGGAGCCTCGCCAGTGTCACCAGAAAAAAAAATTAACACAAGGGCAAGATGTGTAATGTTGTGTGGACATTCCACTAAATTGTGCCCATGTGTTAACTATTAGCGTGCACACAAGTTAGCTGTTCTGCGCACACGCAACACATGCAGAGAGTCCCCTCCCTGAGCCCTCCTGCCTCAGGGTGGGGCCGCAGCCTCCCACAGCCCTCCTTGGCTGGCCACAGTCAGTCATTTGGTTAAAGCAGGGATCCCTCACTAGGTAGGTTTGTCCAGGTGCTTGTGTAGTTGGTTCTATGGCTTTGTTGGTTAAAGTGCCTATCTAGTAAACAGGAGATCCTGAGTTTGAATCTCAGCAGATCCGGTTTTGTTTTTTACACATTTACCTCTGCCTTTGTTTTACTTTCCCAAACAAGCACAATATTATTATTATAATTATTTATTATCATTATGCTATAATATTATTGTATTATTATAATACTATTACTATGACAATGCTGTTATTATTATTATTGTGTTATGAACAATAGCAGCATTATAATAATATTATTCAAAATACCATAATAATAGTAGTATTATAATATTATTATTATTATTCTCGTTTAGTGAAGTAATACAAAGGCAGAGGTAGATGTGTAAAAAAAAAACCCCCACAGGCGCTGCCATGATTCAAACTCAGGAGCTCATGAGCTAACTCGTGCACACACTAACAGTTAACACGTAGGCAGGGGTGGACTGACGCATCGGGCACTAGGGCGTGGCCCGGATGGGAAGGGGGCCCGGATTGGCCCTGCGGTCCAGGCAGGGCCGGTGTCAGACAGGCACCTGGTCTCCCATTTGATCGGGCAGCGTGTGGAATCAAAGGCCCTGCGGGGGTGGGGTGGAGGGAGAAGAGGTTGCAAGACTAGCAGCTTACATGGGGAGATACTGGCTCCGCCCCTTCCCCCTCCACTGCCGCTCGATGCAGAGCCTCCTCTGTTGTGCTGGATGTATCCAACACATGCAGCGAGGGGGAGTCAACGGAGACCAGCCAGGAGACAGACCAGGATTCTAACCTAATCTGTGAGTATATAACAGGCAGGTGTGTGTGTGTGTGTGTGAGCAGAGTGTGTGTGTGAGCAGAGTGTGTGTGTGTGTGTTTTTGAGCAGTGTGTGTGTGTTGTTTTGAGCAATGTGTGTTGTTTGTAGGGATGTGCGTTTCGGGTTTCGGAATTTTCACGAAATTTCCCGATTCGTGTTTTCGGATGCGGCCGAATTTCCGAAAATTTTTAGATCCGAAAATGGCAGATCCGAAAAGTTTTCCGAGCCGAAACGAAATATTTTCGGAATTTTCGAATGGACTTGAAATGTGTCAAATCGAAATTTATTGCTTTGAAACGAGGAGAACAGACTTTCCGAAAAAACGAAAATTTCCGAACTTACGAAAAGTCGATACAAAAAACTAGCTAAGTGACACGAAAATACGAAAAATGGTCTAAATTCCGAAAACATGTGCAATTCCGAAAAACGAAAATTTCCGAAATCACGAAAAGTCGATACAAAAAACGAGCTAAGTGACACGAAAATACGAAAATGGTCGATATTCGGAAAAAAAAAAGTACACGAAAAACGAATCGAGCCGAATCGAAACAGAAATCGGTCGAAACGAGCCGAATCGAAAAGTTAAAAAATCCAAAAAATCGAACCGAATCGAACTGAAAAAAAAAAAAATCGGTGCACAAGCCTAGTTGGTTGTGTGAGCTGTTTGTCAGGGACCGGGTTCTGGGAACACTGGTGATGTGGATATGAACCCGGGATGCAGTAAATAATGACAACAACAAAAAGGGTTTGGTGAAAACAGTAGAAACGTATATTGAATAAGCTGGATGTAAACAAAAAGGCATGAATCTGTATAAATAATAATAGTCCTTGAAAAGCAATGCAGTTGATGGGGAAACCTTGATGGGGAAAGTCCTTGAAAAAGGGAATCCGGATGATGAAAGTCTTGGGAATTGGAACAAGGGATTGTGGATGGAGGTCTTGAGATGGGAGATGCAGAAGGGGGTCTTGACCAATACCGGCTAGGATGAAGCAAGAGAAGTCCAGGGAAATAATCCAGGGAATCAATGGTAGAGTCTCCGCCAGGCTGGTCACTGGGCTCAGGAATAGGGATGAGCCGAACACACCCGAGTTCGGTTCATATTCGAACCCGAACTTTCCAAATGTTCGAATCCGAACCCGAACTCAATACAAGTCAATGGGGCTGAAAATTCGGTTTTTAGAGTGCCCTCCAAGAGGGCATATATGTTAGATATTTGCCATAAAAGGTGTATGGGGGGTCCGGGTAGTGCCCTGGGGACAGGAAACGAGGACAAAAAGTAAAAAAAAAAAAAACATTTTTAAAGGGACAGTGAGTTTTCCATGAAATAAGGGTTAAAAATAAAAACGAAAAATTCCTTCAAATATGGTGCCTAGGAGGTCCTCATAACCTGCCCGTGAAGTGGCGGATTTCTAGGATGTATAGAAACACTTAAACAAAAAAATGACATTTCAAATGACGGTAAATGCTTTTCCTTTAATCTATCCATAAACAACTGCTTGGGGCGGCAGTCTGTATGAAAAGAGGAGACATTTTCGGACACGCAGAAAAAGTTTAGTGATTTTTTTTGGCTAAATTATTGTGAAACTTATGCAGGCTTTGGATGAAAGTAACTATAGGTGCTTTAAGGCTGGGGTCAGACTAGCGCACTTTTAACGTGCATTTAGGCGCACTTAATCTTGGCCGCACTAGCAGCAAATGACACGCAATGACGGCCAATATACGAAGTACGGCCGCACGAAAGTCCGGCCGCGCAACGCAAGTGGAAAATTAATGCATTTTTTCGAGAACGCTGAACCGCTAGTACTGACGTACAGAGTGCGCTGCGTCCGCATACCGGTGTGTGTGCATGATTAGGAGACGTCAGACGCTGCTCATGTCCGGCCAACATAACGTCCAGACACCCAAAGTTTCCTGGTTTGGATCCGTAAAAAATCACGCACAAAAATGCGCATCGTATGACCGTTTAAGCGCTTTCCGTGAAAAAACACCTCAATGCGTTCGGACGCACTTTTTGACGTTCGCTGAGAAAAATGCGTTTGTTTGACCCTAGCCTAAAATTGGGCCTTTAGAGTCTGCAACAGTGCCATCACACAGTCTCACCCCTCTGTGGATATGAATCTGATACAGGTGTCAGTGGCAGTGCAGCCAAATATTGTGCCTTTGGTGCTAGGCCAGCAAGTGCCATCATACAGTAACCCCTCTGTGGTGTTGTGGAAGAGTGCAGGGGTGGACCATGCGGTCAGGGCCGGTGCTAGACTATTTTGCGCCCTAGGCAAGACCAGCTACTTGCACCCCCCCAAAAAAAAAAAACACACAACATGAAACTGCTAAATTTCTTTTTACTTAAGAATAAAGTTTGAAAAGCACCAATAGTAAAAGTAAAATAAATATAAATAAACTGTATTAAACCATTTTAAATTAACTCTAAACAAATTAAAATTGACTGTACTGAACAAATATAAATTAACGAAAAAAAAATAAGAGTTGTCACGTAAGTTTCAATTTCAGACACATCAAAATTTCACTTTGCGTGCCTTATCCTTTGCAAATTTTCGTCATGCGTATATATATATATATATATATATATATATATTGCCCAGGCCAGCTCACATCTTGCGCATATATATTGCCCAGGCCAATCCCCTGGTGGAGATAGAGGGTTCATTTGAACCCCGATATCTCCAGGCATCTAGTGGGTCATGGAGGGTGTCAATCGAAAGGCCTGAGCATGGCCTTTCGAATGATACCCAACATGACCAGGTATAAAGTAAAAAAAATAAAAAATAAAATAAAAACATGTATTTTTTTGTGTGTAATTTTTTATTAATGCAGCAATATTGTTCACATTGCAATTATAATGTGAACGATGATGCACTAATGATTTATTTCTATGGGGTGTGTTTGCTATAAATCACGTAATTCCCCCCACAAAATGTAACAAGTCCCCATTTCTAATTTTTGTACAAGCGCACAACATAGAAAACATAACCGCAAAGCTCATGTGCTAAAATGTGAAAAAAAACAACACTTTACACACTGCAGATGATTAAAAATTCAATTTTTAGTGCATTTTTTTCATAATATACAGCCAGGACAGGACGTATACATATAAAAATGATATATTATGAATCTGCGGAGTCTGCTGGAAAGAACGATATATAACATGTTGGTCATTTAACAAAATGTGGCTTCAAAATCGCGTTTAAACATGATGAGCGAAAGCGGTAAAAATGAGCTGAGCACACAGCGGTGAAATACAGCATATTAGAAGTGTTAGGAGGGAAATTAACACTTCTCAAATCTCAATCATAAGCAGACACCACCCCACCCCCTCAGTATAGTCTACAATGTATCAAATTGATTAGACCAGACTAAAAACACCTGTTATGCCGTTTGAAAAACACAGGTCATTTAGAGTTGAGAATCTTTGCACGTACACATTAGTTTTTAATTCAATATCTAATAAACCGTTGCTTATAATATTCTGCAGTAAAGAGTCTCTTTATTTCTAGATTTTTTAGTATTTTTTAAGCATTTTCTATACTTTTTTCAAAATTTCTTTTCTTTTCTAAACTCGAACCGAACACACCCAAAAAGTTAGAAGTTCCGAACTTTCGAACGACCAAAGTTCGGTTCGAACTCCGAACTGATCGAACTGAACAGCTCATCCCTACTCAGGAACTTACTTCCTTCCTTCACAAGGATCAGACGTTAATGACAGAGCACTGGCTGGATGTAGGAGTGGTTCTTTTAAGGAACCCAGCCAGTGCTCATTACATACACCTGATGCAGTACACCAAAAAGCTGGGCTAAGGCATACTGCTATACATGAGCTTGCCACCAGGGTTGGTCTCAGGACTTGGTCTTTTTGCCATGGTGTCGCCGTGGGACCTGACACTGTGTGTGTGTGTGTTTGAGCAGTGTGTGTGGGTGTGAGCGAGCAGAGTGTGTGTGTGAGCAGAGTGCGTGTGTGAGCAGAGTGTGTGTGTGAGCAGAGTGCGTGTGTGAGCACAGTGTGTGTGTGTGTGAGCAGTCTGTGTGTGTGTGAGCAGTGTGTGTGTTTGTGCAGTGTATGCATGTATGAGCGCAGTGTGTGCATGTGTGAGCATAGTGTGTGTCAGTTATGCGTGTTTTCCCTTTTTTGGGGGGGTTTAACCTTTTATGGGCATGGAAGAAAGGCAGATCTGGTGCTGCACCATCTTGATTTCCCCAGGCAGCACCCTTCAAGCCCTGTCTTGCTGGACTTTGCTTTCAGAGACTCACACTTGCAGGATCAGCAGGTGCACCTAAGGAGGACCTGAAGTGAGTATTTAGCAGAGGCACGCCTGTCCCAGGATGCTTCTGCATTTTGTTTGCAAAGTGCCAACACTTCCAGTCTGACTTCAAGCCTGCCCAGAAGCTCCATAGCTGATCTGATATCTGTACCGGAACCCTGGCTTTTCCCTTGGAATCTGAACTCTGGATCATCCCCATGGTACTGTGACTCGAGACCCCTTAGTTATACTTATCCCAAGACTTCCCTTCTGCAATCCCCAACCAGAGACTTTCCAGAATTGCTTCTCCATGTTTATTGTTTTCCTTTAATAAATCCCCATTTGATTTTCATCATATCAAGTGTTTCCTGTGTATCACTTGCATCCTGGGCTTGCAACCTCGACCCTTTGGCATTACATGTGACAGTACCAATGCTCACCCCACCAATGGTTTTCTCAGCTTTGCTCTACAAACGTTTCTCTGGCTCCAGCTTTCAATGCTTCCGGTAATTCCATCCCACCAAATGGTTTCCAAAATACTGCTCACCAATACTTTCTACAACTATGCTCACCAAAGATTTCCAAAGCTCCACCTATTAGGCTAGGGACAGATGAGCGCATTTTCTGCAGCCACCGTCAAAATGTACGTCGATGCGTGCGCACGCATTTTTTCACGGAATACGCTTAAGTGGTCAGACGATGCGCAATTCTGGACGTATTTCATGACGGTGGGGTAAAAAGAAGTCTAGGGAATCCGGCTGTTTGAACGTATGTTGGCCGCACACTAGCAGCGTCTGACGTCTCCTAATCACGCACACACGCCGCTATGCGGCCGCAGCGAACTCTGTACGTCAGTAGCAGCGGTTTCACGTTCTGATAAAAATGCGTTCATTTGCTGGTTGCGTGGTGTCGGCGCACTTTTGTACGCACGTACTGCGTATATGGCCGTCATTGGCCGTTATGTGCTGCTACTGCCGCCGTGATTTAGTGCGTCTGCACGCGCGTTCCGACTGCCCCACTCTGACCCTAGCCTTAATTGTTCCGTAACTACCGGTGGTTTCCACAGCTCCGGATACTCTGTTCATCTGAAAAAACACCATAACACATTTTTTCCAATGGTAATAATAAGCATTTATACAGTGATGGATCAATTATCGGAAATGTTATTGACAGAAAAGTAACATTCCTTGTTTGATTTACAGGACTACTACATTCTATTAATGCACATATTAATTTAAATATTTAGAGGTGGAGATTACAAAGTGAACTGTGGGCTGAAGTGGGCTGAATGTATGACATGCTCTGGGACAATTTAAAAGCTCGGCCAGGAATGTAAACCATAAGACTTCTCTGCAAAGTGTGATAGAAACTATGGTCATTGCCAGATACTGTAAGTACAGTAGTTGAAAAGGACAAAACCTAAACTACCCTCATAAAAGAATGGATTTTAAAGCATCTGCAGTCAAACACAGAGAAGCAACACAAATATACAGAACAAAAAAAGGTTATAAATGTAAATGAGAAACAATAATGTATCAGGAGTTACCAACAAAGTAGTTACACAAGTTCAGACTGCAGAGAAAAAATGTGTATTGCCAGCAAAGTAAACCAGACAGCCGGAAAAGGCATTAACTGCACTTTAGAGTATTATATATAAGTGTACATATAATTATTTTATATCTTAAATCAATATTTTTCACAAAAACATACTTAAGTGGACAGAGTAGAAGTGCAACTATCAAAGAAATGGAAAAGGAGTCTGGCAGAGTCCTTTGTTGAAAATACAACATAGAAGGGTAGATAGATTTAGTGATCGAGCCACTGAGATGCAAGGGTGGCAGCCAGGGCCTAAATTAAGTGCTTAAAGTAGCAAAGATGCATTTAAGCCTCAAGTCTAGAGCATTTCTCAAAAGCTGATTTCTGTTATTATGTTACTCATGCTTTCAAGCTTTTATTTTAATAGAAACACTATAATCATTCATTTTACTATAATTGGGTTTATATGTACTTGTTCTCAGTTACTCTGCCTCGGCCTCTTGGCACTAAACATCTTTTCGTCTATGGGAAATTCCCAACTTGAAAATTCACCAGCCAAAACTCAGAAGGTCAAAAGCTTACTATCCTCTCTATCCTCTCACAATTAAAAGGACAGACCAGCCTCCTTGGTTTTGCATGCCCCTTCTTGTCACAAGTTCCTGAATGCAGCACCTAATTAATCCTAGATCTTTAAAGAACCCAAGGAGGATGTATGTCCCAACTATGTGTAATGGCGAGCCCCAATAGGGTGATGGGGAGCCCCCAATCTGCGGAGGTTGAAGCCTTTAGGGCAGGTATGTGGTAAACAGGCAGTAACAGAATCAAGCACAACACCTTCAGACTATACTTAGAATTCAAGGAGTAATACAGGAGAACTAACAGGCTACTAAGCTCCAAAGGTTGAGACCAATGGATAACTTAAAGCACCCAACAATATAGAGGAAAGCAAAACTTGAGCTTTAGAACTAGAAGGTATTTGGCAAGACAGAATGAATTGTGTAAGCTGCAGGGCAGCGCTCAATAATTGATACAACAATACAGACTGATGAACCAGACACTCCCAGCCAGGGAGCACAGACAAGGCCCAGAGTGCCACTCAACAGCAAGCTGGCTTCGTGGCCAGATGTCTGCTGAGCGAAAATAGCTACAACTTGCACAAACACAATAATACATAAAACAGACAAGGTTATAACTAGAGAGGTCCAAAATTCCAAGCAAAAGGTCATACACAGGATATCAGAATTACAACAGGGGTCAGGCAAGAGAGGAATCAAACACAAGAGCCAGAGGTCATACACGGGTAGTCAGAACAAGAGGAACAATGATATAGCGCACAGGAACTAGGTAGAATAAGGTCTATCCTGGTCCAAGGATCAAGGGGAATCCTGGGCCTACATATAGGGCAGAACAGGTCATGTGACCGCAGACCAATAAGCCCAACATATAGCCTGCAGCCTGAAAACAAAAACAAACAGGAATCCCTGCTACCACCAGCAGGGGGTAAGGCCGAGACGTAAACACTATGCTTCTGCCAGACTCCTCCACCTCACCCGCTGCTCTGTCTCTGCCGCTACTCTCTGCGAATCCCTACACTGGCTCCCCATCCACTGCAGAATTAAATTCAAAATCCTTACCCTGACCTACAAAGCTCTCACTAACTCAGCTCCCCACTACCTGTCCTCACTTATCACCAAATACACCCCAGCCTGCTCCCTAAGATGAAACAGTGACCTGAGCCTAGCTTCTTCCCTCATCGTCTCTTCCCATGATAGACTGCAGGATTTCTCATGCATAGCCCCCATCCTCTGGAACGCTCTCCCTCATATGGTCAGACTTTCCCCTAATTTCCCTTCCTTCAAACGCTCCCTTAAGACATTCCTATGTAGGGAAGCCTACCACCCGACTCACTAATACGCCTCTGCCCCAACCAGTCCCTCACTCTCACCTTGCAGTCCATCACTCTTACTTTGCATTTCATCACTGTCACCCTGCAGCCCATCACTGTCTCCTTCTGTTTCCACCCCAACCCTTCTAGATTGTAAGTTCTCACGGGAATAGGGCTCTCGTTTCCTCCTGTACTGGTTTGTCAAAATGTTGTTCAGTTTCAAATGTATTGTAACCCTGTCTATATTGTGCCCATTGTTCAGTGCTGCGGAATATGCTGGCGCTATATTAATAAAGTATAATAATAATAACTATTTCAATATCTGTACTAAGACACATCCATCCTGGTCTATTCTTTTGGGTATACTTAATAATACTTTAATACCTTTTTCTAGTCATATCCATACATGGCATTGCCCCTTCTTCCTGCATTTTTCTCTTTATACAAGACATTAAGTGATCAGTAATTTTTGCTTATCGCTGTTGTGTAACTAACTCTCCATGAGAGACAGCATTACTGTCTCTCCACAGCCAGACTACATTTTAATTGCTATGTGGGTTTTTTGTATTTTATTTTCCATTGCATGTTCAATACATCCTAATTACTAAACATTCAGAATTAAATATCACAGTGTTTTATTCATCGCTCTCTAAAATATTTATAGGATTACATTTGGCCTCAATTTTTAAGAATCATTTTGCCGTAACAATGCAAAATATGCTTTATATTGCTAAGCAATCTAGTGGCATATTGGTGACAATTATTTTGTAAGCTATTTGTAGTGAAACGATAGGTGAACAATGTCCTTTGCTGTTGCAGTTTTCAGTACACTATAATGCACTTTAATTACATTTTGATTATCATCATCACTTGAACGATACATGTTACTAAAATCTTGTGAAAAACCATGAACATCAAACAGTTTTCACTATATGTACACAATTCCAAAATCTTGCAAAGTGTTAAGAAAAGCCTTTGCTCATTAGTAAAGCATATGTAAAAGAATTTTAAAAGAGAAAAGCATGCATCTGCAGTTTATGCATTTTTAAGGAAAAGACTGGGATTACTTATTATTACTTATGGCAAACTTGGTGATTTATGGTAAAAACTATTGCATTCTATTGTTTGTCACGAACCCCCAACACATAAGTAACATATTGCTAATATAATTTAAGTACACTATACAGGGTGCTTCATGTAGATTTAAACCCAATGTATTTGTTACAGAGTTTAAACGAATGAATGGAAGGTAATGAGAGTTCCAGGAAATATACCTTCTCTTACGTTGAACACATTCCATCGCAGTAGGTAAGGAAATAGCCGCCATTTTCTTTCAGATACATTTTGATACAGTACTGCATATTGTTGCTAAAGTGACTCAAAATTGCAATGCTAATGTTTTGGATCCCATTCCTGAAGTTAGCTGCAAAGGTGTCAATCATGCAGGGCTTCTTACAATACACTCGTTCCTTGAGATAGCACCACGAAAAGAAGTCCTGGCTGGTAATATAGCTAGACCAGAATGGCCAAAGATTATCAGAAATGATATGGTCCACAAATAAACGGATTGTCGGTCACCACTGATTTACATGATGTGTGACATGTTGTGATCTTTTGCGCGAGGTAACCCTGTGTCAGTTCCAAAGAGTAAGCCATTTTTTTCCAGTACAATGCTAGTCTTGTGGCTGTGCTGTTGTCGTGGTTGTGCCATCACCTAGCAGCCACTTCCAGCATGTGCTGTGGTGATATGTGCTCAGCCTAAGAGGATTTATGTTTCCTGAAACTCTCATTAATTTCCTTTCATTAGTTCATGAACTGGCCCTGTTCACACTGTGCGATTTATCGCGCGGATTTTACCGCGATGTCGCAGCAAAATCCATGCGACGTCGTGCTGTGTAGCTTCTCCAATGCATTTCAATGGAGCTGTTCACATCTTGCCGCGCGTCGCAGAAGCATATCGCTGGGACATGACCCTTTTTTTGCGATTTGCTATCTGCGATTTTGCGATTTGTATTGGTGGTGCTTTGCAAAAATCGCACAAAACAGTGATGTCGCGCGACATTATCGCACCATGTCGTGAATGCGAAAAGTCGCGCGATTTTCAAATCGCACAGTATGAACGGGGCCTTAGAGTTTGACTCTATATGAATCACCCAGTACATTTTCCAAGAACAGATGTGTTCAACCCATAATGGTCATCTTTCATATAATAAAATGTGTTGCTCAATACTTGTACGTCAATATGTTGTAGTATGAGCACAGTCGTCTCACGTTATTGTACTACCTATTGTAAACACAGAAGCAGGATTCAACTGGGAATTAAATGCACCAACAGGATTTTGAAATGATCCACCATACTGTTAGGTAAATCCCTTTGAGTTTTACTGTACGGTATTATTACTGGTGGGTTTCCTGTATTGCTACAATACTACATGTTAGTAAGAAGTTGAGAATGTCTGTAATGTACTGTATACTATCACATGAGGTATGTGAGCATTGTTATGTCACATTATTACACACGGAAATTACAGTTGAATACTCAGAGAACACTAACATATATACTTAAATTTGGACATTGCTAATAGTGATAGAATTAATATAGGCATACTTAAAAGCAGCCAGCAACATATTTACAGACAATCCAAATACTGTGTGTGCAAGGATTCAAGTCAAACTTATAATTTGTTTGGTTGTTGTTACTATTTGGAGTGCATTGGTGTATGTATTGAATTGCTTTTCTGCCATGTCATAATGCAGGCAGTTATTGCTGCTTTGAGTACTGGGCTTGTGTCATGGCTGTGCATAGGGTTACCAGGAGATCCCCAAGTCACAGGATAATGGCACTGTAGGCTGGACAATAGTCAAAACAATATAAAGGTGAGTAAATGAACATAATACTGGGATTAACAGGAAACACATTAAAGCTTGGCAAAGGGAAGTCAACAGACAGACTACAGAGCACAGCATAATCAGTTTCTATAAATAATGGGAGAATGGGTAAACACCCTTATATAGGCAGTTCACCATGAGACCTGCAGCACCTGTAGCTTCCTACAGAAGCCATACAATAGCAGTTCTGGGGTTTACAGAGCTCCCAAGGGCATTAATGCTTTGCTGAATGTCCACGCAGTGCACACGTCTCCAGTATTGGTAGTAAGTTTCCTCGTCCAATTGATTTTCCAAGGCACAGTATGTTGCAATTTGTGATTGACTCAGGACCATAGCGGCCACATTCTTTCCTTGCAGTTCCCTCTTTTAGTGATAAGCTCAGGCTTCGACAATATGCGAGGAATAATATTTAGGTGGTGTGCTTGCAACATGCTTGACCCACATCACGGCCAGATTGATTTCTAGGGAATGTTGATAGTTTTGAGGCCCTTGGAGCAGATATATTGTAAAGAGTGTCTGTTCACTAAATCAGGAATTAGGGAAATGTTACAATAAAATAGTAAGTTTAGTCCTAAATACCCAATGTGGGGAGATGGATGAAAAGAGATTCTTTTTTCAATCTTCTATTTTGATGTGTGCAATTACTGTATTATTTATGCATAAGTCATTATTTTGTGAATATCTCCTTATGAGTATACCTTTGTACGATGAAAATGTGTGTTCAGTATAAAGGCAATGCGTTTATATGATCAGAATGAAAAGACGTGCTTATTTGTGAATACATAAAGAGACAGGGTAACTATACTTTCAGGGTTATTCAAAGAGATCCGAATGGCTGCCGAAAGGTAACCGAACGCTGAAAATCAGCGTTCGGTTACCTTTCTTGCCTATTCGGCTATCCAGAGAGCAGGTAATTCGCCAAATCTTGGTGAATTGCCTGCACATATGGTGCCTGTTCGAGGGCAGTGAAATCCCCATAGAGAAGCACTGCTTCGGCTATTAAGAGAACAAAAACCATCAGTGAAAGGTTCCCGAAATGCCCGGTCATTCGGTGGTTTAATTCGGCAGGTTTATTCAGGCGAATCCCATAGGCTTCAATGTTAAAAATATTCCCGTTTTAATTCAATATCTAATAAACCGTTGATTATAATATTCTGCAGTAAAGAGTCTCTTTATTTATAGATTTTTTTGGATATTTTAAGCATTTTACGGGATTTGTTTTTAAACAAAAATCCGATTTTGTTAAAAAAAATTAACTTTACTTATTTTTTCTGTAACCGCCCTTTTTATTATCATTCATTGGACCTTATATGTAAATTTCAGACATTTTCGCTCAGTAGTTTCTTTGCAAACAGCGTTTCACTTTTCAAACATTCAAGCGTACTGTTTTTTTAATTTATTCACTGCATTCGTCTGCGGTGTCGGGTTTTTCCGGCGGCTGCACTACGTGTGATCGTCTCGTGCTCAGGTTTTCCCGGCGTTTTTGGCGGGTTAATCCAGATGTTTTTGTGGGTTTCGGTGTGCGTTCGCCCTCGTTTTGCGGTGAGTTTTCGGCAGGTTTGCGGCGACTTTTCCCTGCATTTCGGTGGCCCGGTGGTGCTTGCTGAATACACCGCAGGGTTGCCGAAATGGTATCGCCAAATCAAACCGAATTGAAGAGAACGAAAAGTCACCCAACGTGCGGTGGCTTTTCGATTCTTTTTGAATAACCCTGTAAGTCTTTGTGTGGCTGTAACTGCATAAACTTAAGAATGAACAATTCACTAGTGCACAGTATCAGGATTCATGAAAGCAAAGATGAACTTGTGTTGTGAGTATAAATGAAAGTGTCACTTAGTAGCATGAGTGTCGGTGAATGCTGCAGAATATGTAGGTTAACGTCAATTTGTGCTTATAATAACAGCATTGTGTGAACACAAATATTTTTTTTTTTTTATAATTTTACAAACACGACATATACAAAAGAGGAAGTGGAGGCGTGCAGCACGGCAGGCAGACGAAACGCGTTTGGACTATAATCTGTATGTTTTTTATCGGGTTGTTCCAGAATTAAATATATTTTTTTATTGATCCTTCCATTTGGTTTTATTGGGACCTTCTCCTTTGAAACGCATTTATAACTACAAACCTCAAGCGCAAATACCTGGAGTCTGGTCATAGGCTCCAGTAGGGAGAGTGGGAATTTTTTTACCATCTACCTTTAGCTCTGTATAATCAGTCTGCACCATTCCTTATTATTTCTGCTTTCTCGAGAAACGGAGGTATACTCGGATTTCAATGAAGTTGGGGCAGACGGGTATGCCCTAAAAATACCCGCATGCTGAATCTATTGAGCGTGTAACGGATATTGTCACTTGATATATATGTTTGTCTTTTATATGACCTTTTCTACTTTCATCCAATAAAGTTTGTGATATTTGAGTGGTTCCGCTTGGTAACTGCTGTGTTACTAAACTTGTGCACCGATTTTTTTTTTTCGGTTCGGTCCGTTCGGATTTTGTAAATTTTCGTTTCGGCCGATTTACGTTTTGGTTCGATTTGTTTTGGTTCATTTTTCGTATCGACTTTCTTTTCGTGATATCGGAAATTTTCGTGTTTTTCGGATCATCCGTTCTCTTCGTTTCAAAGTGTCTATTCGTTTTGATGTAAACTAATGGTTTTTCGGATCCGAGATTTCTGTCGATACGATAATTCTGCCATTGAAATTTCTCATGTTTTACAAGAAGAATACATTGAGATTTCCCATGTTTTACAAGAAAGATACATTGAGATTTCTCTGGTTTCCCGGGAAGGATACATTGAGATTTCTCTGGTTTTACAAGAAGGATACATTGAGATTTCTCTGGTTTCCCAGGAAGGATACATTGAGATTTCTCTGGTTTTACAAGAAGGATACATTGAGATTTCTCTGGTTTTACAAGAAGGATACATTGATATTTCTCTGGTTTTACAAGAAGGATACATTGAGATTTCTCATGTTTTACAAGAAGGATACATTGAGATTTCTCTGGTTTCCCGGGAAGGATACATTGAGATTTCTCATGTTTTACAAGAAGGATACATTGAGATTTCTCTGGTTTCCCGGGAATGACACATGTTTTAAAAGAAGGATACATTGAGATTTCTCTGGTTTTACAAGAAGGATACATTGGGATTTCTCTGGTTTTCCAGGAAGGATACATTGAGATGGAAATGATACAAAATTACAGAATCAGCGATATAACCGAAAAATACGATGGCCGAAATTACTGAAATGAAACTGAAATTAGGAATGGAGCCGAAATCACGAATGGAACGAAAATGAATTTCGATTTTACACATTTCTAGTCCATTTGAAAATTCCGAAAAGTTTTCGTTTCGGCTTGGAAATTTGTTCGGATCTGCCGTTTTCAGATCCGAAAATTTTCCGAAAATCAGCCGAATCCGAATGCACGAATCGGGAAATTTCGTGAAAATTCCGAAATCCGAAACGCACATCCCTATCTGTTACCCATGGTTTTTGTTAAGATTTAACGTTGTGAGTTTAATCCCGTATTTTGGAACACTCTGGTCACTGTTTTTATAATTTATCTTCCTGTTTCTCTCTTAAGTTAGTGGTAGTGCGAATATGGGAGCGAACGTTTGCCAAAAAGGTTTTGGGCCATAGGACAACTCCAAAAACAGTGATACCAATCAGCCCATGGTGCAGAACATTTGAAACAGGAAGAAATTGATTTCCAGCCCATTGGTACAATTTCTGGGGTGAGTAGCAGTAAGATTTACTTTTATGGAGTGTCATGGAATGTGATGTTAGTGAGTTTGTGTAATGAAAATATGTATAAAAACAAAGAGCTATAATTACAGTCTGGATGATTAAAGATGAATATTTTCTGGATTGTGTGTGTTCGCATGGGGATGGTATCCACTGCAGAGAGGTGTCAAATCCATCATATTTTCGAAAGATGGTTTGCTTGTACATTTGAATGGACATTACAGGACAGGTGAACTATAGGGCATTCTTCATATTGAGACATCACTTTGCATACATAGATGAGGAATGGCATGTAATCAATTTTGTCCAGTAAACAGGGTGAATCTGTATATCTAGACACCCTACTTGTAACTAAAATTGCCTGTTCCCCTATAAATTCCCCTTTACATCTGTCAAAAGAATGTGTGCCAAAATACTTTATTAACCCCCCCCCAGTGGGTGATGAAATAAACAACTTTATCCAATGTGCTTTCCCATTGCCCTTCTCCTCACAACTCAAGCACAAACAGATCTCTTTATAAAGCAATATGTAATACAGTGGCAAGAAAAAGTATGTGAACCCTTTGGGATTACGTGGAGTTTTGCATGAATTGGTCATAAGATGTGCTCTGATATTCATCTAAGTCACAACAATTTGAAAAACACAGTCTGCTTAAAATAATACAACACAAACATTATATGTTTTCATGTGTTTATTGAACAGAACATGTAAACATTCACAGAGCAAGGTGGAAAAAGTATGTGAACCTTTGGACTTAATAACTGGTTGACCCTCCTTTGGCAGCAATAACCTCAACCAAACGTTTCCTGTAGCTGCAGATGAGACCTGCACAACGATCTGGAGTAATTTTGGACCACTCCTCTTCACAAAACTGTTTCAGTGTAGCAATATTCTTGGGATGTCTGGTGTGAATCGCTCTCTTAAGGTCATGCCACAGCATTTCACTCGGGTTGAGGTCAGGACTCCGACTGGGCCACTCCAGAAGGCGTATCTTGTTTTGTTGAAGCCATTCTTTTGTTGAATTACTTGTATGCTTTGGGTCATTGTCCTGTTGCATCACCCATCCTCTGCGGAGCTTCAGTTGGCGGACAAATAGTCTTACGTTTTCCTGCAAAATGTCTTGATAAACTCTGGAATTCATTTTTCCATCAATGACAGCAATCCGTCCAGGCCCTGAGGCAGCAAAGCAGCCCCAAACCATGATGCTCCCTCCGCCATGTTTTACAGTGGGGATGAGGTTTTGATGTTGGTGTGCTGTGCCTTTTTTTCTCTACACCTAGTGTTGTGTGTTTTTTCCAAACAACTCAATTTTGGTTTCATCTGTGCACAGAATATTTTGCCAGTAGTGCTGTGGAACATCCAGGTGCTCTTTTGCAAACTTCAAACGTGCTGCAAAATTGTTTTTGGACAGCAATGGCTTCCTCCGTGGTGTCCTCCCATGTACTCCATTCTTGTTTAATGTTTTCCTTATTGTAGATGTGTCAACAAAAATGTTAGCATGTGCCAGAGATTTCTGTAAATCTTTAGCTGACACTCTAGGATTCTTCTTTACTTCATTAAGCATTCTGCGCTGTGCTCTTGCAGTCATCTTTACAGGACGACCACGCCTAGGGAGAGTAGCAACAGTGCTGAACTTTCTCCATTTTTACACAGTCTGTCTTACCGTGGACACATGAACATCAAGGCTTTTGGAGATACTTTTGTAACCCTTTCCAGCTTCATGTAAGTCAATAATTCTTGATTGTAGGTCTTCTGAGAGCTCTTTTCTGCGAGGCATGGATCACATCAGGCAGTGCTCCTTGAAACCAGTAAACCCAAAACTGGTGTGTATTTTTAAAGGGCAGGACAGCTTTCAGCAACACCTCCAATAATATCACACTGATTGGACTCAAGGTTGTCTCACTCCTGGCTCCAATTAGCTCTTGGAGAAGTCATTAGGCTAGGGGTTCACATACTTTTCCCACCCTGCACTGTGAATGTTTACATGTTCTGTTCAATAAACACATGAAAACATATAATGTTTGTGTTGTATTATTTTAAGCAGACCGTGTTTTTCAAATTGTTGTGACTTAGATGAAGATCAGAGCACATTTTATGACCAATTCATGCAAAACACCACGTAATCCCAAAGGGTTCACATACTTTTTCTTGCCACTGTACATGTTTTAGTTAACCATTCCAAAATACATTAAAAATGCAGAAAAAAACAACTACATCTTGAAAAGAAAAAAAATCATGAGTTACTAAACTGCTTAAGATGTGCCATATTGTGTAACGCTCTCTCTTGTAATATTGAAACAGATGTAGAGGTGTTTTTTTTAAAAATTGATTGATTTGTTAGGTGTAGTGTGATTCATTTTACTTCTGCACGCATCTTGTTCACAAAAGGTTAGGAATCAATAATTTATTAAGGAAATGTCAGGATAGGGAAAGAGTATTTTTTTCATTGTCCAACTGAGTTATTTTAATAGATGTTTTTTTAATCTTCTGATCAATAGATTTTTGGCACATTACATTCTCATGATTTTTCGCTAAGTTGTATGATCGAATCACTGATTTTTGAAGGCCTTAGAGGAAACATTTGTTAAAAAAGTCAGATTTAATTACAAGTCAGAAAATGAAGATTTGGGAATTGTACAGAACGATCAAGATGTTAAGTAAAGGTATTGTATGCATGTGCAGGTTTTGCAGCGTAAATAGAAAAATTAAAGTATGTCCAATCAAAGGCTATATAAATTATGTAATAATGCACTTACCAAGGAATAATACACACATGCTACTCTATAACATGAGTGTTAAAGATAGAAACTGATAAATGTCTTCATTTAAAAAATCTGCAGAGGTGCAAGGTACAGTCCTGAATAAATGCTTAGGCTGGTGTCAGACGAGCGCACTATGTGCACCCGTACTGACATGCCTCCCAGCCACACGCTGCAGTGCGCGCACAAATTGCACCTGCTACAGCAGGCGTGGAGCATCCATTTAGAAAGCCTACCCGTGGAAGTGCTACGACGTGTGTTCAATGGGACTGCAAAGTGCAGCTCTGAGTGCACTAACTGCGCTCGGCAAGGTGGCCAGACGGGCATCAGATGGGTGTCAGAGTGGAAGGAATGTACAATCTCACAGACGTTCCTTCCGCTCTTAAAAACACTCTTCTTCTGACACCGGCCGCTTCAACTACTTGTATGTGAACATCATTTATAAATGCATGACAAGTTAAACTATCCCAATAATCAATATGCATATTTTGTAAACCATTGAAGACATTAAAGAAAATCTCCAAAAATATTAATTTCAAAAGAGTTTATTGCTTAGAAACATAGAAACATAGAAAGATGTCGGCAGATAAGAACCTTTCGGCCCATCTAGTCTGCCCAATTACATGGATACTTTACTTGGATTTATCTTTTGTTTAGGATAGCCTTATGCCTATCCCATGCTTGCTTAAATTCAATTACTGTTTTGGCCTCTACCACTTCAACTGGAAGACTGTTCCATGTATCCACCACCCTCTCAGTAAAATAATGCTTCCTGATGTTACTTTTAAACCTTTGCCCCTCTAATCTAAGACTATGTCCTCTTGTTTTGCTACTTTGTTTCCTTTTAAATATACTCCCTTCCTCTACCTTGTGGATTCCCTTTACGTATTTAAATGTTTCTATCATATCTCCTCTGTCTCGTCTTTTTTCCAAGCTGTACATGTTAAGATCATTAAGCCTTTCCTGGTAACTTTTCTCCTTCAAGCCATACACCATTTTAGTAGCCCTTCTCTGAACTCTCTCTACGATGTCTATATCCTTCTGGAGATACGGTCTCCAGTACTGCACACAGTACTCCAAGTGAGGTCTCACCAGTGCTCTGTACAGTGGCATGAGCACTTCCCTTTTCCTACTGCTAATACCTCTCCCTACACAACCAAGCATTCTGCTAGCATTTCCTGCTGCTCTATTACATTGACTACTTACCCTTAGATCCTCTGAAATAATAACCCCTAAATCCCTTTCCTCAGATGTTGAGGTTAGGACTGTATCAAATATTCTATATTCAGCCCTTGGGTTTTTACGTCCCAGGTGCATTATCTTGCACTTATCCACATTAAAACTCAAATGCCACAGCTCCGACCATTTTTTTAGTTTACCTAAATCATTTGTCATTTGGCTGATACCTCCAGGAACGTCAACCCTGTTGCAAATCTTTGTGTCATCAGCAAAACGACATACTTTTCCATTAATAACCAACATATTTTTAACAGTAAACAGTTACAAGTTTTTATAAAGCGCTAACAAGTCCTGTAGCACTGTACAGTGGGAGGCAGAACAACAAGTAAACATACAGAATAAACACACATTAAAGTAGGCGAGAGGACCCTGCTCAAGAGCTTACAATCTAAGAGGATAGGGGTGACACACTAGGTGAGGGTGAATAGAAAATGTGAAATAGAGGAGTGCATGTGGGCTATGTGGGAAGATGCAGCTGAAAACAAACGGAGGGGGATTAGGGAGTGAGCCGATAACCTTATCTAAATGTGTTTTCAGAGTCTTCTTAAAGGACTGAAGAGACGGAGAGAGTCTGATGTTGCAGGTGAAGGAGTTTCATAAAAATGGGCAACTCGGGTTTAGTCATGAAAGTGAGAGTTAGGGGTGCGGGTACAAGGAGCGGATAACATCAAATCATTGGCAGATCGAAGTGGTCGGCACGGGATGTACCTGCTAAAAAGGGAGGAGATGTAGGCAGGGCGCGGTTATGGAGAGCTTGGTATGTGAGCACCAGTATTTTGAAATGGATTCTTAAGAAAACAGGGTGCAGAGATTGACAAAGGAGCGAGGTGTGAGAGGTGTGGGAGGTGAGGTGGATGAGCCTGACACAGGCATTCATTACAGACTGCAGACGGAGAATATAAAATCTCTTAAACCCAGTGAGAAAAAGGTTACAATAGTCAAGACGGGAGACAATAAGAGCTTGGATGAGCATTTTAGTAGAGTCCTAATTAAGAAAGGGGCAGATGCATGCATTGTGTTGCATCATAATCATCATCATCTTTATAACCAAATATTTTGCATCCCTAAGAGTGTTAACGTATTTGGTTCTTATACTGCAGCCCAAAAGCAAACACGATTTGTTTTCAGCAAATTAATTTCATTTGCTTTTAGGCTGCAGAGCTGGAAATTGAGATATCTTTAAAATCGAGCATCGGACAATGCCTTTGAAGACCAAGATATCTCAATCTCGATAGTGAAGGGGTTAATCATGAAAATAGCAGCATAGATGAGCACAGGAGGTTGTGCATGCTCAGTTAATTGCTCCTGCTATAAATATTTTGGGTTAACACCTACACTTTTTAGTTTTTTTTTTATTTATTTGGCTCTTGATGAAGAACATGAAAATGAATAGTTTGAGATTATTTCCGAAAAGTATGCGTGTGCACACCTGTGAACAGCCATATAAATTATTTTATGGCTCAACTCTATTTATCAGGTGGTGATAGATAAAAGTACTCCAGTGAGTCAACGTTACACTAGTATTGTGCAAATAGCAATTCTGTGCAAATGAACAACCTTGTGCAAAATAAGCAACAACAATGGTGATAAATCCTTAAGTCATGCGTACAAATCTGCTCCTATAGCACAAAGTGTATAATAATCCACATGTGCAAAATGCATATAAAGTACATATAAAGTGCATGTGCTCATATATCCTATTCCATTCGTAAAGTGCAGACACAAAATTTGTGTTGATGTGACATCAAAAAAGTCATAAGACAGTCCTTTTATTAGTTACATAGTTACATATAGTTACATAGTTATATAGGCTGAAAAAAGACATGCGTCCATCGGGTTCAGCCTCTCCCACATAACCTACTGCTGTTGATCCAAAAGAAGGCAAAAAACCCAGTCTGAAATGCTCGCCAATATGCAACATACTGGGAAAAAATTCCTTCTTGACCCCAGAATGGCGTCAGATTTCTCCTTGGATCAAGAAGCTTTTACCCACATATTAAATATTATAACCCTTAATATTCTGTGTCTGCAGGAAGTCATCCAGTCATTTTTTAAAAGTCTGTACAGACTCTGACCCAACCACCTCAACAGGCAGAGAATTCCACAGCTTTATTGTTCTCACCGTAAAATAACCCTTCCTATGCTTTAGCCGAATTTTCTTTCTTCCAGTCTAAATGGATGACCCCTTGTCCTATGTATAGACCTGTTAATGAATAGGTTATTAGACAATGGTTGATAATGGCCCCGTATATATTTATATAAGGTTATCAGATCCCCTCTAAGGCGCCGTTTCTCTAAACTAAACAGGTTTAAGCTTGTTAGTCTTGCATCATAACTTAACCCTTCCATTCCCCTTATTAATTTAGTCGCCCGTCTCTGCACTTTTTCTAACGCTAGAATATCTTTTTTTAAGACCGGTGCCCAAAATTGCACAGCATATTCAAGGTGCGGCCTGACCATTGATTTATACAGAGGCAAAATTATGTTTTCATCCCGTGAGTGAACTCCCCTTTTAATGCATGCCAATACTTTGTTTGCCTTGGCAGCTGCTGTTTGACATTGCACATTGTTACTTAGTTTGAAGTCTATGATTATTCCCAAATCCTTCTCCTGCTTGGATTTCCCTAACTCCGTACCATTTAGGGTATAAATTACTTGTGTGTTCTTCACTCCAAAGTGCATAACTTTGCATTTATCTACATTAAATTTCATCTGCCATTTAAGTGCCCAGTCCCCCAATCTATCAAAATCCCTCTGCAGCGAAGCAACATCCTGCTCACATTGTATTACTTTTCCTAGTTTTGTGTCATCTGCAAACACTGATACATGACTTTCAATGCCTATCTCAAGGTCATTTATAAATAAATTATAACAGACCCCTGAGGGACACCGCTTACCACTGGTGTCCATCTTGAAAATGTACCATTTATGACCACTCTCTGTACCCTATCTTTTATCCAGTTTTCTATCCAAGAACAAGTATTTTCATCTAGACCAATTTTTCTTAATTTAAATAGTAACCTTTTGTGTGGAACTGTGTTGAAAGCTTTGGCAAAATCTAAGTAAATCACATCCACTGCGACCCCCTGATCTATACTTCTACTTACTTCCTCATAGAACGTAATTAGGTTAGTCTGAAATGATCTGTGTTTCATGAAACCATGCTGATTTTTTCCAATAACATTATACCTCCCAATAAATTCCTGAATATTATCCCTTAGTAACCCCTCGAATACTTTCCCAGCCACAGATGTTAAGCTCACAGGTCTATAATTCCCAGGCACAAATTTTAAACCTTTCTTAAATATAGGGACCACGTCAGCTTTTCTCCAATCCTCTGGTACTATTCCTGAAAGAAAAGAATCTTGAAAGATTAAGAACAGAGGTTTACATATTTCAACACATAGCTCTCTCAGTACTCGCGGGTGAATTCCATCTGGCCCTAGGGCTTAATTCCATTTTAGGAATTAGGTTATCTAATAGTCTCTGGATGGCCTATGACTGTATAAAGTGCACTCAGAGTGTGGCTAATTTAGAGGAGTTCTCTGTCCATTCACTCACTCATCTAGTATATGTTGACAATACATTTGAACAATACTAATTTTAAGTCAACATATTTTAATTGGTGTATTAATTTAACATTGACAATATACTGACCTATTATTGGTAGGATTTCCTTCTTCTGCTAACTTTTTTTTATTTGTAGTGTTAACAACTTGGAGTAAAATTTTGACAAAAAAAAGAGTCAAGAATGTACACCTAAGAAAATCCGGAAAACTTTTCAAGCTCTAATACTTTGCTGCATATATTGCAATTTCTTAGCAAATTACTAGCTGAACTCTCTGTTTAGTAGATGCATTCCTTTGCTGCTTTTGTTGGTAATTGAATTATATTGAAGTTATGCTCCGAGAGAAAAGCAATAAAGGAGTATCTTTCAGAGGGAGTTTTAGACAATAACTGGAAAAGGAAACATAAAAAATTTACCGATCATTCTCTGTCAAAATACATAATTTAGTGCCTCAAGCAAATCACGGGCAGTACAGCAGTGATAGCTAACTCTTTACATTCTATGTGCATTACACAATATAATACACACCTCTGTCACTCAACTTCTTTATTATATTGTAAAAATAAGTATTTCTTACTATAATGGCCAATGTATTTCACCATGCCGATCCATTTCTCATCATATTTACTTTATGTAAACAGGGATTTGAACATGTTACTCTCAGGAATAACAAATACCAAGTGTTATATGAAACTACTTGCAAAAATTAAGAACACATTTCATGAAATTTGAATTAAATGTCTTGTTACCTACTTCTGGCATGTTTAAAGTGAGCGCTGCACACTGTAGACCATATTAAACGCTAGGTAAAATGGAAAAGATGAACGATGTGATTCTTCTGAGCTTGAGAATCAAGATAAGGCAAATCTTATATTAGTTTGTTTGACCTAAGCTAAAGATCTTTTAAATAAAAGCTTACATTACTAATGCACACGTATAAATCTAGCTTTGTATTGAAATTCTGGGGTTCAGCAATTTGTCTGAAGACATATATATATATATCTTTAGCGGCATTAATAAACTAAAATAATGAACTGTGGGGGGACTAAGAAATAATTAAAGTCAGTCTCTGGGATGGGGACATTAATGAAACATTCTAGGTAAAATATATGGATGTTAAAAGGCAACTGTTGGAGTTAGGTATTATACCCTCCTGATCCCTACTACGGTGTCCTGACAAACAATTTTTTTTTACTATTTTACATAAACTCACCTTGAATCACCGACCTTCACTGGCACTTTTCCAGCTGACCATCACCTCACTTCAGGAAATATATTGGTGCTAAGGACAGCTGCTGTATGACTAGATCACATACAGCCATTCAAATTCCTTGCTATGCAAAAGTTATGGGGTTGGAAGGGGGTTGCATGCTTGACAGCCTGGTTACGCTTCCTTTAATCCTCTCACCTGCCTGCCATGGGTATGAGGTTATAGGGAAAGTCTCCTATCCCCCTATTTATGTGTACTGTAACGTCCATATCTTTGACCAAGAAAATGGATGGTAGAAGCAGGTGAGCTGCTTCCCTTTTAACCCCTTCCCATCTGCCCTTATTTTTATCCCCTCACCTACCAGTGGTACAGTGTGAAGGGAGCCCCCCATATTTATTCCTAATGCCCTGATCCCACAGTCCATGTCAGGGCTGGAACATAAAATAGGCCCGTGCAATATAAAGCACAGCAGCCCATTTTTTTTTTTTAAAGAGAAACACAAACATTTTTAAATAAACGTAGACACACTCACAAACCCTATATTCCCTCTGTGCATACATTTCCAGAACACACACACACACGTAGGACTCTATTACATTCTACACACAAATGTTAACGCGTGCGCAAAAAATGCATTAACGCGAGGGGCAAAACCCAAAAAGAACGTCGTATTACAATGTCCGCGCAAAAAATGCACGTTAACGGCTACCGCGGGTGAACCTGCGCAAACGCTGCGCGAGCGTACTGTACTGCGCGCGTCCTATACTTAACATTGTGAGCGCAAATGCGTTTGTGCGCTGGTACGCGGATGGTATTACAATTTATGCGCAAAATTTACGCACAACGTTTGCACGTTTAATTTTAAAGTCTTTGAAAAGCTGGTGGTAACGGCAAATCTGAATGTCCTTGCCGAACCCAAATACACCAGCCCAAAAAAAACAATATAGCACAGTATAGTTACACATTCTACGCATACCCAAACAATAAAATTGAGAAGTTGTGTGTGTTTTTTTTAATTGGTGCAGCATATATGCGCAGATTGACTTTGACAGGCGCAAAACCTTAACGGGTGACAATTGTGGTTCTTAATTCTGATTGGCTGAATCGCTTGAAAAAACAGTCCGCACACTGATTTCAGCGTGCAACGTTGCTGCGCGCGCGTTTTTGCGCATCCATTCAACGCGGGTTATTTTTTGACGGATGAAAAAATGCATGAGGATTGTAATACCAGCGTTGTTTAACGCTGCGCGCAAAAATTCACGCGTTCTGCATGCGTTTTTGCATGAAGAATGTAATAGAGCCCGTAGAGAGCAGACATAAACACAAAGAGCACATGCACACACACGCAGAACACATACAGGCAGAGCTCTCACACACCCTAGCAGGTCACATCACAAACACACAAACATATATGCACAAAGACCACACACACACGCAGAGAGCACACACTCACACACAGGGGCAGATCACGCACACACACAATAAAAAGCCCCCTCTCCCCTTTACCTCTTAACTGCATGAGTAGCTCACCAGCTTGAGTTTCCCGGCTAGTGGGGGGGGGGGGAGTGGAGCCAACTTGTCACTCGGTGGTCTGTCCAGCTGGGCGGCTCCCGGAATGCTTCTCCCAGCAGCACTCCTCTTCTGAAGCGGGGCCGCTGGGGTGGACTGGGAGTGCCCTGCCATTATGCAGATATATCAGTTGGATCCTTGCACAACCAGCCTGCTTCTCTCTATAATGGCTGGCATTCTCAGTTGCTGGACTGCTAGTACTGCAGTCTGTCAGCTGACGGGTGCTGCAGCCCATCGGCCTTCTGGGCAAATGCCCGGTGCGCCCGATAGTAAGCCGTGGACCATTTTTTACAATTTTTCCATCACTGGGTCTTTTGCAGATAAGAGAGAAAAAAACTTGTAGGGATAGCAGTGTAGCTGTAATAGTAAGGTGTCTCCTATACACTTTGACTTGATAATTACCAGTATGATCATTGCAAATTTATTTCTATTATCTGGAAAGCAATTTATATATTAATCATTTTTATGGCAATAAAATTGTTGTGAATTTGTGTGATAATATAAAAACCAGTATTTAGATAACCCTGTGATTAAAAACAGTTATAAGTATGTGCAGGTCATCTGTAATGATTAATTGATTAATTGCTTGATTGATCCATGATCTGTGATGCTATTTATATGTAGTTTATGCAATTGTGATTTAGGCTCTACAAAGACCAGTCTTGGTCGAAACGTCGTCTTTTTTTTACTGGTGCTGGAATAAATCCACTTGATTTAATACTGTGGGTCTTAGAGTATTTTTATTCCGTTTGTGAAAAAAAGAAGAAAACAGAAAAAGAAGCATTAGCTTAGCTGAAACGTAATGGTAAAAAATATAAATAAAAAAAAATCATCAAGTCACGTCAAAGATTTATGGAATATCATGCTATAGTTTCATGGTAGATAGAATATTCCATTAGATGAGCAGAACACCACACTTCTCTACTCGACTTTCCTTGGATGACAGAATTGTTTCATCATCATCAGATTTCGAAAGAGTTAATGAAAAGTTGGTGGTCTGGGATAGACAGTTTAAGTACATGTCACTTCAGATACCATGACAATATTGACACATACTAGTCTTTCTGTAATCTAAGTGGACGTGAGCGTGCTGATGAATAAACCATTAATTCCCCATGCAGAAAATTATAAATGAATAGCACTAACATTTTTATTCATTAACATAAATCAATCAAAAAACATTTGATTGTGTGAATGTTAGGGGAATCTACTTAGAGTTTCCATTCACTTGAATAAATGTAACTAATTGAATAATCTCACTATTGACGTTAAATCCCCTCAGGGGTACATTATCACTAATAAATAGTTCAGAATTTCTCTGCCATTCCCCTGGACCAAGAATTACCATTTTATAACCTTACCCTTATTATGAGAGCTGTAGGTAATCTACATTGCAGCTGAGAAACATATACTGTTGATTATCGTCTTGTTATGCAGGTATTTCCTTTCAAATGCAATATCTGTGTAACTCAATAAAAATGTAAAAAAAGATAGTCATCTAGGCCCTCCAGTGTCCATTTAAGAGTGTTGTCTTTCTAGTTGCAGAAACACCAGTCATCCGCCTAGTACACAAGTCGAGCACCTGTTATCCAGAATGTTCTGGATCCAGAGCAGTCCGAAGTTTCGATTCGTCTGGATTTTTGTGTACAGCTAGGAGTCTGATACCAGAGGCGAGGAGGACGTGGCAAGAGAGCTGTTCAACAACAAAGCACGTGTTGAGAGATGCTGTGCGGGACATTCTGTACAGAGCCAGCATGTCTCAAGCTGGCTCTGTGCAGCATGTTACACCCCAGAGCTGCACAGAGCCTCCCAGCATGTTCCTAGCAGTGCTGCAACTCTCGGATGAGTGCTGGTTTGCAGGAGAATCTATCCAGAGCAACAGGGAGGAAAGAAACCTTTAGAAATGAAGACTTTGGGAATTCTGATTTTCAGTGTCTTCCAGATTTTTGAATTTTAGTTAACAGGTGCCCGATTTGTATTGGTGTACTCAGTGGTGTATTTTGGCCTAGGCCGACACTTTCCAGGTGGCATTAGCCCGCACCGGGTGGCCCCACCCCTAATTTTTTTTTTCTTTTGCAAAGTATTTTACCAGGAAGGATACTTTGCGATTTCACAAATTTTCAAGTATGTCCTGGGTAGGCAAGGCCTAGGCTTTCACTTCCCAGGGGGCAGCAAAAAACCTCACCACTAAATGGGTTACTCACAGAGCACCGAAATTACGCCAACTTTTTGGTGTTCTGTAGTTCCCTGCACTTCGGGGAATAAAAATTCCCCACCCTGCAGTGAATTCACCATTCACCGCAGAGTCCCCAAAGTGCATGGAGTCGTCCGCTGAATGCTGCCACCGCAAACCCGTGGCCTGCTGTTTTGAAAAGAACTACTGAACGAAAATGTCTGGAATTTACATATAAGATCCTATGATTGATAATAACAAGTTCTGTTACAAAGAAAAAACGCTATTAAAAAAAAGGGGGGGAAATTTTGTCAAAAAAAATATCTGAAAAATTACTAAAAGGTACTAAAAAAAATCAATAAAGACTTTTTACTGCTGATTAAAATAATAAATGGTTTATTAGATCTTGCATAAGAACGGCAATATTTTTAACATTGAAACCTATGGGGTTCGCCTGAATAAACCTGCTGATTGAAACCACCGAACATCAGGGCATTTCACTGCCATTTCTCTGCTGCTTGGTGTTCTCTGAATAGATTAACCATTACTTCTCTATGGAGATTTGCACTGCCTTCAAACAGCACCGTACTTGCTGGCAGTTCGCCAAACTTGTGTGTGAGCATATCACAGAACAGTGATGTACTTAGGAGAGTGGCGGGGGCGGGCTGCCCCAGGTACCAGTGATTATTGGGGTGTCATTAAGGTGTACTAGGAGGTGCCACTGTCACTGTATGTCAGCTTTGAGCTGTGTTCTCAAACAATGAGCAGCGGAGCAGGGCGTTTGCATACGGAATAAAATCGAATAGAATAAAAATCCCCCTCTCCTCCCTCCATAGCTCCTCCCCTGCCCGCAGCAGCTCTAGGAGAGGGGAGGGGGATGTGATTTGTGTGCAGAGAGAGAAGATGACTGTAAACGGCAGGTAAAGGGGGTATCAGCAGAATATGAAGCCCTGTCTGCTTACTGCTGTTAAAAGTGGACCTTTCCTTAACCAGCACTGCAGTGATAGAAATTTGTCATTGAGCTGCCTGGCTCCTGGTGAGGCTGCGTGCATGTAGGTCACGTGGTCCGGCCAGTCAGGTGGTACGGAGTCTCAGTACCACGTGACACGCAGGCAGCTGCCCGCCCTTTTGTTAACACGGACTCTCACTCTATTCTGGACTGAACACCCACTGGGAAGGGAATCAAAGCCAGGGTGCACCCTTTGGCAGTGGCACCCCACTACTGACAAGATGGCTCCACGCACAGGCACAGCCGCAATCCTAAGGTTGCCTGGAGGGACGTCCTGCTGAGACTGTACACAGTCCCTGCTGACTCTGCACACAGCCCTACCACCGACGGAGGCCGGTAAATATAAAATAAATAATTGCTGTGTGCTCATATTAACTCGGTTTGCTGCGAGTTTTATTGCAGTGGATTCTGATAAGCTGACACAAACCGCACATTGCATTGCTGGGAGTTTTATTGCTGTGGATTCTGATAAGCTGACACACACCGCACATTGCATTGCTGGGAGTTTTATTGCTGTGGATTCTGTGATACATACTGCATATTACTGTGAGTTTTATTTCCCTGGAGCTCTGGGATACGCTCATACACACTGCACATTACTGTGAGTTTTATTGCTGTGCAGTTCTGATATGCTCATACACAGTGCCCATTTCTGTGGGTCTTATTGCTGTGCATCTCTGTGATACGCTCATATGCAGTGCACGTTTTTGTGGATTTTATTGTTCAACCAATTAGAACGGCTGTGTATACAGTATACTTGACATGCGTGGCTGTTCTTTGTAAAAATGCTTGAATTTAAACATTTCATAATTTTATTTATCTCAATAGATACATTTGAAATGGTATACAAAATATACAAGTAGGCACTTGGTATCCACTTTTAATATAAAGAGAGGAAAAGGCGGAGCTTAAAGAGGAAGGGTGGGGATTAACCAGGAAGAGGTGTACCCTTGACAGGAAGGGGTGCCTCAAATTTGAATTTGGGGGTACATGAGTTTAGTCAGGCCTAGGGCAGCACAAAACCTAAATACACCACTGGGTGTACTTCATGTAAATTTACCTTGTCTGCAAAGTCCATTTTCTTCTTTTTAACCCTCAATTAGTAATGTATGTACACTGCAAATAAATAAATAAATTTTACAAAGTATTTTACAAGGAAGGATACAGGACATACTTGAAAACGAGAGAAATCTCAATGTATCCTTCCTGGTAAAAACCTTTATAAATAAATAAATTGAGATTTCTCTCGTTTTCAAGTATGTCCTGGGTCCAAGAGCATTGTATTTCTGTAACAACTGTAAAAATGTCAAAGTAATAAAATGCAAGATATTAACCCCTTCAGTGCTGAGCGATTTCATGTCTGTGTGCTGATGCTGAGCTCATTTTTACCGCATTTGCTCATCATGTTTAAACGCGATTTGAAGCCACGTTTTATTATATCACCCAGTCATATTATATATTGTTCTTTCCGGCAGACTCCACAGATTCAGAATATATAATTTTTATATGTGTACGTCATGTCCTGTCTGTATATTATAACAAAAAATGCAATAAAATTTGATTTTGTAATCACCTACGACGTGTAAAGTGTTTTTCTTTCACATTTTATTATCCAAGCCTTTGCAGTTATATTTTCTATGGGGTGCGCTTGTTAAAAAATTACAAACGGGGACTCGTTATATTTTTTTGGGGGGAATTACGTGATTTTTATCAAATGCACCCCATAGAAAAAAATCATTAGTGCAGCATCATTGTTCACATTATAATTGAAATGGGAACAATATTGCTGCATTAATAAAAATAACACCAAAAAAAAACCACACGTTTTATTTTTTTCCCTGGGCAGCTAGGGATTGTCAGGCTAACTGACGTCATCGCGTCATGCACGATGAAGTCGGATAGCGAGGGGGGACCCGGAGGTGGAACAGGAATCCAAGATGGCGGCAGCCACCGGAGCTAGGCCGCGATTCTGCGCGGTGTCTGAGGGGTTAAAGCCAGGCACAGCATAAAAGGGGAGACTCTCCCCTTTTAAGTAGTGCCTGGCTTTTCTTTGTGGGACCTCCCAATCGAGAGGTAGAGGGATCCGAAAGGATCCACCCTCCCTTTCAGGCGATCTCCCGGTATTGCCGGGGGTCGCCTGAAAATTATGTCATCGCGCATGCGCGATGACATCATTTTGCATGGGGAGGCCCATAAATTTGGTGTCTGACTTCCAGGAAGTCAGAACGCCGAGGGACCCTGGAGAGAGAGGTGAGTATCTCTCACTGGGCTCCCGGTAGCGGATGACGTGAGGGGAACGTCCTCCGCATATAGCGGGAGTCTATGATGACGTTCCCCACACGTCCTCCGCAGCCAAGGGGTTAAAAACACAAATATACAGATTATCACAGAAATAAATATGTAGGAAATATAGTCATTATGTTACATGTTTACAGGTGCATTCTGTATCCAGGTATTTTAATAGGGAGCTCTTGAGGGACTTAAGACTGGGGGAAGATTTGATGGCGTCTGGGAGGTTATTCCATATTTGCGGTGCTCTATAGGAAAATGAGAATCGAGACACTTTCTTTTTGTATTGTGGTATTGCAAGTAAGGTGCTGGTCTTGGATCAGAGGTTATAGGATGAGGGAACTGCTAAGCACCGCAATTATGGAATAATCTCCCAGACACAATCAAATCTTGCCCCAGTCTTAAATCCCTCAAGAGCTCCCTATTAAAATATACTCTGATGGTCCTGAATCTATTTAATTCTTAGGACACCACATCTTGGTATGGAACAAAATGAAACTGTCTTGGTTGACTATCCACCTACAGTCTGGGAAAGCATGATGGCTGCTGGAGCTTTTATAGTTGATTTAAATTAGGGATATGCTCTTAACTTGTACTAAATTGATCTGGTATGGATGTGTCCACACAAAGAGCTGGTGACAAAAATGGTCCAAATAAACTGCAGCTCCAGAACAAAGCATGGCTTTTACAAGCCCTGTAAATTTAATGTTTTGATGTCACAAAATAAGTAATGTGTTGTGTTTTAATGGCCTTTTCTTGGAATATAATACCTTGAGAAAATTTAATTTTACTTACATACACAAGGTAAAATTGATCCACAAAGATTTTTATGTTAAAGTGTCAGTTATACCTAAAAATGATAAAAGGTCTTATACATTTATATTTTCTATGTCCCTAGCGAGATATTTTATTTATTATTCCTCTGCTGCAGAAACCACTCAATCTGATCTTAAACTAGTTTCTTCTCGGACTGTCTATGCAATATTTCAGGAACAGTGTGTATGTCAAATGCACGTTATAAAACACAGAGCAAAGGAATTGCTATTTCTTCAAACCTTTCCATTTAAACACAATCTTTTTATTTTAACAAACTGTTCTTTATTTTCCAACATTAGATATGAGTAAAGTATGTATTTCGGATCACTTTCGAATAAGTTTTTCAGAACTGAAAAAAATACCGAAAATGCAAATCTCTTACGAAAACAAAATTTTAACGATACGAAATGGTCTAATATATATATAAATCAGCATATAAACCAGCACTCAATATAATCCAAAAGGGCATGATTACTTCAGTTCTTAAATTTTCAGAATTAAATATAAGCTGCTGTACAGACACGAGAACATCACTTCAAACATTTATTAAATATGCATTAAAAATAAAGACCGATGTTCCACCTCAATGTGAGACTTTATCGAGATCTCGTCTCTTAAAAGAGGCTCACCATTCTTTACTTTTATTTATGCCTCTCCATCTTAAATCCAAACCTTTCTGCTGTTACATTGTTCAATTTTGTCATTTTTTGCAATATTGCTTTGAGACTTAAAGAAAGCGTGTTTTTTAAATGTACTGTTAGCCAACTAAAAAAGGTATCACTGCACCCTGCAATACCCTGGATAACTTGTGCTGAGGTCCATAAGGAAAAAGCATGTGTAGAAATCTTGAAGGATGCACTCATGGCCTTTTAATGAAATATAGGAATTATTTTAATAAAGAGTCATGCTGTAAGAACACCAACAGTTGACTACCTAGTGGTCTTTACCAAAGAATCCTTGAAAATCCTGAAATAATTCCTTATGTGATACAGTTGATTTTTTTACCAAGCCTTTTCAGATACGAACTCCTGATAAAGAAATGCTTATAAGGGGGTTGAAAAATAAAATGAAACTTCAATTATAAACATAAAAAAATATTAATTGTTCTGGGAACGGGACTTTTCCAGGGACAGAATTGTGGTATATTTACCAAACTAGCAAACAAATGTTGACTGCATGTACTCAGTATGGTTAAGTACTTTAAATAAAAGTATTTATAGCAATATTATTTCTGAATTCTACACATTCAGGAATGGATATATATATATATATATATATCTCCCCTGCAGAAAGTTACAACAGTAACTGAAACGTAAATGTTGACTTTTATGACTTTTTCACAATAAATTTTGGATTATAAGAAGTCCCAGGAGTGTGGGTCTATTTTGCTACAATATATATATATATATTACACATACACATTCTATGTTTGTGGTCACTAGATGTCTGAAACTGAATCCTATTCCCTAGTTAATTAGTTTAAACCTGCAGCAGCCTTGAAAAAAAATCTAGTTGTTAAAACTGTTAACTTTATCACTAATTAGGGTCAATTTTTTTAGTCCTTCTAAGTGACTGTTCTTTTATTTAGCCAATTAAATAGTTTTTGCATGTCATGTTACTTTTCAGAATAAAATAGTTGAAATGAATATGTTTTTCATGTCTTGTTTCTTGAGCCGATAGGTTACATTTCTTATTCCAAGCTAGAGCTATTGAAAACTGAATAACAAAAACTAAAATAAATACTATAAAACCATAAATACAATAAAGAAGTACTTACTAGTGTAAAATGCTGATAGTACAAAATCAAAGGAAAAACTTCAAACCTCAAACCTAACAAAATCCAACAACACAAGAATGGCAAAACTGCATGTAAAATAAGTCTGGTAGTGTTTCGATAATATGAACACAATTGTATCAGACTTTTTAAAAAAAATATATATATATCGGCTGATAGGTTTTTCAACATTTTGTCTTATTCATTTGAAAGAATTAGAGTGGAGCACAGATTAAAAAATGCTGCTGTTGGTCTGAAGAAGAGCTGACAGTACATTTTCAGCCACCATCATACAGATTTGTGCCTTGAAACTTTACTATTAGAGATATCTGATGTCTAAAAAGATATTCAGTTTGATACCCTCTATTTTTCTCCCTGAAAATCCATGTGTCAACACTTCTTAGCATTTAATTTTTTTTATATCGACATAACAATCAATTCATATTGAATTGATAAAGTTGATATTTCCATTGATAAACTGCAATAGCCGATAGTCGATCCGTAGTTTTAGCAGGAATTTAAATTCCATTAAACTATCGTTTAAAAAACCCAGAGAAATCTCAATGTATCCTTCCTGGTAAAATCTTTTATAAAAAATAAATCTTCCGAAACGGGTCAAATTAAACTGAGCTCTATCAGGGTTATTCAAATAGCACCGAATTGGCCCTGAAATTGCACTAAACAGGGAATTTCCCCACACAGTGCAATTTCGTGGCCATTCGGCTATTGAGAAACCTGGTAAGTCGCCAAATATTGGCGAATTGCCAGTGATCTTCAGCAGCAGTGAAATCCCCATAGCGACGTAATAGTTACATAGTTACATAGTTATATAGGCTGAAAAAAGACATGCGTCCATCGGGTTCAGCCTCTCCCACATAACCTACTGCTGTTGATCCAAAAGAAGGCAAAAAACCCAGTCTGAAATATGCAATATGTAATGGTTAATCTATTCAGAGAACACTGATCTGTACCAAAATGTCAGTGAAATGCCCAGATTTTCGGTTGGTTTCTTTCAACAGGTTTAATCAGGCGAATTCAATAGGTTTCAATGGAAAAAAAATCCCTGGTTTTATTCAACCGTTCATTCTTTTCATTTGTAGTAATTTGTAGGATTTATTTGGCATTTTTCGACAAATTCTTTTTTCCCTGTAACAGACCTTTGTTTATTATTCATAGGACCTTATATATTATTTCAAATCATTTTCATACAGTAGTTTTTTACAGAACACCTTTTAAAGGTTGAGGTATTTTATTTATTTTTTACTCCGGTGGCTTGGCGGTTTTGTCCGGCGGCCTGTTCTCCGGGTCGTCTGCTTTTTTTCGGATCGATTTGGCAGTTTTACAGTGGATCGTCAGATGCATTTGGCGGTTTTCAGATCGATTCAGAGGTTTTTCGATTCGTTCGGTGGTTTCGCGGTGGTTTCTCTATATGATCTGGCAGTTTTGCGGCGGCTTTTCAGATGCGATTGGCGGGGCGATTTGCTGCACTTCAGGGAGCCTGCGGTGAATGCTTAATTACCACAAGGTTGGCGAATCAAACTCGCTGAAGTACAGCTAACGGGAGAGGACTGAAATGTTGTTGACATTTTGATGCTCTCTGCATAACCCTGTTAATTAGCTGGAATTTGCACCAGAATAGTTCAACGTTAATTTCTTATCAACTGGTGGAAGACAAGCTGGTAAAATTAGGAAACCAGGAAGTTCATAGTGCACTATGTAATGGAACATTAATTTAATACTCAAACTTTCAAGAGACTTATATACAGCAGATCTTAGTCTTGTTTAGCATTGGATCACACAAGGTTGATTATCCCCTTGTTTCACTTTTGGGTCTTTAAAGTTTTAACTATAAGGTCTACATTTCAAGTCCGGTGTAAACCTAGCCACAGCTTTGGTAAAAGTCCCAAAATCATTTAAATCAAAAAAATTAAAACAGAGATTGTAAATTTGTCAGAGCCTTGTTTACATCTGACTCCGAATCAAATGTACAGGTATAAGAAAAAGAGAAGAAAAACAGAGAAAATCTTTTATAGCATAGACATAGCCATGTAAACCACAATATATTATAACAGATGGAACATTGTCGTATTTTGAGAAGCCCACAAGCATAGGGAAAAATATGTCTTGCTGGTAAAGCATATTCTTCTACGTTACATTCTACACTGGTTAGAATATAAATGCTATATGATTCACACAACACTGGTTATAATATAGATTTGTTTTAATGTGTTCTAATTATGGTTTTTTATAACTATCTCCATTGGAACATATGCCAATAAAGCTACTCGTGCAAATCTGGTGTACGGTGTCCATAACAGTTTTCGAGGGTTCCCTATAAAAAAAATCAGTGAGTCTGATACAAGAGCCTGGTAGGCTTGTGCTCTGTCAATAAATTTGTTTTGTTTCCTTTTGTTTCGTATTAGCCGTTACTTAGTTTTTCGTAATTCGTGTCCGGAACTCAATTTGGATTCGTCCAGAATACGAAGTTTCATTAGATTCGTTCACTTTTCATAACAATTCCGACCATTCGTTATGATGAATTTAAAAAGCAAAAATACATTTCTTGATGGTTGTTTTTTTTTTATACGAAATTCCGGTGAATTTCGGTGAAACATAAACTAATCTAATATACAGTATATTAATTTAGTACCTCTGTCTCTGACTGAAGTTGAACAACATAATTAAAAAAATAATAATTTTAAATCAGAAATACGAAATTGCGTTAACGAATTTAGGTTCTGAATTTCGTAACAACGGAAACATGACTGGTGGATGACCAACCAGAGGTTTTCTTCTGCTGTGTGACTGCAGTTGCATTACAGAGTACGAAATTCAGTTAACGAATAATAAATGATAATAAAACGATATTAACGGACATTCTTATTTCATCCGATTCTGAATCTCCCATCGACTACCAGTCTCCCACTCCCATATTAAAAAAGGTAATTTTCCCAACCCTCCCTCAGCAGCAGAAGAAAACCTCTGATTGGTCAAACAGTCACTTTTCCATTGTAACGAAATTAGGATTCGGATCCGAAATTCGTTAACGGAATTTCTATTTCGGATCCATTCGGAAGCATAGCAATTCGGATTTCGGATGCTTCAGAATTTACGAATTTTAGGAAATGCGTACGAATTTCGATTCATAACGAAACGAATCGCACATGTCTAGAGCCTGGATATGACTCAGAATTTTGCGAGTACTGGTGGTCCATCTCTTAATATATTATGACTTGTGTGGATGTCATTACACTTTGAGGAATTCCTCATACATGTACAATATACTAGATTATATGCTTTCTAGTCTTATTTGCATCCTGCTATCTGTTAACAAACCATGATTGATCTTTTTTGATATAAGTTACATTTGAAACTGTGAAAACCACCAGGTATTTTTTTCATGTGACAATGAGCTATTTATGTGTTGTTGGATATCATAAATAAACTAATCAGATATAGCAATACTAATTTTGTTGAGTACAATGTGGGCCAAAAGTTAATGCTATTTAATATAATTTATTTTACATGAAATTAAATCAAACTTGTATTACCTCAAATTAGTTCTGAATTACAGTCTTTCAAAATGGAATAATAAAGTCTCTTGATGATGATATCAAATGCATTAGATTTCTTCTTTATGTCTCCATATACACCATAGATATGGAAGGAATATTAAAATTCTTCTCCAAAATGTGCACATGAGCATCACATGCAAAACATTCTAAGATAATCCTTTTAGGCCCACGTCAGACGAACGCAGTTATCATGTCCGTATTGCCGCACAGTTTAACGTCTGTCGTAGCATAGAATCATGATCAATAGAGACCCACGCACGAAGTACATGTGCACCGAACTGCGCACACACAACGCACATTGCAAACGGATGCAAGTTAGGCAAGAACGTAAAGCAGCTACCACGGACTCGCAGAGTACGCCACGTCCACGTAGCATTCTGTGAGTGATGAGGAGATGTCAGTTGGTAACCACTGCTCTAGGGTATAAACAGCAGCAGATTTGAAGCTGTGTAAATGAGAGGTCTTTTTATTCCAGTATAAACAAGTGCCACACTTGGCTTTGAATCACTATTGCAGGTGATACAAGAAAAAGCTACAAATAAAATCCTAGCTCAAATTAGAGCACTTACTACACATTCAGTGATCCGGACTATCCAGGTACCATAATCTAATAAAACAAAATCACAGTTTTTCCCAGCTTCATGCAAGTCAACAATTCTTGATCGAAGGTCTTCTGACAGCTCTTTTCTGTGAGGCATGGTTCACATCAGGCAGTGCTTCTTGAAACCATTAAACCCAAAATTGGTCTGTGTTTTAAAGGGCCGGACAGCTTTCAGCAAAACATCCAATAATATCACACTGATTGGACTCAAGGTTGGCTCACTCCTGGCTCCAATTAGCTCTTGGAGAAGTCATTAGGCTAGGGGTTCACATACTTTTTCCACCCTGCACTGTGAATGTTTACATGTGATGTTCAATAAACACATGAAAACATGTAAAGATCAGAGCATATTTTATGACCAATTCATGCAAAACTGCATGTAATCCCAAAGGGTTCACATACTTTTTCTTGCAACTGTACATAGTACGTCCTTGTTCCTTAAGGGGAATTTTCCCCAGGACGTACGTCAGTGGTCCTTAAGGGGTTCATTAATTAGCAACAAGTGTGCGAAAGGATAGAGGCCATGCAGGATTCTTGGTCCTAAATACCTGCCCTCAATTACTCTCCCTGACATTTTGTTACCCAACTCAAGCACTGTGTCATATATATATATATGTAACACACCTTCTCTCATTTGTTATGAAAGGAATAAGAATCTTAAGGATTTATTAGTCCACACGGATCAATTTTCGGATTTCCACCGAGTTTACACACAGCACCCGGGCTGCTTTCGCTGTACTGGCTGTACCACGTGATTACTGGAAGATTCTTACATCATCCGTACAGTGGAAGAAAATATATGATCAGACATAGAATTACTTGTACAACTAAATTTATTATTTATCGTCTATCTTGCTCCTGTTGATTGTTATATATAGGGAAAACGAATAACTCTTTACGTGAACGGCTGGCCAATCATCGGGCAGCGATATGAGCGGCTCTTTCCGGGAAAGACAATCCGCAACCAGTGACACGACATTTCCAAGAGAAACGGCACCCACTTTCTTTTCTTATTTCTGATAGATCATATCCCCCCTCCATCGAGAGGTGGAGACAGAGCATTGGAACTACTGAAACGTGAATCGTTCTGGATCTTCACATTGGACACTATAAACCCGAAGGGGTTAAATGAGAGGAATAACCTGTACTGCCATCTAGACTCTCGTTAGTAGGGAAGGATCCCTCTGCTGGCCTTGTTTTTAATGAATTGTTTAGATTTTTTTTCACTGCAGAGGTTAGCGAATGCAAATTTTTCCCATTTGTGTCCCTGTTTTAGCGAGGGCCAGCTGATAGGACACTATAAATCTTGTATTCAGGTGTTCAATCATATATTTCCTTTTTTAAGGCACAATGTATGATTTAACATCCCATTTTGCTAAAATTCACATATATACATAAATATATCAGATTCGAGTGTGTGTTATGTGCATAATGATAATTGTCAACTGGGGATGAATATCTTGGTGGATTCCCACACTTCTTTTTGAGTACTTGACTAGGGATGAGCGTTCGGTTCGGATCTGTTTGGAGTTCGAATCAAACATCGGCTGTTCGAAAGTTCGCTAACTTCGAACTTTTTGGGACGTACGCCAAAAGTTCGTTTTTTTTAAAAAAAGTATAAAAAATGCTTAAAAAATACAAAAAAATCTAGAAATAACGAGACTCTTTACTGCAGAATATTATAAGCAACGGTTTATTAGATATTGAATTAAAACGGGAATATTTTTAACATTGAAGCCTATGGGATAAAACATTCTTGTTACTAAAACATCAGGCAGACATGGCCCTCTAATCAGGCACTGTAGAGGGCAGCCTGCCGGGACCTCCCAAGGATCCCCTTGAGGAGCATGCGGCCGCCGGATGACAGAGATGCAAATGTGCGTGCCAGCCACCCGGGTGCATGTGGCAGAGACAGGCGGCGCAGGGAGGGAGCCACTGCACCAGCGGCCATGGCAGACCCCCCCACAACCAGGATCCAGGGAGCCCCCACTGACCACCAGGCTAAGGTAAGGCTGACACATTTCTAAAAAAAATGAAATCCGAGAACAATTTTAAATGTCCCTGGGAACATAAAATAAAACATTTTTTTTTTCTTTCTCTACCTTGCTGAATGTATTTAATTATATTTATTAGATACATTCAGCCAGGTAGAGGGGGTGGCATATGGGCTGCACGGGGTCTCATGCATTGATTTGTTTTTTTTGTGTGTATAATTTTAGCAAATTTATAGGGGAAGGTAAGGGCAGATATCATATATATATATATATATATATAATCATAAGATATATATCTATATTCTTATAAATATATATATCCAGACTTGTATTACACACACATTTTGGCAACTAATTGCACCCCCCCAATTTGGCTGATCCCTCCAGAAGAAATGTTGAACCCGATAGAGCAGAGAATAATATATATATTCTCTGCTCTGTCGGGTTCCACATTTCTTCTGGAGGGATCAGCCAAATGGGGGGGCGCACATTTAGTTGAGATTGTCCACATGCTAACCCCCCCAAGTGCGTATGTGTAAATATGGTCTGTGGGTGGGTGCATATATATACTGTATCTGCGTGTTGATATATATCAACACGCAGACCTATATATACGTATATATGTATATGTCTGTGTGTGGTATCAATGCATCCCTACTCTATACACAGCACTCCGTGTCCCTATAATACATATGATATGGGGTTACCTTTTTTTTTATTTTTATACTATTCCTATTAAATTAACAGTAATTTTTGATGTATTTTATTCAGTAGAAACTTTTTTTGCCTATATAACATGTGCTTTGTGAAAATTAAACGGTTTTGTGTGTACATTTTAATTTAGTTAGTGGATTCCTGTCCAGTGCGGCGAGAAGCAAACCTAATGCAGTGTAGACACGCTGCGAGGCGGAGCGGAGTGAAGTCAAGCCTGCAAAATGTTTGCTTCTCTTCGCTACGCTGTGCGTCGCTACTAGGGATGAGCCGAACACCCCCGTGATCGGTTCACATTCGAACTCGAACAATTTCAAAAGTTCGAGTTCGAACTCGAACTAGAACCGAACTCAATGCAAGTCAATGGGACTCAAAAGTTCGATTTTTAGAGTGCCCTCCAAGAGGGCATATATGCTAGATATTTGCCATAAAAGGTGTATGGGGGTCCGGGTAGTGCCCTGGGGACAGGAAACAAGGACAAAAAGTTTTAAAAAATACGTTTTTAAAGGAACAGTGAGTTTTCCATGAAATAAGGGTTAAAAATAAAAACGAAAAATTCCTTCAAATATCCTGCCTAGGAGGTCCCCATAACCTGCCCGTGAAGTGGCGGATTTGTAGGATGTATAGAAACATTTAAAAACAAAAAAATGACATTTCAAATGACAGTAAATGCTTTTCCTTTTTTGTGAAAGGATTTTACCAGTAAGGATACATTGAGATTTCTCTCGTTTTCAAGTATGTCCTGGGTGGCGAGTATGTACCGTTAGGTGTCTTGCCAAGGACACTTACTGGAGAGGTTGCTCGCTGGGATCGAGCCCATGACTCCACAGGCTCTCTCCATGCAGAGCGGTGACATTATCTCTACTCCACCCAGCCGGTACTTACCTTTAATCTATTCATAAACAACTGCTTGGGGCGGCAGCCTGTGTGAAAAGACATTTTAGGATGCGCAGAACAAGTTTAGTGATTTTTGGTTAAGGCTAGGGTCAGACTAACGCATTTTTCGCTTTGTCCGTGAAAAAGTGCGTTCGAACGAATGGACGCATTTTTTCACGGAATACGCAATAGCGGTCATACCATGCGCATTTTCGTCCGTGATTTTGTATGGATCATCAATAAAACCCTTTTTGTGTCTGGACGTTATGTTGACATTAGCAGCGTCTGACGTCTCCTAATCACACACACACGCCGCTAGTGGACGCAGCGCACTCTGTACGTCAGTACTAGCGGTTTCACGTTCTCGAAAAAATGCGTTCATTTGCCACTTCCGTTGCGCAGCCGCACTATTGTGTGGCCGTTCTTTGCATGCTGCCTGGCATTGGTCGTCATTTGCTGCTAGCACGGCCGTGATTTAGTGCTGCTAAACGCTCGTTGATACTGCGTTAGTCTGACCCTAGCCTAAATTATGGTGAAACTTATGCAGGCTTTGGATGAAAGTAACAATAGGTGCTTTAAAATTTGGCCTTTAGTGTCGGCAACAGTGCCGTCACACCGTAACCCCTCTGTGGTATTGTGGAAGAGTGCAGGGTTGGACCATGCGGTCCTATATTAAAAAGATATGAATCTGGTAAAGGCGTCAGTGCACCCAAATATTGTGCCTTTGGTGGCAGCAAGTGCCTTCACACCGTAACCCTTTTGTGGTATTGTGGAAGAGTGCAGGGTTGGACCCTGCGGTCCAATTTTTAAATTATATGAATCTGGTAATATAGGCATCAGTGGCAGTGCACCAAAATATTACTGCACTATAGTATGGCAGGATGGAAGCGTACCAGCAGTAACAAGCAGCGGAATATACCAGACAGGGGCACAGAGCGAGAGTAGTTTTTATAACAAAACCAGCTCAACGTTTAGGCACTAGTACTGTGCTACTGTATATGGTGAGAATTGGCGCACACCAGTCCCGGCGCGTCTGTGTCATCACGCCGCGCCCTGCCCCCGATCACTCACAGCTGCGCCGGGTGCCGCCGGAGCTCCTGGTATTTGGCCAGCTGGCGGCACCATGCGTCAAGGTCCCCCCTGATCGCCACCCGGGGTCCTGGATGTCACAATATTACAATCCAAACGCAAACGGGTTAAGTAACCAAATTTGGAAGAAGAATAATTAATGCAGCATATGAATCCTCACACTGCCGGGCAGCACCTTAAGGCCCAGTTCACACCTAAGCGTTTTACAGCGCGTTCCTGCACGCTGTAAAACACATAAACAAGGAAATCCCATTATTTGCTATGGGACCCGTTCATACATAGTTTGTGGATCCAGGAATCAGGTGAGTATTAGAAAGAAGAAAAATAGTTTTATTTTATGTTGCTGGGGACATTTAAAAATGTCCTCGGATTTTATTTTTTTTAAAAATGTGTCGCCTTAGCTTGGCCTGGTGGTCAGTGGGGGCTCCCTGGATCCTGTTTGGGCGGAAGGGGGGTCTGCCGTGGCTCCCTCCCTGGAGTCCCTGTGCCACCTCTCTGCCACATGCACCCTGCAACCTGGATCCTGGTTGGGCGGAAGGGGGGTCTGCCGTGGCATCCTCCCTGGAGTCCCTGCGCCACCTCTCTGCCACATGCACCCGGCTGGCCAGCCTGCACATTCGCAGCTCTGTAATCTTGCGGCTGCATGCTCCTCAAGTCAAGGGGTCCTTAGGAGAGAGGCTCCAGCGGGCTGCCCTCTACAGTGTCTGATTAGAGGGCCTCGTCTGCCTGATGTTTTAGCAATGAGAATGTTTTATCCCATAGGCTTCAATGTTAAAAATATTCCAGTTTTAATTCAGTATCTAATAAACCATTGCTTATAATATTCTGCAGTAAAGAGTCTCTTTATTTTTAGATTTTTTAAGCATTTTTTTTTTTTAAAAAAATCTAATTTTTTTTCGAACTTTTGGCGAACACCCCAAAAGGTTCAACGTTCGCGAACTTTCAAACCGCCAAAGTTTGAATTGAACTCCGAACCGATCGAATCGAACAGCTCATCCCTGGTCTCTTCATGCTCAGTGTGTCTCAGTCTTTATTCCCGCATCGCTAGTTTACCGAATCAGTTTGTATACTTGTTACTGAGGACCCGATCTGTTGCCGACTTTGCCTGCCATTTGACTATTCTCTCTGTGTATTCCCTGCCTGTTCTGTTTGCTTCCTGTTGCTACTGGTGCGCGCCGATTCTAACCATATACTGTAGCGAAGTACAAGTGCCTAAACATTGATGACATGACTTTTCAGCGCCGAATCGTGATCCGACTCTCCAGGGGTTAATGTCAGCCACCGTTTGGAAGGGCAGGCTGTGCCCTTCCAAACGGTGCCTGCCTTAACCCTGTGGCCCCCAGCGATCGGGAGGGAGAGAGGTCCGAAGGACCCCCTCCCTTTCAGGCACCTCCTCCGCACACGCGGGGGGCGCCTGAATTAGATGTCATTGCGCCGCCTTGATGACATCGAATGTCCCCGCCGGGGTCCCGGAGTGCTGGGCTGACATCCAAGATGTCAGCCTGCACCAGGGGGGCGCAGCAATCAGCGGGAATCCCGGCCGATTGCTGCCTTCTGTGCATGGATGCGCTCGGCGCGTCCATAGCAAAGGAGAACCACTTGGCTGGACGTGCTGAGCGCATCCATAGCAGCCAAGTGTTTAAAGGAAAAACATTTACCGTCATTTGAAATGTCATTTTTTTGTTTTTAAATGTTTCTATACATCATACAAATCCGTCACTTCACGAGCAGGTTATGGGGACCTCCTAGGCACGATATTTGAAGGAATTTTTCGTTTTTATTCTTAACCTTTATTTCATGGAAAACTCACTGTTCCTTTAAGAACTTTTTTTAACTTTTTGTCCTAGTTTCCTGTCCCCCAGGGCACTACCCGGACCCCCATACACCTTTTATGGCAAATATCTAGCATATATGCCCTCTTGGAGGGCACTCTAAAAATCGAACTTTCAGGTCCCATTGCCTTACATTGAGTTTGATTCGTGTTCGAGTTCAAACTCGAACTTTTGAAATTGTTCGAGTTCGAATGCGAACCGAACACGGGGGCGTTCGGCTCATCCCTTTACTTGACCCATGTAAAAAATATATATATATATATATATATATATATATCATTCAACAAACTGTATATAGGGATCAGAATAAGAATAAATGAGCTAGTACTCTGTAAAGTCAATGCGGTGATTGCAAGAACTTCCTGGCTGAACCGGAGTTGCTGCAGGACATGAGATCATTAGCTCTCCTTCAATCCTGCAGCCGTTATATGATTAACAAGGGCTGGACCAGAAGAGTCCAGTTGGCACTTACTGAACCTCCACCCACATTGGATAAAAAGTAATTGTCAGTGATCTGGTTATCAGAACACGACAACTGTAAACCAAGCATATATAGTGGCAGTGAGAGAAATTGAGGATGTCTGGTTTCAGAACATATAATATTGCATAAGACAGTGAAAAGTTGTATTGTCCTGCTTTCAGAACAGACATGCTTCTGGATTACATTCGACAATTTAGTGGCTTAAAAACTTTTCTTACTCTTTACAACTTTTTATGTAAATAGAAAAAATACAAAGAAGATTATGTAAAAGGTATAGCATTTACACGGTTTTATATTTTGCAAAGTAGACGTCTATACACAGAATTACTGTTTTACCTTACAACTTAGGTTTTAGGTTAACATTTGAAACATTGAATACAAAACCATTATTTTTCAGCAAAATGTTCCTACTAGTGAGGAAGTTAAAATAAAAGACAATACACTTGGGGAGAGAAGCCTGTGATTTTAAATCACTTCCACTGACTGCGCCTAACCATCGCAGTGATGAGTAAGCAATATACAGAGGTAGCATTGTATTTGCAGTTATAACATTTTAGTTTACCGGTATGTCATGTTGACATTACAGCTTTAAAAACAGTACAATATACAAAGAGATAGAAACAATACAAAGCTTTTGAAGGCATTTCCTTCTTTTAGATTACCTGTTTTGTTTTGCCAAAATGCCCTTCTAACCAATCAGCACAAAGAAACATTTTACGCATAAGAAGACACAAAAATAAGTTTTCCATTGAATAAACGTAAAGGAAGAGAAAGCAGTGCTATAAAATTCCCTATGATATTTCAAATCATAATGCTTGATAATACAATAAGCTTTTCTTTCAGAGCATGAAATAGGTTTGTGGAAAAGTACTGTAAACACTTATTGACAATAAATGAGAAAGAAATGTAAGACACCGGGCAATTTTATCGGCACATACAATTTAATTTGTATCCCTATCTCAAAGATGCAATTCCCCTGGTGTAAAAAGAGAGACAGGCTCTCAAGCTTTAACAAGTTAAACTGAAATGTAGACCCTGCGGATTGAGGGGTTAGGTGCATTAAATATAATTAGATAATACGAAGTTTAATGCAATTAAAGATGATATGATGTGACATGATGATACCCAGAAACAGCGCTGAGTAAAACAATACATCCAGGATGCAGATGGAATAGAAAGATATTGATTGTATTTCAAAGTAATATTATCTCGCTGCTTGTATCGAGAAAAAAAACAGAACTGCAGTTTTAATAATTGGTAAACAGTTTATATTTTGATTTAAAGTGACTAGATAGATTTTAGACTGTAAAATCTAGATAACTATTTTAGGAGGAGAAGGTGAAGTTTCAGGGAAAAATGTGAAATACTTCAACTTTTGTATTTTGTAGTGCTGCTGAAGTACACTGTGTAATGAAATAATAAAAGAAAGACTTCCATAGAATGTGAATCCCTCAATCTGTTTCGTCGGTTCTCTGTTAGCTTCACTATTTTCAAAAGTCACAACTTACAGGGAAGCAGTAAGAAATCATTTGAGGAATGATACATAGCTGTCTTGGCAACCCTTGCCACAGAGCATCTGCATGATGTTGACAGACAGCCTCTATTATACATTTCAACATAAATAATGCACCAGGTAACACACACTTTAACATGCATCATCACCATAATGCAGCAGTAGAAACGACATAGAGTGACGGTAGGTACCATAGGAATTGACTGCATTTAGGAGTCAAGTTATTCAGCTTATTTTAAAGTGGAAGCTGATATTTTTACCTGACCAGAACTGTCTTTTACCATTTCCTTCAAATATAACATAGTACACAAGTAAAATATCTCCACCATAAATTTCTTTAAAATATATGATACTTAATCGATCAATGCAAATCTGCGCAATCTCCCTGGAAATGAAAGACATTAGGCGATCAGCACGAAGGTTAAGTCTGGGTTTAGTGGTGACATAGTTTGAAAGAAAAGGTTATGATGAAATAATTTCTTTCATTCAAAAGTACCCACAAGGACCAATCAACACTTAAATAAATGACAGGTTTCTACTATAAAACAGACTGAACTTCAAAGGAAAAAACATGCTGCGCCAACATTTAGAGGATGCTAAACTTCCCACTTTTTATAGACTTAAAATAAAAAATTACAAATTTAACCACTTGGCTGCTAAGGACGCGCTCAGTGCTTCCAGCCAAGTGGTTCTCCTGTGCTATGGACGCGTTGAGCATCTTGGATGTCAGCCCGGCACTCCGGGACCCTGGCAGGGACATTAGATGTCATCGCGCGGCATCTTGGATGTCGGCCAAGCCTCCGGGATCTCCTCCTGACGACTGGCGTCATCTTGCATAGCACGATGACGGGGGTTCCAATGAACCTCATATCTCCCGATCTGTGGCAGCTAGGGGTTAATGTTTGCTATCGTTGGATCGGCCAGAGCATGGCCTTTCCAACGATACCAAACATCACTATGTTGGAGCTTTCCCATTGGCTCAAGCTTTCAAGTGCTCTCAGTCCCTTTGGAGGCACAGAAGAGCGTAGAACCAGGAAGCAAAGCCAGCTTGAGCTACGCAATTAGTGAAGCATTCAGCTGCGCAAATTGCGTAGGCTAGACTGGCTCAGTGCTGCCCCTGCTGTCTGTGTAGTGAATCAGACACACACACAGCAGCCGGCAAACTGAAAGGGGAAGGGAAAAAAAGCAGAGGGCAAAGAAGCAGCGAGGGAGCGTGGAGAGGTGAGTATGAGAACTTTTTCAATAAATAACATTTTATTTACAGTTTAAATATACACACGTCATTACAGCACAATGAGCACATTAATTTACTGGAATGGCAGGGGAGGCTCTGCCTCTCCTGCCACCCCTGACTGCACGTCCCTGGAGTGGACGTCCTCCACATGTCATTGGCAGTGTAGGGGTTAAAGGGACACTCTAGTCTTAACAATCACTCCACTCTCCATGACCGCTGTAACAGCTCTGTCAAAGTTCTTACTTCTGCCCTGAGGTCTGCCAATCAGCAACTGCTGCATAGTCTTTATCACAGGTGTGCTCTTCCTTGTCTCTTTAGATGTTTTGAAAATAAATTTCTCATGATACTTAGCCACTCACTAGGTTGACAGAGCTTTCTGGGAAATGTAGTTCCAAAACATTTGGAGGGTCAAATTTGAGCAGTTCAGGCAAACTAAAAAACTATGCCTGTATACAGTCCCAACACCTAATTGACTGTCTGCATGCACACTAGCTGCACGCTTGCTGAAAGTATGTAATGCTTTTTTATGAGAAGCATATACTTCTTTTGGCATCTAAGCATGGGTGGAACTACCAGGGGTGTAGTGAGTGCCACAGCACCGGGCCCTTGAATTTGGGGCGGCCAACAATCGTCCCCCGGGAACTCTACTAGGTCTCTCATCTGCTGGAACTTTGCCTTAAATTTTGTTTATATAATCAGACATTTTATATGTATCTTAATATTATTTAATTAAATACAATTATTTTGATATTTATTTTAATAATCTTTTATTTTATACTTATTTGTGAGTTTTACTTTGGAGCTTTGTAATACATTACTGTGAGTGTTATTCCTGTGCTGTTCTGTGATAAGCTCATACACACCGCACATTACTGTGAGTGTTATTGCTGTGGGGCGGTGTTATACGCTCATACACAATGCAAATTACTGCGAGTGTTACTCCTGTGGAGCTCTGTGAGATATACATAGTGCACTTTACATTAAAAATTTGATGGTCTGAAGTGGCCTTAGTCGACCTGGAAAAAAAATGAGACACTGATTGTGTGGAGTTGACATTGTTGACCTGGAGGGGTCCAGTGCATGTGGACGATGGGGGGACACAAAATATGCTTTTGCCTAGTGTGCGGGGGAGGGGGTCCTTCATGGATTCCCACAACTGGGTCCTGAGGTTTCTTTTTACACCTCTGCATCCTGTTACAGTTACAAGTTTTTAAAAAGCGCTAAAAAGTTCCGTGGCGCTTTACAAAGGGTGTGACAGACTAAAAAATATACACGCACAGAACGGTAGGAACAAGCATCATACATCAAAGAGTAGACAACAGCAGAGGACTTACTTTTATTTTTATTTCTTTAAAAATGGGTTGAGCGGCAACAGGGCAGGCTTTTCATATTCTACTTGCTACTGATGCACTATACATTTCTTTATATCTCAGAGCATCAAATAAAATTCTGCAAAGTTACCAATTCTGTTTTTCTATACGTAGGGAATGCATTATTCATGACAGTTAATAGGTGGAAGTGGCAACCAGTTTCTAGAATGAGATGGATGGTCAATCCTTCAAATTTTTACTGTCTAGAAACAGATATTACTGAATATTTTATTAAACCTTATTATACTTTCATCCAAGGTATGCTACTACAGCACTTTTATGTCCAATTTGGGTCAATAATAATAAAAAAATAGACTGTAAAAAGAAAATGTTCATATCTATCATTCCTGTTCTTGCTTTTCCTTATGATATCATTATTTTGCTTACATATGACTAATTATACTGTTATATGACTTTGCCACTGGATATTTTATTCATGCAGGTCCTTCACAGTAGAAATGGAAATCAGTGAAAACGATCAACAAAAGTTGGAAATGTTGACGATTAAACCAATCAGATTTCTTCCCTGAGCAGAAATGTAGCTGTAACGGCATTAATTCAAGTCAAACGTTTCTCTCCATCTAATTTTATAGTAGTGCTGTAGCCTTAGATCTTGTAAATGATCCAACTTCAGATGTGGAGCGATTGTTTCATTGAAGAGTTGTTCCATTAATTTAGCAACTACTTATGTCAGGATTATTGACCTGCAGCTCCCTGACTCATCCATTATCCTGTCGGTGAAATGCTGTAAAGAACCTTGTACAACGGTAGAACTACGCTTAAAACTAGGTTTAAACCTAAACCAATGCATTTATATTAAGTAAGCATTAGTTGCATAGATGATTGAGGTTATAATTTTTTTCTTAAATTTTTTTTATAAATGCAAATAATTTATAATTGTTAAAAATACATTACTTTTTATTATTCTTGATTGACTAACAACTTTCATAATGTTAAGGAGTCTTTATGGATTTCTTTATAAACACCTAAAAGGTTCAGGGATTTATTTTTCGAAGCGCTAGGCTATAATATTTTCGGAGAGAACATCTTTGTTTTTCGGTACAAACCGAGCAACTCCACAATATATTTCCATCAATGGAGTTGTTCAAGTGAAAATACAACGCGATGGATTTTGAAGAAATAGTAACAAGCAAAACTGTATTCAAAAATGAAACTGCCTAGAATGATAAATACTTCTTTATGGTGTACGACCATTCTACAAGAAAAAGAAAATATACTGTATACGTCTATTAATTTTGTGTTAAGACGTTATTTCATTATACAAAAATTAGCAAAACCTTTTATAAAATCTTTAATGCTTAGCTCACAATTAGAAAAAAATGCCAGTTGATGATTAATAATAAAACATGTCGGTTTAGGTAATGATAATTATATGCTTGTTTATTTGCCCTGTACAGAAAATATAAGATCATGTTTAATTTATTACTTACAGTGCAACATTACAACATGGAATAAAAAAAACCTTCATAATAATAGGTTTACTGTGAATAGATATAATAAAGGAGAAAAAACACCCTACCTATGGGAATATGTAAGAAACTGCACATTTCAGTAAGGATATGAAAATATTTGTACATGGGAGAACAATTACAAAAACATTATTATTATTATTCTTTATTTATATAGCTCCTGCAGGGCTGAACAATGGGCACAATATAGACAGGGTTACAATACATTGAACAACATTTTGACAAACCAGTACAGGAGGAAACGAGGGCTCTATTCTTTACAATCTAGAAGGGTTGGAGGGTGGAAACAGGAGGAGAGGACTGCAAGGTGAGAGTGATGGATTGCAATGTGGAGTGATGGACTGCAAGGTGGGAGTGAAGGACTGCAAGGTGGGAATGATGGACTGGTTGGGGTAGTGAGGTGTATTAGTGAGTCGGGTGGTAGACTTGCCTGAATAGGAATGTCTTAAGGGAGCGTTTGAAGGAAGGGAAACTAGGGGAACGTCTGACAGTATGAGGGAGAGTGTTCCAGAGGATGGGTATATATACACTATATTGCCAAAAGTATTCACTCACCCATCCATATGCGAGTCAAGGCAGGTGAGCGAATACTTTTGACAATATAGTGTATCTTCCTATTCAGGCTGGGAATAATCCCAGTATAATTGATACAAAGAGCATCAAGTCACTAATCATCGATTTTCTAGAAATATAAAATGTTATATATTTTCTCATGGCAGAGGCACCTGCCAAATATATCACAGCTTGCATAAGCTTTAAGCCAGGCCAGCCAAGCCATGGATTTTTGTAGGAGTACAGAAGCAGACTGTGCAGGTGCCACTCAATAGTTTGTGAAGAAATAGCAATGTGCCCTAAATACCTTTGCAAACATATTGTGAACTAGCTGAAAGTTATGCGGATGGCTTTTTCCTGGCTTTTCCACCCATTACCAAGCTTATCATACAATGGCAAAATACCATGTATACTGATTGGCTGTGTGTGCTGACAAGGGGGTCAACTTAAATCACAAATACATCAATCTTTAGTGAATCCTGTCCTAAAATCTCTTCTACCTACCTCTACCATCTAATTTATCCATATAACAAAGCTGGTATTCAATGAAGAGTAATGATACTATTTACAGTCACTCTTCAGAGATGAGATGAGATATAACATGATATAGACATACAAACAGTAGATATGCAAGGCTATAATATTGTACAGAAAAAAAAGCACAAAGCTACACAGCACTGCTGTAACAAATGGGAAAGCTAGTTAGGTAGTTGGGGTTAAATTAAATTTTTGTACCTTTGTTTTACGAGAGCTCTTTCAATAAACGTAATATGAAGTTCAGTTTTTTATTTATTTAAAATACTTATTCTGTATAAGTTATGTTTTTTATGAAACCTACAAGTCTTAAGTAGATAGGAATTCTATTATTCAGAACTATTTATGTAAATCGTATTCAAATATTTTATTTATTGTTGAATTGTAATGCACACATTTTTTCTGGATATAAAAGTTTTTTTTTAAGTATTTAAGTAGTAACACCTAATAATGCGCAAAAAAGTATACATTCAGTCAAGGCACTATTGACACTAACGTTATTAACTATAATTTTTTCCCAGCTTTTTTCTTGTGTCGATGGGTTAAAGTTGCAATATGAAAATTATATAGAATATAGAAGATGAGACAGTGGAAAAAAAGATCAATGGAAGGATAAGGAAACGGTACAAAAGCATGTGTAATAGAAAATAGTGTCTCAATCCACAGTGACAATGCAAGAGAAATAGATACCTACATACGGTACGCAGTATGTTACAAAAATAGATGAATGTGGGACGGAGATTAAATCTAACACTAAAGGAAACTGGTTTAACCCCTTCATCCACTTTTTCACTGTAATGGAGAAGAGAAGTAGAGGAGCCCAGAGAATTGAAGAAAAAAAACAAGACAATAAAAAGCTGTGCCCACATCCTTATTTGTGCCTGGCGACACTAAACTTAACATCTTTAGGTACAAAGATACACCTCATACAGACAGTGGCGTCATTAGGGTTGGTGTCACCCGGTGCGGTAACTTATGGTGTCACCCCCCGAGTTTTACGGTATTTTTTTATTAACTCTCTTACTCATAAATCAGTGCTCCCATATAAATCTGAATGCTCAGGCACAGCACACATTACTGTGAGGTTTATTGCTGTGGAGCTCTCTCATATGCTCACACACAAATTTTGGCAAACTGCCAGCAAGTACGGTGCCTGTTCAAAGGCAGTGAAAGTGAAGGCACACATGGATATATATTGCCCCCAGCAGCTCAGGATATATAACCCCCAGCTCACATATGGATATATTGCCCCAGCTCACAATTATATATTGCCCCCATCAGCTCACGCATGGATATATATTGCCCCCAGCAGCTCACCCATGGATATATATTGCCCCAGATCACATATGGATATATTGCCACAGATCACAATTATCTATTGGCCCCAGCAGCTCACCCATGGATATATATTGCCCCAGCTCAAATATGGATATATTGCCCCAGCTCAAATATGGATATATTGCCCCAGCTCACATATGGATATATTGCCCCAGCAGCTCACCCATGGATATATATTGCCCCAGCTCACATATGGACATATATTGCCCCAGCTCACATATGGATATATAGTGCCCCAGCGCAATATGGATATACAGTGCATCAGTTCACATATGGATATATAGTGCCAAGTCTACCTATGGATATATACATAGTGCCCAGCCAGCATATGGATATATAGTGCCCTAGCCCACATATGGATATATAGTGCCCAGTCCACCTATGGATATATATAGTGCCCAGCCCACATAGAAACATATCGGCAGATTAGAACCTTTCGGCCCATCTAGTCTGCCCAATTACATGGATACTTTACCTGGATTTATCTTTTGTTTAGGATAGCCTTATGCCTATCCCATGCCTGCTTAAATTCAATTACTGTTTTGGCTTCTACCACTTCTACTGGAAGACTGTTCCATGTATCCACCACCCTCTCAGTAAAATAATGCTTCCTGATGTTACTTTTAAACCTTTGCCCCTCTAATCTAAGACTATGTCCTCTTGTTTTGCTATTTTGTTTCCTTTTAAATATACTCCCTTCCTCTACCTTGTGGATTCCCTTTACGTATTTAAATGTTTCTATCATATCTCCTCTGTCTCGTCTTTTTTCCAAGCTGTACATGCTAAGATCATTAAGCCTTTCCTGGTAACTTTTCTCCTTCAAGCCGTACACCATTTTAGTAGCCCTTCTCTGAACTCTCTCTAAGATGTCTATATCCTTCTGGAGATACGGTCTCCAGTACTGCACACAGTACTCCAAGTGAGGTCTCACCAGTGCTCTGTACAGTGGCATGAGCACTTCCCTTTTCCTACTGCTAATACCTCTCCCTACACAACCAAGCATTCTGCTAGCATTTCCTGCTGCTCTATTACATTGACTACTTACCCTTAGATCCTCTGAACTAATGACCCCTAAATCCCTTTCCTCAGATGTTGAGGTTAGGACTGTATCAAATATTCTATATTCAGCCCTTGGGTTTTTACGTCCCAGGTGCATTATCTTGCACTTATCCACATTAAAACTCAATTGCCACAGCTCCGACCATTTTTTTAGTTTACCTAAATCATTTGTCATTTGGCTGATCCCTCCAGGAACGTCAACCCTGTTGCAAATCTTTGTGTCATCAGCAAAAAGACATACTTTTCCATTAATACCTTCTGCAATATCACTAATAAAAATATTAAAGAGAATGGGTCCAAGTACTGACCCCTGAGGCACCCCACTGGTAACAAGACCTTGCGCCGAATAAACTCCATTTACCACAACCCTCTGTTGCCTGTCATTCAGCCACTGCCTAATCCATTCAACAAGCTCAAAGATTGCAATTTATTGATAAGCCTTCTATGCGGAACAGTATCAAAAGCCTTACTGAAATCTAAATAAGCAATGTCTACTGCACCACCTGTGTCTATTATTTTTGTTACCCAATCAAAAAAATCAATAAGATTAGTTTGGCATGATCTCCCTGAGGTAAACCCATATTGTTTCTGATCCTGTAATCTATGTGTTTTTAGATGTTCAACAATCCTTTCCTTTAACATGGTTTCCATTAATTTCCCCACTACTGACGTAAGACTAACTGGCCTATAGAAATATATGGAAATATAGTGCCCTGGCTCACATATGGATATATAGTGCCCCAGCTCACATGTGGATATATAGTGCCCTAGCCCACATATGGATATATAGTACCACGTTCACCTATGGATATATATAATGCCCAGCCCACATATGGAAATATAGTGCCCTGGCTCACATATGGACATACAGTGTCCCAGCTCACATATGGATATACTGTGCCAAGTTTACCTATGGATAGATATATAGTGCCCCAGCCAGCATATGGATATATAGTACCCTATCCCATATATGGATACATAGTGCCCAGCTCACCTATGGATATATACAATGCCCAGCCCACATATGGAAATATAGTGCCCTGGCTCACATATGGATATATAGTGCCTCAGCTCACACATGGATAAATAGGCCCCAAGCTCATTTGATCCTCCCATTTGCGGTCCGCCTCACGTCATGCTTCTTCCTCCCACCACGCGCCGGCGCCAAAGGATGTTGCCCGGCTCCTCGTTGAGATCGCGGCTGGTGGACCTAAACCAGGGGCTGGGCAACATCCTTCGGCGCCGGCGCGTGCTGGGAGGAAAAAGCACGCTCGGCACTGCCTTAGGGTGACACCAAAGATTTAGATTTTTGAACCGGTTCAAAAATCAAAGTCTTTGGTGTCACCCTAAGGGTGGGTGTCACTTGGTGCGGGCCGCACCCCCACCCCCACCTAGCAATGCCACTGCATACATAAAAGATCAAGGTCTTGTCGAGATGTGAAATGGTTAAGTGACAACACCAGCACAAGCTTTGTAAAATGATTGGTAATTGGCAAGCGCTAATGTTTAATGTCTCGTGCTAATTTTTTGCATTAGCGTCTGCCTTTTACTGTCAACTATGAATTAGGGCTCAATATTTATTATGACTTGCAAGGCAAAAATGTGATTGAACACATGCATACACTTTATAGTTTGTGGGACCAGATCCCTCTACAAAAAAGTGGAGGAAATGCATTTCCACATCCCCCAACTTGTAGTAGTAACTTGACTCCTGTGTAACTCCCTATTAAAATTTTGATGCTACGATGAGTAGTAACTTGACTCCTGAGTAACTCCCTATTAAAAATGTCATGTTACTCACTTCCTGTGGTAGGCTGATGTAGTGATTGATGGCTGTAAGTAGAATAGTGTTCCTACAGACAGAGCAATGAGTCAGTGCACTGTTGTTACCACAGAGATACAGATTGCACAGTGCTGCGTAATGACCCTCTTTCTTGATGGCACATTCATTTTTATTAAGGACCCTGGTGACTTGTGTTATTTTCTTTTTGAATATTTTTTGGTGGGAGATTATTCTCCATATTAGAAATGTCCACCTATTACCCGATCAGAAGATACGATCATTGAGATCAGAACTCTCCATATTTTCAATGGAGTGTAATCTTACCACTAACAAGCAGGAGATTCTAGGATCGACTCACCAGCTTTAGGCAGCCATTTTTTATTTTAAAAAGAAAAAAATCATGTACCAGGTCATTGTATGGTTGTATGTACACCAAGTAAAGCATGCAGAAGCAGCATCCTCTGATTACTGTATATTTAGACAAAAAGATATATAGCTGCAAGTGTCATAATTTATTATAGCGTTTGGTTTGTCTCTTTTTATTGCATTTGTATCATCAATTTAGTAATCAGCTCAAGAATCATTCCTAGAACTTTTTATACTACTGCAAACTACATTCTACTGAACTACCATACTTCTTTTAATCAGGACCATGACTGCAGTGACCCAGCCTGAGCGTTTTCAACCACATCACTACCATCTGTTGTACATTAGTTGCTTTCTGAAGTGTATGATAGAAGAGTTACAGAATGTACTCATGAATAAAATACAAAATAAGATGCATGCAACCTACTCTGGAAATGAATAAAAAATAGAATATTATTATCTTTTCCTTTTCACTATCTAGATGACTGTTTAGATTCTTACACTGGGACAAAAAAAAAATCAACATAATAAATATAAAAAGATCAATGTAATAAATACTCCCTAATTCCTGCTTCAAGTTTACTTGATTTGGATCCTTGATGGAAAACTGTTTTTTTTTTATAAAACTAGATAAAGAATCAGCAGCTTTTTTATTTACAATGAGGTGTATTCAAGAAAGGTGAAACTCAGGAGAATGATTGGAGAAGTGAAAATTCTAGGTCAAAATAGCCGAACGAGAAAAATTCTCCCATTTATCCCACTTTCCAAATCGGCTATTTGGTCCATATTGTTCTCTTCTCCTTCCAGTTCTCCTGATTTTCACCTTTCTTTGAACAAACCTATATGTTATTATGAGGAGCCATGGACAGACTACATATATTATTTACTAAATTTTTATGGCATTGAAAAATTGGACCGTAACATCCCAAACATATTTGACTACAAACGAAAGATGGGGTATCGTCATGCACTTGTTGGACTATCTACAGATACAGATTTTCCAACATTCTATCAAACACTAAAGAGGTTATTTACTAACCTCCAAATAGGCCCCGAATTGCACCGGATGGTGATTATCTCCATTTGATGCAATTTAGGGCCAGTTCGTCTATTCTCTAAGCTGTCAATTCGACAAATACAGGAGAATTCACAGAAAACTACTGTGCATAGAAAACTATTGTCTTCTATTCACAGAACGCCGAATTGTCCCTTGAAATTCCAGCTAAATGCCCTGATTTTTGGTGTTTCAGTTCAACGGTTTTAAACAGGCGAATCCCATAGGATTCAAAGTAATAAAGTAATATCGTTTTTAAAAAAAATTTAAAGACTGTTTATTCTTTACACTTTTAGCAAAAACACTTTTATTTTTTAGAACACCATTTTGTATTTTTTAGTTGACATTTTTGTTTATTTCTTTTAAAGACTATTTATATTTTGTAATGGACCTTTTTATTACTTTTTAATGGACATTTTTATTATTTGGACACATTTTTACAGATTTATACTCCCATTAGGAGAATAGGAGATTTTGTTTCACAGTTTGGTGGAATTCGCCGATGCCAATTTGGCGCAAATCGGGGGTTATCGGTGCACTTCGGTGGTTTTCGCCGATGTCCAATAACTGCTTCAGTGACTCAATTTTCAGAAAAATACAGTGACCAGTCGCTGAACAGTGAATACGGCAGCAAAATGGGCCGAAAAGCAAAGCACCGAAATTTAATGCAATTTTGGTGCTTTGTAAATAGACCCTTGATTTGTTCCTGAGAAGCACCTCGCCACCATCCACAACATGCCATATGGTAATATACCAAAACATTTAGGACAGTATACAATTGCAACTCTTTCCTCAATGGTAAAAGGGTTCACTCATACTCTTAATTCTAACACAGTAAAAGATTCAGCACCTTTTATCCAGAATACTCAGGACCCTTTCGCATTCTTCTGGCTTTCGGAATCCAGCCAGGATTCTGATTCCAGAGGGGATTGGAGACAGGGCATGGTAGCTACGATACAACAGCTGCTGCAGCATCAGCGAATAACATACTGGGAGATGATGTGCAGTGCTTTGCAAAGGACGTGCTATACAGAAAAAAGAAAAAGAGGAGCTGTGATGACCACCCGCTATCTAACCAGTCGTCATGTGCAGAGGGAGGGTGTACAAGGGGTTAACAGTTCCAAGCCTCTGTACTTACTAACTACCGGCTCTCAGGGCCGCAAGTTATGCCAACCTATACCCCCTAAACCGTACACAACCTTCCGACTATACGCTGCCATCACAAAAGTAATAGGGCACTTTTGAAACCCCAGTAACAGTATAGCACCCCAATCCAGGAGCCTAACCATATACAGCTAATATATCTTCCAAATGTTAAATTCTACGGTAACGCTAAAACCAAGCTATGAGACCGTGAATCATCTAGAGCCAAAGACAGTACTGGGTTATTAAGTTTTAATAGAAAAAGTCAAAAATAAAACTTTACACAGTGCCAATATCACATAAACAAGACATACAGAATGTAATAAAATGTGCAAATACAGTTCTTAAAATAAAATGGGACTTAGCTCTTCCATGTGTATTCCAGATTTTAAAAGTCCCCAGATGAGACTGTTATTCGAACCAACGGCCTTGAGAAATACCAATTGTTCTCGTGGTGGGTGCTGGCTCTTTGTCTGTCCAACACCCACCAACCAATTTGGTTCATGTATGGGCCCCCTGATCAAGTTTCCACCCATCCTCTATCCCAGGGAGCAGATAAGGGGGTTGTAAATACAGGCACATGGCCATTGAACAAGCCAAAGAAAATTCTGCATTTAAATCTGGCAAAACACCATATCCATGCCTATGCATGACAGGAGCAACCCAACCGGTGCTCCTATATAGCAGTGAGATCCAACACTTTTTGAGTGGGGCATATGTCCTAATATTAACAATTTTTCTTACTTCCAGTTGAAAATGCTGTACAGACCCAGCATGTGTCTCACTGATTTTGTGCAGCTTGTCAACTGCTGGAACTACACAGAGTCTCCCAGCATGTTAGTCATGGTGCTGCAACCAAGAGAGGAACACCATACTGTAGGAGGACCTGTCTGAAGCATCAAGGAGGGCAGTGAAATTTGGTCTGGCATACTCCAAAAATTTAATTTTCTGGATAACAGCTGTCCAACCTGTACAAGAGCAAGACCAATGCCTCTATTTGCCTAGTCACAAATCCAAAGCTACATATCAATGATCACAGCTCACCTACTGGACATTACTTCGTCAGGCTAATATACAGCCGAACCAGACAAGTAATCATTCGTTACCAACTAATCATATTGTAAAGTGGACAACATCCGTCTACGCTTTTTACCCTTGACATTTTATATGCTGTAATGAAACATTTCAAAATCGTTTCAGTACCCATATATCAGGTGATGTATCACTGGATATCAGTGTATACTTACCGAGAATCAGAAATCCATTGAGGTGGCATTATAGAGAACACAGGGTTCTAGCAATGTGGACACTGAGAAGATTTCCTCAAAGGGTTATTAGCACTCATTAGCAAGCAGACTGCGCCAAGACCTCTCCTACTTAGGCTAGGGTCAGGCGAACGTGATCTCTACGGACTGTACGTCCGTGCAGTACAGACGACGTCAGTACGGAAGACGCAGTAGTGGCCACACAGTCTGTTTTTTTTTCACTGACGTATATTTTGACGGATGTAGGAGGGAAAATAAATTAAAAAGCAAAACCATTTTGTCCGTGAAAAATGCTGGAAGTAGAAATGCAGTCCGTCTGACCACGTTCCATCACTCTCACACAAAGCTATGCAGACATTGCGGACGCAGCGCACTTTGTGCGGCCGTTCTAGGGGTTGTACGTTCTTGCCTGCCTTGTGTCCGTGGGCCGCGGCCGTTTTGCGTCCGCAGTTCAGTGCGGACGTACTTCCTGTGTCGGGCTCCGATGGGCTTTCTTTCATGCTATCACGGACGTACTTTTAGGCACCATCACGGACGTGAACGCTACGCTCATCTGACACCAGCCTTATAAAGATGTAGGTTCCCTAGGTTTAAGTATTTATGATGATGCACTGTTAAACTATTAAATAGGAATGATCTTGATTCTGGTTGTTTTGAATTGGAACCAATACTAACCACACTGTGAGTATTTTCAAATAAACTGTTCAATATTCTTAATTTTTTTTTCTCCACTTTTTTGCATCATACCAATACAAACAAAAGATATAAACATGAGAATGTCTAAACATTTGTAATTGTGACAGTTTTCTGGGAGAAGTGGTGCATTATCTGACAGTAATGCAGGAAGTGCACAAAATGTTTGGCCATGTCTGTATGTATGCTGTGATACCTAGTAAAATATATAAAAATGACTAAGTTGAAGACTGAGATAAACACACTGAGACATTTACAGAGAAAGACCCAAACCTATTGTGGTTCTGTGGTAATAATAAGTCAATCCCTTCTGCTGTGCAGTGTATACATGACTAGAAAAGACCTGCAAGAGACCATATTGATAGCTAAAAAAAAAAAAAAAATCTCACCTTTAAAAACAAACAAAAAAAAAATTAAACACCACAGCATGAATGTTAAAAAAAGATAAAAGTAGACACTACTCTGACTGAATCTTTACAGACTATGAAAATACAGAATGTTAATAGATGTATCAGTTTCCAAGATGTGATGTGTTAACAGAACACGAGCAGATAAGGCTAGGGTCAGACGAGCGTGATTTCTACGGACTGTACGTCCGTGCAGTACGGACATCGTCAGTACGGATGACGCAGTAGTGGTCACACAGTCCGTTTTTTCACTGAAGTTATTTTTTGACGGATGTAGGAGGGGAAAATAAATTACAATGAAAAAACATTCTGTCCGTCAAAAATGCTGGACGTATAAATGCAGTCCGTCTGACCTCGCTCCATCACTCACACACAAAGCTATGCAGACGTTGTGGACGTGGCGCACTCTGCACGTCCGTTCTAGCAGTATTACGTTCTTGCCTAACCTGCGTCCATTTGCCGCGGCCGTTGTGCGTCCGCAGTTCAGTGCGGACGTACTTCATGTGTCAGGCTCCAATGGACTTACTTTCATGCTATCACGGACGTACTTTTAGGCGCAATCACGGACGTGAACACTATGCTCGTCTGACCCCAGCCTAAGCTGTAACTAGATTACTTGTGCATTACAAAAAAAAAACTTATAAAACACATGCGGCTGTTTGTTTTTTTTGGAGTAATTGCACATAGTTAGGAAAAACAAGTTAGGCGTTTATTTCCTATTTCCATTTTGTGGCCTTTTCCTCTGATGCAACATTTAACCAGAATCTTGGCATAAATTTCACTTTAAAGCTGTAGTATAGGATTACAGAGTAGGGAAGAGGCAAATGGATGGTAGAGGGAAGGTTTACACAAAACTGCATGTGGTCTATTGTGTTGCATATGCTACCTAAAACAGGAGACGAATGAGATCTGATAGTGGTCAAGCAACAATCTAATGTACCCCCAGGTGATGTGCTTTGATACAACCCACATAAAATCCTTATGAGTTGGATTTCTGGAAATCTGACCTATAGACTCCATTCTATGCCCAATGCCACACGGTGAGGAGCAAGTGTTGTAAAGATAATGGGGGGGGCAGTTTACAACACAAAAGCCCACAAAATGAATGCACACAGTTATACAGTACATATAGAGCAGAATAGTTTCTTAATGAATTATTAATACATTCATGAGAAAACCAAAACTAAGATATGTAAGATATCAGCAACATAAAATAAGCAAAACAAGGACATTTCATTTTTTTTTGGTAGTGTCCTATTAGAAATAGTTTGACCTGTATGGCATGGTTTGCTACATGGTTCTAATTAGCAAACTGAAAATGGCAACAACAATGAATGCCTCTTGGCTCCTCTGAGAAGTGAATAGTACGTATTTACAAATGTGAGGGTTATTCCAAAGGTGGTTTATATTTGGCCAAATATTCATGTGCTCATCTTACATATTTTGAATAAGTCATTCCATTGGTGTTCATTGGACTAGTAAAGTGAAACTATAGGCTCTGTGACCAGTAAACCTGAGCTCAGGTTCTGGGAGTTTGAGTATTCAAGACCCAGACAGTACCGATGGATCTCAATGTGCTTGACATTGAGAGCCATTGTCTTAACTGCCCCCCCTCACAGTCACATGAAATTCTGTAGTTTGCAGGAAGCAGGATCATGTCACATCCAGACCAGTGTCGAGGGAGCCCAAAGCTGGAATGAAGGTGAATTTAAAACTAAAGAATTAAAATGGCAGAGGGGTCAAGAAGGATTAAAGATGAACTTCTCCATTTCACCACCTCCTATTTTAACCCTAGGTCATCCGTAAAAGTATCATAAGAATTCCCCATAGCTGACTTGAGACTTCGGTCAGGGAAGAAGAATTCTCCGAGATAGACCAAGTCTGAGACCCTGGATCACACACTGCTAAATCACCTCACACTATGGAATTATTCTATAAACTTTGGCATCCATGGATTACTGTATATATGACATAATGTTGATTAATTTTCATGTTTTTCTTTCTCCTCTGTCTGCCTGGAGTAGTATCTAAATAATCTTCTATCTTTTGTATTGTATCATTAACCATAATAAAAAAAAATTACAGGGATTTAAAGGGACACTACCACTTACATAAACTATAACTAGATTACTCGTGCATTACAAAGAATACCACATTATAAAACACATGCTGCTTTTCGTTTTCTTTGTCTGACGTAATTGCATGTAAAAAGGAAAAATAAAGTTAGGTATTTTATCTCCAGGTTCCAGTTTCTCGATTTTTTTACATGATGCAACATTTACCAAAATGGTTATTTATTTAACTGGTAGATATTGTAGATTAATGAGGTGGAGGATGGAATGTTTATATAAGGCTGCAGTGGGTGTATTGTGTGGTGTAGGCTACCCAAGATAACACAAAAGATCACAAAATGTGAGCACACAATGACACATATAGAGTAAAACATTTTCTTAACTGAACATTCAAAAGAAAAATTAGGAATGTGTAAGATATCAGCAACATAAAATAAACACAATAAGAACATTTAATTTTTTGGTGGTAGTGCCCATTTAATATAAATATTACTCTATAAACCTAGCCCATGGATTTTTAATATTGAGCTCCCTTTAGGTCAATAAAATAATGATTAACTGAACCGAACATGCAAGCCACCTTGACGTCATATACATTTTAAATCCCGACATTTTCACCTTAAAAACAAAGCTCAAAATTATAAATCAGGTACACAATTTGCTCAGGAACTAATAAATTCCTGTCTCAATTTCTGTAACATTCACCTAGTCTCCTTCAAGTCTCCAGGCTTCTTTTCTGACCTTGCACCTCCTCGCACACCTCATGTCTGTGTCAATGCCCTATATGATCATATTAGAGATTTTACTCTAACAACCTTGCAATATCCTCAACAACCTAAAGGATTATTTGAGTAGTGTTCAGTCTTCATTTATACCCAAAATGAAATCTTTCAGCAAACTCAAAATTCTCTATCTTTTCCAAAGCTTAAAAAGAAAAAAGATGAGATCTGTAGTACCCGGTCAATTGCTGAAAAATAGGATTAGCTTCTTGTAGGAAAAAGTTAGCAACTTTTTTAAACTGTCGAACCGGTTATTTGCCAGACTGCTCTTACATATACAGGGTTATTCAGAGAGAGGTGAAAACCAGGAGAATGACTGGAGAAGTGAAAATTCTAGGTCAAAATAGCCAAACCAGAAAAATTCTCCCATTTATCTCACTTTCCAAAACGGCTATTTGGTCTAGATTGTTCATTTTCCTGGCAATTCTCCTGGTTTTCACCTGTCTCTGTATAACCCTGTAAAAAGTTGAAAATATACAGCTATCCCTTTTTTAAAGCAAATATGTACTGTAGGGTGCTGCTCACATGCTCCAAAGGGGCCAATCTCACATATTCAGACAAAGAAAAGAAGGACTTTGGGTGCTCCAATTCCAGCAGGTTAAACACCTTTAGGCCCGTGTCAGACGAATGCAGTGATCACGTCCGTGTTGCCGCACAGTTTAACATCCGTCGTAGCATAGAATCATGAGCAATAGAGACCCACACACGAAGTACGTGCGCACCGAACTGCGCACGCACAACGTACGTGGCAAACGGATGCAAGTTAGGCAAGAACGTAAAACCGCTACCACGGACGCGCAGAGTGCGCCACGTCCGCGTAGCGTTCTGTGTGAGTGATGAGATATCAGACGCAGCGCATTTGCAATGTGCAGCACATTGACGCACAAAATGGCTTTTCATATCCTTTTCAAATTTTTATCATTTTTCATATTAATTTTATTTCCCATAGTTCCCTTTTTTTCTACGTCCGTCAAGAAAAACGGACCATGTGGGGTCTACAGTATCTTCCATCACTACGTCTGTCCATTATGCACGCACGCAGAGTGCGCTCTGACAGCGTTCGTCTGACTTTAGCCTTAATGTGACACAAGCACAGTTTCAGCTGTTCTACTGCTTGTAAAAGGCTGTATGGGGAGAAATTGTCTTTCCTAGACTGGGATTCTTGGAAACACATCCGAATATGACTATCATGAAATTTGCAAAAAATATTGACTCATTTTTACATTTGGGCTGATGTAAATTTCAGTTACCACATCATACACAAATCAAGCCTTTTTATGTCAGAACAAATTATAGTTCATTGTGGAAATTAAATGTTCTATGCATCACTTGAATAATACTTCTGGTTTTGTTCTTTTTGACTGTATTTAGAAGAGGGTAACATGGCATACATTGCCCACCAAGCTGGTAGATATCCACATAAAATAGGGTGAACATTCGTCCTCAATTTCCGGGGACAGTCCCTGGATTGAGGAGACCGTCCCTGGACAAATTATGTCCCCGGAAATGTCCCCAGAACTGAAATAATGCTAATTTATGCACTGCTCTGAATAAGGAGCTGCAGTTCCTTGGCTCTCCGCTAGGAGTCCCATGCTGCTCCCCTAGCACTAGAAGGTGACGTGACGGTGTCTACGGAGCTGCATCCATTCCCTACATGGACGGAGCTGGTATCAAGTCTCTCTGTGTCACCTCTTCTCAACATCTATCCCTTCCCTCTGTATCACCCCCGCAACACCTGGAGCTTTTTAAGCTGCACATGGCACTCTATACTGTGTTTACAGTGCTCTGCATAATGATCTCTGTATAACGCACTCTGTATACAGTGCTCTGCATAATGCCCTCTGTATAATGTGCTCTGCATAATGGTCTCTGTATAACATGTTCTATGTATACAGCACTCTGCGTATTGCTCTCTGTATAGTGTGCTCTGTGTATACTGTGCTCTGCATATTGCTCACTATAAGGTGCTCAGTACATTTCTCTCAGTATAACTTGCTTTGCTTACTGCTCTCTGTATACTGTGCTGTGCACAGCTCTGTATACTGTGCTCCCTGCACTCTGTATACTGCCTCTGTACACAGTACTCTCTGTATGTTGCACTCTGCAAAAAAGTACTCTGTTCTGTATAATGCACTCTCCACTCTGCTATGTATACTGCGCTCTGCAAATAGCTCTCTGTATTTTGGGTTCTGCACATTTTCTCTGTATTCTGTGCTCTGCATATAGTTCTCTGTATTATGTGCTTCATACTGTGCGCTGCACATAGCACTCTGTATTCTCTGCATATGGTGCTCTGCACATTGCTATTTCTATGCCGTGCTCTGCACATTCTCTTTGTATCTTGTGCTTTGTATACTTTGCCTTGCACATTCTCTCTGTATTCTGTGCTCTGCATATAACTCTCTGTATTCTGTGCTCGGCATACTTTGCTCTGCACATTATCTCTGTATTCTGTGCTCTGCATATAGTTCTTTGTATTTTGTGCTTCCTCTAAGTTCTCTATGTATTAATTCTATTATCTAATCACAAATAAATCCTCAGCTTTTAGCTCTAACTGCTCCCATAAACACCATCTCATTGATTATATGTGAGAAGTAACATATATATACAGTACATATCATACAGTCACTCCATATACCACGCATATCAAATATACTGAAAAAGAATGTGAGGAAAATATGCTAATAAAATAGGTTTTTCACCATTTGCCAATAAGAAAAAATATGCCCCTAGATTTCATATTAAAATACTGGTCATCTTAACATAGAATTATATTGGGCCTGTCTAGTTTTCCAGAACAACCAGCACCAAGGAAGAAAGCCTGGATTAAAAAGGAGAAAAAAAATGAGAGAGCAAGAGGTAAGAGAAAAAAAGAATGAAGGATGGGGACGAGGGAATGGGGGGGGGGGGACTCTGACCACATTTCAGATCCTATTTTAAATAGAGATTCCTCACATAAAAGCCATAAAAGCCAGATAACCTACTTTCATGCCCCATGAGTATTTCTATGGGTCTAGAAAGTAAATAAATCCAGGGGTTGAATCCGGGTTTGTGAAGAAGTTCTGTGGCTAATGCGGGAAGAAATGTGGGGGGGGGGTAGGGATGAGCGTTCGGTTCGGATCTGTTCGGAGTTCGATTCGAACATCGCCTGTTCAGCTGTTCGTCGAACTCCGAACATTTCCGCGTGTTCACCGCATGTTCGCCCACAATGCACCACAATGCACTTTTCCACTGGCCTGAAGCTTGTAATTGGCTATAGCCTTGCACCTGACCACAGGTCAGGTGTAAGACTATGCCAATCATGGCTCAGAGTCCTGATTGGGCAATCATGGGCTCACAGAGCTAAGTCCCACAGCACACTATATAAGGCATCCCTGCCTGCAGCCCCAGCCTGTGTGTTTGCAGGAGTGAATCAGAGCGGAGAGTTAATTGTTCTGTCAGGGTGTATCAGTGACGATGTAGGAGATTTCTGGGAATTAGAATCTGTGTTGGCACTGCCAGGCTATCAGGAACAGTGTGTTTCAGTGAGTTGTAGAAGATTTCTGGGAATTTGAATCTGTCTTGGCACTGCCAGGCTACCAGGGACAGTGTGTATCAGGGAGCTCTACCAGAGTTCAGCAAATTTGAATCTGTCTTGGCACAGCCTTTTATATACCGCAGGGTCCATCACTGCACTCTTCCACAATACCACAGAGGGGTTACGGTGTGAAGGCACTTGCTGCCACCAAAGGTAAAATATTCGGGTGCACTGCCACTGATGCCTATACCAGATTCATATCATTTTAATATTGGACCGCAGGGTCCACCACTGCACTCTTCCACAATACCACAGAGGGGTTACGGTGTGAAGGCACTTGCTGCCACCAAAGGCAAAATATTTGGGTGCACTGACGCCTGTACCAGATTCATATCATTTTAATATTTGACTGAAGGGTCCAACCCTGCACTCTTCCACAATACCACAGAGGGGTTACGGTGTGATGGCACTGTTGCCGACACTAAAGGCCCAATTTTAAAGCACCTATTGTTACTTTCATCCAAAGCTTGCATAAGTTTCACCATAATTTAGCCAAAAAAATCATTAAACTTGTTCTGCGTGTCCTAAAAGTCTCCTCTTTTCATACAGGCTGCCACCCCAAGAAGTTGCTTATGAATAGATTAAAGGAAAAGCATTTACCGTCATCTGAAATTTCATTTTTTGTTTTTAAATGTTTCTATACATCCTACAAATCCGCCACTTCACGGGCAGGTTATGGGGACCTCCTAGGCACGATATTTGAAGGAATTTTTCGTTTTTATTCTTAACCTTTATTTCATGGAAAACTCACTGTTCCTTTAAAAACGTCTTTTTTAAAACTTTTTGTCCTTGTTTCCTGTCCCCCAGGGCACTACCTGGACCCCCATACACCTTTTATGACAAATATCTAGCATATATGCCCTCTTGGAGGGCAATCTAAAAATTGAATGTTCGGATCCCATTGACTTGCTTTGAGTTCGGATCGTGTTCGAGTTCGAACTTGAACTTTTGAAATTGTTCGAGTTCGAAGTCGAACCGAACACGGGGGCGTTCAGCTCATCCCTAGTGGGGGGCACCTCAAAAATTTGTGAAGATAAATACCATATACCACATTCTCTCCAATAAGTGTCTTACGCATCTTACACACCTAACAGTTCTACATTAATATTTTTTTTAAAAAATTGAGATTTCATAATATTACACTTTTTTTTATTTGTTATCATCATTTGCTTTTTATTGACATATACTTGTAAAAACACATATTTCACATATGATAGGTGTATCATGTAGAATTATAATTTTGGTTTGAAAATGTCCATTTTATTACACTTTAAAATATGGTTTTGAAGATTTTTCCATTCCATTAAAACCACTCACGGACAAGTGATCGTTGCATTGAACTCAATTTCTACAAAACCTTCTTAAGTGCATGGAGGACTTTTTAGTATGTGAGATGTTGGCCATCTGTCACCTAAGATAAGCTATTAAGTGTCAGTCAAGTCCATGAATACCTAATATTGATCATCACTGTCATGATCCGCATCCCAAAGGCATCAATCATCTTTTCCGAAAGTCACCAGATATTTAGCATCATTTGAGAAGTTGAGATTATTTTGTGAATTTGTGAAAAATGCTTCACTCTACCTGTATAACATTTCCGGCAAGCTACAATTAAATGTCAGTCACAGAAAAAGGAATACCAAAAAATACTGACCAGCAATTGCAGTTCCATTATTATAGATCACTCCCTTTGATGCCACCAATTTATTAAATCTTTAAATATTTTTTAGGCTGTTATTTTCCTTGTCATGTACATGACATTTTATCTCCAACCTATTTCATGTATGTGAGCTATCAATTTAGAAATGCACAGTTCAATGATAAGTTTTTCATTTGAAAGAGAGGAAAAAAGCCCATAGCCATCAGAAAATGAAGGAACCCAGCACGACAGAAAACTTAACATGCAATAGGAATCCTGCATTAAAAGCAATAACATAAAAATGACTTCCAAAACAGAAGATTCTGCTCCAACGTGTCCATGGATACTGCTATTGCCACAGGTATTTATTATTCAAGAAACAAGAAAAACACAGCAGAAATAAATAAACTTATATTGCATACCAGGAAGACGAATGAAAAATTAAATAGCAAAACCACACGCATAAATAAATGTAAAATTAGGCTTATTATTTGGAGATTGAATTTTGCCTTTCTTCCCCTTTAAAGAATCTTAGTTTTGTATATGTCCAGCAAAGAGAAGCATGGGACAGAATGGAATGTGGCCACAGGAGAGTTGAAGTTGTGGGTTCCTTGTGCACTTTTTTGACCATTAAACTTAAGTATGAGTGCTATGGGTTTTGTGACATAACAGTTCTCTTTTTCAGAGGCTTATAATATAAAATACAGATATACATGAGCTTCACTGATATTGGTACCCGTGGCAAATATGAGCAAATAAGTTTTAAATTTGTCTTTATTGTTTAACCTTTTGATCTTTTGTTCAAAAAATATACAAAAAAATACTCTTTTCTCATGGATATCAAACACTTGCAAACACAACACAGGCTTATCAAAAAAAGAAATCTTTGTTAAATATACACTATATTGCCAAAAGTCAATCGCTACAGACCTCCAAACTTCATGTGGCCTTCAGATTAGCTCAAGAACAGTGTGCAGAGAGCTTCATGGAATGGGTTTCCATGGCTGAGCAGCTGCATCCAAGCCATACATCACCAAGTGAAATGCAAAGCGTCGGATGCAGTGGTGTAAAGCACGCCACCACTGGAGTCTAGAGCAGTGGAGACGCGTTCTCTGGAGTGACGAATCGTGCTTCTCCATCTGGCAATCTGATGGATGAGTCTGGGTTTGGCGGTTGCCAGGAGAACGGTACTGTCTCACTGCATTGTGCCAAGTGCAAAGTTTGGTGGAGGGGGGATTATGGTGTGGGGTTGTTTTTCAGGAGCTGGGCTTGGCCCCTTAGTTCCAGTGAAAGGAACTCTGAATGCTTCAGCATACCAAGACATTTTGGACAATTCCATGCTCCCAACTTTGTGGGAACAGTTTGGAGCTGGCCCCTTCCTCTTCCAACATGACTGTGCACCAGTGCACAAAGTAAGGTCCATAAAGACATGGATGACAGAGTCTGGTGTGGATGAACTTGACTGGCCTGCACAGAGTCCTGACCTCAATCCGATAGAACATGTTTGGGATGAATTAGAGCAGAGACTGAGAGCCAGGCCTTCTCATCCAACATCAATGTGTGACCTCACAAATGCGCTTCTGGAAGAATGGTCAAAAATTCCCATAAGCACACTCCTAAGCCTTGTGGACAGCCTTCATAGAAGAGTTGAAGCTGTTATAGCTACAAAGGGTGGACCGACGTCATATTGAACCCTGTGGATTAGGAAAGGGATGTCACTTAAGTTCATATGCGAGTCAAGAAAGGTGAGCGAATACTTTTGGTAATACAGTCAGGTCCAGAAGTATTGGGACATCGACACAATTCTAACATCTTTGGCTCTATACACCACCACAATGGAGTTGGAATGAAACAAACACAATGTGCTTTAACTGCAGACTGTCAACTTTAATTTGAGGGTATGTACATCCAACACAGGTGAACGGTGTAGGACTTACAGCAGTTTGCAGATGTGCCTCCCACTTGTTAAGGGACCAAAGGTAATGGGACAATTGGCTCCTCAGCTGTTCCATGGCCAGGTGTGTGATATTCCCTCATTACCCCAATTACAATGTGCAGATAAAAGGCCCAGAGTTCATTTCAAGTGTGCTATTTGCATTTGGAATCTGTTGCTGTCAACTCTCAAGATGAGATCCAAAGAGCTGTCACTATCAGTGAAGCAAGCCATCATTAGGCTGAAGAAACAGAGAGATAGCAAGAACATTAGGCATGGCCAAAACAACTGTTTGGAACATTCTCAAAAAGAAGGAACGCACCGGTGAGCTCAGCAACACCAAAAGACCCGAGAGACCACGGAAAACAACTGTGGTGGATGACAGAAGAATTCTTTCCCTGGTGAAGAAAACAACCTTCACAACAGTTGGCCAGATCACAAACACTCTCCAGGAGGTAGATGTATGTGTGTCAAAGTCAATAATCAAGAGAAGACTTCACCAGAGTGAATACAGAGGGTTCACCACAAGATGTAAACCATTGGTGAGCCTCAAAAACAGGAAGGACAGATTAGAGTTTGCCAAACAACACCTAACAAAGCCTTCACAGTTCTGGAACAAGATCCTATGGACAGATGAGACCAAGATCAACTAGTACCAGAGTGATGGGAAGAGAAGAGTATGGAGAAGGAAAGGAACTGCTCATGATCCTAAGCATACCACCTCATCAGTGAAGCATGGTGGTGGTAGTGTCATGGTGTGGGCATGTATGGCTGCCAATGGAACTGATTCTCTTGTATTTTTTGATGATGTGACTGCTGACAAAAGCAGCAGGATGAATTCTGAAGTGCTTCGGGCAATATTATCTGCTCACATTCAGCCAAATGCTGCAGAACTCATTGGACGGCGCTTCACAGTGCAGATGGACAATGACCCAAAGCATACTGCAAAAGCAACCAAAGAGTTTTTGAAGGGACAGAAGTGGAATGTTATGCAATGGCCAAGTCAATCACCTGACCTGAATCCCATTGAGCATGCATTTCACTTGCTGAAGACAAAACTGAAGGGAAAATGCCCCAAGAACAAGCAGGAACTGAAGACAGTTGCAGTAGAGGCCTGGCAGAGCATCACCAGGGATGAAACCCAGCGTCTGGTGATGTCTATGCGTTCCAGACTTCAGGCTGTGATTGATTGCAAAGGATTTGCAACCAAGTATTAAGAAGGGAAAGTTTGATTTATGATTATTATTCTGTCCCATTAACAAGTGGGAGGCACATCTGCAAACTGCTGTAAGTCCTACACCATTCACCTGAGTTGGATGTACATACCCTCAAATTAAAGCTGACAGTCTGCAGTTAAAGCACATTGTGTTTGTTTCATTCCAACTCCATTGTGGTGGTGTATAGAGCCAAAGATGTTAGAATTGTATCGATGTCCCAAAATTTCTGGACCTGACTGTATAGTGTATGTTGGGCACAATTATACTTTGCGCCCCCTCTCTTTTTCCAAGATAACAGCTCTGAGTCTTCTTCTACAATGCCTAATGAGATTGGCGCATACATGACAAGAGATCTGAAACCATTCCTCCATACAGAATCTCACCAGAAGCTTCAAATTTCCAGCTTGACACTCTTGAACTCTTCTCTTCAGTTAATCCTACAGATTTTCTAAGTTGTTCTGGTCAAGATACTGGGTTGGCCATGGCAGGACCTTGCTTTTGGGGTCAGTAAAATATTTTTTGTGTTGATTTTGATGTTTGGGATCATTATCTTGTGGAAAGATCCAATCACATCCCATTTTAAGGCAGTGGCAGTCGAGTGTTCATTTAATATCTCTTATATACATTATGCCATGTATCCTAACAAAATATCCAGGTCTTCCGACAGAAAAACAGTCCCAAAACATTAAAGGCCACCACCATTTTTAACCATGGGCATAAGGTATTTTCTCATATGGCTGACTCTGTGTTTGTGCCAAACCCACTTCTGGTGGTCATTGCCAAATGCTATATTTCAGTTTTACCTGACCATAGAATCAGATCCCAGTTGAAGTTCCAGTAGTGTCTGGCAAACTGAAAATGTTTGAGTTTGTTTATGAGCGAGAAGATATGGAAGATATGGATTATATGGTAAGGTATCTATATACCATATGAGTATTCCTTTAAATATTCTTACTATGCGTTTATAGTATAGTTTTCTTATTTCACAGCATTTATTTCCAATACATACACAAAAGTTACAAAAGGGGTGGAATGGGGTTTAAGGCTGGGGTCAGACGAGCGTAGTGTTCACGTCCGTGATTGCGCCTAAAAGTACGTCCGTGATAGCATGACAGAAAGTCCATTGGAGCCTGACACATGAAGTATGTCCGCACTGAACTGCGGACGCACAACGGCCGCGGCCCACGGACGCAAGGCAGGCAAGAACGTACATCCCATAGAACGGCCGCACAAAGTGCGCTGAGTCCGCAACGTCTGCATAGCTTTGTGTGTGAGTGATGGAACGTGGTCAGACGGACTGCATTTATACGTCCAGCATTTTTCACGGACAAAATGGTTTTGCTTTTTAATTTATTTTCCCTCCTACATTCGTCAAAATATACATCAGTGAATAATCGGACTGTGTGGCCACTACTGCGTCTTCCGTACTGACGTACGTCCGTGTGCACGGACGTACAGTCCGTAGAAATCACGCTCGTCTGACCCTAGCCTAAAAGTTTGATTCAGATGCAAAAGGGCTTTGCTTTGGTATGTGTTCCTGTCCCCCAGTCTACAACCCACCAGCCCTCCCAGAGAAGAATACTGCTTCGGAATACATGTCCAAGCAGAGCAAGCCAACCCTGGGTGACAAAAAACTGATTTGACTGTCCACGACTGATTCATTTTAAGTGCTATCCTCAGGAATTTGTACCAATGGTTGTAAGCAAAGAGATTTTATTTAACAATGTAGCAAAGCAATTTTTTTTACTTCACAGCAGACACATTAAAAACGACAGTTATGGTTAAAAATAGTTTATATGAACACACTGAATATAATTCTTGCATTACATGTTTTAATTGTTTTTTAATTACATATTTAAGATGGTATGTAAGTAATTCTGCACACTATTTTTTTTACACATTTTATCAAATTTTTACATATTATCAAACGCTATCTCTGAGGAGAAGTGCGTGTTGACAGTAAAGGCACTAAATGCGGAACTAGAAACAGATGATGTATGAAGAATAAAAATATATTTCTAAATAGCCCTTGTCACTCCAGATTATTTCAAATCACTAAAAGCATGCTTTCAAAGTCGACTGACTTCCCAGCTAATTACTATAAATTAGTATAAATTACTGTACATTTCGGTCAACTACTCATAATGCTCTGAGTTAATAGATATGTTAGATGGTTCTGTAAGATGATTCTGTGAATTTAGAATCATATGTTCTTGGTAAATTTTGGAATTGCTGAACATATTTTGTTTCTGTTTAAATACTTGAATCTCCTCTTATGCTTGTGCTGAAAACTAGTGTTTCAAGGATAATCCTCCCACAATGAAAGTCTAAGTTCATCAATTAAGAAATTTGCTATGCTTTAGTATATATTCATACTAATAATTAACTGTGCTCTAAGTATTATGTGATAAACTGTGAATTGTTTCCACCAATGGCTTGCTTAAACATTTAGGGCCCCTATTACATTCTTCGCGCAAACGTTTGTGCCGGCGCAAAAATGCATTAATGCGAGGGGTAAAACTCTTTGCGCTGAATGTCGTATTACAATGTCAGCGCAACAAACGCATGTATACGTCTACCGCGGGTGAACCTACGCGAACCCTATGCGAACTTACTGTACTTTGCGCGTCCTAAACTTAACATTGTGAGCTCAAATGCGTTTGTGCGCTGGTACGCGGATGGTATTACAATCTTATACCAACAAATTTGAGAAGTTGTGTGCATTTTTTTTATTGATGCAGCATATATGCGCAGATTGACTTTGACAGGCTCAAAAACTTAACGTGAGATAACTGTGGTTCTTAATTCTGATTGGCTGAATCGCGTGATAAAAACAGTCCGCACACTGATTTCTGCGTGCAACGTTGCTGCGCCTGCATTTTGCGTGTCCGTTTAACGCGCGTTATTGCTCGACGGATGAAAAAATGCGCGAGGATTGTGTTTCGTTTTGGGCATTAAATCCATCATTAATTATTGAATTAATAAGCAATAATTAAAGCCCTAGTTGCAACAATAACATTTATATCTTGTGGGTAATATTGGTCGAATATATATAAGGGAAAACACACAGAAACCGGTGCAATATGAATGACAATTTACTTGGCAATCTATATTCACAGTTTATATCATTTGCTTTACAGTAACTACAGAAAACTAACATATACACACAGTCATGGCACAGTACGTTAAACTAAACAACAATACTTCACAGTACATTAAGCTAAAACAACAATACTTAAACAATACAGCAATGAACTAAAAGCATGCTTACTACGCCCCAAGCTGGGGGCTGCAGAAAACTTCACATGGTCTGGTCAGTCTCAGGTATCAGGCCAAAGAGCCTAGAGACCTAACTCTTGGTGGAAGTCCCCCTTTTATTCCCAGTGGGAGTCACCAGTAGACAAACCCTCCTCTACCAATAGGAAAAGACCTCTCTAAAGTAGGCTGGCTTAATGACATCACAGCTAGCCCCACAGTGCCAACAGCCTACACACTGCCCCTATTGGTCCTTCTTTGGTATGTCAATCAGTTAGTATTAAAATATGATAATTTATGGCAAAAATCACCCATGATCATAACAGATTGTAATTCCAGCATTGATTTACGCACGTTAACGTTTAACGCTGGGCACAAAAATTCACGCGTTTCGCAAGCGTTTTAACGCAAAGATTGTAATAGGGCCCTTATATTGTAATGTATATTTAATGTATTTCCAACTCTTAATAAATTAATTTGTATATTAGTAGACGTGAGTTGATATATATAAAACAGTTTTTCATCCCTGCAAAGGTCATTTGCTTTTGTTTGGCTGTCGTGCATGATTGGGATCTGTGCTATCAAGATTCATCTAGAATGTGTTCCCAACCGCAGTCCTTAAGTACCCCCAACAGGTCAGGTTTTCCAGAGAGCTGAAGCACATCACAGGTGATATTATTTGATATTCAGTAATTGCAGGATTCAGTCTGTATTTTCCCAAGGTAACTCACATCATTGTATTCTGTGGGATGTATTCAAAGGACATTACAAGGGGGTAGAATAGACATCTTTTAAACTCCCTGTAATATCTAATTCAGCTGCCAGCTCTTATCTCAGGTAGCCTAGGGAACAATAGCCCCCTGTCGCCTCATCTAAACATTATTATTATTATTATTATTATTATTTATTTATAAAGCGCCAGCATATTCCGCAGCGCTGTACAATAAGCACAGTACAGACAGGGTTACAATACATTGAACAACATTTGACAAACAGTACAGGAGGAGATGAGGGCCCTATTCCCGTAGGAACTCACAACCTCATCCATTAACTGGTAAATATTGTAGAATATATAAACAAGAGCCACAAAGCAAAGCTTTTGGCAAATATTTCATAAAGGCAAAAATCCAGAGGATGGGACCTGGAGCTAAATTACCTAATTTTGTTTTTCCTTTATACGTACAATTACTTCAGAGAATTGCACGCTTCAGGAAAAACAGCAGTATGTGTTTTATAAAGTGGTTTCATTTGTAATGCAGAAGTAATCTAGGTGCAGCTTATATAAGTGGTAGTGTCCGTTTAACATATTCTTCCTAGAAACAGGCATTTGAAAACAAAAAAAGGTAAATGTAATTAAAACGACCTCATTGGGTAAATAAATATCTAATCCTTTTATTAAATACAAAAAAAATCCAACTCTCACAACTGGCTCACCAGTGTCAATACTGTGTATTTGTTTATGATGTTATACCTTTGGATTTTGCAACCCTCAGCATAAAACGTATTGTTAACCAAGTGATGATGTTGTCATCTAATCAAAGTAAACGTTACCCAAGAATCTCAGAATTTGATGATGCTTGCAGGTATGTGGTGACTCAGAGTGTTACCTCGCTGTGTAAGGCCAGTGTCACACACGTGTTTTTCAGAGTGGAAGGAACGTCCGTGAGAGTGGACGTTCCTTCCACTCTGACGCCCATTTGGCCACCTTGCTGAGCGCATTTAGTGTGCTCAGCGCTGCCAGGCTTGATCCTCCTATGGAGGGTCACGGTTTGCAGCCCCGTCGAATGCACGTCGTGATGTTTCAACGGGGAGACTTTCAGCAAGACCGCTGTAGCATGCGCAATTCGAGCGCGCGCTGCAGCATGTGGTCAGCCCCATTGAAACGTCAAAACACTGCGATGGCCGTTGGAAGGCACGCCAGTACAGGTGCACATAGTGTGCTCGTCTGACACTGGCCTAATTGTGTGACATCGAGGAATCAGGATGATGTGGATTTGGGCCCTGATTGTCAGCTGGAAGAAGGTTGATGCAGTCTGCCTTGAAAATAAACATTTGTAACTCTATTAAAAGGAAGTGCTGAAGGAGCTGTTTGAGGCATCTGTAAATGTCATTATGCTGCTTTTCTTTTACTTCTTTTAAGTGTTAATTTATTGGCACTTGAACTTAATAAATCAGTTACTGTTCTTAAACTTTGAAAATAGGTGTAAATCCAGCACTTTCTATAACCCTTCTAAATTTATAGGGTGTTCTTTGTGATATTCCCTGAGCTTTATAGCAATAAACAGCTTATTTACTGCCATCAATAATATATACAACCCTCTATATCCAAAACTAGCATCAAGATTGTTAGTGTTATAAGACGTTAAGGGCCCTATTATGTAGTTTGCGCTGAAATGGGGATCCTTACGGGGAAAATGTGAGCCTGCAGTTTCCCTTATAGCATCCCCATTTTGGCACGATATTCCGGGGCAGGCGCTAGCTCGGCTAACCACTGGAACTGCTTCCACACCACCGAGTTTCATCTCATGGAGTCCATAGGACGCAAGCTTCCAGGACGCGAGCAATAGTAAAATAAAAAGAAAAAACTAAATTTTAATTAAATTGTTTTAATTAATTTAAAAAATGTTTTAAATTAATGGCATTATCTGCTTTTACTCAAAAAAAGAAAATAACGCTGCTGAAATAACTCAATATACTCATTTCCCACACTGACAGCAAATGTGGAGGTGCTAGCACAATGTGTTATTATGCCTTGTTTCACCTAAAACATAAGCCACAGCACCACTGTGAGGAGAGCAGGGATACGTTAGACCCCTGTTTCTCCATTCTTTACAATGAGGTCAAGTGAGGTGTCATTGGAAAGGTCAGTGTCTGGCCTTTCCAATGATACCAAACATGACAGTGTATAATGTTTCAATAAAAATGAAACAATATAAAACCAGTCTATTTTTGTCCAAAGGCCACGACAATGTCCACGTTTTCATGTATAACGCTGTCATGGTGCTCTGCTCAGCCGACGTCTCCTAGCTCCTAGTCGGCACATGCTGTGTCCTGGTCCGGTGTCCCGGTGTAGTCTCCTGGTCCCAGGCAGGATTCAGGACCTCACCCCTTCAAGGATGGCTTTGATAAAAATGAGCAGAAACTCTACCTCCTAAAAGACCTTATGATTGTCCAATTGATCTACTTCCTGGAGCCCCTATTGTCAGGGTTTTTGTCTGCACAAATAAATTATCAAGAAGAAAGATGAAAATTCAAGGTTTTGATCTGACCTTTTCAACCCCAACCACCGAAAAAGAAAAAAAACTTTTGCCATGCTCATATGCTCTCTTCTGCATCACATGTGAAAACTAGAAGGTCTGTGAACAATAAGTGACATGTAAAAAAAAAAAAAAACTATTATCTCCAGGTGCAGCCTTGTCCATTATTTACAAAATTCATAAATTCATAAGTCATAAAGTGACCAGTTTAAAATCAGCAAATTTACTTGTCAAACATCTCCCCATTGTAAGGCCAGGAAAGAAACCTATATCTATTGACAAGTCAAACACAAAAGAACTTCATTTACAACCAGAATTCCAACTGCAGAAAAAAAAAAACATTGCGGAAAGATTTTTCAGAGAACTAGAATCTCATAATTTGAATCGAATAAAAGAAAAAAATCTATGCAATACTTTGAAACTATCGTCAAGGTATAATAGACTCTGACAAAGGGACGGGATCTTTATGTATCATACCTAAATTGGGATGTGTGCAGTATAAAGATATGTGTAAATCTATGACATTTCATGATAGCAGAATTATGAGTTTGAAAATGTTTTTTCTAATAATGAGTAGAATTTAAGCACGTGGTGAACCAAGGTTTAAGGAATGAGTTTAAATTTAACCACTTGGCTGCTATGGATGCGCTCAGCGCGTCCAGCCAAGTGGTTCTCCTGTGCTATGGACGCGCTGAGCGCGTCCATGCACAGGAGGCAGCAATCCGCTGGATTCAGCCGGATTGCTGCGCCCCCCCGGTGCGGGCTGACATCCTCGACGTCAGCCCAGCACTCCGGGACCCTGGCGGAGCAATTAGATGTCATCGCGGCGGCGCGATGACATCTAATTCAGGCGCCCCCCCCGCATGTGCGGAGGAAGCGCCTGAAAGGGAGGGGGGGTCCTTCGGACCTCTCTCCCTCCCGATCGCCGGGGAGCAGAGCGTTAATACAGGCACCGTTTGGAAGGGCACAGCCTGCCCTTCCAAACGGTGGCTGTGATTAACCCCTGGGGAGCCGGATCACGAATCGGCGCTGAAAAGCGCCAGATCGTGATCCTCTCCTGGAGCTGGCCGACATCTTGGATGTCGGCCAAGCCTCCAGGAACTGCCCCTGAGGACTGGCGTCATCGTGCATAGCATGATGACGCCAGTCCTGGAGTTAACCCCTAGCTGCCACCAACGGTGGAGATAGGGGGTTCCAATGAACCCCCTATCTCCCGATCCGTGCCAGCTAGGGGTTAATGTTTAAGAGCATGGCCTTTCCAACGATACCAAACATGAGCATGAAAAATGTTTTTTTTTTTAAATAAAAATATATAAATATTTAAAAAAAAAATCAAAAAAAAGAATAAACAAGTTTTTTTTTGTTTTTGTTTTGTTAATGCAGCAATATTGTTCCCATTTCAATTATAATGTGAACAATAATGCTGCACTAACGATTTTTGTATGCGGTGCGTTTGTTAAAAAAAGCGAAATGTTCCCCAAAAAAAATGTAACGAGACCCCATTTCTAATTTTTTTAACAAGCGCACAACATACAAAATATAACCGCAAACAATCGCATGTTAAAATGTGAAAAAAACACTTTACACATAATAAATTATTGAAAATTCAAATTTTATTGCATTTTTTGTTATAATATACAGACATGACATAACGTATACATATAATAATGACATATTATGAATCTGCCAAGTCTGCTGGAAAGAACGATATATACTATGTCTGGGTCATATATCAAAATATGGCTAAAAAACGTGGTTAAACATGATGAGCGAAAGCGGTAAAAATGACCTCAGCACAGAGGTGTGAAAAGCCTCAGCAGCGAAAGTGTTAATGATGCTTGTTACTAAAAGTAACAGTATATTTGTTAATTAACTGTCAGCGACCCATACCTAAAACTAATACAAAGGGATAAAAGGACCATACGGCGCAAAAAACAGTACATAAAACAGTGAACAGCTGATTAATAGACAACTGGTTAATATTGAATAAAATATGAATAGGATATATGAATGAGGATGTCCTTAAAATGTCAATTATAGAATCGTTAAAAGTGCATAGGAAAGGGCAAAAAGTGCAAAAAATATAGTCAATAAAGTCTATTTGTGCAAATAGGTGCTCAAAAAGTGCAGCAGTTCAATACTCAGGAAGTGTTGTTGATTGAAGACAAGTGTATCAATCTTCTCTGTGATGTGGGTATCAGATCTTCTCTTTGAAGATATCCCTCAGAGAGAAGTAAAACATAAAAGGCGATAATAGTGCAGATGGTCGTACTGGAGTGGAACAATTCAGTAAAGCCAATGTATGTACCACTCACATTTGTAGGAGCCTAAGGAAAATCCAGACTCAAGGAAAATAGCTTGCGGCCAAATATAGAGGGGCACGTCCCTCCTTTCGTCTGTGATGGTTACTAGGTAAAGCAGAGAGAATCGGGAGACGGCACTCCCATAGCGTAACTCTGTGCGTATATGTGAGGAAATGATTTAAAGTTGATCACACTCACCGATTGTAGAGCCTCTCAATGCCAGGCTCAAGGGATATCACCTTGGGCTCTCTTAAGGTGGAGACCCAGACCCCTTTGGTGTAGCAGCAGTTGGTCCAGATATCCAAGAATAGGGAAAAGGAGAAAAAGTGGCGAATGCAAGATATAAAATAATAAATTTATTGGAAATAATAAAATCCTGGACAAGTTATACCGAGACGCGTTTCGGCTAAAAAGCCTTCCTCAGTCGGTGTGTTTAGTGTCCATAAAGTGCAATAAGAAAGTGACTGTTAATTTTAGGACCAATCTATTATATTTTGAGGGAAGACAGGGCCAACCAATATAAAAGTAGCTGTTAAAACGTCCAGGTTTTACAAGCCTTCCTATTACAGACCCATTAACTCTTAGTCACCACTTAAAATTTTGTAGAAGATACCACACCATTGACTCTTGGTCTGAGAGTGCCATCTGCTGGCCAGATAGTATAACACCTGGACAGATACCTGGAGTTAATCAATATATCTATCTGCTAATCAAATGAGGACACATATTGATAATTAAATTCAGATGGGTGATAACTATAAAAAGGGGAAACTCCAGACATTGGGAGATTCAAGAAAATCCAAAAACTCCAGAGACTCCATTCACGGATCCACCTCTCTCTTGATAATTGGCGATCCCAGATCTCAGACCAGACCCTACCCGAGCATCATAACTTATCTAGATCGGTAAAGTATAACTTTTATTCTCCTGTACTATTGCCCTACACCTGAACTTAATGTGATAAAAGGTTATGTGCCGTTGTAGTAGGTTGTTTTTACTAATATATCGTATCCACCATACAAGGTGTCACTCTCCCTTAGGGATAAAGAGTAATTCAATCACGCTGGGTCAGTGGTAAATATCAGAATAATATTAATTGTGGATTTTACTGCAGGAAACCCACGGATAATATTAGAATACGGGAGACTACTTGTGCTCCTTAAATATAATTGGATTACTTATATTCCGAAAGTGGGAGTTGTACCCTTGTATGAGAATTATAGAGAGGTTCCTATGTCACACAAAGGACTGAGATATAAATGGTAATTTGACACACCCATTCCAAAGTCATTACTGATTTGCATTGCAAGCCATAATATAACCAAAATAATAAAGCAGGCGTTTAATACTTTTGAATACACTGCATCGTTTCACGGTTGGTTGGTTCTGACACTCATAACCCCTTGGTTATCCAGTGCCAGAGTATTGGCGAATTATTGTGACTGTGATGATTAACTGTTTAGCGTGTCTGCCCCATTTGATCTTTAAAGAGTGACCTGTTGGGGAATCTGTGTTGTTTCATGGTGGCATATATCGGTGAAGGTGTTTACGTTGTCAATCGAGGTACTGTGATTGCTAAGGACTTGACAATAAATTATTTTATGGTTACGTAGTCTATGCTTTCATTGCTATTTTATTATCTTAAAATATTTAATTATTTATTTATAAAGGATTTTACCAGGAAAGATACATTGAGATTTCTCTCGTTTTCAAGTATGTCCTGGGTTCAAGAACATTGAGTGGTTACAGAAATACAAAATAGTAAAATGCAAGATATTAACACAAAACCAAATATACAGATTAACAGAAAAATAAATATGTAGGAAATAAAGTCATTATGTTACATGTTTACAGGTGCATTCCGTATTGAGGTGTATTACTAGAGATCTCTTTGGGGGAAGATTTTATGGCGTCTGGGAGGTTATTCCATATTTGTGGTGCTCTGTAGGAAAATGAGGATTGAGCCACTTTCTTTTTGTATTGTGGTATTGCAAGTAAGGTGCTGATCCTGGATCGGAGGTTACAGTATGAGGGAACTGCTAGGGGAAGCAGTCTATTCAGGTAGGGTGGTAGCTTCCCAGAAAAGCTCTTAAACACCAGGTCGAAAGAACTCAGATTTCTGAATATATTACGCTAACTGTATCATTATATATAATTGTGATATTAGCGCGCAGTAAGGCTGGAGGCACTATTTTATCAAATCTTAATTATTAATTATTAAGGTCCAAAATTGCTGACACTATTCCTTATGAATGTCTCTACCCTCTTTCTGAGCTCACCATATTAAAATGATATACACAGGGTTATTCAAAGAGAATCGAAAAGTCACCTTACGTTTGGTGACTTATCGTTCGCTTCAACTCGGCGCGATTCGGTGTTCCTATTTCGGTGACCCTGCGGTGTATTCAGCAAGCACCACAGGGTCCCCGAAGTGCAAGGAAAACCCGCCGAACACTCACTAAAACCCGCAAAACAGCTGGATTAACCCCACCGAATACGCCGGAGAAACCCGAGCAACCGCCGATCACAGTGCAGAGCAGCTGCCGGAAAAAGCCGACACCACAGACGAGTGGAGTGGGAAAAAAAAACAGTTTGCTTGAATGTTTGAAAGTGAAACACTGTTTGCAAAGAAACTACAAAACGAAAATGTCTGAAATTTACATATAAGATCCAATGAATGATAATAAAAAGGGCTGCTACAGAAAAAAGAAAAAGCGATTAAAAAAAACCCGGAAATTGTTTTCGCAAAAAAATACCGAAAAATGCCTAAAAGATCCTAAAAAAATCTATAAATAAAAAGACTTTATACTGCAGAATATTATAATCAATGGTTTATTAGATATTGTATTAAAACGGGAACATTTTTAATCTGTGACAGTTGTGTCATGAAGATATCATTTAACAGGTACAGAAACCGGATTCCCTTCGCTGAATTACTAGTCCCACTATCCAAATTTATGTCCGGGTAATTCAAATCTCCAATAATTAAAGTGCTACCCCGATGTGCAGGCTTCCTAATTTGCTCTAACAGTTGTTCTTCCTCATCATTATCCGTATTAGGTGGTTTATAGCATGCCAACCAATAGTTGACTTCCCTCTTTATTCCCCAAAGAAATATTTACCTCTAATGATTCCACATTTCCCTCATCGCTTACCAGGTGTGTAACATTTGGCTTTAAATCCGGATTTACCTAAAAACATACTCCACCCTCTTTAACAGCACAACCACCGACAGACCTCACTCATACATTAACGCCTTTCCTGTGGAATCCGGCTGCAGAACACACTTTTAAGACCCTCAAAGAATATTTTTATACAGCACCCATTCTCTTTTCTCACTTCCAGTTCGACATTACATAGCATCCTGCCTCAAGAAGCGGCAAAGCATTGTCTGTATAAACAAGATAAAATCCGCACTGAGACCACAGACACTATTCTTCAGACATACCATTTCATATTCGCAGCATCCTGTCTTCTTCAGGATCTGGACCAAGCTAGAACACAAACCATAATATCAAAGGACACACCTGCATTCTGGTAGTGGTGGATCGACTAACCAAGATGGCCTACTTCATCCCTGGTTGACACATTTCTACGTCGAAAGAAACAACTGAATTATTTATCTCCAATGTATACCAGTTGCATACAATGGTCCTTCAGTCATCATATCATATAGAGGCACTCAGTTTTCTTCCTGCTTCTGGAAAGCCTTCTGGTCTGCTCTTAAGATATCTGCTGACTTGTCTACATCCTACCACCCCAAACCAATGGTCTATCAGAAAAAACCAACCAACCACTGGAAGCATATCTTCGCTGTTACTCTACATACCAACAAAATGACTGGTTTGATGTATTGCCTCTTGCTGAGTTCTCCTACAATTCTCATATGCAAGAATTCACCTCCTTTTCTCCATTTTACCTCACATATGGGTATTTCCCCATCATCATCCCGTTATTCTACCAGACATTCCTTGCTCTGAACCCTGTACCCAATACTGCTGCATGCTTATGGCTAATTGATGAAAGCTTGGCAAAAGCAGATACTCCATCATTCACAAGAGACTTACTAAACCCAAGCAGATAGCTATCGTTCCAAGACCCCTGTATATCAACCTGGCCAGTAGGTGTGACTTTCTACACATTTCCTCAAATGTTCCTGCCCTGCATGCAAACTAGACCATAGGTTAATAGGTCCTTTCCCTGTCCTAGAACATGTCAACACTGTAACAGTCTGTCTCAAGCTCCCTACCCACTATACATTTCACCCTGTGGTCCACGTTTTTCTTCTCAAACCCTATTGTGCCAACCCTTTTCCTGGTAGGATCCCTGTCCATCATCCTCTTGTTGTTGTCGATGGGAACATTGAATACAAGGATGATTCCATATTTTATTCTCCTTGGCATCATGGCATTTTGGAATACTTGATTCATTGAAAGATTTAGGACACCGAGGATGATACCTTTGAACCCTCTTCGGGTGTTAATGCCCCCCATCCTGTACGATTATTTTATAAGGCCAATTCTTCCAAGCCTGGTCCTAGGCACTCCTGGTGATTGCTCCTTGGGGGGATTCTGTTATGTGCCCTGCTCACCCAACCTGATGTCTCTGAGCTTCTGGGCAGCATGTGCCATGTCCTGGCCCAGTGTCTCAACATAGCCTCCTGTTTCCCGGGCCAGCTTCAGGGCCTCACCCCTGTGCGGCATCTCTCTCCTTCACAGCTGTGGCAGATCCGGGCCACGCGGCAGACCTCAGCAACGCCTCAAGCTTGGGTCCATTGACATGTCCCAGCCTCACGGCAGGCCTGAGCCCCACCATATGTCTCCATTTGGCCCTGCACTGACTCCCGCTGTGCGAGAGAATCTGTCTCCCACATAATTAAGCACGTGCGAACTGCGTGCATTTAAAGGGAAAGACAACAGGTTCTCATTTAGGGAATTGCAAACACCTAATTAAAGAGGGGTGTGCTTGCTAGATACTGCTCTTTAAAAAGCCTGTCCTGCCCTGACCTCAGTGCTGGTTAGTTGTATTCCTTCTCCTTCCTTAATCCCAGTGTGCCATTTCCTGTTATCTCGATACCGACCTTAGCTTGTCTCTTACTTTGTTGTCGGCCACCTGTTCATGACCTTTGGTTCACAACTAACTATGATTCAGCTTACTCTCTAGTACTACACTCTGATATCACTGCTCCTGGGATCCTGTGCTGTACCAACCGTGATAAAAGAGAACAATGCTGCTACCATTGCTTTCCAATATAAAGAGGACATTACCATATATAAAGCAGACTGCGATCACCCAAAAGGGGTGGGCAGAACTTCTAAGAAAGTCCCCACTGCATTATTTGGGAAGTTTTAGGCCTCTTCAGAAGGGTATAGTTTATACTATCAAGCCATCTTGAGCAAGAGGTCAACATCTGGATTACCCCATACTGATAGGAGTCACTAATCAGCATACATATTTACTGAACAATTCGGGTGCATTCCTATAAGCTTGGTGCAATATGAGTTCAACACTGCTATAGATTACAAAGATTGAAATTCAGGTCTCTTAAGTATGAAGCCACTTTCACCTTTTAGAAAGTTTTCTGACAAATCTTGACTTAAACAAAGCATGACTTTATCATCTTAATTTGTAACTTGAAACACTGATTAATTGCAAAATGAAGGTGTATGGCATGCCTTATGGACTGGTGATATAATTAAATATGCGCTAATTGCCTGCTAATGTAATTAACAGATTGCATTACATTAAATGAAGTAATCTGTAACAAAGTTCACATATCTGAGAATAGTTGAGAGCAACCTCAATATAAAAAGAATGCAGAAAGTCTTAGGAATTCTTTAAATAAAAGCCGAAAGCGAAAAATACAATTAGTGGCATTGTGATAATTCTAGTACAGTATAAATGCTGTGAACATAATGGTTCTTTTATATATATTTTACGTATCGTCTAAGCACCCTGTTATCCATCGTCTGTATTTTCAGATGGGCCTAAAGGCAAGAGACTTCTTCAGTGCTTGTTTTTCGACCGTTTTGCCAACGTCTAGATTTCTTGAGAAAGCAGCATTTCATTGGGTTTTCTTTGGAAACTAAAAGACATTACCGCATCCCTGTGGTAATTAAAGCTAGCAGTATGAAATACCTTAATTATCAAAATGCTACTGTAGATTTGCACTCCTCATTTTAACCCCTTAAGGACAGGGGCAATTTTACAAGTTCGGAACACTTCTAAAAGTAGAAGTGTGCTGAGCTCATTTTGATGACTTTGCTCATCATGTTTAAACGTTATTTGAAGTCAATTTTTATTGTACGACCCAGACAAATTATAAATCCTTTTTCAAGGCAGACTCGGCAGATTCATAAAAAAATCCTTATTATATGTATACGTCATACCCTGCCAGAATGCTATAACAAAAAATGTAAAGAGAGGTGAATTTCCATTGAAATTTCAATCATCTACAGAGTATAAAGTAATTTTTTCACGTTTTATCATCCAAGCCTTTACAGTTATATATTCTATGGGGTACACATTTTTACAAAAATAGAAATGGGAACTCGTTACTGTATTTAACAGTAAATACGCGATTTTACTAAACCACAACATTTTTCATTTGTACAGCACTATTGTTCACATTATAATTGAAAAGTGATCAATAGTGCTGCATTAATAATCAAAAAAAAAAAAGATTTTATTTTTTATTTATTTTTTGGTTTACACGTAACCTGGTCATGTTTGGTATCCTTGGAAAGGCCATGCTCTGGCTGTCACCATTCAGGAGATACGGGGGTGCAAAGGAACCTTATCTCCACTAGAATTTCCTTAGAAAATCCCTGGGCAGCTAGGGGTTATCCCGACTAACTGGCGTCATCACTCCATGACGAGGGGGGACCCAGAGGTGGGGCTGACTTCTAAGATGCAGCCCCATCAGAAAAAGGCCGCAATCCAGTGCAGTTTGTGGCTGAATCGTGGCCTGGCAACTAAGGGGTTAAAGAGAGACATCGCTGGAAAGGTCAGACTGTGACCTTGCCAACGGTGCCTGCTTTGCCTCTCTACCCCCCTCACCAATGGGGAGATAGTGGGGTCCAAAGACCCCCTAACCTTCAGGCATTCCCCTGCTCTAGCAAGGGGGGCACCTGAAACTGATGCCATTGAGCTTATCAGTGCACTGGGAGAGTTAAAAACACGTAGATCTGACTTCAAGGAAGTCAGTCTGAGTGGGACCCCGGAGAGAGAGAGGTGAGTATAGGTGGGAGGGGGAAATCAAACAAATGGGACGTGCTATGCCATCCCGCTGCGTTAAAGCCCACTTGCTGCAGGACGGCATAGCACATCAAGCATGGTAAAGGGGTTAAGTATAGGATGTGCAAAGTACAGTAAGCTCACAGAAGCTAACGCAAAATAAATATTGCGTTAACGAATTACTATTACTCAGCGCTGCGGAATATGCTGGCGCTTTATAAATAAATAATAATAATAATAAATAATAATTACTAACGAAAGTAACATCAGGAATGCAATATGGGTTTCATGCGTTAAACAAACCTATCCTGGCTGTACCGCTTACATATCAAGGCGCTAACGTTAGCACTAACCACTGGCGTCGTAACGTGGGGGCGGGGGTGCGGCCCGCACCAGGTGACACCGTCACCCTAAGGGCGGGTGTCTCACCCTCCGCCGCGTATTCGCTCCCTGCGAGCGTCCGAAGCATGCAGCTTTGGCGCTCGCCTGGAGGAAACACGTCACCAGCCAATCACGGCTGGTCACGTGGCTCCCCCTGGCGAGCGCCCAAGCTGCATGCCGCCGGACGCTCTGAGGGAGCGGAAAACACAGCGGAGGTGAGCTGGGGCATATCCATGAGGAGCTGGGCCAGTATCCATCTGCTGGGGCATATCCATGAGGAGCTGGGCCAGTATCCATCTGCTGGGGCATATCCATGAGGTGCTGGGGCATATTCATGAGGTGCTGGGGCAAATCCATGAGCTGCTGGGGCAAATCCATGAGGTGCTGGGGCAAATCCATGAGCTGCTGGGGCAAATCCATGAGCTGCTGGGGCAAATCCATGAGCTGCTGGGGCATATCCATGAGCTGCTGGGGCATATCCATGAGCTGCTGGGGCATATCCATGAGGTGCTGGGGCAAATCCATGAGGTGCTGGGGCAAATCCATGAGCTGCTGGGGCAAATCCATGAGGTGCTGGGGCAAATCCATGAGGTGCTGGGGCATATCCATGAGCTGCTGGGGCATATCCATGAGGTGCTGGGGCAAATCCATGAGCTACTGGGGCATATCCATGAGGTGCTGGGGCAAATCCATGAGGTGCTGGGGCATATCCATGAGGTGCTGGGGCAAATCCATGAGGTGCTGGGGCATATACATGAGGTGCTGGGGCATATACATGAGGTGCTGGGGCATATCCATGAGCTGCTGGGGCAAATCCATGAGCTTCTGGGGCAAATCCATGAGCTGCTGGGGCAGTATCCATGAGGTGCTGGGGCAGTATCCATGAGGTGCTGGGGCAAATCCATGAGGTGCTGGGGCATATCCATGAGGTGCTGGGGCATATCCATGAGGTGCTGGGGAATATCCATGAGGTGCTGGGGCAAATCCATGAGGTGCTGGGGCATATCCATGAGCTGCTGGGGCAGTATCCATGAGGTGCTGGGGCAGTATCCATGAGGTGCTGGGGCAAATCCATGAGGTGCTGGGGCATATCCATGAGGTGCTGGGGCATATCCATGAGGTGCTGGGGCATATCCATGAGGTGCTGGGGCAAATCTATGAGCTGCTGGGGCATATCCATGAGGTGATGGGGCAGTATCCATGAGCTGCTGGGGCATATCCATGAGGTGCTGGGGCAGTATCCATATGGTGCTGGGGCATATCCATGAGCTGCTGGGGCAGTATCCATGAGGTGCTGGGGCAAATCCATGAGGTGCTGGGGCAAATCCATGAGGTGCTGGGGCATATCCATGAGCTGCTGGGGCAGTATCCATCTGGTGCTGGGGCAGTATCCATCTGGTGCTGGGGCAGTATCCATGAGGTGCTGGGGCAAATCCATGAGGTGCTGGGTTATATCCATGAGGTGCTAGGGCAGTATCCATGAGGTGCTGGGGCAAATCCATGAGGTGCTGGGACATATCCATGAGCTGCTGGGGCATATCCATGAGGTGCTGGGGCATTATCCATGAGCTGCTGGGGCATTATCCATCTGCTGGGGCATATCCATGAGGAGCTGGGGCAGTATCTATCTGGTGCTGGGGCAGTATCCATCTGGTGCTGGGGCAGTATCCATCTGTTGCTGGGGCAGTATCCATGAGGTGCTGGGTCATATCCATGAGGTGCTGGGGCAGTATCCATGAGGTGCTGGGGCAGTATCCATCTGCTGGGGCATATCCATGTGGAGCTGGGGCAGTATCCACGAGCTGCTGGGGCAAATCCATGAGGTGCTGGGGCATATCCATGAGCTGCTGGGGCATATCCATGAGCTGGGGCAATATCCATGAGCTGGGGCAATATCCATGAACTGGGGCAGTATCCATGAGCTGGGGCAGTATATCCATGTGCTGGGGCAGTATATCCATGTGCTGGGGCAGTATATCCATGTGCTGGGGCATATCCATGAGCTGGGGCATATATATGAGCTGGGGCAAAATCCATGAGAGGAGCTGGGGCAAAATCCATGAGAGCAGCTAAGGCATTATCAATTAGAGCAGCTGGGGCAGTATATCCTTGAGCTGGGGCAGTATATCCTTGAGCTGGGGCAGTATATCCTTGGGCTGGGGCAGTATACAAGCTGCATGCTTCAGACGCTCGCAGGGAGCGAATACGTGGTGGAGGTGAGCTGGGGCATATCCATGAGGAGCTGGGGCAGTATCCATCTGGTGCTGGGGCATTATCCATGAGGTGCTGGGACATATCCATTTGCTGGGGCAGTAATCCATCTGCTGGGGCATATCCATTTGCTGGGGCAGTATCCATGAGCTGCTGGGGCATATCCATGAGCTGCTGGGGCATATCCATGAGGTGCTGGGGCATATCCATAAGGTGCTGGGGCATATCCATGAGGTGCTGGGGCATATCCATGAGGTGCTGGGGCAGTATCCATGAGCTGGGGCAATATCCATGAGCTGGGGCAATATCCATGAGCTGCTGGGGCAGTATATCCATGAGCTGCTGGGGCAGTATATTCATGTGCTGGGGCATATCCATGAGCTAGGGCAAAATCCATGAGAGCAGCTGGGGCAGTATATCCATGAGAGGAGCTGGGGCAGTATATCCATGAGAGGAGCTGGGGCAGTATCCATGAGAGGAGCTGGGGCAATATCCAAGAGAGGAGCTGGGGCATATCCATGTGTGCTGGGGGCAGTATCCATGAAAGCTGGGGCAATATCCATATGTGAGCTGGTCTGGGGCAATATATCCATGTGTGAGCTGGTCTGGGGCAATATATCCATGTGTGAGCTGAGGCGCAATATATCCATATGTGAGCTGAGGCGCAATATATCCATATGTGAGCTGGGGCAATATATATCCATGGGTGAGCTGCTGGGGGCAATATATCCAGAGCTGCTGGGGGCAATATATATCCATGTGTGCTTTCACTGCCTTCGAACAGGCAATGTACTTGCTGGCAGCTGGCAAAAAGTTGTGTGAGCATATGAGAGAGCTCCACAGCAATAAACCTCACAGTAATGTGCACTGTGTGTATGAGCATTCAGTGTTATATGGGAGTACTGATTTAGGAGTAAGAGTAGTTAAAAAAAATCTGTAAAACTCGGGGGGGGGGTGACACCATAAGTTACCGCACCGGGTGACACCAACCCTAGTGACGCCACTGGCACTATGTAATATGGCCCTCTGCATGATAACCCCTCTCTCACTGACCATGAATGTGGCATTGGGTAGCACATGTTTTGCACCTTTCTTTTAAGACCCCATCCAAAATGTGAGAAGCACTACTTGCTTGCAGTCACAGTGACTTCACTTTCAACTTGTTATTATTCATATTGCTTCCATAATGGCTATTTATTGTTGTACTACAGCCTGTCCTAAAGATGTGGCAATTTGCATGTGTAGATGTATGAGTTTACTTTTTTTTTTATTAATTTTTTTTAAAAGTGGTATTTACATGGTATAAATATGTCTATACATTCCATTCCATTTTGGGGTAAAGGCATAGAATGCCAGAAGTAGCATTTAAATAAAGGATACTAATAATAATATAAAGGATACCACTCCTATTAACACTTCAGTGGGCACAATTTTTCAAAATTGTAAAATTTGACTAATTAGTACCTTAATATCACTTGGTGATGATAATTATTCACACAGTACATAAATAGTATGCGACATGCACAGTGCCTAATAAAAATGTAACATCTGCCAAGGAAATATACTGCATATTAAAACAAAAGTGCAAACTTTATAGCAATGCTTGTAATCACTGAGTGTTTTATTTTATTTAATTACAATATTTATCCAAACGCTCAACACTTTAATGGTCAACATCACTGTAGCATAGGTCTAGTATTTAATCTGAAATGTAACCTTTTTCTACAGGTTATAATTTACTTGTGCTTATGAATGCTGTTTGAGGATCAGTTAGTAAATTAAAAAATAAAAATTAGACTTAGAATTTATAGTAGAACTATTGAAGAAAACTAGAATTTATAGTGTCCAAGCGTTGAACATAGAATTAAAGATGGAGATTTACTTTTTATTTAAATAACAGAATGACTTCTACATTTGCTAAAACATCTACATTTTTAAAATAAATGTTTACGTTCTATAGAGAGCACGTTCCAAGCTAACGTTTTAATAATATTGGTGACTGATGATTCTTTAATCTAAAATTGACCTGTAGCTTGGGGAGGCTGAGTTAGCAGAGTGACGGTCTGTGTGTCAGACCATGATGTATTCAACTACAGAGAAAAAAAAGAAGTTCTTGACTGGTGACTTAGTCAAGAAGATGTAGTTCAGACATGTCTGTGGGGCATAGTTTTTCTATCCAGCTCATATCTTTGTACATCTACCAAAGATACACTTCTTCTTTCTCACAAAGAGAGTATGGACTAGGACATGTAAATTACATTTCTGCCAAGGGATTATAAAAATAACTTACATTTAAAAACACCTACCGATTTTATTTAAATTAAGACTAGGTTGTGACAGCTTAACTGTGGTGAAGTGCACTGTCATATGTGCCCTAAAGGAAGGACATAGTTAGGAGTCAAATATAGCATTCAGAATGACATACTGGGGAAAAAAGTGAGAGAATGACAAATTAACTTTAAAATATGACATTTATTCTTAAATAATTGCTAGCCCTAACCCCCGACTTTAACCTTAAATCTAACCCCTACCCATAACCTTCTCCTAATATATCAATCTGATCAATTTATGTTTTATTCTGTCACATTGTTATTCTATGCTTGTGTATCTTAACTTGTTATTGGGCACCAACTCAAAAGCAGTTGCTTTGAGTTCCAGTAGTATTGCTACTGGATATAGTGAATGTTCCACTACCACCAGGACACCACTTCAACTACTCAAGCCAAATGTCATGAAATGTGCAGCTCATCAAAGCTCCAAGTCTACCCGTTGGTATGGGAGTTAGGATTTTCCAAGAAATCTTTTTATAGGTTAAAACATATAGGTTGAAACATATTCTATTGTCAGAGTCTGATTAAGTTCTCCAGTGTATTGAAGAAAAAATTGGATAAAACACTCCATAAATGGTTTTTATCCCTTTCACTACAATGAGAAACACAATTTAGTACATAAAAGTCCATTTGCATACTTTTTAATGCAAGACTAGCATTGTCCTTGGGGACAAATCAAATTCCCTGAGATCGTAATCATTTTAATCTGTATCCTAACGCTACAACATCCAAGGTGCGGGCAGAATACACAGAGCGATCTGGGGTCACTCACTGCTGTATAAGAACTAGATTCAAGTACAATTACATAATTACATTGGCCCCAAAAGACATGCATTCATCGAGTTCAACCTTTCACACATTACCTACTATTATTGCTCCAAAAGAAGGAAAAAACCCAGTCTGAAGCACTCACCAAAAATGTAACATACTGGGGAACATTTCCTTCTTGATCCGAGAGTGCTGGTCAGCTTTCTCGTTGGATAAAGCAGTCATTATCACATTATAACTCTTATAATAACCCTTAATATTCTGTTTTTGCAGGAAGTCATCCAGTTGTTGTTTAAAGGTCTGTACAGACTCTGACCCAACCACCTCAACAGGCAGATACAGTCAGATCCAGAAATATTGGGACATTGACACAATTCTAACATCTTTGGCTCTATACACCACCACAATGGAGTTGGAATGAAACAAACACAATGTGCTTTAACTGCAGACTGTCAGCTTTAATTTGAGGGTATGTACATCCAACACAGATGAACGATGTAGGACTTACAGCAGTTTGCAGATGTGCCTCCTACTTGTTAAGGGACCAAAGGTAATGGGACAGAATACTAATCATAAATCAAACTATCCCTTCTTAATACTTGGTTGCAAATCCTTTGCAGCCAATCACAGCCTGAAGTCTGGAACGCATAGACATCACCAGACACTGGGTTTCATCCCTGGTGATGCTCTGCCAGGCCTCTACTGCAACTGTCTTCAGTTCCTGCTTGTTCTTGGGGCATTTTCCCTTCAGTTTTGTCTTCAGCAAGTGAAATGCATGCTCAATAGGATTCAGGTCAGGTGATTGACTTGGCCATTGCATAACATTCCACTTCTGTCCCTTCAAAAACTCTTTGGTTGCTTTTGCAGTATGCTTTGGGTCATTGTCCATCTGCACTGTGAAGCGCCGTCCAATGAGTTCTGCAGCATTTGGCTGAATGTGAGCAGATAATATTGCCCGAAACACTTCAGAATTCATCCTGCTGCTTTTGCCAGCAGTAACATCATAAATAAATACAAGAGAACCAGTTCCATTGGCAGCCATACATGCCCACGCCATGACACCACCACCACGCTTCACTGATGAGGTGGTATGCTTAGGATCATGAGCAGTTCCGTTCCTTCTCCATACTCTTCTCTTCCCATCACTCTGGTATTAATTGATCTTGGTCTCATCTGTCCATAGAATCTTGTTCCAGAACTGTGAAGGCTTTGTTAGGTGTTGTTTGGCAAACTCTAATCTGGCCTTCCTGTTTATGAGGCTCACCAAAGGTTTACATCTTGTGGTGAACCCTCTGTATTCACTCTGGTGAAGTCTTCTCTTGATTATTGACTTTGACACACATACACCTACCTCCTGGAGAGTGTTCGTGATCTGGCCAACTGTTGTGAAGGGTGTTTTCTTCACCAGGGAAAGAATTCATCGGTCATCCACCACAGTTGTTTTCCGTGGTCTCCCTGGTCTTTTGGTGTTGCTAAGCTCACCGGTGCGTTCCTTCTTTTTGAGAATGTTCCAAACAGTTGTTTTGGCCATGCCTAATGTTCTTGCTATCTCTCTGATGGGTTTGTTTTGTTTCTTCAGCCTAATGATGGCTTGCTTCACTGATAGTGACAGCTCTTTGGATCTCATCTTGAGAGTTGACAGCAACAGATTCCAAATGCAAATAGCACACTTGAAATGAACTCTGGGCCTTTTATCTGCACATTGTAATTGGGGTAATGAGGAATATCACACACACCTGGCCATGGAACAGCTGAGAAGCCAATTGTCCCATTACCTTTGGTCCCTTAACAAGTGGGAGGCACATCTGCAAACTGCTGTAAGTCCTACACCGTTCACCTGTTTTGGATGTACATACCCTCAAATTAAAGCTGACAGTCTGCAGTTAAAGCACATTGTGTTTGTTTCATTCCAACTCCATTGTGGTGGTGTATAGAGCCAAAGATGTTAGAATTGTGTCGATGTCCCAATATTTCTGGACCTGACTGTAATTCCACAGCTTTATTGTTCTCACTGTAAAAAAAACCTTTCCTATGCTTTAGGCTTAATTTCCTTTCGTCCAGTCTAAATGGGTGACCTCGCGTCCTGTGTATAGACCTGTCATGGAGCTGATGTAACGCTCCATGCTTCAAACCCCAAGAGACTTTATGTTCATTTATATCGTGTGTTTTTAAATATTTTACATCGTTTGGTTTTAGTTTAATTTAGTTTAGTGTAAAATGGCATAGCTTTGGTTTTAAAAATACTTATATTCCTGTAGGTAAATGTGTTTTTGTGTATACAGTAAACAAGCTTTACTGCTGGGTAATTTATGCACCAGGGCTTTTCCCATTATCTAGCTGCATGTTTAATTCAAGGGATCTCTGATAGTGTGTGTTTAATCTGATCTGTTAGAACAATGGATATACAAATGTTGTGTGAGCTGAAAGGCTAAAGAATGTAAAGAATGTTTATTGTAAATAACTGACTTAATGTAATTAGTATGGGTATGCAAATTATGACTGTTGGACTTCAGCATAAATGGTGGCGTTTGGTTCATTAAAAAGTCAGAAAACTCTCAGAGCTCAGAGAGAGAGGATCCTGTTTTAAAGCATACAGCCGCGCCTGGTGTCTTTATTACAAACTACGCTACACTCCACACTCGCCCTCAGAAGGCAGAGAGCGGCCTTCTGGAGAATCGTAACGGCTCCAGGGCAGAGGAACAGAAGCAGGCAGGTTAAGCTGCTCGAGGCGCTGAGGACAGCGCTCCCAGTAGCCGGGCTGACCTCAACGAAGTGGTGTCTGGAGAGCCAGGACAGACGGAAGTGAACGGTTCCTTCACAAGACCTATTAATGAAAGGTTTCCAGACAATGGTATATAATGGCCCTGTGTATATTTATATAAAGTTATCAGATACCCGCTAAGGCGCCGTTTCTCTAAACTAAACAGGTTTAAATTTGTTAGCCTTTCCTCATAACTTAAAACTTCCATTCCCGGACACTGAACTTTTTTGGCTAGACCCGCACTCAACCACAAAACCCATTTCGTTGTTTTATAGATTGCTCAATACCCAGTCTGGAATCACACGCTGGACGTTTCACAACACTTGGGAAAAAGACCTTTCTATGCAATTTACCCCCTCGCAATGGGCCATGGCACATTTGTTTTCGTCTGGAGCTTCAAAGTGTGCAACTCTGATGGAAACGCAACGAAAAGTATGTTGGTATCTTACGCCCTCAAGGATTTGCCGTTCTGCCCCAAACACTTCAGATGTCTGCTGGAGGTGCTTGTCTGCCCCTGGTACGATGGGCCATATCTGGTGGCACTGCCTACTGATAGCACCATTATGGAAAGATATTTCTCTTCTTGCTTCGTAGGTCTTGAGCAGTCGGATACAGTGTGCACCGGAGATCTTATTGCTGGGAATGGTCCACCTCCCTCGCTCACACCTCAAAGTTATTTATAATTGTCTCTACGACAATGTTGCTTATTGCTCGGAACTGGAACTCGGCCGTTGTCCCAACGCAACGACAAATAGCTACGTTACTAACTCAATACCGTTCCTTCGACTCCAAAGCTAACTCGGCGTGGGGTTTCCGTCCCCCCAAACAAGACCCATGGGCCATCTGGGACATTCATAAGATTTACAAGGCGTGTGGTTTGTGATGATAACAACGCTAGATTTCTGGTTCTAGGTCACTTTCATGTGAGGTTCAAGGAGAGTCTCTCTGCCCCGGAGAAATTGCTTTCTCCTGCTGATCCTGAGATCCCCTTCCCTTTCCCCTCCCCTGTTTATTAGGTAATTTTTATTTTTTATTTTAATTTTATATGGCATTACAAAAATGTTTGAGAGATACCGCTGCATTTATACATGATTATTTCATACGGTTGTTGTAGGCTATTTACAGTGATGTTGATGTAAACACCTCTCAATAAAAATATTTTGAAATGAGAAAACTTCCATTCCATTCTTATTAATTTAGCTGCCCGTCTCTGCACTTTTTCTAATATCTTTTCTTAAAACAGATGCCCAAAAGTGCATATCTTATTCAAGGTGCGGTCTTACCATTGATTTATAAAGAGGCAAAATTACATTTTCATCCGGAGTCTATTCCCATTTTAATGCATGCCAATACCTTTCTTGCTTTGGCGACTGCTGTTTGACATTGGGCAGTGTTGCTGAGTTTAGAGTCTATGATTATTCCCAAATCCTTCTCCTGCCTTGGTTTCCCTAACTCTGTACCATATAGGGTATAAGTGGCTTGTGTGTTCTTCATTCCAAAGTGCATAACCTTGCAGTTATCTACATTAAATTTCATATGCCATTTAAGTGCCCAGTCCCCCAATCTGTCTCAATCCCTCTGCAGCAAAAGTAAGATCCTGCTCACATTGTATTACTTTCCCTAGTTTTGTGTCATCTGCAAACATTGACACATGACTTTCAATGCCTATGTCAAGATCATTTATTAATAGATTGAACAGAAGTGGTCCTATAACAGACCCCTGAGGGACACCACTTAACCACTGGTGTCCATCTTGAAAATTTACCATTTATGACTAGAAGTAGTTAGAATTGCAGAAAATACATGTAAAGTACAGGTACAAGGTGTTATTGTAATTTACAGATGCTGGCAGTTTGCCAAACTATAGATATGAATGTAATATTCTACTGGTAATTTTTGGAAGCTGTATTGCTAATGATCTCATGATTAGTGATGGGCCGAACACCCCTGTGTTCGGTTCAAATTCGAACTCGAACATCCGAAAAAGTTCGAATTCAAACACAATGCAAATCTATGGGACTCAAAAGTTCAAAAATTAAGGTGCCCTCCAAGAGGGCATATAAGCAAGATAATGGCCATAAAAGGTGTATGGGGGTCCAGATACTGCCCTGGGGGACAGGAAACAATGAAAAACAAATGAAAAATAAAAGGTTTTAAAAAAAATAATAAATGTACACCGATTTGGATATCGACTAACTATCGAATTCAAAATGAACTATCAAATGGATATCGACTGTCGAATTTGAAATGAACTATCAAATGGATATCAAGTTGATAGTTCATTTCAAATTCGATAGTTAGTCGACATCCATTCGATAATTCATTTCGAATTTGATAGTCAGTCGATATCCATTTGATAGTTCATTTCAAATGTTAAATAAAGGTGTGGGAAATGTTTTACACCATAGGCTTCAATGTTAAAAATATTCCCGTTTTAATTCAATATCTACCAAACCGTTGCTCATAATATTCTGCAGCTAAGAGTGTCTTTATTTTTAGATTATTTAGGATTTTTTAAGCATTTTTTTTAAAAAAAATAATTTTTTTGTCGAACTTTTTTTGAACAGCCCAGAAAGTTCGAAGTTCACGAACTTTTGAACAGCCGATGTTAGAACAGATTTGAACCGGCAGCCCATCCCTACTCGTGATGTGCATAAGGAGGATATTGGACCATATTTATTACCTATCTGCATTACATTTACTATATTAGACACAAAGGTAATTTTGCTAATAGTGTAAGCCGCATGTAACATTGACAAGGGATGCCATTACAGTTCAGAACATTTCATCCAAACGTTAATACTGTAAAAGATAAACAAGGAAATTACAAATTTGAAATAAGAACGTTTAAATTATTTTATTGATCTCCACAGGGGACACACTAATCTTGTTTTAAAAAGGTATGAAAATTGTCTTTTGATATGCTAAGGAGTGCTTTCAATGCATTACGATGCAAAATCGAAATAACTCGATTTTTGGTGTGAAGGGATTAAAATGCATTAACCATCACCTTTCCTAAAAGAGTTTTTAAGTTGAAAAAGTATATGTATAATAGGACTATATTTATGATATAAAATATAAATGCTGTAGAATTGCACAAGAGAATGGTAGCTCAAGGTTGAAATTAGAACAGGTGCATATTTTTTATGAAACATGTAGAAGAAACTCAGTGAAAAAGGTAATGTTTTAATAAATGAATTGTGCTAATGTATACACATCTCCAAAATCAAATGTACAGCAAAATTAACATCTAAGGATGAATAAGGTTTACTGCATAGAATATGGATGAAAGTAAAACCACTTACTGTTATCATGGGGTTTGTAGAACCAGATCTGAATTCAAGTGAAAGAATATAGAGGAACGGTGTTGGTGACTTCTAAACTAACAAACTCTTCTTGATGGGTATAATCATTATGACGTATTTGGGAATGGTAACTTACCTTTCACTTGGCACCACATGAAACCAGGTGAGTCATTCATGATCTGCACTATTTGTATCCATTGATTTTATTTTCAGCTTTGTGCCCATTGTTTTACTATTCGAGTATAGTTCTTGTGTCTGTCTTTCTACAGTATTAATGCATAATACTGTACTAGTTTCTTTTATATATTTTTTGTTCCATTACACAATATATACTTTTGTTCTTTTGCTTGACTCTTCTTTGAGGATCAATTGAGTTTTGGTCCACATGGGTGTTTGATTCACAATAAATCAAATTGAATGAAAACCAACATTCTATAGCAAAGTATTGATATATTGAATTATTTATACTAAAACTGCACCTATGTCACATTTACTGGAAGAATTAAACTTACTCAGTAGCAAAATGTTTGAAGAAGCTCTTATATTCACTCTAGTAACCCACACGTGTTATCACATGGAGCATGTTCCAGCTCAAGAATAGTCTTTTTAATGCGGTGCTGAAGACAAATCTTTAAAGCTTTTTGACTGCTCCAATAAATCAAGAGCTTAGAGCATAAAAAGTCAACTGTGAGAAAAAGTATTTCTATTGCATTTATTGTAAACTTTTCCCTCTGTCAAATCTAGCCTTTTGTGCTTTTGTTATTATTCATAAATATAATGGATTTGGTATTGTAGTGTTCTTTTGTTAGAAACTGGATAATTTTCAATGCCTAAGCGGAGAAACATTGCAACAGTAATTTCACTTTTTACAGTGATTTTGGTTGAGTCATCAGGGAACTGAACAAGTGTAATTCCAAGACTCCATAGTATGGCAGAAAAAAAAAAACACATTTTTATTTAAATTACAGTTTAATCCTGGCCTCTAATAGACTAAAGAATACTTTTTCTTTATGTGTTAGTAACTCTGCAATAATGAATTCTATGTGGATCACCATGACTTTTTGATAGGAAAGTACAGGAAATATATCACATTAAATTATTTAGCTCTGGTATCTTGAATGCATTTATTTTTTTATTTATTTCCTTTTATCACAAGACATTATCACAATTTTAACTTATTTATTAAAATTAGTTATGCAGTCAGTATGTTAAGAGGTTGGATAGAGAAACAGAAGATCTCATTAACTCCTTTACTATCTATTCCAGTTTTTCTCAACTCCAGTCCTCAGGACCCACTAACAGGCCAGGTTTGTGGGATATGTGAAGCACAGCACAGGTGATAAAATTTGCTGCTCAGTGATAGCAGTATTCAGTCTGCATTTCCCCAAGGTGATCTGTAAAATCTGGCCTGTAGTAGGTCCCGAGGACTGGAGTTGAGAAACACTTATTCTATTCAGTATCATTTTTATCATTATTTAAAAAAATATATACCGAGGCTTCAATTCCAGGTTGATCTTGAGTTTGTGAAAGAGTCTTGATATTTATTGTGCGGCATTCTACAAACATTAATGATCCACTTGGTATCCTATGTTGAATGGCAATTTGAGTTACAACTTGTCTTTTAAAGGTTCTTACTGTGCTTTTATTCATGTACAAGCAAACAACTGAAGCGGAAGGAAGAAATCTATAAGACCTTCATGTTTAGGTAGTGTGAAACATGACTTAATAAATTAGCTAAAGTACAAATAAAACTATGTAGATATCTCTTTATGTTCTGCTCATAAGCTCCTGTTAGAGCATAGGAATAATGCATTTATAACCGGAATCCACTTGGTTCACTCGGTACGAGGCCGGGCCGACACGAGCAAGGATTGTCTAGACACGAGTCTCTTCAGGAAAGGCAAACTTTATTGTGATATCACAGATGCTCAGACAGGATTGAATCGCTAAGACTGAGCCCCGAACCCCCCGTGACATGAGGTTTTATACCCCGAATACATAATTAGGTACGTCCCAATTAACCCACCTCCCGGTGACACTATCCCACCCCACGTGGGTCAGTACCTCCCTTGGTCAATTACAAAGACATTCCATACATTGGTCATAAATTGGCAAGCTTCATGTTTGTTTGACAGAAGATGATTTGCTGCTACGCTCAATCCGGCCTGTGCCCACCTCCCTAGAGCCTGTTTGTTATTTGTTGTAGATAAGACCTGGTCTGTTTCTACGCTCTTCTTTGTCTCGCTACAAGCCTTTGTGACCTTGGTGTATCCATTCCTCATCCTGTCCCTGTGTGCCAGGAACGGCCCGGATCTTCCTTAATTTTAATTGCTTCTCTGCTAATCTAACACATTCCTAAAGTTCTATGTAAGCTTCATTCTAGTTCCAACTAAAATCTACCTAGTTATTTTCAAGTGAACCAATATTCTGAACAAGATGGCCGCCTGGCTCATAATGGCGACATCTTCTGGCCTGATTCTCCTTCACATTTAATTAAAAAAACTAAAGCCACACTACATCCCCAGGATCCCCCTCGAACACCACCAGGCTCCCCAGTCCTCCCACACAGAGCAGCTGAGCTGGGAGATACCGTGGAGTTTCCGTCCATCTCAGAAGAAAGAGTGATCCGAACATGCATGCAGCCGACAGCCGACACCCTGCACTAATGATGTAATGATGTGAGACATCTTCCAGCCATCCTATTGCACTCCCCTATAAGAAGACACTGAGAAGGTAAGTGCTTTGCTCAATTATTGCTACTGTTTGAGCTAATGTTGCTGTGTATCTACCCTATTTTCATCTTGGATGGACTTCCCTGCCTTTGAAATCTTGATTCGCTTTGACACTGTTTACTTGCTGACTGCCCTTCGACCTCTGCTTGTTTACCGTTTGAGTCTGCCTGCCACCTGTCGTTTTGACCTATGCTTGCCTTCCGCCTCCCTATCGAACCCTTTATGTGGATTATGACTACTTTTACTGGATTTGCCATTCATTGGATACTGCGAATTGGAGAACTCACCTGGCATTACGTACACCAGCAGACGGGCAGCGTCTATATATATATCCCTATCCGACTCTGGTGCCTGTCTCGCACAGGCAAACTGCCAGCACTGAGAAGTCAGTGAAGAGAAGTAACCCACTTACTTGAAACATACACCATCTTGAAGGTTTAAACAGATCCTGCAAGGAGGAACATGTTGTCACGGGTTGGGCCATACATTGTGCGCAGAGGGGTTTGTGTGAACCCAGTATGCAGTGAATAAGCTCAGACAGGTTACAGGGGAAATGACAGACTTTAATAAATAAAGCAGAATCTAAACAGACAAGACTCAAACTAAAGCACAACAGTGGACAGGAGATATAACCAAATAAGGGAGGAGGCTGGGCAAGATGGGAACAGATTAGAGATAGAAGGAGATGCAGGAAGAAAGAGCTAGAGTCAACAGGAGGGCTGGGAGTAATGAGAGTGAAAGAACTGAAATGGGAGTAGCTAGGAAGCAGGAGAACCAAGGAGTAGCGAGAGGTGACTGAAATACTTAGTAGGGATGAGAGAAGCTAGAATACAAAAAGGGGGAACCAAATACACAGGAATGCAAACCCTGAATAAACAAGAATACAAAATAAACACAGATATGCCAGGCAACAGTACAAATAAGGATAAAGTAGAAGAGTGGTCATATACAGGCAGGAGGTCTGGGCAAGGCGGCAAGCAGAGTGGTCAAGAGTCCAGCAAAAGGGAGTCTGGTACACAGGGATTCAATCATTGAGGGCACAGGGAGCAAAGGAGGGTACCGATGAGTTGAGGAAGTAGTGTCCAGAAAATAACCAGAGGGATCTAGGCAAGAGCTCAGGAAGGATCAGTCTGCACTTGAAAAGGCCAGGACTTCAAATGAGGAAGCAACGCCTTCAGGGCGTTGCTTCCTTTTAAGCATAGTTCATTAGTCCGAGGTGAAATCAGGTGAGGCTCCAGGGCTTGAACATAAGAATTAGCAGACAGTCCTGGAACCTGCATATTTAATGCAGAATGTGTGTGTGACAATGTTCAGGATACAAGGGGGTGTCAGGGATACAGAATGTCCAGATAGTGACACATGTCATAAGAGCGGCACAAAACCCAAGAGAGTGGTTAGTCCTTAAATGGAAACAAAAATAAATAAATGGCTATTTGCAACTTTAACAGGTATTTTTCATAACGGTCTATCACAGGCCAATAAACACAATATTCCATATTCAGATCACTCCATGTATAATATATATATATATATAAATAAAATTGCATGTAAATTCAAATAAATTTGCAGGGAAATACAGCAAACTGAAGGAGAAACACCCCTCTCCCACATAGTTAATGCTAAAATGGACAAAATTAGCAAGAAAATCTCCCACTGCAGATTTTCATTACCGTCTCCACTTTGACGTCAAATTCAGGGGGTAGGTGCTATCTTGGCAGTGCAACGCAAAGCTGCTGAATACCGTTGCGAGTATCGGCTCGTTGAGTTCATAGGACTCCATGGAATTTTGCACGTGACTCGCGAGATTGAGCGGAACTGAAGCGTGATCAAGGAGGTATGACTAGGAACTTTTTGTTTCCAGTCTCACTCTGCTCCCGGCAAGAAGAAGCAGCATATCACGCTGCCCTTTTTTACTGTGAGGTGGGTATGGAATTTTTAGGGGGGGCTTTAGAGTATTATAAATGATTTTGCATTTGATTTTGCAATTCACGTCCCGACATTAACTTGCGTTAGTACCTTGGATTACCTCACTTTTCAAGACAGTAAAAATGGATTTCGCTGCCCATGTTAGGTATAGGAAACGCTAAGTACAGTAAGCTCATGTGATTTCACACTAGTTTAGCACCAATTTTGGAATATCAATGTCAAACGTTAAACTTACTAATGCTAGTGCTAATTTTTAATTGAGTGTTCCTTTAAGGTGGTCCTCTATTGAGGATCAAGTAGAGAGTTAGCAGCGAGAAAATCAGGCACTTGTTTATAGACCAGACGTTTTAATATTTTGGAGGCAAAGAGGAGCAAAGAGATGGGATGGTAGTTAGAAAAGGGAGGTGGGATCAAGAGATGGCTTCTTTAGAATGGGGGTGATCAGAGCACATTTGAATGCAGAAGGGAAGACTCCAGAGGAGAATTTAAAAATATGACTCGAAGCAGGGACAAGAACTGGTAGGACAGACCGAATAAGATGAGAAGGGAAGGGTCAAGTGGACAGGTGATCAGGCAGGAGGACATAAAAGTTGCTGAGACGTGCTCCTCTGAGACCAGAGAAAAGAAAGACATAGTAGTAGAGGGGAGAGGGGGCAGGGAGTGAAGGAATGAATGAGGTAGAATGGTTAATGGAGGAGGGCAGTGAAGAGATTTCCAGTCTAAGTTTAGTAATTTTATATGTGAAGTAGTCAGCAAAGCTGACAGCAGTGAGGTCCATGGAAAGTTGAGTGGAAGCGGGACGCGTTAGCAGATTGAAAGCATGAAACAGACGTCTGGAATCATGAGAAATACGTTTGTTTAGCGATGGATAGAGCGAGACTGTAGGAGTGTAGCATGAACTTGTAATGCAGGAAGTCAGCCAATGTGCGTGACTTCCTTGAACCACGTATAGCAGCCCTAGAACACCACCTACCACTATGTGTTAGTCACACATAAGGGTGGCAGACCATTGTGGGACACGTAGTTCAGAAATAACTGGGGTACACAGATTTGCCGCCATTCGAGTAGAGTTTCCCTTTGTAGTACCTACAAGTTGGTTACCATAATTCACCACTTCAAGCTGCATAGGACCCAGAAATGGTTTACAAAATGCAATATATAGCTACCAAAATTATTCTAAAGAGTAATTGGGTGTTATTTTGTTTGCTGCTAGAAACATAAAATTGTGTTATAAATGGAGGTGGTGCCCCTTGTATCCATATGAAAAGAAATATCGTATTGAGGAAAATGCACATTTTGCTATGTACAATAGAAGGAAAAGGTTGATGCCAAAGGTGAAATACATATCTTCTGTGTGTTATAATAGATTTTTAGGAATGCATTTTCTTGCAAGCCGAATATAAATATACGACTGTATTTAACTTGAGTATTTATATTAAAATACAGTATATTCTCAAAGTTAACGTCCTCCTTTCTCTTCTGCCTTTGCTTCCTTTTAACAGCTCTTTATATGAGCCTGGTAGACTCGTGTAAACGGAGGACAGGTGAATATGTCAGTTACACTCCCTTTATGTAATGCAAGGGTAATGACCACATTCGTTTTCTGCCAAGTGTACTAGGGAGTTAATTTTAGAACATTTAATTCTGCAACAAACTAGTGTTACAATTAAAATTACCAAACGAGTACATCATATTTGAGTAGAGAGGGTTAAAGATAGTAATAATGCATTTATCTTGATGATGCTCTTGAAAAAGATCTAATATGTTTTGGCCATATTAAGCAAGATGGGAATTTAAATTATTGTTTTTTTTCTAATTCAGCTATTTTGGTTTATTCTTTGCAAATGCTGCATTCATTTTACTAAAATCTACTCTCCGGTGTATAATTTTCACATTTTCAATCAGCAAATCTCAAGCTTTCAGAGTGTTTAATGCGCTGCGATAGATTGGACAGTTTAGATTTAATGTTTCCTCCAGGAAATCCTTAACATCTAAATATTGATTAGAGTTGAAACTTTCTATTTAAATGGACAATGCTCTGCATCAGATGAATGAAGACATAAAACAAAACTTTGTTTATAACATGTTCATTGATTTGACTAGGCAAGTTTATTTGAAATGATATACAGTTCTTGTTAGTAACTAGCAAAGGAGTGTTTGATTCCTAATGACAGGATGAGGCTGTGTACGAAAACAACATTGTTCCCGATGACATGGTTCCATGCTAGGCACACAATAGGGCTAAATTCCAAGTCTGGTGTAAATGCAACCAGAGGTCTGAAAAACTCAGAGCCATTAATGTCTATGGATTTGGTAAGTTTAGCACAGCATTGGTTAAGTATCGGCTGGATGGAGTAGAGGTAACATCACTGCTCTCCGTTGGAGAAAGCCTGTGGAGGCGTGGGTTCGATTCCAGCAAAAGCACCTCTCCAGTACCGTAAGTGTCCTTGGGCAAGACACCTAACGGTACATACTCGCCACCCAGGACATACTTGAACACAAGAGAAATCTCAATCTATCCTTCCTGGTAAAATCCTTCCTAAAAAAAAAAAAAAAAGTGTATACCTGATTCTGAATCTGGTCCTAGAATTTTACACGAATGCCTTTGAAATTGTCATAGGTGATTTCAAAAACAATGAGAGGATGAACAGTTTGGTGAGGCTTACGTAACCCCTTCACTACCAATATCGAGCTATATTTGGCCTCAAAGGCACCATCCGATGCCCCAATATCGAGATATCTCGATCTGCTAATCTGCAGCCCAAAAGCAAATGAAATTTGTTTGCTGCAAACTAATTTCGTTAGCTTTTGGGCTGCAGAAGGTGCCCCCAAAGTTTTAGCCCTGTGGACATAGTGCCCAAAGAGCTAAAACTGTAATATCGGCAGCTGAAAGCTCGGAAATATCAGGCTTTCAGAAGCTGTCCGCAGCCGATGCAGGGAGAAAAATAAGAAAATGGATCTGCTGTTAAAACCTCTGTAACTAAATTTGGCAGTAGAAGACACCATCTACTGGCCAAATAGGTATTACTGTACAATTTATTAAAAATTATTTTTCAAAAAACCACTGGTTTCTGACAATGATTTTTGGAAAATTACTTGGTAGTGGGGTTACATTTCTGGTATTGAAACTCTGATATAAGAGACACATGAGAGGACTGAGCCTAACACTAGAGCTTCACTTGGCATTACATTTTGCTTGATTTTATTTCAATGGGCTGCGATTCTCATTATAATATAACTTCTTTACAGACAGTGACATGCCTATAAGGGTAGACCATTATACACAAGCATTATTTAAGTATTATTCATGCCAATGTTTACTTTTGTGAGATGGGCTATATATTATACAAGAACCTGCTGGCCCCAATAGGTAATAGATCCATAAATCAGCCCTTTCTAATGATATCTTAAAAGGTGCAGCCTGGAGCTTACCTTTTAATTCTTGACCACATAAGTATTTATTTTATTTGAAGAAAGGAGGATATACAGTACATATTTATTGCTTTTTTTTATAAAGTTAAACCTATCCTTCTTTTCCTTCACAGTTTATGTGCTGTGCAGATGACCAGCATGATAAGAAACAACCAGCATGATAAGAAACAACCAGCATGATAAGAAACAACCAGCCAAAGCCTTCCTCCTTATGGTTAAAAGTGTACATTTCTGTCCATGGTTACCACCACTAATGGGATGCTCTGTAAGATTTATAGCCACACTTTGGTTATATGATAGATAGATAGTTTATGGTGTGCATGATATGCCTTCAGAAGGTTTGCCAATATGATCACTAGACATACAAACAAATACAAATTAAAAGGTGGTCAAAAAATCACCTTGGGAGAATGTAAAAAGCATCAATTTTATTCAAAAGTTTGGAAAATAAATATCAAACCGAAAACCTAAATGACAAATCAAAACTAACTATATACTGTATACAATAAAATAGGGGATTATGGATTATGTTATGAAACGTATATGATGGGGCTTGCTCATAAAATACAAACACAAGAAAGGAAGAACCAATAGTAATAGGCTGCTATCCTGAACCCTGTTCCCCTATATAATATTCGGTAGCACTAACCCTCAACATATGATGGCAACAAAGGCACAAAATAAAGCAAAGCAGGTCAGACACCTATATTCGGTGTACATAAATAGACTTTAAAGGGAATCCCTCTGCTGACCCTAGAGGTAGATATATTTCTGCCATGTCCCTAAAGTAACAAACGAGAGGGAGGGCAGGGTAATAAAGCACTGCACAGTGAGAGTACAGTTGTTGGGTCCACAAACATAACAGCCCCAAACACAAGAAAAAACAAATGACTGTTAAAAGGGCTTGGGCAGAGAGCGGTTCCGTTTTGAAGTGCTCCACTACAGCAACGGCTTTTAAGCGGTTTTATTTCCGCTTTCTGGTTACACAGTTCTTCCCTGCTGGCCTCTGACGGTCAGACAGGCATTGAGGTATCTGCCTAGCCTCGATCTGCATGCTCCGTGGAGGATTTTAAACCCCGGAGGGATTTTGGCCTAGCGACCGCGGCCATTTTGAGGCCCTCGTGCGGCCCAGTGGCGTTTCCCCGGAGTCGTGCTTCTCTGTGCCTGGTTGTGACAGAACATGCCAAAAGCCTTATCCAGAAAGGTGGTCCCCGATATCTGGGAATCTATGGTGGGTAGGTCTGTTTCTGGGGGTGCGGCAGCCTCCTCATCTCTCCCTCCAGGTTACGGATCGCCTGGAGACGACGATTGCTCCTGGCCTCTCGGGGACAGCACTGGGATTTTGTAGCTCGCCTCGCAGTCCCAGACATAAGGATTGCAGTCCCTCTCTGCAGCTGCAAAAAAGCGGGTGCAAAAAAATCATAAGACAGCGTTGGCAGCGTCCTCGACGAACTCGGTGGCCGTTCGGGAATCTTCTGAAGGGGACTCGGTTGAGGACCAACTGCCCTCCGCTGGTAGTAGCGTGGCTTCAGATCAGCAGATTTGTTCAGATGTGGAGGCCAGAGGTGGCTGTGGTCCGAGCAGAGGTTGAAGTGATACGCTCGGAGGTGACAGAGCTGCAGATGAAGACCACTGAGGTGGCAACAGAACAAACTCCCTTATCTGGCCAGGTAGTTTCCCTCCGTTTTCAGGTTGATGTCCTGACCCGCTCTGTAGAGATCCTGGAACCTAGACATCGATGTCGTAACATCAGGGTCAGGGGCATCCCCGACTCAGTGTCGACAGAGGAGTTACTGCATTATGTGACCCGTCTGGCTCTCCAGGTTGCTGAACTACCTTCTGACACGCCTGAATTGATTGGATCCGTGTTTCGGTTCAGGAGACCCACGGTGACTCGCAAAGGGGCTCCTAGGGATGTTTTAATGGCTTTCTGTGATGTTGCCTTAAAGGTGAAAATCATGACCACCCCTGGCGCACGGGACCCTGTGCAGTTTGAGGGCTCCACGCTGGCTTTATACCATGACCTCCCGTTCCTGACTCTGCTGGCCCGTTAAGATTTCGGTCTGTGACAACTATTCTTCGTCGGAAGGGGATTCGTTACTGGTGGGGCCTGGTCGGCTCTCTTGTAGTAACACATGCCAACGTACCCTATACGATCACTGACACCACGAAGGCCTGGACTGACTTGTCGGCGGCGGGCCTTTCCCCAGATCCGTTGGAGGGGCAGCCAGGCTGAAACTTGTTATCACCCCCCATATCTCTTTTTGCTCAGGAGTTTTCTGGACTTTTTGTACCATTAATCCATACTTACTGGGATTTTCTGAGCATTTTTGTGTTCCCGTGGACAATTTTCAGTTCTTTATATATGCTTTTTCGTTTGTGGTGGGACCTGCCGCACCATTTCTGGCTCATTAGTGGTTAATATAGGCTGTTTGGCCAAACAACTCGTTATTGGTTTTGCTGGCCCTAGGTGGCTGTATCTCTATATGTCGGTTGTAATTGTACAAATAAAGAATAAAAAAAAAAAAACCCAATGCTCATTTCAATTGAAAATGAAAAGTGGTTTGTGCATGGCAAAACACGCATCAAGCTTTAACTCCATGGTGACCGGGCGGCTTTACAAAGTGCCTGCTGCTGATTTTTAGGTTTCTGCACTGTTTGTTTTTAATTCAAATTTTCCTCTTACTCGTTTATGCAACCCACACATATTATATACTGTTTTTCTCGCCATTAAATGGACATTCTAATGATCCCATTATTTACATCATATCCTAAAATTTACTATAACAAAATATGAAATATGATGAAAAGAATGGAAAAAGAAACACACTTTTTCAAAATTGAATCCCCTAAATCTACAACCGCCAAAAAAGACCCCGACTAAATAGTTTCAAAATTTTGTCCTGAGATTGGAAATACCCAATTTTTACATGTTTTTTCTTTTTAACCCCTTCACTGCTGAGCCAGTTCAACTCTGTGCGCTGAGCTCATTTTGACCGTTTTATGCTCTTCATTTTTAGATGCCAGCTTAAGTCCTATTTTATTAAACCCCCCCCAGACAATTTAAAAAAAAAAATGAGTTAAGTACTGATGCGAATCCTGAAAGGGGTAAGAATGGTTGCAAGCATTTATAGGGTTAAATAAGGTAAACTGTAGCTGTTCCTTTTCTATATGATGTGCTCTCTTTTTGGTTTGTTGTAATTATAATTGTCTTGAGACGCACCCATACTAAATGTTTAGTAAAGGCTGAGTGCTACCCTTTTTTTGTATTCTGTATGAAATGGGCTGAAACCCCTCAGGCAAGCACCCTTTCCTGACAAATGTGCTCCACCCACAGGTTCAATTTAACCTTGAACTGCAGGAACCTCCAGTAAGGACTTGGTCCCAGGTAAATGAGTTATTCCCATGAGAGCAGCCATTGGTTGTCAGGATAGGAGCAGAATAGGACCTGCCAAGGGTGGAATACATTGACGCTGTTGGCAGGCTTAAGCAATTTATGGCCATTCATTGTGAACTAAATTTCCACCAGTTTTCAATAGAGCATAAAACCTTTTGAAAAGTCTAGAATGAGTTAAGTACTGCTGCGAATCCTGAAAGGGGTAAGAATGGTTGCAAGCATTTATAGGGTTAAATATGGTAAACTGTTGCTGTTCCTTTGAATTTCTATATGATGTTTGGTGTGCTCTCTTTTTAATATGTTTTACGGTAGCATTAACCGCTGGGGAGATAGAGGGCTCCAAAAGGAGCCACACCCTCCCTTTCCTCTTTGTAACTGCAGGCGCTGGGGGCACCTGACGATGACGTCATCACATACTGTGATGATGTCAACACGCCTGCTGGGCCCCCAGAACGCCGCAGGAGCCCAGCGAGGAAGGTGAGTATTGGGAGGGAGGGAGATTAGGAGACCCTGACGTACCATGTACGTCCGCGGGTCTATGGGAGACTTCCCGATCAGACGTACATGGTACGTCAGCGGTTGGGAAGGGGTTACATTTACAGTGTGGAGGTTGACCGTTTTTTTTTTTGACTGTAAACAAAAAATACGCAACCTCTTTACACTAAATTTAAAACTCACAAGTTTTTAACTAACTTTAACATTAAAATTGACACTGTCCTATTAAAACAAGCAAGTCCGTAAATACATTTATTACTGTTAAGTATAATGCGCAAGTTCTTATTTTAATATTTCACTGTTAAATTTAAAACCCTTAAGTACCTACTTGAACATTTCCACTATTATAGTAAAAAATGCACAATTCCAGAATTCACGGGAATTGAAAAATGGAAAGCACATACTGTATGTACATAAGTGCAGGCAGTCTGATTTCAGGCTTTTTACTGGCCTGATATTGTTACTAAATAGGGACTTTTTTTGAATTTGGATCAAATTTTATTTTTTCAATTGAATCAGCTGATATTTAAAAAGAAAACGTTTTCTGGTAGTAGCAGATATTTTTTTCAAAAATTGTCCAGTAGAACTAAATTGATTACAGGGCTTGTTTTCTTTCCAATGGTGGGCCTTTTATGGTGCAATTTCATGGCAGTTTGGCTACTCAGAAAGCTGTCAGTTTGCCAAATATTGGCGAATTGCCAGCGAAATACGATGCAGTTCGCTGCAATTTGGCAACCTTCGGCTGCAGTGAAATTGTCCCATAGAGAAGTGATGGTTAATCTATTCAGAGACCGCTGAACCGCCGTATTTTATTTTATTCGCGTTATTTTATAGGACCTTTTATATTGTCATGCCTTCGGTGGCATTCAGCGGATCATTGGCGGTCTTCGGTGGCAGGCTGATCAGCAGCGTTTGGAGGTCTTTGGCAGCTCCTATTCGGCTCAGTTCGGGGATCCTCTTATCGCCGAATCACACCAAAGTGCTCCAGATCAAAGAGCGTTGAAATTTCACAGAGATTGCGGTGCTCATTGAAAAACCCCTTTAGTTTTATTAAAAGCTAACTTAATCTATGCAAACTATTATTTTATTATGTAATTTTGACATACAGTACATACACTCTCTATAGAGATTATTGAGGCTAACCTTTGTACACATATAATTGTGGCAGTCTTTTGTAGTTTACTTAAACTCAACGAGTCCTTTACCCAATACACATCAAAGCCCTTAACCAAGACTGTATTCATTGATACTCACTATTCTGCAATTCAGCAATCAGCTTTCATACAATATCCAGAACTATTAGGAGTGACACTGAGGTTAAGATAAGACTGTTTTTGCACTTGTAGTGGTGTGTTAGGTCTAATGAGAACCTTTATGTCTTTCTACATTCTTACAAAGCAGTTTCACCTAGGCAATTAATAACACTATCTTTAAATAGCATATGATTAATTCACAGCAAGTTCTGACTGCAGTCATACAGCCACCTACACTTATGAAATAAACTCAGTCTTATATCTGCATAGAAAAACAATTGTCACTATTGAATCACACATTAGAAGAGAGCAAAAATCTACTTGCCAATTGTCCACCAATATACATGTTGCCCCATAAAGATAATAATCAGGATATCTGTCTATTAACAGAGTGTATGCTATAAGTCAGGTATATAAAACTCTGACCCTTTCCCCCTGATGTTTCTGGCCTATTATCAGCAGAATTCTTTGAATGCAACAGATGCAAGAGAATAATGGTAGCTGTAATTCAGAAACATCTGGGGGCCAACGTTTGAGATCTCTACTGTAGTTTGTCAATGACCATATAGGACGAAAACCTTTCCTCTTCTCCTACTCCTCACATTATTGTATTACTACCCAACAGATGGTTACCATGGGGCAGATGGGATGCTTTAGTGCTCTACCAATCATATTGCAAATAAAAAGGTAAAAATCGCTTGACATTGAAAACGTCTGTGAACACATTTGTTGGTAACAGTAACCCTAACCCTACTCAAAACCAAGCAGAAACTGTAACCCTAACCCTAATTTTAAACAAAATAAAAAAAACAAACAGAAACTTCAACCCTAACTGGAGCTGGAACCCTAACTGCAACCCTAACCATAAAACAAGTAGAAACGGTAACCCCAGCTCTAACTAACCCTAATAAAGGAACAAGCAGAAACCGTAATGCATGGCTAAATTAATCCCCATGACAGTCGTGGGGGGGGGGCGGTCAGGCAGAACTCAGCCGTCAGCATGTGTGTAATAGCGCCCTCTATTAGTATTGTAAGTGCATGCTCTTATAACATTACAAACCTATATGCAAACTTTATTTTACAGTAAGAGTTGTAATAGCGCCCTCTATTAGTCAGTATTGTAAGTGCCTGCTCTTACAACATTAAAAACCTGAACATTATTTATACAGTGGCCCACGGAAATGGGTCCTGTACAAAAAACTGAGCTGTATGAATAATTTATCCAAATTGAAAGACAGGGGGTAACCCACACTCAAAGACAACAAAAAGCCACAGAAGCGGCTATATCGATTTGGACAACCATTTAAAATATAACCTTTATTATAAAGTTAAAAACCACATATAAAACATACATATAAGACCGACTGGGTGGAGTAGAGGTAACATCACTGCTCTGCGTGGAGAGAGCCTGTGGAGACATGGGTTTGTTCCCGACGAGCACCAATCCAGTAAGTGTCCTTGGGCAAGACACCTAACGGTACATACTCGCCACCCAGGACATACTTGAAAACAAGAGAAATCTCAATGTATCCTTCCTGGTAAAATACTTTCTCAAAAAAATAAATAAAAATAAGACGAGAAAAATTGGTGCATATAATAAACTGGCTAACATGCCTATTTCCCGCTGTCAATTGACTCTTAAACCATATATATCAAACCCATAAATATGAGGTAAAATTCTAGATAAGTCAAGCTGGGAATAACTTATACGCAAATCAAATCCTTCATTAATGATTGTCGCTTAATTAGCGTAATTTATGAAATGTAACACTTGTAATTCACGAAACGTAACACTTATAGACCCATGTGGCTATAGGAAGCTAAATGTGTATAAAGAGTTCAGGGAGTAATACACACATTTGTTCTGTGGCTTTCTGTTAACATTAAAAACCTATATGCAACCTTTATTTTACAGTAAGAGTTGTAATAGCGCCCTCTATTAGTCAGTATTGTAAGTGCATGCTCTTAGAACTGTAACAAAATGCGAACTTTACTTTATTAATAGTGAAACTCTATTCTTCTATATAACGATAATCAAATGCGTAAATTGCGACTGCGTAACCCTGTGTATATCTGGCACTGATACTAGCCAGTGCCTCACCAGCCACTGACCTCACCACACGTCACTGTTGCTAACATTATCTGAAAGCCTAATACTAACCATAAAACAAGTAAAAACATCAACCCTAAAAGTAGCTCTAACCATCAAACAAGCAGAAACTGTAACATTTACTCTAGCAGTAAGCCGAACCCTAATCAAAAAGCTACCAGAAACTTCAAGTCTAACAGTAGCCCTAACAATAATCGTAACCCTAAAAGAACACCTAATCTTAACCATAATTTTAACCCCAACCATAAAACAAGCAGAAACAGTAACCTTAACTGTAACCCGAACCCCAAGCCGAAAACAAACAGAAACTGCTGTTTTGGATTTGCTTCATTTTTTTAATAAAGTTAGTAAAGACCGCCTCTCTACTTTTTTTTTTCAGCGAGGCTCCAGAGATGGGATAGTTAGATTGTAGAAAGACTTTAACCCTTTTAGATCTAAGCATTTTACACACTTTTCTTTGAGGTACAGCCTACACAATATATCGATACAAAATGCAGCACACTCCGCTCATACATGCACCTGAAGATAAAAACACAAGACTAAAGTTTTAAACAGATGAGGGTTTAGTTACAAAATATGATCATGTATAAGTCTGCCGCAACATCAATGAACCCCATTAAAGCAGGTCCTATTTTATACAAAACCAATGTCTGTTCTTATGAGATTAACACGCTTACACACACACGCACTTTACAACAGTGCTACTTAGACCCTGGTAAGCGTGTTAATCTCATAAGAACAGACATTGGTTTTGTATAAAATAGGACCTGCTCTAATATATATATATATACAGTATATATATCTAAGCCCACAAGGGATGGACTCGAGGACTAATAAAATCCAATGCATTCTTTATTTATTATCCATTTCAGCCCCTAAAGGCCTTTTTCAAGGATACAAAAAAAACAATGTGTAAATACATTAATACATATAAATAGAAGTAGCAAATTGTCTCCCGGTGCGTGCCGGACCTTGCCTCGCCCAAACATGGAAGTGGCATGGTTTACTGGTCATGTACATGCTGGCATCTGCGTTGCCAGCCACCTTCAGGGATGCGTTGCCATGGAGACCTGCACAATCTATTCACATTAATATGTTAAAAACAAAGGCGTCCCAAGGACGCAGCATAAAAAGAAAGCAGAAAGGTGGTACAAAATTATTCGGAACTGCAACGTTTTGTCAATTAGCTGGACTGAGCAAATGAATAGCCATTAACCACTTGGCTGCTATGGACGCGCTGAGCGCGTCCAGCCAAGTGGCTCTCCTGTGCTATGGACGCGCTGAGCGCGTCCATGCACAGGAGGCAGCAATCCGCCGGATTCCGGTGGATTGCTGCGCCCCCCGGTGCGGGCTGACATCTTGGATGTCAGCCCAGCACTCGGGACCCCGGCAGGGACATTAGATGTCATCGCGGCGACGCGATGACATCTAATTCAGGCGCCCCCCCCGCATGTGCGGAGGAGGCGCCTGAAAGGGAGTGGGGGAGGTCCTTCGGACCTCTCTCCCTCCCGATCGCCGGGGAGCAGGGAGGTAATACAGGCACCGCTTGGAAGGGCACAGCCTGCCCTTCCAAACGGTGGCTGTCATTAACCCCTGGGGAGCCGGATCACGAATCGGAGCTGAAAAGCGCCGGTTCATGATCCTTTCCCGGAGCTGGCCGACATCTTGGATGTCGGCCAAGCCTCCGGGAACTCCCCCTGAGGACTGGCGTCATCGTGCATAGCACATCTCTTCCTCAGGTCTGGAGGCTTTATTTTCCCATTTTGAACATACCATTTGACTCTCACTTTTTACGACATCTAATCCCCCCACCCATGTGACCCTTAATGTCCTAATGTTCATTTCTAGGAACTGATCAGTAAAGCTTCCAGACCTGAGGAAGAGAGGAATCCTCTCGAAGGCTCGTCTTCTAAATGTAACGTTAGTCCAAAAAAAAGGTATCACTACATACTGCTATACTCGTGATTTATATCATATATCATATCCCACATGTTCACATGCCATTTCCTTTCATTTATATATTGTTTACACATTGCACTCCAATAATATTAGCACCCTTGGTTAATATGAACAAAGTAGGATGTGGAAAACGGTCTTTCTTGTTTAAACTCTATTACATTCTTCGCGCAAACGTTAACGCGTGCGCAAAAACGCATTAAAGCGAGGGGCAAAACCCTTTGCCCTGAACGTCGTATTCCACTGTCCGCGCAAAAAAATGTGCGTTAATGTCTACCGCTGGTGAACCTGACCGAACCCTGCGCGAGTGTAATGTACATTGCGTGTCCTATACTTAACATTGTGTGCGCAAATGCGTTTGTGCTCTGGTACGCGGATGGTATTACAAGCTATGCGCAAAATTTAACGCACAGCATTTGCGCGCATAATTTTAACGTCTTTGACAAGCTGGTGTTAATGGCAAATCTGAACGTCCTGGCCGAAACCAAATACACCAGCCCAAAAAAAAATACAGCACAGTATAGTTACACATTCTACGCATACCCAAACAATAAATTTGAGAAGTTGTGCGTGTTTTTTTTTTATGCAGCATATATGCGCAGATTGACTTTGACAGGCGCAAAAATTTAACGTGAGACAATTAAGGTTCTTAATTCTGATTGGCTGAATCGCATGAAAAAACAGTCCGTACACCGATTTCTGCGCGCAACGTCATTTTTATGTGCGTCAACGTCATTTTTATGCGCGTCATTTTTCGACGGATGAAATAATTGCCAAGGATTGTAATACCAGCGTTAATTTACACGCATTAGGCTGGGGTCAGACCAGCGCACTTTTAACGTGCGTTCTGGCGCACATAATTACGGCCGCACTAGCAGCAGATGACGGGCAATGACGGCCACTATACGATGTACTGCCGCACAAAAGTCCGGCCGTGCAACGCAACTGGAATTTGAACGCATTTTTCTGAGAATGCTGAACCGCTAGTACTGACGTACTGAGTGCGCAGCTGCGGCATAGCGGCGTGTTTGCGTGATTAGGAGATGTCAGACGCTGCTAATGTCCAGCCTACATAACGTCCAGACGCAAAAAGAGTTTTATTGACGATCCGTACAAAATCACGCCCGAAAATGCGCGTCGTCTGACCGTTTTTGCGCATTCCGTGAAAAAATACGTCAATGCGTTCGGACGCACTTTTTCACGTTCGCGGGGAAAAATGCTTTCGTCTGACCCTAGCCTTAACGTTTAACGCTTCGTGCAAAAATTCACGCGTTTACCGTGAATTTTTGCGTGAAGAATGTAATAGAGCCCTTGATCTTTTGGTAAAAAAAACACAAACATACTCGGTTCACATGGATATAAAACAACTGCAAACACATCACAGGTTTATCCAAAAAAGTAAATCTGTAAAATATATGTGTAGCACAATTAAATCCTTTTATTCAGTACCTTTGCCATGATAACAGCTCTAGTCTATAGAGTTTATTAACAGTGCACTGAAATGTCGCTGAAATTTTTGGGTACTCTGTCGTTCCCCGTACTTCGGGGAATCAAATTCCCCGACCCTGCTGTGAATTCAGCATTCACTGCAGGGTCCCCGCAGTGCAGGTAACGGAACCAAAAAGCTGTCAAAGTCCACCAAAAGTTATTTTTATTTTTCAGTTTGGTGGAATTCGTAGAAGCTAATTCAGCGCATTTCGCAAACATCCGATAACTGTTTCAGCGACTCCATTTTGGGCAACATATGGTGAATATTCGCTAAATAGTGCATTCACTGTATTTTAGGCACAATGTTATCATCGAAGTGCACCAAAATGCAGCAAAAAACAAGCTTACTGCTGTGTTCCCTCCAAGCCTCCGGTGTCTCCTGCTGCCCTCCAAGCCTCTAGTGTCTCCTGGTGTCCTCCAAGCTTTAACCACTTCGCTGCGGTGGACGCGCTCAGCGCGTCCAACCGCAGGTAGCGTTCCATGCGGTGGACGCGCTGAGCGCGTCCTCTCTTTGGGGCCAGCGTTCGGCCGATCGCTTGCCCCCCTGGTGCGGGCTGACATCCTCGATGTCAGCCCAGCACCCAGAACTGCCGCCAGAGTAATTAGGTGTCATCGCGGGGGCGCGATGACACCTAATTCAGGCGCCCCCCTGCATGTGCGGAGGAGGCGCCTGAAAGGGAGGGGGGGATTTCCTTCGGACCTCTCTCCCTCCTGATCGGCAGCGTGCAGGGGGTTAACCCAGGCACCGTTTGGAAGGGCACAGCCTGCCCTTCCAAATGGTACCTGGCATTAACCCCATGGGGGCCGGATCACGAATCGGCGCCGAAAAGCGCCGGTTCGTGATCCTTTCCCGGAGCTGGTCGACATCTTGGATGTCGGCCAAGCTTCCGGGAATGCCCCCTGAGGACTGGCGTCATCGTGCAATGAACCCCCTATCTCCCGATCTGTGGCAGTTAGCGGTTAATGTTTGGTATTGTTGGATCGGCCAGAGCATGAGCATGAGCATGAAAAATGTTTTTTTTAAAAAAATCAAGCATGGCCGTTCCAACAATACCAAACATGAGTATAAAAAAAGTTCTAAAAAAAAATAAAATAAAAAATAAAAATAAAAAAATATTTAACCACTTCCATGCGGAGGACGCGCTGAGCGCGTCCTCCACATGGCTCCCGCTGTGCGGAGGATGCGCTGAGCGCGTCCTCCCTTTGGGGTCAGCGTTCGGCCGGGTTCCGGCCGATCGCTGGCCCCTCCGGTGCGGGCTGACATCCTCGATGTCAGCCCAGCATCTGGAACCGCTGCTGATGAAATTAGGTGTCATCGCGGCAGCGCGATGACACCTAATTCAGGCGCCCCCCCGCATGTGCGGAGGAGGCGCCTGAAAGGGAGGGGGGAGGTCCTTCGGACCTCTCTCCCTCCCGATCGGCGGCGTTGCGGGGGTTAACCCAGGCACCATTTGGAAGGGCACAGCCTGCCCCTCCAAATGGTGCCTGGCATTAATCCCTGGGGAGCTGGATCGCGAATCGGCGCTGAAAAGCACCGGTTCGTGATCCTTTCCCGGAGCTGGCCGACATCTTGGATGTCGGCCAAGCCTCCGGGAACTCCCCCTGAGGACTGGCGTCATCGTGCATAGCACGATGACGCCAGTCCTAGAGTTAACCCCTAACTGCCACCAACGGTGGAGATAGGGAGATCCAATGAACTCCCTATCTCCCGATCCGTGGCAGCTAGGGGTTAAAGTTTGGTATGGTTGGATCGGCCAGAGCATGGTCGTTCCAACGATACCAAACACTACAGTGAAAAAAGTTTTTTAAAAATATAAAAATTAAAAATAAAAATATATTTAAAAAAAATTATAAAAAAAAAATAAACATTTTTTTTTTCTTTTTTTTGGTTCGTTAATGCAGCAATATTGTTCCCATTTCAATTATAATGTGAACAATGATGCTGCACTAACGATGTTTGTATGCGGTGCGTTTGTTAAAAATCGCGTATTTTCCCCAAAAAAAAATGTAACGAGACCCCATCTCTAATTTTTTTAACAAGCGCACCCCATACAAAATATAACCGCAATTGCTCGCATGTTAAAATGTGAAAAAAAACACTTTACACGTTGTAAATTATTGAAAATACATATTTTATTGCATTTTTTGTTATAATATACAGACATGACATAACGTATACATATAATAATGACATATTATGAATCTACCGAGTCTGACGGAAAGAACTATATATAATATGTCTGGGTCATATACTAAAATAAGCCTTCAAAACACGTTTAAACATGATGAGCAAAACCGGTAAAAATGACCTCAGCACAGAGGTGTGAAAAGCCTCAGCAGCGAAAGGGTTAAAAACAAAATTATTAAAAAAAAAAACGTTTTTTTTCTTTTTTTTGGTTTGTTAATGCAGAAATATTGTTCCCATTTCAATTATAATGTGAACAATGATGCTGCACTAACGATTTTTGTATACGGTGCGTTTGTTAAAAATCGTGTAATTTTCCCCAAAAAAAATGTAACGAGACCCCATCTCTAATTTTTTTAACAAGCGCACCCCATACAAAATAAAACCGCAATTGCTCGCATCTTAAAATGTGAAAAAAAACACTTTACACGTAAATTATTGAAAATTCATATTTTATTGCATTTTTTGTTATAATAAACAGACAGGTCATGATGTATACATATAATAATGACATATTATGAATCTGCCGAGTCTGCCGGATAGAACGATATATAATATGTCTGGGTCATATACTAAAATAAGCCTTCAAAACGCATTTAAACGTGATGAGCAAAATCGGTAAAAATGAGCTCAGCACAGAGGCGGGAAAAGCCTCAGCAGCGAAAGGGTTAAGAGTCTCCTCGTGTCATCTGTGTTCCTGCCATCTATCCATGTTCCTAGTGACTTGCATTCAGCCAGTCCTCTTCCTGTCCTGCCCACCTGCTATTTCTGTACCTCCTGTAAGTTCCTGGTGTCTTGTCCTCTGTGTCTCTGTCTTGTTCCCCTGTGCCCTGTCTCTGATTTGCGTTACCTCTGTCTTTCCACCCCCCTTGTCCTTTGGTCAGCCATTTTCAGGCCTTTTCCCTCACCACATTCTTATATCTATCTGCCTTGCCATTCAGTAACCAATTCATTGTCTGCTTCCAAAAACATTTTGGACTTTACCCAAGCGTCTGTGTTGTGTCAATGCATATTGGGCTCATAACCTCACCTCTAGACATGTACACAATGGAAAAAAATTGTTTCATTTTGGAACGATTCGTTACATTTTTTAATTAGTTTGGTGCGTTATTTATGTTATACTGCGATTTGTATTTCAAATCAATTTGTTATTTTGGGAGATTAAAAATTTGAATTTCAGATCGATAAATTTTTTTCATTTTAATTCATTATTTCTGTTCATTCCTGAACACTGGGAGCCGTTTATTGGCCATTGATCCCATGTGACCTCCACTACTTCTTGATTGGCCCTTTTTGCACTCATGATGTTCCTGTTAATTCATTGGTCTCTGTCAGGTTCCGGCCGCCATCTTGCAGACCCCCAGACCTCTCGGACTCACCCGGGTCCCGAGGACATCCTCCGGAACGAGAGGGGGTTGAGAGGCGGCTCCCCCGACCCGAGTGCGCGGGCTGCAGGGTCCGGACGCCGGCCACGGGGTCCTCCGTCCGTCCAAGATGGCGCAGGTTCCTCGAGTGGTCGGCGTCTGGGCGGGTCTGCGTGTGTGCGGCGGATCGGCTGGGGGCGTGGCTTCAACCTCAGACGCCGGGGGAGAGCCCAAGGTGATCCCCAGAGTCTCCCCTCGCAGCTCCAATCAGAGGAGGGAGAGACTAGAGAGGTGGGGTGATGGGTGGGCGGAGCTAACTCCTGACTCCTCCATAAAACTCCTGAGTACCAGAGGCAAGACGCTCATTGATTTTGTGGTACCTCTGCTACAAGAGCTCTCCCTGTTGTTTCCCTAACTATCCTAATATCCCTATCTGATTGACCTTCCCGTTGCCAACCTCAGCTTTCTCACGACCACGATTCTTGCCGCCTGCCTTGACCTCAGAACGCCTAGACCTTTCTTCAGCCTAAAGCCTTGTGTATATTTGTCCTCGCCTTCCTCCTCTCCGCATCCTGGGTTCCACTTCCAGAATCCTTCCAGTCTCATTTGACATGTGATGCCCGTTGATTGGCCATTGATCGCATGTGACCTCCACTGTTCCTTGATTGGCCCATTCTGCACCCATGATGTTCCTGTTACCCTATTGGTTTTAACTGCCATGTGATCGCTGACATACCAGGAAGTACACTGCAGAATCCACTGTGTTAACTCCTGGACACTGGGAGACGTTTATTTGCCATTGATCCCATGTGACCTCCACTGCTTCTTGATTGGCCTCTTTTTTGCACCCATGATGTTCCTGTTAATTCATTGGTCTCAATTGTCATGTGATCGCCGGCGTACCCGGAAGTGATTTCCCCATACTGATTTTCTGTCCAGCTGTCTGGTATTTGTTTAATTTAGGTACCTATATATATTGGGGTGAATATTTAAGGCATACTAGCTTCAGACTAAGCCCAGACGGGCGAAACGCGTCAAGCTATGCCTCCTTGTTGTTGTTTTTAACTGTATTTTGGTTGGTGAGAGAATTTGTTTGGGTTTGCTATATGCTGTCTGGTACTCCTTATTACATTACTGGTTATGTAGGTGGCTTGAACCGCCGAGGTATAGACCCTTTTACCCTTTCATTGTGAAATTTTGCTTATTGATTGGTGGTCCTTGTCCCACCCTCCACACCCTCTACTACCAACCTTGCAATTTTTCATTCATTGTTTATGTGTATTATTAAAATTAACCTACTCTTGGTACTCTAGTTGCACTTTGTGCAAATTGATTCGTTATTTATGTTATACTGCGATTTGTATTTCAAATCAATTTGTTATTTTGGGAGATTAAAAATTTGAATTTCAAATCGATTAATTTTTTTCATTTTAATTCATTATTTCAGAACAAATTAATTAATTACCGTTAGTTTAGAGTTAAAAAAAATTAGGGTTAAAAATACATAATCCCCCTGTCCTTGGTGCTGAAATGTTTCAACACCAAGGATGGCAGCTCCGCGGGCTCCGGTGCAAAAAATCCACCTGTCCTTGGTGCTGAAATAGGTTTCAGCACGAAGAACAGCACCCACCGAAAGCAGGCAGACTTAAGGAAAAAAAATTGCTGCGTTTGGCAAAGAAAAAAGTCTCGTCTTTTTAATATAATTGGGAATTCAAAAATTTCACCTAAAAAAATACTCCAAAAATTCTAAAAAAAAATCAATAAATAAAAAGGCTTTTTGCTGCACATGAAAAGAATAAACTGTTGAATAAATATTTAATAAAAAAACCTTTGAAACCTATGGGATTCGCCTGTTTAAACCTGTCGAACGAACCACCGAAAATAGGGGCATTTCACTGACATGTCAATGCTCTTCAGTGTTCTCTGAAAAGATTAACTATTACTTCTCTATGGGACAATTTCACTGCCACGGAATCGCACAATGACGCTGTCCAAGGCCTGTGGTGCTGAATACAACAGATTCAGCACCACAGCCAATGGACAGGGTCACAGTGCTGAATCTGTGAAATAAGTGAAACGGTATAACGAATTGATTCGTAAAAACAAAATCAAATCATTAAATACCATTTAGTTTTGTATACCGTATAATTTGTACGAATTGCAATTCAGAACTTAACAAAATGCACATATATATTCACCTCCCTATACACCATATGTGACATGTGCAGTAGAAAGTGCATTAGAGTTCATGGAGATACAAGAAAACCAACTAAACAGTCGTTGCATAGAGCAGTGGTTCCCAAGTGCGGTCCTCAAGTACCTCTAACAGCCCACATTTTAAGAATTACCTTGGAGTAAAGCAGACTGAATCCTGCAATCACTGAGCAGCAAATCATATCACCTGTGCTGTGCTTTAGGTATGTGGAAAACCTGGCCTGTTAGGGGTACTTGAGGACCGTGGTTGGGAACCACTGGCATAGAGGATAAATGTGCTTTCCGTAAATAATACATTTTTATTTTTTGGGAATAAAGCATGAATGTGTGAGAATGTGGTTCTTCCACAATTTTTTCTGGGGAACTGCGTTTCCATGTGGCCCACACGCCAAACAGGTTTCATTTTATTTGTTATAAGTATAGTGACTTGAAAGATATAATTAAATGATATGATATTCACCATAATGATTCCCCCAAAAAACAGTTTGACTGTATAAAAAGTTTATTATTATCAATATCAAATATTATATGGGATAAAGTGCAAAATTAAAATGATTATTTGGGGAGGTTTTAGGCAGGAGACCTCCGGAGTTCTCACACTTCATGCGAGACCTGACCCCTGGATTACAGATGTTATTTATAAACAATATGAAGTTGCATGGAAATGTGTCAGTTCATATATACTAATCCATAAAGCAGGGGTGATAGGACACTGACAAAATCAATGCAGTCACGCTGAAGAGAACATCAATGACACTGATAGGGTAGGGATTTATTCAGTGCCAATTAATTAAGACTTGCAACTCTGAAGAAGCAGAAACATGAAAACGCTGAGTCAATTCTTCCTTAGAACCCACTTAAAAATTCAACTCAAGTATCCATATTAACGTCGGATACTTACTTGCACTTTTACTCAATTTTATCAATTCACAAAGGACCAAACGCGCAATCAGATTGCATATTTCAAGAACAAACCGATGACATAAACTGAACATAAGGCTCCTAGATATGATGGTAAATAAAGAATAGGAGAGCTACCCATTGCCTACATCACTCACACCATCTTCAGCAGCATGCGGGAGGGAAAGAGAAAAAAAAGGAGAAATCAAGGAAAATTACAGAAACATGGAGCAAAGGAAGGGAAAGGAAAGAAGAATTGGAAAGGAAGAAAGAAGGAAAATGATGGGAAGAGAAATAAGGCAGGAAGGAAATAAAATGTGTTGTAATCTAGACAACAGTAAAAATCTGCACACTAGATGGCAGCAGCATCACACATTTTCCATCTTTCTTCCTTGCTCTTTTTTTATTTATATATTTAATCTTTTTTATTAAAGACTGCAATCACCTCTGTGGCACTCACAGTCGTGCAGCAAAGTCAGCTTCCTCCAATGCCCATTTTCTTTATTAATCCTATTCAAATACAGAATATGATCTCCCTTCACCCAGAGCCTGCTGGATCAGAGAGAAACTTGTTTGAACAATTATTATGCTTTTTTTTTTCTTCTAATCCCAAACTTCATAGTAATTGAAGTCATGAAGATTTACCTTCTTCACGACTAAATAGATCTGTTACACAACAGCACCTCCTCTCCAAGTGGACTTTTGAACCCAGTATGTCAGGTTATTTTATTTTACTCTTAACAATAAATTCAATATTGCAATAAAATACTGCAGTGTGCAATGATGCACTGATATTATATTAACTAATCATGTGCCATGATCAATTCAGTGTATTAATTAAACTACTCATTATCCAGAGGATCACAGCTCAGACTTCTTTAATTCTGTTATTTTTTTCCCTGTGTGATGCTGATCACCTCATCAAAGGTTTATATATGTCAACTGTGCATAGAAAAGTGCTGCATGTGGTGACAGTTTCTGTCAGTTTCTATGGTGATTGCTATCTACTTATGACTTTGCCCCAGAATTACAACTCCTTTGCCTTAGTGAGTGGGATGTAGAGGGAGGTGATACATTTGTAATAGAGAACCAGCCTGTTTTGCCCTATAGATGACTCACTTTATATAATGTATATATGTGTTTGTGTATATGCATGTCTATTTAGATATGGAAGTGGTGATGGATCTCTGTGTACATGTATGTACCTATGTGTATTCAGTAATGAAAAGATGTGATGTAAATGCCCTGGAAGCTCTGGAGGCTGGAATTTTCTAAATTCTTTTATAAGGAGTGATTGTTCTCGGTGACAGGAGTCATTACTGATGTCACTGCTCTGAGAATATATCCTCTCTCAAGGAGATTTCACCTTCCTGGCTGTCTTTACTTAAGCAAAGGGTCAATTTATTCTGATAAAGAACTGCAAATGAACTAGCAAAGTACTTAAAGGTGCCAAGCCTTCCTGACTGCTTATCATTTAAGATCTATGGAAAGACAGGCTTTGCATTTTATGAGAACCCATTCCCATCCTCCTACCATCCAGGAGAGCACTGATCTCTTTAATTAAGATGCATCTCAAACCTAGTTATTTCTGTGCTGAGATCACTGCAACAATGACAAATAAGAAGCAAATCTCACTCCAACAAAATGCCTAGTAACAGCATCCCAGCAAGCTGCCTCACACACAACATTCATTTTTTTTTAAAGGCAGAAAAAATTCTCTTCTAGCCTTATGATTCTTCTTCCATATGTTTTATCATAAAAATAATCCTTAGATGCTATTTGGTTGAAAAGGTTATAATTCGTATCCTTGTATGGTAGGGTTAACTCTTGGGTCTGATTGCCAGCATCTCTATGTGTGATGTTCTGCATCTCTCCTGTTTGCTACAGACTTGTGGAGCTGCATGCTGTCAGATCTGCTGAATGAGGGATGGGGCTCTCAGTCTGGGGGATAGGTGGCTTTGAGGAGACTGTTGTTGGGGAGGTCTTTGTGGCTGAGCAGCTCCAAGTCTCTTTCCCCTCTCCATGTTCAGTGTTGGTTGAGTCCAGCTCCTTCTGCTGCTGCTAGCACTACAGTCTGTCTGCTCCTGCTCTCCCTCTCTCTTTCCATCTACAGCCAGTCCTCCTCCTCCCTGCTCTGTGGATAGCTTTCTGCTTTCTCCCGTTGCCCTGTCACTGTCCTTTCAGCTCCACTTTGCTCTCCAACTGCCTTTCACCCTGGGATCTAGAAAGGCATCTCCACAACCTTGCGAGATCCATCAGTGTGATCCCTGCAGAGGCACCAGGCTGTGCATGATGTCAGGAGAGCCAGCAGAGCTTCCCACCAAGTACAAGCAGCCTCAGACCTTCTTCTGGAACCTGGACCACTACTAGATAATATTCTGGCTGTTTTGCACTCCCTGGGCTTTATTAGTGAGAATATTATTTTTCCCTTCAGACAGTCAAAATACCTTCATCAAAGCCATTGAATGTGTGGATTAAATACAGACATGACTGGGTTGGAGAAACTGAAGTATCTGCTTATTCTGTGCACGGTCCTTCTCACTGCAGCTAAGGGTAAGATTTATGAATAATATCACTGGACTTTTCAATGTCTTATGCTGAATGGTAGCTTAAAATGAGACCCAATATGGAAAGCTTGGAGGATGCTCCTATACAGGTAACTTGGAAAATTTGGGAGTATTGTGTGTTATGTGAGCAAGATGATAACAAAATGCTACTTTTGTGTTAGCTTTTTTTTCCACCGAAGCTGATAAAGGAAGAATAGTTTTGGAAATGTTACAGCGAGATGAAGGGATTTTGAGGAGAAGGTCTCTTACCTTTTGATGGACCATTTATGGCATGGCTTACATTGGGGGGTAGCCTGGGGCTGCTCTGAAGACATTAGATTGATACCTGAAATGGAACAAGCTGCCTAGCATTCATCTAATTATTCACTAATACCTTGTAGCCTCATGCCACATCACCCATACACAAACCATGTTCTCGACTTCTGTGACTTGATCAGTCTACTTCATAGCAACACATTATTTTTTTGTAAGTTGACACATGATTTATCCTCTCACCACTGCATGGTGGGCGTCAGTTATGGGCAATGACTGTGATCACTGAAAAAAAGAACATGACTATATAATATATATTACAAAACTGTAACAGACTGCACTCAAATCAGATGATAGAATGTGATATCTTGAATCTTTATGGGGAAACCTATTCTAACTTCCAAACTCCCACCTAACCCATAAGGGTTAATAATCAAAGAGTTTCTCTTGCTAGCTGCAGGTCTGTGAGATGCTGTAATACACACACACAGTCTGGAGGAGACAGTTGATATTCAATACATGGAGTTATGCAAGTTGCATCTACATTTTTGGTGGTCATTCAAATCCTAAATATACTAATTTATTTTTATTTCCTTCGAATATCTTGTTAGACTTAAATGACATCTACAAAAGAACAAGGTAAACTCTCCTGGAGGATGACCTGCCCTAGGTATAGGACAGATAAAGTGGTACCCAATGTGCATGTTTCCCCTCAAATGACATGACTTCTATATGGATTTCCTCACAAATCATAATACTGTTATTTGTTGAAGGGGTTGATTGAGCTGTTCAGCTGGTCTTTTCATTGGCATCATTCTTCACCCATTAATCCCACTGGGACCGTGATAACATTTGTAATTATTCTCATGCTTCCAGTTCTCCATTTTTGTTCAGAGGATGCATCAGATATTAGGAAGGCACAACTTTAAACCATACATATATTTTTTCCCCTCATCTGGCATATTCCTAGTGGACTATTCTCACTTGAAAATAAATATATATATATTCCCTATACGAAGATATGTGTTAATACATGAGGATATCCCACCCTTAGGTGTCATGGATAAACAGTTTTTGTGATGTATACACCTGACCTATTTTTATATCCAATTGTGATGTAATTATGATGAACTGACTAAATAATTTTGTTATGGAATGTGTCATATAAAAACACAACAGAAAACAAGCCACCAATACTCTAAACAACAGCATTTTTATGAGGTTAATAGTCATACGTTTCAGCAATTATTTTGCTGAAAGCCATTCCCATTATCAGGCAACTTGATTTAATGCTCAATATTTCTCTCACACAGGTTTAAGGGGTTCATACCATCAGGGTTATACAGAGAGAGGTGAAAAGCAGGAGAATGACTGGAGAAGTGAAAATTCTAGGTCAAAATAGCCAAACCAGAAAAATTCGCCCATTTATCTCACTTTACAAATCGGCTATTTTGACCTCGAATTTTCACATCTCCAGTCATTCTCCTGGTTTTCACCTCTCTCTGAATAACCCAGCAAGTCTTTACCACAGTCACACTGTCACAGGGATATTTGTGATTGTGGTATAGATTGTACAGATTCAGTTGTGTGGGGTCTCTGCTTTTCATCCTTTGACTCCACAGGAAGTCTTTAAGCATGGAAGTACACCTGAGCATCCTGAGAGTTGTAGCCATCAGCAGCTGCAGGAGGCTGGTATTTGTTTCCCTGTTCCTATAAAAGCCTTAAATCCCAATGCAAATTCACATGGGTTATCCAGTGGGAATATAATAAGCACATTGTATGTACTGGACATAACTTTGAAGTCATTGATGAAGTCAGTTTGCATATCACAGAAATTGTTTAAATTCTCATTATGTATTTAATGTGGAAAGGGAATAAACAGACGTGTGGGATATGTTTAACCTGCTTATTGCCCATGTGAACAAGCCTCTGTAACTCCATCTGGCTGTAGGAAATGTGTGATCGCCTCTGCACAGGATCTGAATAAATCCCAGCCTGAGATATTCGTGGGCAGAGTGTAGATGCAGCCAGCAGCCTGTGTGTGTGTGTGTGTGTTGGGATGTAAGTGAAAGGGGGGCTTCCCTCATCCATAGGTGCTGCCCACTAGAAAACAGCTTCTTCCTACAGGTGTATCTTCATGAGGAATGTCACACTTCCAATATTTGGAAAACAAAAGCATAATGGAGTAAACATCAACCTTGGTGAATACATTTAAACCAGCCCTCTCGGTGAATATGGCCATATAGTTAGAATAAAATAGATTTCTTTTTAGATCTAGAAATTCTGAACTACTTGGCCTCATAGAAAATGATTTGCATAGGCTGTATGTAATTTTCATGTTCAGGTAGAGACTTATTAAATACAGTTAGAGCATGGGTTGGGTATGTGGATATTTTGCCTTTAGGGACAAGTAGCTTCATGTTTTGGTGTGTATGTGTGTATTTGTAAAGTATGTTTGAAAAAAGTCTAAAGACAATGTTGTACCAAAGGGCAGGGGAGGTTGCAGGAAATAAGAAATAGATAACATACTAATATACCCTCTTGGCTGATTTTCCTAAGTAAGTAGTTAAACAGTGGCCCTATTGTTTATTGAAGCCAAGAATTTAAATAATATATTTTACGTACAGTATGTTTGTATGTGTGTATATATATATATATATATATATATATATATATATATATATGTGTTTATTATTGCAGAAGCCACTTGCACATCACAGCAATTCAAAGAATTGCATCCCAGAGCTGCTGTGCCACATTCCCCATATGCAGCAAGGAATTCTGGGTAGAATATGCAAATGACATCTGTCTCACTTTTATGCATCCTGGGTCTGTTATTACACAGAACCCTAAAATCAATGCTATGCCACACTGTGGCTTTTTAGCAGAGATAAGGTTTATGCAACTGGTCAAAGCCACTATATATATATATATATACACACACACATTTCCAAATCCACTAAATTAACATCCATCATTATTAAAATATGTTCAAATATTTGCTAATACATTTTATCTACAGAAGGTGTATAAACTGTCCAACACAGATGTTTTGCTTGCAGTGTAAACCCACAGGTCTACCTATATGAAGCTAAGTGTATTACGCAAGAAACTTGGTGATTAGCTGAATATTTAGCTGTCCATCTCAGACCACAATGACTAAATGGAATTACTAAAAGATCAGCGTTGCTATGGATGAAAAACAGTGACAGTGCCAAAGCCCATATCATACCTTCTTCAAACAGTATTGAAGTCGGAGTTTGGTTATGGTGGGAAAAAAAATAGAGTAACATATATTGCAGGGGATTATCTTCATTTCCGAGATACTTAGAATATGCGCAGTTCTACAGAAGAAAATTCAATAGGAATATTAGAACACTTCTAATCACTGAACCTAAGTGGAGTGCAGACAGCAATGTATGGATCCACTGCTCTATATTTGGAACAGTCTTTCAATTTCCAGGAAAGCGTCTGGCTTGACAAGGTGTAGGGGTATAAATACAGTATATATATATATACACATATAGCATTTTGGCTGATAATGATCTCTTATCGATATAAAAAACGATTAGCTCCAGGACTATTACTCAGACATCAGACCACAACACATTTCTCTATGTATGATGCATTATTTCCTCATATACATCTGGTGCCTGTTGTTCAAGTAGGGTACATATATAATTCATGAACATAATTTTAGAAGCGTTGATATCTTTTGATGCAGCTCAGATGATGAACAGTACCCTATGACTTGCAAAATCTCAGCTCTCTTACTGCCAATAATTGAACATTATTAGCTCTTACGTTGCTGTGCTATTAGTAGTCCTATAAAAAATTTAAATATGTCTTCTTTTTTCTGTTTGTACAAAATATAAACAGTGGAATCTGTGACGACATGCATTTGAGCTGCATAGTCTGCTCTCTGACAGGACAGGGATATCTAGAATATAGTACATCCTCATTCAGGTGAAGAGTTCTAGATTTCATGGTTTTGTTCCACGTTTTTCGGTCTAGTTTAACGAGTCTGCAGAGTCTACTTCAAATGGACTTTTGTGAAAATAGATTTTAATATACTGTATAGATAGTATCATACGTGCCTTGGCGTCTTTGTAGAGGTTTATAACTGTGTGTGTATAATGTTTTGTTTTTGAGAGACAAAATAGGTCATTGGCAAGAACTCTCACATGTCTGTGCAGATCAGAGACTTGTTTGTCCACAGAGCTCCTTTTACATACTCTTGAAATGTAACAGTGAATTCTGGGTAGGATATGCAAATGAAGCTGCAGATTTAAGATTCTCTACCGGTTTTAAGGGCCATGATAGGAGTAATTCATAGTGTGAGGAGACTCTTCAAAACCACCATACTCAAACTTCCCAGACGTGTGAGCTGAACGCTAATGGGCATAACTACCGGGTAAAAAGCCAGCCTGACACTCTCAAGAGTTTTGATGACTGCGTAAAATCTCACAGCAAGAAAACCATTAGCACTCATGTTTAAGTTAAATTCACTTGTATATTCTGACAGACCGTTCATTGTATGCTTCTGGTGACTTACATGTTGATAAGTGACATTCGCAGTGATTTGCAGTTGTGGCCATAGATTCCTTGTACACATTGATCTGCTTATGGGCTGGACGTAGCTGTTTAATGAACAATCCTTAATTTTAGCAAAGGGGGAGATGGCACAATAGTGTCATTCTCTAAAGTATGCCTTTGCCTGGCTTAGGCTAGGGTCAGACGAAAGCATTTTTCCCGCGAACGTGAAAAAGTGTGTCCGAACGCATTGACGTATTTTTTCACGGAATGCGCAAAAACGGTCAGACGACGCGCATTTTCGGGCGTGATTTTGTACGGATCATCAATAAAACTCTTTTTGCGTCTGGACGTTATGTAGGCTGGACATTAGCAGCGTCTGACATCTCCTAATCTCGCAAACACGCCGCTATGCCGCAGCTGCGCACTCAGTACGTCAGTACTAGCGGTTCAGCGTTCTCCGAAAAATGCGTTCAAATTCCAGTTGCGTTGCACGGCCGGACGTTTGTGCGGCCGTACATCGTATATTGGCTGTCATTGCGCGTCATCTGCTGCTAGTGCGGCCGTAATTATGTGCGCCAGGACGCACGTTAAAAGTGTGCTGGTCTGACCCCAGCCTAAGGGGTGACCTCTCAATCAAGGGGTGACTTGGGCATTGCCCTTTGGAAATCGCATGTTGTTGACATTATGCGTGTGTTTACAAATGTGTTAGAGGTGCATTGTCCCCCCATGTTTATTTGCTGTAGTGTTCACTGCAATTGGCTAATTTTATTGGGAGTTATACGCATGTAAACTCACAGCTCTTCATGGGTACGGATTCTTATATCTGTCGTGGCGAAGAGATAGCTGCTTTGCTGGCGGTCTCAATTTTTTGTGGCTTCTGCGGGTTTCCTGTGGTGATTTACACAGAACACTCGGTTCTTGCATTTTTTTAAAAATCTGAGGACTAATGAAAATATAGCGGACTGGCCATTGGGCGCAACGGGGCGTTTGCCTGGTGGACTGATTTGGCTGCAAGGCTGGTCAGCTGACAGACTGTGGTACTAGCAGTCCAGCAGCTGAGACTGCCCGCCATTATGCAGATAAGCCAGCTGGTTGTGCACGCAGCTGGCCAATATCTGCATAATGGACAGGCACCTTTCAGGGCTCCCAGTCCATCCCAGCAGCCTCACTTCACTCCGGGAGCCACTCAGCCAGCAAGAGGCAGCCGGCTGAGTGACAAGTTGGCTCCGCCCCCTCCCTGCACAAGCCGAGAAACTCAAACTGCAGAGAACTGGTGAGTTATTCATGCAGTTAGGAGGGAAAGAGGGGGGTAAGGGCTTTTTATTGTTTGAGTGTGTGTGCTCTCTGTACGTGTGAGTGTGTGTGCGCTCTGCGTGAGTGTGTGCTCTCTGCATGAGTTCTCTGCCTGAGTGCGTGTGCTATCTGCCTGAATGTGTGTGCTCTTTTTCTGTGTACGTGTGTGATTCTGTGTGCTCTCTGTGTGAGTTCTTATTTAGTTCTTAGTTACATGGGCTGAAAAAAGACATGCTTCCATCAGGTTCAGCCACTCACACATCACCTACTGTTGTTGATACAAAAGAAGGCAAAGAACCCAGTCTGAAGAGCTCGGCAATATGAAACACACCGGGGAAAAAAATCCCTTCTTGACTCCAAAATGGCATCAGATTTCTCCTTGGCTCAAGAAGCTTTTACCCACATACTAAATATTATGGCCCTTAATATTCTGTGTCTGCAGGAAGTCATCCAGTCGTTTTTTAAAAGTCTCAACAGGCAGAGAATTCCACAGCTATATTGTTCTCACCGTAAAATAACCCTTCCTATGCTTTAGGCTGAATTTCCTTTCGTCCAGTTTAGATGTGTGACCTCGTGTCCTGTGTATAGTTCTATTAATGAATAGGTTTCCAGACAATGTTTTATAATGGCCCCGTATATATTTATATAAGGTTATCAGATCCCCTCTAAGGCGCCGTTTCTCTAAACTAAACAGGTTTAAGCTTGTTAGTCTTGCCTCATAACTTAAACCTTCCATTTCCCTTATTAATTTAGTCGCCCGTCTCTGCACTTTTTCTAGCGCTATAATATCCTTTCTTAAGACCGGTGCCCAAAATTGCACGGCATATTCAAGGTGCGGTCTGACCATTGATTTATACAGAGGCAAAATTATGTTTTCATCCCGAGAGTGAACTCCCCTTTTAATGCCAATACCTTGCTGGCCTTGGCTGCTGCGGTTTGACATTGCGCATTGTTACTTAGTTTGAAGTCTATGATTATTCCCAAATCCTTCTCCTGCCTTGATTTCCCTATCTCTGTACCATTTAGGGTATAAGTTGTTTGTGTGTTCTTCTCTCCAAAGTGCATAACTTTGCATTTATCTACTTTAAATTTCATCTGCCATTTAAGTGCCCAGTCCCCCAATCTATCTAAATCCCTCTGCAGCGAAGTAACATCCTGCTCACATTGTATCACTTTTCCTAGTTTTGTGTCATCTGCAATCACTGATACTGGGGGTGTGTGTGTGTGTGTGTGTGTGTGTGTGTGTGTGTGTGTGTGTAATCTGCCAGTGTGAGAGCACTGCGTGTGTGTGCTCTGGAAATGTGTGCACAGACGGAATATAGGTTTTGTGAGTGTGTCTAAGCTTGCGTAAATGTGTGTGTTTTGCTTAATTTTTATTTTTATTTTTTAATTGGGCTGCTGTGCATTATATTGCTGGGGCTTATATTATGTCCCTGTCTGGTCCTGCTCTGAGGTGTCGAGGTATGGACTCCAAAAGACTTATGAACATGTCCTGTGTGTCTAAAACATGAAATTGGAGAACAGACTGTTCACATGCCGCCATATAAACCCCCCATCCCCTTGACACGTGCCATGGTTACAATATGTTCAGTGTTATTCACGTCACCTGTAAATGGATTTAATGTTGTTCTTGATCACTGTATGACTATAAGGAGGTCTTCGTTTCAGTAAAACGTAACTTTTAGTCAGGTAAAGGTTTCTGTGGAAAATTAAGTAAATACAAACAAAATCTAGATACTCTGTTTCAAAATAAACCTGCCATGGAACCTATTGATTAATTACTCAACATATTTCTCTCATTTAAAACCAAGAAAAACATACAGTTCTTCCTCAATCTCCATAGCTACAAGAAAGAGAAAAAAATACATTTATTTCAAGCAATGCGGAAATTGTCTGCAACAGCTTTGACAGAGCTGAATTCTTGAGTTCAATGCCATATTTGTGTGTATATATATATATATATATATATCTTTCTATATGGAAACCACAATCAGTAATGTGAATAATTCATATGCATTAGCTTTTGAGCATTCCATCTTGAGAACTGTCAATAGACTAATCCATCGTTATAGGACATGTCTGGGTTAAGAGACTGTGACTTTGACATAGATATCAACCTCACTGAAGAAGGGGTCAGTGAACTTATTTTGAAAAAGCACCTACTGTTAACCCTTTGCCACTAGGCGGGTCCTAGTACTACTGCGCCCGCTTGCCGGCTGCTGTGGCGAGCCCCTCACAGTGCGCGTCATTGGCTGCTGGGGGCGGCCGAAGTTCAGGCCGTCCTGTGGCAGCCAACAGCATGTGGCACGCACCAACTGATAGCCGGGGTGAAGAAGGCCTATTGAAGCTAGCAGGGTGTAATATGCCGACCTGCACCTTCAAGACCCATCCACCGCGGGGACGGCATAGTACACCCCTGTCAGGTTTTGGTACCAGCTGGGAACCGACCAAGGTGTTTTGTATGGCCAGCATGCCGCATCGCTTGTTTACTGGAAAGGGTGTAGGTAGTTTAAAGCCTGCAGAGGTATAGACCAGGTTATGGCTGAAGGGCAATGCAGGAAGAGGACTGACCATGGTTGGAATGGTGGAGACATGAGGGAGGCTTAGTGACACACCACACAAGGAACATGAGGGTTTGGAGGCTTGGAGGGAGCGAGGAACCAGAGGAATAAACATGGAAGCCTCTTATTGCAGTTAGGCCAGTGTTAATTGTCAGGTGAGTAGTGAGCTGCAGCAAGGAACCACTAGAGGGAATGATTTACAGGAAAAGTGCTGCTGCGGTACTCTGGGGGGGCACTAGTTTGGACCTTTTGTGGCAACGGCATTTAATATCATGACAGCCCCGGGGGCGGGAAAAGCTTTAGATCTGAAGATATCTGCATTATTGTTAATGTTTGTGGTTGTTTTCTAATTGGATTTAGCCAACAGTAATGCGCTAAAAATACATCATCGAAGACCTCTGAAGGGCCACAGTTTCTGACCCCCTGCATGTATTTGTGGTAGAGGCAGAGATTATGAATTAGATGCATTTTTTTATATTCAATGGGCGACTAAATTAATAAGGGGAATGGAAGGTTTAAGTTACGAAGAAAGGCTAACAAGTTTAAACCTGTTTAGTTTAGAGAAACGGCGCCTGATAACGGATAACTTTATATAAATATATATGGGACCAATATAAACCATTGTCTGGAACCCTATTCATTAACAGGACTATACACAGGACACGAGGTCACCCATTTAGACTGGGCGAAAGGAAATTAAGCCTAAAGCATAGGAAAGGTTATTTTATAGTGAGAACAATAAAGCTGTGGAATTCTCTGCCTGTTGAGGTGGTTGGGTCAGAAACTTTACCGACTTTTAAAAAAAACTACTGGATGACTTCCTGCAGACACAGAATATTAAGGGGCATAATATTTAATATGTGGGTAAAATCTTCTTGATCCAAGGAGAAATCTGACTGCCATTCCGGGGTCAAGAAGGAATTTTTTCCTAGTGTGTTGCATATTGGCAAGCATTTCAGACTGGGCTTTTTGCCTTCTTTTGGAACAACAGCAGTAGGTGATGTGTGAAAGGCTGATCCTGATGGACGCCTGTCTTTTTTCAGACTATGTAAACTATGTAAAAAAGTTTAGAAAACTGCTGTGGGGGTTTACCTTCCATGCAAAGGTTGTAAAATCCTGATAATTAGTTTCCACTACAGTTATAGACAGTAAAATGTGAGATGATGCATTGCAACCAGTGGATTTGCTTTAAGTAAATAGCATGTAGGTTGACCTGTGATTGCCAGCCCCCTCCCATTCCTGTTCCATATAGCCATACAGGTACTGCGTCAGGTGAATAAATGATAAACAATCTCAAGGGGAAATGTTATCATGCTGTCACCAAGCCCACATGTGTATCACCCCGTTGTGTGTTTATTTCCATCTGCCTAGATTCTATTTCTACCAGATGGCTTAAGGCTTATTTAAAGTTCTGCCTTCAACTATAACAAATGTGCGAATTTATAAACTAGAAAAAAAATATCAACGTATGTCCACCGATGTATATATTTTGTGCGCAAGTTCTATATTACCCAAGTGAAAAATGAGTTTATTTGCTCGGATTACAGTTGAAGATGATTAAAGATTAAAGTCTTCCGTCTCTGCACTGTACATATTGTTCTTTTATGGGTATTGAAGACTTGATTAACAACCTCCTTCAGCTCACTTGCCACTTTTCCTGCATAGAAATATATAAGAGTATATGGAATTACATTACTTACACAAATGCTATGGCAACACTATAAAGGGATTTAAGCTAGTTTCAATGCTGGAGGCTTCTCTGATTCTCTCATGGCTTTGTATGAATTGGCAGAACATGCAAGATCATTGTGCATATTCCCCAATATGTTACTCCTTCACCTGTACACTTTCTTTTGGGACAGAGAACCAAGTAACCATTTATGAGCTTTAAGGCTAGGGTCAAACGAAAGTATTTTTACACTCGGACGTAAAAAAGTGCGTCCGAACGCATTGATGTATTTTTTCACGGAATATGCGAAAACGGTCATACGATGCGCATTTTCGTGCGTGATGTTTTACGAATCCAAACCAGGAAACTTTTTGCATCTGGACGTTATGTTGGCCGGACACGAGCAGGGTCTGACGTCTCCAAATCACACACACACACCGCTAGCGGGCGCAGCGCACTCTGTACGTCCGTACTAGCGGTTCTGCGTTCTCGAAAAAATGCGTTCATTTTCCACTTGCGTTGCGCGGCCGGACTTTCGTGCGACCGTACTTCGTATATTGGCTGTCATTGCCCGTCATTTGCTGCTAGTGCGGCCGTGCTTAAGTGCGCCAGAACGCACGTTAAAAATGCGCTGGTCTGACCCCAGCCTTAGAGTTGGAGAATTTATGGGAATTATAAGGAAAAGAATTCAGAGGACAATATCCTTCTCCATAAAGTAAATAATGTCAATAAGCAGGATCTAGTACACGTCTTAAGAAGCAATTTTTAAATATGTGTCCTACTTAGTAAATCCTGGTTTGGTACTATAGAACACATCTTTACTGTATATCAGGGCTCAAAATTTCCACTCGCCTACTAGCATTTGGCGAGTGGAAATGAATTGAGGGTGAGTGGAAATGCACATGCAGGCAGCACAATAAATTATTTTGTGATGAATATTCCAGCGGTGCAACCGTGCAGCCCCCCCTTTCCCAGGCTGCACGGTGACAGGGATCAGCTGCCTAACCTGACCATGTTTTTCTCGGTCACTGGCAGGGGGGTGGAGAGGAGCTTCCCTGCCTCCTCGTTCTGCTCACACTGGGGTCTGATGTCTGGGTATTAATGTTATTTTTGTAACTTTATTCTAAATAAAACATTTAACAGTGTAATTTCATAAGATAATTTAAGGGGGGAGTTTAGGGCCAGAGTTAAGGGCTGGGTAGGGGTTAGGTGGAGCAACTGGTGGCGAGTAACTATTATGGCCTGGTTAGTAGCTTGGGACTTGAAATTTTGAGCCCTGCTGTATATTATTACTCAGTTGTATTTACCCAATTGTTCTATTGGAAGGTATGGTCATCCACCATTGCCCAGAACACAGTTTCTAATGAGACTCAGAGGAACCTATGAGAAACGAATAGAAGAATGAGTTTTTTTCCAAACTAGAATCTACGTGTAAACCGTTATTTTTTTCCACTGGGCACTGGGATTTGAGCCTTGACATATGCTTTTATCACATGAATAGCCTTCTGTATAATTCAGTCTGCTAGTCTATATGACCTTTGTTCTTTACTGGACTCGATGCATTTGCTTCCAGCTATAGACCCAATCCAACTTGTCAAAATATGCTTGTTTTCACCGTGCCCTAATTTAAATGCATAACTTGAATGAAAGCTGACAGCGTCTGACTCCTGTTCACTGTTAAAGGTCCAAGATCAAGAAGTAAGACTATATTAATTTGGAATTGGATGTTTTTGTTAAGCTATGCACATTGTTGTGTTGATCCTGGGTATTCCTTGGCTTACAAGGTATTTGTCCTGCTTGATCAACCTACTCATTTATTCCATTGTGTTTCAAAATTTCCTAAGAATCCTGCTTCGGTTCAGGTACTCCTTTCCATTGTAACAAGCATGTACAGAACGCATTTCGGTAGTCTTGTTTTGCAGGCAATAAAACAAGCAGAGACTTCTAACAATTGTACATAAATCTTATTCATAACATTCGAATCGAATGATTTGACATTTGAATTTTATTCAAGTGGTTTGACATTTGAGCTCCAACACAACAAATGGCATTCTCGCTGGTATCTTGTTTCATTATAGAACCAGAGAAACCCTTCTTAACATTTCTCACTTCACCGAAAGCCTTCCTATCTCTCGGGATCATCAGCAAGTATCCCAAACAACCTTTTATCTGTTAATGTAAAATATTCACTAATGTACTTTTATCACTTCCACTCTTTTTTCACTTTAATACCTATGGGATACAGTCACTATAGTTCTGCTGCTAATCTGAATGGTTAGGTTACAGGATCTTTTAGCAAGGAAACCGGAATGTCACAAAATTTCAGAGTATTGAGTGTGAGCTTCTTCTCAATACGGAAAAAAAAAAGACCAATGCTTAGCTACTACTTACAACCAGGGGTCAAGTACTAAAATAATACATTTGGGAACTCCTAAAGCAAGGTTTATGACCCCCGAAGTAACATTTGTCATCATGCACTTAACCCACCACACACACTCAGAATTGAGATGTAATTATATACAGTTGTGTTCAATATTATTCAACCCCCAATGCTGTAAAGGGTTTTAGGGAATTTAGTGTACATTTGTAATTGTATTCAGAATGAAATCCTACAAGGACTTTTTAAAGAACCATATGCAACTAAAATGACATCAATTGGTTTTGTAATACAGTAGTAAATGTTTATTTTGTGAATTCTTCATTGACACAATTATTCAACCCCTTAAGACTACCACGCTGAAGAACAGAGGTTCATTCAAGTGTTTTCAATCAGGTATTGAAAACACCTGTGGATGTCACAGAGCAGCAATAAAGCATAATAAGCACCAATTAGGCAGCTTTAAAATGACTGTGATACTCAGCTCCTTCTAGACATTTACTGGTGTGGTTTTACAACCTGGTGAAGTCAAGAGAATGGTCCAGGAAGACAAGAGAAGAGGTGATTATTCTTCACAGGAAGGGCAATGGCAATAAGAAGATTGCAAAGATGTTAAACATACCAGAGAGACCATAGGAAGCATCATTCGCAAATTCAAGGCAAAGGGCACTGTTGAAACGCTACCTGGTCGTGGCAGAAAGCAGATGCTGACTTCGACTGCTGTGCGCTACCTGAAGCGTAGAGTGGAGAAAAGTCCCCGTGTGACTGCTGAGGAACTGAGAAAAGATTTGTCAGATGTGGGTACTGAAGTTTCAGCTCACTCAATACGGCGCACACTGCGTAATGAAGGCCTCCATGCCAGAACTCCCAGTCGCACCCCCTTGCTGTCTCCAAAGAATAAGAAGTCGACTGCAGTATGCCAAAAGTCATGTGGACAAACCACAGAAGTTTTGGGATAGTGTTCTGTGGACTGATGAAACAAAATTAGAACTGTTTGGGCCCATGGATCAACGCTATGTTTGGAGGAGGAAGAACAAGGCCTATGAAGAAAAGAACACCTTGCCTACTGTGAAGCATGGCGGGGGTCAATCATGCTTTGGGGCTGTTTTGCTTCTGCAGGTACAGGGAAGCTTCAGCGTGTGCAAGGTACCATGAATTCTCTTCAGTACCAGGAGATTTGGATGACAATGTGATGCAGTCCGTCACAACCTGAGGCTTGTGAGACGTTGGACCTTTCAACAGGACAATGATCACAAGCATACCTCCAAGTCCACTAGAGCATGGTTGCAGATTAAAGGCTGGAACATTTTGGAGTGGCCATCGCAGTCACCTGACTTAAATCCGATTGAGAACCTCTGGTGGGACTTAAAGAAAGCAGTTGCAGTGCGCAAGCCTAAGAATGTGACTGAACTGGAGGCTTTTGCCCTGACGAATGGGCGAAGATACCCGTAGATCACTGCAAGACACTTGTGTCAAGCTATGCTTCACGTTTAAAAGCTGTTATAACTGTAAAAGGATGTTGTACTAAGTACTAAGATTGAATGTCACTTGGGGGTTGAATAAAACTGATAATGATGTGAGCACATAAAAGACATTTGTGGTTATTTCATTATAAATGTTATGTTATATTTGTCTGACCTACAAGTGCCTCTTTGATTTAATTGTAAGCAAGATGACTGAATGATCAAAATCAATGTCAAACTGGCCAAAACACTCAATTTCAGTGGGGGTTGAATAATTTTGAACACAACTGTATATATATATATATATATAGACATATAAAATTATGTCTTGGGTTTTAGTGGAAAACATATATAGATCATATATTTATTGTTACTCAACCCCAGGCCTTTCCTTCGGCCCCGCAACGCACATTATTGGTTGTAGGGGGGCAGCCTGAGTTCAGGCTGTCCCGCAGCAGCCAACGGAAGGCAGTGAGTGCTGGGCAGGGCCGTGCATGCAACCCATAGAAGTCAATGGGGTGTACTAGTACGCCCCACGGCTTCAAGAACCACCTGCTGCAGGGATGGTATAGTATGTCCTGTAGCAGGAAAGGGTTAAAAAGGAAACCTATGCATGTACGCAGGAATAAAAGTCTTGGGGCCCTATTACATTCCTCGCGCATTTGTTTTTGCGCGCGCAAATGTGCATTTGCGTGAGGGGCAAAACTCTTTGCGCTGAACGTCGTATTACAACGTTCGCGCAAGCGTTATCGTTTAACACGGATGGACGTGCGCGAGCGTGATGAACTGTGCGCGTCCTATACTTAACATTGCGAGCGCAAATGCGTTGATGCGCTGGTACGCGGATGGTATTACAATTGATGCACATCTTTTTACAAACGACGTTTGAGCGCATAATTTTAACGTCTTTGAAAAGCTGGTGGTAACTGCAAATCGGAACGTTCTGGCCGAAACTAAAAACACCAGCACGAAAAAAAAAAATACAGCGCAGTACAGTTACACATTCTACACATACCCAAACAATAAAATTGTGAATTCGTGCGTGTTTTTATTATTGCTGCAGCATGTATACTCAGATTTACTTTGACAGGCGCAAAAACTTAAGTGAGTCAATTAAGGTAAATTGATGTCAATTAAGGTTCTTAATTCTGATTGGCTGAATCCCGTGAAAAAAACAGTCCGCACACTGATTTACGTGCGCTACGTTACTGCGCGCATATTACTCTTCGTTTTGCGCGTCGTTTTTCCGAACGTTATTCTTGGACGGATGAGAAAATGCATTCGGATCGTAATACCACCGTTCATTTTCCTGCGATAACGCTTAACGCTGCGCGCAAAAAAGATTGCGCTGCATAGACGAATTTGCGCAAAGAATGTAATAGGGGCCTTGTAGTTTGTGAAACCAATGACAACACAGTTACTCTTGCAAAAATAGTGGAGGAACAGCATCCCTACACAATGCCGCTTGACTTGACCCTTGCTAACAGATGATTATTGATTAAAATTATATATAAAAAGTAAATGGTTTTAGATGGAATACGGTCTTTTAATGGTGGGAGCAAGCATTTCTTTGCTGGATGCATATTGTGACCCTTGACTATGCTCATCCTCCATTATACATTTGTTCTCCTGTACATTGACTTTTCAGTGGTTTAATAAGCCAACCACAAAATCAAAGCTTTATTTTTTATTGTATGTGAGATGCCGATGGAATACGGTCTTTTACTGGTGGGAGCAAGCATTTCTTTGCTGGATGCATATTGTGACCCTTGACTATGCTCATCCTCCATTATACATTTGTTCTCCTGTACATTGACTTTTCAGTGGTTTAATAAGCCAACCACAAAATCAAAGATTTTTTATTGTATGTGAGATGCCGATATACTCCAGGCTTGTTTGTATTGAAAAATCAAATTACTAATAATTCATATTCGACTTCTACACTAATATCTAGGCCTATACTGCGATTTGATCTGGCTGACATAATAGAAAATACATGATATGTGCTCCAAAATTACAATGTGACATGTAGCTAATTGTGGAAGAATAATTATTTGCAAACAAAGGTGAATATATTATTATTTAAACAGGTAAGTTTCTACCTATAGACTGTTATACTTCTTTAAATAGCAGTAGCACAGAATCCTTTCCTTCTTCTTGGCACAGCACGGGACATCAATGCTTCAAATATCAGTCTTATAATGCATTCATTCTACAGAGATAAAATAACACATTGCTCCTATGTCAGTTCTCCGTACATTAACAATGAGTAGAATATTTGTCTACTTTAATGACAACCTCCTAGGTAGAAATATATCATATTTTTCTGCATTATATGGAGATATATATTAAAAATGCACTAAATAAGTTAAAAATGAAAAGGTACCTACTATGTTCTCAGTAGTTGTAAGAGACCTTTGGCTATACTGTAAACAGAAAGTTGATTCGCCAGTTACAAGCCACTCGGTTATACAGAGGCTGAGCATATCCAATTAATCTCTATATGAAGGTTGTGAATAAGCTTCATAGTTCAAACCCCTGGGTATTCACAAGACAAACCTGAATAGCAGATGTAATACCAGTTCCATGTACACTATATTGCCAAAAGTATTCGCTCACCTGCCTTGACTCGCATATGGATGGGTGAGCGAATACTTTTGGCAATATAGTGTATTTGTGCATTAGTCAGAGCTGCAGCTAAAAAAAAAAAAAGAAACGGGTGTGAGGGTTGTTCAAAAGCATGATCACTGCAGTTTATGCTCCCACACAGCACAGTGCTAAGAGCAAGTCTCTATTTGAAGCTGGGCTGTGTAAGAGCCTAAACAGGTGACAGATGGTAGGTCAGTTCCTGCTCAAAACTTAAATGTCATGGGCAGGACAGACAGCTGGACATCCTGAAAGTATGTTTCTAGTCAATCAGTACTTTGTTTCTGTAGAATTTGCCCTATTTATGAAGTTACAGATCATTTTTGGCCAAGATAGAAATGTCATGTTTGTTTTATGCACACATAATCATACTAATAACATTCTAATCAGACTTCTTGTTCATTTACAGGGTTATTCAGAGAGAGGTGAAAAGCAGGAGAATGACTGGAGAATGGAAAATTCTAGATCAAAATAGCCAAACCAGAAAAATTCTCCCTTTCATCTCACTTTCCAAATCGGCTATTTTGACCTAGAATTTTCCATTCTCCAGTCATTCTCCTGCTTTTCACCGCTCTCTGAATAACCCTGTTAGATAAGGTGCAACTATTAGAATGTCCCTTTAAAATGAACTACCTAGAAGACTGTCGCTGTTATTAACAATAATAATAATAGTACATCATAGGTGCATTTATTTTCTTGCAATGTTCTATGAATTCGATGGTCTTGGATTGTGTTTGACAATTGTAGAAAACTATGCAAATCTTCACACGACTGGCAAATAGCAGAAAAGGTGGACTCAAGGACATATGACATACAGATTACTCAGAAGCAGTGCTCAATTAGATTTTCAATTTCCCTGGTAATGGATTGTTTGGTGATCTTATTTCATGTAATTGCAGTCTGAATTGCTCACCAAAATAAAGTAATAATGTTGGTTGAATAATTAGGTTGCTGATATGCATTTATCTTCGCACGCAGTGGGAGTATGTATATGTTACCTCAATGTGTCTGAAAGGAGAACAGCCATAGTTTGTCCATATTTCACATTTTCTGGAACATCGTTAACTTACCAGCTGTTTTACCTTTGTCATCAAAGTGGAAAAGGGGATGGAAAATGTAAAATATAATTTCTTTTTGGTCACAGGAGGAATTTAAAACCAGCTTTCACTATAAAACTCTGAAGTAAACTTTTCATTCTTCTTGTTTTTGTTCTTTAACCACTTACTTTTCTTCGTGATGCACAAAAAGTCGCAGTCGTTTTAGTTTTGCGGGTTTTTTTTTTTAACCATAATTTTACTTTCTATTTTGGTGTACCCAAAGGTTATATATTGTTTTCATAAGAACAATCAGGGCTTTCTTGTGGTACCCTATATGTATACTAAGCTCACAAAAATCAATGTAAAAAAACAATAGAAATGAAAAGAAGTGATTTTGTTTTTAAGAAAACTAACAGGGTTATTCAGAGAAAGGTGAAACTCTGGAGAACGTTTGGAGAAGTGAAAATTGGATGAAAGTTTCACCTTTCCCTGAATAACCCTGTATATCCTAAACCTATCCCCCCCCAAAAATAATTTGCATTATGAATATAAAACTACTGTGTTTGAAGAAAAACATTAGGAAAAAAATATCTGGGTGCACTTTGATGACGCCTAGGGGTAGCGGAGGCATTTGTGGACAAAAATTGCCAGAATTAACATTAACTAATTCTCATCCTGTCACTCAGCCCTAAGCAAGCTGTGATTGGCTCTCACAACATTCTCTGGGCCATCAGAACTCGTTTTCTAACAATATTTTTGCTGACTGTTTCCCATCTCATCGCAGTGCTGCAGGTCCTGGCATCTGAACCCCCTCAGGACATATTGGTACTTTGCCCATTCTTAACTGGGTATACCAGCATGAGTAAGAAGGTTTATACTACCTTTATTTTGAGATTCTGTATAAAAGGATTCTATTCATGCAACCTATATTAATTTGCTATTCCTTTAGACTGTGCTATATACACATTCAGGAGGTCTAGACACTTACAGGGTTATTCAAAGAGATCCGAATGGCTCCCGAAAGGGAACCGAACGCTGAAAATCAGCGTTCGGTTACCTTTCTTGGCCATTTGGCTATCCAGAGAGCAGGCAATTCGCCAAATCCTGGCGAATTGCCTGCACATACGGTGCCTGTTCGAGGGCAGTGAATCCCCATAAAAAAGCAATGTTTTGGCTATTGAGAGAGCACAAACCAGCAGTGAAAGGTTCCTGAAATGCCCTGCCATTCGGCGGTTTAATTCGGCAGGTTTATTCAGGCGAATACATAGGCTTCAATGTTAAAAATATTCCTGTTTTAATTCAATATCTAATAAACCATTCATTATAATATTCTGCAGTAAAGAGTCTATTTATAGATTTTTTTTGATATTTTAAGCATTTTTCGGGATTTTTTGTTTTGAAAAAAAATTCGGATTGTGTTTTTTTTTTTTTAACTTTACTTATTTTTTCTGTAACAGCCCTTTTTATTATCATTCCCTGGACCTCATATGTAATTTCAGACATTTTCGCTCAGTAGTTTCTTTGCAAACAGCGTCTCACTTTTCAAACATTCAAGCAAACGGTTTTGCTAATTTATTCACTCCATTCGTCTGCAGTGTCGGGTTTTTCCGGCGGCTGCGCTGCATGTGATCAGCTCCTGCTCGGGTTTTTCCGGTGTTTTCAGCGGGGTAATCTAGATGCTTTTGCAGGTTTCGGTGTGCGTTCGCCCTCGTTTTGCGGTGAGTTTTCGGCGGGTTTGTGGCGACTTTTCCCTGCATTTCGGTGGCCCTGTGGTGCTTGCTGAATACACCGCAGTGTGGCCGAAATGGGATCGCCAAATCGTACCAAATTGAAGAGAACGAAAGTCACCGAACGTGCGGTGGCTTTTCGATTCTCTTTGAATATCCCTGTTAACAATAGGTGTCCTTTGAACCACCTAAAATCCAACAACATATCCTTGTCTAGGGACTCCTACTTGATATTGATTGTATTGAAACACTAGATAAACTCATTCGATAAAATGTTACACCTTATTATTATAGTAGTGAACTGGGATTTGGGTCTTACATCTCACACGATTTTCTTTTAATTTGGTTTTTCTCATGTTTTTACAGTATTGTTCCATAAATGTTAAGGTTTAATTATTGATATGTTTCCACTAGCACGATTGACACTAAATCGGACCTCCTGGATATCTATTGATTATTTAATAAAGGTTGTGCCGATTTAATTAGGTTATAATAATCATTAGGTTTAGTATTTGTTTATAATTTATTATCTTATTTTGCACTTGAAATACTATTGTAAGTTCATCCTCCTTTTACGGTTATTGCAAAAAAAATATGTGTCTGTGATTTCATTGTATTTAATTCACGGCATACAAGTTAGAGAAAAGATTTCTGGTTCCAATGCTGTTGGTTCCAATTCAGCATAGAAATGCCAGTATATATTTTTTGTAAGGATTCCCTTTAATTTTGAATCAAAATATGATTGTGAATTGGATTGACTTGTAGGGTAACTTCCTGTAAAAATACAATACTACCCAGGACATACTTGAAAACGAGAGAAATATCAATGTATTCTTCCTGGTAAAATACTTTATAAATAAATAAATACTTGGGGTTATATGATTTAATATCTGGTTAAGGCTAGGGTCAGACGAACGCATTTTCACGTTGTCTGTGAAAAAGTGCGTTCGAACGAATGGACGCATTTTTTCACGGAGTACGCGATAGCGGTCATACGATGCGCATTTGCATCCGTGATTTTGTACGGATCATCAATAAAACACTTTGTGCATCTGGACGTTATGTTGGCCGGACATTAGCAGTGTCTGACATCTCCAATTCACGCACACACGCCGCTAGCGGGCGCAGCGCACTCTGTACGTCAGTACTAGCAGTTTAACGTTCTCGACAAAATGCGTTCGTTTTCCACTTGCGTTGCGCAGCCGGACTTTTGTGCGACCGTACTTCGTATATTGGCTGTCATTGCCTGGCACTTGCTGCTAGTGCGGCCGTGATTAAGTGCGCCTGCACGCGCGTTCGCACTGCGCTCGTCTGACCCTAGCCTTAAAGTTGGTTGATCCCAAGAGAAATTGGGATCAACAGCAGTAGCTGATGTGTGAAAGGCTGAACCCGATGGACGCACGTCTTTTTTCAGTCTATGTAATTGTGGATTGTGAACTGGTTTTAATTGGCTGAAATGGGTTCATAAAATTCTTTGGGCTTCTATATTCTAAAATGTATTTTTAGTTGGTTCAAATATACACTGTGGTGAAGGGGATTATTTTTATTTATGTACTTTTTTTAAAAAAAACGCTAAGCACTGCAAAATTTCCCTTGAGGGAAACCAAATTATCAGTAGAACCTCAATCTTGTCCCTGAGTTGCTGCAAAGACGTTTGTAGAAGCAGTCCTTGGCCTCACTGAAACAGGTAAAAATAGTATAACACATTTCAGGGTTTCATTATAGCAGCTTAAGAGAGACAGAACGTGAGGAAAGCTCTAGCATCACTTGCTACAATGCAGAGTTTATATTCAGTTGGTCCTAATAACTCAAGAGACCTATAAAATTATGATAAATGGTTCAACTATGTGTTCTTTATACAGGCACTAAACAGCTATTATTTTTACTTTCTATATTTTTTTGTTTTTTTACACATCTTTTGTCATATTTTCTGTCTTTATGTACATATATACTGTATCTTAAGGGGTTAGTCAGAAAGCACCGAAATTTCATGCTCAACCATTCGGCGCCCTTCGGCAAGGTCAGTTAGCCGACCCTGCAGTGAATTCAACATTCACTGCAGGGTCCACTAAGTGCGTTGAAGGGAACCACCCAACACAGCTGATGACCCGTTGAATTCATCCGATAAGCTGCAGAACTCAGCCGACGATCCACCCAACAGACTGCCGAAACTCCTCCAATCAGCCACCGAAAAAAGCCGATCAGCTGCTGAACAGGGTTAAAAAAAAAAAACATTTTCTAAAAGGCGTTTTAAACAAAAATAATGCATGAAAAAAATCTGAATCAAAAATTTTGCTTAAAAAAAAAGGAAATCCCTAAAAATTCTAAGGCTGGGGTCAGACGAACACAGTGCGAACGTGTGTTTAGCCGCACTTTATTACGGCCGTGGTAGCAGCAAATGACGTCCAACGCAGGCCCACACACACGAAGTACAGCCGCGCAAAAGTTCAGCCTCGCAACGCAAGTGGCAAACGAATGCATTTTTGCAAGAACGTTGAACCGCTAGTACTGACGTACAGAGTGCGCTGTGCCCGCATAGCGGCGTGTATGATTAGGAGACATCAGACGCTGCTCATGTCCGGCCAACATAACATCCGGACACCCAAAGTTTCCTGGTTTGGATCTGTAAAACAATCATGGCTTAAATTGCGCATCGTATGACCGCTATCACGTCTTCCAGGAAAAATGCGTTCGGACGCATCAACGCACTTTTTGATGGTAGACGTGAAAAATGCGTTCGTCGGACCCTAGCCTAAAAAAGAAAGTAATAAAAATACTTTTTGTGCAAATGAAAAGAATAAATGGTTGAATAAAAAATTTATGAAAACGGGGAATTTGTTTGACATTGAAACCTAAAAGGATTCGCCAGTTTAAACCTGCCGAACGAAATCACAGAAAATCTGGGCATCCCGCCAACTTTCCGGGGCTGTTCATTGTTCTCTGTATAGATTAAACATTGCTTCTCTATAGGGAAGTTCACCGTCGCCGAATTGCGCTGCATTTCACTGGCAATTCATCAATATTTGGCAAATTGCCAGATTTCTCAATAGCCAAATTGCCGCAAAATTGCACTGTGCGGTGAAATTCAGTTTGGTGTAATTCGGCGGCAAATTGGGCTCTGTTTGAATAACCTTTTAGATTAATAGGTTTTGTGTAGTCTTTAGATTGTAGATTTAAAATCGTCAGTTTATGTTTTGCATACATTTCTCTCCAGAATTTTACATTTGCAAAGAGTTTTTATAAGACACTAATAAGACCGCACATTATAGTTTATAGGATAGAGTAAATTTTTAATTTCTGTATACTAATCAATGTAATGGATTATGCCCAGTTTTATCTGCATAGCTGACCTTTTATCTTTGCTGACTGTTGAGAATGTGATCCTAATTATAGCATACATTGAAGGAAAGGCTCTTAACAATTTGCTACACTATGCACACGATTCGGTTTTGTTATTGCAGACAGATGAACTAAACTGTTATGAATAGAGACAGACAGAACGATATGGATGAGATTGACTGAAAAAATAAGTGAGCATTGAAATATTTGTTGCTGTAAACACTGATAGAATTGAGTGCAATTTCAATGTTTTTAAAAAGGGATACCTCCAACCCGTCACTTTCAATACCAAATACAATGCAAAAGAAAAATGCAGTAGAGATTGGTGATGCTGTCTCAAGAATACATAAAAATAAAATTAAAATACAACTTTTATTATAAATATTTAAAAAAGCGTACAAAAAAATGGAAAGCTATGTACAGTCCTCAAGAAGAAGTAATGCAAAGTCTTACCAGAATACAATTCTCCAAGCTACAGCAATTGTTTGCTATGAGTTTATTAAAGCTAATGTTTAATATATTATAGGACTTTGCCAAGAGCCGGTCACTAGGGATGAGCTGTTCGTGTTCGGACGGTTCAGGGTTCGACCCGAACTTAGCCTGTTCGAGCAGATCGCGAACCCCGAACATTTCCGGGTGTTCGCCACATGTTCGACCACAATGCATTTTCCCACTGCCTGAAGCTCGTAATTGGCTACAGCCTTGCACCTGACCACAGGTCTGGTGCAAGACTGGTTGAACACTATGCCAATCACCCAGTGGTGTATTTAGGTTTTGTGCTGCCCTAGGCCTGACTAAACTCGTGCACCCCCTAATTTAAATTTGAGGCACACCTTCCTGTCAAGGCCACACCTCTTCCTGGTTAATCCCCACCTTTTCCTCTCTTTCTATTAAAAGTGGATACCAAGTGCCTACTTGTATATTTTGTATACCATTTCAAATGTATCTATTGAGATAAATAAAATTATGAAATGTTTAAATTCAAGCATTTTTACAAAGAACAGCCACGCATGTTAAGTATACTGGATCACAGCCGCTCTAATTGGTTGAACAATAAAATCCACAGAAACGTGCACTGCATATGAGCGTATCACAGAGCTGCACAGCAATAAAACCCACAGAAATGTGCACTGTGTGTATGAGCATATCACAGAACTGCACAGCAATAAAACTCACAGTAATGTGCAGTGTGTATGAGTGTATCCCAGAGCTCCAAGGCAATAAAACTCACAGTACTATGCAGTGTGTATCACAGAATCCACAGCAATAAAACTCCCAGCAATGCAATGTTTGGTGTGTGTCAGCGTATCAGAATCCACAGCAATAAAAATTCCAGCAATGCAATGTGCAGTGTGTATGAGTGTATTAGAATCCACAGCAATAAAACTCCCAGTAATGCAATGTGCGGGTCAGCGTATCAGAATCCACAGCAATAAAACTCCCAGCAATGCAATGTGTGGTGTGTATGAGTGCATCAGAATCCACTGCAATAAAACTCCCAGCAAACCGAGTGTATATGAGCACACAGCAATTATTTATTCTACATTTACCGGCCTCCGTCCGCGGTAGGGCTGTGTGCAGAGTCAGCAGGGACTGTGTACAGACTCAGCAGGAGGTCCCTCCAGGCCACGTTAGGATCGCAGCTGTACTTGTGCATGGAGCCATCTTGTCAGCAGTGGGGTGCCACTGCCAGAGGGTGCACCCTGGCTTTGATTCCCTTCCTGGTGGGTGTTCAGTCCAGAATAGAGTGTCAGTCCATGTTAATGAAAGGGTGGGCAGCTGCATGCGTGTCACGTGGTTCAGCCAGTCAGGTGGTACTGAGACTCAGTACCACCTGACTGGCCGGACCGAGTGTGACCTGCACGCACGCAGCCTCACCAGGAGCCAGGCAGCTCAATGACAAATTTCTATCACTGCAGTGCTGGTTAAGGAAAGGTCCACTTTAAACAGCAGTAAGCAGACAGGGCTTCATATTCTGCTGATACCCCCCTTTACCTGCCGTTTACTGTCATCTCTCTCTGGACACAAATCACATCCCCCTCCTAGAGCTGCTGCAGGGCAGGGGAGGAGCTACGGAGGGAGGAGAGGGGGATTTTTATTCTATTTGATTTTATTCCGTATGCAAACGCCATGCTCCGCTGCTCGTTGTTTGAGAACACAGCTCAAAGCTGACACACAGTGACAGTGGCACCTCCTAGTACCCCCTAATGACACCCCAATAATCACTGATACCTGGGGCGGCCCGCCCTCCGCCACTCCTCTAAGTACACCACTGCTCTGGTGATATGCTCACACACAAGTTTGGCGAACTGCCAGCAAGTACGGTGCTGTTTGAAGGCAGTGCAAATCCCCATAGAGAAGTAATGGTTAATCTATTCAGAGAACACCAAACAGCAGAGAAATGTCAGTGAAATACCCTGATGTTCGGTGGTTTCAATCAGCAGGTTCAGGTATTCAGGCGAACACCATAGGTTTCAATGTTAAAAATATTCCCGTTTTTATGCAATATGTAATAAACCACTTATTATTTTAATCTGCAGTAAAAAGTCTTTATTTATTGATTTTTTTTTAGTACCATTTAGTAATTTTTCAGAATTTTTTTGGCAAAATCCCTCCCCCTTTTTTTTAATATCGGTTCTTCTTTTTCTGTAACAGAACTTTTTATTATCAATCATAGGATCTTATATGTAAATTCCAGACATTTTCGTTCAGTAGTTCTTTTGAAAACAGCAGGCCATGGGTTTGCGGTGGCAGCATACAGCGGCCGACTCCATGCACTTTGGGGACCCTGCGGTGAATGGTGAATTCACTGCAGGGTGGGGAAATTTTATTCCCCGAAGTACAGGGAACTACAGAACACCAAAATGTTGGCGTCATTTCAGTGCTCAATTAGTGGTGAGGTTTTTTGCTGCCCCCTGGAAAGTGAAAGCCTAGGCGTTGCCTACCCAGGACATACTTGAAAATTAGTGACATCTCAATGTTTCCTTCCTGGTAAAATAGTTTGCAAAGTAAAAAAAAAAAAAAAAAAAAAAAATTTTTTTTTTTGGGGTGGGGCCACCCGGCGGGCCGCCGCCCCCTGGAGAGTGCCGCCCTAGGCCTAGGCCTTGTTGGCCTAGGCCAAAATACACCAGTGCAATCACCGCTCAGAGTCCTGATTGGGCAAATTTTGCCCAATCATGGGCTCACAGAGCTAAGTCCCGCAGCACACTATATAAGGTTTCCACGCAGCGCTTCTGCACGCATTTCAGAGGAGATTTCAAAGGAGATAGTTGTGTGTGTTGTTACAGCCGGTCTGCCATGCTACGGGGGGGGGGTCTGGGGGGCTACGGGGGGGGGTCTGGGGGGCTACGGGGGGGGGGTCTGGGGGGCTACGGGGGGTCTCATTTCTACCAAATATCAGGGAATTTAGGTGATGTGTGTCTTGTCACTGTGCCAGCAAGTTTTTTTGGGGTTTACAACTTTATTTAAAACATTTGTGAATTGAGGTGATTTTTTGGGTCTTGTCACTGTGCCAGCAAATCTTTTTGGGGCTCACTAATTTCTTTAAAACACTTGGGAATTAAGGTGATCTTCTGTGTCTCATCACACAGCCAGCAATTTTTTTTGGGGCTCACTAATTTCTTTAAAACACTTGGGAATTAAGGTGATCTTTTGTTATTATTATTATTCTTTATTTATAAAGCGCCAGCATATTCCACAGCGCTGTACAATAAGCACAGTATAGACAGGGTTACAATACATTGAACAACATTTGACAAACAGTACAGGAGGAGATGAGGGCCCTATTCCCGTAGGAACTCACAATCTAGAGGGGTTGGGGTTGGAAACAGGAGGAGAGGACTGCAAGGTGAGAGTGATTGATGGTTGCGTCAGTGAGTTGGGTGGTAGGCTTCCCTAAATAGGAATGTTTTAAGGGAGCGTTTGAAGGAAGAGAAATTAGGGGAAAGTCTGACTGTACGAGGGAATTAAGGTGATCTTCTGTGTCTCGTCACACAGCCAGCAATTTTTTTTGGGGCTCTCTTCCAAAATACCACAGAGGGGTTACTGTATGATGATACTTGATGGCCTGGCACTAGGGGCACAATATCTGGGTGCACTGACGCCCATTACCACCAGATCAAAAACTTTTCAATATAGGACCACATGGTTCACCCCTGCACTCTTCCACAATACCACATAGGGTTTACTGTATGATGATACTTGATGGCCTGGCATTAAAGGCACAATATCTGGGTGCACTGACGCCCATTCCCAGATTCATATCTTTTTAATATAGGACCGCATGGTCCACCCCTGCATTCTTCCACAATACCACAGAGGGTTTACTGAATGATAGTACTTGCATGCCTGGTACTAAAGGCACAATATCTGGGTGCACTGCCACTGACGCTTGTATCAGATTCATATCCACAGAGGGGTTACGGTGTGACGGCACTGTTGCCGACGCTAAAAGCCCAATTTTAAAGCACCTATTGTTACTTTCATCCAAAGCCTGCATAAGTTTCACAATAATTTAGCCAAAAAAAACACTAAACTTTTTCTGCGCGTCCTAAAATGTCTTTTCATACAGGCTGCCGCCCCAAGCAGTTGTTTATGGATAGATTAAAGGAAAAGCATTTACCGTCATATGAAACGTCATTTATTTGTTTTTAAGTGTTTCTATACATCCTAGAAATCCGCCACTTCACGGGCAGGTTATGGGGACCTCCTAGGCACGATATTTGAAGGAATGTTTCGTTTTTATTTTTAACCCTTATTTCATGGAAAACTTACTGTCCCTTTAAAAACGTTTTTTTTAAAACTTTTTGTCCTTGTTTCCTGTCCCCCAGGGCACTACCCGGACCCCCATACACCTTTTATGGCAAATATGTAGCATATATGCCCTCTTGGAGGGCACTCTAAAAAAAACGAATTTTCAACAAATGGGAAGTTCGGGTTCGGGCTCATCCCTACCGGTCACCACTAAGTATATGTTCACTATGCAGAGCATTAATAAACTCATATAGCAAACAATTTGTCTTCTTACCCTGTAGCAGCATGGGAATAGTTTTTCGGTTAGATTGGTATAGGTACTTTGCAATACTGAAGATTCTGTACATAGTTTTCAGTTTTTTCGTTTTTGTTCTCTTTTTAATAGTTATAATTATGTATTTATTTTAATTATTGCATTTTTCAAAGTGTCAATCTCTACTGTATGAATGACTTATTTGAGGTTATGCCTATATTGCTTTGATAGTGATTTTCTAAATGCACTAGAGGCTAACAGGTCTATTCAAAGAAAGGTGAAACTCAGGCGAATGACTGGAGAAGTGAAAATTTTAGGTCAAAATAGCCAAACCAGAAAATTTCTCCCATTTATCTCACTTTCTGAATCGGCTATTTGGTTTAAATTGTTCTCTTCTCCTGATTTTCACCTTTCTCTGAATAACCCTGTAAGACTGCAAAATTCCATTTGATACATTAGGTCAGGGGTCAGCAACCTTGGCTCCCTGATGTTTTGGGAACTACATTTCCCATGTGGCTCAGTCAGCCTAATGGGTGAGTGAGCCACATGGGAAATGTAGTTCCCAAAACATCAGGGAGCCAAGGTTGCTGACCACTGCATTAGGTGAATGTTACCAGTTTTCATTCTTCAGAAAAGACAAATATATATATATATATATATATATATATATATTTATTAACCCCTTCACCACCAAGTTATTTATTTATCCCTCCCAAAAAAAATCCACTCTCAGGAACCAGGATGTTTTTGGAAAATCATTATTTGTTAATTATACAGGAAGGATTATTTTTCACCATCTGCTGGCCAAATACAGTTACTGCAGGTAAAACTGCAGCTTGTTTGTCTCCGTGTATCAGTTAAGAAAGGCCCACTTATGCCGAGTTTAACCAGTTTTAGCACCTTGGGCATTATGCCCCCTGTACTAAAACTTTAAGGGTACCGTCTGGAGCCCAAAAGCAAAAGAAATTCATATGCAACAAACAAATTTAATTTGCTTTCACAGACCCAGTTCTTGTTAACACGATCTTGGGATGCTGAGTCGTAGTGAAAGCCTAAGGGTATGGTACACTGGGATAGATAGGATAAGGTACTCAGCAGCAGTGAACACCCTGAAGACAAATGAGCACCTCACCAATGAAGGTGTGAGTTTAAATAGGGAGCCAGTCAGAAACCCCACCCCCTGGGGAGGAACCCCAGCCTCCAGAAGGAGCCCCCATATGTCAAGGGAGCATCAGGTTGCCATAGCAACCTCTCCCAGCCTATCAGAGGAGTCTTCATGCCTCCCTCAGCTGCTGCCAACCCCTAGTGTGAGAGGCCACATCCCCATGCCGAGACTTATGGCTGCTGCTATGTTTGGGGTCCCCCAGGTTGGCGTGCTCTGCCACCTGGCAGGCGAACAAGGAGGTGCCTGGGCTCGAAACACCACAGAATCTGCAGCGCTGCCAGCACTGCTGTTAGCACTCCAGCACCTGTAGCTGGAGCTGACGGGCCGAACTCCCGGCAGTGGTAACCCATGCAGAGGTGAGATCTGACAGAGACAGCAAGGAAAAATAGTATCTAGTGGAAGAAGCACTGCTTGAGATGAAGATATTTGAAATCTCAATACAACACTATGTTGAAATAAATTGTTTAAACCCTACACTACCATTATTGAGTATACGCAGTCTTCGAAAGCACCTACAGGTTCCCCTGAGATCTGATATACTTTATGTGGTCTGATTCTTTAGCAATGCAAAGGAATTTAGTTTATTGCACAAAAAATTTATTTGAACAGTGGCTTCAGAACATGTCCCTAAAATGTCACACTTCCAATGTAGCAGCTGATGTGTTGGAATGATAAGAAAAGCATTGAAATCTTTTCTTCCTTCACAGACCTAATGTACATGTAGTAGTGCTTTTGGCCACCAGTGGGACCCTTTGCATGTCACAAAGGGCACACCTACAGTGGGCATATACAGAGGGGCACCTTTGGTTAATGGAAAGCCATTTTCCACTAAACCACTTGGTTCTAACAGTGATTTTATGAAAAAAACTAGGTAACGAAGGAGTTAAATGTTTTAACAGGCGTGAATACTGTCCACGATAGATATTTTTGATTGCTAAATTACTAAATATGCAGAAAAGCAAAGTATATTCATATTTATATTTGGTAAAGTGATTCTTTGTTTTCCTGTAGAGTGTATTAAATAATGTAGTCACACAATTCTTTTGGGAATTTAAGGTGTTTGCTGAAATTATTTTTTATCAAAACTTTAAATTTAAGCAACTACTTTTGAGGCCTGTGAAACATTTAAGTGCAATTAGTTATGAAAATCAAATTGTCATTATTTTGTGAATGTAACTATATTGAGGAGAGTGTCGCAGCTGTCTAATCACATGTTACTTAAAATGCTGCATATGCCCAGTAGCGTCAGAAAGGTTTGTAATCATTTCTAGTCACTATGCTCCCACTCACTAAATGGACATCATACTGTTTATATAACACGGTGTGTGTAATCATAAAGGGAAATCACAAAAATAATTTCCACTAGCTGCTACAAGCTAAACGTGTTGGTGTTAACACAGATTTAATACCTCCTGGAATTACAGGACATTTTGTTATATTTACTTTAAAATCTAAAAAAGACATCGCCACTACAAATTTTTCTAAATATTTTCAGGGTTTATTTTTACTCTGTTCTGTGTGACTCTAAAACATTTAAAGTTAAAAAAATAAAATTTTCTCTAAAAAGCATGAACAGAAAGATTGGTTATTTGACTTGCAAAATATGTATTTTTTATTATGTAATACACGCTTAAAATGTGTAAATAGCAAACTGTGTTTCCCCCCTCAAGTAATTAGAATAGCAAGCAATATAATTAATTTATACAGAAAGGAAACAGATCACTCACACTGTCACACTCATGTTCAGACTTTGTAGAGTAAGTAATTAACAAAATTACCAACTATGTAACCAAATTAAAATCAGATTTTCACTACGGAGCATTAAAAAAATATGAAATACTGTTTCAATTTGTTGTGATAAACACCAGTAAAGTGATTTGTGTGTTTCTCTCTTTTTTTTATACATTTGTTGATTATTATAAATTATTTTTGAGTGTTTATTTTATTACTGTTTTGCTATTTCACACTTTTGTTATTTTCATTTTAATTGGTGTGTGTGCTTTTTATGCATATCCGTGCTCCATACTTCTACTAATATTGTCCAAGTGCATACCATGAGAAAGAATACAGTATTTTGCCCCAGATTCCTAGATCTTTTGAGAATGCCAGTCTAGAATTCTGCACTCATTTGTTAGCAGCAAATCAGTAATTTAACTCAACACTTTATTTGCCAATGCTGGGTCCTATCACCCCTTAAAGCTAATGCTAGTGTGAGCGTTGGCTTAAAAGAGGTCATAGCGCTGCGCTTGAATCCCCTCCGATTTGCTGACGGGTTAAACAATCCGTTAGCGAATCGGTATTAGCAGTTTATACCGCGAGCTTACTGTACTTTGCGCTCCCTAAATTTAACATGGGGAGCGCAAAGTGCAAACAGAGAGTAACTAGCGTTAGTAATTAGCAACAGCTCTTAGGATCACAAGGTCCTAACGCTAACGAAAAAGTTTACACCAGCTCAGAGCTGCTGCTGATTCCCTTGCTACAGATTCAGTTAGCATCAGCTGAGACCCTCCCCCAAAAAATCAAATACTCACCTCTCATCCCGAGGTGAGAACGGCTGCCTGATCTGCCATTTCTGGCCACCGGGAGGAGAGTGAGACTGGGGGAAAAAAGTCCCCAGTCTCCCTTTGCGATCAATCAGCCGACCTAGAGGATTTTGCGAGAGGTGAGATCCTGATGGTCATGCGTCCTGGCAGCAGAAGCCTCCATTGAGTCCAAAGGACTCCATGGAGGGAATGCTCGAGACGGCGCATTAGCACTGCCCCAGCATCCGCGAGCCTAGTGACCACGATCTGATGGTGGAACCAGGGCGCAAAGGGGAAATTAGCAAACGCTAATCTTTCTCCTTAGCGTCCCAGTTTTAGTGAGGGCAAGGGGATAGTCCCTGCTGTGTATGTCAGTGTAAATCAGCAAACTCAAATTCTGGCCCTCCTGATGTTTATGAACTACATCTCCCTTGGTTCAATGGCCATCTATCGCATTCAAACAGTTCTGGGAAATGTAGGCAACTAACATCTAGGGGGGTACTTCTCTGTTTTGGTTACTTTAATCCACATATCATCCCTTTCTGTCTCCTGATTTCACATGCCTATGCTTTTAAAGCTTGCTGCTCGCACATTTCACCTCTACATTGTCCAACACTCTTCCATCCTATGTTACACATGTATCTACAACAAAAGGGACAAAGCAGACCTGAGATTTGGATAACAAATTGGAGGGTGACATCTTTTTTTCTTTAATATCCATTCATGTAGAAGTCCAATATATTTGAGGTGTACAAGTGTATATCAGGGCTGCAAAGGAATAAAACTCACAGTCACATGTCTCTAAACCAGGGGTCAGCTAACTTGGCCCTCCAGATGGTTTTGAATTACATCTCCCATGTACGTCCAAAATATCTGGAGACCAAAGTTGCAGACTCCTGCTCTAAACTATACTAAATATTGTTTGAAATCGCTTGGTGTAAATATAATACATCACTTTTGCTCTTCATTGCATTTTTATTGACATAAACAGCCACAGTAAGTCATGCATATATGTATTCATTCTATGTTGAATTACATGTATATGTTAGTGCTACCCAAGCCATAATTTGGAGTGCCTAGGGTAGCACTGAGCCTAAACATCCCTCAGTTACAGGCAGTGACCCTTTTTGGCAATTTATCCTCGCCATATTGTTTTTTTTTTTGGACTTTTAGATCTTTCACCTGCACTCTAAGAACATTGAAAATCTATATTTGCATATAAGTATTGATGTCCATTGACCAATCTGGTGACCAACTGCTGGTGTCGCTGGCATGAGCGGAGTAAACTTCTCCACTTCACTCATTGATTACAACAGAACAGCACCTAATGGGGGGGGGGATTGATACACTCTGGCCACTTTAAAAGCTAGTGGTCAGGGTGTATAGCTTGTACCTTTTAATTGTGTCCTACTGTTTAAAGTACTAAAAATCATAGGGGTTATTCAAAGTGTGTCAAATTGGCTCCGAAATTGCACTGAACAGTGAATTTCCCTGTACGGTGCAATTTCGGAGCCATTCGACTATTCAAAAGCTGTCAATTCGCCAAATATTGGTGAATTGCCAACGAAATATGGTGCTGTTTCGATGGCAGTGAACTTCCATAGAGAAGCAATGCTTAATCTATTCAGGGAACACCGAACAGCATCGAAATGTCAGTGAAATGCCCTGATTTTAAGTGGTTTCATTCGGCAGGTTTAATCAGGCGAATCTCATTAGGTTTCTATGTAAAAAATATTCCCTGTTTTTATTAAATATTTATTAAACCATTTATTCTTTTAATTTGCAGCAAAAAGGATTTTTTTCTGCATATTTTGGGGGGGTCTTTTTTAGCAATTTTTTTTTATATATTTATTTTTTCTTACTTGTTTGTACGCTTGTCTTTTTTCCCGCGGCTGGTCAGCGCTCTGTTCGGCAGATGGGCTTTTTTCGGATGCGGTCGGCAGTGGATCGTTTGGTGCGTTCGGCGGTTTTTCAGTGGTTTTTCCATTTGATTCGACGGTTTTGCGGTGTTTTTTTGGATGCATTCAGCGGCTTTTCCTTGCATTTCGGGGACCCTGTGGTGAGTGCTAAACTGCTCCACTTCACTCATTGATTACAACAGAACAGCACCTAATGGGGGGGACTTGATACACTCTGGCCACTTTAAAAGCTAGTGGTCAGGGTGTATAGCTTGTACCTTTTAATTGTGTCCTACTGTTTAAAGTACTAAAAATCATAGGGGTTATTCAAAGTGTGTCAAATTGGCTCCGAAATTGCACTGAACAGTGAATTTCCCTGTACGGTGCAATTTCGGAGCCATTCGACTATTCAAAAGCTGTCAATTCGCCAAATATTGGTGAATTGCCAACGAAATATGGTGCTGTTTCGATGGCAGTGAACTTCCCATAGAGAAGCAATGCTTAATCTATTCAGGGAACACCAAACAGCATCGAAATGTCAGTGAAATGCCCTGATTTTAAGTGGTTTCATTCGGCAGGTTTAATCAGGCGAATCTCATTAGGTTTCTATGTAAAAAATATTCCCTGTTTTTATTAAATATTTATTAAACCATTTATTCTTTTAATTTGCAGCAAAAAGGATTTTTTTCTGCATATTTTGGGGGGTCTTTTTTAGCAATTTTTTTTTATATATTTATTTTTTCTTACTTGTTTGTACGCTTGTCTTTTTTCCCGCGGCTGGTCAGCGCTCTGTTCGGCAGATGGGCTTTTTTCGGATGCGGTCGGCAGTGGATCGTTTGGTGCGTTCGGCGGTTTTTCAGTGGTTTTTCCATTTGATTCGACGGTTTTGCGGTGTTTTTTTGGATGCATTCAGCGGCTTTTCCTTGCATTTCGGGGACCCTGTGGTGAGTGCTAAATTCAATGCAGGGTCGGAAAATTTGACTCCCCGAGGTGCGGGGAACGAAAGAGCACCGAAATGCCGGTGGAATTTCAGTGCTCTTTAAATAACCCTGTATGTCTTTTTCGTCTTGTAAATCTTCAAGATAGCTAACTTGGCTCAATTCCTCCAAATGTGTTTTTATTTTGTAAATCTAACAGAAGGATGTACTAAATGCATATCTATCCATATCTACAAATGCAGAGTCATATATTTGTCTGCTTGTTGTAATAAATTTAACAGAATTTCAGAAAAGCTAGAACACAGGTTTATAGCTAACACAATTTCGAGGTCTCAGACTCCGATTTAATTTTATTTTTCAATGTTTTCTGCTATCTATCTATCTTTACTTTCTTTTCTCTTCTGGCTTTCCTTTCCTGATAAGTGGTAGATGAAAGAATTCCATCACTTACAGACAATCTTTAACATGTTTAAATAATTCTTGGGCTCCTAAGTCGGCTTGATAGTGAATATCCGTCTTTCAAAATGCTCTTTTTCATTAAATTCTACCTCCTTTTATGTTTTCAATATTTCTTTTTCTATCAATAACCTTCACCTTTTGCTTTTTTAATTCTCAAAAAAGCCTCAGGATATCCACTGTACTTTAAGTTCCGTCCATCTTTTATCCAATTTCCCATCTGGGAAGCGGTCATCGTAATAATTCTTTTAACTCTCACAGATTGTCATAAAGCGAAGGCCTCAGTGAGTTATGTTCAGGAAAGTTATAGTGATGTAATCAAGGATTAGAATTTATGGGTTTCCTATATAGTCATGCTAAGGTTACTGTGTTTATGAATACGCACGTGAGTATTCTTTATTAACTTTTTAAAACATTTTAATTACACTATATGGTAGGACTACTGAAATGTAAAGAGTAGCATTCTGTTATGCTATATGTGATGTGATATAGAATTCTTCAGAATCTCATGTGATATCCCCACTTTACATTGTTCACAATCCCTTCCTCACTCTAAAAAGTTCTTTTTTTCCATTAGAATTTATTCATTGAAACTATTTGTTAAAAAAAAAGAATTCAAGAATGTAATCACTAAACACAAATATCAATGGCAGCACTTAATACCAATCCCCCCCCCCCCAGAACCTTAAGTAGGGCAAATCCAACGGGGTAAATTCCTTACATGCTAAAATAAATAAATAAACAATATATTAATGAAATATGCTCATCCTTGGTAAATTCTCTGCTCTATAATAACTTCATGACTAATATCTGCTGTGGCGGTTTTACACCTGCAAGTGATACATTTTCTTATCCCTAGAGAACGGTTTCCTTCTATTCATCTCATCTACGCTGTCTCCTTCAAATACATTTTTCTGTAGGCTTTAGGTAGGCATAGAAAGTCGCTACAAATAACATAGTATTTTTCCTTTATCAATTAAGTGGATTCTGCTGTAAAAATAACAATTAAAACAATACAAAGACCCAGTAAAGATAAACAATGCAATATCAATGTCATGGTCACCTTAGACCAGGGATCAGCAACCTTGACCATGCAGATGTTTTAGAGCTACATTTGCCATAATGCCCAGACATTGATTACTTTGACTGGGCACCATGGAAGATATAGCTCCAAGACATCTGGAAGGCCAAGGTTGCTGACCTGTCCCTTAGACTGTCCTTGTCACAGGTCCTCCTTTTTATGTACAAGATGTATATTAGGATCTTCTTCACCAGGTTTTGTTTTGCAGATGTTTTTCTTTGGGTTGAATAGATGTGTCAGGTCAGTGGAAACCTATTACATATGTGAAAATGCCACACACAGTTGTTTTAATAATAAAAGATAAAAAGTACCAAGTAGAAATCACATGAACAGGGTGCCAGGAATCCAAGGAGTAGCTACGGTTTTGTATACAGACCACATCTTTTTTATTTTTGGTACTCTGGACGAGGCCCTACGGATGGCCACCTCAAAATTTGAAGAAGAGCTTAGCCAGGGAATGGAAAATCCCCGACATACTGATAAGCATCAGAAACGTTTGTAATTTGTACAATCATTTAACACACACACTCTAATGCAATACGGAAGATTATACACTGTCATTGGGATATTTTTACCAAAGACCCTAAACTCCCAGAGACATTTCGTAATCCTCCTATGATGTGCTACAAGAGAGATAGAAACCTCAGGGATTATTTGGTTCACACAGACCAATACAATCTAATGGTAAGAAATGTACCCTCTAACCCTGGCTGTTACAGATGCCTGGGGTGTATGAGCTGTAAGTTTGTTACGCCAGGATGGTGTGTTTCCCATCCTTACAGTGGTAAGATCTTCTATATTCGGCATCGTATTACCTGTACAACCACCCATGTTGTCTACCGCATTACCTGTCCATGCGGTTTAGTTTATGTTGGAAAAACGAATAATGATTTGAGAGAACGCATGGCTAACCACAGAGCAGCGATTAGGGTGGCATTGGGTAGTAAGGACAGTCCGCAGCCAGTGGCAAGTCACTTTGCAGAACCACGCCGTCCCCTTTCAGCCATGAAAGTCATGGCTATAGACAATGTCCCCCTCCCCTTTCTAGGGGAGGTGATCGAGTGAAACAACTCCTGAAACGGGAGGAATTTTGGATTTTCAGATGGCACCCAAGGAGTTAAATGAGAAGAATAATTATACCTGTTTTTTGCCTATTAGGTGATGATACTTTGTAATGCTATCAGTGTTGAATAGTCTCCCGCATTTGCCTTCAGCAGGAATAAATTGCCATTTGGCAGTTGCTGTTTTTTTTATATGTATATGTGTGATTTTTAAAAAATTTGATATTTTGAATGCATTCTGTACTGCTCCATTGACATGTGACCCTAACAGATAAAAAGTTTATTTTTTCTTTTTCGTTGTTTAACCCATCTTTAGGGTTGGATATGGTGTGTTTAGGGGTTGTCGAGGCAACAAGTGTAACATTGTTAGTGGTTTAATAGGCGTAGCTATGTGTGGTCACATGGGTGATACCTGAGTAAATCATTGTAGTGGGGTGTGTATTTAAAGGTCATTATATCTATGTTATGTATCTTGATAAAAGTCCCTGAGTGGACTGAAACGTCGATTTAATAAAGACTTAATAAATTTCATTGCAAAGTCTCCGTGTTGCAGCTTAACGTGGATATATATATGCCCAGAGTACATACTGCCCAGAGTGTATATATATATATATATTTATTACACACACACACATTCTGGGCCATATTACAAAGTTGGTGCTAACTTAACCAAAGCTGTTGTAAACTTAACAGCTGCTCTATAGACTATAGTGGCTCTGGTAAGTTTAAACAGCTCTGGATAAGTTAGCACTAGCTTTGTAATATAGCCCTCTATGTATTTAACTAATATTTATAACTTTGTAGTTTAAAGTGAAGAATTGCCTTTCCTGTAAACATCTGTATGTCATATGTTTATCAGTTGACGCTTCTGTTGTCACACACATTGAGCGCTCAACCTCAAGGCAAGCCTTGTTTTCCTAGGTGATTATTATGCGTAATAATGCTTCTGCATTGACAAATTTGTCCTCAAACATTAGCCTGGCCATGACACTCAAGTTGTTCTGTAATGATTATGAGTTTTAATCTGCAATCATTATGCGTTCTCCAACAAGTAATCAGCCTATTCATTCCTCCAGCCTAAGGATTTCTATGAACATCTGGTGGAAGAATAGATTCACAGAGTCTGCCAAATCCCATGGGTTTTGAAGGTTACTACTCAATATCCACAATTTTGTGGGTTTTCAGAATAACCTGATGTTCATGCTGGCAGAACAACCGGCATACAGCTTCCATGTCTGTAAAAATGAATTTAATTAAAAAGTTCCCCTCGACACAAGTGTCCTTGTATACTTTGTAGTATTGTATTACTCATATGATTTTTTTTACCTGGTCTTTATATGGACAATAAGGGGTCAAGTCTGGGAACACAGTTCCACCACTATTTTTAAGGGTAATGGAGATCCGATTTAGCCTGCACACACTAACTTTTCATGTGTCGACCAATGAAACATTGAGGACTTTCTTGGTGTTTCTAGGGCAGGTGTTCTTTCTCATTCTTGGCCCTCCAGATGTTTTTAAACTACATCTCCCATGATGCTCAGGTACACATTAGATGTACTGAGCCTCATGGTAAATGTAGTTCCAAAGCATCTGGAGGGCCGAGGTTGCCAACACCTAGGTCTTGAGTACAGTGAAAATCAGTGGCGTAGGAAATGGGGGGGCCGTCAATGGCCATTGAGGGACATGACTGCCTAAGGCCTCGCGATACACGAGGGCTTGCGTTCTGTCTGGCCTTAAGGCAAGCACAACAGGAGGCAGGGTCCTGGCCTCTGGCCCTGCCCTCGATGTGCAATGCGGTCTGTACTGCAATCGAGCACAGACTGCATTCACATTGAGCTATGCCACTCAGTGAGTCTGAGGCATTAATAGGTATGTGTGTGTTTAGGTGTACGAGGGTGGTTACATGTGTTTAGGTGTACGGGAGTGGTTATGTGTATGAGTGTAGGCGCCTCTATTGGTTTATAATAGGGGTGTGTAGGCTCTCTTATAGATACTGTAGATACTGTATATAATAGGGTTGTGTAAGCATATGTATAGGTATTCACAAGGCAAAAAACAATGGTAAGCGCCCAGATTCGTGACACCGCCCAATACCCAGCTCAACCAGATGATCAGTGGTTTCCCCCAAACAAAAAAAAACCACTAGAATGAAATACGTATCTGGTCGGCGCCAAAATAAACGCAATGGGATGTCGGGCAGTCTTTATGTTGACGTCCTCAATAGAAGAATTTGTGGAGGAAACAAAACGGAAATACTCAGGGTTATCCAAAGAGATTCGAAAAGTCACCGCACGTTCGGTGACTTTTCGTTCTCTTCAATTCGGTTCCTTTTGCCGATTGCATTTCGGTGACCCTGCGGTGTATTCAGCAAACAGCACAGGGTCCCCGAATTGCAGGGAAAACCTGCCGCAAACCTGACGAAAACTAACCGAATGCACGCTGAAAACAAGCAAAAACATCTGGATTAACCTTCGAAGAAGCCGAACAGGAGCCGAACAGGAGCCGAATCACACAGAGCCGAAGCAGCTGTGACATAGAGGAGGCAGTGAATAAATTAGAAAAACCATTTGTATGAATCTGGGAAAATGAAACGCTGTTTGCAAAGAAACTACTAAGCGAAAATGTCTGAAATTTTCACAGGAGGTCCAGGGAATGATAATAAAGAGGACTGTTACAAAAAAAATAAGTAAACTGAAAAAAAAATCAAAAAAAAAAAATCGGACTTTTAATTTTTTTTTAAAAAATTCAGAAAAATGCTTAAAGTATCCTAAAAAATCTATAAATAAAGAGACTTTTTGCTGCAGAATTTTATAATGAACGGTTTATTAGATATTGAATTAAAACGGGAATATGTTTAACATTGTAGCCTATGGGATTCTCCTGAATAAATTTGCCGAATTAAACCACCGAATGGCAGGGCATTAGGGGAACCTTTCACTGCTGGTTTGTGTTCTCTGAATAATCGAAGCAGTGCTTTTTCATGGGGATTTCACTGCCCTCGAACAGGCACCGAACAGTCACCGTATGTGCAGGCAATTCGACAGGATTTGGCGAACTGCCTGCTCTCTGGATAGCCGAATGGCCAGGAAAGGTAACCGAACGCTGATTTTCAGCGTTCGGTTACCTTTCTCAAGCAATTCGAATCTCTTTGGATAACCCTGTCAATATTGGTGCAGAATATCTCACACAGAGTATATATTATATATAGTGATCCGATATTCACTCACAAAGGGAGAGCCTCAACACTGGCTCTAAGCGGGTTAACACCTGCGGGTTGTTTTTTCTTCGAGATATTCTCAGGAAACCCACTCCTTAGTGCCGGTAGTTCTTCACAATATATTCAGTGGAAAGATATAAAACCAAAAACAGAAGAAATCTCTGTGCGTATCTGGTGTATAATAAATCTCATAAAGAAATCTGAATGAATGACAACTCACATTCATTGGAGCCTATTCAAGCTCAAGATAATCGCCCATGGATTTTTGTGTGGTCAAAACATCCAAGAAAAAAACAGGTTGAATGCTGGAACGAGATTTGTTGGAGAATAGAAGACTTCTTTTTTTTTAGTTTCAGTTCACCAATTTGGCGGTTATTGGCATATTTCAGTGCTATTTGCCTATGTCCGATAACTGTTTTGGTAACTCCAATTTCGGTAAAATACGGTGGCCATTCCATAAATAGTGAATTCACAGAATTTTCGACTATATGGAATCGCTGAAGTGAGCTGAAATGCAAAGCACCTAAATTGCTTTTAATTTCGGTGCTTTGTGAATAGACCCCTATAGATTTAGCAGAGCTGCCAAATTAATTTTTTTTTAAAAGAATTCTATATATATATATATATTATATATATATATATATATTAGATACATACACCCACACCCAGGAGCTGGATGCACTCAGGGACTTCAAACAAATTAATAATATTTTATAAATATTCAAATAAGTAAATAATAAATAGTTAAATAAAAAAAATGGATGCTTCATTGAATCTTCATAGTAAAATCATGCGTGTCATCTGCCGACGTTTCTCAAATGAATTGCTGTGATGTGTAAATGGTCTCTGCAATAATAAACTGTGATATATATATATATATATATATATTTTGGTGGAGGACAAAAAGTGAGATAAAAAGCCTCCACGCTATAATTAGTTATGTTTATTATTGCAGAAGCTACTCGCACATCACAGCAATTCAAAGAATTGCATCCCAGAGCTCCTGTGCCACATTCCCCATATGCAGCAAGGAATTCTGGGTAGGATATACAAATGACATCTGTCTCACTTTTATGCATCCTGGGTCTGTTATTACACAGAACCCTAAAATCAATGCTATGCCACACTGTGGCTTTTTAGCAGAGATAAGGTTTATGCAACTGGTCAAAGCCACTATATATATATATATACACACACAAAGTTATGGTGGAGGGCAAAAAGTGCGATTAAAAGCCTCCACATAGCAAATAATGTCTTCTAAAATTATATATTATATAAATTATGTGTATATATATATATATATATATATATATATATATACACACCCCCATTGTGGATTAATGCTCCATAGTTCTGTGTATAATAAATGATACATATATAATGTTTTACAGAGCATATGAAAATTGGATTTGTTTGGCACCAGAAGAAAAAAATGTGCCATGATTGTGTTCTCTTCCAGAATATGAATGCATCCAAGAATGACCATATGGTCAGATTTGTTTATCCAGCTTGCTATGTCCTACAGGAAATAATTGATCTACTATTAGTATTCTTCCTTTTCTTTCCCAGGGACAATTTGTTTTTTTCAATTTTCCTACTATTATACTAACTATTAATATGCATGATGCAAGCCAACATTTTAGTCATCATCATCACAAGTCTGTAAATTGAGAGCGATACATATAGGAATATAAAGAACAATAAAGATGGAGATTACTGTCTCCATGTGATTATTTTATATTTTTCTCTCGATGATGGATACTACATACAGGGGATTGTGAGGAGTAAATTGCAGCTGATTATGCAGCAAATGTAGTCAAACCCACTATAAAACATGGATTTTATTCTCTGCATAGTTTATGATGAAATTGAACCATTTTCATGCTAACTTTTACAATTGTGGCTTGCACAATATATATAACAATGTAAGCAGCTGCAGTGAACAACATGTCAGAAGTTGGAATACCAGTTGATACTTCCGTCAAATCACTCAAGAAGCAACTTTCACAATAGTGATAGGATAGTGAATGTTTTAAAAGGCACAAATACCCTTGAAGACATTAGAACAGCACAACAAGACACTAGTATACAGTTCCAGACACATTCTGACTTCGATATTGTCAAGCAGATAGAAATTCACACTTTTGGGAACTCTTTCTAACTTTCTGACAGGCACTTTAAAAAAAATGGAAAAAGAACATACACAATGGGATTGCTTGAATTATATTCGGCTATATCTAGCATAAAGTCAAGAGGTCTCCCAAACAATTTTTCAGCTCGAAGAATGAGTGATTCAGTAAATTTCTCTACATTGAGAGCTGAGAGGTTCTTTCCATTATATGTATAACTCAAATAAGAAGGAGATGTCAGATTTGGCTTAAAGTGGCATCTTCCATAAAATAGTGAAATAAAAAAATGATATTTTTCATTTACGAAGCTTCTTCTGCCGTTGTTTAATTTTTTTGGGTAGAAACGAAAAAATTATCTTCATGCAACAAGAGCAATATTTGCTCATTGTTTGCAACAACAGTAAATTACAGCGGTTATGGTTAGAAAATAATCCCCATCAATTATTCTTCTATATTGTGCTAGATATAATCATCTGTTTGTTTGTGTCTTTGTATTCTAATTCATAAAGAACTTCATATGTAGCAAATTCGATTTTGTATTCGATAAACATTATTGTTTTTCTCACGGTTTTCTTGTTCCTCAAACATTTCCTATATAGTCCATTATATGCCATTGTTTTCTGGTTTTTTTACACGCTTGCTATGTAGTCCATTACAGACAATATTAGATAGAACTGGCTGCTAATAGCTCACTATTTTTGGATTATATAGTACTTGCTATATAATCACTTATACGTTGGCTTAGGCTAGGGTCAGACGAACGCATTTTTCACGTCTACCGTCAAAGTGCGATGATGCGTCCAAACACATTTCTTCATGGAAGACGTGATAGGCGCAATTTCGGCCGTGATTTTTTACGGATCCAAACCAGGAAACTTGGGGTGTCTGGACGTTATGTTGGCCGGACATAAGCAGCGTCTGATGTCTCCTAATCACACACACACGCCGCTATGCGGACGCAGCGCACTCTGTACGTCAGTACTAGCAGTTCGACGTTCTTGCAAAAATGCGTTCGTTTGCCGCTTGTGTTGCGCGGCCGAACTTTCGTGCAGCTGTACTTTGTGTGTCGGCCTGCGTTGGACGTCATTTGCTGCTACCACGGCCGTAATAAAGTGCGGCTAAGCGCACGTTCGCACTATGTTCGTCGGACCCCAGCCTTAGGTAGCAAAGTATGGATATTAATGTGTAAATGAAAATCTTATAAATTGAATCATTTACATGATGTTTTCCATGTCACTCAGTCCCAGGCTACTAATGGTCGATATAGAGTGAGTGCTGATATACAATAATACGAAGAAAAGAAAACAATTTTGAGATTTGTATTTTATCTTGCAGTTTTCTAAAGAAATGTATAGTGTCACAAATGGTGTATAGGGAGGTGAGGGTATGAGCCCAATATGCAGTGACATAAGACAGACACCCGGGTATAGTCCAAAATGGGGTTTATTGGCAAGGATACAGATAATGAAATGGTTATTGAACAATGAGGCAGATCTGAGTATCTGGTAAGGTGGTAAGGGACAAAGCATAACAAGGGCTGATCAAAGGACAGAGCAGGGGGGGACAGCTAGAGGTAGGAAAAACCAGAGACAGGGCACAAGACTCTGTCAACAAGAGAGACACTGAGGGTAACACACCGGGAACTTACAGGATAGACAGATGGGCAGGACAGGAAGAGGGCTGACTGGATTTGGGGGTTATTGTTTCAGAGGATCTAGGGGTAAGTAGTCAATGTGGTGGAGCAGCAGGAAGTGCTGGCGGAGTGCTTGGTTGTGTAGGGAGTGGTATTGGCAGTGGGAAAAGGGAAGTGCTCATGCCACTGTGCAGAGCACTGGTGAGACCTCACTTGGAGTGCTGTGTGCAGTGCTGGAGACCGTGTCTCCAGAGGGATATAGACATCTTAGAGAAAGTTCGGGGAGGGGCTTCTAGAGTGGTGTGCGGCTTGGGGGAGAGAAGTTGCCGGGAGAGGCTTGGTGATCTTGGCATGTGCAGCTTGGAGAGGGGACAAGACAGAGGAGATGTGATGGAGACATTTGGATACGTAAGGGGAGTCCACAGGGTAGAGGAAGGGAGTATGTTTAAGGGGAAACAAAGTGGCAGGACAAGAGGACATAGTCTTGGATTGGAGGGGCAAAGGTTTAAAATGTAACATCAGAAAGCATTATTTTACTGAGAGGGTGGTGGATACATGGTACAGTCTTCTAGTTGAAGTGGTAGAGGCCAAAACAGTAATTGAATTTAAGCAAGCATGGGATAGGCATAAGGCTATCCTAAACAAAAGATAAATCCAGGTAAAGTATCCATGTAATTGGGCAGACTAGATGGGCCGAAAGGTTCTTATCTGCCGACATTTTTCTATGTTTCTATGTTTCTATGGATACAAGACACTAGGAATATGGATAGCTGGCAGGAACATGGGCTTGGGGAACACAGCTGGAGGCTCTGGAATGCTTGGAGGGCACAGCAGGAGGCTCAATGAATGAGGAGACACTGGAACGCTGAGGAAACAAGGAAACACAGGAAGGCATGAGACAGTAGGCTTGGGTTGACAGGGAGCAGGCTTCTTAGGGGACCAAGTGTAAGCAATGCTGAAGCACAGCACCTTGGGAGCTCCACCCATATGTAGGGGTTAACTTGTTCATTAGGTGGAACATCTGTGGTTACCTTCAGGAGAGGTAGGATAGAAGCAAGATCTGACCTGGATGACATAGCAGAAAATGGATTTCCAGGGTTTGCTGGGTGGAACAGTGACAGTTTGGGCCTTCCTACGTCAACATCGACATGTGCCATGTCATAGGTGACAATTCTGAATTTGAAAAAAGTATAATAGTTCTTTTTCAATTTAAGTGTTCATTGTTTCACGTTACGTGTAGAGGGTAACTATGCATCAGTGAGATCTGGACATAAATGTGCAGCAGCTTTAGTACATTGCTAGAGCATTAATGGAAATCATGATACAATGATCACATGAAACATAATGTACCATAAACTATGGTACCTAAATGGTTATGATGCATGGAGGATCAGTTTGTTGTTTCTCATTATAATACTTGACACTTTTGATATGTTTGTTAAAACACTTGTTTCACTCTCTGTCTAGCCTCTTCATTATCTAGTTTTCACTGCTTTCATTCATGTTCCTAGCTTTTTTCCCCTTGTATAGACCAGGGGCCCTATTGCATCCTTAGCATAGTAATGCTAACGGGACAAATCTGCGCTTGCAAATTTCCCCCGTAGCATCCCCATATTAACGTGTCATTCTGGGGTAGGCACTACCTCAGCACCTTGCCCCGGAACACACTACTAACTGCTGGGAAACTCGCTGTACTGCATCCGCACCACCGCGAGTATCACCTCCTGGAGTCCATAGGACTTCATGGAGGGTTGCACTTCTGGGTTGCGAGCCCTGCCCAATATTTGTTCCCAGTCTCACTCTGCTCTTAGTGACAAGGAGCAGCAAATCTCCTGTGGGATAAGTGGGATAAGAGGTGAGTATTGGATTTATTGGGGGGGTTTAGGGGGTGCTAAATGATACTGTAAATGCAGAATCATGTAGTGCTAACTTTTAGAAGGGTGCTAAAATTTTGCCTTGTTCGTCCTGACGGTATTTAGTGCTAGCACTTTGTAATACATACTCATCGAAACACTAATTAATGCTTGTATTCCACGTGTTATGTATAGGATGTACAAAGTACAGTAATATTGTGGAAGCTAGTTCCAAAAACCATGGGCTAATGGATTACTAATGGGTGTAGTGTCAGGAATGTAATATGGGTGGCATACGTTAAACACACTTATCCAAGTGATAATGCTTACATAGAGTCGCTAACATTAGCATGAACTAGGTAATGGTGCCCTAGGTGTTTCTATCCATTGAGTTACAGAACTATTCTTAGTCTTACGGTTTTGTCATTTCCTTTTTTTTTTTATTTCCTCAACTCATGATCCCGTTACTCAAAAAATGTGATTTTATGCATAGATTTTTGAAACAAGCACATAGAGAATATTATACTATTGGTATCTCCACTTGCCAATGTGTCTATAATTATCCAACTTTTTAATGCTGCCAAACTAGTGACATGCCAATAGTAGCTTAAAAATGTCACCCCAACCATTAACCAATGGTTTCAGGAACTGAAACAAAGCAGTTTGATGAGAAATTTATTTCTTAAGTAGCTTGCACTTCAGAAGCACACATCCCCTGATAGTATGATATGATGTTCAAAGTGTTACCAAGATGTAGAGATTCTCATTAGATTTTACAGTTGCTCCTCTTCAGAATCCCCACAATATATCCCATTTCTCTGATGTAGGTCATTCACATTTTTATTGGTTTATCTTTAGGTTGTGACCTTTGATTGGATGCCTCTAGGATTAAGATGTTGGTACATAAGTGCCATTTTTATAGTTATGATTGGCAAAATGTAGCAACGTTATCTTTTCACGCTGTCACCTACTTATTACCTGGTCTTTGCTAAATTATCCATTTGCTAGATCATTGTTACTTCTTAATTTCTCTTCTTTTTTAATTTTATTTCTTCCAAAATTAAATTTTCTCTTTACGTTTACTTTTTCCTACGCCCATCACTCACCCATAATTGTTTAATAAATTTTGTTCATTATTTTACTTCTACAATTTAATCTCATGTTTTATTAATGTTGTCGTGATTCTCATTCCAATAAATCTGAATATCAGAAAAAAAAAATTATTAGAATGTGAAAAAAAGAACTATTGTAGTAGGTTTAGAAACAAATATTTATGCCCTGCTTTTTTTATCTTGACTTCAAAAAAGTCTAAGGAAAAAATGTGTTATGCAAATGTTGGTGCAATTGAATAAATGTAGTCGGTGAAGTTTCTATCAAGAGATGAATGCTTACTTGCTATTTATTGCCATAAATACTTACCTCATTCAAGGTCAGTCACGTGCTATATGCTTAACTGGTATACTGTGTTCATGCGTATGCTTGTTACTACCTTTCATATTGTTAGAACATGAAGTTAAAAAGTTGCAAAGAATTTTCAAATGTGATTTATGCCATACACGTCCTATTTTAAGCAGTAAAATGTTATTATGCCATTATTTGTCTTTTGTGTTCAGGTTTTTGTTTAGCATGTGTTAGATTTATATATTTACATTTGTCAAATGCTAATATATGAATCTATTTCTACATTTTTATTGTTCGTTGCATGTAGACAGCATGCATTTGGTTGTGCTTTGCACTTTTATCAGATTATAATTTTTTTTAATATTTATTACGTGTATGCTTATATTTACACAAACACCAACATTAAATATAGGACATAGATATGGGGAGGACTGCCCTAAGAAGGATGATGGAAACATTGTGATATATATTGTGTGATGGTTCCACTCTGTTCATTTTATATCCATACATCGTTGCCTATTTAATTTCATTTGTTTTATATGAATAGCGATTGTTACCCTTCAGAAAGGTACAATATCTTATTTTTTGAAAATACACAAAAAAAAAAAAGCTGTGATACATGTTAAACATGAACCAGCACAAACACTGTTTTCATACCAAAGGCTAATTTGAAAATTTAATTTTTTTTCCATTAAAGTGTGATTTTCTTCATCTTAGTAGAAATGTCAGAAAATATTGAAATCTAATTAACCACTTAGTGACCGGGCGGTTTTACAAAATTCTGTCCTTTAGTGCCTGCTGCTGTTTTTACGTTTCTGCGCTGTTCGTGTTTAGGTCAAAGTTTCCTCTTACTCGTTAATCCAACCCACACATATTATATACCCTTTTTCCCGACATTAAATGGACTTTCTAAAACTACCATTATTTCCATCATATCTCATAATATACTATTAGAAAATGTATGAAATGTGATGATAAAAATGGTAAAAACACTTTTTCGTAATTTAATCCCCAAAAAATAGACCCCAGCTAAATATTTTTGCTTTTTAACCCCTTCACTGCTGAGCCAGTTCACCTATGTGCACTGAGCTCATAATGACCATTTTATGCTCATAATTTTTAAATGCCAGCCTAGGTCCTATTTAATTAAACCCACCAAGAGTACAAATGATTTTTTAAAAAGAAACCAATTTTTTTTAAAAAAATTTTTATAAAATAATACTACTATGCTGTATTATTCCAATTGAAATGTGTTTAAACACATTTTATTTGCATTTGGGATTTGAACATGCCTCTCATGTTTGAACACCTCAAGCATGATGCCGGATCGGGAGATAGGGGGTTCCTTTGGATCCCTTTATCTCCACTGGTAGCTAGGAGGTTAACTGGCCCACTGACATCCTCACACATATGGTGAGGATGTCAGTGGGTGGGGGGGTGACCCCGGAGGCTTGGCTGACATCTAAGATGTCAGCCACCTCCTGGTTTGAATTGCGATTTGGAGCCGATTGGTGCCGAATCGCGATCTGGCAGTGAAACGGTTAATGACTCTCCCCTTTTCAGCAGTGTAATTTGCATCGCTCTATCTTTAATAGTTGGGGAGATAGAGGGCTCCAAAGGAGCCCCCCTCCCCTTCCTGGATTTTGCAGCCTGCGCCAGGTGGACGCCTGCCGAATGACGTCATCACACACTGGGCCTGTCGGCCCCCCAGAAACAGCAGTGCAGGATTCCAGCCTGCCAGACAAGCCGTGGGAGCTGCCAAGGGAGATAAGTATCGGCAGGAGGGAGGTTAGGAGACCGCTGATGTACCATGTACATCCGCGGGTCTAAGGGAGACCCGTGGGCGTGACATACATGGTACGTCCGCAGTCAGGAAGGGGTTAATGGTGTTAGAGTTTGGAAATGTAAAGCACTACGGCACTGTATAAAATAAGTGGATTATAGTTATTTTATTGTTACAAGCATGAATTGACACATTTATTTATTTATTTATTTATAAAGGATTTTACCAGGAAGGATACATTGAGATTTCTCTCGTTTTCAAGTATGTCCTGGGTTCATTTATGATGCATTATTTCTGAGATTGAAACATGATGTCACAAACCATACAATCTGTTATTTATTTTAATATGTTTAAGCTGCTAAAATGTAGGAAAAAATGGTTTGGGCTTTGTTATCTTCATCATTTTACATATTAACCCTTTCACTGTCAAGTGCTTTTCCAAAAGTGCCAGGAACTAGTGGTTTCTTTTGTAAAAAAACATTTAAATTTATTATACAGTAAGAAATATTTGGGAATATTACCAATGTTTTTCTTGCTGTAATAACTTATTTGACAAGCATTTGTCACCATCTGATACCTTGGGCGTCAGGTCCACAGTACCAAAACGTTAAGGGCATGTTCTGGAACCTAAAAGAAAACACAATTTGATTGCAACAAACAGATTTCATTTGTTTTTGTCCTGCTCATTTGCAGATCAAGAGTGTGCAATATCTAGCACCTTACGGTGCCTTTAAAGACCTAAGTTATATTGATAACAGGTGTGAAGGGGTTAATATTGCTATGGTACCTTGAATAAACACTCCTCAACTGATAACGACCCATTCCCATCCAGTGATGGATAAAGAACCTGTCTAATCGACTCAAAACATAATGGGACCTGCAGTCATTTGCAGTCAACACAGTCGTGTTTAATGCCCCAGTCAAAGATTTTTTCAATGGGGATTGGTGCTGTGAATTGAGACTAAAGCAATGTCTTTTATAATGAGGATTGTGACACCCAAAATAAAAACGCTTAGGTCATCCAAAGCGGGGGCACAATAATCTTGCTTTAAAATGGTATGCAAATTGGGTTTGATATAATTATTTTTTTAAATGTATTACAATGCAATAGTGAGCGAACTTGACTTAGTGAATGGGTTAAATTTATTTTATAGGAAAAAAGAACATAACAATTTTGATGACTTTGTTTGTTTTTTACACCTGGATAAACAATAACGTTAATCCCCAGTATGAATCTCTGTAGTCACGAAAACTGTTTCATAGGCAAGTAATGTTTTCTTTTGAGTTTGTTACAGAAAAAATATGCAAATGTAAAAATGCTTAAAATGTAGAAATGACAAGTTCCAAAAGTGCTAATAAGATAGAAAGAAGTCTGGCATTGCTGTATAATTTCAATGTTCTATGCTTTACCAAACAATGATTCAGTCTCAAGTCATCCTTTACGATGTGTCTGCGTTTTTATTGAAGACGAAATAACAAAGCAAGAGAACGAAACAATAGTTTGTGACTTGCTTTGTTTGTTTGCTAACATAATAACATGACTAATTCCTGTATTGTTTCAGTCAAGGCTTTAGTGTTCAATGACAAAACCAGTCACTTACGAAAGTTCCTTTAAGTTATACAGACCAAATAATATCATACTTAATGAAATTAAATACTCTGTAAACAAATAAAAAGTGAATTCCTTTTTAGTTTGCAAAAAAGTCACTTTTTATAGGCATATTCAGCCTGCAATACTTAGATTTGTTGCCACTAGATACATTATGCATAAAGTATGAAAGTCCACAACTGTAGTTTACTATAAAATGTATCATGTTCCCCTAGGAATGAAAGTATTTGCATTTATTATGTTTTAGGTATCTTCTAAGTACATATGAATGACTCTCCTAATACAGTTAGTTTTTATTCATCAACAACAGATTCTGCAGTACTTTACAACTAGATAAAGCAAACATGAGACATAATGGTACATAAAGAACAGAGGACTCTACGATAATGGTGTGTGAATACATATGTAATGTACAGATCCACTTGCGCATCTCTGAATCCTTCAATACCAAGATCGAGTATACTCGATCTGCAAGGCACCTGGTGCTTCGATATGAAGTTTACTTGATGTGGGCTCTTTCTGGAGCAATGCAGAATAAATTATGATTTTTTTTTTACAGAAAAAAATGATATTTGCAAATACCCTCCAGTATGTGCCAGCAAAGTTTTAGAACATTGGGCATGATACCCAAGGTGCCAAAACCGTTTTACACAGATTTGATTCCTTTTTTTCTGCTAGAAAATAAAAAGATCACAAGCTAAATTATGGAGATATGATTTTGCTATTTGACCAGCCAATGGCTCCACCTATCAAATCATGAATACTTATGAAGTTCTGCTTTTGATAATTGAATCAATATTTGAAGCACAATTTCAATGTATGTAGAATGCAATTTTGTTTTACATAAATCCACTAGGTCTTAGCAGTAGATTTATGAAAAACAACTTGGTAGTGAAGGGGTTAATGAAAAGGATTTTTTTTGCATAGCAATTATTTGGGACCAACATTTTACATTTCTCATGAGGTTGTAATATAATGAAAATAGCTGTACATAAAGCTGGTGAGACCACAAATATGAAAACTGATTTTTGTAACCCTATAAGAATACCTTTACCGTTTGATATAAAATTATCATTGAGACTTCATGGGTTTAACGTAACTACATCAGATCAGATTTACAAGGGAAAACTTACTAGCCATCGAGACCTACAGTGAAGGTATAGTCTTCATTCTTCATGTGTCTTTGAATGGAAAAATAATAGCACTTCCCTGTACACTATAGATACAAGAATCATAGCAACCAAAAGCTTCTTCGATACAGTACAGTGAAAAGAAATCATTTGTCACTCTATCCCTGTTCAGAGTTGTATACAGAACATGTTGACATGAATATGCACAGCTAAAGTCTACTTCTTTACAGAAGTGACACAAACTAATTGTGTAGATTATATAATACAAGTTAAAAATATCTTCTAAAATGCAAACATCAAATAGACTAAGTAAGGATCTGGTATTAATAGCTGTTGGAATATAAAGTTAACCATATACCTTCTTTCATCTATTCTTTGTGCCTCAGTGAATTATGGAATAGATGAAATGCAAAGGATCAGTCATACCATTATAATGCAATACAAAAGTCTTCCTAAAATTAAACAAACAATGAAGATCCTCTTACTTGCTTTGAATGTTTTTTTCCTAATATAGCTTTTATTGCACAAAATATTTCTTGTTTTAATAATCTGCATTAGAACAATACAAATTGAAAATGTATTGACCAAAGTGGAAGCATTTCCAGTTGGAATAGAATTTATCTTCTAGCATCTCCTGATCTTCCATTTTCGGTATATGATATTCTTTGTAATTTCACTATAGTGTACAAAGATATATCACTATTATATATTATGTATACTTTGACCTCATTTAAATCATTTATGATCCATCTAGTATTATTCTAGTTGATATGTTTTGCCAGTCCTGTACTTTCATGTTGTTTCTAAAGTTATGCTACAATGGTTAATACAACAATGTATCTGCTATGTGTTTCAAATTTATAACAGCACCTTCATAGATGAATACATTCATGTTTGTTTTGATTATTGCAATATCAAATTTTAAAAAGAAATGAGGAAAAAGCAATCTAGGTTTAGGTTTAAAACTGCAAAGCAGATAGAACATTGTACCTGCTGTCCTCTGGAACCCTTAACAGGCCAGTTTTTAAGGATCACCTTGGGGAAATGCAGACGGAATCCTGCAATCACTGAGCAGCAAATGATATCCCCTGTGCTGCACTACAGAAATCTGGTAAACCTGGTCTGTTAGTGCTCCCTGAGGACACATATGGGAACCACTGCACCTAGTCCATGTAATATATATCACATGAGCGGTGATGCAGTTCTTGGAATTGCTGAGATGCGTAAATGACTTCTGCAATAATAAACTTTATAATTTGCAGTGTGGAGGTTTTTAATCTTATTTTTTGCCCTCCACCACAACTTAAATGAGTTGATTTACCCTAGGGGTTAATAATCAAACCGTAACTGGTCATGCCTAGCACCTGCTGATGAGGGCACAATGAGCTGGAAACAGCTGTACCAGTTGTATAAACCTGATCTCTGATAAAAAAAAACCCACCTAGTATGGCATGGCATTGATTAGAGGTTCCGCGTGAAATCAGACCCAGGATGCAAAAAAATGAGAAATTGCAGACGTCATTTGCATGTCTTACCCAGAGTTCTGTGCTGCATATGGGAAATGTAGCACATGAGCTCTGTGATGCATTTCTTTGAATTGCTGGGATGTGTAAATTAATTTTGCAATAATAGATCTCCTGTATCCTCTCTATCCAAAATGTACAAAATCTGCAAGTTTTTCCCTTGGGACTTGCAAATTGCATTTGCTTTTTTTCCTCACCATCTACAGTGGTCTAAAATATCAAGCACTTCATCCCCAATGTAAAGAGTACAGTATTGCTACCCTGTAGCAATTGTAATTTAGAAAGCAACAACATTGTACAATGGGTAGGAAAAAGCTAACAAAAAATTAACACATTCGACACGTGGTATCAATAGATAGAGAGGATCCTTCTCGAAGAAAGCTTGGTGAAACACAAGCCAGGTAGGGTGGAGCACTAATAATGACAAATACAGAATTTTTTCATATTCCAGTTTTAATTATAAATCAAGAGAACACATACAAGCACTTTCAGAGTTAATGGTTTATGCAACAGCAACTAATATTTTCGGGTAATGATATCCATTTTTTCCAACAACTAAGGTATCATTCACCTTACTTTGCCTGTTCCAGCTCTATTATTCTCATGAGAATAATGGTTACATGGTCTGTCATATGGTTTGTCTTAACTGATATATTTGGCATAGTCTGACGTTTGACAGATACATCATGTTCCAAGTAATGTGAATAAATTCAATTATTGGCTTACCTTGAAAGGACACTCAATCAACATGTAACAGAAAAAAATGCAAAATAACATAAAAACTCTACAGAGTTTCAAATATTAATTCCATAAACCAAGGTTTCCTGCTTATTCTTTTTATACATTTACTATGGACTAGACAGATTTTAGTAGGATTTGAACTTATCATTATAATTACAAAGCTATTAGTATTTAATGATAAAATCTTACATTTAAGAGAAATTCACGTCAAGAAATAATGGGGGTTATGTGTAATAAAAGGAGCTGTTCGGTGACATGGGGGTACAGGTATGTTGTTTAGATTTTGACAATGAAAACCTAAAGCTAGGAAGGCTGTAATGATCAATGTGGAAAATAATCACTGAATTAAAATTTATAACTATAATGTAGACTTTACGTGTCGCTTTACTGTTAACGGTTCTACGTTAGTCTGTTAACAAGTGATTAGGGTCAGGCTATTCCCTGCACACCAAGCACACTCCAGTGCTCTCCCACAGGGTGACACAATGCCCTAGACACAAATTCCCTAAACACATGCATTATTAAGACCTTAAGGGCCAACAGTTATTTATTTATTTATTTATTTATAAAGGATTTTACCAGGAAGGATACATAGAGATTTCTCTCGTTTTCAAGTATGTCCTGGGTTCAAGAACATTGAGTGGTTACAGAAATACAAAATAGTAAAATGCAAGATATTAACACAAAACCAAATATACAGATTACCTTGGCTTTATCCATACTCCAATAAAGATCTATGTACACTATACCAGGTATTCTGGAATCCTAGGGTCATATGCGAGAAGTGAATTTCACATGCAGGATATGATTGAAGTCAGATAGCTTAACTCATCCCCCTTTGTCCATTGTATTTTCTTCACTTTATTGGGAAAGTAACAGCAAATAAAAGGTGGCTTTATAGATAGAGAGGCTTCTCAGGTGTACCTTGGTATGGGGGCGGGCAGGTAGAAAGGGCTTCTCTGGTATGCTCTGTTATGGGGGAACGTGGATAGAGAGGGCTTCTCTGGTATGTGCTGTTATAGGGCGGTAAAAACAGGATGCAATCACCCGGTACAGACAGATGCTTGCTGAACTGCCTCTGAGGTAAACTGACTGGAATAGCTGGTTGCAGAAGTGGGAAAATGGGGTTGGGCCAGACAGGGAGAGTGGAATAATCCAATTAAAGTAAAATCATAGAGTAAAAACAAATAAGGAATTTGGTTCCATGACACAGGAGTGCCTCTCATTTTCCTGGAATTAGTTTATAAACAGATTATAAAAGGACAAAATAATCTCATTATATACTGTATATAAATAAGCGTGTGCGCTTGCGCGTGTGTGCACGCTAGACATGTGCACAGCACAAAATTTCATTTTGAACTAATGGATTAGTCCTAAAATGCAATTTATTTAGTTACTAAAGAAATTCGTTTTCAGTTCTTTAGTATGAAAACTAATTTCATTCATCCGAAAACCAGTGGATACAATTACTATTGTAGTGGCTCCTCAGAGGGCTGAGATCGCTGCTTGTTACAGTATCTCTCACTCTCAGCACAATGTGGGCCATATTACATAGTTGGTGCTAACTTAACCAGAGCTGTTGTAAACTTCCCAGAGCCATTATAGTCTATGGAGGTTTTCAGTTTACAACAGCTCTGGTTAAGTTAGCACCAACATTGTAATACTGCCCCATGTCAGGCAAAGCTGTTACAGTAACTGACTGCTGCTCATCACAGCGCTCAGAGTTTCAGTAAAACTAGTAAACAATATTTTTATATAGAAGAGGTTAGAACAATATAATTTTCTTGTTTTACTGAAACTATGAGCGCTGTTAAAGTCAGTTACTGTAACAGCTGAGCCTGATACATTGTACTGAGAGATAATGTAACAAGCAGCCAATCTCAACGTCACAGCCACTGGATTTAAAGGGCTAAAAAAAAAGGCTCCTCTCTGTATAATTAATACCCCTCTCTGTATAATATATAGAACATCCTCCTGAATTAATTAATGTCCCTCTCTGTATAGAACATCCTCCTCAATTTATACCTTTCTCTGTATAATGTATATAACATCCTCCTGCATTAATACCCCTCTCTGTATAATGTATAGAACATCCTCCTGCATTAATTAATGCCCCTCTCTGTATAGAACATCCTACTGCTTTGGCATGTGGAGGGTGCAGAACTTCGGATGTTGCGATGTTGCGCTCTTCATTGCTGGTCTCCTTCACTCATCAATGTAATATCACAAAAAGGACTGAAACTAAAATGTAGTGCATTTTATTTTAGTTTCTTTCGTTTTTTGTACTGAGCAGTTTCGTTTCTCTTGAGTCATACTAAAACTAAATTTTCCCAAAATTCAGACTAAATCGTTTTAGTACTAAAACGAATGCACATGTCTAGTGCACGCACATATGCGTAGTTATTAGCCAAATTGTACCAATTTAGATAAATGAAGTAGCTGTCGATGTAATCTCTAGCCAGCTTATTAACAGAAAAGAGGAATTTATCTTTTCCTGTAAATTTAGGGAATGTGCATGTCTGGTCCGTGTGAAGTCTTTCCCGAGAATGCTACTTGTTAGAGTATCAAGTTTAAGAAAATATCACAGGAGGACTGCATTCTATACTAAATTTTAATGCAGATAAATAATTATATAAAGTATAATATTTCCATGAGTATCCATAGGTTGCCTGATACAATGTTTATAAAATAATATTATTGATCTTGAGAATTTCATTTTCCAAACAGCGCACAAATAGTTCTTTTATTTTATTGTATATAATGGGTTGTGTAACGGAGTTAAAGGTCAGACACATAGCTGACTGTATGGATGTCTTGACAATCCATATATATATATTGCCTGGCCTTCTTCTAACCTTTACAAAAGGACTATCACTGTGCCCTAAGGGTTCTTTTTTTGTGCTTGCTTTCAATGCTTGCAATATATGATTTAATCATGTGTTGGATTTTTATAAGTGAATTTTAGTTTAATTTAAAGTATGCTGCATAACGGTGAAGACCAATAATTTAATCTCAAGGAACTGGAGTAGAACAATCCAAGAGAAAAATATGTAGTACGTGTTTAATAGCATTATTACTATCATTATTAACCATTACAGTACCAAGTGATTTTCCAAAACCCACTAGGAACTAGTGTTTATTTGGAAAATGTATTTATTTATTTTTATTTAATTTTATAAAGGATTTTACCAGGAATGACACATTGAGATTTCTCTCGTTTTCAAGTATGTCCTGGGTTTAAGAACATGGTTACAGAAATACAAAGTAGTAAAATGCAAGAAATTAACACAAAACAAATATACATATTAACAGAAAATAAATATGTAGGAAATATAGTCACTATGTTACATGTTTACAGGTGCATTCCTTATTGAGGTATGTTAATAGGGAGCTCTTAAGGGACTTTAGACTGGGGGAAGATTTGATGGTGTCTGGGAGGTTATTCCATAATTGTGGTGCTCTGTAGGAAAATGAGGATCGAGCCACTTTCTTTTTGTATTGTGGTATTGCAAGTAAGGTGCCGGTCCTGGATCGGAGGTTAGAGGATGAGGGAACTGTTGAGGTAAGCAGCCTATTCAGGCCTCCAGCTGTGGGAGATCTGGTTTGCTAGTATAGATTACAGTGTCGTCTGTGTACATGTGTACAGTTGAGGCTTTGCAGACATTGGGCAGATCATTTATGAATATTGTGAATAGCAGGGGCTGAGTATCGAGCCTAGGGATACACCGCACGTGACTGCAGGGTGCTGTCAGAAATGGACACATATTGCGACCGATCAGACACATATGATTGAAACCAGGTTAGCTTGCGATCACCAACACCAGAGTTTTAAAGTTTTTGTAATAAGATGCCATGGTCTACTGTGTCAAAGGCCTTGGCAATATCAAGGAAGATGGCTCCAGTTAGGTTTCCTTGTTCCATGCCAGCCTGGAAATCATTGGAAACCTTTAAAAGGGCAGTTGTGGTTGAATGATTTGGATGGAAGTCGGATTGATCTGGGGTCAAATAGTTCCAATACTGATAGTAATCACGTAATTGAGTGTAAACATATTTTTCCAGAATTTTTGACATTACAGGAAGCAGTGATATCGGACGGTAGTTGGATATCAAAGTATTGTCTCCACTTTTATGGATAGGTACCACTCTCACAGTCTTCCAGAGTTTGGGTATATATCCAGTCGCCAGTGGTTCATTGATTAGGGTTTTGCAATTGCCGGTGCGCTGATTTTCAGCAGCATTGCAGGGATTTGGTCAGGTCCTGACTGGTGTTTCATTTTTTGGTTACAGAGAAGTTTAGTAACGACACTGACAGGCACTGGTCTAAAGTTGAATTTATCTGCGATATGGGGTCTCTGCACAGTAGAAAGGGTCTGATCTGCGTGCAGCCTTTCTGTTGGTGTGTCATTCGTTAGCCTAGCAATCAGGGTGGTGGAGCATCCAACAAAATAATTATTAAATGCATTTGCTACATCTAGGGGTGTTGCAGGGTTTGGTTGTTTACTTTGACAGCAGCTGGTTGGGAGTGGACAGGGGTGCTTATGATTCTCCAAAAATTTCTAGGGTTTGATATGTTATTGTTTAGATTTTCATTGAAGTATTGGGCTTTAGCCATTTTTGTTTGTTTTGTGCATGTATTCCGACATTTTCGTTATTCACAGGGATCGTTCATGGAACCAGTACTTTTGAAATTTGACCACAGTGAATCTCTATGCTGGTACATTTGTGTAAGATCAGCTGTAACCCAGGAGAGATAAGCCCCTTTAACTCACACTTTACGCAGTAGGGCATGGGCATTCCAGACTTGCAGGAGCTCAGACTGAAAGTATTCAATTGCACAGTCCAGGTCTGGGATTAGGTTTAGTCTGTGCCATGGGAGCTGTTTGAGATCACTTAGGAAGGAGTCCTAAATTTTTAAATTTCTTGAAAGACCTGGTGATTATTACCTTTGGGGGAGATTTTGTGGCCTTTATTTTGCGCACACAGTACACTAGAAAGTGGTCACTGAAGCTATTAGCGAGAAAGCATGCCACCTGTATACTATCAGGACATGAATAGAGAATACAGTCCAGCAGGGTATGGTTAGGGCTCTTCATATTAATGCGATTGGGGAGGAGACTAATTGAGTTAGCTGCAAGGCCTTAAACAGTGAGCAGTGTTTATTGACTTTAGGATTCAGCCAATCAGTATTAAAATCACCAAGGACCAGCAGTTCACTTTTTTGGTTTTGTGCAAGTTATTAAGGATTTGAGTTATGTCAGAGAGGGAGTGCACTGGAGAGCTCGGTGGGCGATAGAATCCAGCAACAATGATTGATTTACTGAATGGGATCTTAATAATACCAGAGAAGAAATCAAAGGTGGCAGGGGAGCTAGAATTCTGCAAAGGGGTGAACATTATGGACTCCTCAACATAAATAGCAATTCCTCCTATCTTTGCTCTATCCTTTCTAAAGCATGAATACCCCTGTCTTGATATGGCAGAGTCTGGTACTTTTGGGGGTTAACCCTGATTCTGTGAGCGCAATGACTTTGGGTTTGTAATAGCAGCACCAAGCTTGCAGTTCATCCAATTTGGCAGGCCGAGGTCTCCACCTGCTGGCCAAATGGCTTTACTGCAGTTTTGATCTTTGTGCAGTATTTGCTGGGGAGCTGTCAGCTATATACATTTCCCAGCTGGTTTTAAAATTGTTAGCACCTCGGCATCATGCTCAAGGTGTTCAAACATGAGGGGCATGTTCAAATTCCAAATGCAAATAAAATTTGTTTGCAATAAACACATTTCATTTGGAATAATACAGCATAGCAGCCAAAGGACATGTTAACATGATCTGGGGGCTCTGTCTGCTGCTGCTGATTGTGTATACACAATCATAATAGTGAAGGGGTTAAATGGCTTGTATGTACAATTGTGTTATTTTAATACATAATCACTGATGTAAAATAATTACATATTAATTGCTGACTTAAAATCCATATCTGCTATACATTTATACATAAAACTAAATCTGCTTTGGAAAGGCCTGAACATAGTACGACCTGTTAACCAAGAATATCAAGGCTAAAAATGATAGCAAGAGAATGGATATAAGCAGGATGGGCATTTATAAACAGGCTGAAATGACCTTGACACCAAATATGCACATAGTCGTATGTGACATATGTATAATAATCTGGTTTCATTATGCTAATACTAGCAATTTTATGCCATTATTTTCCATGATATTTCAGGCTTTTTTCTTTATCTCTCCTGTTATTTCACCAGCTCCTTTTAGTTTAATCAATTCTCGGAAAATTTGCTTTTTTGTTTGGATTTTGTGAATCAATTAGCCAGCAGGCAGAAATTTTGAATGCTCCAATAAATGTATTTATGTTCACTTTATCCCAAGCATTATACAGATAATCATTTGTATACTTTCCTGATGACATCTATTGATTATGTACTTATTTATTTCCTTAGGCATCACAGAACGTGCATATATTATAAAATCCCAGACATGTCAAGCATGTTAAGCAATCCCAATGACGCGGGAATTGATAAATAGATAAAATAATAATCATGAATATGGCATGAGGGGAAGAATATTGAAGATCATATCTGCATGCAGGTCTTTGTATCGCAGTCCACATTTCTTATTTTAGTTTATTGCTGCTTGTTTATGCTTGTCTGTCTCTGCCATGCCCAATATATATGCATAGATATGCGCACATGCACAGCTTTGCATTATAATCTCGCATAAAGGTATGCCTTTATAACCCATGTTGTGTTTTTCAATCCAAAACTCACTTTTTCCATCGACCCTTTCAAACATGTCACATGCTGTGATGTGATACCGGCTATTTTCCACTCCACTGGTGGTATTTTTGTAGAATTGGAACAGAAGGATAAACACATATTGAGATACATTTTAACACATTGACATGAATTTTAAGCATTGCTTTCACTGTGGTGTTCAGAAACAAAATTCTATTGTGGTTTGCTTTACAGCTGTGTGCATACAAGATAATATACCCCATTCCTCTCTTTATCGCTTAGTCTCCATCACACTCTCCCTATTTAACGTGTGCAAAATAAGAGATATGGCATTTTTATACCCTGATTCTCTACATAGTTCACCCCTAGTATGGTCATATGTTTCTCACAATAGGCTGAAGGAATGTATAACTAACTTAACAGTGAAAAGAACACTGTTTCGTGTATATCTGTGCTTAAATACTGTATAGTCACAGCTTAACCAATGTTTTGGACACGTCCAATAACCTCTTTATGAATTACCGGGTCGGAAATCATGTTCAGTCTACAATAGATAATACAATAAAGACAGCTAGCTTTTGACAGGCACGTAACTACAAGTGGGTAAATAGATGTTAATAGATAGATTGACAGTTGATGGGATTTTAAAATGATGGATGCATAGAAATATAGAAGACACGCATGTTACTGGATGTCTTCCTTTATTGCTATTTAAGTTGAAAAACAAGGTTATGTCCCATAATGTGACTGTAAAATGGCCATGTAAAAATACCCCAGTTCTGGCAGGTCCTAACCTAATCAAATTATATAAACCATAGCTAAATGTGTATTCATCTATGCTCTTGTGCAATTTTTATTGCTTCTAGTCAAGTGGAATTTACATAAAAGTAATTTATAGTGCACATCAAATACTATTAATGAGGCACCTGTATCAGGCAGCTGTGCCAAAATCAGAAGTTGGGTCAAACATTTTATAAAGATTTCTAGGTTGCTACTGATCTATGTAATACATATGTACACATTTATACACAAATGTATTCCATAATCTAATGGCAGGTAGGCTTATCACTTCTACTGACCAATGCCATTTACTAGTTCTCGTTTTTTATGTGTAACACTGTGCTCCAAATAATACTAACACTAAACACTAAAATTATGCACCATGTTCTTTTTAATATCTTTAAAGGCTGTTTTACACAAGTTCTTGTTAGATTTAGGCTGGGGTCAGACCAGCGCACTTTTAACGTGCGTTCTGGCGCACATAATTACGGCCGCACTAGCAGCAGATGACGGGCAATGACGGCCAATATACGATGTACGGCCGCACAAACATCCGGCCGTGCAACGCAAGTGGAATTTGAACGCATTTTTCTGAGAACGCTGAACCGCTAGTACTGACGTACTGAGTGCGCAGCTGCGGCATAGCGGCGTGTTTGCGTGATTAGGAGATGTCAGACGCTGCTAATGTCCAGCCTACATAAACGTCCAGACACAAAAAGAGTTTTATTGATGATCCGTACAAAATCACGCCCGAAAATGCGCGTCGTCTGACCGTTTTTGCGCATTCCGTGAAAAAATACGTCAAAGCGTTCGGACGCACTTTTTCACGTTCGCGGGGAAAAATGGTTTCGTCTGACCCTAGCCTAAGTCGATGGTTTTATCCTATTTTCACCATATTTGGGTTATCTTTTCCTTTGAGACTAGCCATAAAACATGTTCCACTTTTTCCCTGTAGACTCTTTGCTTTAGTGAAGTGTAACAAAGACGCATAACTGAGGTCACTTCGCAATGTTAAATATTTTTTCCCCATCACAGCTATTTTTACTATAATACCTGCACATGGTGGAACTTGCTATTAGTAAACCCTTTGCTGTAGATGAAAGACTGGGTTATTAATGTAGTACGTTATAAAAATGGAAAGGTCAATGTAATCTATGTAAAAATGGAACACTCTTAGGAGTGTGGATTTATGTCCACAATCATCCCATGTTTAGAGCAGACCTGGACAAAATTCATGATGAATTCACGTGCATTAGTATCAAAAGGACACTTTAAAACAATATACTTAAAAGCCATTCTACAGTGCTACACCTCAATATATACAGTAAAAGGCAACCTTCATGTTCTAAATTTGCAAGAAGGCTAAGTAGCTGTGAGATCCATCCTTGTTGGTGGATTTTCTGCATATGTACCCTTGAAGTGCTGGGTTAAAGGCTTCAAGGACCTGGAGCTGATGATTTTGGTGAGATTATGCTGCATCTCTTGTCAACTGCATTGTGCCTTTCCAAATCCTTGTCACCCTCCACAGTTCTTCTGCCGGATTCTTTCACCATTCATTGTTCTTCTGCCCTATCACCACCCATTGTACCTTTTTCCTTCCATTGTTCCTCAGTCCCGTTTTACATACCTCCCATTGTGTCCTTATCACATACACATGTCCTTTGTCCCGCTGCCCTATCGCTCTTAATCTTATCATGCTGGTAGCAATGTTTTGTTTATATATAACTGGACCTATTTTGTAAAAGTGGCCTGCAGCTCCAAGATCTGTTAATTTGGGACACTTCCACAGTTTATATATTGTTTTTACAATTATGATTATTGTAAAAAGTAATGATTTGGTATATATATACACATATATAAATACTGTACACACACACAGTTAAAATGCCAAATTTAATAAATGCTTTTACATTTTTGCATCATGCGCTCACACGTGCTCCTGTCAATGGGATAGGCAAGTCAAGAAAAAAAAATTGAATTTTGAATTAAATTGACATTTAAACATTTTTATACCTATAGACCAGTGTTTCCCAAACTTCTCCTCGGAACCCTCAACCAGACCAGATTTTATAGATAATCTTGGGGAAATGCAGACTGAATCCTGCAATCACAGACCAGCAAATCAGATCACCTGTGCTGTGCTTCACATATCTGGAAAAAGTGGCGAGGCAGAGGGTCCTGAGGACAGGTTTGGGAAACACTGGTATAGACAAACTAGAATAAAAGTTTTAAAAATGCATATTTAATGTTTATTTTCTTGCTTTAAACTCTGTCATTTCATCTTCTCTGGCCACGCCCCTCAGCTAGGGGCATTTCTTCAGCTCCCACTTCCTGAATTTTCCCTGCTTCCTACCCGCCTTCTAATCCACCCATCAAAGCTGCACATGAACTAGCACAAGCTGTGCACGTGAAGCCCTGAGCATACTCAGGACCTCAGACTGGGGAAACTGTGGAACTGAATAATATCATTTCTCCAACTGTGAAAGCAAGACACACTCACGCTCACACACTCCCCCGTTTACTTAACCACACACTCACGATTGCCCACAGACTCACTCACCGACTGACACGCTCACTTGCACTTTCATGGTTTACATGCTCACTGTCTCATTCAAATTCCCTCACACAGTCACTCCCTCTTTCTTGTACTTTCTTGTCTGTCTCTTGTGCGTGTTCTCTCAATGGACCTTTTCTTGCTGTCTCTGTGCTTTATTTATGCTGTCTCTTTTTCTCCCTGTGCGTGTCAATTTCGTTCCTTCTCTGTCTCTGTAATAGCTGGGGGTGAAAAGTCAGCCCCGCTCTCCCCTCAGCTCACAGTGCAGGAGGGAGGAGGAGCAACTCAGTCGCACATGCTCAGTGCGTTTTTATCTAAACCTAGGTATACCATTGATTGGTTAGCACAAAGTGCTTCCTGAGGTGGGCATGGAAAACACCAAGAAAGAAAAGCAGGTAAATATGAAAAAATTATCATTTACTTGCTTTTTACGCCTGCTGAATGACACTACTGACTCAATCAAAAGGCATTGAACATTTTTTAAAGCACACTAGCAAAGCATGCATGTCCTTTTAAGTGTGGGAAGAACTTCAGAACATCTAACATCATTTTTTACATACTGTTGCACTTAACATTGATTTAATACGCCTGTCCCTTTTGGGGTTTCTCTCTATATTATCATAAATTATCATAATTTGGCATTCTTCTGTTAATACACATTAACATCTGATGATGGTCTTGCCCTCAAAATGAACCATAATATCAAGTTATATTAATTAAGTATGCCACACTCCGTGTTAAATGCATGGTACGGGTTTTGTGAAAGTTGAGCACCTTAATTTAGTGTGAACTTGAACTCACATCAATTAACAGCACTTTAATTATGTTGATTAGTTGGGTTATTTGTTTCTAATTCCCAATCAGTAATCTAAGTATACAGAGCTAAATACATTTTCCAGTTGAGTTCAGAAAACTCTACAGATTCACAGGCCATTTAATTCTAAGAACGCAATTCACATTTAACTCCATTGCTTTTTTCGTGATTTTTTTTTAAACATTTTGTGTAAACTGTACACCGGTCCAATGGTATTCGATTCGGATCTCTTCACTGTATCATGTCTCTCCCTGCTTTATTTTTTAAATAACACCACAGTACAGTATTTATTTTCCTAGTAGTGTTGAGCACATAGAGGGTTTTTCTTTTGTTTTGTAACATGAATGGATTAAACGTTTATAAACAAACAATACAACAGTGAGTAAATAAAACATATAGTAAGGAACAAAGATATCCTGATTGAAGTCAAAGAACAAGAGAGATCAAGCTTAACATTCTAAAAGAACAAACAGACATCAACAAACAAACTGTCAAAACAGCATCAAAAAAGTTATCCATTTTTATTTCACATATTTTGAAAAAAAAATATTGCCATGATTTATTGACTTATGGATGTAATACTAAAGATCAGTAAACCAACATTATCTTGGTCTTGGCCATTTCCTTTTTCAGAACAACAACCCAGTCAAAGTTAAAGTGTGTTCATGTTTCTTGGTATTAAGGAGTTAAGCAGGAAGTTGAAAAGGTGGTTTATTCGCATTTTACCTAACAAAAGTATAACTAGAAAGTAGTAGAGATTGCGGATCTATAGTAAATGTCTCTTGATATATTCTCATGAAAAATATGTAGATCTGTATGCGGTTATATATATGTATATTTGTACTTTGTGAATGAAGCCTGGCACAGTAATATACAAATATGAAAACAAAGGCCTTCTTACTGCAGGGAAGAATATTTTTAACATGATTAAGAGAGATTTCCCACAGCTCATTAAACGGAACTCCAAGGTCTATCAAGTACCTGAGATATTTCAGCTTTAAGTCTACCTGTCAAAATCATCGCCTTCAGGAATATTACAGCTCCTAAAGTTAGCTTTGTGCTTTTATCCAATATGAAGTCAATAGTTCTTGCTGTTTTTTTTATTCTTGAATAATGACAAACAGACTTCACTGGAGAGAGACTATATGCAAAATTGCTTTAAGACATATGCATTCATTCTTTATAAACTGTAGTTATAAAGGGAACAAAGTAAGCCAGGTTGTAAACATACACCCAACATGGGACCCTATGCCACAGCTGACGTTATACAAAGTCAGCAAAATAAAATAAAAGGCAAGCAGTATCACTCATAAGGTAGTTCATTTATAAAGAGATAAAAGGACAGGATTATGCTTACTCCTTTCTATGTACAGAAATGAAAAGACAAGACAAATTGTGATATGTTGTGACACTACTTACACTAGGTAACTTGTTTCAGTTTTGTTTTCTGTCAAGAACATGTAAACACATAAAATTGACCCATTCTCACAATCGCACTAATATCGATTCCAAATCTCCATCACAGCCAAGAATAGCACACATTATAATTTCAGTCAAAACCATTAACATGTTGCTGCTACAAGTGGGTCCTATTCCAGCAGTCCATTGGTATTAGTAGTTTATGTGCACCCTACAAATCTATTTTTATCAATATTTGGATCATGAGCTTCCACTTTTATCTGCTTACTAGGGGCTACATTACAATCCTAGCGTTAAAACGCGGGCGCAAGGGAGAAAAAACTGCGCCTTTTCCCCCCTTGCGCCCGCGTTTTAATGCTGGATTACAATGCAGGCGCAAAAAATGCTGCCTGCATTGTTACCGAGCGGTAACCCCCGCAATGCTTGCGGCAGCGCTGAGCGCAACCACGAGCATCCACTCGATGGAGTCCATAGGACTCCATTGAGTTTCCCCCTGCCGGTTACATGACCAGCCGGATCATCGCCAAATCCTGCCGGTCGGTGTAGGTATAAGCAGGGAGAGGCTGGGGGACTTTTTCCCCACAGTCTTTTCCCTCTCCCGCCGGACGGAGGAGGCGGTTGGAGCCGCGGTCCTCGCCGCGGGACAGGAGGTGAGTATAGCATTCTGTTTTTTGTTTTTTAGGCTGGTGTTAATGGATTCTGCAGAAGCGGAATGCGTTAACAGCAAGTCCAGGCTGTGGTTAACTTTTTGCTAACCACAGCCGGATGTTAATCAGCGTTAGCACTTTGTAATACTAACGCTGATTAACACTTTGCGCTTCCCATGTTAAGTATAGGGAGCACAAAGTACAGGAACCTCGCGCTGAAAAGTGCAAGGTACCAAGCGCAAACGGGTTACTTAACCCGTGCGCATTTGGATTGTAATATGCGGTAGATACCGCAGCTAACGTAAATGCTCACACAAGTGAGCGCTACCGTTAGCAACAAGAATGGATTGTGGCCCTAGATATTTTAAAATGAGAAAGTATTTTACCAGGAAGGATACATTGAGATTTCTCTCGTTTTCAAGTATGTCCTGGGTGGCGAGTATGTACCGTTAGGTGTCTTGCCCATGGACACTTACTGGAGAGGTGCTCTTGCCGGGATTTGAGCCTGTGTCTCCACGGTTATAGAGCAGTGACATTACCTCTACCCAGCCGGTACATTCATTATTAAACTTTGTCAGCAACCACAACAACACAAAGGTCTTCCTAACACATGACTGTGTTTTTTTCCTTCTTTTGGATCAACCACTGTTAGTCAATTGTGAACAGTTAGACGCACGTCTTTTTTTCAGCCTATGTAACGCTTAAAATTGCAGTTTCGTAGTTTGTATATAGTTGGGTTTGAGAAGATGGATTGACTGTGTGCAATATGCTCTTGCTAAAATCTAGAGTTAGGGCTGTGGATATCATTGTTGAATTTTTTGAAACTGTAAAGCTCTACAGATAGAACAGATTACTTCATCTTTGAATTCCAGGTTTAAGGTCTAGGTCTAAGATTCAATTGCTGCATTACCATAAGTGTTTCTTTTGGGAATTGTTAAGAGATCCAAATCATTCTGTCAATCAAAAATATATAAAAACTCAGACCATTCTTTAAAAAGGTATATTGACTTTGAGAGGCTGGTTGGAAAGCAAAAAGTTATGATTTGGTACACATGAAGGGATGTTACTGGTAATTGTTTCCCACCAGCAAGATGCTGAATTAAAACAGCCTGCTCAATAACCCTGATGGTGCTACATCAACAATTACCACTTTATATTCATTTTCTCTTGGCTAAGCAAATGCTGACGCAGCTCATTGAAATGCCAAAGGGCTAATTTTGGCAACCATTTTCAGAACAAAGCAATTTACATACTGTCAAATAGTGTAGAACATAATGTTTTTCAGGAAATTAAAACCGGACCTTTTCTTAATATATTATTTACAAAATACCAAAAAAAGAAAGTGTCATTGGATATTTTAATCACAACAGACAAAATCTAGAGAGAAACAATCTGAAAATCAGTGTATCTTTGTACCATCTGTGTAGATATTTGGATAAACTAAACGTTTACATATAGATTTTGTTTGTGTATTCTACTGAAAGAAATGTGCATGTTATCTAATGTTATTTTTAAATGTTGAAAGTGTAAATTGCATTGTAATTCACCTTGCTTTTTATTTTCAGCACAGTGTATTATGACTTTGTTACTTTGTCTGGTGTGCTCTTTTACTCGTGCCTATAAAAGAGAATTAATTTAATAGTCATTCAGCTGTCATCGCCACTTCTCCTTGATTCACATTGCAAGGTGGTAATAGATGATTGACATATGTTGTAGCAGAATGTGCTATGGTTTAGAAGTTCAACGTTCGACACACTTTTGTTTCTCCAAATTAACCAGAGAGCAACCTCTCAAATCATTATTCATAGGCTCTGACTTCACAAAACATTCAATAAACAATAGTTATCTTAATATTTACCTGTATATATTCATGTAATCCTGTTCAAGAAGATAATTTGATATTTGTTAGTCACGCGCATCTCTGATCTAGCACAGCCCCTCTGAGACCAATCATTAACGCAATTGATCTCGGAGATAATGACGTGTGTGTGCTGACATCACTAGCAATCAAACTAGTAACCATCAGCCAGGAAATTCAAATTCCGACTGCTTGTGACGCTGGGTGGGGTGGAGCAAACTCCTCCACTTTACTGGAGGGGGTCACTACTTACATCTCGACCACTTGAATACTCACCTTCCCCTTTCTGATGCTGACACCTAGTGTAGAGGCGAAGGTGCAGTGTGTTATTATACACTGTTCCATCAAAAATGCAAGCTGCGTAGAGCGACAAGGGTCCTTTGGACCTTTGTATCTCCATTCCATACACTCCGCAAGGTTAAATGAGGTGTCACTGGGCAGGTTGGGGGGGATCTGGCCTTTCCAATGATACTAAACATAACTACCTATTGTGTAAAAATAAATAAATAGTTACATTAAAACGTTTTTTGCTCAAAAAGCAGCGGCTTCACTCTTTTTAATCTTCTAAAGCGTTGTTTCTCAAGACCCGCTAACAGGCCAGGTTTCTGGGATAACTGAAGCACAGCACAGGTGATATAATTAGCTGCTCAGTGATTGCAGGATTCAGCTGCATCTGCCCAAGGTGATCTTTAAAATCTGGCCTGTAGTGGGTCCTGAAAACTGGAGTTGAGAAACCCTGTTCTAAAGCTAACAATGTTGCTGTACTTACTCACCTTCTCATTTCCCACGTCGGGCACAAGTGTGGAGATGATCACACCATGATATAGGATACTAGCTGCCGCACCGCTGAGGAGAGAACCCCTGCCGAGGATAGACGGGAGTTCTATCTATGGACCCTGTATCTCCATTCTATTCACTGCACAACCTGTTCAGTTTCAATTAAAAAATTTCAAATTAGTCCAAACTCTTCCAGCTACAAATTGGCTATGTCCAATTATAAATGAAAAATTTCTAATTTATCAGAATAGAGAAAGGAAAACAGTAACCCTAGCCCTAACCTAATCATACTCTTAGCCCTAGTCCTAAACCCAACTCTAATCATATGAAATACAGTAACCATAGCCCTAAAACTATCCCTGACCAATTTTTACGTATTATACATGCATAAAGATTTCGAAAATGAGCAAACATATTGGATATTCTGAATCAAACAGTTACCAAAATATCAGAAGCATCTGATATTCTGAATTGGATGATTCCAATTATTACGGAATCCAATCCGGGCCAAATTATTCCACTGTATGAAATGTGTATATACCCATGTATTTGTAGTGTGCACTATGAGTAGTATGTTCAGTGTGTTGTGTGTATATAACGGTGTAATGTGTTCTGTGCATGAAGTGTGCACTCGGCAAGCACACTTATTCCTTCCTCGCTAAGCCAGCATCACACTCTGTTAAACACACTCACTCCTACCTCACACACCCAACCACAAATCCACTCCAGCCACGCTCTCTCATCAATCTCTATAACACACATGCTCACACCCATGATACTCAGTCCCCCATTTCCATCATATTCAGTCACGTTCATTCTTATGAAAAGAGTGGCCCAGCATTTTACCTTGCACCTGCAAACACTAGAGCCAGCCTGGAGTCCAGGAACAAGCCAGGGGGCAAATACCATCAGAACAAACACAAAATAACAAACAGGAACACACTAAGGGGTATCAAAACCACAACAGGGAAAAGGCAAAAGAAAGTGAAAGTCCTTTAACACTAACTGGGATGTACTTGGAAAACTGTTGATCACAGGACGAGAGTTTTGAAAACTCGGGGTACTCTCCTAACCAGAAGATATAACAACAAAGAGCATCTCATTGTACAGCGCTGCTGAAATTGTTCGCACTTTATAAATACTTGTAACTGTAACATAGCGAATGGTAGGACAATGCATCTACAGTGATGCTACACCAGAATAGTTGCAAAATAGTACCCTCTCTGGCCGCTGCAGAGATGGAAGACCTGCGAAGGTGCAGAGAGCCCTATGATCACCAGAGGGCATTGCAGGTAGAATCTTATCACTGCATGCCATCAAACACAAACTGACAGGGAAAGTCATGAAAGTTTCTGTAAAATCCATTTGGATCGGAGATGAGCAAATCGGTATAACTACATTGTCCTATGCAGTCGCTTTCTCGATTTCAAAATCACACATCACCTACAGAGTGCGGATGTCCCCTCTACCCTCTATTGACCTTAAGTGAGTCCTACAGTGCCAGTCCATTCAGGCTCTAAAATAAATCTATTTAACCTTTAAAAGAAATGGGATATATGTAGATTTCATATTTCAAGATGTTGCCATGTTTGTTTGGCTTTTTTTTCCCCTGTTTTCTGCTAAGCCATATCAAGACCATCCTGCATAAGCTATACTGCAAATAAAATGAAGTATTTTTGGACCCTAACCAGTGGGTGTTGTCAGTTATTAAAAGCACATAATATGACAGTGTACGGTTGACAAAATATTTCTGTATCTCATGGTGATCTAGGAGAATTTTTCTTTAGCACTTTGATTTTGCTGTGAAGAGGACACACTCCAAGTTCTTCTATAAAGTGGGGGCCAGGTTACAATGTTCACGCTAAAACAGGGACACTAAGGAGTAAAATCTGTGCCTGCAGATTTCTCCTTAACGTCCATGCTTTAGTGTGATATTACGGGGCAGGCGCTAATCCAGCAGCCTGCCTTGTAACGAGGCACTAAACCCAAAGATGCCAAGGTAGTGCTAAGCGCTGTGAGCATCCCCCTCCATGGAGTCCATAGGACTCAATTGAGGCTTCTACTGCTGGTCACATGACCTGCAGGATCTCGCCTCTCACGAGATCTGTCAGGTTGGCAGAGTGATTAACGGAGGGAAATTTGGGACTTTCCCCCTAGTCTCTCTCTGCTCTCGGCGGCCAGAAGCAATGGATCAGGCCACCGTTCTCGCAAGCTGAGTTTTTGATTTTTGTTTCTTTTCCTCAGCTGGAAAAGGTGCTGACTGATTCTGCAGAAGTGGAATCAGAGGCGCGTTCAATACCTCAGCCGCTGCAAGTGCTAAGTTAGCAACTTGCCATTGAACGCCGTTCAACCACTCAGCGCTCAGCACTGCTAACTTAGCACTTGCAGCGACCCGAGGAAATGCTGCGAGTAGCTGAGTGTGATGTATTAAAGATGGCCGCCGCCATGAAGCAAGTAACAATTCCGTACAGCAATGTTAATTTTGAGGTTTTGATCACCAAAGCACAAAATATTTATTTATTATTTACCCCTGCACATAGACATATATTACAGTTCAATTTATATTTAGTTTCAGAAGTAAACATAACGTTTATTCAATAAAAACTATCATTCGTGGTGTGTGCATACAAAACGGAATTGTGCTGACTGCATTTCTTTATCATATTTTGACCAAGTGATATGAAAAACAATCTGAATCTTTAATTAAAAAATCGTCGGCCATTTTGGATTCAAAATTCGCATCCAAAGCGTTCAATGACACTGATGCAGCAAACTGAATTGCTGCGCTGCAGCAGTTCAGCAGCTGCTGAGTTATCGAACGGGGCTCAGGTAACCACAGCTAGGAGCTGGGGATAACTTTGAGTTAACTGCAGCGGAATGGTAATTAGCGTAAAACTTTGTAATCCTAACGCTACTTAACTCTTTGCATTCCCCATGTTAAGCATGGGGAGCACAAAGTACAGTAAGCTCACACTGAAAAGTACAAGATCCGAATCGCTAATGGGCTTTTTAACCCGTTGGCTTTCGGAATGTAATATGGCTGCGCTAGGGCCACCAAAGCGAATGTTAATGCTCCCACAGCTGAGCGCTATCGTTAAGAATGTAATAGGGCCCTAGATCTTTTAATCATCAGATACCAAAATGTATATTAGAATTAAAAATATCTGATGGTTACTACGGGCAGTCTGAGATGCTTTCCATAAAGATTCTATAGAATTTAAATACCAAATAAACGAAGCATACAACTATGGTGCAATTACCTGAGTGCTACAGCTTATAAGTGGACACTAGGGAAGTGTCCAGGTCAATCAGTGAGCGCCAATATTCACTGGTTAATGAAAATCATCATTATTGCTAAAAACTTCAGCCCAGAGACATATGGGCTTTGCATTTCAGCACTTGACAGCAGGTCTATTCATCAGGTAAAATTAATCAAACCGCTCTCGTTATTAATACCATGTGTACTGTGGGAGAGATTGGAAATTGTGTGTCCACCCCTCTCTGTCCTGTATCTTGCTTTCTGTCTTGGCTTTCTTTTTTTGCATTGTAATGGGTACACTGAATCGAAAGCATGAAACATAGTTGAATGAATAAAAGCGTGTTGCCAGGACAAGGTCTATAATATTCATTGTGATGATCACATTCATTAAAAAGCTCAAAGGCTATTTTAGACATTAAGTAAAAAAAATGTTCAAACGTGTAACAAAAGCAAGTAATCTGAAAGATAGCATTTGTCATTTTCTTGCGAGATCGATGACAAATTGCATTTTTCTAAATAAGGTACATGCGATTTCTATTAACTTTCAAAAAGGAAATGCAGCATGGAGAGGTCCAGAATTGTTATTTGATTCCTTTTCGTATTATAAAATCTACCCTCGTTTCTAAGAATCTCCTGCATTATGGAGTGGGCAACATTTTCAAAGACTCACTAGTTCGGTACTTAAATGAATATTGTATGCTACACATTTCGGCTGTAGTATGAGATGCTCTAACAACTGTTGCCATGGTCACCTATGCAGTCTTTAGCAACATATTTTTATAGGAGTCGCTTTCAAAATTACAAAGTAAATAAAAATGGTTACTTTTTCTAACCTAATTTTAAAGACTTTAGCAGCAAGGCTTGTGTTGAAAAAAATAAAATACTCCTCCTGGGTATATTTTCTCATAAGCATACAAAAGCAAATAAATAAATATACTGATCAAATGCGTTAGATTTGAGGCGGATATTTATGAAACAATGGCTTGCATTCGAATCGCTACTGGATGGATCTGACTGCATGTTACATAAGAATTCAAATACAGATAAATTCTGAACATATACTTCCATAATAGAAATGATAAGGGATTTAATAAGTATTAATTCGTTAACCCCTTCACTACCCTGTGATTTTCAAACAGCAACGTTAGGAACCATTGGTTTTTTTTTGACAAAATTTTTTAAATTAATCGTACAGTAAGAAATATTTGGGAATGTCCCCAGTGTATTTCTTACTGTAATAACATTTTTGGCAGGTGTATGTCACCATCTACTGGCCAAATTAAGTTACTGCATATATAAATGCAGCTTGTGGTTCCCTGCATTGGCTGCTGAAAGTCCCATAAGGACATTCAATTAGACAATCTTAAGCAGTTTTAGCACCGTGGGCATTATGCCCACGGTGCTAAAACTTTGGATTCACCTTCTGCGGCCCAAAAGCAAATGAAATTAATTTACAGCAAACAAATTTAATTTGCTTTTCTCCTGCAAAGCTGCAGATCGAGATAACTTGATATCGGCACCTGATGGTACCTTGGAAGACCAGAGTTCTCTCCATCTCAGTAGTGAAGAGGTTAAGGGTAGTGAAGATAGCGAAGGTAGTGAAGGGGTTAAGCAGGTAAGAGATGCAGAGAGATTTGCTCAAGCATACAGATCTATGTGATCATAGACCCTCACAAACTGGGTTTCAACTACGCTTTGGTCTTTTCTAGATCACAGGGCTACATGTATAAACATCTTGATATTAACACTTTCGCTACCATAGTCGTGTATACTCAATCTTCAAAAACACATGTTGGTGCACCGATATGGAGTATACTCAACCCCGTCTAATTCTGGGGCAAAGTAAAAAAATTGGATTTGTTGCAAATGGGCTCCAAAACATGTCCCTGAAATTTCAACATATCAGACATGATAGTCTATGTGTTGAAATTACTTGAAGCTTTGAGATTTGTGTTTCCTGCATAGAATCAGGAAGATCTAGCTGAAATGTTCATGTAGTACCACTTTTTGGCCAGCTAGAGAGAGCCCCCAGTTAAACACTGCTAGTCTCAGATTTCTGTATCCACACTTTTCTTTCTACATGAAAATATCTTATTGTTCAAAGATAAGCTTCCCATTTATGTAGACTTAAGGGGTTATTCAGAAAGCACCGAAATTTCAGTGAACCACCTCCCACCACCTAGAGATCAACATGTCAAAGACTGAGCTCCTACTTATTCCTCCCTCTAATGCCTCCCCACCTCCTGACTTCTCTATCACGGTGGAGGGTATCACCATCTCCCCATCAAACCAAGTTCGCTGTCTTGGAGTTACACTGGACTCTGCTCTTTCCTTCATCCCCCACATCAAGTCTCTTTCCTCCTCCTGCCGATATCAACTGCGTAATATTTCCAGAATTCGGCCATTTCTTACCGCGGTCACCACAAAACAACTCATACACGCCCTGGTAATCTCCCGACTCGATTATTGCAATAATCTCTTATCTGGCCTCCCTCTGTCCCACCTCTCCCCCCTACAATCCATCCTGAACGCCTCCGCCAGGCTAATTCACCTCACCCGCCGCTCTGTCTCTGCCGCTCCCCTCTGCGAGTCCCTTCACTGGCTCCCCATCCACTGCAGAATTAAGTTCAAAATCCTTATCCTTACCTACAAAACCCTCACTAACTCAGCGCCCCACTACCTGTCCTCACTAATCACCAAATACACCCCAGCCCGCTCCCTAAGGTCAAACAGTGACCTGCGCCTAGCTTCTCCCCGCATCACCTCTTCCCATGATAGACTGCAGGATTTCTCACGCGCAGCCCCCACTCTCTGGAACGCTCTCCCTCGTGCTGTCAGACTTTCCCCTAACTTCTCTTCCTTCAAACGCTCCCTGAAAACATTCCTATTTAGGGAAGCCTACCACCCAACTCACTGACGCAACCATCAATCACTCTCACCTTACAGTCCTCTCCTCCTGTTTCCAACCCCAACCCTCCTAGATTGTGAGTTCCTACGGGAATAGGGCCCTCATCTCCTCCTGTACTGTTTGTCAAATGTTGTTCAATGTTTTGTAACCCTGTCTGTACTGTGCTTATTGTACAGCGCTGCGGAATATGCTGGCGCTTTATAAATAAATAATAATAATAATAATAATAACCATGTTTGGCGCAGTTCGGCAATTCCATTTCCCTGATCCTGCGGTGTATTCAGTATTTAACGCAGGGCCCTCGAAGTGCGGCAAACATGGAGTCGCCAAAGACCAAACGCCGCCGACCTACAAGAAGAAAAAACAGAACTCTGCTATTTTTCTAATAGGTGTTTAAACCAATAAAACTCCATTAAAATGTGTCTAAATACTAGAACAGGTCCTTAAAAAAATAAAAAAGGGCTGTTACAGAACAAAAAAATATCGGGAATCAGAGTTTTCTTATTAAAAATACTTAGACAATTTGCTGAAAATGAAAAGAATAAATGGATGGAACAATATTTTTTAACATTAAATCCTATTGGATTCGCCGGTTTAAACCTGTTGAACTGACTCACCAAGAATGAGGGGATTTCACTGACACTTCGGCGTTCTGTGAATAGATTAACCATTACTTCTCAATGGGACAATTTCGCTGCCGCCGAAGATCGCTTAATTGCATCGATCTGCATTGTAATTTGCGGTCAATTCATCAGTAATTGACGAATTGACAGCTTGGTGAATTGGCGAAATGCCACGAAATTGCACGGTACTGTGAAATTCACCGTTAAGGGCAATTCGGTGGCAAGTTTGTTGCTTATTGAATAACCCCTAAAGTTTCAGAGTGGCGAGAACAACCTCTCACTTGGCTGTTAATTCTATAATTCATAACCCGGGGGAATTTGGCAGCTCCCGAGCCATTATGCGGATTCTTATTGATTCTCACAATTTTTTTAAGTCGCAATCTAGCAATTCCACGCTGCATCTGAAAGGGATCTTTAGTAGACATCAGTTTTGGATAGGGATATAATTCCAAGATTGGCCAAAATACGTTTTGCTTGTATTGCCACCACAAAAATTATGCAAGTTGAATTTAATATAATCTGTATCAGACTATAAATTCTGAGCATAAAGTATGGTAGACAACAAACAAGGAAATCCATGGCAAACTAAATGATAGGCAATGGCTTACATATATCAGACCCTCCACTGCTTTACAGTTTCAGTGGGAACTGGAATACACTGGTGAAGACAGCTATCCAAACTGGACTCCTTAAATACCCTACTGACTTAATATATATTTGCAATGTGTTTAACACCTAAAAAAGACAGTTTTACCAGCAGTAGGTCTGTGAATCAGTTTTCAGCTGAAATATATTACAGCTTTACCTTCAACCTATAACCTTGTCTAATTGTCCTATCTTTCCGTAACAAAACCCCTGAGGTTCTTTCCTGACTGTACAGTGGTTTTTTAGAAACTATGTTATACTGTATCAGAGGCATAACATCATGCGCCTTCATTGTACAGTGGCACCCTGGAGATTCTGGTGAATGCTATTGCTGTGTGCTCGGTTGGACAAGATTTTTATACACCAAAGCAAAAGACAATCTGCTACAAACATTCTGTGCCTGAATCATTCTTAGCATTCTTTTGTGTGTGCAAGCTGGAAACCTTTAGATTTTTCTGCAATAAGCCACTCAACATTATCTTGCCAGTACTCACCAAGATATCCTAGGAGCATTTTTAGAAACAAATGTGATTAATGGGAATTTTGGATTTCATATTATGTTGTATGCATATTTAAGTGTGCAAAGTATATACGGTCAGGCAGAATCGTAGGTTGGTAGTTTGCATATTACTATATACATAATAAAATAGTGTGTAACTATTTACTGCAAACACAACTTAAAGGGTTATTCAAAGAGAGCCAAATTAGCTCCGAAATGGCACTGAACAGTGAATTCCCTGTACGGTGCAATTTCATGGCTATTCAAAAAGCAGGCAGTTCGCCAAATATTGGCAAATTGCCAGCGAAATACAGTGAACTTTGACGACAGTGAACTCGCCATAGAGAAGAAATGGTTAACCTATTCAGACAACACCGGAATGTCAGTGAAATGCCCCGATTTTCAGTGGGATCATTCAACAGGTTTAATCAGATGAATCCCTGAGGTTTCAATGTCAAAAATATTAATTTTTTTAAATATTTATTCAACCGTTTAGTCTTTTCACTTGCAGCAAAAAGTCTCTTTATTTTTCAGGATTTTTTCATCAAAATTTTTTTATAAAAAAAAAAAAAAAAAAGGCTTTTTTTTTCTGTAACAGACCTTTTTATTATTATTCATTGGACCTTCTATATTATTTCCAGGCTTTTTCGTGTTGTAGTTTTTTCTGCAAACACTTTTTAAAAGTTGTTGGTTTGTTTTTTTAACCCGGTTGTCAGCTTGTTGGCTTTTTCCGGCGGCTGGTTGGCACTCTGTTCGGATCGATTTGTTATGTTGTTCAGCGGTTTTTCAGATGCATTCGGCAGCTTGTTCTCTGCACTTCGTGGACACTGCAGTGAATGCTGAATTCATCACAGGGTGTAATGCCGGCGACAACAGACAGCGGTGTAGCAAGGATATGGTGAAAGCCTCTATAAGCAGAGCTAACGTTCTTGGCAGCAATAACAGGAGCGCACAGCACAGGATACACAAGAGAACTGTGCACAACACTGGTATACAATCTAGGCCAGAGACCCTGCATGGTAGAAAGCAGCCCTACTCTGAAAGACCGGTCTTTAGAATAGCCGGATCTGCTCTAAGGAAAAATAATACATCAGCGCCGTGCAGAGTCTAAGGACATACAGATATATACAGGAATGTGCATGAGTAATATAACAACAGTACAGACATGGAGTATCCACAAGAAATGTCAAGAAAAGCCAGGAGTCATTAACCAGAATGTGTACCTTATATGGTAGCCAGGGATCCAGAACCAGAAGATAAGTCAGCCAAGCAAAAGGGTCAGAACCAGGTAATCAGCATACATATAACATGAACCAGGAACACGAGAATAACTGGGAAAAACAGCAGTCAGACAGGGGAAACCAAAAGAAATAAACTGAACAAGAAAAATACAGAATATGACTAGAATAACAGCAGGGAGCTCAGAACACAGCAAGCAAACTGGAACAATGAAAGAGAAATGGGATATGGGCCCATCGCTTTAAATAGGGAGGGGATCAGGACAACAATCAGCAGGTGAACAGACAGACACAAAGCAATTAACCCCTGGGCTGCTACCCAGGGAAAGCAACAGAAAAACAAATGGGAAAAAACAGGTATACATGAATACAGAGGGCAGGGGGACAGGGCTGGAGTGACAAAACGTGACACAGGGTCAGCGAATCGGACTAGCTGAAGTACGGGGAACGGGAGAGCACTGAAATGTCAGCGACATTTGAATAACCCTGTTAGTTTTGGCTAAACTGAAAAATCATATTAGGAATAAAACGGTAAAGGAAATGGTCATGTTTTCAACAACTTTATTTAATAGGGAATAAAATTCTCTTTGTCGTGCCATCCAAATTTCATACAAACATAATGGCCACTATTCCGATCAAGTCGATATACGGAACAGCTCACTCTTTAATTATAATGATCCTGCTTGTTAATCACAGCAGGTCCCATCCTATAACCGCCAAACCACAAACTTCTCTTGTGGCCCGGCTGTTGCGTTTGCCTGCTGGGAATTAATGCTTCCTATTCTAAATTGGAGGCAGCCAGAGAATAAGGAGTAGTTCCAAGGTCACTTTTTTGTGTCTCAAATTGTTCTTTAAGAAAAAAAATGTAAGATCTCAAAAGTTGGTATTAACCCCTTCACTGCTGAGCCATTTCACGTCTTAAAAAAAAAAAAACCTTTATATTTTTATTTTTTTCTTTACTTTAAACATGGTCATGTTTGGTATCATTGGAAAGGCCATGCTCTGGCCTTTCTAATCATACCAAACATGACCCTGCTAGTGGCCAACAGTCAGGAGATAGGGGGTTCCTTTGATCCCTGCTATCTCCATCCCATCTTTATATACAGGGTTATTCAGAGAGCATGAAAAGCAGGAGAATGACTGGAGAATGAAAAATTCTAGGTCAAAATAGCCAAACCAGAAAAATTCTCCTTTTCATCTCACTTTCCAAATCGACTATTTTGACCTATAATTTTTCATTCTAAGTGAAAGGGTTAAGGGATTTTGCAGTTGCAAAATAAGTTGACCTAAAAATATCAAAAATATTTATATTACCCACTGGCTCACAGTGAAGAGGATGGATTGTTACACCGTTTCCTATAGCGGCACATAGAAGGACACAAGGAATAAATAGTTTGTAGGATCCCTCAACAAGCCCTGTGAGTTGATATACATGCGATCTCATGGAGGGCCCTCTCTGGCTTCCATGAAGTCCTTCGAATAGCGACAAATTGCCCTGCTACTATTAAGTGTTAGTATCTCTTATGTAGCCAGAGCTGAGGCTTTAATATAGAGGCTCACAATGAATTTGTCCATTAGCAGCTCCCCATTACAGGGTCAGTAGGCCCATAGATTTTTATAAATCTCTATCAAATTGTCACACACACACACACACCTTTTACTCACTTCTACTGACAGAGGTCTGGGCAGGAATTACCCCTTCATACTGCAAATATTTACAATAAAAAAAACTGTATAGTGAAAAGTTTTAGTGACTAAATTACAGTAATTTGTGTTTCATTGATTTTATCATCTTTTGAGTAGTATTCGCGAGGCAGGTGAAAAAATATGTGATTTCTAAAATGCAGAACACCACAAAGGTTTAGGCGTTTTCTTTTGTAGGTTTGTAATTTTAGCTGACAGGTAGATCATAATCAGAGATACCCATGGTAAGAAGGCAATATCTGTCCAATTTTTTCCTGTTATTTGAAGATAAATTACGTATCTTTAGATGTAACCTAGAAAAAAAAATCTTAACTGTTGTGTTTAACAGCTTCACTACCAAATGATTTTCCATAATTCTACTGGCAGAACCCAGTGGTTTTATGGAAAAAAAAAATCACTTTCCATTAACTATACAGTAAAATATAAACAAAACTATCTACTGTAGAGTTTTACTGTAGGAAAGCCCTATTCGGAAGGCATGTACATTATAGCTTGGGCTCGGTTTCCTTTAATGGAAAATTGATCTCAAAGCTTTTCAAATAATGTCTACGCGTCATGTCCGATGTGTAGAAACATTAGGGACATGTTCTGGAGCCCATATGCAAGTTATTTTCCATGCGATAAAATTCCTTGCAGTGTTATATTCCCAGATTGAGTATTTTCGAGCTCGTCCCACCAGGAGGAGCTTTTGAAGACAGAGTATGCTCAATCATAGCAATGAAGGGGTTAAAAACAAGAAAAAGCAACTATATTAATATATAATAAGCTCTATGTTGTATCAGCCTTTTTGTCTGGCAAACTAGGAAAATAATTTTATCCCTCAAATTCTTTTTAAACTACTGGTTTCACGTATCTTATATGGTTTATTTTTTGCTAAGTCATCTCTGTCTGGGACTTTAACAAATAGATATCCAGTTGTCACGCGTTCTTTAGATTCTTTTTAAAGTATATATGTATTTCTGCCCACTACAATTCCACACAAACAATTGCTTCCGGATTCTTCTTCTCCTACTGGAATACAACGATTATACATAAAAGGATACATACACACAAACATCCTCTATTTTCTGGTTAGACTCGGCAGCATTTGAAGAATGAAAGGGATTTTTTTTAGGTTTCTTGTGCAAGCTGGTCTGTTAGATGGCATACGCTACAAATTCATGAAACAAACATGTACGGTCTCAGTCATTCAATTTTTCATAGCAGGCTGTAAAATGCAACACATCTTCCAGGAAGAGCATTGATTTTTTTTTTTTTTTTTAGTACATGCAACTTTATTAATTTAAAAAGAGCATACGTATGTGGGTGCAGGAAAAAGAAACTATGGAGGTTATTCGGCAAATAGCCAAGTTGCAAAAATAATTTGTGACAAACGCCAGTGGTTAAAAAAAATAAATAATAATAGTCCAAGAATCGTCAGGAGAAGCTTCAAAGTGAAGCTTCTCCTTCCTCCGTTTGGATTATTCTTTTTGTAATACACTGGTGTTTGTTGAAGTTGTAACAATGGCATTTTTTGCCGGTTTGCAGAGTCAGCAAACACTGAGCTTTCCTCAATAAACCACAAGGTTTGCGTAGACATGGATGTCTTTCTTTAAATACTGATCCTGTCCGTGCCGTGTGTCCCTACCAATTATCACAATTGTTGTCATTATATAGATTTTTTGCTGCGATCCCCTTAGCTGAGCCATGAAATCCTGCAATATACGGTTGCTTATCTTATCAGGTTATTAACAGAAATAGTAGGTTTAGCAACCTGCTGTTTTACTTCAAGGTAGCACACACCATGTTTACGACCAAACCTTTGCCAAGCTCCAGAGAATATTAAGGGTCAGAGAGTGTAAATTGAGATTACATTTCCTGTATGATTAGGATGATGCAGCGGAGCAAAAAGGGAAGATTCGGTTCTAAAAGAAAATGTCAGTTTATAACAAAATCTTATAGACTAAATCATTGCTTCTCCCAGGAAAATATATTCTTTAAAGAGTTAAAATTATCAGAAAAGTAGGTTTTTCCAACATGACAAACTGGCAAGGCTGCATTTCCATTAGTTATTTTATCACTGCCATGGGAATTCCTGCAACACATTTGTGTTTATGATAGTGTTCAGCTCTATGTCATGTCATTGGAGCCATCAACATCAACTTGTGACACTTTAAACATGATGGGCTCGATTACATTTTCCGCACAAATTCGTACGCGCAGCGCAATTTTTTTTGCACCCAGCGTCAAAAGTTTACGTGTGTAAATTAACGCTGGTATTACAATGCGAGTGCATTTTCTCAGCCGTCAAAAAAATATTGCGCATAAAAAAGACGCACAAACACGCACGCAAATTAACGATGCATGCAGAAATTGGTGGGCGGACTGTTTTTTCACACAATTCAGCCAATCTGAATTAAGAACCACAATTGTCTCCCGTTCAGTTTTTGCGCCTGTCAAAATCAATCTGAGTATATATGCTGCAGCAATAATAAAACCATGCACAACTTCTCAATTTTATTGTTTGGGTATGTGTAGAATGTGTAACTGTGCTGTATTTTTTTTTCATGCTGGTGTATTGGGTTTCGGCCAGAATGTTCAGATTTGCAGTTACCATCAGCTTTTCAAAGACGTTAAAATAATGCGCGCAAACGTCGTTCGTAAAAACTTGCGCATCAATTGTAATACTAGCTGCGTACCAGCGCAAGAACGCATTTGCGCTCACAATGTTATGTATAGGATGCACTCACGAACTTGCGTTCGCGCAGGGTCACTCGCATTAGACGTTAATGCGCATCGTATGCGCGAACGTCGTAATACGACGTTCAGCGCAAAGGGTTTTGCCCCTCGCGTTAATGTGCTTTTGCGCGAGCAAAAAAGTGCGCGAGGAATGTAATCGGGCCCGATAAGTTGAATTTGTAATGTTGGCGTCTCCAGTTCAGTTAGAAGCTGAGCCACAATGTCTGATTCTACTGCTGCCAACCATACATTTACACGTCAGATATTTTCAGTTCTATTCACTAAAGGTGAAACTCAGGAGAATTGGCAGAAGAAGAGAACAATATAGACCAAATATCCGATTTGGAAAGTGAGTTAAATGAAAGACTTTTTCATGGTTTGGCTATTTTGACCTAGAATTTTCACTTCTCCTGCCAATTCTGAGTTTCACCTTTTTGTGAATAGACCTGATGGTTTTTAAGAAGCACATATGTTGAGGCAATTCCGACACTGGTCTTTAATTTGATTAGCAGACTCAAACAGGAAAAAAATGGTCTCCCACATGCCCGTGTTAACTGAAATTGGAAATGCAAAAATCATTTAACACAGGATAAAAGAATGAATTAGAAAATCATTACTTAGACTCTTACCACATGTTAAATACAAGTTTTGGAAAACAGCCTTACTATTGAGACCCACTTACCCTATATTGAGTGTGCTGCATTTCATTACAACAATAAAAGGAATATAAAGATGAATATAACAACCTGAATGTATAAGGTTTATTGGAAATAAGCAACATTTCATAGAACTGCAATGTCTCTTTCACATTACTTACAAGAAATCATTGTCAATGCATCCAGTTTATCCAGCCAATTCCCCACATAATGAAAAAGAACAAACTGATCTGCGTGATAATATAATCCACTTAGACTATAATTTAGGACTCATTCAGGGCACTAAGTGGTGTGTGGATTGGCTAAGAAACAGAAAATCATATAGACATATCGGTGCGAATTTTATTAAAATATCATGTATTATTTTATTACCACCATACACTGTATTAACATTTTGTGTTGACAACACTGCCAAAAAGGATTCATGTGTGAATACAAAGTCACATAGGAATGCAACAGACTGGATGGAAGTAGCAAATTGGTAGACATGTGCATTCGTTTTAGTACTAAAACGATTTAGTCCGAATTTTGGGATAATTTAGTTTTAGTATGACTCAAGAGAAACGAAACTGCTCAGTACAAAAAACGAAAGAAACTAAAATAAAATGCACTACATTTTAGTTTCAGTCTTTTTTGTGATATTATATTGATGAGTGAAGGAGACCAGCAATGAAGAGCGCAACATCGCAACATCCGAAGTTCTGCACCCTCCACATGCCAATGCAGGAGGATGTTCTATACAGAGAGGGACATTAATTCATGAGGATGTTCTATATATTATACAAAGAGGGGTATTAATTAATGCAGGTGGATGTTGTATACATTATACAGAGAGGGGTATTAATTAATGCAGGTGGATGTTGTATACATTATACAGAGAGGGGTATTAATTAATGCAGGAGGATGTTCTAAACATTATACAGAGAGGAGCCTTTTTTTTTAGCCCTTTAAATCCAGTGGCTGTGAGCGCTGAGATCGGCTGCTTGTTACATTATCTCTCAGTACAATATATCAGGCTCAGCTGTTACAGTAACTGACTGCTGCTCATCACAGCGCTCAGAGTTTCAGTAAAACAAGGAAATAATATTGTTCTAACGTCTTATATATAAAAATATTATTTACTAGTTTTACTGAAACTCTGAGCGCTGTGATGAGCAGCAGTCAGTTACTGTAACAGCTTTGCCTGACACGGGGCAGTATTACAATGTTGGTGCTAACTTAACCAGAGCTGTTGTAACTGAAAACCTCCATAGGCTACAATAGCTCTGGGAAGTTTACAACAGCTCTGGTTAAGTTAGCACCAACTATGTAATATGGCCCACATTGTGCTGAGAGCGAGAGATACTGTAACAAGCAGCGATCTCAGCCCTCTGAGCCACCACTACAATAGTAATTGTATCCACTGGTTTTCGGATGAATGAAAATAGTTTTCATACTAAAGAACTGAAAACGAATTTCTTTAGCAACTAAATAAATTGCATTTTAGGACTAATCCATTAGTTCAAAACGAAATTTTGTGCTGTGCACATGTCTACAAATTGGTAATTAAATAAAGACAGAAAAAAAAATAAAAAAAAAATTCTGTCTTAGGGTGTAAAACGAAACGGACCAGAAATCCTTTTCAAAAATGGTTTCATTTTTAAAAGGAGCCATCATAACAATATTTCAGAGATGAAAAACAAAGAAATAGTATTGTAACACCTGGTTCCCAGCTATAATGAATACTGAACAGTCTGGGACAGGTTCAGAAGCCCAAGGTACATACAGCTACATCAACTAAATCTGCCTCGTGTATAGATAGGAATGGAAAAAAATAAACACATACCATGAAATGTGTCTATTCCAGTAACGTTGCGCGCAGAAATCAGTGTGCGGACTGTTTTTTACACGCGATTCAGCCAATCAGAATTAAGAACCTTAATTGTCTCACGTTAAGTTTTTGCGCCTGTCAAAGTCAATCTGCGCATATATGCTGTATCAAAAAAAAAACCACGAACAACTTCTCAAATGTATTGGTCTGGTAGGTGTAGAATGTGTAACTATACCTAAAAAATTTTTTTGGGCTGGTGTATTTGGTTTCGGCCGGGTTGATAGAATTTGCCATTAACACCAGCTTTTAGGAGTTGCTAAAATGATGCGGGCAAAGGCTGTGCATTACAAACTGCGCATAGATTGTAATACCATCCACGTACCAGCGCACAAACACATTTGCGCTCACAATGTTAAGTATAGGACGTGCGAAGTACAAGTTCGCGCAGGTTCACCCGCGGTAGACGTATACGCGCATTTGTTGCGCTGAGATTGTAATATGACGTTCAGCGCAAAGGGTTTGCGTTAATGCGTTTTTGCGCACGTGTTAACGTTTGCGTGAAGAATGTAATAGAGCCCTCAGTCTCTTATGTTACCAGTAAGGCCGGCGTCAGACGAACGCAGTGATCAAGTCCGTGTTGTCGCACAGTTTAATCTCCGTCTTAACATAGAATCATGAGCAATAGAGACCCATACACAAAGTACGTGAGCACCGAACTGCGCACGCACAACGTATGTGAAACGGAAGCAAGTTAGGCAAGAACGTAAAACCGCTACCACGGATGCGCAGAATGCGCCACGACCGCGTAGAGTTGTGTGTGAGTGATGAGATGTTAGACACAGCGCATTTGCGACGTCCAGCACCTTTACGCACAAAGTGGCTTTTCATATCCTTTTCAAATTTTTTATTATTTTTATTTCCCATTAGTTCTTTTTTTTTCTACGCCCGTCAAAAAAACACAGACCGTGTGGTGTCTACAGTATCTTCCGTCAGTACATCTGTCCGTTATGCACGCACGCAGAGTGCGCTCAAACTGCATTCGTCTGACATTAGCCTTAGATAGCATTATTACAGCAATGCTGATTTCACATGCTGATGAGGTGCAGAACGGAATTCTGAAAAGAACGGAATGAGACTGACACTGTAAAAGAAATGAGAAGCGTGAGAATAGAAACCTTCTGTCCAGCAGAGTGCTCACTCATGAAATAATGTCCTTCATGAAGCATAATCATTAGTATTATTGGCTTGGGTGGGTGCCTGGGATAGCTGCAACACATTTTTATAAGTGGAAGGTCACATTACAGCTGATACAGGAATAATTTGTTCCAAAGCTTCACAATGGACTTTTTTGTTTAATTGAAGCTGGAATTAAAGGTTATATTAACCGGTCAGCTCTGAAAACCCAAACCTACACTTAATAGCAAATAATGTTTTATTGGGGTTTTCATTTTTGTGCTAAATAAGAACTTTAAAACACAGCATAGTCCCATGATGATAGTAAACTAAGAAAGCAGTATTTGTGGAATTTGTTTTGTGCACAAAATGTGTTTATAGGATTGTTAATCCCCTTTACTACCAAGGGATATAAGAAGACAACTGTCAGGGGTCTGTGGCTATTTGGAAAATCATTTTAATTTATACTGTAAGATATATTTTGGAATATTTCCAAGGTATTCTATACTGTAATAACCCATTTGGCAGGCAGATGTTGCCATCTGCTGTCCAAAAGGCGTTACTACTAAAGGCGTTACTGCTAGACACATCCCCCAACTGGTTTTGTGAAGTTTATTGGGTATTATGCCTAGGGCACTAAAACCTTGGGGGCACGTTCTGTAGCCCAAATTTTATATTTATATACTTTGTATCGAGGCAACAGGAAGTGTCATGCAGATCAAGTATAGTCGTTCTTAATAGTGAAAGGGTTATGGTGTTGATAGCAACTTATGTCTGCAAACTAGGCTATGTCCCTACTGTACAATCACCATCAACTTTTGTATTCTGCTCTAGAATAGAAGGAGGAGGAAGGGGATTACAACAAATAAACACACATAAAAATATGTGTATATATTTCCGCTCGCTCTATATTCCAAAAGCTCATAAAAATTAGTGTACAGATAGAGAACTCAAACGAGATTTTTACCTCTCAAGCTAAAAAATACAAGCCAAGACACTTAACTGCTGCTACAGATATATGTCCGTGTATCTCAATATAATACTAAAGCAATTATAATCAAATATATTAACCCTTTCACTGCTGAAGACGTGTGGGACACGTCCTCATTGATGCACGTTGCATGCTGAGGACGTGCCCCACACGTCATCAGCTGTGCGGGACCCCCGGCGGAGATACTCACCTCTCTGTCCGGGGTCCCACGGCGTTCTGACTTCAGCGTCCTCAGACGCTGAAGTCAAGCTCCTCCCGGCGTAAATGACGTCATCGCGCCATGCGCGATGACGTCATTTCCAGGCGACCCCCGGCAATGCCGGGAGATAGCCTGGAAGGGAGGGGGGGATCCGTTCGGATCCCTCTCCCTCCGATCGGGAAGGAGCAGCGGTAAAAGCCAGGCACCGCTTAAAAGGGGAGAGTCTCCCCTTTTAAGCGATGCCTGGCTTTAACCCCTCAAGTGCTGGGTTGCACTTCAGCGCCTTGCGGCGCCGAAGTGCAGCCTATCTCCGGTGGGGGCCGCCATCTTGGATGTCGGCTCCGCCCCCGGGACTCCCCTCGCTGTCTGACGTCATCACGCATTGCGTGATGACGTCAGATAGCCAGGGAACCCCTAGCTGCCCGGGATTTCCCAAGGAAATCCCCTGGTGGAGATATCGGGGTTCACAAGAACCCCCTATCTCCAGAACCGTGGCAGCTAGGGGGTCATGGAGGGTGTCATTTGAAAGGCCTGAGCATGGCCTTTCGAATGATACCCAACATGACTAGGTAAAAAGTAAAATAAAAATAAAAATAAAAAATTAAAATAATAAATAAATTTAAAAAAATAAATAAATAAAAAACATGTTTTTTTTTGTGTGTTGTTTTTATTAATGCAGCAATATTGTTCACATTTCAATTATAATGTGAACAATGATGCTGCACTAATGATTTTTTTCTATGGGGTGCGTTTGCTAAAAATCACGTAATTCCCCCCAAAAAAAGTAACAAGTCCCCATTTCAAATTTTTTGTACAAGCGCACCCCATAGAAAACATAACCGCAAACGCTCATGTGATAAAATGTGAAAAAAAACACTTTACACACTGCAGATGATTAAAAATTCTATTTTTATTGTATTTTTTGTTATAATATACAGGCAGGTCATGACGTATACATATAAAAATGATATATTATGAATCTGGGTAGTCTGCCGGAAAGAACGATATATAATATGTCTGGGTCATTTATTAAAATGTGGCTTCAAATCGCGTTTAAACATGATGAGCGAAAGCGGTAAAAATGAGCTCAGCACACAGTGGTGAAATGCCTCAGCAGTGAAGGGGTTAAAAAAGTGTCACAAAAACTAAAAATAACCACTACTTCACAAAAAATGAGAAAAAACCCGAAAAATGAACAAAGATCAATTATAAAAATTATAAAATATTACCTAGGGTATTACCATATCCGGATTCAAGGGTACCACAATATTTAAGCTGAATATATAACTTATAGTACCCAATTAGAATGTCAAATATAATTTAAACCACTTATTTTCAGACATACAACTATTGATGGTTCTAAAGATGCCAATTCAGCTTATCAATCAGAGTTTGCTACCCTCTACAAGCAACAAAAATCTAGAAATTTGGATCCCTATATTTCAATAAAGGTCAAAAAATACAACAATTATATTATTTACCAACATCGGTTTTAGGCGTTATACTCCGCTAATAGCTCTGCATAAATGTAAAAACTATAAACTAACCGAGCTTAACACATTAGTCAGGTAATTAATTTACTCCAGCGGCATCTGCCACAGTTAGCGATATTTCTTATTACCAATCCTTAATAGTACACATGCAAAGACTACAGTCTGACCTACCCTGATAACACATCTGACCCTAAACTGACTGCACTCGACACGCGTTTCGCCTTAAAGCTTGTCAGGAGTACACATTACTGTAGTCTTTGCTTTCCAGAATCCCATCCTTTTTAAATTATATGTATACGCACAGTATGTACATCGTGTGAACAGCCCAGATTTTAGGGTGAGCAAGCTTGTTACAAACTACAAATAATTACGAGCAGTTAATTTTCATTATGAACCAAATAAAGTTTGAAAAGTTATTGACCCTAAGGGCTGAAAGGAAGAGCAATTGACAGAGTTTACACTCTTCAATACACATGTATAATCATCGGATTATAGCAGTACATAGTCATAGCTTTTTTATTGGACTAACGTTACATTTAAAAGACAAGCTTTAAAGAGTATAACTCACTTGTTCAGGTCTCAAAGCTATACTGAGCAAAATCATAGAATTCAACAAAAGAGCCAACAGAAGGGAGGGGAGTTAGAATGGGTGTTTAAATACTGAAAGCGAAATAAGACAGATCATAGGCCCACAAAACAACAGAGATAAGCATCATGATGTGCATGAGTGATTGTGCCCAAAGAGGAAGAATTCAGTAAGAGAACTTCCAGAAAAAAACAAAAAACAAACAAGAAACAGGCACAATTCTGAATGTTATGTGACATTATGGTAGGGAGATAAAAAGCCAGAATCTACATTAAGTCCCTCCTTTATGGTGTTAAAATATGTTATTTTTATTTCGGATAGTTTACGTTCAAGAGAGTCTTTAATCCTGAGGTTGTGGATGGAGTGGCCTGTCAGATTAAAGTGATGTCCCACCGGGGTACAATATTTATTTTCCTGATGGTGCTTGATATATATAAAAAATGCCTGTGAAACCAATAACATTTTCAATCATGTTTTTATTGTTTTGCTTTTGTTCATAGCAAGGCATGCCATGTGGATACTAAACAGATGAAAAAGAACGTAGACTGGAATTCATTTTGTGCAAAGCGGATACATATTACCATGTGGATTTGCTTCTAAGTGTTTGCCATACCTACCGTTGGCAGGGTTCTCATGCTGGAGCAGGAATCATGTAATGCTATTAGCAAAAGAGTAAACAGATTTTCATTTTCAATAGTGTGTTCTGATGTTGAAACGCATTCCCAGGTCCTTAGCCAATACTGAGGTGTTCACGAGCCAAGGTATTTTTACTCCCAAAATCAATCTGAAGAAGTTATTACAGCAGAAGTGTTGAGCCATTAGCAGGAAACGAAGCATAGTTTCATTTTCATAATTACCCTTTAATTTAGGAAGGGTGCAGTTAATATTCAGACAACAATTGTTGCGGGCATAACAGATGTCAGTATAAAAGTATAGTTTTCTTTCTAAGCCAATCAGGACACAATGCAGTTTGCTGTTACTGTAGCAATTTCATCCTACAGAACATAGCAACTTCTGCAGTCTTCAAAGTCAATGAAATGTTATCAGCTTTGAGATCGTTTAGATCTACTGAGTTCAGTCTTTGCTATTCTATAAATCAGGACATAATCGCATAAAACTGTTTCTAATTAAGAGCCAAACGTGAAACATTCCAGATGTCAAATATCTCTGCACATCAGGCAACATTGACATTTTTAACTAGTTACGCCACTGAATCACTTATGTTTTATGCTACAGGCCTGTAGAAATTATGATTTGATTGCTTTCCAGTTTTGCATCCACATGGAAAGAGCACAACTTTGGGATTTATTTTATATACATATACATATAAAAATCACGAGTATAGCAGTCTGTAGTGATACCTTTTTTTATTGGACTAACGTTACATTTAAACTACAAGCTTTCAAGAGTGATCCTCTCTTCGTCAGGTCTGGAAGCTTCCTGATCAGAATAATAGAATTAAACATTGGGACATTAATCAGGTACACGGTTGGGGGGTGTTAGATGTTGTGAAACGCCAAATGGCATGGTCAGAGTGGGGATATATATATATATATAAAAAAAAATCACTGTGCTTTTAAAACGTAAATGCTGGACAGGAGCTGAACTGATCATGCAGCTGTATTCTTACCACAGTTCACCCAACTTAACCCCTTCATAACCAATTTGGGGTTAACTCTACCTTCAATCGCACCTGCAGGTGCTGGAGATCAAGTTAACTTAACCTCGTTTTGTTCTGAGACAAAGCAAACAAATTTTGCTTTGCCGGTATAGGCAGCACTCCGTCAAATATGATTTATTGACTTTCAAGTGTATATTTACTCTGTGGATATTGCAAAGTGTTTTTCCATAAAATCACTAAGAACTGCCAGTGGTTTTATGGGAAAGCACTTGGAAGCCAAATGGTTAAAAGCCGCGTCTGAGAGCCAAACAGCCATGGGAAACATTTTTTGAAAACTGCTTTCATTCAATTATGCAATACAAAATAAAAAAAAATGTATTTTACGTTTACCTGTAATTTCTATTAAATAGTCTGCCATATAATATTCATAATAATGTATTATAATTCATATCAAACTACCACATTTTATTGCCTTATCATGCTGGACTTATGTGGTTTCTTGCATAGTGCATACTTCCAAAGTTCAATACCTTATTTATTCTACAAACCAATATAGGGTTTCCAAGCCTGATGTAAACTGCCATCAGGTCATTTTCAAATCGAGTGTTTGGTTATCGTCACTTTTTTTTCCCACAATTTAAAATATTGTGCAAAATTCCGAACTAAAAGCTGTGGGGGGGGGGCATTTATTTGGTTATATGTGTATTATTTTGACCTATATGCAGATCATGAAACAAAAAAGCTAAATAATTATTTGTGAGCAACATATGATAGAGAATATTACAGGACAGGGTTGTATAATATATTGACAACTGTATTATAATACTGTCGTATTGTCAAGTGATTAAGGTTTACTCCTGCGGTCAGCCACCTTGGCTGTCTAGGGACCCTATTCCATGCTGTGCACTAAAATGGGGACCATAGCAGGGAAATCCTGCGCCTGCAGGTTTCCCTTTAACATCCCATTTTAGCGTGATGTTCTGGGGCAGGTGCTGTCTCAGCATCTTACACCGGACCGCAGTTCTACCCTTAATGATACTCGCAGTAGCACTTCTGCACCACTTCCTGGAGTTCATAGGACTCCACGAAGGTTTGCGCTTCTGGGCCGTGAGCCCGGAGTGATCAGAGAGGGAGACTGGGAGCTATTTGTCCCCAGTCTCACTCTGCTTCTGGCGACAAGAAGCGACGGATTGGGCCACCGTTCTAGTCGCAGGATTGGAGGTGAGTATTCGATTTATTGGGGGGGGATTTATGGGGTGCTTAATGATTTTGCAAAAGAGGAATCCTTTACCACCAGCTTTTAGGTGTAGCTAATAATTTGCCTTGTGCATCCCTGCGGTACATAGCGCTAGCACGTTATAATACCTTAGTTATCGAAATGCTAATTACAGTTCATGCAACCTATACTTAATATGGGGAGCACAAAGTACAGTAAACTTGTGGAAGCTAATGCAGTCACCGATCTGCTAACAGATTTTTTACGGGTTTTGCATTATGAAGGTAATGTGAGGGGCACGCGTTAAAGTCACTTATCCTAGCACTAACACTTACTCATCTGAATGCTACCGTTAATGTTCACTATGGAACAGTGCCCTAGATGTTTTGGAACTACAGCTCCCCTGATCCTAAGTCACTCATTAGGTTGACTAAGCATCATAAAAAAATGTAGTTCTAAAAACATCAGGGGAGCCAAGGCTACTGAGCCCTGATCGACTCTGTAAGAGGATAAACACACACAGAACTAGTTACATTTTTAACAGTATGTTGATTGTAGACAATTTATTTGGATAAATTAGAGGTAGGCAAGACTGAAAAGATGTTTATGACATGTCAGCTACTCTTAAATGTATATACCTAATAATCATAATAGCACTGAATGCAATTGGTATTGTGCGAGTGTCATGCTTGGCTCTACAAGATGCAGGAGCCTCCAGCAGGATACACTGTATATCATTAGGGACTGAAACTAATGTTTGTCTATAAAAGGTGCATGGACTACATCACATTTTTATGATAAGACTAAAAGCTTATTGACCTTAGTATGTATCCCCCGGATTGAAGCGACATGAGCCAATTATTCCACCTTTCAAATATATTTAATGGATTCCACCAAGTATAGGAGGGGTTGAGATTTCAGAGAATGAGAATGGGTAGAACAGGAGGTCATGCTCTGATGCTGATGGTGGGAATGCTCAAGGGAAATGTAAGTGAGTACTAGTTTGTAAGGTTCATTTTCTATTCATAGGTTGCCTTCTAGCAGTTGATATTGAATCTAATAGAAGAAATGTTTTGATTATCACAAATATGAACCACCAGGGAACAAAGAAAGCCCAGTTTACAAACTTAAAACAACTTCTTAATAATACATTTAATTAAATGAGAGACTCTGAATATTGTTAATGTTTTCCAGTTCCTGTGTCTATATTTTACTATTAAATATAGGTGTCAGTTTACTATGTTTTTATAATATATACATACATACAGTATATTATATCACATGTATACACATATTGTTGTTATATATATATATATATATATATTGCCAAATACATTAATTTTAAACACAATAGCATCTTCATGTGGATTAACAGTACTTCCAGGGAGGTTTTCTTTTAAAAAGGCACAAAAGCAAAAATGATTGAATAATAAAGTGATGAGTAAGTTATCATATGAATCTGGCAACTAGGACCTAAAAAATAACCGAAGTGTTGCTTTACAAAGCTGTAAAATTGCCATTCTCCATGATATGGCATAGAGAACTAGAGCACCTTTTTCTTCTCTGGTGCTGAAAAAACATGGCAAAGCAATACAAAAGGAAACTAACATAAAAAAAGCACAAAGGAGTCCCTTGATCCCATTACCAATAACATAAAATAGCCTTCCATTGACTGGCTTTGATAAAAAAAACCAAAACAAATCCCAAATCCAATAGAAGACCATGGGAGCTCAGTCACCTCATCTAAGAAAGAAATTCATTTCTCTACATGGGACACAGCTTGTTCCCCTCAGCAAAATAATATCATATGTGTCCAATTCTCCTATAATATTGTTCTTAACCTCCCCCCTTTTCCTTGATGTTTCTATAGCCTTGTTGGTTCAGAGAAACTCTTCCCGACCTATAATAAATCACATGAGATTTATCCAGTGACGTTCACAATATTGGAAATGGGAACACTCATTTTTTTTTGTCTTTGTAGCCACTGGCATGAAAGGTCTTTGGTGGGACATAACATCTATATGGAATTTATTCTATTTTTTTGGGATTGTGAAGATTCAGGTGTACTGGATAGCATAAATATACTATATACTGTACGTGTTATATGAAATAAAATATTATTTATATTACATCTGCATAAACTATTTACAAGAATGAGAGTTATACAGAGAATTGAGGTTTCAGCTGGCAACAGCTGCTAGGAAGTAGATACCAGTTCTCTAAAATGTTTGTGATCCTGCTGTGAAGTTCACGAGCATAAAGCAATGCATGCTTATCACTAGTAGTTTCTGGCTAGCAAAAGCCTGTTGTTTAATAGTCTATTCTGTATACCCACAGTTCAATAATAGTTGATTATTACTTTCATAATCACCAACTTGGGCCTGATTTAAATACGTGTCATGTCTTTTTGACGCTGACTTCCTCTTCAATGAATAACTTGCCTTACGATACCTGCCCAAACAGCCTGTTGTAATTACTCATGGTTTTAGCTTTTAAAAAGCTTTCTCATTGGCATTGGCACATAAATGCATTCTACAGCCTTGATTTGTGAGCTGTGACTTTATATTCTGGGTGGAAGTGGTGCCCATACAGAAGTCCATAACTTGAAGAACACATCCAGTTTCAATAGAAAATAGACTTTTTAAGGTCATTACACTAAAACGTAGCCAATATCAAATTTATGGTACTTGTAATTGTGATTATGTCAGTTTCTGAAGTTTATGACTGTTGAACCAAGCCAGATCAATTTAACTTGGTTCTAGTAGCCGATGGTTCAGCTGGCATTTATGAATTGGTGACCTTAAGGTTTTTTCCCCAAAGATTTCTATGTCTTCTGGCAGCAATCAATAATGGGGAAAATACATCTATATGGTCCTAATAAATTAAAGTTTGTTTATGCTCATGTGTGCAAATATGTGTTGAATTTATGAGTTGCCTTTCATGATATTGTCAGTAACACAAATCATAATTTTTCAGTTGATCTGTGGATTTAATTATTGATATAATTTATAACTGGAAGCTTCTCTTGTTTATGGTAGTGACCTTTACTTGCAGTAGTCATTTATTTTCTACAGTCACAATTTTATTTTTTATGGATGGACAGGAATCCCTAGATGATGCACATATCGTATCATCCAAATATTTTTAACAGCTGACTAGCAGAGGATGTTGAGGGAGTAATACCTTGTACGTTACAGGTGTCAACGTTACTGCATGGAACTGAACCTGTAGCAGAAACCAAATGTAGGTAGCGATCTGATACAAAGATTCTACTATTTCAGCTGCAATGCTTCTAATTTGCACCACAATAACACATATCTGCCACCCCTCTTTTCATGACCCCAATTGCATACTTTGATAAAAATTAAAATTAGCTATATTTTATTTATACACACTACACGTTTGAGATTGTGTGTGTATATACAGGGTGTCCATAAAGTCTCTTTACAATTTCAAAAATGTATTACAAAGGCAAATCAAAAGACAGATAAGTGAAAATTACTACAAAATGAGACGTATATATTTAAGGGTTTTTGCCTCATTTAATACACCTCTATATGGGCACCATTAGTTGCACAAAGCACATCAAGACGGTACTCGATTTCTTGCCATGTTCGCTGTAGCATACCCTCATCAATGGTGACAATGGCGTCAGTGATCCTCTGCTTTAGAGGAATGTGTAGTGTGGGATCATGTGCAATCGAATCATTGGTCGGATTTTCTTCAGTGAGTCATCAATTACTGGAAATTTTTACCTTGACCTTTTGACTGAATATGTGGCATCACAACTACATGACCTTCAACCAACCATCATTTTGTAGCAAGATGGTGCACCAGCACATTGGGGGCTGCATGTTCGTGGGTTCCTAATTGAAACATTTCCAGACCAGTGGATTGGAAGGGGTGGCCCAATTCCCTGGCCACCTCGTTCACCAGATATCACTCCCCTCGACTTCTTTCTATGGGGTTATGTTAACGATATCGTGTATCGAACAATGGTACAGGGCATCACTAATCTAAAATAGAGGATCACTGATGCCATTGCCACCATTGATGAGGGTATGCTACAGCAAACATGGCAAAAAAATCGAGTACCGTCTTGATGTGCTTCGCGCAACTAATGGTGCCCATATAGAGGTGTATTAAATGAGGCAAAAAAACGTAAATATATACGTCTCATTTTCTAATAATTTTCACTTATCTGTCTTTTCATTTGCCTTTGTAATGTTTGAAATTGTAAAGAGACTTTATGGACATATATATATATATATATATATACACACATACATACATACATACATACATATATATATATATATATATACACACACTGTATGTATGTACTTCAAAAGGCAGGAACATGAGGTTTCTCAGTGGAGAGAAAAAAAAAATCGTAACACAGTTCATTTCTTGAACAAATTGTTTTAAGGAAATTAGAATAATGCAATTTGGGACCATTCCAGAAAAAAGCAAGTATTTAAAACACCTGCTTAATGTGAAGTCGTATACAGAACACTATTTAGAAAACACCCCTGATGCATTAAAAACATGTACTGTGGGATAAATAAAATGCTGCTTAGCCTTGAAAGCGCAAAGCAGAAATATTCTCTTAAAAACTGAAAAAAGTCATTTTGTTAGCCATTACTAAGGCTGTCAAAAGGATGCTGCATTTCACAAGGAAAATAGCACTGTAAATGACATAATTTGTTGTTAAGGTGTACTGTGCCTGTTTACTCTATTCAGATATATCTAATTAAACACAAGAGATTTCAAATAACCACATTTCAATATGCATTTTATGACATACAATGTCAAAGGAGTATGGTTAATGTGCTAAATGTAAAATATGTACATGTTATATATATATATATATATAAAATTATACACTCACTGGTATTTCCCAGGTCCATGTGGTTTTATTGAAAATTGATCAATAAAAATCAATTAATACATATATGAAACAGTGAAATCTATTGATTAAAGCACTCGATACTTTCTAAACATTCTCAGCCAACATTGACATTCCATGACCACCATGATGCATGCGTGCATTATTATAGGGGACAAAAATTACTCAAAGAAAAAAAAATCTGGCAACGGATTTAATGAGAGAAATGAATTCAAAAACAGCAGACGAGCTGGTTATGCAGAAAGCTGGAGAAAAAAAGCTCACAAAATGTAACAAAGAAACATAATATTACGTAACCTATTAATTGAAAGACATAAAATGACAGAGAATGTGACGATGCATAAAATTAAGTGAATGCAGTTTTGGCTAGGATGTATAAGTGAAAATGAATAAAGAAATATTGCTCCATGAAAATAAAAAAGATAGGGACAAGGACATGAATGAAGACATGGAAGTAAATATGTAGACATTATAATAAATATGATAAAAAAAAACAGTTAATATTATTGGAAAAAATTCAAACAGTATTAGAATACAAAATTTACAAATATCACAATAAATAATGCAAGATCACCAGGTCATGTATTAAAAATGGTAATCAGCAATTCAAAAGTTTTCACAAAACGTTGCAACAAATGTCTGTGAAAAATGTACAGTAAATGTGTGTGTGACAGTGGGAACTAATATGGCTTGAAGATGGTGAGGCTGGTGAACATATTGTGCTTTATATATAGAAGGGTTTGTATGGGCAGATGAAAACAGAAATAAAACAAGAGGACCACGCACTCTTCGAAGACAAAGTGGCGCTTTTACAAAGCAACGTTTTGACTGCAGTGCAGGCTTTTTCAAGCCAGGACTTTATTACTATTATTATCATTATTTATTTAAATAGTGATAATATTTTCCACAGAGTTGAATAATGGGTGCAATACAGACAGTGTTACAATGCATTGAGACTGAACAACATTTGACAAACCAACACATGAGGAAATGCGGAGCCTATTCCCATGGAAACTTAAAATATAGAAAAGGTTGGAGGGTGAGAAACAGGAGGAGAGGACTACAAGGTTACAATGTTGGACTGGTTGTGGCAGTATATTAGGGAGTTGGGTGGTTGGCTTCTCTGAATAGGAAAGTCTTAAGAGAGCGTTTGATGGAAAGGAAATTAGAGGAAAGTTGGACAGCACGAGAAAGAGCGTTCCAGAGGATGGGGGTTGCACTGAGATTTTGTTCAACATATTACCTTATATTAACACATTAAACTTAAATTTCATTAATTGGAGGTTATGTTGTGTTTATGATGAAATTATATTGTAACAGGACCCAGGGTATAGTGGTGGGATGTGTTTATGCTCCCCCATGATGCTGCAGTGTGGGTTGGGTTCTGATTACCCCAGGGAAAATATCTTCTACTAAAAGGGGTTCAAATAGATATATGTGGTGATTTGGGTCCCTGGGGTAAAGCACTTAAGTGTGGCCAGTGCTCCACACCGCAATTAGTCCAGTGGGTGAAAAGTCCAGTCCAGAGATTCAGGAATACCAGGGGAGTGGCGCACCCACAAAGTAATAAGCGTTACCACTTTTACCACCAAAAGTGTATGTTATAACCTTCAAGTTAGAACCACTTTTAACCTCCCTGGTGGTCTAATTTTTGTGAAAAACCGCGTCTAGAAGCGGTCTATTTTTTTTTGCCCCCCTATCATTATTCCCGAGTGTGGTTCGGGGTTAAATTCCTATGTTGGAAGTGGTAACCCCGAGAAACACTCGGGATGCCGCTGGATACATCACCTCTGCCTGCGCTCCCTCGATGTCCCCAGCTGCCTCCTCCGGCGACCACGACCATATAGTTCCTGGTTCCTTCCTCGCGAGAAGGAATCCAGGAAGTAAAATGCCGCGATCGCCGGAGGAGACTGCAGAGATCAGCGAGGGAGCGCAGGGAGAGGTGATGTATATAGCCCAAGTGTGTCTCGGGGTTACCACTCTCAGTAATCCCGAGACACACTCGGGATAACCGTAAGGGAGGTTAATCAAGAACAATGTACAACGATATGCAAACTGGTAAAATAGTATAAAATTATAACAATATGCCTGCTAACCATTGTTTATTTTATGTACAGCATCCAGATATTTTGAGGTTTGGATATATTTGTGAGATGTCGTCAAATAAAATTGTTGGTTAATTCCCACGGAGTATGCATAAAAATCAGTACCAGAAAGTCCAATAATTGTTTTCCCCATATGGAAAGATCAAATGCTAAAATGGCATGTGGTGCAATATGTTGGCATGCTTTGCATTCCCATGTATTACACAGTATCATAGGATATCAAACATGTGACTTAATAATTAGAAGCTATGACTATAATATATAAGTCATAAGGATCCAGCTTCTTTTAATAGGTTACGTCAACCATTTTTATTGATGAAGTAAAATTAAGATATGAAATGTTATGCGAGGATGCAAATCATCATTTATATCAAGTGACCACATGTATGCATTTCCATTTTTTCATATAACGTATTCACAAATAGCTCAACAGCAACACCCTTAAAGAAATAGTCTTCAGCAAATATTTAATGTTATGGATGAAGACAATGTGAAAATTTCGCTACCTAAACACATTGCTTAATTTTATGTTCACTATAATTATAATTTCTACTGAATCATTCCAGTAGACACCTTTTTATGGATTATGTTCAAACTACTAATTTCTTTACATTATTAAAAATTATTTAGGTTAACTATAGAGTATTTTATTAACATTGGTGACAACATAGTCTAGCCATTAAGACATAAGATGCATTTTTATAATCAAGATGCTCAAATGTGAAGTACCTTTTTTTCTGCTTGACTGCATTTTGATGAAATGAACATGTAAAAGAACAGCAATAAATTCTCATAAAAACACTGTCAAGTATTAGACAGATTTGTCAGAATAACAATGGAAAAATCAATAGTGTTTAAACATGCTGTATCATTGTTATGAAAAATACTCCATTTCTCAAGATTAGAAAATACCAAAATTTCCAGTAATACAAGAGATTTATTGACAGTGGGTGCTAATAGATTTTAGATAAAAGGCAAAAATCTAAAAATGCTTTCGGCAGGTATTTTCAAATTTTATTTTTGAAATTCAGGTTTTTTTTGTTGACAACATATCAGTGTGAAACAGAAATAAGGAAAACATACTAAGTAAAAGGCAATTTAAAGTATGTTAAAGCATTACTATAGTGACAGCATTAATGTCAATTTTTATATTTCATTGTATTGAGACTGAAAAATATACCCATAGGATGCAGAAAAACAAGGGTGAAGTAGATTTGAGACATACATGGAAAGTCACAGTGGTCCATTAAATGTTTAAAGGACATCAAATAGAATAACAGGGAAGTCTAAAAAATATACATGTGTTGGTATATTGATTAATCCCTTCGTGTCATGAGATGTACCAGTATGTTGCCATGTTAATGCGTTGAAGACACAGCATGTACTGTAACATCCCGATCATGAACATACAGCAGAAGCAGCTCACACTATGGAAGCTGTTGCCGGATTGCCTCAAGACGTTCAGCAAAATCCAGTAGAATCCCTAAAACAATATAGTCCAACCCTAGGAATGCAGTATCAGTGTTTATGTTGTGTCAGGAAGAAAAAAGGGGGAATCAAGTGGGTCCCAGACATGCTTTTTTTGCTTTACAAGTAAAAACACATAATGCCAATGCCTTAAAACTGGGAAAAAAGTGCATTTTGCATTTATTCAGATTTTTGTTAATTTTTCTATTTTAACACATTACATGGTCATATTTACTATCAAAGTAAAGGCCAGACCTTTCCAATCGATCCAGGAACCTGACCTTTCCAATGACACCCACTTGACCTTGTACCCCCTCCATGCTCCTCGCTGCAGTATGGCGGTTTAGGTTTTTGATGGAACAATGCACAATAACATATGCCATTGCCCCCACACTTAGTGCAGCATCAATGTTCACTTTAGAATTGAAAAGTGAACAATAGTACTTACAAAAAATATATATCTTTTAAAATTGTTATATAAAACAATGGTCAAGTTTGGTATCATTGGAAAAACCCCTACATCTCCTACTTAGGGAATTCCCTACCAGCTGGGAGGGGGGGTGGTCCCATTTCTGACTCCATCGTGTGCATATGCGATAATGTCAGTGGGTGAGGGAGGTACCGTGGGCAGGGCTAACATCAAAGATGGCAGCTACCTGCGGGAGAAGTCTGGAGTGGGCCATGTTTTTTGGAGGCTCAAGAGGCAGTTGCCTTGGACCCCATAATAACAACACCTGGGTCTGGGAAAACTGCCCCTTTTGCTCCTCGTTAAAGATGGCCCTGGTGAGAGCTGAAACATTGTAGGTCAAGGTTTGTGTCTATGTCTCTGAGCATCTCAGTGTCTGGCCATGTTTACACCAGTGTCTAATATGTATGATTATGGTCTTCTAGGACCGAAAAGGCATATTTTTATTTGCTGTCTTATTCGTTTTCTAATAAACTTTCTGTTGGAGACATCTGTGTTGCACGCTTCTGTGGATCAGTGTCTAGTATAATTATTTCATCATAATTTTTACCATTGTAATTTGATGCTGTTTTATTCAATAAATGTTACTTACTTGCACTTACAAGTTTAATACCTGTGAGGAAGGAATTTATTTCCATCAAGTTTTATAATCCATTTTCATGAATGGGAGGATTTATATCATGGGAGGTATTGGAAGAGGGGTGTGGCCAAGGAGGTGCTTCAGGATAATTTTTCACACACGGTGCGTAAAGACTTAAAACCAACCCTGACTCCACAGTAATGAGTGATGATACAGGTAATTTTTCTCACAAGCTGTTTCAATGCAGCAATAACATTTGTTCAGCTATTTTCACAGTGAGGAAGAGGGCTCTGTCTTCCAGCTTCTCTACAGTAATACAGGATGTCAGGACTGAAATCTCTCAAAAAAAATGTATTTCTACTCAGGGTGGGCTATAATTCTCACAGGCAGCATGAGAGAGTACCTTTGTATGTTGCCATGGCATTGTAGAACCCGTGCACATCTAGAACATAGAATATGTACATAACAGTTCCAAGTAATATGGATCAAATTAATGAGAAATCAATTAAAAAAAAAAAAAATCAGGATTATTAAAAGAAAAAAAAAAACACCACAATAAAATGGTGACTCTGACTTGAACAATTATTTTATTGTTGGTTTGGGGGGAGAGGTAACCCCTTTGATTTTTTGTTTGTGTTTGCCAATATGTTGGAGGGGTTTTTCCATGCTTCATTTGCTTTTTTTCTGTGATTCCAATTTCTGCAACCCATTCGGGTGGTTTTCTTTACAGAGCTTGCAGCTCCGCTGTGTCACTACAGTTCAATAAAAATAACCTAGGGAGGCTCAAAAAGCAAATAAAGGAGTAAAGCCTACATGTCGCCAATATGTTTGCTATCACAATAAATCAAAAGTACAGAAAATCATGCTACAATGCCATCAAGTCCACGAACATCTGGCCTCCTCACTAACTCCAAAGTGCATGGCTCAGTTGCAAGGCTAGCCATACTGCAAGGCAAATGCAGTCCTGTGTGAAGACTGGGGAACACCCACTGATGCTTGATTGCTGCCCATCAAAAGGTCAACAGGACAATGATCCCATGTCTGTAGTCCAAAGGGAGACACCCAGAGTGAGACAAATGAATGCAAGCAAAACTGACACATGCGTCCCGAGCAAGATACACAGACAGTAAATACCACTTGTGAGTTTAAAATAAAGATGAGAAATAAAGGTTTCCTGAGTCATTAGCGAATATCTCACGTTAGGCATATTCATTGCTTTGTGACTTAAGAGAGCGTCTTCGCACAATAGATTTTCAGTGGTCCAACTTCAACTTACTTGTGCTGTCCTTATCTTATGAGATGGCGAAGGATTAAATAAATTAAAATGCACTTGAGTGGTTTAAATTAGTGAAGAAAAGCCAAAATATTAGTATCTACATCCATTTATTTATTTATAAAAGGATTTTACCAGGAAGGATACATTGAGATTTCTCTCGTTTTCAAGTATGTCCTGGCTAATTTAAAAAAAAAAAAAAATTGACATTGTGCATGCCTTATGAAAAAAAAAAATGAAAACGATTCTGCCATGTAAGGCAAAATGACAATGTTTAAGAAAGCTAGGTCATAGTGTCATTTACAGCAAGTCATATGAGTATGCCAAGCATTTATACATATCGTTACCAGTCTCAGTGAAGGGAAAATGGCATTTAATGTTTACCATATCAGTGACCCTGAACTACAGCTAAATAAGTGCTAGTAATTACTTCATGAGGCAAGGCATAAGGATGTAAACATGCTGAAGATATAATGATGTGTTGCCAGATTACACATTGTACATCAACACATAAAAAGGGTGTCACGAAGAATGCAACAAATATGATATTCCATATTATTTTTATAACCTCACAGTGCACATGTAAAGTGCTGAAGTCCTTCAGGCTACAAGATCTCAGAAAATATACATTATTATATAAAATACATGAATTAAGATAACATTAGAAAAATAGAGATGTACAAACATAGCAATATTAAATGAAATCCCATATGAACAAAAACACAAACGTAAATTATATATAGATGACGTTTGTGATAAAACAACTTGAAAAAAAGCTATTTTTTATGTCTGATCTTGTATAGGTGCACCTTTGTGAAAAGGAAATGTCTTCTGAAGGACCACAATTGAATATGACGGCATTATTTTGTAAAGTCTCGTAAATACAAATACAAAACCACTCTGCTTTCAACACACGTGTGCTTCTTTTATAAAAGTGAAAGATTTCATTATTGGATTAAAATTATATTTGTAGCAGATCTCTCTACCTTAAGTGGGTATATCTGCTAAAGTCAGCTTCCTCCCCTAATTCCACCATTGAACCTTTTGCTTGATATTGCCTTTTCGATCAGATTTTACAGCATTTGGTGGAAACTCAGGGAGGGATTAGAACACTAACCTAATAAACAATAACTGGCACCAGAAAACTTGTATGCTCTCTGATAGCAGAAACTCATAAAATATAGAATAAAGTGTACCAGAAATGTGCTCAGGTGCAAATAGTCTGAGTCGTCTGACGGAACGGCCATGACAATGTTTATTTGCGTTTAATTTTCTTACATTCCATTGCCCTGTATTTAGTGTAGAGTATTGTATGAGATGGTTACACATGGGGAAAAAAAAGCACACCATTTGCCCTGCTTCCACCCCCTCCCCCAGATCTGGCTTAAACCAGAACTCTTCACCAGTTTCCTTTGTTCGGAGTCGTGTGTGTGTGTGTTGTCAGATTCCCCTGATAACAAGATGTCGGTCCCTGTATGCAGTACCCTATCTACCCCTCCGATCATTGAGTGGTCGGTACAGCTGACTACCTTCAGGGACTTGATCTTAATACACCCAGCAAGGGTTAACAGGCCACAGAGTAGTATCAGAGCAGACCTTGACAGTATTGAACTTAAAGCCAGGAAAAAGGGTCAGCCTTACACCAAGGACTGAGTTTAGAGCAGGTTTATCAAGACTCCGTACACAAAGCAGGGTTCTCAGTAACAGCCGGGTCGGTGCACAATGCAAGGTTCTCAGTAATAGCTGGGTTGGTACACATGGAGGGTTCTCAGAATAGCCAGAGTCAATCTTAGTCACCAAATAATAACCAAAGCACTATGGAAGTAACCTCCACGTCAGGGCAGTGAGTCTGCCTAAGCAGATGGATTTTAAACCCGGCAGCTGCACGTCACCATGCCGTGCCCTGCCTCCTGACAACTCACATGACCGCCGCAGGCCAGCATATCACTCGGCACCGGGCCAGCAAACAGTGAGGACGGGGCTACTGGGTGTCAGGGAGCTCCTGAAATGCCAGATGTGACAGAGGCTTTGAGAGGATGTGGAGGAAGAAATCGAGGAGGCGTGCTCATACGTTTGAATGTCTAACTGAAAACCTCTGAATAAAGGCATTCTTAGTTGGTGTTCAAACGGCAAGTCTTACAGTCTGTCGTCTATTCCGTGGGGTACAATCACCTCCTGGTTCAGCAAAAAGGGGCGCCTGGGGTACCAGGATCCATACACAAATCCAGACCTGATGAAAATTAACCCCTTCACTACTGATAGAGCTATCTCAGGCTTCAAAAGGCACCATCTGGTGCCCCGATAGAGAAACTGTAAAATCGGCAGCTGAAAGCTCTGAAATGTCGGTGTAACGTTGGGAGCTTCCAGCCCTACCTGTGTGCTTGAGGGCAGCATGTCTGATGCTGCTCGCTGACCAAAGCCCGGTTTAAATGGAGACAGGCAGGGAGGTGGTTGCAAGAGGCGCGGCTTGAGTGGGGGGGGGCGTGGCCTGGTGAAGGTCTTTAAAAACCCTCAGTGTATTCTCAGCAGTTGCCAGATCGTGGTTATCCATACCTGAGCGCCTTGTACCTGACTGCTATATTAAATTAACCTGTTATTGACCTCTGCTTGTTTCTGACTATTCTGCCTTCTGTTGCCCTAGACCATTTTCTTGTACTACGCTACTGCTCTGATATCGACCCGGCTATTCCATTTGACCATTCTGAACTCTGTATTCCTGATTCTGGCTCGGCTGACTACTCCCCGTGTTGTTAACCCTATCTGTCTAGCTAGTTTACCTGGCCAATTCTAAGGACCAGACAGTTAGATCTTTCACGGCTACTCTGTTGGTAGCTTCTGGGTTCTGTGGAGTGTGGGGCGTTAAGTACTGCGTGGTGGGATCTGGGAACCGTGACAGTCGGGCTTTCAGAAGCTGTCAGCAGCCGATGCAGGATAAATAGAAGACAATAGATCTGCTGTTAAACCCTCTGTAACTCAATTTGACAGTAGATGGTGCCATCTACTGGGCAATTAGGTTATTACAGTAATATGTATTACTGTACAATGTATCAAATGATTTTTCAAAAAAACACTGGTTTCAGACAATGGTTTTTAGGAAAAATCAGTAGTGCAGGGGTTAAAAGTAACTAACCCCAAAATCTGTCACAATATTAAAGACTTCTTTCAATAGCTTTTAGAGGTTAAGGGCAGGTTGGCATCTGAAAGATAAACACTTTTAAATTGGTAAGGTCATCATCTATCCTGTGGCCCAAAATGCCAAGGTTTATTTATGATGAAAGCTATTGTCACGTTCGCAATGGCACTCACCCCAGATCAGTGTGGTTTGGATCCTTATGGACAGATTTCATTGATTTTCGACTGGACAGCAGTTAGAACTGCCACACCTAGCACTCCCAGCCAGGGAGGTGATACAGAATACTAGATACCACTCAGCAGCAAATGATTTCGTGACCAAGTGCCTACTGAGTGAAGGCAAGTTAACTATACATAGAGATAGTGCAGCAAGATATAAACACAATTTGGTTTATCAAAAGTACGTTCCGATTTGGCACCAGAGAGGGTAGTCATACAGGCAGGGTAGCCAACAGAGAGGACTCCCTTATACTTGTTCTCAGCAATGTAGAATGCACGTACAATGAATTCAGCAACCTGCAGGGTAGACCCACAGAGACCATGTGGTATGATCTGTACAGAGGCTTAGTACCAGACAGGTAACAGGAGTTGATGGATTCAGCAACCTGCAGGGCAGACCCACAGACCATACGGTATAATCTTAACATACACTCTGTATATACATAGTTCAGCATACACACATATATGGGATAAGAGTAAGAATCGTTAAGCAGGCAGTCCGGGTCAATCACAAGCAGGGTCCTCATACAAGCAGAATTGGCAAAATACACTGAGACAGTAAACGGAGATCAGCTGGCGATGCGGGAATAACTCCACGTCAGGGCGACGAGCTGAATCTCGCACCCTGCATTTAAGGCCGGTGGCTCCGTGTCATCATGCCAAGCCCTGCCCCCTCAGAAGCCGATCGGCCAGCTCGAACCGCCGGGCGCCCAGACCCCCCAGTATGTGCCGTGGGGGCTAAAGTCGTGACCGCTATCTGACCAATTTTTGATTTGCTACACAGGTATATCCAGTAAGCTAAATACTAACAGTGGCCTGGAATTTCTAAAAGTCATTTTTGTTTTTATGTACGATCTGAGGACAACTTAAAAGGGCAGTGCATATAGAGGATACTAGGACCTGACTACAGGGATTATACACCAATGGCTGTATTCCAACTCTGGTGTAAACTCAGTTATTATATGGAGATGCTATATTTACATAGCTCTGGTTAGGCTGGGGTGAGACGAGTGCAGTAATCACGTCCGTGTTGCCGCACATTAGGAAGTCTGTGGTAGCAGAGAATCATGACCAATGAAGCCCCACACACGAAGTACGTCCGCACGGAAGTGCGGATGCGCAACGGACGCAAGAACGTAAAACTGCTAGAACGGACATGCGGAGTGCGCTGCGTCCACATAGCTTTGTGTGTGAGTGATGGAACATGGTCAGACGAACTGCATTTATACGTCCAGCATTTTTGACGGACAAAATGTTTTTTCAGTTTAATTTTATTTTCCCTCCTACATCCGTCAAAAATAACGTCAGTCACAAAATCGGACTGTGTGGCCACTACTGCGTCTTCCGTCAAAAAGTGCATCCGTACTGCATGGGCGCACAGTCCGTAGAAAACGCGCTCGTCTGACCCTAGCCTAAAGGATACACCAGGGTTGGTTGGAATACAGCCCCAAGCTGATTATCCATAAAACACTGTTTTCCAGCAATGTTGCCTTTTGGAGCATTAGCAATTTTCACCGGTGTTTGCAACTTTAGCAAACGCCAAAACTTTCATAACCCCTATGTTTAAATATAAAAGCAATTTCCGGTTTAGTAATCCAGCAACAGCAGCAGGTTTAAGGCTGGGGTCAGACCAGTGCACTTTTAACATGCGTTCTGGCGCACATAATCACGGGCGCACTAGCAGCAGATGACGGGCAATGACGGCCAATATATGATGTACGGCCGCACAAACGTCCGGCCATGCAACGCAAGTGGAATTTGAACGCATTTTTCTGAACGCTGAACCGCTAGTACTGACGTACTGAGTGCGCAGCTGCGGCATGATTAGGAGATGTCAGACGCTGCTAATGTCCAGCCTACATAACGTCCAGACGCAAAAAGAGTTATGACGATCCGTACAAAATCACGCCCGAAAATGTGCGTCGTCTGACCGTTTTTGCGCATTCCGTGAAAATATGTCAATGCGTTCGGACGCACTTTTTCACGTTCGCGGGGAAAAATGCTTTCGTCTGACCCTAGCCTTAAACGTATGCCATCTGTAAAATATGCCTCCATTATTAAATATTCGGTTTCTATGGGATTTAAATTTGGCATATACTTGAATTGCACAATTCACAGGCAAGATCCAGTTGGGGATGTGAAAAATCATGATTAAATGTTAATTGAGACATTAGTTGGCTTTAGTTGATAAGAATAAAAAAAAAGGTTCTAATTAGGACCAGAATGGGGATATACCAGGGTGTCCCAGCACATGAATGGGAATTCCCAATCAGGTTTAATAAGAAAGAGCCTGGTGCACTACGCAGATTGCAGGAAAACTGCAATTAAGAAAATGTGCCAAAATCTGATATTGCTTCTGTTTGGCTATTTTGGTCTAAAAGCAGCAGTGTGGAAATAATCAAAACACAGTTTACTAAAACATCCCCTTTAGCTTTTGGGTAAATGAAGCACAACATGGGTTGTGTAACACAGTAACAACCATCTATTCCAAATTTTAGTAAAAGACTAACAAATGGAGTATATGTTTTAAAAAAATATATATTTTTTTAAAAATCAAATGTAATATTACGTAAGAGATGATAAAGCAATTTTTCATGACAGGTGTCATACACGTATTAAAAGAGCCAGACTGTTGATTTACAAAAAAAAAGAAATCATAAGGGAAAGATAAATAAATGTGTGTATTCGCATATATACATATATGCACATTATTTATACAGATTAGTGTGTGCCTATTATGTACGCATTATAAAACGAACACACACACACATTCTGAATTGTACAATGCACTGCATTATTCTATTAAGGTGGAGATAATACAAATTAACACTTTGCTCAATGCTCAGTGTATGGTATGGACTCATATATTATGCATGTATATCATGCAATTTATATTACTTATAGATGAATAATTGACACCTCATAACAACTAAAGCACTGAACCTTGAAACATACATACATTAAACAACCAAAACTAATTGTGCTCGCTGTTCATGTATATTGGTGGATGGGGTTCCTTTAAAATGTTATGTATTGTTTATTTTTCAGATTTGTTTTTCCCTTTCTAAAATTGCCAGTAGAGGGCAGCCAGAGATATTAGGAAAACAAGCACACAGAACTGGATAGGAAAGAGTTGAGATTATTACACTACATAGAAAGATCGATAAACATAATGTAATTTTGAAGTGTTACTATATTGAATGTCAAACTGCGAGATTAATAATTTAGATACCCTATTTTATACCTTTAGTAAAAAAAAAAATCAATTTTAAAAGTTAAAACTGACACATTTTGGATTCTTACATTGTACAGCTAATCTATTCTTTTAATCTAGCCTTTTAATTTCTATTTGAGCATATCCATACTCCTACCTATAAATATGAGCCATTGCAGGGTGCATGCGGTTTATCCAATGCTGCTATCCACAGATTTGTATGAGAAAGTATTGCATGCTGCATCATCCTTTTAAGTTAAAACCAAGTCAAGCCATCTCCTAGTACCTGAATAAATTAGAACGGCTTGTGTTGTGCATTTAAAGTACATTTCCTTGGACGCCTGCCAGGTTCTATTCAGGAGGATGACCTCATGAAAGCTTATTTAACAGAGACTTCACTATTGCTTTATAAAGCGGCCAAATGACATTATTTGTTAGTACTTTTTTCTATTCATTCAAATTTACATGCAGGGAAAGAGCATGCTTTTACAAAGTTACAATTGCTCCCTTCAATATATTATCAGTAGGTAGAGAGAGAAAACAGACAGATAACTGGATTAGATAGGAAGACAGATAAAGCCAGACGACAAACATTAACTCTTGCAACAAAATAAAGTTTAAAGTATAAGACGTCTTCTATATTAAAATAACCAAACTATAATATTACTTGGCTTTTAATTTTTATAGTTTTTTGCCAAATATCAAAACATTTGTAGCACTACCCAATTTTAAAGTAATGTGTTCGGCATCTTAGTGAAGAATAATATAACGGCAGGGGTTGAGTGCAACAGGAATGTGTGGAGCAGCATTCCCACAGTGTTTTTACAGCAGGAATGCCATTTCCAATGTGCTAGACAACAACCAAATACTGGACATGGGAGCCACAGAATAGGTTAACGGAACCATGTTCCACACGCCATGCTTAGCAAAAACAAGCTTGTTGGCCACTACTCAACTATGCTACAGGACTGAAGAAAGAGTATGGAGGCAGATGGTTCAGTCACATGTGATTCCACATTCTCCCTGACTGTAGCATCAAAACCTTGACTCTCTGCCTTACCAATACCATTACACAACAGATAAAGTGAGCATAGGGGGTCAGGTAGGAATGATAAGCAGGCGCTATATAAATAACGTATAATAATAATCTGATGTGACCCACTAGACCAGTGTTTCTCAACTCCAGTCCTCAGGATCCCCTAACAGGCCAGATTTTGCAGATCACCTTGGGAAATTCAGACTGAATCCTTCAGTCACTGAGCAGCTAATTATATCAGCTATGCTGTGCTTCAGAAATCTTGAAAACCTGGCCTGTCAGTTGGTCCTGAGGACAGGTTTGGGAAACACTGCACTAGACCAGAGGATCCCAACCTCAAGTACCCCTAACAGGCCAAATGCAGACTGAAAATCTCCTGCAATCACTGAGCAGCAAATCATATCACCTGTGCCGTGTTGCAGATATCGGGAAACCTGGCCTGTTAGGGGTACGTGAGGGCCCCAGTATGAAACCACTGCAGTAGACTGTATTTATGTATAAAAGTTGGTTATTTTTAGGTGAGGACATGTGATATTCTGTTGAGTCCTATGATTGACAGATCCTCCATGTTTTCCTGGACACATATTCATGCTGATGTATGAACAGTGCAACCATAGACATGCGCAGGGTTGTGCCCAGGCACAGCCTATTGTTTGGTGAAGAGGTCCTCTTTCAACTCCTGCACTGACATTTTAGATGTCCCTTATCTAGTTCATGATGAAAAACATAAAAACTGACTGTCTCTGATTACAGGCTTGTTTAATGAAAAATGTGGGTGTAAAAAACTTGCAAAAAATAAGTTTTCAATTAATAAATGTTCCATGGTGCACACCCTAATCTAACAATGTGTGCAGGACAGTGAATGCAACCTTGCAGTAGGTGGAATCCATATGCTGCCAGTGACAAAAGCGGAATCACAGATGAGCTGCATTGATTAGATTATCAGGGTTATTCAGAGAGGTGAATACCAGGAGAATTGCCAGGAGAATGAACAATCTAGACCAAATGGCCGATTTGGAGTGAGAGAAATGGGAGAATTTTTCAGGTTTGGCTATTTTCACCTAGAATTTTCCCTTCTCCAGTCATTCTCCTGGTTTTCACCTCTCTCTGAATAACCCTGTATGAGTTTCCTGATAGAAGCATTTAGACTATACATGACGCAGGGCAACAGCCTCCCTGTACTTGGCATCTGCATGAAATGGTAATGTCTGTAGAATTCTTTAGTTATTTCTTTGCAATGTATGGAAATGCATAATATATATTCTTAGAAGTTAAAAACTAGTTACTTTAGGTTAATCCCGGTGTCCTGCTATTTTGTTGCACCCATTGTTTTATTCAATATATATTTTGTTATGAGCAGAAAAGCTGTGTATACTTAGTGTGTATTGCTTATCATATTGATGAACTTGACAAACTCTAAATGTGAAACTATATTTATGTACGAGGGGATTTATCCACAGTCTAAACTGTCCAAAATTGCAAACCCGTATGTTCACATTCAAAATGATATTATTAAAAGAAAGTTTGTCACTTATGTTAATTTTAGGAAAACTGGTTTCAATAATTAAGGACAAGAAAATTGTCATTGCAATTAAAGCTTAATAAAATTTGAAACAGTATCTAATACATTGATTATGGCATTATACAGGGTTATTTTATCGCTCAATTCATTATTTAGCAAACCAGCCCATTAGTAAATGGCAAGAACAGATCTTTACTAAACAGAGGATGTTAATTGTGATGTAGAGATGTTTACATCATGTAATGACAATTAGCATTGACATGGAAACCAGTTTAATTGAACAAGTTGTGGATCAATTAAGAAGTTAGCCAAGCTATTAGCACAGTTATTTTGAGTTCATTGGCCACCTGAAGAATTCAACTTTACTTGCATGGATTTCCAGGTAAAGAGACCAAATCCGTTAATACACCATATGGAAAAGTATGAATAAAATGAGACAATTTACACTGAAAAAATGTGCAGTCAAGAATGTAAAAGGTAATTGCACAAACCGGTTTCTTTTAATTGCCCTCCTAAACCAAATCTGAGCTTCCATGGTGCTGTAGTATGACAAGGAATCTGAGAAATATATGTAGGTCTTTACCAGTATAATAGAATAAGACAGTCAAGAAACTACAAAGATATGTGAAGCAAGACCTACCTATTATTGTGTGCTAAGGTGGAAGTGATCCTGGTGGTGAAGGTCAAATTTGCTGAACTTCATATAATTATCGCAGACCGTAGGACTAATGACCAGAGGTTGATGCAAGACCTAGTGCTTATTTTCTTTAGATTTCCAAAAGCTTAAACTAGGGTTGACAAATCAGTCATGTTTTCTTAGACGCATTAATTCATTCAAAAGAAGAGCAAAGGGAAGTTGCTTCCCTGTAACATACATAAGGGTGACCATATTTAAAGGGACTCCTAATTTATTCATGCTGTTGGGCAGTGGATGAAGAATGTGACCCTGCAGTGTGCCGAATCTACATGCTGCAGGTAAGCATTCAATTTCCTTCATGCAGCATATGAATTAAACATCTTGCAGGGCAGCATTTTTCCCTGTGCTCCCCTCTGCATGAAATCGCAATATGTGTCCCTTTATACATGGCAGATATGAATTATGTATAGGGTGAACATATGTATGAGAAGTATGATTCAATTTCAATCTTCCCTGAAGCTAGGGTTGCCAGATCCTCCATGGTTTCCACGACACATAGAAATTATTCATACTTATGGGCAGCGAAGTGAACTGCTGTCTGTGGAATTCATATGCTGCAGGGAAGAAATCCGTGGAATCCCAGATAATCTTCCTTAATTGTTTTCCCTAGTCTTGTGGAATATGAATTATACATGTTGCAGGACAGAAGCTTCTGTGTGCTTTCCCTCTGGTTGAACTGGTAATATGTGTCCAGGAAAATGTGGCTAACCTGGCAACCCTATCTGCAGCATTTAAATTCTAAATACTGCATAGTTGCCACCAGTTCCAGTTTTCCAGATCTGTGTTCAGTGTCCCAAGCAGTTAATTGACCCAAAACTCTAAGCTTAACTTACTTGCTTTAAGTCTTACAGGTCTATTCAAAGAATGGTGAAAATCCAGAGAATTACAGACGAGAACAAATAATCAATTTTGGAAAGTGAGATAAATGGGAGAAATTTTCTGGTTTGGCTAGTTTGACTTTCAATTCTATAATAATAATAAATAATTCACTAAAGGGTGAAGTCCGGAGAAGTGACAATTCTAGGTAAAAAGAGCCAAACCAGAGTCCTGGGACAACTGACTCTCCAGGACACAGAGCAAAATCACAAGCCATACCTGGAAAATTGGGACTGTAGGAAACCATGCATACAGGGAGCATGTTTTCATACAGTGTCCATCAGAATGAATAAATTATGTGTCCAGAAAAAGGAGGATCTGGCGACTCTAAATCATATTATATGAATTTTTTCGGAAACATAAGATTTCTGGTCTGGGTGGATACTGTTCTTAATAGCCTATAGATTGAACTGACACACCATAATAATGTTAATTTTGACAGCAAATTTTAATACAATTTTAGTCAGTCTTTTGAATAAAAAGCCCTTTAGTCCTCTGTATTGTTTTAGTCGGCTTAGGCTGGGGTCAGACAGCGCACTTTTAGGCTGGGGTCAGACGAGCGTAGTGTTCACGTCCGTGATTGCGCCTAAAAGTACGTCCGTGATAGCATGAAAGTAAGTCCATTGGAGCCTGACACATGAAGTACGTCCGCACTGAACTGCGGACGCACAACGGCCGCGGCAAACGGACGCAGGTTAGGCAAGAACGTAATACTGCTAGAACGGACGTGCGGAGTGCGCCACGTCCACAACGTCTGCATAGCTTTGTGTGTGAGTGATGGAGCGAGGTCAGACGGACTGCATTTATACGTCCAGCATTTTTGACGGACAGAATGTTTTTTCATTGTAATTTATTTTCCCCTCCTACATCCGTTAAAAAATAACTTCAGTGAAAAAACGGACTGTGTGACCACTACTGCGTCATCCGTACTGACGATGTCCGTACTGCACGGACGTACAGTCCGTAGAAATCACGCTCGTCTGACCCCAGCCTAAACGTGCGTTCTGGCGCACATAATTACGGCCGCACTAGCAGCAGATGACGGGCAATGACGGCCAATATACGATGTACGGCTGCACAAAAGTCCGGCCGTGCAACGCAAGTGGAATTTGAATGCATTTTTTTGAGAACGCTGAACCGCTAGTACTGACGTACTGAGTGCGCAGCTGCGGCATAGCGGCGTGTGTGCGTGATTAGGAGATGTCAGACACTGCTAATGTCCAGCCTACATAACGTCCAGACGCAAAAAGAGTTTTATTGACGATCCGTACAAAATCACGCCCGAAAATGCACGTCGTCTGACCGTTTTTGCGCATTCCGTGAAAAAATACGTCAATGCGTTCGGACGCACTTTTTCACGTTCGCGGGGAAAAATGCTTTCGTCTGACCCTAGCCTAAATGTCTTAAGATTTTAGTTGACAAAGCCTAGAGTAGAGTTACAGTTTGACAGTTCACAAAAGGCATTTGCAGTTAGTTATGATGAATAACGCTGCTGCCTTTTTTATTATAAAACTGTCATGATATAACAAGTTATACACTAATTTCTGAATTCCACCGAACAGTGAATTTTACTGTTCGGTGCAATTTTGGGGCAATTCGTCTAGTCACAAAGCAGGTGAATTTACTGCAAAATACAGTGCAGTACAACACCGTCTGGTGGCACCGAAATTGTCCCATAGAGAATGAACGATTCACCTATTTACAGATCGCTGAATTGCATCGAAATTTCTGTGCACTTACCGGATTTTTGATATTTCAATTCGACAGGTTTAAACCGGTGAATCCAATAGGTTTCAGTGTAATAAATGAAATCTTATTTTTTAAAAGACCTTTTAGTAATTTTAAAATATATTTTTAAAAGACCGATTTCGTAACAGAACATTTTATTACTTTTTAAACAACTTTTTTATTACCTGGACACATTTTCACCACATTTTTGTTAACCCCTTTACTACTAAGTGATTTTCAAAAAAAAGAAAAAAAAAGTTGACAGAAACCGGTCAAGAAATATTCTTGCGCTTATACCTAGTGTATTTCTTCTTGTTAATAACCTATTTTTGGCCAGCAGGTTGCGCCATCTACTACCAAATTGAGTTAGAAGTTTGAGCCGCTGGTCTATTCTTTTTCCCCCTGCATTGGCTGCTGAAAGGTCAATTATTTCAGAGCTTTGAGGACAGGGAAGAGGGAGTCTTAAAAAACTGGAAAAGTAAAGAAAAAATATCATAGCATCTTATACCTGCAAAACACACACCCATTCTCTGCTCAGCAACTCCAATCCACAAAACCAGCCACCCACACACACAACTCCCATCAACAAAACAAGCCACGTGTACTTTTGTTCATAGCATGAGGATTGAGATGTTGTGAGTTTGCAAAATCACTTAAAAATAACAATTATTCCAAAAAAATCTACACTCGCCTCTTATTGTACAGCACAGAGGACCCATGATCCACCATCGGCAGATTCATAATATATCATTATTATATGTATACATCATGTCCTTCCAGAATGCTATAACGAAAAATATTTTTGAAAACATTAAAACCGTTTTTTGTTTTTTTTAAATTTGTTTTTTTATTTACATTTTAAAGTTGGGGGGTGCCAAATATAGGATCCGCCCCGGGTGCCAAATGTTCTAGGTACGCCCCTGAGTGGACTTGATATATTTGCATCAAATACATACAGGGTTATTCAAAGAGATTCGAAAAGTCACCGCATGTTCGGTGACTTTTCGTTCTCTTCAATTCGGTTTGTTTTGCCGATCCCATTTCGGTGACCCTGCGGTGTATTCAGCAAACAGCACAGGGTGTCCAAATTGCAGGGAAAAGCTGCCGCAAACCCGACGAAAACGAACTGCAAAAACCCACCGAATGCACGCCGAAAACCCACAAAAACATCTGGATTAACCTGCCGAAAACCACAGAAAAACCCGAACAGGAGCCGATCACAGCCTTCGACACAGCAGAAGAGGCCGTGAATAAATTAGCAAAACCGTTTGTATGAATGACTGAAAAGTGAAACACTGTTTGCAAAGAAACTACTGAGCGAAAATATCTGAAATTTGCATATGAGGTCCAGGGAATGATAATAAAGAGGGCTTTTACAGAAAAGGGCTTTACTTTTTAAAGTTAAGAAAAATGCTAAAAAATATCCTAAAAAATCTATAAATAGACACTTTACTGCAGAATTTTATAATGAACGGTTTATTAGATATTGAATTAAAACCGGAATATTTTTAACATTGAAGCCTATGGGATTCTCCTGAATAAATTTGCTGCATGAAACCACCGAATGGCAGGGCATTTCGGGAACCTTTCTCTGCTGGTTTGTGTTCTCTGAATAGCCGAAGCAGTGCTTTTTCATGGGGATTTCACTGCCCTCGAACAGGCACCGTATGTGTAGGCAATTTGCTAGGATTTGGCGAATTGCCTGCTCTCTGGATAGCCGAATGGCCAAGAAAGGTAACCAAACACTGATTTTCAGCGTTCGGTTACCTTTCTCAAGCAATTCGGAGCTCTTTGAATAACCCTGATATTCTCTTTCAGTTTAGTCACACTTTTTTTTAACTTCTCATGCACAAGTCCATTAGCATGGAATGAGCAGCTATTAGAGGTATTAGCGTTTGTGGTGTTTCTTTTGGAGTTTATCGTCATAATGCTATGGTTTCTGCTGCTACTGAGCTATACATTGCCCAGGTATATGAAGAATGTATTGTGTTCAGGTTTGATGTATGCCTCTTACGCTTGAGTAAACGTTATTGCCATAGAAATAGTTAAAGTTAAAAGTCTTTGCCTGAGAAGAAAATTACAAGCTTATGAAACAGTGAGGTGACTTATAATAGTGTCATTGCCTTTTCTTTCTGGATTATACATTCAATAAACAAGAAAACCCATAAATCCAAACTGATTTATGATGTTTTATTCAGCAACCTTCTCCTCGTGTCATGTATGTACACATTGATGCAATAGCACAGGCACACAATAAAATAATTATTAAAATGTACCTGCCATGGAATATGATATGGCATCTGACACTTTATAGAAGAAACCCTTTTATCTATACACTGAGCAAACTAAATTGATATCAAATGGCTACTTAAATTTCTATCTAGCATGTAACTTCTACCAGGAGAGGTGAAGGCCATCCATTCCAATAGGGTTGTGATGGACTGGTCAGGGATATTCTTTTAACTTGCAAAAGGCCTGAAAAAATAGAACAGTATATCCTTCATCTTGTATAGTAGTTACAACAACAATTCTACTCAAAGAGTTGGGTGAAGATAAAAGTCAGATGGCAGATGGTGGTGCTCCAAATGAAATACCGAACAATTCTTACTAACCCCTGTCTAGCTCTAAATCAAATATAGTTTATATACAGAAGCTATTTTAATACTGGGGGAAAGAGTTAAACGGAGGTGTATCCTAACTTGGGTACTTTAATCTTCTTTCATTGTACTAGTTTACTTTTATGCTGTTTTCCTTCACTTCTTTGCACTCCTCCATACACTTTGCAAACTCCTGCACAGCCTATGTCATTTTATACAACTTTTTCATGCTCCCTCTGGCCATCAACTTCACCCCCCCCTTGTCTTTCATCTTCTATCTTTTTATGACCTTTTAGGTTGTTTGCTTATGGATAGTCTGGTAGAGCACTTGTATAAGTGGTGTAATTACTAGGTTATTCAAAGGGCAGTGCCCGCTCGTCTACCTGTATTGGTATTTATCTTGGTTGTATCTCTTACTCTTGTAAAATACTATATAATAAGTTACTGCTATATAAATACTAGGTACGATGACACCATTAGTATGATTTTATGAGCAGCGCCATAGCTGTGATACTCTTTGATAGAACTCTATGGAGGATCATCTCAAAATCAATGCAGTTGCTTGAACTTGATGCACAATAAGGATCTTATGAATCCTATGCAAGATCTGTTCTAAGTTTATTGTATTTGTTTGTTTGCAAAGCATTTTTTCAGGATACATTGAGATTTCTCTTGTTTTCAAGTATGTCCTGGGTATTATTGTGCTTCGTTTACGATGGTGTCGGCACAGCAAATGACACACATGGAGATCTTAACTATTACTCATATTAAAGAAGTTTATTTTTATTTTATAATTGTATATGAGCTGTATCTTTAAAAAATAATTCTGTTCATTACCATGCACTTTTTGCTGAGAAACAAATTGCAAAATATTTTAAGAGTTGTGTGTATATAGATTGATGTACAGACATGGTTAAATCAGTATAACAATGCAAATCTGTGTACGGTTTTAGTTTTCCTTCATTCACCCCTAAGCGTTTTACAGCGCGCTCCTGCGCGCTGTAAAACGCTCAAAAAGTGAAATCCCATGATTCCCTATGTGGGCATATCACACCTGGCCGTTTCTCAGCGCGCAGGAACGCGCTGAGAAACAGCCGACGCAAAAAGAAGTCTGGGAGCTTCTTTTCGGCATATAGCCGCGCGTTTGCGGCCATATCATAGCCGCGAACGCGCTGCAACGCACGGTCACGCGTTTTTGTATGCGCGAACGCGCGTAAAAAAAACGCGACTCTGCGCTACGCTGTGGTGTGAACCCAGCCTTAGAGAAATATTATTGGTGCAAAAAACAGTCTGATCATTAGACGATGTCCCTTATCTTGAACGACATCAACTTCATTAACCCATTAAGGATGATGGAACTGTTCCGTCATAAATGCATTGGCTTTAAAGACCCTTGGTCCTTAAGGGGTTAATGACCTTAATGCTAAACACAGTAAATGAGGAAAAAGGTAGATGAATAAAAAGTGTTACACTATGCAGTAGTTACCATAATAATAATACAAGCCCCACAGCTTAAAAAAGTAACAAACATAAAAATAACATCAGTATGCAGGCAGTATTCCTACATACAGACCGTAAAACGCTACATCTGCACGGGTACAGTGTTTCAGGGATTTGCAGCAATCACAGTAACTTTAATAGTATCCCTGTCCAGTAGTCTGATGCAATGCAGCAATTACTTTTGTGGAAAACGAGTGTTCACGGGCTAAATATTTAACAGTTTTCAATACAAAAAATCGTGAGGAGACCCAGTCACACATGGGCTACACTCTTCGAGAACCTGCAGGATGAAATCTATACATGTTCCATGGTAAATAGTCCATAGAGGGTGCTAGATATATGCGTTGTTGCACAGATTTGGGGTTGAGCATTAATCACAGGTCAATGCAGGCGGCTGAGTGTCATAAGAACTAAATAATTTAAGGGTTGAAGCAGGAAACTGAGTCCTAAACATTAAACAGTACAAGGCGAAGGTCAAAAAGGAACACATCATAAAAAATGGTAAATCAGTACAAGGTACATAAAGCTGTATTAAATGTGTGTTGTATAATCACATGTTTCTATGTAACGGAGTTCTAATTTTATATTTTCCACCATGAGATGAAATGATTTAGGTAAACTAAAAAAATGGTCGGAGCTGTGGCAATTGAGTTTTAATGTGGATAAGTGCAAGATAATGCACCTGGGACGTAAAAACCCAAGGGCTGAATATAGAATATTTGATACAGTCCTAACCTCAACATCTGAGGAAAGGGATTTAGGGGTTATTATTATTTCAGAGGATATAAGGGTAAGTAGTCAATGTAATAGAGCAGCAGGAAATGCTGGCAGAATGCTTGGTTGTGTAGGGAGAGGTATTAGCAGTAGGAAAAGGGAAGTGCTCATGCCACTGTACAGAGCACTGGTGAGACCTCACTTGGAGTACTGTGTGCAGTACTGGAGACCGTATCTCCAGAAGGATATAGACATCTTCGAGAGTTCAGCGAAGGGCTACTAAAATGGTCTACGGCTTGAAGGAGAAAAGTTACCAGGAAAGGCTTAATGATCTTAACATGTACAGCTTGGAAAAAAGACGAGAGAGAGGAGATATGATAGAAACATTTAAATACGTAAAGGGAATCCACAAGGTAGAGGAAGGGAGTATATTTAAAAGGAAACAAGAGGACATAGTCTTAGATTAGAGGGGCAAAGGTTTAAAAGTAACATCAGGAAGCATTATTTTACTGAGAGGGTGGTGGATACATGGAACAGCCTTCCAGTAGAAGTGGTAGAGACCAAAACAGTGATTGAATTTAAGCAAGCATGGGATAGGCATAAGGCTATCCTAAACAAAAGATAAATCCAGGTAACGTATCCATGTAATTGGGCAGACTAGATGGGCCAAAAGGTTCTTATCTGCCGACATTTTTCTATGTTTCTATGAGATAGTTTCAGAAACGAAATTGTTCACAGAGGATGTACATTTATTAGACATGTGCAATTCAGTTCAGACCCTTTTCAGAATAAGGCAATTTGGATTGATTCGAATTGCCAATATGCACGCCAAATTGCACTCCAAATCTAATCCAAATTGAATCCAATTTGACCCAAATATGCGCATTTAATTGGCCAAGTCCGATTTATAATTGGATCTATTTGGAATAATTTGGTATTTTTCACTTAATTAAAAGGCTCGGCAGAAACTGTAACCTGAACCCTATTTCTAAAACCAGCATAAACTTTATCCTTAACAGTAAATCTTACACTAACCCAGCCCTAATCATAAACCATGTAGAAACCTTAACTACATTGTGGTCCTGAATTACTCTTCCAATATTCCAAATAGGTTCAATACTGACATAACAGAAGCCGGAATCCCAGAGTCAACTGTTTCCAAATTTTTGGATTCAGAAATATTCTGAACTGAACAGAATATTTTTGGCACATTTTCTGTAGACATGCGCACAACGAAAAATGTTGTTTCGGTTCGATCCGTCACAATTTTTAGCTTGTTCCTTATATTACCATGATTCATATTTCGGATCGATTTCATTATTTCGCTTTTATTGGTTATTTTGGAATGTGAAACAGATTAATAACTTGGATTAGGGTAAAAAAAAATATGCATATATGCAGAAAAAAGCGTTTTTGTGCCTATTCCCTATCAGAGCGGCGGCATAGACCAAAAGTATCCAGCCCACTTTAGGTATAAAACCAGTTGTCATTTGCATGTACCACTTTAGCTCCATGCGAAACAAAACACAATCCGATGTTTTGGTTTACTTAATCCCCCTTTCCTTGGTGCTGAACGCCAAACGCACCCAGAGAAGTGAAAAAAAAACAAACAGATATATGCTGCGTTCGTCAAAGAAAAAAAGCCTAGTTTTAAAATAGGAATCCAAAAAAATGCCTAAAAAAAATAAACGGTTGTATAAATAGTTAATAAAAACAGGGAATATTTTTCACATTGAAACCTATAGGATTTGCCTGTTTTTAAACCTGTCGCATGAACCACTGAAAATCAGGGCATTTCACTGACTTTTCGGTGCTGTTCTCTGTTCTCTTAATAGATTAACCATTACTTTTCCATGGGGAATGGCACCATGGCACTGTCCATGGCCTGTGGTGCTGAATACTACAGATTCAGCACCACGACCAATGGACAGGGATATGGTGCTGTTGAATTTTTTTTAAACAAAATAATGAATCTATTCGTAGAAACTGAAATCAATTTATTATATTCCTTTTAGTTTTCATTCCGGTCTGGACAGAACCGATTAGTTATTTTGGATGTGCTTCCGAAATACAAATCAGTAAATTTCCTCTGAATTCTTATTCAAAATGAAACGCACATCTAATTTTCTGCACATGTTTAGCATTTAACTACTAAATACTGCCTTTCTGTACAGTACAAGCTTATTCCTGCACAGTATAGATCAAGTCCTTACAGGGTGCAAACTGCAATAAGGGAGTACGAAATTGACTTTTATGGTGAGAGGACTTTACTTGGTTTCCTGCACTTTTGGCTTTTCACAAAACCACAGGCAGGAAACCATGATTTTAAGAAAAACACTTTATATTATACATTAAACCTATGCCCAGTATAAATGTGTTTATAATTATGATTACAGTGCACTTATATACTTCACGAACTGCATTGGCACACAGAAGGCTTCCTCTGCTTGTCAACCCTTATGTAGCAGCAAGTCTCAACGAATCTCCGCGGTTCAGGGAGTTACTCAACTTTAGCTGCTATATCTGATGTAACTTTATGGACATGTTCTGGGCCATTTGCAAGTTTTAGGCTAGGGACAGATGAGCGCATTTTCTGCAGCCACCGTCAAAATGTACGTCGATGCGTGCGCACGCATTTTTTCACGGAATACGCTTAAGTGGTCAGACGATGCGCAATTCTGGACGTATTTCATGACGATGGGGTGAAAAGAAGTCTAGGGAAATCCGGCTGTTTGAACGTTATGTAGGCCGCACACTAGCAGCGTCTGACATCTCCTAATCACGCACACACGCTGCCATGCGGCCGCAGCGCACTTTGTACGTCAGTAGCAGCGGTTTCACGTTCTGATAAAAATGCGTTCATTTGCTGGTTGCGTGGTGTCGGCGCACTTTCGTACGCACGTACTGCGTATATTGGCCGTCATTGGCCGTTATGTGCTGCTACTGCCGCCGTGATTTAGTGCGCCTGCACGCGCGTTCCGACTGCCCCACTCTGACCCTAGCCTTAACCGACCCTAATTTGATCATGGCACATGATAGACTGCAGGATTTCCAACGCGCAGCCCCCATCCTCTGGAATGCTCTCCGTCGTACTGTCAGACTTTCCCCTAGTTTCCCTTCCTTCAAACGCTCCCTTAAATTCCTATTCAGGCAAGCCTTCCACCCGACTCACTGATGCACCTCACTGCCCCAACCAGTCAATCACTCTCACCTTGCAGTCCTCTCCTCCTGTTTCTACCCCCAACTCTGCTAGATTGTAAGTTCCCACGGGAATAGGGCCCTCGTTTAATCTGTACTGGTTCATAAAAATGTTGTTCAGTCTCCGTGTATTGTAACCTTGTCTATATTATGTCTGTTGTTCAGTGCTGTGGAATATGCTGCCTCTATATGAAGAATAATATTATAGTGCTTTTAATCAGGGTAGTGTACAGATTAATAGCCTAGTGTTTGTGTAGTTCCATGTTACCCAACAAAACAAATCTTCCAATCAACCCATCTCTTCCTATGTGGTGAAGGCCCTTGTATCAGTTGTAGGTGTAGCCCTTTTGTATCAGTAGTACTTTACTGATATACAACATGAATTTGATTCCCTAGTTTTGTATGTTCAAATTGCGTTTCTCATTCTCTCACCCTTTATAAATCAGACTTGGTAGCTTCTGATTGACAGAATCCTGTCTTGGATTTGAAAAAGCCCCAGCAGTTATGAAAGCTGTTATTGAAAAACATCCATTGGCCTTCGTTGAGTTCATAGTTTAAATTTATATGTGATGCAATAAATATAGGGAAATTGAGCATTTTTAAGCTTTTGAATTACAGTTTAATACTTCAAACATGCATAGAAAATCCAATTAAAACTACAAATACATAGTCTTCAATATTTATACTTGTGCCAGAAAGAAAAAAAGGCTTTGTAAAATAATAATGCTAAAGCATTGTATTACATAATAAAACAGTATATACTATGGTTCTTTGACATAAAAAAATGTTTAGAATTTTAACCATGCATAGAACAAACCTAGTTTGCAAAATGTATTTTTCCTAATGTATTTGAAATTAGAACATATACTTCGTGACAGATTTATTTTCTGCTGTAATGTAGGCGTTTAGACACTGTGTAGGAAGCAAAGCCATATGGAAAGAGGCACTGTAATTTGATAAAAAAAATTATATTAAAATTGCATTTGGGTATCATGATTCACCCTTTAACAATACATTTATTTGGTAGCTATATTCTACATGATCCTTATTTTATAGAATAAAGAAAGCCGATTGTCCTGATCTAAAGAACACAAACTAACACATTAGGCGTGTTGGCATAGAGTCAAAAATAATTGAATTAAATTTTTATGTGTTTCTTCACAGCATAGGATTTTTTTCTTGCTATTCTTTTATTATACAAGACTATATTTAATGCACTGGGTTTCAACTGGAATGAAAAAAAATCAACACTGCCACCAGTCTAGGTTTTGTTTTTTGGCAACTGGTGGGGATGTTATGTTAAAATAATATAGCTTTCAAAAATGTAGCAATCAAAGTGGTAATTCCATTCATTCAGCTGAGATCACCTTTACATAAAGACAAGATTCAAGCTTTGAATAAAGAAAATTGAGCCTATCACAATCACTCTAATCTGGAAAGCCTGTTATCTAGGTAGAACTCAGATTAGACTTTATGGACTGGCCTATTTAGCTGTTGCATGTAGCATTCAATATACTACACAACAGGACTTACTCACTGAAAGCCAATGCTCTATGTTGTTGGAAACAATGGTAAATAATCACTGTTGCAACAGAACTACAGCTATCCACTGAAGGAAAATCTACCAGCAGGTACAGTTCCAGCAAGCTATGGTGGCCAACTCTGAACTGCAGTGAACAATGGTACCCCTATTATTTCTCCATTAAAAAGCATACACCTGTGGCTATTCTCTGCTAACCACTGGTTCACTTTGTCTGCAATTGTCACAGTGGTACCCTGCAAGCACCATAGCGAGACCCCCAGGACGAGACATGGCAGATTTTTCGGGTGAAAAGAATGACAAAGGTGCAGGTTTATTGGACTGCAGCTAGGTAACAAATGAAGGAGGCTGAATACACACCAACAGGAACACTCCGGCGATAATGGGAAACGTTGTTGCTGGAACTTTGACAACAATGGAGAGACTAACAGACAGGAGGAACCATAAGCAGGCAGATACATTGCATTACTTGATGTAGGCAGACAAACCTGTAGGGCAGAGACCCCAAGACTGAAGGGTGCTGGACTGGAACACTGTGGATACAGCACAGGATGCACTGTAGGCTTGAATGCTGGATGCAGTTTGGAGGTTTAGTACTGACTCCAAACTAAGACTAAGGACACAGCTATGTGCAGATGGAGAATCACCCTTAAATAGGGAGTGAGCCAGTGCTCAGCTGGACAGAGACAATTCCAACTGCAGTAAAGTCCTGGACCGAATTGCAGGAATTGCAGCAAGTCTAAGAGTTGGCCAAGATCAGTTCACATACATGAGTCAGGGCTAGAATCGAGACCGCAATAACAGTAATTTACCACTTAAACTGTAATCTCTATCTCTATGGAATGCTCATACAATGTTGGACATCTTTTGATAGAAGAACTGCTGGAAACTATGGAGAAATCTGTGCTAAACTATGGTGGAAACACCTTTTTGAAATCTGTGTTGGACAACTTTTGGTCGCAGTTTATAGAACGTATGGTGAACTCCGGTGGCAATTCGCAAAATAGTCAATTCAGCTTACTTGTTCCACCATAGCTCCCCTGAAGTATGTATGAAGTACGTAGGACCACCATTTTTTTCAATGAAACAGTGGTTAATGATAACCCCTCAAGTCTTTCAAACACATTTTTGAGAAAAACCCCAAATGGCACAATCCTGACCCAGTACAATGGCTTTACATCGCAATAGGTAGAACAGAAAATCCAAAGGATATGGTGGAAACTACCATTGTGAAACATTATTCCACTTTACACAAAACCACCTCGTGGACAAACCTATTTACGTGCACACTTGTCTGTTCTCGCTTTTTAAAAATATCTAATGATGTGCACTTGGTATATATGTTTTGTGCAAACCAGATTCCTGTATCCTCCTGTTTTTAGTAATGAAATATTGAGGTTCCATTTGGTAAGATGTGGACATTTGTGTGCATTGGCATGACATTATTATTGTTGCATGTGTTTTTAGGGTGTATTTGTTTTTTAAATGCAGCATATCACGGTCTCATTTATCACCCCTAGTTGGGCTTGACTTGCAATCAATTGTCTACATTTTACTATGAGGATTATCCACTAATAGCCATTGTTAACTGTAGTTGCAAACAGGAGTGAAAGTCACTATTGTTGTGACACCATAAACTTTGGCAATCCAGAGAGGGAAATTTAAACAATGGCAGGTACTGTTTGAAAGGGGAGGACAAGGGGCAGCTTGACTCTTTGGAAATCACATTTTTTCCCATCACTTTTCTCATTGTATGTCTTTACAAATGCATTGGAGACCCATTATGTGCCCCCCATGTTTTATTTTCTGTTTCCTCTGCCATAGACTGGTTGTAACATTGGGGGCTTCCAGCCTTTCCGGTGTGCTTGAAGGCAGCATGTCTGATGCTGCTCGCTCACCAACACCCGGTTTAACTTGAAACAGGCAGGGAGGTGGCTGCATGAGGTGCGGCTTGAGAGGGGGGCGCGGTCTGGTGAAGGTGTTTTAAAAAACAGCAGTTCCTTCTAAGCAGTGCCAGATCGTGGTTATCCATACCTGAGCTCCTTGTACCTGAATTCTCTCGTGATTTAACCTGTTATTGACCTCTGCTTGTTTTCTGACTATTCTGCCTTCCATTGCCCTAGACTATTTTCCTTGTACTACGCTTCTGCACTGATATCAACCCGGATATTCCATTTGACTATTCTATAATCTGTATTCCTGATTCTGGCTCGTCTGACTATCCCCGTGTTGCTGACCTGGTTTTGAATTACGACATTGTCTTTGATTAACTCTTTCTGTCTAGCTAGTATACCTGGCCAATTCAAAGGACCAGACAGTTAGGGATTCTTCTACGGCTACCCTGTTGGTAGCTTTTGGGCTCTGTGGAGTGTTGGGCTTTAAGGACTGCGTGGTGGGATCCGGGAACCGTGACACTGGTTTCATTTTGGGGGGGTAGCTTCAACTCCGTTTTAGGTAGTCTGTAGGTGAACTCACAGCCAGACATGTGTTCCGGTTCCTATACTTATATTGGAGAGGAGATTGCAGGGCTACAGTGCATTTTTGGAGTTTCCCACTGCGCTTTACTGACAGGAACTATTGGTTCGCTTATTTAAATTTGAGGCAGGCCCGGCGCCCACGCTGGGCAAGCTAGGTAATTGCCTAGCATGCCAAAGCGAGGGGGTGCTGTGCTACTGCTAATGCTACGGCAGTCCTGCACTTAAACCACCCATATAGCGCCAACAGGTAATGCTTGATCAGCGCTGGCGTCCCTTTCCCTGCCTGTTAGCGCTGTCTCTGCAGAGCGAGACAGTGCTGCGTGCACCAGAGAACCCTGACACTTCTTCCACAAGGTGAGGGGAGATGAGGTGTCCTGGAGGGCATTCCTTCCGAGATCTACATACCCCAACTCCTCCTACTGGTAATATCCTGTCCCTGCACAGAGCTCAATGACTGCATGAAGGTTGCTGAGAAGACCTGGGACAGAATTAGGCATTGGACAAGAGAGGTTCTGTGGGCGTACAAGGTTTGCAGACAGAGTAGCTTTTACATTTGGCCCTGTCTGTCATTCTGCCTTCCTCTATCCCCTGGACAGCTAAGAGCCGCTGTATATGTTAGCTGGGGAGATGCAGAGATCAGGTTACTGCTCATGTCCTTGTCCAGTTCAGAGTAGGGGGAAAAGTGTTTAGTGTCAAGGAGCAGCAAACTTTCTGCGCACTAAAACTGAGTTTATATGGTCTAATATTATTTTGTTTGTGTGGTGTGTATGTAACTTGTGTATCTGTGCTTGTGTATATAAATGTGGGCCTTTCCCATACATCAGACATCCTATACGACACTCACATCACTCACAGGCAGCTTTCACATAACTCACAGCCTATACATCAATCACATCACACACAGACCAAATATAAGTGTGTATGTGTTTGGTGAAAGGGGCGGCACAATGGTTTGTTTGTTTTTTGCCTAGGGTTCCTAAAGCGTCTCGTACCAGGCCGGATTTGAGGGCTAGTGAAAGTAGGACATTAACTATATTTGAAGCCATGTTGTTTTGCATAGATTAGATTGTGATCAACGAGAAATAAAAAAGGGTTATCAGGAGCCAAAATCTGTGCATATTCATTTTCATATGGACTCAAATAAGGTCCCCAAAAGACCACTTTCTTGAATGTACTAATTTTAATTAATTTTATTGGACTAATCTGTCTGCTACTTATGTGTTTTTATTGTAAAGTGCTGCAGATTCCGTTGGAGCTATATGTTACTGTAACCGTAAAATAATAAATGTTGTCTTCCTAAACGCTGTTATTTTTCTTCTACAGTATATATTCATCTATATATTATCGTTTGTTTTTCTTTCACTGATATGAGGCAATATAAAGGATCATATTGCTATGCCCGTTATGGTTTATAGAAAGACTGGCAGGTCCCATTATTTTTATCTATTTTACAAAGGATTATTTGCAGTCTGCTGTTTTGGGTCCCCCCCCCCCATTACATCTGAATACAACTCCGTAATTTAAGAAATTTTGTTTCTGATCAATCTTTGGGCTATGAGGGATTCACTTAAATTCATTCAAACAGACTCTGCTATAAATAAGATCGAATCACAGATTTAATTTCAATTCTGTAGGTATCAGAGGATAATAAATATGGCATTCAAATTATCTCCAATTATTTCCACCAAAATTGCTAATTCTTAGTTTGAAAAGTAAATCCTATATATTTAACACTGATATCATGAAATACATTTTAAAATTTATATTTATTATAGCATGTTTTGCTCTATTCTTGGTATCTACTTAATTTTGCAGTAATATTCGCAAAGACTCACAGGGCACATTGATTCTATTCAAGTATATATTATATTATAATTATTAAACAGCAAGGATAGCATTTTTAAATATTTCCTACCCTGCTTTCTCTATGTTTGCAGAATCCTATTTTTTTCCTTTTTTTTTTTTTTTTACAAGTAAAAGTTAATTATAGAGCATCTGGTGCTTGCAGAAAATCTGTGCTATCCTTTTTACCATGAATGTGTGTTTATAAACTGACACAGACCTAATTTTAGTAAGAAGTAGCACCTGTCTACTGTGCTCTTGAAACCTGAATAAAGACATCACATGTTATATGTGTGATTTCCTAGATCCGGCATTTTTTTTTTTTTTTTTTTTTTTATATATACCCTGTGTTTGGTGGAGGAAATAAGGACTATTCACAGCTTATTTTCTCCAGACTGGGTGAAGAATTGGATTAGACTGATTCCCTATAATGAACTGGAAAAGGAATAGTCTCTCATTACCTTTTTTTTTTATATATATATTTTTTTTTTTTTATAGAGCTGCTGTAGTATGCATTACTGAAAAGGCTACTTGGGGGGGTTGTTGTCGGTTTTAATAATATAATTAAATACATAATGTGTGATCTATTTATTACATTACATACATCATTATTTAAAAACCACAAGTGTTGAATGACTTTTGTTGTGCCACTTTAGTTAGATTGATAATAATATAATTTTAAATGTATATTTTAATGAAAGTTTCCTCAATGTTGTCGGCATAATCGATGCATGTTATTTGAATGTAGAGGATTAGGATTATACCTTCATCAGCACATAGCAAATGAAAGGTAAGAAGTGTTGAGTTGTGTTTGACATTAATATGCTAACGTAAATGTATTTTGAGGAGTTAAAATATGGTCTGCAACTGGAAATCAAAATGCTGTTGGTATTTGCTGAGCAATACTGATGTAAAACTGTACGCAGTGTAGTATACTTGATAGGATTTAAGGTTAGTAATCATAAATGGATCTTCTTTGGCAGTGGTCCCCAACCCTGGTCCTCAGTACCTCCTAACAGGTCAGGTTTTCCAGATATCTGAAGCACCGCACAGATGATTTTGCTGCTCAGTGATTGCAGGATTCAGTTTGAATTTCCTGAAGGTAATCCTTAAAATCCTTGGTACTTGAGGACCAGGGTTGGGAACCATTGTTCTAGGCCTAGGGTAACAGCTGGGAGGGGGGGTTGGAGAGATTAATCCGTAATCTCTCTTCTGCCCTTCAGCAACGGATACCATTATAATTCTTTAGTTTCTTACTAAACGTTCTTTCCAGTGCCTTGTTCCCTCTGTGCTGGATTGGACATGACATGCCGCCAGCTTCCTGTAAGATGCATCCGTCACATGACTGTGGGAAGGCTGGATGTGGGCCAGTCAGTGGTACAATGGCTCACAATACTGAGAGCCATTGGTTGACACTAGATCCTGGAATTTGAGTTTAATGAGTACTTAGGATTGTAGGTGGAACTAAACTCCTGCACTTGGAGGGCTGAATCAGAGTTGAAGACACTCTCTGCATGTTGACCGTTCAATGTTATTTGAATGGTCAAAGTGACTTAAGTGTCCATTTAGATCTAGGCATTCTTTGGGATTAAGGATAATATGACAGTGTGATTAGGGGCAGGGTAGGACCATAAATATATCAGCCAGCGTATGGAGGACTCCCCTTTCCCTGAAGGGTTAACTAATCAGCTGAGGGCTAATTAGGATTGCTCTGTCCTTTTAAAGGAGGTGTGTGTGTGGTTCTCTCAGTTTGCAGTCTGTGTGATGGCTACAGCAGGGAAGGAAGAAAACCCTGAGGTCAAAAGGGAAGTACTTTTCATTTTTTGTTCCATTTATTGTCAATCAGCCTAGCTGCCCAGTATTCAGTCAGGGCATCCTATATGTTAGACTCCACATGAGGAGTAGGTGGTTGTTTATATTTTGTTTATTTGATGTTTTTGCTGTACCCTGCTACTTTTATGACTGCACAATAAAAGAGGCAGCACTGATCCCTGCACCCAGTGCCTTTTTTTATCACAATCATTTTAGACATCCTTCTCAGTTCTTCAGTTTTTTGTATGACAGTGGTCTAAAATTAAGACTGTACCTTTTCATTAGCAGAGTAAAATATGATTCTGTTGTATTTCTAATGTAAATCCTTTCTGTCTCCTGTCCCTGTCTAGCATGTATAAAGTATGCATAGTAAATCATCTTCACATCAAATCGGTTGAAAAATTAGATCAACGTAATGGCATTTAAAGTGTGATAATAACCTACTGAACTATTTTTTTTTTGCATTTCAAATTTCTTTACATATAAAAAAAAAAGGAATAATTTTATTCCTTTACTAAGTAGTACTTGGCAACAAACTAATTGTTAAAACCAACCCTCCCACTGCTGTACATGATATGACCCCAAAAGTACTTTTGTAAAGTATGTTACCTTTTCCTGCTAGAACCACTAATTAAATTAATTGACAATAGCTATGATTTATAAGCATTTGCCAAACAAATCACTAAAGCTAAATGAAGAACAGCAGTAACAGTTACTTTATCTTCAAGTTATTGCCATATCTACAGCAATTGCCTTAATGATCAAGTGGATTTTGTCTTCCACCCATTGTGTCATTAATAAGAAAATGTAGTTATCCACAAATGCAAACTTCTATGGATGACTAAAAATATCTATAGTAATAAATGAACGGAATAATGTACTAATTGGCTATTTTATTAAATGGTGAAGATGTGAAGCGGGAATCTAAATCAGATGTTGTATTTGACACATTTACATTCACTGCTATGTCAAATAAAATAATTACAATCCTCTTAAGTATATAGCGCTGTGTTTAAAAAGACTGTTCTGCCGCATTTACTTGCAATGGCCACCAGAGGGAGACAGAGACCATGGTAAGATTATGCTGGACAAACACAGAAGGCACTGAACTACATTTTCCATGATGCTTTGCGTGAGGACAGGAAGTGGGTGTGTAGGAAAGGAAAGGCATCAGCAGCCTCGTGGAAAGCATGCTCAGAGTGAGCTGGGAGCTGAAAGGAGAAGGAAGTCGGCAGAGCTGTTAAGGATCGTGACCAGGCCAGAGCGCAGGGGCTACCTCGCTGGTGCTGGGGGATCGGGACAGTGACCCTGCAGAGATCTGTCTATACCAAGCTGTGAGGTCTGAGGACAGGAAGCTGGTTCCGGCTGGACCCCGAGTTAGGAGAACCGCAGATCGATCTAACAGGGGGTGCAGGCGGTGAGCTGGACATCTTGTGGCAGATACACACAAGCAAGACAGCGGATCCAGTGACACAGAGAACCCCAGTCAAAATCGAGCAGAGAGACGTCCTGGGTCGAGCGGAGCACAGAGTATCTGGCGGATGGGTGAGAGGCCTTCCAGGCCGTTGTAAAAATACTAAAGCACGCTGCAGTTTCTTCAAAACCCACAGGGCCCAACATGACTAGTCGAAGATACCTCCTAAATGATTCACGGGCCAGTTGAATGTTGTGCCCGGGTACCAATACACGCATACACATACATTCCTAGGGACATAACCTGTACGAGACTCACACTCCAACCACTAAGGGGTTAAAAATACTTTTTTCCTCTTTTCTGCTGCGCGTTTCTCGCATTACGAAGGGCTGTATTTTTCCTTTTCCGCTGCGTGTTTCTCGTATTACGAAGTACTGTAAAAATATATACAAATACCGTGTTACTCATTATATGCCCGTTTATTCAGTAAACTATATAATTTATAAAATCCACGACGGTACTGGAGTATATTTATTCCCTAGTGCGGGGAGACTGACCCGAGGTTCAAATTCAGCGGCTCCTCCGGGAGTGAGCGCTACACGTACAACAATGACAATTTTTAGATCTAAGAACTGTAAGGATTTAAAATGGCCCTTGAAACCATTAGACTTATGCCACGATAACCAGGTTTTAGCATGTTACCCTTGCGTTTGAAATCATTTACAGGGTTATTCAAAGAGAATCGAAAAGTTACCCCACATTCGGTGACTTTTCGTTCTCTTCAATTCGGTGCGATTTGGCAATCCCCATTTCAGCGACCCTGAGGTGTATTTAGCAAGCACCACAGGGCCGCCAAAATGCAGGGAAAAGCCACCGCAAACCCGACGAACTCTCACTGCAAAACCCAGGCGAATGCACACCGAAACCGGCAAAAACATCTGGATTAACCCTGCCGAACACGCCAGAGAAACCCGAGCAGGAACCGATCAGAGCGCAGAGCAGCCGGCGGAAAAACCCGACGCCACAGACGAATGGAGTGAACACAAAAACCCCAGTACTCTTGAATGTTTGGCAAAGTGCAACGCTGTTTGCAAAGAGACTACAGACCGAAAAATGTCTGAAATTTACATATAAGATCCAATGAATGCTAATAAAAAGGGCTGTTACAGAAAAAAGAAACGATTTTCGCCAAAATATCCTGAAAAATGCCTAAACGATCCTAAAAATAAACTTTTTTTACTGCAGAATATTATAATAAACGGTTTATTAGATATTGAATTAAAACAGGAATATTTTTAACATTTGAAGCCTATGGGATTCGCCTGAATAAACCTGTCGCATTAAACCACCAAATGGCAGGGCATTTCGGCAACCTTTCTCAGCTCTTTTGTGTTCTCTGAATAGGCAACGCATTGCTTCTCTATGGGGATTTCACTGCCCTCGAACAGGCACCGAATGTGCACGCAATTCGCCAACATTTGGCGAACTGCCTGCTCTCTGACTAGCCAAATGGCCAGGAAAGGTAACCGTACGGTGAATTTCAGCGTTCGGTTACCTTTCGGCCCCAATTCGGAGCTCTTTGAATAACCCTGTTAGACTTTTAAATGTACATTACAGTGAACAATGATATCAAAATTAATATGCTAATACATACATGCCAATATGTGCTGTAATCATTAACAATCACAGTTGTGTGGTAAATAGTGGTATCCTGGAACACAGAAACCGATATAAGAGACTATACACATAGTATAAAAAGAACACTATTATAATATTTTATATCACATAAAACGAAAACCGTGGCCATTAAATGTCCATTAAACATTGTATTAAACAGTATGTTGTGAACTAGTTCCTGATAATTATTGAGTACAACAAAAGCCATGCAAATGCTTCTTTTGGAGTAATCTTATTCATTTATCAAACCCATAATAAAATCACAGATATTTCCCTGATCTCAAGACTGACATTCAGAATACAGATGAATTCATTATGAAACCTATACTTTTAAGATCTGTAAATTAGATTGTCCCAACATAACAGAAACTCTTTGGATGGTTATCAGTCAAGGCAAAGAGTAAAAAAAATAAAAAATAAAATAACTATAAACACCAATCATCACTTTTAAAATATATAGCTTACATAGTGTTATCTGTATGAAATGTAATCTAAAACTGAGAACTTGTTAGTGGCTACACCTCAGGCCATATTCAAACTTGCACTGACATGTCTCAGCAAGGCCCTTCGTGCTTAAAGCGATTTACAGGATCAATCCTGTATAGAAACATGAAACACTACCAGCAGACCTGAAATCAAATGAGATCTAGTTAACTTAAAAAAAAAGTGATTTCAGTTCTGATGCTGTAGTACATATTCCTGAAAAATGTGCCACCTCTCTTCACAGAATTAGCAGATTTCACTTCCATTTCTTACCTTGCAACTCTACAGTTTATTGCGGTCCTCTAAAGTTCTATCTAAAATAAATGGCATACCTGTAATCGCTTTTCATCCAATATATTGTTTGCTTTTTTTATGCTCCTTCATCCCAACTTTACTAGAATTAGCATTATACAGTAATAATGTGTTCAAAAATCGAAAAAAAGGGGGATATCTGCAATACAAGTAGATAAAACACACAAAGGGTAAAACCCCTGAGTAAGTCGAGAGGAGGAAACGCGTTGAGTGGTAGACCCCAGGAACCGCGGATTTTAGGGCTTGGACCCGAGATGTATCCCTGGACTGGGTGACTTTTATATGTGCCTAAAGAGTACGTGCAATAAATGAGGATTGCTTTAGGCTGGGGTCAGACTAGCGCACTTTAAACGTGTGTTCTGGCGCACTTAATTACGGCCGCATTAGCAGCAAATGACGGCCAATATACGAAGTACGGTCGCACGAAAGTCCGGCCGTGCAACGCAAGTGGCAAACGAACGCATTTTGTCGAACGTCAAACCGCTAGTACGGTCGCACAGAGTGCGCTGCGGCCGCATAGCGGCATGTGTGCGTGATTTTGAGATGTCAGACACTGCTAATGTCCGGCCAACATAACGTCCAGATGCAAAAAGTGTTTTAATGATCATCCGTACAAAATCACGAACGCAAATGCGCATCGTATGACCGCTATCGCGTACTCCGTGAAAAAATGCGTCCATTCGTTCGAACGCACTTTTTCACAGACAACGCGAAAATGCGTTCGTCTGACCCTAGCCTTAAATTCGAATATTTTTTTGTGGTCCGTCACTATTGCATATTTTTTTCTTTCCCTCTTTCTATATGATCACTTGGTTATGGAAAATGAGAAAATAATCCAAAGAAAGAAATTGGATCCTTTGAAGAATTACTTACATGCCTGATTAAAATCACCGTTTGAGTGCAAAATTAGCAGTGCTAGAACACTCAGGTGTAAAGGGGTTTTACCCTATGTGTGTTTTATCTACTAGTAATAATGTGTTGCCAGGCTAAGGCCGGGTGCACACGAGCGCAACTAGTCAACTGGACGTTCCTTCCACTCTAAGTAGGACAAGAAAATGCAATTGTGTTCAAAACTGAATTTTAGGCCATTAGATGTCATTGCGGCGGCGCGATGACATCTAATTCAGGCGCCCCCCCACACGAGTGCGGAGGAGGTGCCTGAAAGGGAAGGGGGAGGTCCTTTGGACCTCTCTCCCTCCCGATCGACGGGGGCCACAGAGTTAAGGCAGGCACCGTGTGGAAGGGCACAGCCTGCCCTTCCAAACGGTGGCTGACATCAACTCCTGGGGAGCCGGATCACGATAAAGCGCCGGATCGTGATCCTCACCCGGAGCTGGCCGACATCCAAGATGTCGGCCAAGCCTCCCGGAACACCCCCTGATGACTGGCGTCATCGTGCATAGCATGATGACGCCAGTCCTGGAGTTAACCCCTAGCTGCCAGCAATGGTGGAGATAGGGGGTTCATTGGAACCCCCTATCTATCTCCCGATCCGTGGCAGCTAGGGGTTAATGATTGATATCGTTGGATCGACCAGAGCATGGCCTTTCCAACAATACCAAACATGACCATGTAAAAAGTTTAGAAGAAATTTTTTTTTTAAAATAAATATAAAAAAATTATTTTCTTAATGCAGCAATATCGTTCCCATTTCAATTATGTGAACAATGATGCTGCACTAACGATTTTGGCTTGGGGCGCGTTTGTTAAAAATCGCGTAATTTCCCCCCCCAAAAAAATGGAACGAGACCCCATTTCTAATTTTTTTTAACAAGCGCACCCCATACAAAATATAACCGCAATTGCTCGCATGTTAAAATTTGAAAAAAAAAAAACACTCGACACGTTGTGAATTATTGAAAATTCCAATTTTATTGCCTTTTTTGTTATATTATACAGACAGGACATGATGTATACATATAATAATGACATATTATGAATCTGCAGAGTCTGCTGGAAAGAACGATATATAATATGTCTGGGTCATATACTAAAATAAGGCTTCAAAAGTGTTTAACCCTTTCGCTGCTGAGGCTTTTCACACCTCTGTGCTGAGGTCATTTTTACCGGTTTTGCTCATCATGTTTAAACGTGTTTTGAAGGCTTATTTTAGTATATGACCCAGACATATTATATATCGTTCTTTCCGTCAGACTCGGTAGATTCATAATATGTCATTATTATATGTATACGTCATGACCTGTCTGTATATTATAACAAAAAATGCAATAAAATATGTATTTTCAATAATTTACAACGTGTAAAGTGTTTTTTTCACATTTTAACATGCGAGCAATTGCGGTTATATTTTGTATGGGGTCTCGTTACATTTTTTTTTGGGGAAAATTACACGATTTTTAACAAACGCACCGCATACAAAAATCGTTAGTGCAGCATCATTGTTCACATTATAATTGAAATGGGAACAATATTGCTGCATTAACGAACCAAAAAAAAAGAGAATTTTTTTTTTTTTTTTAGAATTTTTTTAAAATATATATTTTTAATTTTATTTTTTTTAAAACTTTTTTCACAGTAGGGTTTGGTATCGTTGGAGCGGCCATGCTCTGGCCGATCCAACCATACCTAACTTTAACCCCTAGCTGCCACGGATCAGGAGATAGGGAGTTCCAATGAACTCCCTATCTCCACCGTTGGTGGCAGTTAGGGGTTAACTCTAGGACTGGCGTCATCGTGCTATGCACGATGACGCTAGTCCTCAGGGGGAGTTCCCGGAGGCTTGGCCGACATCCAAGATGTCAGCCAGCTCCGGGAAAGGATCACGAACCAGCGCTTTTCAGCGCCGATTCGTGATCCGGCTCCCCAGGGGTTAATGCCAGGTACCATTTGGAAGGGCAGGCTGTGCCCTTCCAAATGGTGCCTGGGTTAACCCCCGCAACGCCGCCGATCAGGAGGGAGAGAGGTCCGAAGGACCTCCCCCCCCCCCCCCTCCCTTTCAGGCGCCTCCTCCGCACATGCGGGGTGGGGGGGCGCCTGAATTAGTTAATTTCATCTGCGGCGGTTCCGGATGCTGGGCTGACATCGAGGATGTCAGCCCGCACCGGGGGGGCCAGCGATCGGCCGGAACCCGGCCGAACGTTGACCCCAAAGGGAGGACGCGCTCAGCGCGTCCTCCGCACAGCAGGAGCCATGCGGAGGACGCACTGAGCGCGTCCTCCGCATGGAAGTGGTTAAACATGATGAGCGAAACAGGTAAAAATGAGCTCCGCACAGAGGCGTGAAATGCCTCAGCAGCGAAAGGGTTAAAGCAAGAAAATATTTTTTTAAAAAAATATTCTTCAAGCGTTTATTGACGTTATAGTATATCTATTGGTATGAAAGTGTTTAAAATAAAAAAAGGGACATGCACGTCTAGATTTAAGTGATTTGACACACACTATTGCTCAGGGCTTGCACAAATCTCTGGAGTCTTATGGATGACACCAGCTGCAGAATTGTAGTTTTGTAATGTTTTGAGTTCATACAGTATCATGTAAAATATACAAATTGTGAGTTTACCTTTTTTAAATGTATTTTTATCTCCTCTTACTTACGTGCTGATTTTTATTTTTATGCTGCCATCCCTAAAGGTTTTATGTCTCCTTGTGATCCTCTGCTTTTGCTTTTTACAATCTAGAGAACCCTTGTATTGTTTATAACGGGGACGTTCCAGTTGGGTATACAGTTTTTAAAGAAGAGATTGTCGTGAGCGACTTACTCATTTTAAAAAACATTTTTGAAGAAATATTATTTTAATGTTGCCGTTAACAGATTGAGGTTACATTGCTTAATTGTATCAAATAACCATGTATTCTAAGAATTGTAATGTCATAAGTGCCAACACTTGCTTACTCAAATGTAAAATGAGCAGCATTTGTGTAGCATAAGCTTGATTAATCATTTTGATTTAATCAGTATTTTTTTAATTGGTGCAATCAATGATTTGTACATGATTTGTATTAACATCTTTATCAGCTTAAATCAATAATGATCATCAGTAAGCATTCTATGAGCTGGATGATAAGATACATTTGTAAATATGTCTATCTTTTATTTAATAGAAATAGTATAAATCCAACCACATATGCATTCCGATGACATCCCTTGACTTAAAAGAAAATTATAGTTGTGTCAACTGGGAATATTAAACACATTTTCTGCAAGTGAAAATGTACAGATGAAAGCTATGAATTTGATAAATGTAGACAAAGATCTTCAATATAAGAAGCTATAATACATTGATTTTATGTGTTCTTAATGTGCCAGATAAAATAACTTTTGCAAAGTTAACCAAACTGGAATTTTCTTTGCCATGAAACTTAGTTTTCTGTTAATTTTTACATTCCTTTCCTACAATACAAAATGTGTCGTCCTCTCTAATTCCGTGCTTATTTTATGTTTTAACTCATTCCACACCGTTAAGGACAGGTCATTTGAAGGGCTCTATTCTAAATGATCTCCACCTGGATTGATGGGCCCTATTCCAGTTGGGCTAGTAACATTAATGATTAAACCATTAAACACAATGTGACTCTGCTTCGACAGCTGCCCATTTGTACTTCCCAAACTTTCTGCATGTAAAAATATTCAGGCAGCTGGAGCCACAACCACAGCTTCAAAGAATAAAAACTATAAATATTAATGGTTTGATAATCCTTACTGCTTTTGTCTGTATCAGGCAGTTTTAACCCCTTTGCTACAAAATTATTTTCTATAAAACCACTGGTAGGGCCAAGTGTTTCTATGGATAATGACTTTGCATTATCGACACAGTAAGTATTTACACATATGTCCCTCGGTGTATGTTCACTGTAGGTAAATCCTTTTAGACAGACAGATGGCTTGTCCCTCTGCTGGCCAAAAAGCTCTGCTACAGTTATTTTTTGAGTGTGTGCAGGAAAAAGGATCGCTAAGCTTTTCATATAATTTCACCGCATATACTGCCCTGTCCAAAGTGAAATTTCAGGGACATGTTCTGGAACCCTTTTGCAAACAAATTGGACTTGCAATAAACAAAATTCATTAGCATTGCTCCAGAATTGGACCACATACATGATTATTCAGAGAAAGGTGAAAACCAGGAGAAGAAAACAATCTAGACCAAATAGCAGATTTGGAAAGTAAGGTAATTGGGAGTGTCTAGAATGGGAGAATTTTTCTGGTTTGGCTGTTTTTGACCTAGAATTTTCACTTCTCCAGTCATTCTCCTGAGGTTGACCTTTCTTTGCATAGATCTGATAAACTATATTCCATATATAAGGCATCCAGCACAGTGCTTTTGAGGTTGAAGTACGAACTTGATAGTGAATGGCATTAAAGAACTATTAAAGTTAAATAGATTAATACTGGCTAGTATATGGTGAGCTAATGTTGGCAGATAAAGAAAATTTTATAATTGTTGGTTTTAAAAATAAAATTTTAAGAACTAAAATAGTGGAAATGGCTACCAGATTATGGTTTTAATGTTAAACCACAAATTGCAAGGTTTTCCAAGCTCACATGATGATGATAAGCGGAGGACTACATTCTGTTGTATTTCTATGTTGTGGTTAACCTACTGGAACAAAATATACGAGCATGGACACCTCTATACTTGTCTGTGATAGATTTTTCATTACCCAGTTTGTTAACATGATCGAGTTTACTTGTCTTTAAAAGCATTGGCAAGTGCAGGAGATTGAGTTAATCTGATCTGTACATATTCTGGAGGAATGTAAACAAATGTTGTTTATTGCAACGGATTCATTTGCAAATGGGCTCCAGAATGTGCCCCAAACTTCCAGCACATCAAACCTGGTAGCCAATGTACTGGAAATCTTTGTACTGGGAATTCTCCTTTATTGGAATCCACACAGACTGCTTAATGCAGTTAGCTTGTAATATATAGGGCATATTGACAGTAAATATACTGTATACATGTCTAAATTTTCAGTTCATGGTTATGTGAAGTCGTTTTCCATAAAACCAATGGTTCCTGCCACGGTGGTAATGGAAACCACTTGGTTTTGAAGGAGTTAAATGTAGTTGCCATAGGATGCTTGCTATATTTAGTAAAAACATGAATTGTTACGTAATTTCTCAAGATATACTATAGCACGACTTTAATATAAAATAGAATTGTAGACATGACAACAGTGTGACATTACATCTTTGTGATTTCTATATCAAAAAGTAGGCATGCATATGCAATAAACACCAATAAAACTGCCAACATTTACTCAAAGAATCTAAAGTTATGGCTTGCCAAACTGCTGTGTTTATGACATTGGCAGGATATCACTTTGATATACAGTACAGTAAAAACCTAGCATTACCAAAGTTCATTTTACAGAGTCAAGGGAGAGGTTTAAGTTAACAAGATATATTCTGTTTTGGATGCCATAAAACATTTGAGAAAAATTAGAATTTCATGCCTTCTCTTAGCTAGGTGTGATATATGAAGTAACAGAAATATATTGAAATATATAATATAAGCTGTGAAAGTCCCAGCCCGCCATCTTTTGTTTATTTTTTATTTTATTTTGAGATGCTGTCTCATTTTATTGTGTTTCAAATGCAATGCATAGGTAGCATGATTATTTAAATGTCCATTTTTTTATAGCTTTGTTACATATAGAAGATGGTTAAAAAACTCAAGGAATTTTATCTTTTTCTCTCCGTTCTACTCAACTTATGTTTTTTCTTTTTTTTTTTTTTTCAGAAGTTAACAATGCTTAATAACTTTATTACTGATTTATTTTTGACACTAAGAACATCAAACATAATCTGTACCTTGGGATGTTTCAGATTTGACGTTTTAACCCAAATTTATTCTAAAATAAATGATATTCATATTCGTAAGCTTGGTCTTCAAGGAGAGAATTATTTACTTTAGATTTATAATTTTACCAAAGGGCACATTTATGTCTAATGTTGTTGTATAGTTTAATTTCAGACAAATAAGACACGCTTCCATTTGCACTTGGATTTATTCCTACAAAACTACTATTTTGTGGTTGAGACACGAAAAAAAATAAAGTTGGGAGGAAAGATAAGAGTCAATATACTGTGTTATAACCAAATCGCTCACCAAACTAGGGAAAAGTCCAATTGACAACCGTAATCCTATACAGGTTTTGCACATGAACGGTAAAAAGCAAAATTGGTTTACTCTCCCATTTATTACTAAAGTAGTCTGCTGATGGCTATATTCAGTATTTGCCAGAAATTGCTAATAAATATAGTTGATGTGTAATTGATCTTGTGTAATTGATGTAAATCTTCTTGCAATTTATGATTTCGCTATGAAAAACACTCGTGAAGTGTTGACCACTTTCTTGATTACGTTACATTATAAACAATTTTTTTTTCTGGAAAGTATTCTTTTAATTAGTTATTCAAATTCAACCTGTAAGCTAGTTTTTGTCTCCATTTCTTATAAAATTCGGCTTATGAACCCATGATAATCTGGGGAATAACCTCTTCACTGTAAGGCATTGCAAGTACAATAAATTATATAATATTACTCCTGACTAGCATGCTCAGTTTATTCATTTACTTCTCTTAATGAATTCATCAACTTTAGCTTGGTAAAACAAAACATAAACTTCATGCATACAACAATTCTTCACTCCCAGTCATACATTATGCACATATTTATAAAGATAACCGGGGGGTGCTCTTCCCCCCCCCCCTTCCTCAGATTCACCTCCTAGCTCATGTGTGAACAGGCTTGCTGCAAGTTTTTTTTAGAAGTTACACTGCATTTTCTTGCACACTCTATGGCTGACTTCAAACTAAAATTTAGGTTATCAAGGGGTGGCTGGCAGCTTTTGGTCCAGGGGGCTAGTGATGTGCAGTGGCCTAAATTACATTTTTATTTTACATTTTTTTTTAAATTTAAAAATGTATGAGTCAAGTTGTATGCAATAATATATTCTGTGTAGATGAGTGTGATGTGAGACTGTGGAGTGTCTAACAATCTGAGAGGTTCCAGTGTGCAGGAATGAATGTACCGTATGTGATGATAGCATGTGACCTCCCAATCTCTTGCTTCAAAGTGATGTGTACAGCTCCTCCTCATTTTGGCTGTCAACTGGCATCTCCATAGCAGGATCCTCCCATCACATGACCAATCATTATTACAGAGGCAGCACAGGGCTTACTAGACCGTATCCCCTGTGCTGCCATAAATGTGAAATCCCTCCATTACATGCTGCTTGTCACGGAGAAATGCAGGGCCAGTTCCCTGAATCAGCCGTTGTTCCGTCGAATACTGATGATCGTCAGATAATGCCTCTGACAATCTGCACATGCACAGAAGTGACGCAATACCAGCTGATCTGGCGAGCAGCTGGTCATCACACCACACCCACACATGTGCAGATCATCGGAATCACCATCTCCGATTCACGAAGTGCAGAGGCAATATCTGATCGACAGATACTGCCTCCTGCTACCTGTGCATAATCAAGACCTGCTACATAGGGAGAGGGTGGGATATAGACTTGGATATATGCAGAGAGCAGTATACTTCTTACTGCTTTCTGCATATATACACTCATTACCCCTCCTGTCAGGCAGTACACCACTCACTGTATATATCCATGTCTATATCCCACCCTCTCCCTGTGTGTGTCATGCGCAGGTAGTGGGAGGCAGTATCTGATCAGAAATTGCCTACGCGCTTGATGAATCGGAGATGGAGATTTGGACGATCTGCGCATGCGCGAGTTTGACGTTATGACCAGCTGCTCACCAGATCAGCTGGCATTACGTCACTCCTGCACATGGCCAGATCATCAAAGGTATTATCTGATCTGCAGTATTCGACAGAAGACTCACAAAAAGGGCTGAAGCTTCCAGAATGCCCTTCTGGCCCTAGACAGTATCAGCCTGGTGGAGGGGGTTTGCTCCTCTGGCTCAGCTCACCCCTAGGTACAAGATACAGCCAGTGTGTCTAGCTGATCTAGAAAGGAAAAAACATGTGCTTTTGAAGGTTGCTGGTAATATTAGAAACACTTTGTTCCATGAGCTGTTAAACAAGACTACTAGAGGGTACTGTCCAAAGAGGAGCACTTTGTCCCAGAGCTCATCGTTTTTTCAGATGTTCCACGGTATCAAAAAAATGGAGAAAACATCACCACATAGTGTAAACACTGCATATGCATGTACATATACACAACAAAAAGCCAATGGCCAACTCACACTTTTTAGAGCCTTAAACTGGGCTCGCAGCTTACAGACATATGGGTTTATAAGGGCATGCCCATCAGCCACTCCTTCGAGTCTTCTCCACTTTCCTCCTCATGGGTCCCCACATGGACATATGAGAAAAGCAAGAATAGGCAAAGAGTAGTGTAGACAACAAGAACCGGTGATATTCACTACTCTTTGCCTATTCTTGCTTTTTTCATATGTCCATGTGGGGTCCCATGAGGAGGGAAGTGGAGAAGACTCGAAGGAGTGGCTGATGGGCATGCCCTTATAAACCCATATGTCTGCAATTTGCAAACCCAGTTTAAGGCTTTAAAAAGTGTGAGTTGGCCATTGGCTTTTAGTTGTGTACATGTATATGCAGCGGTTACACCGTGTGGTGATCTTTTCTCCATTCTTTTTTTTTTTTTTTGAGATACCGTGGAACATATGAAAGAACATTGAGGAGCTCGGGACAAAGCGCTACACCTCTTTGGACAGTACTGTATGGATTTATTTCTTCCTCGTATAGAGGGATGATTTTTTGGTGTTGAGCTGCATTATGGAATAATTTTTTCTTGTATATACTGTCATCTGGTATATGGTTGTGCCTGTATTGTATATTTCTTTTGTTTTACTACTAGAGGGTAGTTTAATGCAAACAGCATAAATTATGAGGATATATAATGACACTGAAACCGTAACCATGGTATGCCTAGTTTTACAGTAAGGTTATTTTTACATACATATTTTGTAAGGTGTTACTTGATTATGGGAAAATTAAAGAATTCAAAAAAAATATGTTTTCAAAAGGCATACATAGTAACTTGTGCGATAGTCATCAAGTATGCAAAATAACTACATCACGTATGGAAATAATGCACCATATTTTTTCGCAACACGGCAATCGCCGTACCGCGGGAGACCCGTACAAAGACCAGACGGATATAGATGTAGAAGGGGCGGGACCAGTAACAGACGAACAAGAGACAAGGGAAGAGGTAAGACATAGGTGAGAGACGAGGAAAGGAGAGCTAAGAGAAGAGAGACAAAAAAACCCCAAGAGATCGCCAGGGGGGTGCCCCCACCATCAGGCAGAAAGCCTCCAAACACAATTTGAAACGTAACATATTTATTCATCCGGGGTCCACATGTCCCAAATTTTATGGTATGTCCGTAAAGTGCCATGAAGCCTGGCAGATAGTTCATCCATGACTCGCACCTCCTCAATAATTTAATTGTGGGAAAATATTTTGCTGTCCATATCTTTCTGAACTAAACAGCTGAGCAGATCTAAAAGAGGTGACAGATACACGGGATGATGCCAATCACAGGGATCTATGTATGTGACCTAAATGACATTCTTGTGATGATCATGGAGAAATGTGTCCCTATATCCATATGACTTCAGTAGAAGTTCTTTTAATAACAAATTTAAAATGGATTTATTTTTAAAGTAATTCCCATTCGAGAACGATCTACATTTCTTGTTTGTTCTGTACTTTTTTTCTTTTTTACCAAATGTGGATGATCGAAGTCCGACCACTCGTCTCATGAAACAATGGAATTTATGTTTTAAAGTGATTGAATCATTGAAGCTTAAAGGCTAGGGTCAGACTAACGCAGTATTAACGTGCGTTTAGCCGCACTAAATCATGGCCGTGCTAGCAGCAAATGACGTCCAATGATGGGCAGCATACGAAGAACGGCTGCACAAAAGTGCGGCAGCGCAACGCAAGTGGCAAACGAACGCATTTTTTTGAGAACGTGATAACTCTAGTACTGACGTACAGAGTGCGCTGTGTCCGCTAGCGGCATGTGTGCGTGAATAGGAGATATCAGACGCTGCTAATGTCCAGCCAACATAACGTTCAGACACCAAAAGTGTTTTATTGATGATCCGTACAAAATCACGGACGAAAATGCACATGGTATAACCGCTATCGCGTATTCCGTGAAAAAATGCGTCCATTCGTTCGAACGCACTTTTTCATGGACAACGCGAAAAATGCGTTAGTCTGACCCTAGCCTAAGCAGGACACTCCATGAGATATTTTGTATTTTAACACCTTCACTACCAAGGGATTTTCCATAAAACCATTGTCAGGAGCCCGCGTTCTGAAAATCACTTTTTAATTAATCGGTACAAAATATTTAGGTAAACTCTCAATGTATGTTTACCAGAGTATCCCTATTTGACTGGCCAGCAGATGGTGATGTGTGCCTAACTGAAGCTAGGGCTCAATGTTTTAGATGCAGAGCCCTGGCTGTTAAAACTTTTACCACCTCAGGTGCCATGCCCAAGGTGCCGAAAACATAATCTTGTTAGTGAAGGGGTTAAAGTATGTTTTGATGATTTCTGGAAAAAAACAACCCTGAACACAGAAAGCAATCTCGGAAATGTAGTTTGAAAGGCAGCAGGTGCCCCAAAGTTAGATACATGTCCTAGTCATTTCTTTCTGATTATATTGTTTAATTTAAAAAAAATCCACCTGCTCGATTAACTGAACACACAATCAAAATTAACCACTTCAATGCGGAGAACGCGCTCAGCTCGTCCTCCGCATTACCGCTGCTGTGCGGAGGACGCGCTGAGCGTGTCCTCCCATTGGGGTCAGCGTTCGGCCGGGTTCCGGCCGATCGCTGGCCCCCCCCCCCCGGTGCGGGCTGACATCCTCGATGTCAGCCCGGCATCCGGAACCGCAGCCGCCGGAATTAGGTGTCATCGCGGCAGCGTGATGACACCTAATTCAGGCGCCCCCCCCGCATGTGCGGAGGAGGCGCCTGAAAGGGAGGGGGGGAGGTCTCTCCCTCCCGATTGGCGGCGTTGCGGGGGTTAACCCAGGCACCATTTGGAAGGGCACAGCCTGCCCTTCCAAATGGTGCCTGGCATTAACCCCTGGGGAGCTGGATCGCGAATCGGCGCTGAAAAGCGCCGGTTCGCGATCCTTTCCCGGAGCTGGCCGACATCTTGGATGTCGGCCAAGCCTCCAGGAACTCCCCCTGAGGACTGGCGTCATCGTGCGTAGCACGATGATGCCAGTCCTAGAGTTAACCCCTAACTGCCACCAACGGTGGAGATAGGGGGTTCCATTGAACCCTCTATCTCCCGATCCGTGGCAGTTAGGGGTTAATGTTTGGTATGGTTGGATTGGCCAGAGCATGGCCGTTCCAACGATACCAAACATGAAAGTGAAAAAAGTTTTAAAAAAAAAAATTAAAATTAAAATTAAAAATATATTTAAAAAAAAATATATTTTTTTCTTTTTTATGGTTCGTTAATGCAGCAATATTGTTCCCATTTCAATTTTAATGTGAACAATGATGCTGCACTAACGATTTTTGTATGCGGTGCGTTTGTTAAAAATCGCGTAATTTTCCCCAAAAAAAATGTAACGAGACCCCATCTCTAATTTTTTTAACAAGCGCACCCCATACAAAATATAACCGCAATTGCTCGCATGTTAAAATGTGAAAAAAAAACACTTTACACGTTGTAAATTATTGAAAATACATATTTTATTGCATTTTTTGTTATAATATACAGACATGACATAACGTATACATATAATAATGACATATTATGAATCTACCGAGTCTGACGGAAAGAACGATATATAATATGTCTGGGTCATATACTAAAATAAGCCTTCAAAACACGTTTAAACATGATGAGCAAAACCGGTAAAAATGACCTCAGCACAGAGGTGTGAAAAAGCCTCAGCAGCGAAAGGGTTAAGTGAATTTTTCTTCTCTTCTTGATGTCACTCATTAATTTTTAATATGTACAATAAAGTAAATGTTTTGTGGTAAGGAGTTTCATACATCTATAAATGTCACGCTACTAAAAAAAAATTAAAACTGCCATGTGCTATCCCTCTAACACACGTGAAGACGTATTTCAGGCTTCCCATCTTTCCACTAATGCATTGCATGGTGTATAGGAATAACACAAAATATCATGGCATATTAGCTAAAGGAAACAAAAATCTGACTTGTATTACTAATCCCATTCTATCTTGCCTTAAGGTATTAACATTAGTACAAGTTACATTACACAGCACCTAATATAGGAGATATGCCACACAGTAGTATTTATTTTTAGAATGCTAACCTTAGTTCTAAATAGCCTGGGGCTCACAATACCTACCAGTGAGAGGTTTCATTGTAATTGACAAAGCAGATAAGTCACATTTTTCTGTGGCAATATCAAATATGACAAGACAACAACATGAAACCTAACAAGAAGCAATTCAAGGAATTATCTGTAGAATAGTTTAAACCCAAGGAAAATAGTCTACTAGCATATGAAATATATATATTCCTTGTCATCCAAGTGACAACAAACCTACAAACTTAATTGTCTGTGTTTCCTGACTGGTTATGGTAAACATAAAATCTATTAAATTCATATTTGGACTTAATAGTGTTAAGATTAATATATTTTTGTATGTTCTGTTCCCAATTTTAATTCTAGTTTGTGTGCATGTAAAATTCCTGAATAATTACCTACCTATACCACTCAACACTAAATAATACAATCATTGGCCAAGATTTTCTTTAGGGCGTTACAGGCATGATGGGAGTCCTCAATTATACAAGTAGAACCAAAATTACAATGTGTCACATCCCCTCAATGCAAGAGGAGTGAAGCACTAATGGGCTTTACTGCTAGTAAAAATGTTGGCCACAGTGTCTGCACTATAGCTTGACGGCTCGAACGCATGATCTTGTGCGCTTTATGCTAAATTCACATGTTCTTGCAGATTTTTATTTTTGTGACTCTGGCAACTTGCGTGTAGTGACGTGTGCAGCATGTATAGTTTGTTTGGGATGAATGTGTCCCTTTTGCTTGCATACGATTTCCTTGATGCTGGGTACCTCCTTTTCAATTGAGGACATGAGGTATTTGTCCTCATTGATCCGTTGACTGAACCCAAGCGTTCCGAAACATTCCTCAGTTTCCCAACAGTTTTAATTAGATCAGTCTTGAAATTCACTAAAGTCTGCATTTGTGACCTCTCAGCCGATGCTTGCCACTTTAGAGTTAACATTGTGGCCAGTTTTCCGTGAACTTGCATGCTTTTATATCCTTTTGAATTATTGTGTGTGGTTGCAAGCATGATGAAGACACATAAGGTCTCTCCCTGTGCCTTTTTCGTTTCTGGGCTCTTTTGAGATGCACTAGATCAATGATGGATAACCTTGGCATGCTGAAAGATTTGAAACTACATGTCCCATGATGGTTGACATCTTTAAGGCTGGTTGGGCATCATGGAGCACGTTGTACCAAAACAATCTGGCATGTTAAAGCTAGGCTTACATAATTTTAGGATTCTGCCCACAATGCCATTTTGGGAAATGCATAGGTAAACATGTGCCCACTGGTGAGTGAGCGTTCCTGTATGGTTAGACTGCAGCAGTACAGACTGTGCTGCTGTTACTCATAGCGACTTCAAGGCTTTGAAGTAACAATTTACTCACAGGAACTCTCTGCTCAATCATTATATATCAGTTATATATTTGCATTTACACAAAATAGGTGAAGGTAATCGGTTTCTAAATTCTAGATATGTCAATTGTGATATATACAGTGGCAAGAAAAAGTATGTGAACCCTTTGGGATTACGTGGAGTTTTGCATGAATTGGTCATAAAATGTGCTCTGATCTTCATCTAAGTCACAACAATTTGAAAAACACAGTCTGCTTAAAATAATACAACACAAACATAAGTTTTCATGTTTTTATTGAACAGAACATGTAAACCTTCACAGTGCAGGGTGGAAAAAGTATGTGAACCCCTAGCCTAATGACTTCTCCAAGAGCTAATTGGAGCCAGGAGTGAGCCAACCTTGAGTCCAATCAGTGGGATATTATTGGATGTGTTGCTGAAAGCTGTCCTGCCCTTTAAAAACACACACGTTTTGGGTTTACTGGTATCAAGAAGCACTGCCTGATGTGAACCATGCCTCGCAGAAAAGAGCTCTCAGAAGACCTACGATCAAGAATTGTTGACTTGCATGAAGCTGGAAAGGGTTACAAAAGTCTCTCCAAAAGCCTTGATGTTCATGTGTCCACGGTAAGACAGACTGTCTACAAATGGAGAAAGTTCAGCACTGTTGCTACTCTCCCTAGGCGTGGTCATCCTGTAAAGATGACTGCAAGAGCACAGCGCAGAATGCTTAATGAGGTAAAGAAGAATCCTAGAGTGTCAGCTAAAGACTTACAGAAATCTCTGGCACATGCTAACATTTTTGTTAACACATCTACAATAAGGAAAACATTAAACAAGAATGAAGTACATGGGAGGATACCACAGAGGAAGCCATTGCTGTCCAAAAAGAATATTGCAGCATGTTTGAAGTTTGCAAAAGAGCACCTGGATGTTACACAGCACTACTGGCAAAATATTCTGTGTACCGATGAAACCAAAATTGAGTTGTTTGGGGAAAAAACACACAACACTATGTGTGGAGGAAAAAAAGGCACAGCACACCAACATCAAAACCTCATCCCCACTGTAAAACATGGCGGAGGGAGCATCATGGTTTGGGGCTGCTTTGCTGCCTCAGGGCCTGGACGGATTGGTGCCATTGATGGAAATATAAATTCCAGAGTTTATCAAGACATTTTGCAGGAAAACGTAAGACCATCTGTCCGCCAACTGAAGCTCCGCAGAGGATGGGTGATGCAACAGGACAATGACCCAAAGCATACAAGTAATTCAACAAAAGAATGGCTTCAACAAAACAAAATACGCCTTCTGGAGTGGCCCAGTCAGAGTCCTGACCTCAACCCGATTTGAAATGCTGTGGCATGACCTTAAGAGAGCGATTCACACCAGACATCCCAAGAATATTGCTACACTGAAACAGTTTTGTGAAGAGGAGTGGTGCAAAATTACTCCAGATCGTTGTGCAGGTCTGATCTACAACTACAGGAAACGTTTGGTTGAGGTTATTGCTGCCAAAGGAGGGTCAACCAGTTATTAAGTCCAAAGGTTCACATACTTTTTCCACCCTGCACTGTGTAGGTTTACATGTTCTGTTCAATAAAAACATGAAAACATATAATGTTTGTGTTGTATTATTTTAAGCAGACTGTGTTTTTCAAATTGTTGTGACTTAGATGATCAGAGCACATTATATGACCAATTCATGCAAAACTCCACGTAATCCCAAGGGTTCACATACTTTTTCTTGCCACTGTATTGGCTTGCTATGTTAGAGTTAGGGTATCATCACTGCTCTATAACAGTGGAGACCCAGGTTCATATCCTGGCCAGAGCACCTCTCCAGTAAATGTCCTTGGGCAAGACACCTAACAGTACATACTTGCCTACCACACAATATCAGCTGTGGAGACCTGTGAAAGCAGACCCGATCCCACTCAGAAGACGCCACCAGCAAGTGTCCTTGGGCAAGACCCCTACCTCACAAAATACTTGTACATCTCATAGATTGAGGTGGACCCTATTCCCAAGGGAACTTACAATCAGTTCATCATCCATGTGTGGTATTCTAATGTATCAACTCACCGTACACCAATCTTGTAAATAGCTGCGGTAATATGTGGCACTATATAAAGGATACAAATTGCAATTAATTGCTACTCAACTATATGTATGCTTAGTGTCACATGTTTTTGTGATGTTATCTATGTTTATTACCTTAAAGCAACCAATGTAATTTTAATATTGATAATCTGTTACTTAAATAAGGAATTTAAATATAATGCCCCTGTTGTATATTATGTCTCAAGATTGTTATTAACCCCTTGTCACTAAGGCAAGGTGGTCCTCAAGGCCGCAGGGCAGCATAGCACACCCAAAGGCTCAAGGTCCTAATACTGCCCCCCCCCCTGTTCCGGCATGTCAACTGGGTCAGTGACTGACGCGGGATTGACTCATTTCAGTCAGTCCCGTGGCGGGTAATGAAATGCTTATTTCAGGTGGGATGTAGGCAGGTATAGGGAGTCCCTGGTTGTGCTATGTCGCCCCACGGTGTTTAGACTGATCTGCCTTGAAGATGTTATAGCACGCCCTGCCGCGGGATGATCTTAACAATGGGATGCTGCGTGTATCTTTCTTATCTTTTTGGCTTCGCAAAGCAATGTCATGAAAGAGTACTCTTTCAATCACCATGCATATCTGTTATCACCATGTACAGCTTGGAGATACGTATTTTATATAAAATATCTCGATACATGTTAGCGAGCTCCTAGACACATAACCTGTAGAATAAAAAATACACTAGAAACTAACAGGATTCTTCAGAGAAAGGTGAAACTCTGGAGAACTTTTGGAGAAGTGAAAATTCTAGGTCAAAATAGCCAAACCATAAAAATTTTCCAATTTATCTCCCTTTCCAAATCGGCTATTTTGACCTAGAATTTTCACTTCTCAAAAAGATCTTCAGAATTCCACCTTTCTCTGAATAACCCTGTAGATCATTCCACTGATGAAATATTACTGTGAAGTAGATTTTTCCTTTGCAACTTGAGTGAAAAAACACAAACCAATCCATAAACCAGATATCTATTAAATGCAGACACGAGGTGGATGGAACTATTAATAACTTCCATTACTGTAAAAGGAAAAACTTTAACAAAATATTTTTTTCTGAGCTCTCCATCTAAAAGTGAAATGCTAAAAACCTTAATTTTCTACACAATCTTGTGATATCACCAGAATCCCTAATATCCAGGTTAATTATTTTGACCTATATTAACCACTTGGCGTATAAGGACGCACTCGGCGCGTCCTGCCAAGTGCTGCTCCTGTGCTATGGACACGCTGAGCTGCGCCCCCCCAGTGTGGGCTTGATGTCAGTCAAGCACTCCGGTACCCCGGTGGGGACAATAGATATCATCGCGCTAGCGCAATGACATCTATTTCAGGCGCCTCCCCCCCCCCACGAGTCCGGGGAAGGTGCCTGAAAGGGAGGGAGGGAAGGTCCTTTGGACCTCTCTCCCTCCCGATCGGCTGGGGCCAGCAGTGAAAGTCAGACACTGTTTGGAAGGGCACAGCCTGCCCTTCCATATGGTGGCTGGCTTTAACCCCTTGGGGGCCAGATCTTGGATGTCGGCCAAGCTTCCGGGAACTCCCCCTGATGACTGGCGTCATCCTGCATAGTGCGATGATGTCAGTTTTCGAGTTAACCCCTAGCTGCCACCAATGGTGGAGATAGAGGGTTCATTGGAACCCCCTATCTCCCGATCCATGGCAGCTAGTGGTTAATGTTTGGTATCGTTGGAACGGCCAGAGCATGGACATTCCAACGATACCAAACATGACCATGGTAAAAGTATTTTTTAAAAAAAAAATATATATATATAATTATAAAAACACTCCTTTTTTTGTTTGTTTTGTTTTTTGTTAATGCAGCAATATTGTTCCCATTTAATTTATAATGTGAACAATGATGCTGCACTAACGATTTTTGTATGGGGTGCATTTGTTTAATAGCTTAATTTTCCCCAAAAAAATGTAACGAGTCCCCATTTCAAATTTTTTTAACAAGCGCAACTCATAAAAAATATAACCGCAAAGGCTCGCATGTTAAATGTGAGAAAAACACTTTACACGTTGTAAATTATTGAAAATTAAAATTTTATTCCCATTTTTTGTTATAATATTCAGGCAGGACATGACGTATACATATAATAATGATATATTATGAATCTGCCGAGTCTGCCGGAAAGAACCATATATAATATGTCTGGGTCATATAATAAAATATGGCTTGAAAACGCGTTTAAACATGATGAGCGAAAGCGGTAAATATTAGCTCAGCACACCAGTTTTAAGAAAATATAATCCATTCTGTGTATTTTAGAGTCAGTAGATTCCATAATATTGCACATTCTCACATTTGCTTATTTAGAATGTCCCAGTATGTCCTGCTTCAGTGTTAGGAACCCGTCCATCATACACTCCTGTGTGCCTATAAGTTCATACTTCTGTGGAAGCCATGTGTCCATGCTGGATGAATGGCAGAATAAGCCAGTGAGCTACAAAGTGCATTTCCGCATGTGGGTTTGATATACAGTACTTATAGAAATAATAATAAGAGATGTTCTTTGCTTCGTTCAGAAGCAATGTCATCCTGATGCTGTTTAGATCTGTAAGCGTGTATCAGAACTCCAATTGACATTCTAATGTAAAAGAAAATCCCATAACAATAGGCCCACTTTGCAAAACAGTAAATGTATGTGAAATTCCAGTTTTTAGATCTCATTCGTATTACTTCTCTATGTTGTCACGGTGACTAAATAGGAGTTTTCAATGTGAATAAATGTATTTTCCTGTTAAAGGAATGGGATATTGCATATAGAAGAACCAAAATGAAACACATTTTTTTTTTCTCTCATTTTTGTGGTTTACACCTATGCCATATTCGCTACTATTACTGCTCATGTTTTATTATATTTTTTTTTTTTACCTGAATAAGGGTAATTTGGTGTTACTTATAAACGAGCCAAAACATTTTTCTGATGATGACATTTTGTCTTTTGAGTAGCCAGTTAGATATAAGAATTACCATATAATGAGGATTGGTTTATGCAGGCAGGTGAATGTACAAAAAGCCAAAGTAAACTGAAAACCAGGTTTAAGCTTTGGAATATGGGGTTGAAACCACAGATTATTCTATTGGTTTAAGCTTTGATTAATGAAAACCCCCAATATCACATATAGAAATCTACAAGTTCAGCCATCAAAGGGCAATATTACATACTTGGTGCTAACTTAACAAGAGCAGTTGTAAACTTACCAGAGCCATTATAGCCAATGGAGCTGTTAAATTAACAACAGCTCTGGTTAAGTTAGCACCAAGTATGTAATATGGCCCAAAGTCGTCCTGATTGCACATTGGAGATTAGAATGAATAAAACGTTTGAAGCAGAAACCTCAAAACAAACGTTTGATAAACTGTTCAAAAACCTTCCAGTGACACAAACTGACCCCAAAACACCTAACACAATTCAGCATGTCAACCGTTACAGGACACAGATAATACTAAGCAACAACAATCAATGCTTTAGCAATAACCATTAAAGCCAAATCTACAACATGCATGACTACGCCAAAGCACACAAACTGCCATATTATAGCAAAAGGACCTTTTTTAAGTGTCCATTTATAACATTCAAATATGCTAACGAATGCCTGCCCAATTGAAGTCTCTTAAACACATGTGCCCTATAAATACCGATGGACAAGAATAGTGTGTGCAACATAACAAGAGAAAAAATATGTCATCTGCGCTCGCTTCTATACAATTCCATGTACAACAAAACACTATCCGAGGTTTTAGTTTGTTTTAATAGCCATTGAAACGTAAGCTCACTCGCCCTATCAAGGCACCTCTTTGTAGAGTGAGTCCTAACCAATGTACCTGTAGCGCTGGTTTAAAACACTGTTGCTGTAGTACTTATTTTTGGCCACCAGAGGGAGACAAGCGCAATGTAAGAGACACTGGACAATGGGACTACGTTTTCCAGCATGCTTTGCGCCGGGAACAGGAAGTGGGTGGGAAGAAGAGACATCCGCAGCCTCGTGCAGAGGGAGCGCAGAGCGCGCCAAGGAGTGAAGAGAGCAAGACGCACGTGAGACAGACAACGATCGTGACCAGGCTGGAGCACAGGTGCGGCCTTGCGGAGCTGGAGATCGGTTCACATTACTTGCCAGAGACCTAGCGATCCACCGCTGATAAGTTTATACAGATACAGAGTAGCTGAAGGACCCCGAGTTAGGAGACCGCAGATGACCTAATGGGAGTGCAGGCAGTGAGCTGAACATCTTGTGGCAGAAACGGACAAGGAAGACAAGTGGATTCGGTGGCACAGAGTCCCAGTCAAGTAAAGTGGAGAGACTTCCTGGGTCGAGCAGAGCGCAGAGTATCTGGCAGATGGGTGAGAAGCCTTCTCGGCCACAGTAAACTAATATAGCACGCTGCAAGTTTGTCTAAACCTACAGGGCCCCAACGTGACTAGTCGAAGACACATTTAAATTATTCACTGGCCAGTTGAATCTTGTACCCGGGTACCAACACACGCATACACGTACACCTTTTTGGGACACAACCTGTACGGGACTCACATTCCAACAACGAAGGGGTTAATATTCATTTTTCTTTTCCGCTGCGCGTTTCTCGCATTGCGAACTTCTGTAAATATATATGTATACCGTGCTGCTTTATATATGCCAGTTTGAGATCAGTATACTATATAACTTATAAAATCCACAACAGTGCTGGTGTATATTTATTCCCTAGTGCGGGGAGACTGACCCGAGGTTTAAATTCAGCGGCTCCTCCGGGAGTGAGCGCTACATACCAAAAGCCACTCTACTGAGCAGCTTCATGCCCCTCCTGCTGCTTTTCAGCTAAGGAGAGGCAGAAAAATGGTGGGTTTTATTTATACACGCATCAAGCACTTCCCATTTGGGGTTGAAAAAAAAAAAACCTGGAAAAAGGAACCGCAGCAAAACGACTAACTGGTGTTACAGGATAATATTTTAAGTGTCAATTTCTAACATTCAAATATGCTAAGGCATGCCTGCCCAATTGAAGTCTCTTAAACACATGTGCCTTATAAATACCGATGGACAAGAAAAATGTGTGCATCTGAAGATGGTACCCTTCAAACGACTTTTTATAAACTCTGCAATAACGTTACTCTTTGGCTGCTGAGCCTTTTGAGGTGTAAAATCATTGTCTAGGGACTGGATAGTGCTATTTTCAATATGTATATCTCATATTCTGACTCCGATCGTTGTATAGCGATTTATCCCTTGCAGAGACCTCTATGCCTGGCCTGTATAAGTAGATGCAATCACCGAGGACAATCTTTATCAGATAGCTGAACTCACCAAAACACCGTTTCTTTCCACGACTTGCTTTATTCCATATGTCAGGTTACAGCAGATCACAGGATACAGCAGATAATGGAATGAGATGTTCTTTGCGGTCAAAAGATGATACTGTCCTAACTTGCAAATGAATATACATGTGCTGCTAGATAACTACACCATGCTGCAGCTCTTACAAGAAGGAAGGGTGGAACTAAACACACACAGGAAGTGCATCATCATAAAGCGAGGGAAAAAAGAAGAAAACCTGTACAATAGAGAAAGACCACTAGGTGGCAGCATAAGGAATATCTATACAATATAAATCCCCATCTAAATGAATAACTGTAACAGCACATCTCACAATAAGCTCTTTTTAACCACTAAGGCTAATGTCAGATGAACACAGACTGAGCGCACTCTGCGTGCGTGCACAACGGACGTACTGACGGAAGATACTGTAGACACCACACGATCCGTTTTTCTTGCCGGACGTAGAAAAAAAAGGGAATTATGGGAACCAAAATTAATATGAAACTTTATACAAATTGGAAAATGATATGAAAAGCCATTTTGTTCATCAAGGTGCTAGACGTCGCAAATGCACTCCGTCTGACTTTGTGTCATCACACACACAACACTATGCGGACGTGGCACACTCTGTGCGTCCGTCCTAGAGGTTTTACGTTCTTACCAAATTGCGTCTGTTTGCCATCTGCTTGGTGCGTACTTAGTGTGTGGGTCTCTATTGATTATGATTCTATGCTACGACTGACGTTTAACTATGCAGCGACACGGTTGTGATAACTGCGTTCGTCTGACACGGGCCTAAAAGGGACAATGTCTACTGAAATTGTGACTACTTTGAAATTATATATATTTTTTTTTGTATCAAATGAAGCTGTTGTTGTTGGTAATTGATTAATTTTTAGCTGAAAAATGTCAAATCTTTAATTTGCTGTACTTGAAATGACAAATATTGAGACATTAAATTAAAACAAGGATTCCAGGTTTTTTCCGTCAATGTTTAAAAGTCTACAGGAGTGGCACTTGATTTCTAATCATATTAAGAGCTCTTACCATGAAAATATTGCTTATGATTTTAATTACTGACATCTAATAATGTGAAATGATGTGCATACTCATGGTTTTTGTAATTCACACCATAGGTATGCAAAATGAAATCTAGTTTATTGTAGCATTTTCTTAATCATTAGAATAAACAAATGAATTGGAGCTAATATGAGTCAATAGAGTCTGTCAGAAGAAAACCGATACATACAAACATACATGGACATTCACTCCATTATTATTAATCCAAAAGTAACATATTACGTGGTTGGAGGCAAACGTACCTGCTCCCTTTTAGGCTGGGGTCAGACGAACGCAGTGCGAACGTGCGTTAAGCCGCACTTTATTACGTCCGTGGTACCAGCAAATGACATCAAACGCAGGCCCACACACGAAGTACGGCCGCGCAACGCAAGCGGCAAACAAATGCAATTTTGCAAGAATGTCAAACCGCTAGTACTGACGTACAGAGTGCGCTGCGTCCGCATAGCGGCGTGTGTGCGTGATTAGAAGACGTCAGACGCTGCTCATGTCTGGCCAACATAACATCCAGACACCCAAAGTTTCCTGGTTTGGATCCGTAAAAAATCACGGCTGACATTGCGTATCGTATGACCGCTATCGTGTCTTCCGTGAAAAAATGCGTTCAGACGCATCAACGTACTTTTTGACGGTAGACGTGAAAAATGCGCTCGTCGGACCCTAGCCTGAAAGCTCTCGAGGTGAACAAACCTTGCATTAAAACTACTTTTAAAATAAATCCCCTAGATTTCTCCTAACCTCTCTAGCTCGAAATAAGGTCTTGGTAACAAATGGTACACCTACATCAGGAACGTTCTTCATTTTCTCTCACTATTCGATAGACAGGTAGATTGTGTTGCACACCACAACTTTTAAACAAAGACATTAGTCAGAGAAACCTAATAATACTAGAAACATAGAAACATAGAAAAATGTCGGCAGATAAGAACCTTTCGGCCCTTCTAGTCTGCCCAATTACATGGATACTTTACTACCGGTCCTTGTGGCTGGGCTGAGGAATAGGAATAACCAGAAGACTAGTTAGGAGCAAGAAAAAAATTATAATTCAGAATTAAAAACAGGCCAAGGTTTAGGATCTCAGAGAAATCACAAGAGGAGTAAACAGGCCAAGGTCCAGGAGTGGAGAGAGCTAGAATAGTCACAAAGCAAGCCACAAATAGACAGGGATGGTGATATAAATGCACAATTCGGTGAATAGACCATGACAGGGCAACGAACAGGAGATTCTGTGGGTTTATATATTCTTGGAGGTTAAGGTCATGACTATGGGCTCACATAGGAATGAGGCTTGGATCGGCAGTAACAGTACCAATATTTATATAGTGCCAAAACATTCCGCAGCAGTTAAAAGTGGGAAGCCCGAACGTGAGACATAAAAGGAACAGATGACTCTGCCCGTAGGATCGATGTCCTGCTAATACAGCCCTTACACACATCCTCAGCCGGACATCCTGTGAGCTTACGATGTAACAGACTAAGGTATGTGAAAGAAAAGGGAGCAAGGAAGAGTGGGGAGTTAATTAACCAAGATAGTATAGCAGAATGCATGAGGCTACACCACGAGCTTGGGCATGATCAGGTTAAACCGAGAAGTGAGTGGGGGAGAGTTGGGGGTGGGAAAGCAGAGGGAATATCTAGGGAGTGTGGATGTGAGGAAGAAACACATACAGGGTTATTCAGAGAAAGGTGAAAACCAGGAGAATGACTGGAGTAGTGAAAATTCTAGGTCAAAATAGCCAAACCAGAAAAGTTCTCCCATTTATCTCATTTTCTAAATCAGCTATTTTGACCTAGCATTTTCACTTCTCCAGTCCTTCTCCTGCTTCTCACCTCTCTTTGAATAACCCTGATAGTTTAGAGAGATAGTCTGCATCAGCATAGAATTAAACAGGGAAAGGGGGAAAAAAACAACTAGAAGTCAAGATAAAATCGCTGCAAAGATAAAAACCAATAATCTATACTATAATACAGTAAGGGCCGGTGTGTCCGTCGCCAAAAAACCCTTCTGCGCGCATGCAACCAGTGGTGGTTGGCTGCACGCGCATGCAACTGCCGTGGCACGTGCCGGCTGTGCACGTGCCGCGGCGGTTGGCTCAGTGGACAGGGCGGCTCTATGTAATTGACGCACCCACTGAAGCGTCCACCAATGCGCAACGGAGACCGCCAGCGGCGCCGCAGGGTGGAGCAGAGGATCGCTTCATCTCACGTCGCTAACCCTGTGCCCGCCGGGAGGGGTAAGCTCGCTCCCACCTCACCAGTCACACAGGGAGGGAGAGAGTGAGTGCCGCCCTGTCTCTGTTGTCTCCTCTGATCTGCCAGCCATATTACCCATCTGCAACGCACAATACCAGTCTGCCATGCATAATACCAGTGTGCCTAAATACCAGCCTGACATGCCATGCATACCACGTGCCATTTATATATACGCATAAAGTAAATATATGCATAATGTATATGCTACAAAAAAAATGGACGCCCAAGCCCAACACTAGAATGTTCGGGTTTGGCTTGAAGAAAATGTGGCAACCCAACTGTCTATTCAGCCCCTCACTGGCTCCCTCCATCGCCGTCACAACGCTGCACATGCGCGCGCAAACCGCGTACTGCTGGCTACGTGCGCACATCCAACGGCCGCGGCAAGTGCACAGCTGGCGTGCGCGAGGGACAAAAAAATCCGATCCACTGGAGAGGCACGCCGCGCCTCTCCAATGGATCGGATTTTTTTTGTCCCTCACAGATCCCCCCCCCCTGCACTGAGTCTCCCCCGGGGGCTGTCTATTTGGCCCCTCACCGGCTTCCTCCATCAGCCTCCAGTTCCAGTTCCTGCTCATCTTCCTCCCGGAGCCCAGAGGGTCCTGTTCCCGAGAGCTTACAATCTAAGAGGGAAGATGAACCTGCTCTGTCAGCTCTGCGCGCACCCATCAGAGCTGCTCAGTTGGCCCTCCTGTTGCAGATGGGACGGCGACGGACGCGTTACAAATGCATTTATATTGAGAGATACTCTTGGATAGGACATTGACAAACAAATATGTGGACATGAATTCTGAGCTGCCGACAACAACAATAGCCTGCCCTCTGGGCAGGCTTTCCACCTAGTATCATTATAAATGCACAAACGATGTGGCAAAAGTTGTGTTGATTTGAAGACTACATGGATGGCTATTTCATAGAGAAGATGGAGGCGAGTGTGGCTTGCTGGCTTGTTTCAGAGGGAAGATGCCATTAAAAGCAGGTTCTCCTCATTCCTGTCCAAATGTGTCACTTTTTAACATGGATGAGAAGGCATCATAAATTAGAATCCATAATTTATAGTCATGACTCTAATGATATGAACATGATTTAGGATTAAGGTAATGCATGCTATAAATTCAGAAAGTTAAACAAGTCTATCAGTTTAGTAAAGCTTTCCCTAGGATTGAGGTGAATTAATGGGGATTCTCTAAAACTCTCTGCCATGTGTGTTCAGAAGATTTCACAAATTAATAACCAAAACTGCTTACATAATCTGTATGTAAAGTTTAAATGTGTGGCAAATACAAATTAAACAACCTTGTACTTGCTATGTGCTTAAAAATTGCATATGAGACTTGTAGAATTCTTTGCAGTGAGATGTACTAGATGATTTAGGCTAGGGTCAGATGAGCGCATTCTGTGCAGACTGTGCATCCGTGCACAACGGACGTACTTTCTGATTGACGACAAGATAGAGACCACACGATCGTTTTTTTTGACTGATGTAGATGGGAAATAAAATTAATATGAAAAACCAATTTGTCCGTCAAAAATGCAGTCCGTCTGACTACGTTCAATCACTCACACACAAAACTATGTAGAAGTGGCGCACTCCGCATGTCCGTTCTAGCGGTTTTACGTTCTTGCCTACATTGCGTCTGTTTGCCGCGTCCATTGTGCGTCCGCACTTCTGTGCAGACGTACTTCGTGTGTGGGTCTCTATTGATCATAATTGTATGCTACCACGGGCGTTAAAATGTGCGGCAACACTGATGTGAACACTGCGCTCGTCTGACCCGAGCCCAAGACCTCCAATTAAGATATTAATGAAATCCTAAAGGGGCACTCTAGCCACCGTGGCCACATAAACAATTTTCAGTGGTCATGGTGGCATTAGTCTGTCCTCTTGTCCCCAAGCACTTAAACAGCACTTTAAATCTACTGAACCTCCAGGACTTTGCTTTAAATAGCAAATGGTTGAACAAACAGAATCATCTTCTAAATACTGAATATTTTAGAACGAGGATTGCAAAATAAACCACACACATCTTTATTCTGCATATTTCCTAGTTGATCCACTAATATTATACTTGAAGAAGAAAGAATCAAATTAAAAAAAAAATGAAAGGAAGAAAAAACCCTTAAAGCTGCTCATCTGCATAGAAAAGTGTTTCGCACAGGCATTTATCTTATTGAGAGACACAGGAAAGGCGGTGAAGAGGCAGCTGTGTTTATCTCTTTCGCGCACATGGTAGAGGCTCTGAACTCCGTAGCAGGCAGACATACGAGTTCTCATCATCCACGATATGTCCAGCTGTGCTGAGGAAGTCTGTAATAGTGCATGTATTTGAAGTACAATACGGTATAGAAAGTCTTTCCGGTGCTTTTTGCTTGTGACATTCTACCAACATCAATTGTATGACTCTTCAATTCATGATGTAAACAATCACTGCAACAGAATTGTAAAAGCATTGCTGATGTGTAGATCATGACTGATCCAAGATTAGATGCATTTCTGAGTTTATAAAGCACTCGGCTCTGTGGAAATGTTTTTTTTTTTCTTTCAGGTTGATTAGTTTAAAATGATCAAAGCCTTGAAAGAAAAAAAGCTGCTCAGCCTTAAATTGACATCAGATAGACATCAGGAAGCACATTGTGCCTAAAGATCAACGAATTCATACATATCTAGTTTTTTTTGTTGTAAATAGCTTTGAAGCTCAAGTGCAACTGTTTATTTAATGATTAAATGTCAAAAGCAGTCTATTGTTCTCCAAAATACACTGTACTGTATGCTATGTGTTAATCAAGTATTTAGTACTTACCGTAGATACTCGAGTATAACGTGACCCGAATATAACGCAATGGATAGAGATTTATTATGGAAATGAGAGAATATGCAAGACTCGAATATAACGCGAGGAACAAAATTATACTGTACCGGTAAACAATTAAAATCCTTTCAGGTGTTCTCAACAGTCAGGCTACCCCTCAAGCCAGGGTGCCTGCTCTAGAATGATTGTAGTTGTTACGAAGTATGAAGCCGCCGGCCACCTGTATTCTTTACTAGCGATTTAGATGGCCAGCGGAGGTGAGCGAGGTGAATGATTTGGATTTAAAGTGAGAGTGCCCTCTGGCTGTGATGGATCTGACCTCTCCCGAATCCGGGAGTTCCTGAAGTGTTTGCGAGCATCAGGGAGCCCGCATTCACTTCAGCGAGACTATTGGAAGTTCCAGGAGACTTGGGATCCAGAGCAAGGCAAGTTTTTAAAAAAAAATGTTTTACACTCGATGCAGATGTCTCTATATATATAACGCGACCCCTCCAATTTTATGGTGAATTTTTGTCACCAAAATCTAGCGGTATACTCGAGTATCTACTGTACATTTCTTAACCACTTCAATAACAACTATTTTCCGCTAAAACCACTTTCAGGAATCTGAGTTTTTTTTTTTTTTTTTTTACTGTTCAATGAAAATTGACTTTCCCAAAATACTAAGTATTTTTGCTGTAGTTCTATTTGATAGGTGACCTCACCATCTGCAAGCCAAAAAGAGCAGCTGGGACTCCATGTTTTAGATGCAGAGCCCCAGCTGTTAAAACTCTTTTACCAACCAAGGTGCTAAACGTTTGGAGCACATTCTGGAGCCTGATTACAAACAAATTTAATTTACAATAAAGTCATTTGCATTTTTCCAGAATTACAACAAATCGAGTATACTCGATAATAGGGCACCAGCCCATGTTTTGAAGAATGAGTACACTCAATCTTTGTACTGAAGGGGTTAAAGTCTGTTTTGTCAATTTCTAGAAAACAACCCGGAACACAAAACAAACCTTAGAAATGTAGTTGAAAGGCAGCAGGTGCCCACAAGTTAGATATATTTGCATGACATGCCCTAGTCATTTCTTTCTGATTTATATTTCTATAATTTTTTTTTAAAAAAATCCACCTCAATTTAACTGAATACACTGTAGTAATCAAAATTAAGTGAATGTCTCCTCCTTTTTTATGACAGTCATTAATTTTTAATTTGTACAAGAAAATAAGTATGTTGTGTGGTAATGAGTTTCTTACATCTATATATGTCAAGCCAATAAAAAAGTTAAACTGCCATGTGCTATCCCACTAACACACGTTAAGATTTATTTCAACCTTTCAATGTCCAGTGCAATTTTTGGGCAATTTCTCTATTCTCTAAGCTGTTATTTTACCAATACAGTTAAAATACAGAAAAATATGGTACAATTTGCCGACGTCAAAAGCGGCACCAAAATTTCCCCATAGAAGACTATCTCTCTAATAGACTTTACTATTAATAGAATGCAGAATTACACCGAAATTCTGGCGAAATGCTCTGATTTTCAGTATTTTAATTTGATAGGTTTAGGCTGGTGTCAGACGAGCGCATTTTGTACGGACTGTGCGTCCGTGCAGTACAGACGCACTTTCTGACGGAAGACGCAGTAGTGGCCCCCGGTCCGTTTTTTGTGACGGATGTAAGAGTAAAGTAGAAGAGGAGAAACCAAATCAATAGCCAAAGTGGTATATAATGGAAAAAAGGATAGAAAAATGACATTTTGTGAATGCTGGACTTCGTCACACACCTACTGAGGCATCACATTCCAGCACATGTAAATAATGACACGACAACAATGTAAGAATTTTTTTTTTTATCAACAACAATCGAAAACCTACAACAACAATATATTCACTGCATATATTGTTGCCGTACAACTCATAATAAACAAACCGAAAAACAAACAAAACTACAAATCCTCATATTGAGGTGCATCTGGGGTCATGAGGACCCTGCATGTACCTGCCCTGGTACTCAGTGTCTGGGTGTGGATGGGGCATGGCACCAGGAGACATGGGTGCATGTTGAGGCTTGCCATAGCTGCGGCAGTAGTGGCCACCAGCATTATGCGGTTGAGGCACAGCACCAGGAAGAAAGGGTGTGTGTAGAGGCTGGCTATGGCTGTGGCGATAGTACCCACCAGCATAGGGTGGGTCAGGCACAGCAGGATGGGACATGGCCTGGTGGTGAGGCCGGGACAAGATGCTGTTGATCTTGTCGATGCTGTACCGGCAAAACTCCAGTTTTTCCATATGGTCCATCCTCTGCAGCATCGGCAAGCATGAGCTGAAAAATGCCATGTCGCCACTCTCAGCCAGAATGCATGGTGGTGGTGGTGGCTGGTGCGAATCCATAAAGCTCAACATGGCCTGTTCAAAGTTGTCACCTGCTGCCCTCTTCTGTCTGGATCCCGGTGCAGTTGTGTGAGCTGTCACTGGCACCTGTCCAGCAGCATCCTCCTGCTGTGACTCAGCCCCGCATTGCTCCATATCCACAGAGCAGCTGGATGACGCACTTAGCGCCATGGGTTGTTGCTCATATGACCACGATGGTGATGGATCCATGCTGCTGGTGGTGGTTCTGGGCTCCAGAGTCCTTCGCAGGAAGGTGAGTTGCTCCGCATATATATAGCTGTGGGTCTGTTTCGCTCCAGCTCCAGACCCTGACCGCGCAGTTTCTTGCCTCTTCCTCAGATTGCGGACATAATTGTCACGAACAGTTCGTCATTTGACAAGGGCTTCCTGTGCTGCAAAACATGACATGAATGACATAGGTTAGGTTCATTGAATGTGATCATAACACACTTTGTCCTTTTTCCTAGGTATCTTGGTAGTGGCTACAGTCTGCAGGACCTGCATTATAATTGTCGCATTGGCAGATCGAGAGCTGGCGAGATTGTACGCAAGGTGTGCCTGACAGATTGGAAGTGGGACCCTGAACAACCCCAGACCCACACCTTTGCCTGGCATTGGCGGGACAGTCCGATATGCGTTTGTGGTGGACAAGGCAGTTGGCCTGTCAACACATTTGTTGAGCGCAAATTCAGGGACAGACATGACTGTGGAGAAGCATGTGTTCGCCTGTTGTGTTTCGAGGCTGCGACGCTACGTGCAATGGTCATTCGGCATCCTGAGCAGCAAATGCAGTATATTCCAGTATGTTCGTCATGCTTTTGATTAAGAATTTAATAATCATATATACTCACTTTGGCGCTTCTGCTCATGATCTGGCCATGTGTCGAACTCTGGGAATACCACTCTGGCAACTTCAGTCCATGCGGTCGCCTTCTGCACCTTTTCTTTATACAGCTCACAGGCTGTGTCCCACAATTCGGGGTGCTGGTGAACAGCGTCGATCAGCCTCTCCACATCCATCTCTACAGCAGTATCACTGGGGTACAGTCAACCACACCTGGACACGTCTGGCGTCTCGACATTATATAGGCCGCAATCACCCTGCGTCTGACGTCCTCTCCACACGCACACAGGCCGCTACGTGAACGTGACGCACTCCGCACTTCCGCTCTAGCGGTTTTACGTTCTTGCCTGCCTTGCGTCCGTTTGCCGCGTCCGTTGTGTGTCCTCACGTCTGTGCGGATGTACGTCGTGTGTGGGTCTCTATCGCTCAGAATTGTACGCTACCACAGATGTGCGGCAACACGAACATGTTCAGTGCGTTCATCTGACACGGGTCTTAAACCGGCAGTTTCAATGCAATAAATAGAATTTCTTTTTTTTTTCTTTAGACCATTTATTCTTTTAATTTTTTCCAAAAACTGTTTTTATTGCTTTGAAACCTTTCTGTATTTTCTTTAATTTTTGTAAACATTTTTAGTTTTCTTATTTTTTTTTTAAAGACTTCTTTTACTGTTTAACAGACCTTTTTATTCTTTTCTAAAGGACCTTTTTTATTGTTTGGACACATTTTATTGATTTATACGGCTATAAAACTTCTATATATACTTCTATATGCCTTCTTTTTTCTTTCTTTGCAGTTTTCAGTGCAATTCAGTGGTTTTCACCGTTGTCCGATAACTGCTTCAGCGACTACAATTTCACCAAAATACAGTGACCATTTGCTAAATAGTGAATTCAGTCCCTCTATGAGGACCTTTTTATGGATGCTTTAATTATACATTGGTGATACCCGTGTCATCTTGGTTGACAGATGCGTGCCCTTTCACCCTTTTACTGGGGATTTGCAGCTATTGAATTGACTACTGTTTACTTTTTATAGCCACCTGGAGTTGTGACCCGTGCTCTTTGTATTATGGCCTTATCTTTCTTTCTGGTTCCTTTTATTTTGTCTGTTTCACGGTCTGCATAATCCAAATAAATTTTGAATTAAAAAAAAATAGTGAATTCACAGTATTTTCAGGCAAAATGGAATCCCTGAAATGCGGCAAATTGCATGCAATTTCAGTGCTTTGTGAATAGACCCTAAAGACATTGGCTTGATTCTATCAAACCTCTTACTAAAATGAGAAGGCATAATTAACTGCTTGTCTATCTTGCTTGATTTATAACATGTTATACTCAAAAGCATTTTATTAACCGTACACTCAATATAATAATAAAATTGACAATGTCTGATGAATAACAGCTTAAAAGACGTGACACAAATCCATAAAACAAATATGTACAATCCTGGGTAGTATCAGAAGACCCATGGAGTTGTTTCAGTGGCATTCTTCACACAAGGAGGTAATCATATTTGTTCGGCACCTTTCAGGATACTGCAAAGTCAATTTTTGCTCCTAATCTTCCTTGTTCACAACTGGGGTCGGTGTTTCTGTTGTTCTGTTCAAGAGAAGTGTATTGCTATCATTTTTATAAATTTAAGAAATGGGGAAAAATACAGAAATGTTTCAACCACTAGAACGTTAAACAATGTCATTATTTTGCAAACCTTTTCAAATATTTAACACTAATTATAATGCAGTTGGTAGCAAATTGTAGACAAGCAAATGAAAATATTTTGGTTAATTTTTTTTTGGTTCCTCTGTAAAGCACAATACCCTACAACCAATTATACTCTTGATTACAATCGACTGGCGCTTCAATTGTTTTCAAAATTCACACAATATATTTTGTTTTAGGATTAACCCCTTCATTGGCTGCCAAGCCATTTCACCCCTTGTGCTGAACTCATTTTGACCATTTTGTGCTGTACGTATTTAACCCTTTCGCTGTGGATGACATTGGGGAAGTCCTTAAGAATCCTCGCAACATGCGGAGGACGTCCCCCACACATCATGGGGTCTCCACAGTGAAAAGGGAGACCACAACCACTCTGGATGGAGTCCGGCGGCGGTCTGACTTCCTTGACATGCCATTGAGCATTCCTCTTGGTATGGTTGAGGCAGCCTCTCATGTTATAGCATGCATATGGTGTTAGTAATGGGATATGCAGATTAATCCAGCATCCCATTCAACTTCAAATCCATCAATTAGTGAACTATAACTCTAAGCCCTCTTATTGGCTGCAGTTGAATGTACTGCCTGAGACTTTCACCCAAACATGAAGAGAGCACCAGCACTCATGCTGTGACCATGATTGTCTGCTAGAGTCCAGCCAACATATTCAAAATTACCCAATAAGTGGGCTTTTGTAAATAGTCATTACGTTTGCAACATGTGCACCATACTATTGGATCCCCAAAAAACTAATAGAAATACAGAGTTGACCTAAACAAAGTCCTGGAGACAAGTTTTTTGTTTTTTTTAAATAATTTTGGATTATTAGCATAGTCTTTAGTGATTTTTAACACGCCTACTGTAGACATAATTTATGGTTACAAGATATGATAATTTATTGCATAAGCCTCCAACAACACCCGCTTTGTGTACCGACGTTTGGCTATTCCAGAATACGCTCTATGTGTATCATACCTGGCAAGTCTGAGATACCAGTGTACCAATCCTGATTTGTATGCGAACCCTTCTGTGTACTGACCGTGGCATACGGCTGACTACCTCCACTGGTGCTAAGACCCACACTTTTACACTGACCAAGAATATTGTTCTTATTTGGTGTCAGTTAATCCTTTGTGTCTGTCTGCTCTCTAGCTGTAGATAGATTTGCCGACCATCCAAGGATCGGAAGGGTAGATAGCGATCTGCTTATAGGGAGCAGTACCATAGATCCTAGGGGAAACCGTGGCACTAGGGCCTCACATACAGAAAGATAGCTGAGTCTGAGACGTATAGATGAGAAGGAATTCTTTTCTAAAGCTTGGTAATGTTTTGTTGCCTTCCGTTACCAAAAATTCTGTTACATTCATTAGTTATTTATTTGGTAGATGGAATCATATAATGTTCTATAGACTTGTTTAGTTTCATTTCGAATAACAATAACAGATGAAATTATACCAATTCATATTTTGAAAGCACTTCCGAAATAACAGCTTTAGGAAACGGGAAGTCATCCAATGGTGCTGCAACATATTTCAGCACCAAGGACAGAGGGGTTACATATAATTTTTTTAACACTAATCTAAGTAAATGATTAATCAGTTGCACATTCCGAAATAGGTGATAAAAACGAAATATTGAATAAAAGCAAAATAACGAATCAATACAAATTACTAATTTCCCAAAATAAAGAATCGATCCAAAATACAAATCACAGTAACATACACACTGAAACAAACTAAAAAAAATAAATTGATCCGAAATTAAACTTTTTTTCATTGTGCACATGTCTACTACTCTAGTGCTTATGTAATTTTTGCAAGTCCTACAAAAAATACAGGATGTGCTAAAACATGAAACCACTAAGTGTCAATTCTGCACATTACACTAGACTTTGAGTAGCAAGTGGAATCGGAATGATTGCACGAGGCTTTGCAGTAACTACCTAGCCTCGTGAACATTGCCTCTCTACGCGGAATTTTGATCCTGGTGCGTAAGTCTGTAAGACCTTTCATGGTTAATTTTTATCAGTCATATGCTAACACATTCAATATGAGTGATTTATCTATAAAACCGCTGGCAGGACCCAGTGGTTATATGTAAAATGACTTTTTCATTATCCACAGAGTAAATAGATTCATAGGTGTCCCTCTGTATATGTTCACTGCAGGTAAGCCCTTTTTTGACTGTCAGAGGGCTCCCTTGGCTGGCTAAAACGTCCTTATACATTTAGGTTATAGTTTTGGCTCCAACTGCAAATAGAAGAACCAGTCCTCACTGTAACAAAAAAGTTCAAACAGGTTAATGCTGCATTACAGCTGCCAGGGAGAGGACAGACTACATGGAGAGCTCTGGGGTCACTCAAAGCTGAATAGGGATAGGATTCAGAAGGTTATAATGAATTAAAATCCCTGTACATTATGGATACAAGCTGTTACTGTAATTTCCATATACAGGCATTATGTCACATGCAGATATTATTTTTTATATTCTATTGGTATTTTTTGGAAGTTGCACTGCTAAAAATCTCATGATCACTACAAATTCCCCATAAGCAGGAGATGTCACTATTTTTGTTAGATACTTTTATCACAGTTACTGTAACACAAACATCTTTAGTGCCTGTATGATAATAATGCAGACCCCGTTTGAAATTGTGTAGGGTAAGGGACATGATCTACAGCTCAGAATCTTACATTTCAACTATCGTAGAATAACAGTAGTTTGTGTGACACTTCTATTTCACCCTATATTTGTTAAATTCACATCCAGTGTTTCAAATAAATGTTATGATAAAAAAATGCAACAAATCGCTTTGTAGTGAAGGAGTTAATCTTCATTCATAAATGTTTAACCGAACCATGATTCTAGTTTTAATGCCATAATCCTATTTTAATATGAAAATTGCCCATGTCATTCAATTCAGTGCCAGCTGGGTGGAGTAGAGGTAATATCACTGCTCTGCGTGGAGAGAGCCTGTGGAGACATGGGTTCGATCCCAGCAAGAGCACCTCTCCAATAAGTGTCCTTGGGCAAGACACATAACCGTACATACTCGCCACCCAGGACATACGTGAAAACGAGAGAAATCTCCATGTATCCTTCCTGGTAAAATCCTTTCTCAAAAAAAATTTAAAAAATTTTGAATTTTGAAAGGCAAGCAGAGTTAATGGACAAGCAGAGTCAATGGTTTGTGCAATTCATTGCTGCGAATTGAAATATCTCCAACTATCAATTCACATTTTATGTGAATTGGAGTGGAAAATTCAGGCCACAAATATATTCTGTGTATGAATGATGACCTATGATAAAACATGGTAGTTGTTTTATTATGGTTTTGTTTTGTATTAGAAATCCTATAGTGATGGAAGTATTTTTTTTTCCAGTTTTAAAAGTTAGACCTCTATTACTGGCCATGATCTCAAACACATGCTGGGTTTTCATCTGTTGGAAAGATTGTTCAATGTTCTAAAAAAATACCAGTACTACATTTAATATTGTTTTAGGTATTGTTGCCACACATACACTGTGTGATATTGATATTGTAGTGTGAGAATTACACTGTGTTTACAAGCTTTCAATTGGTGTCCCCGAATGACCTGCTGATAAACACTTTCATTAAAACTATGGTCCATCTGTTTACTGTTCTTTTTTTTTTTCATTATCAGTTGTTAGCAAAGATGCTACGGCACACTTCCAAATGTATAAATGTTATCTGTCTAATAACCAAAGGTATTTCCTCTGCGTATTCTAAATTGAATTTTCTTGACATTGTTGCAAAATTATGTAAAACCGACAATGATGCAATTTTGAAAAACTGTAAGGTACATTATTTAACACATTCTATGTTTGAACTGATCACCTCAGTAAGGCATCATTTGTTATGTAGAATCGCAACTAAAAATGTCACAGGGAAACCCAAGGCCAGGGATCTCAAACCCTAACCCCCCTAGATGTTGATGGCCTACAGTTTCCCGAATTCTTTGAATGTAATAGCCAGAAAATCATGGGAATTGTAGTACAGAAATATCTGGGAGCAGGGTTTTAGATCCCTGCTCTAGGCACTATGACCACTCAATGTAGTTTGAGGTTTGAGTCATTACAGCAACTTGAGGGCTCTCACCCCTGTCTCCTCACCAGAGGTAGGTCTTGATTTAGCCCTCTAAGTGCAGGGGATTACTCTTTCCCAAAACTGGAGCACCCTAGTCAGGCTTACAAGATCTTGCTTACCATAAGCCTGTGCAGCCCATATTTTGTTTACAAACTTTAAATATTCACAGATAACTTTCCTGTTCTTCATTTTGAACCAAAGATGAAAACCACAAAATGTGTGCATCAGGACCTACAATGTCAAAAAACAGGGGCAATTAACTGAGCGGGCAAATCTATCTATTCCATACTTCACCAGGTTTGGGATAAATCACACTATTGAAACTCTGAATAATCCTAGAGATCTTGGTTTTTCCTCTAACATCATGGCTGTCAATGACATATTTAGGAATGAGGTCTTAATGGAGTCATAAATGGCTGCTAAATTGTGATTATCTGTAACACCACCAGTGGAAACCGTATTAATAAGTACTACTTTTAGAAGCCCTCTGCACCCTATAGTGCTCCTGTATTATCAGCTGTTAACTTCTGTGTATGTTCTGAATATTGCTCATGATCACCCTGCTTATAAATTTGGATTTTTATACTGTTTATGGCTTTTGCTTCCTGGGGTTATCCTTTAAGGCTATGGTCAGATGAGCGCGTTTTCTACGGACCGTGCGCCCATGCAGTATGGACGCACTTTTTGATGGAAGACGCAGTAGTGGCCACACAGTCCGTTTTTGTGACGGACGTTATTTTTGACGGATGTAGGAGGGAAAATAAATTAAAATGAAAAAGCATTTTGTCCGTCAAAAATACTGGACGCATAAATGCAGTCCGTCTGACCACGTTCTATCACTCACACACAAAGCTATGCAGACATGGCACTCTCTGCATGTCCGTCCTAGCGGTTCGACGTTCTTGCTAACCTGCGTCCATTTGCCGCATCCGTATTGCGTCCGCACGTCCGTGCGGACGTACTTCGTGTGTGGGCCTTTATTGGTCATGATTATCTGCTACCACGGACGTACTAAAGTACGGCTACACGGACGTTAACCCTGCGTTCGCCTGACTCCAGTCTAAACCAGGAGTGTCCAAGCTTTTTTTTTTTTAATAAAAGAACTGGATTCAATGCTGTTGACACACCTGGAAGTGCCACCTCCTGGGAGGTTTTTCTTTTTTGTGTAGAATGTAGGTAACATATTTATATAGACAAGTTGAGGGCTGTTTGAAATCCCTCCCTAGGCCTTTACTGGCCCCCTGGAACCAGATTTTGGACACTACTGCTTTAAGCTATCTTGACAATGTGTATGTGCTTTAGTGTGAAAGCACTGTGTTTACAATCAATGTAACAGGCATTTATTGAATGAGTGTGTACTCGAAATGAGGCAGTAGGCGTGAGCTTAAATGGTCTCCTAAAGATGGTAGAGGACAGGAAAATCAAATTGAATATTGTGAAGGCATCCTTTATTCTTGGTTATGAATTAGAATGGTGTTCAGTTCACAACAATACACTATATCAAGTCTTGATCTGGCATGGGTAGGTTGGGCATGCAGCTGTTCTTTTTTATAATTTAATATTTTAAACATATGTGCCTGCACTGTTCCACTTCAGTTTCCCTCTGTAATCATGGCAGACTTCTCCGGCAGGTTTGCTTCAAGGATCTTTGGCAACCTTTTCGTTTCATCTTTAATTATGTTAAATTATATTCTAACTCAGCCTTGGGGTTATACAATGTACGCATAGATCGTTTGGTTCTCTGTGGACACTCTGCAGCTTCAATACTGCAATACAACATCATTATGTACAAATGTGTTTGATATATAAAAATAAATCGTGCTATATATGTTGGACTCTATAGTTCCTGTGGTACTAATTAAAAATGGCCAGGTATGTGCTGCACTGTATTACAACCTAGAATCCTAAAGAGTTTCCTGCATCCGATTCCCAATCGTTCCTTTTTTTTTCTAAGTATCTATTTATATAACAAAGAATTTAAGGAGCATAGGAATTCTATTGCTATGGGAGCGTTCACTCAAGCTGTAATTTCATTGGACCTGTAAATACACGCAATATTGCCATATTCCTATCAGAGGAATGTAAAATGAAATTAATTATGGATTCTATTATTCTTTTCTCTTATTCCGATTTCTTTTTATTACATTGAAACCAAAAACACTAGAAAATAAACTCATCTAAGATTGGGTTTCTATAAATGAATTTAGACAATGTATACTAAAATTTACATAACCGATACTAAATCTCAGAGAAAATATACTACTTAAACACCTGAGTAGTTGAATGTAGGAACTGATATCTTTGAAGCCGTTTTCATACCAGCCTTGCGGGGTTATCTTCCTGGTAGCATGAGGAGGGGGGGGGGGTTTACGAACAAAAGGCAGTAAATATTACATTTGAGAAAAGCCTGCAGAATATATCTAGTCGCAGGGAAGGCACAGTGAATAATGACAAGTACATATGATGTATTTCATTCACTTATGTATCCAAGTGGGAGACGATCAGATCATCTGAACAGGGCAGAGCAACCAGGACTATAATTAGAGGTCTGTGAAAATGGTAGCCACCGCTAAGGACAGACAAGATTAGATATCATCCACTCTGAAAGATGAAATCTGTGACCGTGCAATGTGAATCATATCTGTTCCGGACTCAGAATAAAAAATAAGACCTGGCTTAACTGCTGTATGTATGTTTAGCACTTCAGGTAAACAGAATTACATTTTTAGATGATTTTTCACTTGCTTTAACGCCTTCACTACTGCAATCTTGTATACATGATTTGATGCTGCCAGTATTATTAAAACAAGATTGCTGACTCTAAAGGACATTTGCAAAAATGCCTTGTTTTAGCAAATCAAATTCATGCACAAATGAGTGTTAAAACCATTTTGTCAGCTGTCTCCCATCTGAAAGTGGATCAAAAATAGACCTACAAAGAGTACAATGCTGCTGCCATTACTCATTCCTAAGTAAAAAGTGGATGTTGCTGGTGCGGAACTATAAAAATATACTTTTAATTTTTTTAAAAATTTAGATATATTCTACATTCATCATGCTCATGCTTGATCTCATTCGACAGGCCTTTCATTGACCTTTCCAATGGCTCATCAATTGACCTTGTGTGATGTACAGAAAAGGAGATGCAGTGGTCCAAATGATCCATGCCTACACGAATAAATCCTGTCCAACTATGATTGGAGGTGAGGGGATGTAATGGATGGCATGACCTGTCTGCCCTCTGGTGATTCACCCTAGATTGGCTAGACAATCAACCTTTCTGGGTTAGAGAATCTGTGGGATTGGGGGATAGCTGTTTACTGGACGACATGTGTGGGAGACATCATCTGTTTTTTTTTCACCCTGTGTGTACAATGTCCCCACATCAACCAGAATCAAGGGGATAAGCAATGATGGTGCTGCTTTTTTCTAAATGGAACAATGTCACCACAAAAGCTTATCTCAATAACGGTGCTGCTTTTGTTTAGGCAGCAATTATTTTTAAAGTCCAGGTCATTGTATAAATAGGCATTGATGCCATCATTTCATTCAAAGCATCATTTATTACCACCGTTTTTCCATTTTGAATCATTTGCAAGCTCATAGCATACACGCTGCCACTATATTGAATTCTACATCTGTTCAGACAACTTTGCAGACCAGCATGCAGAAGATAAAATGCAGGAGAGGATTCACCAGCAGTTGTGAAGGAATTAACACCATCAAGTAAACATGATCTTTAACTATGCTGTATAATTATTATTGTTATGAAGCGCCAACACATTCTGCTGCGCTGTACCATGGTGCAATGGGTAAAGACAGGAAATTCTACAATACATACAGGAGGCAGGTCGGTTTTCCTGCCAGCAGATACAGGAAGACATGAGGGCCCTATTCCCATGGGAATTTACAATCTCGATGTATAATTGCAAATTCATTTGTTACGGCTGATACACATGCCTAGTGAGAATAAATCAAGATTCAAAAGTCACCATGAACACTACTTTTGTGTACGTATGCATAATTTCATCCAAAAATGATCCAGCATTTGCTAACCAGGGGCTACTGTAAAATAAAAACAGATGGGCGCCATAATGACCCCCAACACATGCTATGACTCTTCCCAACATGTCATGTGTGGGGGGGATGTAGATCACTGAAGTTGGGACGGAGCAGCCATTGGCTGCTTATAGCTACCAACCCAGCACCCAGCTGTGGGTAAAATTAGCGACTGAACAGTTATTTGTTCCCAGTTACTAATATTGTGGAGGTCACCTGTATAAGGACAGGAGGGGACATAAAAGACCCCCAGACTCCACCCATGTGGAGGGGCAATAATAAACCTGGGGTGAGGAACATGTCACTGTTTCTTCTGTACCCAGGGCTGGATCTGCATCTCGGGAGCCTGTCAGCATAGAAATGTGGAGAGCCCATACACCCCCCCCCCCTAAAATAAACATGCCAAAATTACTTTTTAAATTTTCGTTTTGGGGCAAACAGAAAAATCGATATAAATTTTAAACTAGAAAACGGGTTCTCGCTGCTCTCAAATCAAAAGAAGGGGCAGAATCTCTTTCCTTAGTTGAGTTAGTGCAGTGTCATTGTTTGTTTTATATGTAAAAGCATACATATATTGTCTCTGCCGTAGAACATAGAAATTTCCTTTTCAGATTTTATTTTTACACATTATATGATCATGTTTGGCATCATTTGTAAAGACCAGACTCTGACCTTTCCAATGCCATCTCACTTAACCTTGTGCAGTGTACAATTCAGAAATACAGGGATCCAAAGTTCCCCTGTCTCGCCTTGCTGCAGTGCCACTGTCTAGTTTGTCGTTGAAATAATGCATTGCGGGGGGCGTGGCCGGCAGCAAGTGGGAGCGGACGTGTTTTGGTGGAGCTCCGCACGTCTCGTCTGCTTAAGGATCCCTAGCTGACTCTTAGGCTAGGGTCAGACTAACGCATTTTTCACGTGCGTTTAGCCACACGAAATTACGGCCGTGCTAGCAGCAAATGACTTCCAATGCCGGGGAACATACGACGAACGGCCGCACGAAAGTTCGTCCGTGCAACGCAAGTGGCCAACGAACGCATTTTTCGAGAACGTCAAACCGCTACTACTGACGTAGAGAGTGCGCTGCGGCCACATAGCGGTGTGTGTGCGTGATTAGGAGACGTCAGACGCTGCTAATGTCCGGCTAACATAACGTCCAGACACAAAAAGTGTTTTATTGATGATCCGTACAAAATCACGGACGAAAATGCGCATCGTGTGACCGCTATCGCGTATTCAGTGAAAAAATACGTCCATTCGTTCGAACGCACTTTTTCACGGACAACGTGAAAAATGCGTTCGTCTGACCCTAGCCTTACTGTGGACTTTATATATTTAAGGGTACCTGTGCTGCTGGCTACCGGTATTGAGCCGTCCGGAGCCCATTCATCCCCCCCTCCGGACCTGAAACCACTCTGCAGTCACCGCCTCGTGCTGATGAGAGAAGCCGGCGGCCATCTTGCGGCCCAGTTCCGGGCTTCGTATGAGCGCCAGCCTTGCCGAGCTGACCGTTATGCCCCGGACTGAGCTACAGCTGCTGACTGGGGGGATTAAGGGCCCTCATCTCCCGGTCGAGCTGGATGATCATCCGGGAGCGACGGATGGTGCGGCAGGATGGTGGGGGGATGGACCTCCCCCACACGCTGGAATCGGGGGAGCCATGGTTCTGGGCCTGGAGGCCTGCAAATTTTGATGGGAGAACCTGAGGATGCCCCGCTTACTAAAGGGGTATGGCGACAGATGATAACAGCGTTGCGGCGCTGCCGGGAAGCGGTGGCCCCGAGGTTGGATGTCCGGCGCCTGGAGGTGGAACCACTGCCGACGGATCTTACTGAGCTGAGCATGTCTGCTATTTGGGGCCTACATACCTGGGAAGTGTCTGCTGAGACTGAGGTACCCATTGCTGCCTTGGAAAAGTGCCTAGCGACCCCTGTGGCAGTCAAGTCATCAGTGCCCCCTAGATGCAGCTTGGGGCTCGCTGGGGGACCCCTGCGAGCTGTCTATGGCCCCCTACGGGACTGCCGTGATGTTTGTGTCCAGCCCCATGTCTTCCTTTACGATGCGCTTGGGCACCCCGGAGAACGTGGCGAGGTTCAGTCTGAGCTAGCCCCATTCCCCATTCTGGACACAGGCTGACCTTCTCCCTCCTGCATGCCCTCCATGACCATCCCTATTATTTGTCATGCTCCCATTGTGGTATTTCTCTCCCCTGCATCCAGAGACGGTTTTTGAAGGTTTTCTGATCCTGCTGAGACTCCCCTTTATTATTAGCTGGTATTTTTCTGAAGAATTTTTGCTGTCTATTCCCCCCCCCCCCAGTTTTTAGATGCTCTGCAACTTTTTTTCTATGAGTCTATTGTCTGGCCCTGCGAGGCCATTGCTGGTCGGTATGTGACCATTTCGTATTTTGCAAAATAAAAATCTTAAATTAAAAAAAAAAAAAAAAAAAAAGTAATGCATTGCATCATCAGCTCCACATTTGCTGGTAGTGTGGGAAATGAGAAGCTGAGTTAGCGCAGCATCACTGTTCACTGTATAAATGTAAACTGAATAATAGTGCTGCTTTAGAAAAAAAAGAAAAAGGTGATTTTGTGATTTTATTTTTACATAAATCTAACCTGATTTTATATTTATATAACTGGAAAGGCCATCGTTTAGCCTTTCCAATGATACTTCACATGTCTCTCTTGCCCTTGAGCCTAAAGAGATACAATTTAAAATCATTTAAGGGGTTATTCATCGGTTCCCCACGGTTATTCATGTTCCCCACGGTGCGGTGTATTCAACAAACACCGCAGGGCCCCCAGAGTGCAGGGAAACCAAGCCGCAAACCCGCCAAAAACTCACCGCAACCACTGGAAAAACCATGCCGAACACGCCAGAAAAATCTGAAGAACTGCCGATCACAGGGCAGAGCAGCCGTTGGAAAAAGTCGACAAGCAGACAAACGGAGCAAAAAAAAGTATGTTTGAAAGTTTCAAAAGTGAAACGCTGTTTGCAAAAAAACAACTGAACGAAAATGTCTGGACATTACATCTAAGATCCTATGAATGATAATAAAAAGGTCTGTTATAGGAAAAATGAAAAAACTATTTATAAATTTTTAAGGATCTTTCAGGGTTTTTTTTAAAGAGCCTTTTTGCTGCAGAATAAAATAATAAACCGTGTATTAGATATTGGATTAAAATGGGAATATTTTTAACATTGAAGCCTATGAGGTTCGCCTGAATAAATCTGCCGAATCAAACCACCAAACAGCAGGGCATTTCACTGACATTTCTCAGCTATTCGGTGTTCTCTGAATAGAGTAGTCATTGCTTCTCTATGGGGGATTTCGCTGCCCTCGAACAGGCACCAAAATTTGAATTGCCTGCTCTCTGATTAGCCGAATGGCCCCAAAATGTCCCTGTACGCTGAATGTCAGTGTCCAGTTCCATTTCGAGGCCAGATCGGCTTTCTGAATAACCTCTATAAAACCTGGTAAAAAAAATATTATTTTTTTTTTTACAGAGCAAGGCACTGTAGGCACATGCCTAGTTATAAATCCAGCCCTGTCTATACCTTTACCCCATGCCACCAATGGACAATGGCATTTCTACCTCACATCAGTTTATTATAGCCCTCACCACCTGAACATGGGTAGTGGTTGTGAGGGGATAATTCTATGTCCGCCATCTTTATAACACATAATCTATAATGTTAGAATATTAGCAAATTGGCAGTGAAGTAGGGACAGGTAGCTCTTTCCATTTGTTAGAGGTACAGGAACAAAATAAAGATGGACATGATTTGGTAAATAGTGCTTAACAGACCAAATAGTCTCTTCTGATGAGCAAGAACTTAAATTCACAGTTTGGGAATAAACGGGTTTTATAGCAACAACTGAAGTGATTAACATTGTGAAATGGCAGAGAAATAAAAAATCTGCCCTTCGGAAAAGTCATTGTTAATAGTTAATAGCTCAGCAATCAAATGCAGCCAGAAAAAAACAATGTTTTCCAATATAGAACAATTTAAGATTTGGAATTTTCAATCCACACAATATTAATTGCAATCTCTGCAAATGCATGTCATGGTAAAGTAGTTTATAAAAGTGGACTGAAAGTACTGTATGCAGCAGCAGAACAACAAAGATTTTTTTAACTGATTTTAATAGCGTTGCTTAGCAACATTCTTTTTTTCTTCAAATTGTTCATAATATTTCAGTGAGTGTTGAGGGTCTTTTATTATGTGAATAAGTGATGTCTTAAATACTAAATGCAAAAATTCCCTCTTACTAATTATGTTTTGAAGGAATAATGATTGACCATATTATTAAATGGAAAGGAGTCTAAATAAAACAAGCTTATTTGTCATTGTTTTTCAAGGAAGCCGAACCCTCTCCCCAAACGTATCTGCCTTCTGGTTGTTCACATGCAAAATTATGACCTTTTTGAAATCTTTCTTAAAAATAAACAAGACAATAATACATATATTTTTCTTTCGAAAACACTTTTTTATATAGTTTGGCCCTATCACCTCCTTCAAACTAACCCTAGCGCTCACGTTTAGCGCTAGCTTAAAAGCGGTGATGGCGCTCTGCACAGATCACCTCCTATTCAGTAACGGGTTAAAAAAAAACATTAGCGAATCGGTATTAGCGGTTTGTACCCGCCAGCTTACTGTACTTTGCGCTCCCTATATCTAACATGGGGAGCGCTTAGTGCAAGCAGAGATTAACTAGTGTTAGGATCACAAGGTCCTTACACTAGTTACTAAGAGCTGTCGCAATTGAAAAAGTTAACACCAGCTCTGAGCTGCTGCAGAATCAGTTGGCAGCAGCTGAAAAGCCCTTATAAAAACAAATACTCCTCTCATCCCATGACGAAACCCGTGGGCCGATCCTTCGCTTCTGGCTGCCAGGAGCAGAGTAAGACTGGGGGATAAAAAGTCTCTAGTCTCCTTCCGCAATCACTCCACCGATCAGCAGGATCTTGCGAGAGGCAAGATCCTGCCAGTCATGTGCCACGGCAGGAGAAGCCTCCATGGAGTTCTATGGAGGGGATGCTCGGGATGGCACTTTAGTGCTGCCCCGAGCATCTGCAAGCCTACCAGCCACTGCGGGGCAGGCTGCTTGACTCAGCGCCTGCCCCGCAATCCGCTGGTGAAACCGGGATGCAAGGGGAAATTAGCGAATGCTAATTCTTCCTCTGAATGTCCTGGTTTTAGTGAGGGGAACCCAGTTGAGCCCTTTTGTCTTTTTATTCTTTGCATCTCTTATAATGGAAATATTGAGGTAGAGCTGCATGATAGGTAATCGGTATTAGAAATGCAAGTAAAATACAAACAAAACGACAACTAACCAAAAAGTTATGCAAAGGCAAAGATAATCCCTATTGTTGTTCATTTTTAAAATCTGCATTACCAAACAAAGGTTGTGGTTTATGCCAAAACCTACAAGAGCATGGAATTTGCTAGCTAACCTTCTGGATGCATTTATGTATGGACATTACTGCTTTTACTATGTGAATGTCCAGTAAAAATAATATGCCACTGGTTTGATTTTTATTTTATATAATACAAAAAAAGAAAGCAGTTACCTGTTTAAGTTCATGTCATGCTCCAGCACATTCCTCATATATTGATATTTCAAATATATTAATTAAATTATTGTCATGGGGTAATCTTAAACTTCCCTCTTATGATTGTTCTTCCCACTCATCATACCTCAAATGTAATTTGTATATACTCATTAAAACGCTAACATTTACGTGAAAATATTGTGCTGCGCATAGTTTCATCTTCATAGGAATTTTATTATGTTTCAAATATATTGCGCAAGACTTCCAGTGTCATAACATATCTGCGTGTTCTTGACCTTCAAATATATTATGCAGCTCGCATTCGTACATTCAGAAAACTAGAACGTTGTTCCTGTTCGCCATGTTTTAATTATGTTTTAGTTAAATATTAGATGGTGTTTGTTGAAATGGCTATCTGGTTTCAATAAGGGTATTTTAAGGATAATTTTTTGCAGTGGAATAATAAGGTATCATTAAACACGAGGCTTAAAAGACAAATCATAAATTCAATAACCATCTATAATTATACTTGTATGAATGGAATGCTCTCCATGAGAAAGCTGCCTTATAACAGTGGTGCACAAAACAAAAAAAGTGCTATCGGAGTGATCACTCGTAGAAATTATAACTTTGATTAAACCTCTAAAAAAAAAAAAAAATGGCTATTAGGGTCTGTGAATACAGCTACCTTCTCACACCTACTGTGCTGTAGAGTAGTGACATGCTAGAGTGATAGACCCCATTGGTGTTACTATAGACTCTGGGTAAATTGCACGTGAGTATGAGTGATTGCCCTTCAGAATGTGATGTCTGTGCACCAGTGGAATGACAGCTCATGGGGAAGCAAGTTTAGTTAAGTGTCCCAGTGAAATTTCATCAACATCATGAGCATAGCATCGATCAATCTTAAAGGTCAATACAATTCCATATTATGGAATGTTGTAATGACCTTTAGGATCAATGTAATACCCATGATGCTGATGAAATATCACTTGGAAAGTGAACGGTTAGTGGCAGATCCACTTTGACCTATACAGCGTTTTTAATAATCAAAACCTCTCAATACTATGAAACAAACTATAGAAAAAAATACAGCAGAACTGAACTTTTTATGATACTTTTTCAAACCTGTATTGGGAATGTGTAATTAATGGTTCATTGCATAAAGTATATAAATTCAGTCTTCATTGGAGATCATTCAACTGAAAATCGTTCAATCTGAAGGGCGATAATCATAATAAAATGTTTATTTGCCTATATTCTAGTATTTTAAATCTGCCTACGATAATAGAACATTTATAGTTGAAGCCATTAACTTGAATGTACACTAGACATTCAAATATATCAAAAGATCTTGATTCTGCTAAAATTTGAATTTAACCTGTCTGACATTATAGAATTATATTACATAAATCTTCTTCTGGAAAGGGTATTCCACTGAATTAAGGGCTTTGTGGGATTAAGCCAATGGTTTTCATGTGCCGTGGGCTTTCTTACCTCCATTGGTCCTCTACTTTATACCTCTCATGCTCATTGTTCTTCTTGCCCCATTCTTTTCACTCATACTGTGCCTTTACCACATCTCCATTATCCCTACGATGTATGTGGCCTATCCATTCCCCAGAGCGTTTGAACTTACCTCCTTATCCCACATTATATTTTTGATGAATACATTACTTACAACAAGGGTATCTTTGTCCTCTCTCACTCTACCCACATTTTCTTATCCCCTCTCCATCACTCTACCCCTATTTTCTTATCCCCTCTCCATCACTCTATCCCCATTTTCTATCCCTTTTTAGGATGAAGGCATGGTATCAACAGGTGTTACAGCTTGTCTTGAGCCTCTTTTGGAGAAAGGGCCTAGAGTTGCAGTTTCAATATCCCATATGTTTATCTGACCCAAACTTGGAGTTAATATTCTATAATTTTGCTTTAAATGTATTGCAAACCATCATCAAATTAGAGATCACTTCATGGAATAATGATTTGACCTTCAGAAGTAATGAAGGTGAGTAGCCAGATTATCAACACCAGAAAAGAAAGCGCTCTTTGCTTTAAGATAATGTTAGTGAAGTTATTCTACAACCTCCAAGCTCCAATATGATAAGATTTCTTCAGGAACACATACATGTATATTTTGAATGCAGGGCATATAAATTTATCTGAGATTTGATTATGGAATAACTAATCAAAGCTCTGTTTGATGTTGTTTGATATTATACATTTAAATTAATAGTATATTTTTCTTTATAGAAAATTCTGATTTACTGATGAACTCGAAGGTTAGTGAAAAACTTGTTAAGAAAGTAAGAGTTAATAGTAATAGGAGTCTGTGACTTTGCAGCTGCAGAAGGTTGCTATTTTCAGGTTCTGAAGGTCATCAAATTGTAAGAGCACCCATATATAATAATTATCTACTACTATAACTATAATCATTTGGATGATCAAGACATTTTTCTATGATAACGTGTTTAATGGGAGGTTAGATGTGGGATATGCTGTCTCTCTTTTGTTTGACTAATACATATTTAAATACTGTTGGTATTAACTTCAATTAACTTTAATAAGAGGCATCACTGATTTCTTGCATCTATTAGTAGTTTCCCAGACAACAAAACAGCAGGCATGTATTGCACGCATCAGCTACAGGAGTCTTCCGAAGACAATTTTTTTTTCTTTCATGTAATTATTCATAGAATATCACAATCAGTAGAGGCTTGTCCATATGGTCAGCTGGGGCGGCATTCAAAGCTAAATTGAAAATAACAAATATCAAGGTAAATTCAATCACTTGGCACTAAAAAAGGTCATAAACACTTTTTTAAAAAAAAATAATTCTTAAACATTCTTTCCAACAAAGGTATATGCTCTTAAAAACTTGTTTTAGAGCAGTTTCTTTTAATAATTTACATTATGGAATGCAGTCTCATCTCGGATTTTAGATTCTTCTGATTCCTTTTAGGCATGCTCAGTTTGTTCCCAGCAGGAGTTTGTGATCTCACACATTCACTTTAAATTAGGACAGGTGAGAGGTGCTGCCCCAAGGCAGGCGCACATTGCTTTCTCTAGGTTGAATAGAAAGGTAAAGATATATCCCTTTTTAGATTTCTTTTAAAAGTAGTTATCTTCTACTTTTCAAGCAAAAAAAAATTTACTTTCTTGACAGTAACACTTGATTTTTAAGATGTGAGAGGAAATAAGAGTCACAGAAAAATTCAAATGTAAAAATCTTAGGTCATAATAATTTTCCAGTTCTGGGATGTGCAACACGAATGCAAATTTTGTAAAAGCGTTTGAATACTTAAAAAACAAACTGTAATCCAATGACTGAAAGAGTTTAGGCAGAACTCAGAAATGAGGTTTCCAGGGATAGAGCATACACTTTACGGCGAACTGGCAGAACTACTCCTCATTGGTTGATCAAGGGGATTGCATTAGATTGTATTACATTTCATAGTACATTCATGTATATATTCCGGAATATAAATCAATTTGTATTGTGCTGATTTAGATAATCCCTACATTTTACCTCATTACATCCTTCTCTGTTGTTACGCATATGTTCATCTAGGGAAAAAGATGGGGTTTACAGAAAACATGGCTCCAACTTCCAATGATCCACCATGTTAAAATTTCCCCAGCTGTCGCAGCTTACCATCTTCAAAGTCTTGGATGTTCTAATGTCTTTATCCATAATGTCATAAATGCAATATGATTACACACAAAGAAAGATGATATAATGCATAGCCAACTGGGAGTAACTACTTTAGGTAGTAAGAGTATCAGGAATTTAAAGAATAACAAATATGCTATAAATACAAAAGAATCAATCAAATCAGGATTTGCATTGTTAATATGCCAGATAATTAGTAACCCTTAATATAGAATGTATAATTTCTAAAAAATGCAGCTACTACGAAACCGTCTGGCACATAGAATAAAATGCCCAAAAACAATGCACAGCACAATATTAATAGGGAAGTATGTTTCCTAATCAAAGTTATTTGGTAAAATTTCTTTATAAATGCAGCGACCAATAAATAATCAAAGCTACTTTTAAAGCACAAAATGTGTTCATTGTTATAGGATGGTTGACTCCCCTTATTATTTTTTTAAACCGCAATATCTTGACCTGAAACTGCCAAACATAGATGGGTAATACTTTATGGAATCTGACCTCTTATGCCCAGAGTTTACCTATGTGTGATTATTTTCTCTCCAGACAACTTATCATTTTATATAACGTGGCACGGACTGTTTTTATTGGTAACATTTGGAAGCGGCAGAAGACATAATTTAATCCCCAGTTGATCTTCCTGTCCCTCTGGGCATTTTTAGGAGTTGACAGAAAGCTTAGCTTCTTTTAGGATCATGTAATTCATATTGTTTTTCAACAAAAATAAATCTTTCACGCTTTTTATTGTACCAAGGTTCCGATCACTTGAAGCGTGATAAAGACTGAGATCATTTATAAATAAACAAATAAATTGCATACTATTTTATAATAATTACAGATGGTAAATCTAAAAATTAAAACCAATAACAATGTGAATTTGTAGTTTGTGTTTTTACAAATTGTGTAAAAATAAAAAACAATGTCCGCTACCTTGGAATGAAATATTAATGCAGGAAAAAAATCTGTCTCAAAAGCTAATCGTTAAATGTTTGTGTCATATATTGATACTGTAAGGATATAGTGTAACCCAGCACGCAGACAAAACCCAGAAAGGCAAGAAGAAACCCTAAACTGAGAAGCTGGTCCTTAGAATGGCCAGGTACTAATCTAAAATATATAGAAGTACTGATCAGGGACAGGAGAGCTATCGTAGTAATAACAAGCCAGAGGTCGGTACACGAGATAAACATATGCCAAGGGATAATCACAGAAAACACAGTCAATAAACAAGCCAGAAGTCAAACCAGAAAACCAATATGCATAAGCTATAGACACGCGCTGAGGGCTAGAAATAACCACGTCAGGGCCCAGAGCAGAGTCAGTGACTGATATTTAAAGGCCTAGATCCCTGACCAGGTGCGGCATTCAAAGTGGCCTGATTCAGAGACTGGCACCCTCTCTGTTGGGAAGGCCGCACTGCAGGAGCACCAGCAGGCATGACCGATACTGACTTTGGAAGCCATGTAGAAAGTTGTGATAAATTAAGAAATTAAGAGTTCACCTGTAAAATCAAAGGCATCGTATAATTTTTTTTATTTTTTTTAAACAAAAGAAACCTGTTGATATTAAAAAAACACACAGAGGATCTATTTATGACGCATTTAGCAGTTTAATAAGCTAAACCTAAAGTTGTTTCTAAAATGGAAAATCCAGGATTTCACTTACCATTAGTGATGGGCCGAACACCCCCGTGTTCGGTTCAAACTCGAACACCCGAAAAAGTTTGACAGCGAACTCGAACACAATGCAAACACCATGCAAGTCAATGGGTGTTACAGTGTGCCAGGCCTGGTATGGGTGCAAGCTTAATGTGCAGTGATACACGAACCAGGATATAAACACCAAAATACATTTAGCCTTGTTTAGAAATAAATATAACTCAACATGAGGGATCCAGAACAATAACACAATAGATACAGACAAAACCTAAGAACTATACCGGAATAACAGAAGGGGCTGGACACTAAAATGAGATAACTAGAACAGTGCAATAAATGACCAAAATGCTATTCAGACAATAGCACAGAATGAAATATAAATCCAGAAAACAAAATAACGAAGAACAGGTAGGGGATAATCACAACTGAGCAGAGGGTCTAAAACACGAGGGGTAACTACTGAAAAGAACTACAGAGGGGAAGAGACATACACTATGAATAAACCTGAAAAACAGAAGTCCTAAGGAATACTCTGTTCAGACACAGGAGATCCAGAGACAGCACTGCAATCAATCAGGACTGAAGGAAAATGAATCGGTGAGTGTAAGATCAAAATGAGGCAGCCCCCTTCCTAGAGTGTTGCCTTCTTTTAAGCACAGTTCAATTAGAACAAGAGAGTCCAGGTGAGGCTCCAAGGCGAGAAATCAAAAATGAAATGAAAGTCCAGGAGCTTCAATGGCAATGTTCAAATACACCAGAGGGGACACCAGGGACCCAGAACATCACAATGGCGCTCGAACGTTTGAAAATTAAGGTCCCCTCCAAGAGGGCATATATGCAAGATATTGGCCATAAAAGGTGTATGGGGGTCCGGGTACTGCCCTGGGGGACAGGAAACAATGAAAATTTAAATTTTAACCCTTTCACTGCTGAGCTATTTCATCTCTGTGTGCTGAGCTAATTTTTACCGCTTTTGCTCATGTTTAAACGCAATTTGAAGCCATGGGAAATGTTTTATCACCAACGAGTGGGAAATGTTTGACCAACAAGGAATGGGAAATGTTTGACCGACACACAGGACAGGGTACACCTGAAGTAGGCCAGACAGTATACAACTGCGCATTCTAACACAAGCCCAAATCGATCAGTGTTAGAGTGGTCAGGGATAGCCAAGGACTGGTACACGGGGGTGGTTCTCATACAAGCCAGGTAACCATGGAGACAGACAGAAAAATCAACCAAGTAGTGAATTGCCAGGAGACACTCAGCACTGAGGGAAGCAAACTCCATGACAGGGCGATGAGCCGGATCGCGCTGTCTGTATTTAAACCCAGCGGGCGCACGTCATCATGTTGCGCCACCCCTCCTGGTCAGCCAGCGAGCTCCAGAAGCCGGCACAACTCTTGGCACCTGGCTTGTCAATAGCACTGCCGGTGCTCCCTCTGAGCCCCAGACGTGACAGATATGCTCATACACACCACACATTACTGTGAGTTTTATTGCTGTTGAACTGTGTTGTGTCCTATTTTTGTTTTGGAAGGGTGCAAAAAGCTGTTACGGGTTGAGGAAGTTTATGGGGAGGCCCCATTGTGAGGTTCCGTAAGGGGCCCCATCATTTCTGATGGCTGCCCTGTATGCATCCAGTACATGGGTCAGTGCACCCAAATATTGGGCCTTTGGTGCCAGCTAGTATCTTCACAGTCACACCGTAAAACCTCTGAAGTATTGTGAAAGAGTGCAGGGTTGGACCCTGCGGTCAAATATTGAAATGATTTGCACCTGTCACAATCAAGTGCAGAAAAATTGTGTCTTAGTCGGTGGTGTACGACACCGAGAATCTAACAGGGTTATTCAAAGAGATCCGAATTCAGCGTACGGTTACCTTTCCTGACCATTTGGCTATTCAGAGAGCAGGCAATTCGCCAAATGTTGGCCAATTGCCTGCACATATGGTGCCTGGTCGGTGCCTGTTCGAGGGCAGTGAAATCCCCATAGAGAAGCAATGCTTCGTCTATTCAGAGAACAAAAACCAGCAGTGAAAAGTTGCCAAAATGCCCTGCTGTTCGGTGGTTTCATTCAGCAGGTTTATTCAGGAGAATCCCATAGGCTTCAATGTTAAAAATATTTCTGTTTTAATTCAATATCTAATCATTTATTATTATATTCTGCAGTAAAGAGTCTCTTTTTTTATATATTTTTTTTCTTTTTTTTATATTCTAGGATCTTTTTAAGCAGTTTTTGGAATTGTTTTGAAAACTTTTTCTTTTCTCGAACTTTCCGCGAACGTCCCAAAAGTTTGAAGTTCGTGAACTTTCGAACAGCCGATGTTCGAATCAAACTTCGAACCGATTCGACCAGGCAGCCCATCCCTACCTACTTGCCATCTCCTTGTTACAAAGTGCATCTGGGCTTGGAATAATTCTGAGATGCAGAATGATATATGCAGCGAGGCATAGCGCCACCACCAGTATCAGCTCCTGGAGTCCTGTGGACTCTGTGGAGTCCTGCTCGTGCTGAAATATGCAAAGGCCACGGAAGGGGACCCAGATGGACATGTGAACTTATTTGTTCCATTCTCACGCTGCTCGCAACCAGAGGTAGCAGCGGTTCGAGATGTGCTCTGGGCTGCGGGATCTCAGGTGATGGGGGATTTATTGAAGGTATTAAGTGATTTTGCAAAATCACTTAACATCAGGGTTTAAAGTTGGTATTCAGCCATTGAATACAATCTCTCTCCTTTAGAGGAGGAATTGGGGGATTACAATACAATGACCAGTCTATTCCATAGGTCCATAGGTCGTGCAAAGGGATACTACCACAGAAAATTACTAGGGCTCTATTCCAACCCTGGTGAAACTTTACCAGAGCGGTTTTAACTTACCAGTACAGTACCATTAGATTTTTTTTTATCATTCAAAGTTTTGATTTTGAAAATTAGTCAGCAGAAGAGCATACTGTAAAATAAAGTATGGCCACGTAGGACCAGGCACTAAGACGTTACGAGCAAGAATGGCCACGCAGGGCCAAGCTATGTCATCAGGAAATTAACAGCAAAATAAAGTAAGTCATCTAAGAGCAGCGATTTATGTAAGCAAAATAAAAAAAATAAAACATCCCCTAAGTCTCCTCTACAGAGAATTACCATGACACAGAATTAACTGCATGAAAATATTGCTGTGGTTAGGGACCATAAAAAGAGGGGGGGGAGGGTCGGGGTGAATTTTTTAAAAAAATGTCAAATGCCAGTATTGTGCCTACCCTGACGAGTTCCCTCGCAGCTTTAAAAGCATGGGGGTGGGGGGTGCCAGAGGAGGGTAATGGCACCAGGCCCGTGCACTCGGGGGGCCAAGCTGGGCTCCAGGCCACTGTAGCACCTCCTGAGACATCCCGGTTATGCCAGAAAAAAAAAAAGGGGGAAATTTACGTATCAGGCATGTGGACTCCTATAAAACAAGCAATACAATTTCTGAGAATATAAACCTCAATAGTCCACAGAGAATGCGAAAAACCATGCTGAAAAATAAAATTAGCCATACCAGGGAACTCACAGGCGAGGGAGATCAGATCAGCAAGGGGGAATTTCAGAAAGCTTCAGAGGGCAAATGGTTAGCAAACTTAGCGGGTCAGGGCACAGTCGGGCAATAAACAGCAGGTAAGCAAGATAGACCTCCTCAGCCCGTGTCCCATGGAAACGCGGTGCGAAGATCCTCCACAGTCCTGTCCGTGCACCTCTCCGTTCTCCATTCCTTCAGTATCCAGACCTCCCCCATAGTCTCACCAGCCGCCGGCGGGAGCCAAGGCCGAGCCCGTCTCACCTCAGCATGGAAACCCCCGGTCTCGTACAATGCCATCAGCGCGCAATCCACGAAGAGGGCAACGGTGTCCAGCTCGATAGTCCCCTGCTCAGCAGGAAAGGCTGCGCGAAACCCCCATCACATCGAGTCAGCTTCCGGATGGTGCAGCAGACAGGCGACCACCTGACCAGCTCCACCGCAGCCAAGACCACGCCGCAGAGCTCAAGTGTTCTATCCCATCCGCAGTCAGCTCCTTTTAGAGGCCCTCCGCGATCCCTTCTCGATCGGCACGGGGAGGGGGGTCACAGCAAACTGCATGGGGTCCACCGCTTCTTCATCGGGCTCTGCAAGCAGCCTCGTTCCCTCGAACTGCTCTGGGTTCTGCGTCTCCCCCGCAGGGATGTAAGCAATCAGCGTCTCGGCCGGGACATCGTCTGCGTCGCTGCCCTCTGTCACAGTCGCGGGACAGGTTTTAACCAGGTGCCCAGCCGAAGCAGCCACCATCTCCAAGTACGGGTCCTCCTCCCTCCGGCAGCCCCGCAGTGCAGATAGCATCTGCCGCCAAACTCCTCTGGTGAGCGGGGTATCCTCTTCCACCCCATCCATCAGTCGTAAGCAGGCCTCCAGGCCTGTAAGGAAGGCATCAGAGCTCCCCGCAAGGGGAGGGTGTCCGTCCCGTCATCCGTCCGCCAGCCCATCCGTCTCTCATCAGGCTTTTATCCCGGGCGGTCAGGAGACAAGGGTCCTCTGTCTCCCCAGCCTCCAGAATATCTTGGTCGGGCTAAGGCGGCAGAACAGCTGGGAAGAAAGACCGTAGGAGCCAGATCGAATGGCCGCTGGCACCTCGTGCCAGCCACATACCTGCAGCTGTAAAGTTCGTCTCAGGTCCGGAGGGGGGGCAGAACGGCCTCCGGTCAACTCTGTTCCATTGGCCAGCTAGCCAGGGTCCGAAAATCAAATACACACTGCTGAAAAATCCGTTATTGGACCCTAAAGGCAGCAGACGTGTGGAGTTCCGTAAAAACACGTCTGCTCTCTTCGGCAGTTGGCCACGCCCCCCCACCATTAGATTTTAACAGTCAATTTACAACAGCTCTGGTTTAGTTTAGGGTTGGAATATAGCCCCTGGTGTTTCCAGGTTGCTGGTTAATTATAGCAAATGTAATGCCTTAAAGTTAAGGAAACCAATGAAAAACACAAATGAGTCCATATATATAAATTTGTAGAACCTGATGGGAAAATGGAATAAATATTGTTTAAAATTGCCTGTGTCCTTGCTCAGCACTAGACTTCAGTTTGATTTTTGCTGACTCTTACTAACATTTAATTATTTTCATGGGGACAGAAATACCAAATAAAGGTTATTGTTAGCATATGAGCACTTGGACACAAATTAGAAACCCTTGAAATTAAATACCATCAGTGACATGCAAAAGGTAATGATTTCCCACTAGGAATGTTTTGCGTGATTTTGTTAGTACTTTAACACTCAAAGGGTGCAGCATGTTTTTAATGTTTTATAAGTGATCCTTCATTTACTTTTTGAGAGGTATGTAAAAACTGTATTATTTTGATGTTGATTCCATATTTTGTTATATATTTTAAAGTTGCAAATTTAATGTGTTTCCTATAGAGTCAATTCCTTAACTCCTGGATTTACTTTGTTAACCCTTTCGCTGCTGAGCCATTTCACCCCTGTGTGCTAAGCTAATTTTTACCGATTTCGCTCATCATGTTTAAATGCGATTTGAAGTCACATTTTATTTTACGACCCAGACATATTATATATCGTTCTTTCTGGGAGACTCGGCAGATTCATAATATATTATTATTATACTAGGTGGAAAGCCTGCCCAGAGGGCAGTCTATTGTTGTTGTCGCCAGGTCAGAATTCACGTCCACATAGTTTTTTTTCAATGTCCTATCCAAGAGTATCTCTCTATATAAATACGTTTGTAACGCGTCCATCGCCATTGAAAGGAATTTTGAAATATGGTAGCTAATTCACTGTATACATATTTCTATATTCTAGTAATATTTGATAGCTATATAAATATATAGGGCCTGATTGACTGCTCAGCAAATGCCTCATGTGTTCATGAGGTAATGCTGAGTCTGTTCTTTCTCTTGGCTTCGTGTTTTTTATTAAGGAGTGCAAATGTTCTATTCAACTCCACTTCCTCTTGAAACTAAGAGAGGTTGGCTGGCCGAGAGGAAGGGAGGGATACACATGGTTATTGTTCATATATCCTATGGAACATTCTTATTTCAAGAACAGGATATAGCTGTGACGTCAATTTAGTCCTGCCTACTAGGCAAGGACAGGAAATGTTTGTGTAAGTCTAGGTACTGCCCAAAGTAGAAAAAACATGTTTCCTATATTACTGACGTATTGATTCTTTATTAGTTTGTAATCCATGAATTTGTGACACTCCTATTTTTGACAAAACTACTGAATGTTTGTAATTTTGCCCCAGAGTAATAAGAAACACCCAAGACAGCATTTGTGTCCTGGTCTTTTATTCTCACTCGAGTTGTTTTCTGTATGGTCACTGGGTCTGGTGACAAAACAGCTATCTCTATCATCACTGGACCGTGGCCATTCCTGTGATGCTTGCAGAATACATATCAGCCATCCCATCCACAACAGGAGGGCCGACTGAGCAACTGTGATGGGTGCGCGCACAGCTGACAGCGCATTACAAAGGAATTTATATATTAGAGTACATAGTTACATAGTTACATAGGCTGAAAAAAGACATGCGTCCATTGGGTTCAGCCTCTCCCACATAACCTACTGCTGTTGATCCAAAAGAAGGCAAAAAACCCAGTCTGAAATGCTTGCCAATATGCAACATACTGGGAAAAAATTCCTTCTTGACCCCAGAATGGCAGTCAGATTTCTCCTTGGATCAAGAAGCTTTTACCCACATATTAAATATTATAACCCTTAATATTCTGTGTCTGCAGGAAGTCATCTAGTCGTTTTTTAAAAGTCTGTACAGACTCTGACCCAACCACCTCAACAGGCAGAGAATTCCACAGCTTTATTGTTCTCACCGTAAAATAGCCCTTCCTATGCTTTAAGCTAAATTTTCTTTCTTCCAGTCTAAATGGATGACCCCTTGTCCTATGTATAGACCTGTTAATGAATAGGTTATCAGACAATGGTTGATAATGGCCCCGTATATATTTATATAAGGTTATCAGGTCCCCTCTAAGGCGCCGTTTCTCTAAACTAAACAGGTTTAAGCTTGTTAATCTTGCCTCATAACTTAACCCTTCCATTCCCCTTATTAATTTAGTTGCCCGTCTCTGCACTTTTTCTAACGCTATAATATCTTTTTTTAAGACCGGTGCCCAAAATTGCACGAAATATTCAAGGTGCGGCCTGACCATTGATTTATACAGAGGCAAAATTATGTTTTCATCCCGTGAGTGAACTCCCCTTTTAATGCATGCCAATACTTTGCTTGCCTTGGCGGCTGCTGTTTGACATTGCACATTGTTACTTAGTTTGAAGTCTATGATTATTCCCAAATCCTTCTCCTGCTTGGATTTCCCTAACTCCGTACCATTTAGGGTATAAATTACTTGTGTGTTCTTCACTCCAAAGTGCATAACTTTGCATTTATCCTTACCTACAAAACCCTCACTAACTCAGCTCCCCACTACCTGTCCTCACTAATCACCAAATACACCCCAGCCCGCTCCCTAAGGTCAAACAGTGACCTGCGCCTAGCTTCTCACCGCATCACCTCTTCCCATGATAGACTGCAGGATTTCTCACGCGCAGCCCCCACTCTATGGAACGCTCTCCCTCGTACTGTCAGACTTTCCCCTAACTTCTCTTCCTTCAAACGCTCCCTTAAAACGTTCCTATTTAGGGAAGCCTACCACCCAACTCACTGACACAACCATCAATCACTCTCACCTTACAGTCCTCTCCTCCTGTTTCCAACCCCAACCCTCCCAGATTGTGAGTTCCTACGGGAATAGGGCCCTCATCTCCTCCTGTACTGTTTGTCAAATGTTGTTCAATGTATTGTAACCCTGTCTATACTGTGCTTATTGTACAGCGCTGCGGAATATGCTGGCGCTTTATAAATAAAAAATAATAATAATAATAATTTATCTACATTAAATTTCATCTGCCATTTAAGTGCCCAGTCCCCCAATCTATCTAAATCCCTCTGTAGCGAAGTAACATCCTGCTCACATTGTATTACTTTTCCTAGTTTTGTGTCATCTGCAAACACTGATACATGACTTTCAATGCCTATCTCAAGGTCATTTATAAATAAATTGAATAGTATTGGTCCTATAACAGACCCCTGAGGGACACCGCTTACCACTGGTGTCCATCTTGAAAATGTACCATTTATGACCACTCTCTGTACCCTATCTTTTAGCCAGTTTTCTATCCAAGAACAAGTGTTTTCATCTAGTCCAATTTTTCTTAATTTAAATAGTAACCTTTTGTGTGGAACTGTGTCGAAAGCTTTGGCAAAATCTAAGTAAATCACATCCACTGCGACCCCCTGATCTATACTTCTACTTACTTCCTCATAGAACGTAATTAGGTTAGTCTGACATGATCTGTGTTTCATGAAACCATGCTGATTTTTGCCAATAACATTATACCTCCCAATAATTTCCTGAATATTATCCCTTAGTAACCCCTTGAATACTTTCCCAGCCACAGATGTTAAGCTCACAGGTCTATAATTCCCAGGCACAAATTTTAAACCTTTCTTAAATATATATATAATCATCTTTTCTCCAATCCTCTGGTACTATTCCCGAAAGAAAAGAATCTTGAAAGATTAAGAACAGAGGTTTACATATTTCAACACATAGCTCTCTCAGTACTCGTGGGTGAATTCCATCTGGCAGTAGGTTCCTCTTCACTCTTAGATTGTAAGCTCACAGGAACCAGACCCTCGGATTGTAAACTCGTGGGACCCCTCAGATTGTAAACTCGTGGGACCCCTTAGATTGTAAGCTCATGGGGCCCCTTAGATTGTGTTGGGCTTGGGTGGGCATTTTTTTTGTAGCGTATACATTATGCGTATATGTAATGGCACGTGGTATGCATGGCATGGCAGGCTGGTATTTAGGCACACTGGTATTATGAGACACTGGTATTATGAATGGCAGACTGGCATTATGGCTGGCAGACTGGCATTGTGCATGGCAGACTGGTAATATGGCTGGCAAACTGGTAATATGGCTGGCAGACTGGTATTGTGCATGGCAGACTGGTAATATGGCTGACGGACTGGTAATATGGCTGGCAGACTGGTAATATGTCTGGGAACTTGTATTGTGCATGGCAGACTGGTATTGTGCACGGCAGACTGGTAATGTGCATGGCAGACTGGTAATGTGCATGGCAGACTGGTAATGTGCATGGCAGACTGGTAATGTGCATGGCAGACTGGTATTGTGCATGGCAGACTGGTAGTATACATGGCAGACTTGTGCATGGCAGACTGGTAATATGGCTGGGTATGGTATTGTGCATTTCAGACTGGTAATATGTATGGCAGACTGGTATTGTGCATGGCAGACTGGTAATATACATGGCAGACTTGTGCATGGCAGACTGGTAATATGGCTGGGAACTGGTATTGTGCATGGCAGACTGGTAATATGCATGGCAGACTGGTATTGTGCATGGCAGACTGGTAATATGCATGGCAGACTGGTATTGTGCATGGCAGACTGGTATTGTGCATGGCAGACTGGTAATATGCATGGCAGACTGGTAATATGGCTGGGAACTGGTATTGTGCATGGCAGACTGGTAATATGGCTGGCAGGCCGGGCACGGAGGAGATGCAGGCCGGGCACGGAGGAGATGCAGGCCGGGCACGGAGGAGATGGAGGCCGGCAAGGAGGAGATATACAAAACAAATCTGATCCATTGGAGAGGCGCTGTGCTGTGCGCCTCTCCAATGGATCGGATTTGTTTTGTCCCTCTCGTACGCCGGCTGTGCGCCTGCCGCGGCCGTTGGATGCGCGCGCAGCAAACCGCTGCAGGTTGCGCGCGCATGCACAGTAGGGTTTTGGCGACGGACACGCCAGCCCTTACTCTTTTATAGTATAGATGTATACGTCATGTCCTACGTGAATATTATAACAAAAAATGCAATAAAATTAGAATTTTCAATTATCTACAGCAGTGTTTCCCAAACCTGTCCTCTGGACCCTCCGCTTCGCCAGGTTTGCAGGATATCAGAAGCTCAGCACAGGTGATATGTTTTGATGCTCAGGTGATCTGCAAAATCTGGCCTGGTTGAGGGTCCCGAGGGCAGGTTTGGGAAACCCTGATCTACAGTCTGTAAAGTGTTTTGTTTTTTTTCCACATTTTATCATCTGAGTCTTTAAGGTTATATTTTCTATCGGGTGCGCTCGTTAAAAAAAAAAAATGGAGACTCGTTACATTTTTTTGGAGGGAAATTGCGCGATTTTTAGCAAACGCCCCATAGAAAAAATCGTTTGTGCAGCATCATTTTTCACACTATAATTTAAATGTGAACAATATTGCTGCATTAATAAAACAAAATAAAAATAAATTTTGTGTCTTTTTATATTTTTATTTCTTTACATTTACCATGGTCATGTTTGGTATCATTGGAAATGCCATGCTCTGGCTGTCCCAATGATATCAAACATTAACCCCTTAGTGACCGGGCGGTTTTACACAAATCCGTCTTTTAGTGACCGCTGCTGTTTTTACGTTTCTGCGCTGTTAGTGTTTAGGTCAAATTTTCCTCTTACTCGTTTATTCAACCTACACATATTATACACCCTTTTTCCCGCCTTTAAATGGACTTTCTAGAAATATCATTATTTCCATCATATCGAATAATTTACTATAAAAAAAAATATGAAATATGAGGGAAAAAATGGTAAAAACACACTCTTTCGTAATTTAATCCCCAAAATCTACAACCACCCAAAAAGACCCCGGCTAAATAGGTTCAAAATTTTGTCCCGAGACTAGAAATACCCAATTTTTACATGCATTTGCTTTTTAACCCCTTCACTGCTGAGATCGTTAACCTATGTGCGCTGCGCTCATTCTGACCATTTTGTGCTAATTATTTTTAGATGACAGCCTAGGTCCTATTTAATTAAACCCCCCCCCAGACAAAAAAACTTTTAAAAAAAAAAACTTATTTTATTTAATTTTTTTATTATTTTTTTATTTTTTTAAATCAAACCTGGTCATGTTTGGTATCATTGGAAAGGCCATAATCAGGCCTTTCAAATGATGTCAAATATGACCATCTAGCTGCCATGGATCGGGAGATAAAGGGATCCTTAGGATCCCCTTATCTCTACATGGCAGCTAGAGGGTTAACTGGCCCACTGACATCCTCACACATATGGTGAGGTTGTCAGTGGGTGGGGGGACCTGGAGGCTTGGCTGACATCCAAGATGTCAGCCCCCCCTCCAGGTTCGAATCGCATTTTGGCACCAATTGGCGCTGAAACGTGATCCGGCGGCAAAACAGTTAATGCTATACACCACTGAAAAGGGGAGACTCTCCCCTTTTCAGCGGTGTAAAAAGCATCTCCCTAGCTGCAATTGTTGGGGAGATAGAGGGCTCCGAATGAGCCCCCCCCTCCCCTCCATTGCTTTGCATGGGGACGCCTGCTGATGACGTCACCACGCAGCGTGGCGACGTCATCAGCCTCGCCTGCCCATGTGAATCACATGGGCAGGCTTCCTCCCTGCCAGATCGCCGAGGGATCCAGCGAGGGAGGTGAGTATCGGGCGGGAGGGGGATTAGGCGCCGCTGACGTACCCTGTACGTCTGCGGATCTAAGGGAGACCCGAGGACAGGACGTACAGGGTACGTCAGCGGTCCTTAAGGGGTTAACATAACCCCTAGCTGCCACGGGTCAGGAGATAGGGGGTTCTGGTGCTTTCTACTTTGGTGCACATCAGCCATTGCATTTCGCAAACCCTGCGGTGAATTCATTATTCACTGCATTTTTACTGAAGTGCGGCAAACATGGAGACACTAAAGACCGCTGATGATCGCCAAACTGCAAATATAACAAAAAAACGTAGCTCTGCTATTCTTCTAATGGGTGTTTTAAACCAATAAAAATGCATTAAGATTGGAAGTTCTCACGGGAATAGGGTCCTCATATCCTCATGTATCTGCTGGCAGGAATACTGACCTGTCTCCTGTATGTATTGTAGAATTGTCCTGTCTTTACCCATTACACCTTGTACAGCGCTGCGTAATGTGTTGGCGCTTAATAAATAATAATAATAATAATAATTAAAATGTATCTAAATAATAAAAAAGGTCTTATTAAAAAAACAATGGAAAGGTCTGTTACAGAATAAAAAATGCCTTTTAAAAATAATTGGGAATCAAACATTTTGTCTAAAAATATATAAATACAAAAAGGTGTTCCAGAAAATAAATTAGGCAGTTTGGTGAAAATGAAAATAATAAACGGTTGAATAAAAAAAGATACAAACGATTATATTTTTTTACATTGAATCCTATGGTATTCGCCTGATTTAAATGTGTCAAACTGAATCACTGAGTAAGAGCGCCGGTGGTCAGGTGACAGGTCACCTGTGATCGCCGGCGCTCAGCTCGTGTCCAATCACTCACTGTAGGAAGTGCTCTGCAGTCTGTGCGCGAAGCACAGATCACAGTGCAGCACCCCACAGCCACCAGACCACCAGGGAAGCCGAGGCTGCCGCTAGGCCTGCGGTGGTGAAGGGTCCCGGCAGCTATCTATGGGATGCGGCCAGCCAGGTTCTCCCTCCTCGACCCCCCCCCCTCTGGACCACCAATATTCAACCCCCTCCCTGCAAAAAGAAAGGTAAGCAGGAGAGAGGGCAACTTTTGTATATTTAAAATATTTATACGCGCCACACATTACTGTTGAGTTTTATTGCTGTGGGTTTTATGATATGTTCATACGCACCGCACTTTACTGTTTTTTTTTTGCCATGGACTTTGTGATATGCTCAAACACCGCACTTTACTGGGGGATTTATTGCTGTGGACTTTGATACGCTCATATACACTGCACATTACTGGGGGTTTTATTGCTGTGGATTCTGTGATATGCTCATACACATCGCACATTACTGGGGGTTTTATTGCTGTGGATTCTGTGATAAGCTCATACACCTCACACATTGCTGAGTTTTATTTCTGTGGATTCTATGATATGCTCATACAAGCTGCACATTACTGTGGGTTTTATTGCTGTGGATTCTGTGATATGCTCATACACACTGCACCGTATGACTGTGTGTGTAAATGTATGCATTTGTCTTTAAACAGGCTGCTAGGCGTAAAATTCGGCACCTGTGTCCTTGTCTCAGCCCGGCGTTGCCCCCTTGCCCTGCACCCAAAAGGCTGGTATTGCTCCTAGAATCGCCACAATATCTTCTGCCTGCACTCCAAAAAGTAAGAATAGTGAATAAAGCATTGTGAGATACAGATAGGAGACCAAATATTGGTGCTTGGCAGCAAGAGGATAACCTCCCTAGCGGTCCGATTTTGACATTTTTTTTATACGTCAAAATCGTGCCTTTGTTCAGCTCCCTGGCGGTTTTCCTGAGTGTGGCACGGGCTCAAATTTCAACAGCATTAGGTGTTGTGTGAGAGGCTGCACCCGATGGACGCATGTCTTTTTTCAGCCTGTGTAATTCTGAAAGCAGTAACCCAGAGCCACACCTGGGCTGATACATTCCTGTCCCTGTGCTCCCTCGCTGTCCTCTCTGTCACTTCCGGCCGATCGCGGAGTCCTGGTTCCTGTTGCCAGTGGCTGATTACCTGCACTTTGGGGGCCCTGCGGTGAATGGTGAATTCACCGCAGGGTTGGCAATTTGATTCCCTGAAGTGCGGGGAACAACAGTCGGCAACATTTCGGCGCTCTGTGAATGACCCCTATAGTAATGATATATTTTGGCTGAATGCGTGAGTGCGTGTCTGTGTATGTTTGCATAAGGGTGCATGAATATATGTGTGTGTGTGTGTGTGTAATATATATATGTATGTATGTATGTATATGTGTGTTTTAACTTTTGGGTGCACACCCTAATGCAATAGGCTGCGCACGCCTATGGAGCTGATTTACTTAATGGCTCACTAGGAAGTTGAGTGGCGTCTTTATTTGTACACATAACTGTGTGTACTTTATGTAGAATAGGAATGAACATTTCCCACATCTACTTGACTATGTCGAAGATAAGACATGTAGGCCTAATGTAAATGTGCTAATTTTGTAAGATAAAAGAAAAAAACGTATCTACTCATCAGTCTGCAGCACTTTATTGGATTGGAAAAAAGTGTTTTTAATTAATTCCTCTGCACAGGCTTCTTCCATATCCCTTTCAATCCTTTGGGCAAAGTGACACAAGGGAGAGGTAAGAGAAGTACATGCAACTAGACCTGTGCAATTCGGTTTGGACTTGTTCGGAAATGGTCCGAAATATTGGCAGTTCGAATCAATCTGACTTCGCTATCCAAACTGAATAATTTGCCAAATAAAAAATTCAAATCGATTTTTAGAATTTTCCTGACGCTAATCAGCCAAATCTGAATATAATCTGATAAAATTAAGATTTAATCGGAACAGTAGAAAAAATGTTAACCCTAAGCCTTGCCGTGACCTTATTCACCGAAGGAAACTGTCTCCCTGAGCCTGCCTGGCCGTAACCCTAAGATAGCACTCACCCTAGTCCTGACCCTAGCCTCCCTAATCTATTTTTTTTTAATGTATTATACATAACGGTTCTAAATATCAGAATCTGCTGAATATATTAGATGTTTCTGTTATTCCGAATTGATTGATTCTGAATCTCATGTCTTTGGGTTCCAAACAATCCAAACCGAACAGACAAAATTTTTTAGACCTACAGATTTCTACATGCAACTGCAAATTGCTTAAGTCTCCTTAATCATTCCTATATCACTCTACCATGTGAATATAAGCCCTTTTCCTTCCCAATATTTAAAGGAATATACCTTTGCCCTATCCCTCTTACCTAAACTGTGTCAGAAATGACGCTGGGATATAGAGTTGTTGTGATAGGCAGCATTCAGCTTCTGCTGTGTGAGTTGATGATGGACCTCGTTTTGATTCCGCGTGTACTGAGTATCATTCAATCAGCACAACTACCTATAGGCATCACTCTAATGATGCAGATTCTGTTAGGCATCTAGATGTGTGGTGCTTACACAAGTTTTCTTATACTATACGTCCGTAACGGATAAGTGTTTTTCGGTTTCTGATGCCATCTTCTAGCGACACTCGAGCTACCTACCTTAGGTTGCTTAAGGTTTCTTTGTCCATTCAGTCACTGCCCTGTCATGGCTCTAGTTATCCTTCAGCACGTTCTATCGTTATTCTAAGATACTCTAGTACCAATCTTGGCTTTCCTTCTGGACTTCACGGACATTGCTCATGTTAGACCCTAGCTTACATTGTTTTGCGATTTTGTGTAGCTTTGTTATCCCAACCGTGACTCATTTTTTGATTCTGTGTATTTATTGTTTCCATATCTTGGCTTTTTTACTGGTCACTCTTTTTTTAAAAAAAATTTATTCTTTGGCTGGTCCTTAGAATGGACTGTAACCATTCAGTCCAGCATTTCTTCGAATTGTGTGCATTTCCGTGATGGATACCCTACTATCCTGACAGTGATTCCCTGATTCACTCCATTCTCCCCCATTGTATTTTTTTTTATCCGTCAGATGTCTTGACTACTAAAGTTAATTTCCGTATTGTTTTGCACTAACCCTTTTAACCTCATTTGTATGTTTGTCTTTCATTCCCGCTCTGCTGGGTGTTTGTCCATCATCCACATTGTGCCTTTTCCTGATCTCCTGCTGATAACATAAACTTGGAGCTGCAGCTCCAACAGTCCCTATGTTAATCTGGCTTCAGGGAAGGGTGTCCACAGAAAATTGTAAGGAAAAAAATGACAAAGACTTACTTTCAATGAATTGTCTATGGTATTGTTGCTCATGCCATAATTTATGGTATTGAAAAGTATAAGTATTGAAAATGATCTTCTAGCCACTTGTCTGAATTTTTACAAGTATAAAAAAGGTAAAAAAAAAATACAAAAAACATTCCAGCCCAGTTTGGTGATTCTGATCATGGTTCCCATGTCAACACAGCTAATGAATACTGATTAGCAATCTAATAATAGCAGTTTTGCTTGGCTCTGTTTTTCTTCCTGTGAGGCATATATAACTATATTTTATCTCAATAATTACCAGGTCAGAATGAAACCGTACAATTTTCCTTCGTTCATTTCAAACACTTGTACCACGTGCCACATCTGTGTAACCCTTGTCCGCAAACCTATATGATGGATATGTTTTAACTTCATAAAACTGTGTCATGTATTTAAATGGATGTGAAAAGCCTCTCACGTTGCATCACTAAACATTTCCACCCAGAACGTTTGTCACTCAGCAAGATAAATCCATTTATTTGAAATATAAAATTATAAAAAGCACAGCCTATTTTTTTTTCCATCACATCAGGTAAAATGAAATGCTTGGAAGCACTACCTAATGTCATCTTTTTAATGATGCTACAATACACATTATGCTTGCAGTTGTCAGACGCCCACACACACACTGCCACCCACATAGCTCCAGTACCAACAATAACCTGCAGATTCTAATCTTCCCAGCTTTGAAGTTTCGAATGAAAAGACACTCATTGTGTCACATGAAGACATTGGAAAACGGCAAAAAGATCTTAATGTTTTCCTTCTGTAAACTTGATAAAATTACACATATGATTTATTGTCACATGCAGGTGTAGGTTCACTAAACATTGAGTGGTGAGATGAGATTTGTTTTGTAAAGGCCAAAAGAAAACAACAATAAATACAAAAATGGAACTTTAATTTTTTACCAAAACTCTGTGACCTCAGTGTTTTTTTCTTTTATATATCTTCATCAGCATGTAGAATTTACAGTATTTAATATAAGGATGGCACAGTAATGAAGCAAATGATGCACAGATGCAGCTCTGCCTACTGTTAAGAACATTCCAACATCTGATAACAAAGTAAAAATATTGCTATTGTAGGTCAGTACACACTCATACATACATACAATAATGTATAGAAAGCAGGGATAGCTGTTATTCATTAGAATACAGCTTTTTTATGATAGTTGCCTGTGCTTCAATGTTTTTCCAAAAGAGACAAAACAATACACTTTAAAAGAGTATGACGTTTAGGTCGTCTATCCTGCCCAAGGATGCGGCCGGCAGACCAACAGTATTAATATATACAGGGTTATTCAAAGAGCTCCGAATTGCTGGCGAAAAGGTATCCGAATGCTGAAATTCCGCGTTCGTTACCTTACTGGCCATTCAGCTATTCAGAGAGCAGGCAGTTCGCCAAATGTTGGCGAATTTCCTGCACATACGGTGCCTGTTTGTTGCCTGTTCGAGGGCAGTGAAATCCCCATAGAGAAGCAATGCTTCATCTATTCAGAGCGTAAAAACCAGCAGTGAAAGGTTCCCTTAATGCCCTACCATTCGGTGGTTTCATTCGACAGGTTTATTCAGGCGAATCCCATAGGTTTCATTGTTAAAAATATTCCCATTTTAATTCAATATCTAATAAAACGTTTTTATTCTAATGTTCTGCAGTAAAAGGTTTCTTTATCTTTAGATTTTTTAGGATCTTTCAGGTATTTCTTGGGATTTTTTTGCGGGGGGGCGGGGTTGAAATCGTTTTTTCTTTTTTCTGTAACAGCCCTATTATCATTCATTGGATCTTCTGTAAATTTCAGACATTTTCGTTCAGTAGTTTCTTTGCAAACAGCGTTTCACTTTTCAAACATTCAAACGTACTGTTATTTTTTTTCTCCCTCGATTTGTCTGCGGTGTCGGGTTTTTCTGGCGGCTGCTCTGCCATCTGATAGGCTCCTATCACCGAAATGGGATTACCGAATTGCCCCGAATTGAAGAGAACGAAAAGTCACCGAACGTGCGGTGACTTTTGGATTCTCCTTGAATAACCCTGACTATAGATGTAACAGGTTTGTTGGACGGGTTCCCTCTCCTCTCTTTTTCTAATTTTTTTTTTTTCTTTTTCTCTTCTCTCTCTCTTATTTTCACTTATTCTCTTGTGAGTCTTCCCCTGTTTGTCATTTAAACAGAAATTATGCCGTGTTTTGGTACTCTCACCCAGCGTGACTATGTTGTACACTATTGTATACTTGTTCCTCCTGGTGTGGATTTTCAATAAAATGTTTTTTTTGTTTTTTTAAGAAAAGAAAAACACTTATAATAAGGGTCTACAGCAGGACTGTCAAACTTGGGCCCCCTAAAGCTTCCTGACCAACATCTCCCCTGATTCTGGCCATCTATTACATTCAAATAATTCTGGGAATTGTAGGACATCATCAACATCTGAGGGCCATAGTTTGACAGCCCTGGTCTGCAGCTTTCATATTTCTTGATCTTACATTTTATGTCTAGTTTCTTATTTATTATTTGTTTTCAGTTTTGCATATTTTTTTATTGTTGTTTACATTAGGTATGGTTGTCTTACAAATGTAAACTTACACCTACATTACGGTATCTCATATAATTTTTATTTAATATCCCTTCTCCAGCTACTTTCTTTTTATGTCTGATTGCCACTGGGAAAAGGACCGCTCTCCTTTTTTTATAAGGCTGCTGGTACAGCCTGTGGGTTTTTATTGCTATAATTATTATTATTAATTTATCCTTTGTGTTCCTTTTTTTTCCCTTGACTTTTTGTGTGCACAGTGAGTCACTGCACAGTATCCAGTCTGGGGTATAGCAAGACAATGTAAAATGTACAGTGTCTAAATGTTTTTATCCCCTGATATTTTTGTAAAGGATGAATGAATAAAAAAAATTAAAATACTAAATATTGAATATCTCTACAGGGATGGAGTTAAACGACTTTAAGCTGTGAGTCATAAGGGCCTTTCAAACATTTTATTCAATCTACTTTTATCACACAGCACATTAGGTATAGATAGAATAAGATGAACGGAAAGGTGGATTGTATGATCGACATACATATACTGTAGGTAGATTGAGAGGCATATACATACAGTATATACCATAACCTGATCCCTAAGGGATATTAAGGTTAATGGGTTCACAGGTCCCAAATCTACAAATTCATATAAACCACCTGCAACGGAATAACCCACCACTGTAAAACCTTATATCAACCCTAACCAAGGGTATGTGAGAATACCCTTACATTTAAAACTCCTCTAACACCAACAAAATTACCATTGTGCTTCAATGTGATAATCATAGCCCTAACCCTAACCCCCTAAATTATTATTCTTTATTTATAAAGCGCCAGCATATTCCGCAGCGCTGTACAATAGGCACAGTATAGACTGGTTACAATACATTGAACAACATTTGACAAACAGTGCAAGAGGGGATGAGGCCCTATTCCCGTAGGAACTCACAATCTAGAGGTGTTGGGGTTGGAAACAGGAGGAGAGGACTGCAAGGTGAGAGTGATTGATGGTTGCGTCAGTGAGTTGGGTGGTAGGCTTCCCTAAATAGGAATGTTTTAAGGGAGTGTTTGAAGGAAGAGAAATTAGGGGAAAGTCTGACCGTACGAGGGAGAGCGTTCCAGAGAATGGGGGCTGCGCGTGTGAAGTCCTGCAGTCTATCATGGGAAGAGGTGATGCGGGGAGAAGCTAGGCACAGGTCGCTGTTTGCCCTTAGGGAGCGGGCTGGGGTGTATTTGGTGATTAGTGAGGACAGGTAGTGGGGAGCTGAGTTAGTGAGGGTTTTGTAGGTAAGGATAAGGATTTTGAACTTAATTCTGCAGTGGATGGGGAGCCAGTGAAGGGACTCGCAGAGGGGAGCGGCAGAGACAGAGCGGCGGGTGAGGTGAATTAGCCTGGCGGAGGCGTTCAGGATGGATTGTAGGGGGGAAAGGCTGGACAGAGGGAGGCCAGATAAGAGATTATTGCAATAGTCAAGTCGGGAGATTACCCGGGTGTGTATGAGTTGTTTTGTGGTGACAGCAGTAAGAAATGGCCGAATTCTGGAAATATTACGCAATTGGTAGCGGCAGGAGGAGGAAAGAGACTGGATGTGGGGGATGAAGGAAAGAGCAGAGTCAAGTGTAACTCCAAGACAGCGAACTTGGTTTGATGGGGAGATGGTGATACCCTCCACCGTGATAGAGAAGTCAGGAGGTGGGGAGGCATTAGAGGGAGGAATAAGTAGGAGCTCAGTCTTGGACATGTTGATCTTTAGGTGGTGCGAGGCCATCCAGGAGGAGATGCCAGATAAACAGTCACTGACTTTGGAAAAGACAGGGGGAGAGATATCAGGGGTAGAGAGTTAGATCTGAGTGTCATCAGTGTAGAGGTGGTAATTAAAGCCAAAGCTGTTGATGATTTTGCCCAGGGAGGAGGTGTAGATGGAAAAGAGCAGAGGACCAAGGACAGAGCCTTGAGGTACACCAACAGATAAAGGCAATGAAGAGGAGGAGTTACCAGCAAAGGACACAGAGAAGGACCTGTTGGATAAATAGGAGTCAACCCAAGCGAGTGCAGTGTCACAGAGACCAAGAGAGCTGAGGGTCTGCAGAAGGAGGGGGTGGTCAACAGTGTCAAAAGCAGCCGAGAGGTCAAGCAGGATGAGAATAGAATAGTGGCCGTGTTTTTTAGCAGTTAGGAGGTCGTTGGTGACTTTGGTGAGGGCAGTTTCAGTTGAGTGTAGGGGACGGAAGCCAGATTGCAGGGGGTCAAGTAGGGAATTGGATGACAGGAAGAGGGGGAGGCGGTTGAAGACTAGTTTTTCTAGGAGCTTGGATGTGAAGGGAAGCAGGGATACAGGACGGTAGTTGGATGGAGAGTTGGGATCGAGGGATGGTTTCTTTAGTAAAGGGGTAACTAGCGCATGTTTGAAGGCAGATGGGAAGGAGCCGGTGGAGAGAGATAGGTTGAAGATGTGTGTGAGAGCAGAGGTGAGGGAGGAGGAGAGGGGAGTAATTAGATGTGAGGGAATGGGGTCGAGCGGGCACGTGGTGAGATGTGCGGAGGACAATCAGGAATTGACTTCCTCATCAGTGGCTGGGAGGAAGCGGCAGAGGGGACCTCTGGGAGTGGAGGTGGCAGATAACTATCTTGTGTTGGGATGTTGCTTCTGATAGTTAGAGTTTTACTGAGGAAGTAGTCTGCCAGGTCTTGAGCGCTGAAGGCAGCTGTGGGGGGAGGTGCAGATGGGTAGAGGAGGGTGTTGAAGGTGGACCAGAGCCGTTTAGGGTTGGAGGACAGCGTAGATATAAGAGATGAGAAGAAGGATTGTTTGGCCAAGAGGAGGGCAGAGGTGTATGATCGGAGAATAAACTTGAAGTGAACAAAATGAGCTTCAGAGTGGGATTTCCTCCAGGCACGCTCTGCAGTGCAGGAGCATCTTTGCAGGTAGCGAGTCTGGAGGGTGTGCCAGGGCTGAAGCTGGCGGCGTGGGGCCTTACAGAGTCGAAGCGGAGCAAGAGTGTCTAGAGCAGAGATAAGCGTAGTGATTAGTGGCAGCATCAGGGCAGGTGAAGGATGAGGTGTGAGGGAGGTGGTGAAGTAGATTGGAGAATTGATGGGGATCCACGGCATGTAGATTTCTGCGAGTGTGTGTGTGTACGGGGTGGGGGAGCAGGGTGTTTAGGAAGTGCAGATAGGTCGAAAGAGAGAAGGTGGTGGTCAGAGATGGGGAAAGGGTGACAGGTGAACTCAGAAATGGAGCAGAGGTTGGAAAAGACAAGGTCAATAGCGTGACCATCGCGGTGGGTAGGGAGGAGAGAGGATTGCATGAGTCCAAGGGAGGACGTGAGTGAAAGAAGTTTGGAGGCAGCCCTAAATCTAGCCCTATCCCCCCTAAACCTAGCCCTAACCCCCTTAAACCTAGGGTTAGGGTGTTAGTTTTAGGGTTAGCCGCTGGGATTATGGATTCTGGAAGTTGGCCGTGTAGGGAAGTTGGGATGTCTGGCACTTGTTCTGTCTGGAAGTTGGCCGTCGGGATGTTGGCTTTAGGGAACCTGGCTGTAGGGATTTTGTCCGGCACCCCTCTATTTAAAACCATAGACCATCCATTTCAATCTGCCAAAGTTCTACAAAGAACTTAGATCCTACATTTGTTATATTTATGCAACAGTGTCTTGTTACACTTTGCTCCTATGACCCCAGAACAAAGACCGTGGTCTGCCTGATCTTGCAGTCTGCCTCAATGAATATGTATCTCTAGGGCTATAGCAGTAGTAACAGGTAATCAGTGATAACTCCATTCAAAATACAAAGTCACTTAATTAACCCCTTTGCTTTGCCATTTAGTAATTCTCTGATCATGCAGTACAAACCCAATAACCAATAAGGTTTATTATTGCAGAAGCCATTTGCACATCACAGCAATTCAAAGAACTGCATACCAGAGCTCCTGTGCTTCATTCCCCATATGCAGCAAGGAATTCTGGGTAGGACATGCAAATTACATCTGTCTCACTTTTTTGCACAGAACCCTTCAATCAATGCCATACTAGATGGCTTTTTTTTTTTTTTTTTTTAGCAGAGATCAGGTTTATTGCAACTGGTCAAAGTTCTATATAGAGGCGCAAATCCATTGTAGTATTAGTCACAAACCGTAACCCTGCACATAATCCAGAGGGAGAATGTAAGGCAGGATGTAGGCAGAACAAACTACCGAGGTATTAGCCAGTAATTCCATTCTTGCACCCCCCCCCCGGATTATGTACAGGGTTATGGTTTGTGACTAGTGCTACAGTGGATTTGAGTCTCTCTTGTTGTATTGTCAAGGTTGGGGTCTGTTCGTATGTTCGCTCATTGTTTGTCTTTGGTCACAATAAAGATTAGGACCAAGTGTTTACTTACTATTAATTGCTGGTGTCTCCTTGCTGCAGCTGCGCTGTTTTATCTTGTTCTGCTGCACATCAACAAAGGCTAATTTATAGAAAAAAAATATCGAAAAGCCAGAGAAAACCGTATAAATGTATATTCCATAATTCATTTTTTAGACTGCAGACATTTGGAAATGACATGAGTCTTACAAAAAGGCAGGTTTCTGAACTAGTTACCATGGAAATGGAAATATGAAAAAAATTGCAATTAAATAATTGATATTATTATATTATTTATATAGCATGGCATCAGTCAATTTTGTATGCTGCTTTTGAACAATGTTTGCTTTTTAAAAAATTATTTTTAGCAAGACCAGATCGTCAAGAAAATATCTCCTCGTTTGGTTCATTCTGCGAAATAAATGAGCAACTATATTAATCATTTGGTTTGGAGTAGAATTATATTCGAATTCTTGCTTTCGGTTAGTTTTTAAATTTCCCGTATTTTTCTCAGCCATTACATGAACAGAGACACTGTGGGGTTTATTCACTAACCACCGTGGTTTGTCATTTTTACAACCGCGATATCCCCCATTGTTTGCAACAACTGTAAACTGTAGTGGCTAGTGAATAATTATGTAAATTACTATTTCTAACCCTAACACCCCTATCCCTATCATTTTAATATTGCTTGCCTTCTATCAATAAAGTTCTTATAAATGACATTCTTGTTATCCTGCCTGTCATGTTTGTTGGAGCTTTGTCCAAGATTTGAGAGCTGAGCTTTAATACTTGTTGCACTGCTTGTTTTTGTTTCCTGAAGCCAGAGAATTCATGAGTTGAAGCCATGAACATGAACTGCCATTTTTATGTGTTACAGCATCCATATCATTGCTATTTTTATATATCCCCAACTTTTAAACAAGTGTTGTACAAGATATATGAACAAAAGGACGATACATTTGAATAACAACACATACAGATGATACATTGTGTTTGGGGGACCTTTTACCCAAGGGAATTTACTATCTATTTGTGTGAGGGCTTCTGAAAAGGATCCAAATCTGCTTTCCATGGTCGTAAAGCAGAGACATGGTAGTGAGGTAGAATCTGTTTCTCCATAGTTGGAGAGAATAACTGTAACCACTAGATTAAGAAAGTCAATATTTGCAGGAAGCAAGAATCCATTGTTAGATGTATTGCCCAAGGACACTTGGTAGAGAGGTGTGCTGACCAAGGTTCCTACCTTTATCTCCATGATTATAGAGCACGGTTTTTTCTTATACTGTTAGTCAACAAATCTTCTACAGTGATATATATATATATATATATATTTATTTAGCTTCTCTCACATGTATTTTGGGATTTGTTACAATTGGTTTTAAAGAAACATGAGTTTTTTTTCCAAACTGTACAAAATATAATTTCCAGGTTGAGGTCTTAATGTTTATTGCAGACATTAGTCAGGGTGTATTGGCTACAAGACAAAGTTGTTTGATTCGTATGCATCCATGAAACAGACAAGGAGCCAGACAGAAAAATTTAATTTTATTTTTTGGCACCTAGAACATAGAAAAAAAAGAACTATTTGAGTACTTCTTTGTAGACTACATTAATGGTTCTTCTTTCAGGTGCTTGGATCACCAGAGAGTTAGGTGAGCTCAGCTCACTCTGGAACAGTCAATGTAAAACTGCCAATGTGAGAAGCAGTCTTCCCTTTGGTCAATCCTCGCTACCTTCAATTTCTGTCCCTGAGACTTGTTACTGGTCATGGTGAAACAAACCTTTAGGGTGAACTGAAGTCTTTTGAATTGAAATGGACATTCTGAAGGTATAAGAGGTATTTGTGGTATGAACAACAACTCCCACTGGACAGAACAGGTTAACGCCCTAGCTCCATCACATTTCTGTTCAGTGCTTTTAATTGCAAGTTTTGCAACCTGGTGCCATTACAGAGCTGAGGTGGGTTAAAGTTCCGCAATAATATCACAAGTGCTACAAACTTTGAGAAGTTTGTGTTCAGGAAGACCAGCAGGATTTAAAGAGTTAAAGAACTCAACAGGGTAGTGAACTGCGTCATTGAGGTATAGAATTGTACTCCGTTTTTACTCCTTCGAAAGAATAATTTCAAGTATCTTATTGATTACGACAGCCGTGCTGTTTTTTTTAGTGTTAAAACGGCACACTCACATAACCACTGTAGATTTCTCAATAAGATTTCTATGTCAGAGTAAATTTTGAATGTGAGGTCTTCTAGGGAATTCACGACTGTGCCTAGGTCAGAAAGGGATAACAATTTTGCTGTCAAATACAGGATAGTCTCCAACAATTTGGAGTCAGTTTGGAGAACTGACCTGCAGCTACATCACCTCGCTAATGAACCCTCATGTGTTTTTGCAGGATCTTTTTTGTATAACAGGCCATACATAAATAGGATGGTTTTATACATGCTTTTACTTCATCAGGTGCCATTCCTCTAGGCACTACAGGCAAAGTCTGGCGAAAGTTCCTGGCCCAGTAATATGGTGACAACTCCCATCACCCCATTGTTTCCCCTGATGTCTTTAAGGGAATCAGACCTGCTGGAGTAGAGCGGGAATGTGTGCGATGTGGCTAAGAAAGGGAAGCAGGCATGCTGTAGCAGTGAGGGAATGTGCAAAGCCTGGCTGTGAAAGGGAAGCAGACATGCTGGAGCAGTGAAGGAGTGTGCGAGGCCTGGCTGTGAGAGACTTCATTCTGTGTGAAGTGTCAGCAATCATCACTCTGATCTGCTGATCCAGCGTATTAACTGGATTTTCAGAAAATTGTAAAACACGTGTTTTTTTTTTCAAGAAGATTGTAAATACCAATTTTCATGCCTATAACATCTTCGCTTTTTGAGATGTAGGAATCATGTTTAAAATATTCAGCCCTCTTTTTCACCACCATAGGGATGGAATTTCCAAAAATCCTTCCTGATTGGGTGCCTACATCATAAAAACAACGTACCTTCACTATTTCACGTTCCTAGGTGAGCTGGGCATCGATGAGTCAGTCAGGACTTTTCTTTATATAGATATAGATGTCTGTGCATGTATGTGTGTATGTATGTATGTTCCTCATAGGTTCTTCCGTACTTTGAGGGATCTGTACCAAACTGGCACCTATATTTGTCTTTTTACATATTATTTTATAGGCTTTTCTGTGCATTAAGGGATCTGGGCCAAAATGTATTTATAAAGTATTTTACCAGGAAGGATACATTGAGATGTCTCTGGTTTTCAAGTAATGTTCCAGAACCTTCTCGAACATTCTAGAATGAAAGTCCAAGATTCCAGAACCTTTCTGGACATTCTGAAACTTTCTAAAACTTTATGGAACTTTGTAGAACCTTCTGGACCTTGCCACATCGTCCTGTCCATGGACGGTATATAAGGAAAGCTGCAGTGGGGATATAATCAGTTTATTTTGATTCATATTGCGATATCCAAGTGTTTGCAATTTAAAAGAAAACCTGCAAGTAGTTTTGGGGGATAAAACTGCTCAAGCTTTCACAAACAACGTTTGGAAATCAGAAAAGGTAGACTACCTGTCGAGGCGTTTGGCAACATTACATTTCCCCCCAGAGTTTTGCAAACTGGTATCATCCGTTCGCAGAACTAATAGATGTAGCATATCCTAACATTTCAGAAAATTACATGGATCAGAGCTGGTTGTGAGAGAGGGCCATGCTTGCAGCAAAAAATGAAGATGTCAATGTCTTGAACAACCTGAAAGTTCCGTAACTGAGCACAAGCCAATCGACACAATGGTGGTTCCATTCAGGCAGTCAATTTCCTACCTGAATTCCCTTGACCCTGCTAGATTGTAACCACGTTGCCTTTGACTTACAGTTGAGTGTCCTATTATGCTACTACGGAACCTAGACCCACCGAGGTTATACAATGAGGTTCGACTTTGTGACAAGATGTTGCAGAATGTGTTGGAATGGGATCTTGACCAGGATGGGAAAGGGCAAACCCATGTTTATTCCGTGTATACCTCTGATTCTTTCGGATTTGCCCTTCACTATTAAAAGGCTACAGCTCCCAGTACAACCGGCATTCTCGATAACCATCAACAAGTCACAAGGGCAATCTGTTCACTGCTGTCGAATTAATCTGAGATCTCCTTGTTTCTCCCACGGGCAACTTAATGGTGTATGCATATGGGTAGGTTCCTCAAAAAATGTGTTTATCTTTGCGCCAGACGGGACAACTAAGAATATAATGTATCATTTGAGTCCTGCAGTACGGATTTTCACGACAGGCCTTTAAGCCCTTGGGCTAAAAGAAAATGTAAAAAATACTAATAAAAGTGTGAAATATATGAGGAAACGTGAATTTAATATTTTCTTTACCTCTCCAAGACAAGGTTTAACTGTGAAAAGCCTGGGCAATGATGAGTACTTAAGCTAGTATCAAATAAGACTCCTGGACGCTCCAATGCATTTTGCAGAGCAGTAACATTAAACGCCATGTGGAGATGATCAATGGAACAAGAACCCACCCTGTACTTGTACTGGTTCCTGATGCAGGAATAAGTCATTATCTCTGTGCCATAGCGCTTACACACAGATCAAAGTGACAACAAATTGCCAGCCCAACGTTTTCCAAACTTTTCCAAATAGGCCAAACTCAAAATGCAGACATACATCTTAGTATATGTAGGATACTAGAACAATATTCATGTCACCTCACGCTAATGGTACACTATAGTAATCACAGCAAGACTTCCTAAAGGTCCTAGTAGAAATGGATAATGCCTGGAGACTGGCTCTTAAGTATTCACAATTTTATAGACTTGAGAATCAATCCGTGGTTCTCAAGGTCTGACTCCAACTACATCATCGAGAAAGGTTTATCGTAAGCTAATAAATTCATAAATTGGCTGAAGCAGTCCCAGAAACTAATCTTCTAAGATACCAGGCATCCCTTTGCTCTGAGGGTATTGTTCTGAATTGTGAATGTGGTCTCAATGCGTAGTCAGCCGACGGTCAGAACGTAGGTGTTCCATGGGAATTCCTCAGTTTAAACAGTGTTAATGGTACTGATAGTCTCGATTGGCCAAGTTTATGGTCACTGTTTGGCACTTTTGAAATTGGTGATCGGCAAGATTTTTTTGCATGTTTTTCTGCAATTTTCCATTTTTTAATGTGTTTTGAAATGTGTTTCAGCCACATTTTTCCATGTTTTATTTGCTTTGGTTTCAAAAGCAGTTGGATAATTAAATTTATCAGGTCTTGACCATGACTCCATTATGGGCGGTGCACATGTCAACTGCTACCTACTGGACAGTATGAGTTACTTTACTTTATCGGAGATATTACAGGTAAGAAATTTATACGAGATATAAACCTCAATCGTCTATAATTCTCAGTTCTCCTAAATTCTTTTTATTGTACGTGTTTTGCTTTAAAAAATAAAACCAACCAGCTTAGATAAAAATATAATATTTATTACGTATGCAAAAAGATTTTAATCTTACAACATAATCAAAGATTTATAAAACACCACATACATCCATCAGCATACAGATCTCTAGCTTTTTAAATGTATATATCCTGTTAGTAACTATACATAGATGGTTAGTTCACTTAGTAACTTAAAGAAAACAATTAACATGTATTCCCAGCAAACCAATGTTTAAAACAAGCTAGTATCTTGTAGTATCTCTATATATCTCTTATGCTACTTGGATCAACAAAAGATGAGCTATCACTTATTCTATTTAGTGAATCCTCCCTTAATAGCGAGAATTAAGCTTCTAATCTTCTGCTTGTTAAATTTGGGTTATATAATTCCTTGCTTAATTACTTCAATCACAGTAACTTCCAAATTCAATATATATATGTGTATATCATTGCAACAAATACTTTAGGATAAAGTCCTTATACCAGATTCTTCTTTATATCTCGATCTGCAGATTAGAAATAATTTTTAAGATTCCTGATCTAACAGTACCTGAAATAAATTTCAGTCTATATCTATTGCAAGATACATATATATATATATATATGTGTATTACATTAATACCACTATTTGCTTTCATACATTACCTGTCCAAAATCTGGATTCAGCGTTTCTGCAGTCTTCTTACAGCAACAATTTATTTGTGTATAATATATTGTCTTGCAATATATGAGAGTATTTAGAAGATGTTATATCTTAGTTTCTATGTTTCTTTGTGAGAGTATCTTTCTTTTAGCATCTCCTTGGTATAAGGGAGAGATATAAATTAATGCATAAGAATTAGGAATATGTGTATTCCCATGAGGGAGGATTTAGGTGTGGTCTTAATTGAAATGATATGTAATATCCTGGAATCAATGCATTGTGTCGTGTTCTGAAATGATCTGAATGCTTGCAACAAACAGTACATGGCCAGTTAAAGTAGATTCCACGTCACTCACTTATCTATCTCCTAATTTACATATAATATTTCTCTATGGGACCTCCGTTTTATTCTTTAAAATGTCAACCTTTACTACACCACAAGATGGCAGTGTTGATTTTCAAATTAATTGGTAATATTTTAATTCTACTATAATTGAGTCATATGACAGAGTTCATAGATCATTCTCCATTCATCAAATTTAACAAATAAACCCTCATTTAGTCCCAGACAGACTGTCTCTCAGTCTAATTTGATTTAATATCCCTGGTTATTCTACTTTTTCAAGAATTCTCTGATCTATTTCTTATCAATGCAGACATTCCTATACATTTAAGTCATATTTAAACAGCTTAAATCTAAACCTTCAGTAATTATACTGTTATAATATACTTCAAAATATTTCTTAATATTAATTTCTGTGCTACTAATATAGATTGATTTATAAGAATATATTTTCATGAATGTATTTATATACTTGCATAGATATTTTTCCTTATATATCTATGAGAAAATCTCTTTAATTCAAAAACAAACAGCCCTAAATCATATATCTGTCATGTCTGGCACTAGGCTCAGCCCTATATCATATAAAAACGCTATCTCTTGTGATTATCTACACACATAACTCTTATGGTTCACCTTGCAATGAACTCCTAATAAAAAAAATCTCTGTCCATTTCTAAAACTAGGATAAAGGTGAAAGACTTGTTTCATATAAGAATATAGATATATGATTAAACAAGATGGCTACAGGTATCCATTTAAATTTTTCTTATAATATACCCGACAACTTATAATGGTGAGGAGATGGCTGTTCTTCTTTGCTGCCACAATTCATAGTGCCTCTTAGGGCTTTTGATCAGCAAGATACTTGCAGAACTTGCAGCTTGATCATCATTATCAGGGTTTTTCAAAAAGATCTGAATTGTGGCTGAAAGGTAACTGAAGAGTGAAATTCAGCATACATTAACCTCCCTGGCGGTATTCCCGAGTGTGACTTGGGGTTAAATTTCGCTACTGCGAATGGTAACCCCGAGCCACACTTGGGCTGGATGCATACTCACCTCCTCCTGGCTCTTTCGCTGTCCCCCACAGTGTGATCACGGTGAGCTGCTTCCTGGAAGGCTCCCAGCGAGTCACACGATGCAGGTTGGGCGGGATCAGCAGAACACTTAGAAAATAAAGAATTTTACAGTTTACACTTTGGATTATACAGTGTAATGTTTATGAACAGCCATTGGGTGGCACTACAGGATGAGAAATAGACCATACATCGTCTCACCCTTGTTTGCAGACAGATTTCAGTGTCTTGTATTGTATTTTATTGAATATAATAAATTTGCATTATTTTGGATAATTATTTTTGGGATAATAAATTATTATGTCGTGTTTCAAACTTTATCGGACTCCGTGTATTTACTATTTTTTTTTTATTATTTATTTATTTATAAAGGATTTTACCAGTAATGACTCTTGCTTGCACGGATTTCAGTGCGTGATTCCTAACTATTACAGGCTAACTATGTACAAAAACATGTTTCCTTTAACCCTTTCGCTGCTGAGGCATTTCCAGCCTCTGTGCTGAGCTCATTTTTACCGATTTTGCTCATCATGTTTAAACTTGTTTTGAAGGCTTATTTTAGTATATGACCCAGACATATTATATATCATTCTTTCCGTCAGACTCGGCAGATTCATAATATGTCATTATTATATGTATACGTCATGACCTGTCTGTATATTATAACAAAAAATGCAATAAAATACGAATTTTCAATAATTTACAACGTGTAAAGTGGTTTTTTTTCACATTTTAACATGCGAGCAATTGCGGTTATATTTTGTATGGGGTGCGCTTGTTAAAAAAAATTAGAAATCTTACATTTTTTTTGGGGAAAATTACACGATTTTTAACAAACGCACCGCATACAAAAATCGTTAGTGCAGCATCATTGTTCACATTATAATTGAAATGGGAACAATATTGCTGCATTAACGAACCAAAAAAAAAGAAAAAAACCTTGTTTATTTTTTTTTAAATATTTTTTTATTTTTATTTTTAATTTTTTTTAAAACTTTTTTCATAGTCAAGTTTGGTATTGTTGGAACGGCCATGCTCTGGCCGATCCAACAATACCAAACATTAACCCCTAACTGCCACGGATCAGGAGATAGGGGGTTCCATTGAACCCTCTATCTCCACCATTGGTGGCAGTTAGGGGTTAACTCCAGGACTGGCGTCATCGTGCTATGCAAGATTACGCCAGTCCTCAGGGGGCATTCCTGGAAGCTTGGCCGACATCCAAGATGTCGGCCAGCTCCAGGAAAGGATCACGAACCGGTGCTTTTCGGCGCCGATTCGTGATCCAGCCCCATGGGGTTAATTCCAGGTACCGTTAGGAAGGGCAGGCTGTGCCCTTCCAAATGGTGCCTGGATTAACCCCCGCAATGCCGGCGATCAGGAGGGAGAGAGGTCCAAAGGACCTCTCCCCTCCCTTTCAGGCGCCTCCTCTGCACATGCAGGGGGGCGCCTGAATTAGGTGTCATCGCGCCGCCGCGATGACCCCTAATTAGGCCGGGGGTGGTTCCGGGTGCTGGGCTGACATCGAGGATGTCAGCCCGCACCGGGGGGGCCCAGCGATCGGCCGGAACCCGGCCGAACGCTGGCCCCAAAGGGATGACGCGCTCAGCGCATCCACCGCAAGGAACGTTACCTGCGGGTGGACGCGCTCAGCGCGTCCATAGCAGCGAAGGGGTTAAACAAAATTGAGATGCTTTTAGACACGAAATTTTGAAAAAATTAGACCGCCAGGGAGGTTAACCTTTCTTGGCCATTCGGCTATTCAGAGAGCAGGCAGTTCGTCAAATGTTAGCGAATTGCCTGCACATATGGTGCCTGTTCGTTGGCTGTACGAGGGCAGTGAAATCCCCATAGAGAAGCAATGCTTAGTCTATTCAGAGAACAAAAACCAGCAGTGAAAAGTTGCCGAATTGCCCTGCTGTTCGGTGGTTTCATTCAACAGGTTTATTCAGGCGAATCCCATAGGCTGCAATGTTAAAAATATTCCCGTTTTAATTCAATATCTAATAAACGATTGATTATAATATTCTGCAGTAAAAAGTCTCTGTATGTATAGATTTTTTAGGATCTTTTAGGCATTTTTTGGGATTTTTTGCGAAATAGTTTTTTGGTCTTTTTTCGGTAACAGCCCTTTATATTATCATTCATTGGACCTTATATGTAAATTTCAGACATTTTCTTTCTGTAGTTTCTTTGCAAACAGCGTTTCACTTTTCAAACATTCAAGCGAACTGTTTTTTTTTTTTTTCACTCCATTCCTCTGCGGTGTCGACTTTTTCCGGCGGCTGCTCTGGTTTCTCCGGCGTCTTCAGCGGGGTTAATCCAGATGTTTTTGCGGGTTTTGGTGAGCGTTCGCCGGGTTTTGCTGTGAGTGTTCGGCGGGTTTGTGGCGGCTTTTCCCTGCACTACAACAGCCCTTCGGTGCTTGCTGAATACACTGCAGGGTCGCCGAAATGGGATCTCCAAATCGCACCAAATTGAAGAGAAAGAAAAGTCCCCGAACGTGCGGTGACTTTTCGATTCTCTTTGAATAACCCTGTATAATATCAAGGCATAGTGAATTTAGGCCACAGAGGCCTTGCATATTTAGCATCTATGTTTATCAAATCCGTTCTAATCCTCTTAATGGATGTTTGCCTCCCAGCAAGTGATGAAGGGGTTAATGTACCATAAAATGATAAAAATATTATGTTGACATAAACTGTTAAAGGCAAGTAATTATATATCCATCATTAAGTACACTGATTGAAAAGAAAGGTAACACTTAATTGCTCTTTAATTATCACAATTTTTTCATACCTACCATACTATAAAACACTGCAAAATTGTATTTTCAGTGGTGACTTTGACTATATCCTTCTTTTATAAATTTTAATGACCGTATTCGCCCTGAAAAACATTATTACGTTACTCTTCTCTTTATTGACATTTCAATGTTGTGGTTAACGGGATTTGACTCTAGACGGTAATAATATGAGATAAATAGTAGAACTTGTACAGACCAAAGGATTCGTGCAGTCAACCTCTTCAATACCAAATGACTTTCCAGTGCCGGACTCTCTAGTTTTATGGAAGATGACTTTCCATTAAAACCACAATATGTAGAGGTGTTCCTAGGTTTATGTTGGTAAGACCTTTTTAAGAAATGGCTCACTTTGCTGGTAAAAAAGTGCTACTACATGTACATTTTAGCTTGAGCTCCATAGCCTAAAATGAATCTCAGAGGTTTTGAAATAATTTTAACATCTGCTGTTATATCCGTGGTGTTGACATTTTAGGGCATATTCTGAAGTCCATTTGCAAACAAATTTTGTTTGTATTAAATTAAATTATTTTCTATACCTCCAGAATTAGACTGGATCAGGTATATTCAATCTCGAAACACAAGCAGGTGATTTTGAAGACCATCAGGGTTATTCCGAGCTATCCGAAAAGTCACCGCACGTTCGGTGACTCTTCGTTCCCCGCACTTCAGAGCGATTCCCAGTTCACCGACCCTGCTTTGTATTCAGCAAGCACCGCAGGGCCCCCGTAGTGCAGGGAATACTCGCCGCAAACCCGCAGAACACTCGCCAAACTCTCACTGAAACCCACAGAAATGGCTGGAATAACTACGCTGAACATGCCAGAAAAACCTGACTAGCCACCGATCACAGCGCAGAGCAGCCACCGGAAAAAGCCGACACGAAGGCAAACGAAATTTGAAATGCTGTTTGCAAAAAATCTACTTAACGAAAATGTCTGAAATTTACATATAAGATCCTATGAATGATTATAAAAAGGTCTGTTACAGAAAAAAGAAAAAACTATTTTTAAAAAAAATATAAATTATAAATAGACTTTTAACTGCATAATAAAATAATAAACTGTTTATTAGATATTGGATTAAAATGGGAATATTTTTAACATTGAAGTTTATGGGATTCTCCTAAATAAACCTGCCGAATGAAACCACCGAACTGCAGGGCATTTCGGCAACTTTTCACAGCTGTTTGGTGTTCTCTGTATAGACGAACCATTGCTTCTCTATGGGGGAATTCACTGCCCTCGAACAGGCACCATATGTGCAGGCAATTCGACAACTTTTGGCGAACTGCCTGCTCTCTGAATAGCCGAATGGCCAGGAAATGTAACCTTACGCTGAATTCCCGTGTCCGGTTACATTTCGGGGCCAGATCGGCTCTCTTTGAATAACCCTGTATACATACTCATTCTTGGTAGTGAAGAGATTAAGAACCTATGTTATTCTTAGCCTAATCATTCATGAACTTTTAGACTAATAATAAAATGAATTTGTCTGTTGGTGTTTGCATACTATGAGACATGTTAAGCAACTGTAAGGGAATTCCATTGAGCTTATCAGACCTAATCATCGTATTAATGTTTCTTGTATATGCTTTATGGGTTTTTGAACTTTGTAAAGCAGAATGTTTATTGTTGTCAGGAACCATGGAAAACAGGGGAAGGAGCTCAGGAGACATATTGCAAGTCACTGTACTAGCAAGCCACGTTTAGAGATCCAGGAGTAGTAGATGGTAAAGCAGGCCAGGTCGAGACAGGAGATGACCTCATAAAGTCACAATCCGGATCAAACCTAATGCAAAAACGAATGGCAAAAATCACAGGAAAAGGAACACTGGGAACTGCTTCATTATTGGCGCAAGGACTGAGTGAACTGTCTGGGTTATATACCCAGCAGCTCCTCCATTGCTCATTGAGACTTCAGCTGCCATATTGGCGAAGTCCTGCTGATTGCCCGTAGTCAAAGGCTTGGGCAGGACCTGCAGCCTCTGGTTTGGTGGAGGCCAAGGACCGGAGATAAGGAAGCCAGCATCTGATCTCCTCATGGACTGAAGCCATGCCTAGGAGGTGAGCCGGGTTGTCCCACATGCAAGGAGCCATTGGGCAATCGGATCGACCGCCCCAGGCTGGAGCGCTCGCTGGATGGAGAAGCGGCCATGCCTGATGTTGAATGGCCAGTGGCCCCGACAACTGTTGATGATCAGTAAGCTACCGTGCTCATTGAGGAACATTTGTAGTAAATGGTCCGAAATTATGTATTTACATAATATTTGAGAAATAATGGCTACTAATGAAAGGAAGCCTGCACTTAAACAGAAGAGGTAGGAGTGCATAAAGATTTAATGTGTATGCACTGTCATTTGCCAAGATAGTCTGCCTATAGGGACACTATAGAGCATTTGGCAAGGCAATCTTTAATGTTAGATTTAAAGTATTCATGGTAAATTAGCGTAATCTAAAACAGAGAGCAGAAGGCATTTTTTGGAACAGATTGCTCTACTGGAAACCATTAAAAGTTTACATTGTTACATCAAGAATACAAAAAGATCCTCTGTGTAAGTATGAAACTTGAGTGCTTTGCTGCTGAAATGGGAAAAAACAAATTTATTTCATAAATTAATAATCACTAGATTATATAAAAAAAAAGATACTGAGTTTTGACCTTCTTGGATAAAAATTGTTTAATTACATGAAACAAATTTGCACAAAAGTAATTTCTATTCCTGAAGGAATCATGGCTTAATTGGTTCAGGTAACTCAAGCGTTTTCACATTTCATAATTAATTACACTTCCTGTGTCATTTGTTTTAGTTCGTCACACTGTGCAGAAATAACCTGAGGATATGTATGCACATTTGCATACAGCATGTATATTGAAATTTTTTTGTATCAAGGCTATCAAACAAGTATTCTATGTTCCTTTAGGCTATGTAAGACTTGAGGCCACTTCTCAAAGTGATGCTCTAGAGATGGATGGTGGAGACAACAGGTTTTCTGACAAAGTTTTGGCAGGTTGAGTAATTTTCTGGTACTGATACACATCTGCTCGTAAGCAACAAGTATTAGACAAATTGCAAACCACATTAACATTTTACGATAGTGTAAATTAACATTGTTTTCTTGGTTCATTGAGTCTTTTTAAATGTCCTTTTTTTGGCATTTGTTTTATTGCTGCACACTTTCACTGGACGCCTGCTACTTTGTTTCTTTAGGCCTGGTTCATACCTGGGCATATTACAGCGCGTTCCTACGCGCTGTAAAATACTCAAACACTGAAATCCCATTATTTCCTATGGGCATGGTTCAAACCTGGACGTTTTATAGCGCATAGGAATGCGCTGTAAAACGCCCTACGCCCAAAGAAGTACAGGAGCTTCTTTGAGGCGTATTACAGCGTGTTTGTGGCCATAGACTTCAAAAAACACGCTTACGACGTGCGGTTCTAATTGTCAAAAACGCCCAACAAAAAACGTGCGTAAAACGCGCATATGAGATACGCTCAGGTGTGAACCCATTACCGTTTTTCCATAACACCAAAGTACATACTATGAAGTGCTCTCATGCAACTGCTCCTCAATCTTCATGTCAATAGTGCATTAGGTGCCTAATAGTTAACTTATGCTCGTTAATTCTGTAATCAAGGGCAGTGTGTGTTATATATAATGTGAATATTCAGGGGAAAAAAAACTTTGTCCTGTTATAGCTATTGAGACCTAACATAAAGATTCCACACCACAACTTCTTCAGCAATTAAGACTCCTGTATGGTCAACCCAATAAATCTGCACTTACTTTATTCCTGTTGGAGTCTGGAATCATTTTTACCATTATTTCAGAATTAATTTGAGAATTGATGGGACCTGAAGTCACCTGCTTCTTGCCTTTATGTCTTGTTTTTTAGGCAGACCGATACACATATTTACATTGTTTCTTCTATATCGAGAACACATTAACTTTTAAGTTTAAGAATAGCAAATTCTTTATCATTATCTTTAAAGGGATACAAAGACGTTAACGTTTTAGTCTAACCGTGTTATTCAGAGAAACTCAGGAGAATGACTGGAGAACTGAAAATTCTAGATAAAAATAGCCAAACCAGAAAAATTCTCTCATTTATCTCACTTTCCAAATCGGCGATTTGGTCTACATTGTTCTCTTTTTCTGCCATTCTCCTGGTTTTCACCTTTCTCTGAATAACCCATTGTGAATAGCAAATGCTTTATCAGCATGTTTAAAGGGATACATAGGTGTACAATCATTAGTCAGTTATTGTAAATGCATATTGGTGAATTTTTTAGAAAATAAAGTGTTACTATATGGTTAAAATTGGAGGGGGAGAAACAGCGGGGTTAAACATTAACCACTCCTGACCACCTCCATTTTAATCCTTTAGTTCAGTGGTTCCTAACCGCGGTCCTCAAGTCCCCCGAACAGGCCAGGTTTTAAGGATTACCATGGGGAAAAGCAGACTGAATCCTGCAATCACTGAGCAGCAAATCATATCACCTGTGCTGTGCTTCGGATATCTGGAAAACCTGACCTGGTGGGGGGGGGGGAACTAGGGGACCGCGGTTGGGAACCACTGCTCTAGTTTTAAATGGTATGTCATGTGATCGTGTTGAGGCAGTTAATCTAATGGCTTTCAGTGACGAGTGGTTTGAGAGTGTCAGACCTCAGTCAGATTGTGATGGTGGTCTTGCGGTGTGCTTCTCCAGTCCTACGGATGCTCTGTGACCGTGAAGCGCTCATGGACCGCCAGCCAGCAACGCATTTTATGTGGCCAATGTGAAGTCCCCGCGCATGTGCCGACGCACACGTGCACATTTTGGCTCTCTCGTGTGATGCCAGTCAATCAGGAAAAAGGGCACCCTATTTAAACTGCAAACTCCAGTACTCGGGTGCCTTTTTGGTGGTTTCATTATTCTGGCCCGTTAGCGTGTGTGTGTGTGTGTGTATGTATGTATGTGTATATATATAATTCTCTCTGACTGTTTATCTGTGTTTGCCCCAGCTAGTATTTAGGATTACAAGTAACTCTGGTTCTCCTTGACCCAGCTTGCTTTTTGGACTACAAGTAGATCTGTATTTACCTGGCTACTCTACTATGTTCAGTTTATTCCTCTCTTCTCTGTCTTTTATCAGCCATCTAAGAACTGGTGTTTTCTTTCCCTTGGTTGTTGTTATCCTTGCATGTTAGGTGTACCCTCTGTCTCACCATTGCAAAACCCAGCCACCTAAAAGACTGGTACCGCACCTGGGTTAAGAGTTTACTTGTCTTTGTTATTGGTCTGACCTGGAACATATTCCAAACCTCACAGAATGTACCCCAAACCTTACAGAGAGTCGTTAGTGGGAATTGGGTACTGCAGGACCCTATAGCCAGAAGCCTGAGCTCAGGTTCTGAGAAGGAATATACCCTGCAGTTGAAGGGCTGAATCAGCACTCAAACTCCCCAGAGGGGAAGAGCGGAGAAAGCATTCAGAGCACTGTGGCCACTCATATACCAATATGTGAATACAGTGCATTCTGTATACCTTTTTCATGTTTGTCATCCAACTGAAGGCAATATTCCATGGATGATGCAAATTTTAGCACTAAGATTAGTAAATTTAAATTCTGGCATTGATATTACAATCCTGATGCTACTTGGGTGAAAAATGTTTGTGCCATGCATTTTGCACGAGCTTACTATACTTAAACGTCTCCTATCCTTAACATGGAGCGCGCAAACCGTTTTTAGTGACAAGTGAGTTATTACAAAGTACTATCACAAATTACTGTCGGGACGTGTAAGTGTAAGCCAACATTTTAACACCTAAAAGCTGGTATTAAAAATGATGCTGCAAATGTAAAATCATTGAACATGTTCCAACCCCCCTACCGCTAAAAATCCCATTCTCCCCTCCAGTGGTGGCTCATCCACAGGGTAGATGGGGCAGCTCCCTAGCAATTTTTTTTGGGTAAAAAAAGATAATAAAAAAATTCTTCTGTCATTTAACATGTGCCTTATTTGATAAAATGTGTTATGTCCCTTTTAAGTAGTGTAATTGTTTCAACTGTTTCTAGGCAGAGTAAAAAAAAAAACTGTTTAACTATTTGTTGTTGACTAGGGTCCAGAAATCTGATAAGGACTCTTTGGGAGATCTTAGAATAAGGAACCACATCTGTTATCATCCCCACTACGGCTTGCTAATTAAGCACTGCTGGTCATCAAACAAACCACCCAAGGCAATCTCTCAGTTGAGGCTTGATTGCTGATTTTTTTCTATGCACACACAAGTGTCTGACTTAACCCTTTAATGACAGAATATGCACCCAACATTTGCCTTTATGTACTAAATACAAATAAATAAATTAATAAATGTGTAATAGTAAACAGGATTTTTTTCTTTCAAACACTGAAGTTTTGAATGCTCAGTTATTTAAAATAAAATGGGTGAGATCAGCGTTCAGTTTTTATTTTTAGCATATAATATTAAAATCACTTTTTTCAGTTTTAGATTATTTATACTGAATGTTTTATGTATAAATCTTGTGGCGAATTTCTGGATTACACTTGTAATCATTAAATTTATGGGCATTTATATTTGCCTCATTAATAGGGAATAAACCATATAGACCTATTCCTATGTATGGGATTGTCCACATATTTTGGAGGTAACAGTACGATATAGACCTATTCCTATTCATGATTAAAAAGATTCATGTGTCCAGTCTGGCCTCCCCAACAACTTTAAATGTCTCCAGCCACCACTGCTCACCCTCTCATCCTGTGGTGAAAAGGGGGGGCCCAATCCGCTACCACTTCCCACTCGGAGCAGAGTGAGACATGGAACAAATAGTTCCCATCTCACTCCACTGAGCTGCACAATCGTGCGAGAGCGAGGTCGTGCAGAGCTTGCGGCCTGGAAGCGCAAACCTCCATGGAGTTATGAACTTCAAGAGCTGATACTCTCAGTGGCACGGTACCGCCACTGCATGTATCAGGGAGGTTAGTTCTGCGTTCCGATATCTGCAAGCGCATTTTTATCATCTTCTTGTCTCCATGTTAGCATCAACAAGGGAATTGTCACTCTGACCCTGGGTTTTGGCCATGATAGGGCCTTGGTTCAGAAAGGGAATTAGCGCTTTAGGCAGGTTAGCTGCTGGCTGAATAGGCTGATACAGCATATATATAGAATATTCAGATTCCAGACAGGAAATAACAGGACAGTAAATACGAAGAGCAGGATGGCACACAAGAATCTAAAGGAATCCCTAAACACTGGGGAAAGATCCTTAATTGGTCTAATGCCTAATGGAAGCCTTACAAAGAATAACAGTCAGGAGAACAGGAAGGGTGAGGGTTAAACAAGACAGATATTATTATTATTAATCTTTATAAAGTGCCAGCGTATTCCGCAGCGCTGTACAATGGGCACAGTATAGACAGGGTTACAATACATTGAACAACATTTCAACATTTGACAAACCAGCACAGGAGGAGATGAGGGCCCTATTCCCGTAGGAATTCACAATCTAGAAGGGTTGGGATTGGAAACAGGAGGTGTGGACTACTAGGTGAGAGTGGTGGACTGCTAGTGTCTGTGAGTCGGGTGGTAGGCTTCCCTAAATAGGAATGTTTTTTAAGGGAGCGTTTGAAGGAAGGGAAACTAGAGGAAAGTTTGACTGTACGAGGGAGAGTGTTCCAGAGAATGGGGGCTGCGTGTGAGATACAGGAGATCCTAAACTGAAGAGAGGTCCTTGTACTGGCCTCTATGCTAATAACTAATAGTACTGGATATATACAAAGAACATAAACTAGGCTAGAATGGTCAGGACTGGAGCAAAAGGATACAAAACCAGGAAGGAACTTCAGACTAGCAAAGGTTGGAAACAGTTCTATAATAAACAGAGTACTGGGAGCAGACCGAGTAGTCAAGAAAATTTGAGATCAATAAACCAGAAAATACCAGAATACAAATGTAGGAATGCAGCAATACAGGAACCAGAACTCACAGGACCAGGTATCAGAACTCATGCCAGAGCAATGAGCCTCTGTGCTGCTGGTGTTTAAATAGGGAACAGGTCTGGGCAATTAGGACATGTGATCCCAGACCTGAACAGCACCGCAAAACCCAGGAGCAGCACAAGGCAGAATAGCCAGACCCAGACAGGGAAGAGCTGGCCTGGATTCCTCTCACCACCATGGGGGACAGCTGTAACTAGTGGAAACGTGACGGGAATAGGGCTCTGAATATTTTCAATTTAGTTTCTAATGTATAGAGATGATATGCTCACTTCTTAGTAGCTCCATTTTTAGTAGGAGGAGTTGTATAAAACCTGTTAAAAGTGAGCTCTCATTAATATATATATTCGATAAATGAGGTCTAAACAGTGACTGTTTAGTGCAACACTAAAAAATGAAATGCATGATCTGTAAAATAAAAAGAATAAAATAAAAATATTAATACTATGGGTATATTCATGATCATATAAAAACTGAAATGATGCAAATTTGCACATTTATATTTTATTTCATATATACAGTGTGTGTGTGTGTGTGTATATATATATATAACAAATGTCTGCTCCCGCTACTCCTTGTTACGAAAACACTCTTGAGATGAAAAAAACGGTGCAAGCCATTGTGCATATACAATATAGAAAATCAAAAAGATGGCTGCACACGTACAATATTGAATAAATTTTTTTTTTTATTGAAGCATAATTAAAAGATAGACCGACGTTTCGGTTCACGCAGGAACCATTTTCAAGGTAGCTTGCAAAGAATGAACACTGTTTTTAAACCACACTCATGCATTGCTTTCCTACGAAAATGCCCTTAACAATTAGATGTTACCAGGTGAACTCACTGAGACATGTAAATGTCCAGCAGGATGCCGCTGTACGCAACGTCCCAGGACGCTCAGATCAGCGTGTTGCCTTAGCAACTTAAAAACAAAGAAAACTAAAGCATACTTGATGGAGGACGATAATACTTGTGGTACACTCCTCCATAATTTTATCACCTATATTATGTAAGTAATCGTTTTAATTTTTTGTTAACTTTATCTTTCTGAGAGAAAACATGTAAAAGAGATATACTCATTCAAGCCTCTGGGTGAGACTGTGTCTAGCATTTTTATCCAAACAGTCTCCCGTTGAAGGAGCAGTTGGGAACGATTCCCACCTCGAGGTAGTGGGGGGACATGATCGATTCCCACGAATCTAAGTGACGGTAACCGATGTTGTAAATCGAGGAAATGTTTCGCGACTGGCTTGTCAGTAACACCGTCTCTATAGGCTGTATTAATAGAGGAGCGATAGCCGCGTATCCGATCTCTGAGTGTTAAATCTGGCTTTCCCACATACGCTAATCCACAAGGGCATGTGATTAAATAGATCACATATTCCGTCTGGCACGTGATCCGATGTTTTATGCCATATTTATGGCCAGTGTGGGGATGTGAAAAAGTGGAGGTTGGATACATATGGTTACATGTAACGCAGCCAGTGCATCCAAAGCAGCCCTTCTTAGAGAAAGAAGGACGGCGCTCATACGCTTTAACTTTTTGAATACATATATATATATATATATATATATATATATATATATACTGTATATTAGTCATTTTTTTTAAGTGTGTGCATAGGCTAAGTTAAGAGAGGTTGAAATATATTTTTGTGACATACAGTAGAAAGTAAGTTAAATATAACCGGTGACACACTTAGTTCATGTCCATCCAAAGGTCCGTAATAAGGTTTGTGCCTTTTACAAATTCTTATTAATGTTACCAGAATGTAAAAATACTACATGTATGCAGTACTATGCATGCAGTGTGCCCAATCGCTTTCCTCCACTTTCTCTGCCTGTAGTTATGATATTTTAGAATACAGAGATTTGTGTATACGCCAAAGTCCCATCAGACGAGCATTCCTTTTGTTAGAATCCAATATTGTAATAGAGAAGATAGATAAAGCAAACAAGCCAGTTCTATTATGGTGTTCTGCATAATTTAATGCAAAACAAATTCCCAAAAGCCCACAATGTTGATATGGAGAGCCATAAGAAAAGAGAAAAATATTTGCTGTTAACCCCACTTCGAAGATGATAGAGTATACTCAATCTTCAAAGCACCTGATGGTGCCCTGTTATGAATGTAAAGAAATTTCATTCATTGAAAGCAAAATTAATTTGTATATGGGCTTTAGCATGTGCCCAAAGGTTTTAGCACTGCAGGCCTGACAGCCAAAGTTGCAATAACAGATTGAACATTTGGGACTCTGTTTTAAACACAGATTCTTACCTGGAGCTGCATGGAGCTCTGGATGCAGTAGTGCTTTTTGGCCAGCAGATGGTGGCATTTGCCTGTAAAACAGGTCTCCTATACGAAATGTATTAGAAACATAGAAACATAGAAAGATGTCGGCAGATAAGAACCTTTCGGCCCATCTAGTCTGCCCAATTACATGGATACTTTACCTGGATTTATCCTTTGTTTAGGATAGCCTTATGCCTATCCCATGCTTGCTTAAATTCAATTACTGTTTTAGCCTCTACCACTTCAACTGGAAGGCTGTTCCATGTATCCACCACCCTCTCAGTAAAATAATGCTTCCTGATGTTACTTTTAAACCTTTGCCCCTCTAATCTAAGACTATGTCCTCTTGTTTTGCTACTTTGTTTCCTTTTAAATATACTCCCTCTACCTGGTGGATTCCCTTTACGTATTTAAATGTTTCTATCATATTTAAGAAAATCGTATTGAGAAATCTCCCAAATATTTATTGCTTTAGAATACATGAAAAGGTCCACCCCCCCCCCCCCCAATATTGGTTCCTTACAGTGGTTTTATGGAAAAATCACTTTTTGGCGAAGGAGCTAAAAGAAATGCAACAGCAAACCTGGCCTCTGATTGCCAAGCGTGCACTTCCACTGTTTATTCTCTTTTGCAGTCCTGTTACATCAAGAATAAAATTATCATGTTCAAATGACAGAACTGTTAAAGAAATTGCTAGAAATTGCTATTTCATCTCTACATGAAATTTCACATTTCTACTGACTATTTCCACTCTATTTAATGAAAAATTATTGCAAAAGATTGTTAAACGAATGTCCTCATAGCTGACTGCTGTGAATTTAACAGGAGCCTGCTTGAATTTAAAATGTATAAAATAATACAGGTATTTTCCGAAGATCTGTTCTGAAAGAAATGTACAAATTTGTATTATTTATCACATGTGAAAAAAAATTGCACGTAAGGATATTTAAAAGTTATTGTTGCTTACAAACCCTGTTAAAGGAAATAGTGTACATAGGCCTAAAATTAGCTAATCCATAAATCCTAACACTAATAACATTTTAATCATTATGACAAAATATGCTTTGTGCTATAAGTAATGATATCTTTTTATGGTTAGTTAGCCAATCCTCGTTTCTAGCACAACAATCCCTAAGAGCCTGGAAAATACCTGGAAAAATTATGACTCCCTAGAACTTGCTCATTAAGCAGGATAATATAACCACTTAGCTACATAGCAAATCATTGATGTAATAAATCTCATATATATATTCTTGGTATACAACACGCCAGCAAAGAACACAACGTGAAATTGCAATTATAATTATTTATAAAGCACGAACATATGGGTCTGACAAAACATACGTTTATAATAACAAATATGTGTGACATGGAGAACACTACGAAACGAGGACCCTATTCAAGAGCACAGTCTAAGAGGAGTGGGGTGACACACAGAAGTGAGTGCAGAGTAGGAGAAATAATGGGGTGCATGGGGCTGCGTAGGAAATGGACCAGGAAATTGTGCAATGGGGATTATGGAGTTATAAGTATTTATTAAGTGCCAACAAATTCCTTAGCACCGTACAATGGGAGAGACAGAATAACAAATATACATAAAAGTTACACACATGGAACAGAAGGAGGGAGGACCCTGCTGGAGGGGTTGCAATCTAAGAGGAGAATCATGATGCATTAGGTGAGGGTGAACAGGGTAAATGAAGTGGCAGATTGCAGTAGGGCTGAATGGTGTCAGGTGGCGTGTGCGGTACAGAGGTGAGCCCAGCAGGCGGCAACACAGAAGGGAGGCCAGACAGGATATAAAGCAAATAATAGCTTTAATGAGAACACACAAGGGTAAGGAAGGAAGGAACCAACTTAGACAGGCAGGAAGGAACGAACAGAGGGCAGGAAGACTGACAAAAAAAACCTATGGATAGCGGCGTGACAGGAACAGAGCGGACAGGAGAAACTAAGCAATATAGAGGGATACTGGGCTATGGAGCATTAAAGAAAACAAGGGAACCTAAAGAAACCAAGGATATAGGCAATAACAAGACAAAGTGATAATATACAGGATACAGGAAAGACCGCACAAAAGGCAAGACAGTGCGAAACAGCAATATGGAAAACAAAAGGGACTTGGTAGCAGGCAATGACTTGGTAAATGTCCATAAGCAAGAAGTCGTGGCAGGCGGCTGGCAGAGTGGTGAAGTTAGTCCATAGCAGGGGTTCGGTACACGGTCTATCAATAAAGGGAAAGTCCAGAGTGTTGTTGTAAATGGAGAGCCAGAGGTCGGTACATGGTATATCAATCCACAGGAGAAGAGGAACTCGCAGGAGTGTTTATGGTGAAATATCCAGGACCAGCAGTGCAATGCAATTGAAGGAACCAGGATGAAGACAAATAGAAGGCAGGATAAAGACCCTGGATACACTGGAAGCTGGGTACAGGTACAGAGAATCTGGTTTGCAGGAAAGCACACAGCCAAATGACTTCAGTCAGAGACTCCAATGCAGAACCACTGAATGCTGGGTCTCTCTGCTACTTAAGGAGGCTTGATTAAGCAGATGAGCATCAGAGGGAACTCCATGGCTGGACGGGAAAACCCAGGCTGGCTCTCCAGGAGCCTGGACAAGGCACTGAGCAGAAGTAAAACTTGGATGAGAACAATTGTAAAAGTGTTTCGGGACAAGGACTGTTAGAGCCAGGCTGTGCAATACAGACATCAGTAGAATCCCAGAGCTGAGGCATGCCAAATGGGAAGCAGAGCAGGAAATTACAGTGGGGAGATCATGGAGTGAGCCGATAGGCTTCTCTAAAGTATTGGGTTTTCAGAGACTTCTTGAACTGGAGAAATGGGGAGAGTCTAATGTTGTGGCGGAGGGAGTTCCATAGAAAGGGTAGCTCGGGAGAAGTCCTGAAGGGGAGAGTTTGGGGCCTGGGTACGAGGAACTGAAAGTATCAGATCATTGCCAGAGCAAAGTGGTTGGGATGGGACATACCTGCTAATAAGGGAGGGGATGTAGGCAGGGACACGGTTATGGAGAGCTTTGTATGTGAGCACTAGGGATGAGCCGAACACTCCCAGAGTTCGGTTCGAGCCCGAACCCGAACTTCCCATTTGTTCGGGTCCGAACCCGAACTCGAACCCAATGCAAGTCAATGGGGCTGAAAATTCGGTTTTTAGAGTGTGCTCCAAGAGGGCATATATGCTACATATTTGTCATAAAAGGTGTATGGGGGTCCGGGTAGTACCCTGGGGGACAAGAAACAAGAACAAAAAGTTAAAAAAAAAACGTTTTTAAAGGGACAGTGAGTTTTCCATGAAATAAGGGTTAAAAATGAAAACCAAAAATTCCTTCAAATATCGTGCCTAGGAGATCCCCATAACCTGCCCGTGAAGTGGCGGATTTCTAGGATGTATAGAAGCACTTAAAAACAAAAAAATGACGTTTCATATGACGGTAAATGGTTTTCCTTTAATCTATCCATAAACAACTGCTTGGGGCGGCAGTCTGTATGAAAAGAGGAGACATTTTCGTACACGCAGAAAAAGTTTACAGATTTTTTTGGCTAAATTATTGTGAAATATATGCAGGCTTTGGATGAAGGTAACAATAGGTGCTTTAAAATTGGTCCTTTAGCGTCCCCAACAGTGCCGTCACACCGTAACCCCTCTGAGGATATGAATCTGATACAGGCGTCAGTGGCAGTGCACCCAAATATTGTGCTTTTGGTGCCAGGCCTGCAAGTACTATCATACAGTAACCCCTCTGTGGTATTGTGGAAGAATGCAGGGGTGGACCATGTGGTCCTATATTGAAAAGATATGATTCTGGTCAAGGCGTCAGTGCACCCAGATATTCTGCCTTTGGTGCAAGACTGCCAGGCCAGCAAGTATCATCATACAGTAACCCCTCTGTGGTATTGTGGAAGAATGCAGGGGTGGACCTTGCGGTCCTATATTAAAAAGTTTTTGATCTGGTAATGGGCGTCAGTGCACCCAGATATTGTGCCTTTATTATTATTATTATTATTCTTTATTTATAAAGCGCCAGCATATTCCGCAGCGCTGTACAATAGGCACAGTATAGACGGGTTACAATACATTGAACAACATTTGACAAACAGTACAAAAGGGGATGAGGCCCTATTCCCGTAGGAACTCACAATCTAGAGGTGTTGGGGTTGGAAACAGGAGGAGAGGACTGCAAGGTGAGAGTGATTGATGGTTGCGTCAGTGAGTTGGGTGGTAGGCTTCCCTAAATAGGAATGGTTTAAGGGAGCGTATGAAGGAAGAGAAATTAGGGGAAAGTCTGACCGTACGAGGGATAGCGTTCCAGAGAATGGGGGCTGCGCGTGTGAAGTCCTGCAGTCTATCATGGGAAGAGGTGATGCGGGGAGAAGCTAGGCGCAGGTCGCTGTTTGACCTTAGGGAGCGGGCTGGGGTGTATTTGGTGAGTAGTGGGGAGCTGAGTTAGTGAGGGTTTTGTAGGTAAGGATAAGGATTTTGAACTTAATTCTGCAGTGGATGGGGAGCCAGTGAAGGGACTCGCAGAGGGGAGCGGCAGAGACAGAGCGGTGGGTGAGGTGAATTAGCCTGGCGGAGGCGTTCAGGATGGATTGTAGGGGGGAGAGGCGGGACAGAGGGAGGCCAGATAAGAGATTATTGCAATAGTCGAGTCGGCAGATTACCAGGGCGTGTATGAGTTGTTTTGTGGTGACAGCGGTAAGAAATGGCCAAATTCTGGAAATATTACGCAATTGGTAGCGGCAGGAGGAGGAAAGAGACAGGATGTGGGAGATGAAGGAAAGAGCAGAGTCAAGTGTAGCTCCAAGACAGCGAACTTGGTTTGATGGGGAGATGGTGATACCCTCCACCGTGATAGAGCAGTCAGGAGGTGGGGAGGCATTAGAGGGAGGAATAAGTAGGAGCTCAGTCTTGGACATGTTGATCTTTAGGTGGTGGGAGGCCATCCAGGAGGAGATGCCAGATAAACAGTCACTGACTTTTGAAAGGACAGGGGGAGAGAGATCAGGGGTAGAGAGGTAGATCTGAGTGTCATCAGCATAGAGGTGGTAATTAAAGCCAAAGCTGTTGATGATTTTGCCCAGGGAGGAGGTGTAGATGGAAAAGAGCAGAGGACCAAGGACAGAGCCTTGAGGTACACCAACAGATAAAGACAATGAAGAGGAAGAGTTACCAGCAAAGGACACACAGAAGGACCTGTTGGATAAATAGGAGTCAACCCAAGCAAGTGCAGTGTCACAGAGACCAAGAGAGCTGAGGGTCTGCAGAAGGAGGGGGTGGTCAACAGTGTCAAAAGCAGCCGAGAGGTCAAGCAGGATGAGAATAGAATAGTGGCCGTGTTTTTTAGCAGTTAGGAGGTCGTTGGTGACTTTGGTGAGGGCAGTTTCAGTTGAGTGTAGGGGACGGAAGCCAGATTGCAGGGGGTCAAGTAGGGAATTGGATGACAGGAAGAGGGAGAGGCGGTTGAAGACTAGTTTTTGTAAGAGCTTTGATGTGAAGGGAAGCAGGGATACAGGACGGTAGTTGGATGGAGAGTTGGGATCGAGGGATGGTTTCTTTAGTTAAGGGGTAACTAGTGCATGTTTGAAGGCGGATGGGAAGGAGCCGGTGGAGAGAGATAGGTTGAAGATGTGTGTGAGAGCAGGGGTGAGGGAGGAGGAGAGGGGAGGAATTAGATGTGAGGTAATGGGGTCGAGCGGGCACGTGGTGAGATGTGAGGAGGACAATAAGGAATGGACTTCCTCCTCAGTGGCTGGGAGGAAGCGGCAGAGGGTGGCAGAGGGGACCTCTGGGAGTGGAGGTGGCAGATAACTATCTTGTGTTGGGATGTCGCTTCTGATAGAGTTTTACTAAGGAAGAAATCTGCCAGGTCTTGAGCATTGAAGGCAGCTGAGGGGGGAGGTGCGGGTGGGTGGAGGAGGGTGTTGAAGGTGGACCAGAGCCGTTTAGGGTTAGAGGACAGCGTAGATATAAGAGATGAGAAGAAGGACTGTTTGGCCAGGTGGAGGGCAGAGGTGTATGACCGGAGAATAAACTTGAAGTGAACAAAATGAGCTTCAGAGCGGGATTTCCTCCAGGCACGCTCTGCAGTGCGGAAGCATCTTTTTACAGGTAGCGAATCTGGAGGGTGTGCCAGGGCTGAAGCTGGCAGCGTGGGGCCTTAGAGTCGAAGAGGAGCAAGAGTGTCAAGAGCAGAGATAAGAGTAGTGTTGTAGTGATTTAGTGGCAGCATCAGGGCAGGTGAAAGATGAGGTGTGAGGGAGGTGGTGAAGTAGATTGAAGAATTGATGGGGATCCACAGCATGTATATTTCTGCGAGTGTGTGTACGGGGTGGGGGAGCAGGGTGTTTAGGAAGTCCAGATAGGTTGAAAGAGAGAAGGTGGTGGTCAGAGATGGGGAAAGGGCGACAGGTGAACTCAGAAATGGAGCAGAGGTTGGAAAAGACAAGGTCAATAGCGTGACCATCGCGGTGGGTAGGGAGGAGGGAGGATTGTGTGAGTCCAAGGGAGGACATGAGTGAAAGAAGTTTGGAGGCAGCAGGGGCGGAAGGATCATCAATGGGAATGTTGAAGTCCCCGAGAACTAGGCATGGAAGACTAGAAGACAGGAAGTGAGAAAGCCAGGTGGCAAAGTGGTCAAAGAACTGGGAGGTTGGTCCCGGTGGGCGGTAGATGACTGCCACCCTGAGAGCCAGGGGAGAGAACAGGCGGATGCAGTGTGTTTCAAAAGAGGAGAAGGAGAGGGATGGGGTGGAGGGAGATGCTGGTAGGTGCAGGTGGGAAAGAACAGGATTCTGCCACCGCCACCATTTCTCTCACCCAGTCTGGGGGTATGGCTCAGGTGTAGACCACCATGTGAGACAGCAGCAACGGAGGCTGTGTCAGAGGGAGTTAGCCAGGTTTCAGTTAAAGCTAGGAGGTTGAAGGAGTTTGAAAGGAAGAGGTCATGGATTGCTGTGAGTTTGTTGCACACAGACCGAGCGTTCCAGAGGGCGCAGGAGAAAGAGGACAGGCGCTGAGGCTTTATGGGAATGAGGTTGCTGGGCTTGCAGGGAGGTGATTTATGTGCGATGGAGATAGGATGAGAGGGAAGTATTGGATGTGTTGTGGGACCAGGGATAGGGGATATTTCACCTGCATAGAGTAACAGCAGGAGGGTGAGAAAGAGAAGGTGGGAATGGGATTTGTGAGAGTGGGAGTGATTGGCAGCATGAGAGTTGGAGGGAGACCATGTTCTGAGGAAACAAAGGAGCTTATGCAAGGCCATCATGTGGGACGAGAGGAGGGAGGGAGAGATGCAGATAGTGTAGGGGTCAGTGGTAGAGGGCAAGAGTTCCATTTAAGGAGAAAGGTAGAAGTGAAAAGTAGAAGCGTGAGAGAAAGCATAATAATATAGTCGTGTGTTTACCCGATGGAAAATATGGGCCTTGCAGTTCCTTCCTCCAGTCAACTCCAGAAAATCAACTCCAAGCTGCCACTTAAGATGGTCACTTGGGATGGGCACAGGAGTCAAGGCCAAGGAGCCACTCCTTGCTGATATATAGAGCAGACTGATTACAGACAGCCAAAGTAAAAATGTAAACACCTGATGCTGGGTAGGGAATTCACATGCTAATTAGCAAAACCAATTGGTGGGGGAAAATGGAAAAATAATAATAAAAAAGACAGAAAAATACCAAGGGAACGTTTACAATGTGGGTGCCTGTGAATACTGGGTGATGGGGGGGGGGTCGTACCAGAAAAATATACAGGGGATCAGTTGCAATGTGGGTGCCTGAAGTTACTGGGTGATGGGGGGGTCGTACCAGAAAAATATACAGGGGATCAGTTGCAATGTGGGTGCCTGAAGTTACTGGGTGATGGGGGGGGGGTCGTACCTGTGGAGAGAGGAGACCACGAATTAGGGATCATGATGGATGGCGGAGGGCATCATGGATGAAACTCCAGAAAATCAACTCCAAGCTGCCACTTAAGATGGTCACTTGGGATGGGCACAGGAGTCAAGGCCAAGGAGCCACTCCTTGCTGATATATAGAGCAGATGCCAGGCCAGCAAGTATCATCATACAGTAACTCCTCTGTGGTATTGTGGAAGAATGCAGGGGTGGACCTTGCGGTCCTGTATTGAAAAGTTTTTCATCTGGTAATGGGCGTCAGTGCACCCTGATATTGTGCCTTTAATGCCAGGCCAGCAAGTATCATCATACAGTAACCCCTCTGTGGTATTGTGGAAAAGTGTAGGGTTGGACCCTGCTGTTCAAAAATTAAAATGATATAAATGTGGCAGAGGCGTCAGTGCAGCCAAATATTGTGCCTTTCATGGCAGCAAGTGCATTCACACCGTAACCCTTTTGTGGTATTGTGGAAGAGTTCAGTGCTGGAGGTTTTGTGCATGCAGAAGACCTACCCGATCTATTCCGTTACTTCGGCATCAGGGGGTTGATAGCTGCTGATCCAGGACTGATTCATTTTTATAAATGTCAGCCGGTCTACAGAGTCGGTGGACAGACGCACTCTTTTGTCTGGACAAAACCTTCAGCGGCACTGAACGTCCTTTCGGAAAGCACGCTAGATGAAGGGCAAGCTAGTAGCTGCATAGCATATTGGCTAAGTTCTGGCCAGTGATCCAATCTCAACACCCAGTAAGCCAGTGGATCATCTGCTGGAAAGGTATCCAGGTCTGCCCTTGCCCCTAGGTAGTCCTGCACCATATGGTGAAGATGCTGGCAATGGGTGCCTACATTTGACGTCCCTGGGCGTCGAGGACTAAAAAAATTTAAAAAAGCATTAGTCAAGCGGCCCTGGCCTTCACCACTATTCCTCTGATCACCCGCAGCCTCAGAAGCACGTGTGTCAGCACTTGTGTAACACATTTCCAGGCACTGGTAGATTACCAAGTGTCGCTTTAGAGCGTCCTCAAGTTTATTCATCCTGTGCTCTCTCTGTGCGGGCAGGATGAGCTCTGCAACTTTCCCCTTGTATCGTGGATCAAGAAGGGTTGCCAACCAGTAATGATCCCTCTCCTTGATAGCACGAATCCTGGGGTCCTTTAGCAGGCTTTGCATCATTAGGGAGCCCATGCAGCGTAGGTTGGAGGTGGCATTAGCTTCCGAGTCTTCCTGGTCAATGAGGATGACGTATCGTGCACTTCCTCCTCCCAGCCACGCACTAGCCCTTCTGTTTCTGGGCACACAAAACCCTCCTTTGAGGAATCCCCACCTTCAATGCCCCCACTACTTAAATATTCCTCCTCCTCATCCTCCTCCTGTCTGATCTGAGGAGGACCCGCTGGAATGCTGTCTGCGGAAAGACTGGGGCCTTGAGAGCTAGGGAAGGCCTCCTCTTCCTCCCGCTGCTCTGCCTCAAGAGCCACATCTATAATTCCCCGCAGAGTGTGCTCCAGCAGGAACACTAAAGGAATTGTGTCACTGATGCATGCACTGTCCGTGCTCACCATCCTCGTTGCCTCCTCAAATGGTGACAGTACAGTGTATGCATCCTTGATCATCAGCCACTGTGGGGGGGGAAAAAAACAAGTTGACCTGAACCTGTCCTTGTGCCATACTCACAGGTACTCGTTGATGGCCCTCTGCTGCTTGTGCAGACGCTGCAGCATTGCTAATGTCGAGTTCCATCTGGTGGGCATGTCACAGATCACAGTTTGTGGGAAGGTGGAATTCTCTTTGAATTTCTGCCAGGCGAACGCTTGCTGGGAATGACCGTCTGAAGTGGCTGCAGACTTTTCTGGCCTGGATGAGAAGCTCTGGCAGCCCTTGGTACTTGGTTAGGAAACGCTGTACCACCAGAATTAGGACGTGTGCTAGGCATGGTACATGCGTCAATTTACCCTTGCGTAGGGCGGAAAGGTATCCAGGTCTGCCCTTGCCCCTAGGTAGTCCTGCACCATATGGTGAAGATGCTGGCAATGGGTGCCTACATTTGACGTCCCTGGGCGTCGAGGACTAAAAAAATTTAAAAAAGCATTAGTCAAGCGCCCTGCCTTCACCACTATTCCTCTGATCACCCGCAGCCTCAGAAGCACGTGTGTCAGCACTTGTGTAACACATTTCCAGCCACTGGTAGATTACCAAGTGTCGCTTTAGAGCGTCCTCAAGTTTATTCATCCTGTGCTCTCTCTGTGCGGGCAGGATGAGCTCTGCAACTTTCCCCTTGTATCGTGGATCAAGAAGGGTTGCCAACCAGTAATGATCCCTCTCCTTGATAGCACGAATCCTGGGGTCCTTTAGCAGGCTTTGCATCATTAGGGAGCCCATGCAGCGTAGGTTGGAGGTGGCATTAGCTTCCGAGTCTTCCTGGTCAATGAGGATGACGTATCGTGCACTTCCTCCTCCCAGCCACGCACTAGCCCTTCTGTTTCTGGGCACACAAAACCCTCCTTTGAGGAATCCCCACCTTCAATGCCCCCACTACTTAAATATTCCTCCTCCTCATCCTCCTCCTGTCTGATCTGAGGAGGACCCGCTGGAATGCTGTCTGCGGAAAGACTGGGGCCTTGAGAGCTAGGGAAGGCCTCCTCTTCCTCCCGCTGCTCTGCCTCATCAAGCACATCTATAATTCCCCGCAGAGTGTGCTCCAGCAGGAACACTAAAGGAATTGTGTCACTGATGCATGCACTGTCCGTGCTCACCATCCTCGTTGCCTCCTCAAATGGTGACAGTACAGTGTATGCATCCTTGATCATCAGCCACTGTGGGGGGGAAAAAAAAACAAGTTGACCTGAACCTGTCCTTGTGCCATACTCACAGGTACTCGTTGATGGCCCTCTGCTGCTTGTGCAGACGCTGCAGCATTGCTAATGTCGAGTTCCATCTGGTGGGCATGTCACAGATCACAGTTTGTGGGAAGGTGGAATTCTCTTTGAATTTCTGCCAGGCGAACGCTTGCTGGGAATGACCGTCTGAAGTGGCTGCAGACTTTTCTGGCCTGGATGAGAAGCTCTGGCAGCCCTTGGTACTTGGTTAGGAAACGCTGTACCACCAGAATTAGGACGTGTGCTAGGCATGGTACATGCGTCAATTTACCCTTGCGTAGGGCGGAGAGAAAGTTGCTGCCATTATCGCAGACGATCATTCCCAGCTCAAGCTGGCGTGGTGTTAACCATCTCTGCACCTGCCCCTGCAGAGCTGACAACATTTCTGACCCGGTGTGACTCCTGTCCCCTAAACAAACCAGCTCAAGCACAGTATGGCATCTTTTTGCTTGAGCCATTGCGTAGACCCTGTCAGGCATCGGTTTAACTGCCACTTCGCCAGAGACAGAGAAGGAAGAGGAGGAGGAAGAGGTGGTGGTGGTGGAGCAGACAGACCTCATACAAGCAGCTTTCTGGAGACGTGGTGGATGAACAAGCTCCAGCACAGAGCCCCGTCTTGGATCCCTCCCAGCTGCGATCAGAGTTACCCAGTGTGCCGTGAAGGAAATGTAACGACCCTGTCCATGCTTGCTGGACCACGTGTCTAAAGTCACATGCACCTTGCTGCTGACTGCCTTTGCCAATGACTCTAACATTGTCTTCCACGTGCTGGTATAGTGCTGGAATGGCCTTGCGTGAAAAGTAATGGCGTTTTGGAACCTCCCACTGTGGTACAGCATATTCAGAAAATTCACGGAAGGGAGCCGAGTCCACCAGCTGGAAAGGCAGCAGCTGCAATGCAAGTAATTTTGCTAAGCTGGCATTTAGATGCTGTGCTTGGGGATGGTTGAGACTATATTTTTTCTTTCGCTGCAGCAGCTGCGGCAACGTAATCTGACAGCGTAAATCTTCAGCTACTGGGATGATGTCCCATTGTGAGGAAGGACCTGGTACATCCATTACTGTAGTATCATCCCTGTCGGTGGAGGTTGTAGGCAATGACATGGCAGGACATACAGAGGGGGTAGAGACAGATGAGGAGGAGGACCTACGCAAAGTTTTGCGCCAACGGGATGTGTGGCACTTACTCATATGTCGCCTCAAGCACGTGGTACCCAAGTGTCCGGTATCTTTCCCACGCTTAAGCCTTATCTGACATAGATTACAAATAGCAACGCTGCGCTCTACTGCACATTTCTTAAAGAACTCCCAGACAACAGAGTTCCTGCATGTGTTCTTTGAGACAACGCACTCTGCACCGGAGCAGCTCTGACATGTGATGCCTTGGACTGGCTTCTGCTACGGTTGGTCACAGAGGATGTTGTGCCTCGTGTTTGCTGTTCCTCCTCCTTCCCCTCTTCCTCCCCCTCTTCCTCACTTAATTCCTCTGTTCGATCTGGCACCCAGGTGGAGTCAGGGGGTGATGAGGACAATGAAGATGAGGTCACTATCTCCTCGTCACTGGAGCCAACTTGGCAGTATGCTGCAGCTGCTGGGGCAACATGAGTGCCAGTTATTTGTGTCATCACTGGCACCCCCTTCCTCTAGGTTGATTATACTCCCTTGCTCAACCTCAGAGATTGAATCAGAGCACTGTACTTTCTGCGCATCCTCAAGCAGCATGTCACTCTCATTGTAGTCAAACAATTCAGCTGACTCCTCCGTGTGTGATAGCGAGGCTACGGCAGGAGTAGCTGTGGACATGGAGGCTGCATTAGATGCTTTGGCAGCTGAGGTGGACTGTAAAGCACTAGAAGCCTGGCTGGCAGAGGACTCGGTGGATTGGCTAACCAGGCCATCCTCATCCTCCAAGTCCTCTGTATGTTGCTGCTTCTTAAGACGGCCAGCACCAGTTAGAAAGGACAATCGTGCCCCTGCAGAGGATGCACCATGTCCACCACGACCAGAGGCACAGCCTCCCGACATAGAGGCTGCTTGCCTTCTTATCTGTGTCTGGGAGCGTCTGCCTGTCCTTTTTGTTCTTTCAGACATGGTGAGTGATATATAGATTAATATATACAGAACTCTAAATCTTTATACCAGAGTTGAATCAAAGAACTCTGGTATTACTCAGTGAGACACACTGATAGCTGGCAGCCAGTGACAAGAGACAGATCACCTCAATTCACAAATGTTTTGTAGAAATTAGTGAGCCCCAAAATACAGCGTGGTACTGGCTGTGTGACAAGACACAGATCACCTCAATTCACAAATGTTTTAAAGAAATTAGTGAGCCCCAAAAAGATTTGCTGGCACAGTGACGAGACCCAGAAGATCACCTCAATTCACAAATGTTTTAAAGAAAGTTGTAAACCCCAAACAAACTTGCTGGCACAGTGACAAGACACACATCACATAAATTCCCTGATATTTGGTAGAAATGAGACCCCCCCAGTAGCGTGGCAGACCGGCAGTAACAAGACACAACTATCTCTTTTGAAATCTCCTCTGAAATGCGTGCAGAATCGGCGCGTGGAAACGTTACATAGTGTGCTGCGGGACTTAGCTCTGTGAGCCCATGATTGGGCACAATTTGCCCAATCAGGACTCTGAGCAGTGATTGCCATAGTGTTGAACCCCTCTTGCACCAGACCTGTGGTCAGGTGCAAGGCTGTAGCCAATTACGAGCTTCAGGCCAGTGGGGAAAATGCATTGTGGGCGAACATGCTGCGAACACCCGGAAATGTTCGGTGTTCGCGATCTCATCGAACAGGCCAAGTTCGGGTCGAACTCCGAACCCGAACCGCTCATCCCTAGTGAGCACCAGTAGTGAGTGAGCTGATAGGCGTCTCTGAAATAATGTGTTTTTAGCAGTGTCTTGAAGGACTGGAGGCACAGGAAGAGTTGAATGTTGGGAGGGAGTTCCATAGGTAGGGGGCAGCTCAGGAAAAATTCTGAAGGTGAGTGTGGGGGTGCGGGTGCAAGGGGAGAATAATAACAGTACATTGATGGAGTGATTACGATAGGACGTACTTGCTAATAAGAGAAACCGTTATAGGGAGCTGTGTACATCAGCACAATCCTTTTTGAATAGCATTTTACAAGTAACAGTGAGCCAGTGTATAGATTAACAAAGGGGAATGGTATGAAAAGTATGTGAAGTAGTGGAGTCTGGCAGATGTATTCATAATCAGCTGTAGAGCGATAATCAGAGATTTTTTTAAGACCAATGCAAACTGGGTTACAGTAGTTACAGTTGGGAGATAATAAGAGCTTGGATGAGCATTTTAGTAGATTCCTAGGTTAGAGAGGGGTGGATAAGTGCAATGTTTTTTATGCAAAAGTGATAAAATTTGCCACCAAATAATCAAGTCAGTGAGGTAGAAGTACTGGTGGTGCTATTCGCCTCAAGGGAGAATCGGATTTGGAGGGAGGAAAGACAGTTCATTTTTGGACAGGGTGAACTTTAAAAAATGAGTGCAATATATAATGCAATTGAAACACGTAGTTAATGGCAAGATAGATACAAATGTCAGTTGCAAGAGATTAAAGGAAGCGTGAAATGAAAAATAAAATAAAAAACCCACATAAATACAAGTAACAAAATTGCAACATGCTCTGTAATAAGAGTCTGGCATCCCCAGACTGCACAGTCTCAAGCTTAAATCGTATTTCCTAGGTTCACGTTATATCTCTAGTGCTTAGCATAACATTATTGCATAAAGATTCGTACAAGGTAAGTGATTTACTGCAGGATCTCCGATGTATTATTTATATAACAAAACTATTGCAAAAATAATGTCATTTAAAGCAGATTTCCATATGTTAAAATATACATATTTCTTTTTTTTAGCATAGAACAGTCGTCATCTTTCTGGTAAAATCGCTGCACTTGTGAATAAATAAATGAAATAAAAGTGAAACACTAGCTGCTATTCAAGGGTTTCTACACGGCAGTCTTTACTTAATGAGACACGATGATCTATCATTGTGATATGTGTAACTATTACTCACTGCGAAATGTACAGCTACATATGTATCCTGCTGCTGGCAATGCTGGTGCTGCATTGCAAAATAATGGATCATATGTCACACGACTGATGGCATCATTCTTAGTCTTGCAAGAAATTGGTGTATGCAGAGCTAGCTCTAACACTTAGTTTTACATTTTATGTGTATAGTTGCTAATATTCAGATGTCATAGGTAATAATTAACAACCTTTTTGTGTTTGTGTTTGAACTACTTTATTTTAAAAATGATAGTTGCAAGATATGTGAAAATGAAGTGGTCACAGCCCAAACATTTTAATAATTAACCCCTTCATTGCCACTATTGAGGTACTTCAGACTTTAAAAGCTCCTGCAGATGCCCAAGATTGAGGTAACTCGAAATGGTCTTATTCTGTACCACTACAGACACAGCCTGGGATTTCATGTCTCGTTCAGGAAAACCATGTAGTCCCGGCTGAATTACACTTGTCAAACTGTCACGTTCGCTGTCCCGCTCACCCCTCACAACCGTGGTGGGAATCCTTTTGGACAGACTTCTAGACCCTCTGATCCTAGAATGGTCGGGACCACTAAACCTATCACTCCCAGCCAGGGAGAACAGACAGACCAACAATAATAAGTATAGTCTAGTCACGGCAGGTTTCGAGATCATGTTATCACTGAGCCACAAAGGGTTATCTTCACTGATAAGCAGAAAGCAGTCAGGAAGAGGTTTTAGCAGTGTGCTCATACACCAGGGGTTAACAGAAGCGTGGTCATATAAATGTTCCGAGTTGGCAACCGAGAGGGTTTTTCGTATAGGCATATTTGGCAACAAACGGGGTCCTCATACACTCCGATTTGGCAACATGTATAATGTGAACTAAATTAAAAATGTATCTAAAAGGTAAATTTGAAATTATAGCTGCTGTTGTGGCCTGTACTGTATTTTTAAGCTTCTCATGCTTTGTGAGACTTGTACAGGAATTGCAATTTGAGTGCGAGCTGGAGAATAACAAGCAGTAAGGTCACTCGTTATTCTCATATGAATTGGGGAAAAGAAAATAATTAATAGCTGGAGAAACCATGCAGTAAGTGATTTCACATCTGCAAAATCGATCAACACAGCAAAGGACATTCTCTTCTAATCCCCAGGGAAGAGGAGGGTTCAAGCCATTGCACAGGTCTCCATTGAGTCCTGTAGATTTATCCTAGATGTTATTAATCATTATTAAAGATATTAACAATGTTCCCCAAACCATTGCTTTTTCTCTGTGTCAAAAAATATGCAAATGCAAATTAAATCATACGCAGTTTCTTTGTTTTGCAAATACATTCTAATTATATCAAACATTATGCTACCAGTTGACTCCATGTGGTGGATTTGATCTATTAAGTTACAAACCTTTGTTTATAGGAGTGTTACAAGATCTGCTCCGTATCTAATTATCAACCTGTCAAATGACACAAGATTGAGTAAATTTCTTACACCATCCTTTCCTTTTAGAACTTATTTTTTTTTAAATTTACTTTTATTTATTGATCTTATTTTTGTTTCTGCTTCAGTGTGTTCTGTAGCCAACACCAAATAATTTGATTTAAAGATTATTGGCAGACAACCGAAGTTTTATTAGTATACCGAGTATATTCTGTACCATAAATCTTCTGGTTGCCAGTGTTATGTAGTTCAGAATCCTGATTATTTCTGAAGCCTGTGCTGCCTAATAAACTGCAAGATGAAAGTAAACTCAAGCTGCTTCTAACTTTAATCTGTCAACTTTAATAATATAATTCCATATTTCACTTGGTATTGATGTTTAGAGACATACCTAGAAATAGAAATTGCAGCTTTCAGTACTTCAAAACAATAACAATGTGCAAGTTATTATTGTCATCAGTGAAATTAGATCAAGCATGTTTTTTTCTATGTATTTATTATTATTATTATTATTATTTTATAAAGCGCCAGCATATTCCGCAGCGCTGTACAATAAGCACAGTACAGACAGGGTTACAATACATTGAACAACATTTGACAAACAGTACAGGAGGAGATGAGGGCCCTATTCCCGTAGGAACTCACAATCTAGGAGGGTTGGGGTTGGAAACAGGAGGAGAGGACTGTAAGGTGAGCGTGATTGATGGTTGCGTCAGTGAGTTGGGTGGTAGGCTTCCCTAAATAGGAATGTTTTCAGGGAGCGTTTGAAGGAAGAGAAGTTAGGGGAAAGACTGACAGCACGAGGGAGAGCGTTCCAGAGAGTGGGGGCTGCGCGTGAGAAATACTGCAGTCTATCATGGGAAGAGGTGATGCGGGGAGAAGCTAGGCGCAGGTCACTGTTTGACCTTAGGGAGCGGGCTGGGGTGTATTTGGTGATTAGTGAGGACAGGTAGTGGGGCGCTGAGTTAGTGAGGGTTTTGTAGGTAAGGATAAGGATTTTGAACTTAATTCTGCAGTGGATGGGGAGCCAGTGAAGGGACTCGCAGAGGGGAGCGGCAGAGACAGAGCGGCGGGTGAGGTGAATTAGCCTGGCGGAGGCATTCAGGATGGATTGTAGGGGGGAGAGGCGGGACAGAGGGAGGCCAGATAAGAGATTATTGCAATAGTCGAGTCGGGAGATTACCAGGGCGTGTATGAGTTGTTTTGTGGTGACAGCGGTAAGAAATGGCCGAATTCTGGAAATATTACGCAGTTGGTATCGGCAGGAGGAGGAAAGAGACTTGATGTGGGGGATGAAGGAAAGAGCAGAGTCCAGTGTAACTCCAAGACAGCGAACTTGGTTTGATGGGGAGATGGTGATACCCTCCACCGTGATAGAGAAGTCAGGAGGTGGGGAGGCAGTAGAGGGAGGAATAAGTAGGAGCTCAGTCTTTGACATGTTGATCTTTAGGTGGTGGGAGGCCATCCAGGAGGAGATGCCAGATAAACAGTCAATGACTTTTGAAAGGACAGGGGGAGAGAGATCAGGGGTAGAGAGGTAGATCTGAGTGTCATCAGCGTAGAGGTGGTAATTAAAGCCAAAGCTGTTGATGATTTTGCCCAGGGAGGAGGTGTAGATGGAAAAGAGCAGAGGACCAAGGACAGAGCCTTGAGGTACACCAACAGATAGAGGCAATGAAGAGGAGGAGTTACCAGCAAGGGACACACAGAAGGACCTGTTGGATAAATAGGAGTCAACCCAAGCAAGTGCAGTGTCACCGAGACCCAGAGAGTTGAGGGTCTGTAGAAGGAGGGGGTGGTCAACAGTGTCAAAAGCAGCCGAGAGGTCAAGCAGGATGAGAATGTAATGATAATATAGCTCAGTTTTTGTTTTAATGCTGTCTTTTTGAATGATAGTCTTAAATGACTTCAGTGCATCAGAAAGCTGGAAAATACATTGAAATCAACGGAGCTTGTGGACCTTGTTTGGATTTGTGTTTAAGATGATAATTTTCTCACTGAATCCCCTGAACCCCTAGTAGAAAAATAACAATTTACTTCTTATGTAGAAGATGGAATGCTTTCTTAAAGTGTCTGAAGGACCCTGTTACAGTATGTGACCTCATAGGACACTTTTGCGGGTCCCGGACAAAATCCCTACAACCTGGTTAATGCCAACATCCTGACGGCCAACTTCCAGACAGAACAAGTGTCGGACATGTCAAGTTTCCTACACAGACATTTCCCTGATGACCAACTTCCAGACATCAAAAATCCCAGCTAACCCTAACACCCTAACCCATAGGGAGTTAGGGTTAGGTTTAGTGAGTTAGGGTTAGGTTTAGGGAGTTAGTCTTATGGATAGTGTTAGGGTTGGGGTTAGGCAGTAGGATTAGGAAGTAAGGTGTTAGGATTAGGGTTAGCCGCTTGGATTTTGGATGCCTGGAAATTGGCAGTCAGGGAGTGGTCTGTGTAGGGAACTTAGTATTTCCGGCACATGATCTGTCTGGAAGTTGGCTGTCGGGATATTGGCATTAGGGAACCTGGTTGTAGGGGTTTTGACCCAAACCCCCCTTTTGCATGTGATCAAGGAATTGTATATTAACAGGTTGCTAAGTAACAATTTTATATGAAGTTGCAATCTCCGGTTTGAAGCCCCGGTTTAAGAAAAATAGTCTGAGACTGCAGGACCACGCCAGTAAGCTAAAAGGGGTTATGGTGGCAAAACAGTCTCTATAATCAAGCTGAGCTAAGAGCACAAAATAAAATGTGTGCTTTTCCATCTGTCTTTAGGAACTTGGGCATTTGATTACTTTTGAGTACTCCATTGAGTTTTGTGCAAGATAGATACAATGTCATTGCACCTGTATGCATAAACACATTGGGGTTTAACCATCCTAAAGAAATCTTAACTTTTATTGATTGGTGGTTGACGCACACCACTTGGCGATATCTCAATGCTTTTAAGCATACGCTACTTGATATCTTGGGCATCAATCCCAGCTTCCTTTCCTTACAATTGTAAATGCTTACACATGTACTTTTAATTTTACTACCTCTTCAAATTGACATTTTAAGTGTTTAATGATGTTTATCTCGTTCTGCTTCCAGCACAGACATTGTTGTCTTCTTTGATCTGAATCGTATTCTCCCTTGCTAGGAATCCTTTTCAGTGTGATATCTATAAATATTGTTTCCCCTAGTGTTTAGTTGTATACATTTTTTGCCTTGTTATACAAAAGCGCAACACCCTGTTTTGTTTCTGCTTACATAGAGCTAGTTGTAACTCTTAACATCCTGTAACGCTAACTGTCCTTCCTACTGACTATAACTGCTCCTAGATGTTTTGTATCACTAATCTTAATCAAAAATAGTCCATTAGACACTGCTAACATAAATAATTGTTAAGCGAGCATTAGAGCAAGTTGGAAACTAGGGGCAGTGATAAGGGATAAGCTGTGGATCAGGCAGAGACGGAAGAAAATGGCAAGAGTGCAGGAATATTTTCAAGATGGATTGAAAGACGTAAGTATCTGGAAAAACATAGATGGAGGTGGGGGGGGGATAAAAGGGATTGGACGGGGAAACAGTTAAATTTTTTATACTGAAATGGAGTCTGTTGGATAAACCCCACATTAGGTAACACAGGCAGCATTGTGCTATAAAAAGGCTGAAACAGGAAAGAAAACACATCTCTACACCTCATTAGACTGGAAGACTTCCTTGGGTCTATGTATGCCTGGTTGAAGAAGGCAGAGCTGCACTCGGGCAAGAAGAGGCTAAAATGATAAGAAATAGTGCAGCTACACAATTATGAAATGGGGCAGAGACTCTGAAAAGATGCATGAAAGTATGATAGTAATGGGAAAGAGACTTTAGAATGGGTTAGACTCAAGGAGGTTGGGATTGGACCCAAGACCCTGAACATGGGAGATAGAAGAACCTGAGAGGCATTGAGATGGCACCTCCTCGAATTTAATTTAGAAATATACTAACCTAGCTAATCCGCCATTTTAGTGTTCGCTCAAGGTATGCTATTAACTCCATTTCGTGTTTTAAAAGTCTGCAGTCCCTTTGTGCCCACTAGAGTCAACTAAGTTTGCCTGCTCTAACTATTAAGGAATGTGGTTTGTATAAACAGCTAAGTGTAGCCTCTAATAAACCTGATTTCTGATGACTGAAGAATTACCTCTTCTTCCCCCCCAGGTCTCTAACTCCAAGCCATAAAAGTTGCTTAATATATCGAGGCAGCAGAAGGAATGAGTAAATCCCATAGCTGGCCATATTTGTTTTGGAAGAATGATTCCCTTTTACAACCTTATTGACTAGACAGACAATTCAGATTGTCTCTGGTGGGCTCAAGGGTCGTGTCTTTGAGGTGAACCTTGCTGACTTGCAAAATGATGAATAAAGTCCAATATGTATAATGAATGTGTCACGGTTCCGGATCCCACCACGCAGTACCTAACGCCCAACACTCCACAGAGCCCAAAAGCTACCAACAGAGTAGCCGTGAAGAATCCCTAACTGTCTGGTCCTTGGAATTGGCCAGGTAAACTAGCTAGACAGAAAAGGGTTAAGCAAAAAGACAATGTGGTAATACAAAACCAGGTCAGCAACACGGGGTTAGTCAGACGAGCCAGAATCAGGAATACAGAGTATAGAATAGTCAAATGGAATAGCCGGGCCGATATCAGTGCAGTAGCGTAGTACAAGAAAATAGTCTAGGGCAACAGAAGGCAGAATAGTCAGGAAACAAGCAGAGGTCAATAACAGGTTAAATCACAATAGAATACAGGCACAAGGAGCTCAGGTATGGATAACCACGATCTGACACTGCTGAGAAGTAACTGAGGGTTTTTAAAGACCTTCACCAGACCGCGCCCCCCACTCAAGCCAAGCCTCATGCAGCCACCTCCCTGCCTGTCTCCATTTAAACCGGGCGTTGGTCAGCGAGAAGCATCAGACATGCTGCCTTCAAGCACACAGCAGAGGCTGGAAGCCCCCAACGTTACAGAAGGTTGATATGGGAAGTGGGAGGATAACCTGGGGAGGGGAATAAGGTGTGCATTTTTACTCGCCATGTATAAATTCTTTGTTTCTCTGTTGACTCGGGACTTGAGCTTTGTTGGCGGGCTTGACCTGCAGCTCTTGTCCGGTACCGAATAAAAGCCATTTTCCTTAACAAACCAAGGCCTCCGTCTGGCATCTCTTGTCGAATCATCACCCAAAAGTACCCGGTCGGTTGGCTGTAACAGCATGGGATACACAAGTAGATCATGGAAAGAGATGGTGAAGGAAACTCACAATGAAATGGGCCACTATTCTGATGCGGCCAGTATTTGGGTACAGCAAAACCGTACATTAGCCGCAAGAAGTTATGTCTTTACATTTCAAGGACTGGAACTGAATTATGTCATAATGAGAGACTTTAACAAACTCTGAAAATGTTTATTTCCAATAATTAGAAATAAAACCAATTCTGTTACATGTAACGTTGATAAAATATAAATGATTTTTATTAACTTCAGTTATTTAAGACCCTGCAAGAATGGGGGCTGTAACACTGCACACAACTCGACCACAACTCAATGGGAGCTGCCTAAAGGGAGTATAGGCTAAGGTTAAATTGCATGGCAATTGTGATTTAAAGAATCCTGCAAAAGCAGAGTAGTTAAGGACATATGAAAAAATTACTGCTATTTTGAGTTTATTAAAACTGGCAATTGCCTTGTAATTTCACTTTGCATATATTCAGTGTAAGGCAAGATTGACTTAAACAGCACCTATCATGCTTACCGAAAAGCACTGCCACGTTGGTTATAACTTACTTAGGGCTGCCTTTATTTACCGGTCAGTTGAGTTCTCAAGGATTGGTCTATACAAGACATACTATGGCAGCATCCAGTAGGTAAGTATGACCAGTGTATTTTAATAAACATACAATTATTTTATCACAAAAAATGCACAAAACAATCATGTTTAAAATATTAATTGCTTAATGTGACTTAATAGATCAGTGGCATTTCCCTTGCAAGTTTTAATTGGGCTTCCATGGGGATGGTTGACATTTTAGCCGAAGGTTTTGTTTTTCCAGCTGAAACATGGGCAATCCACTCATGTACACAACACATTGGAAGGTACTTGCAGGTGGCTTTACCTTGCATGTTGTCCCCTCAATGTATTTCTACCATTTATGTAATTCCTTTTACCTTTATTTCAGGTGAATAGTTATTTCACTTCGGCCTGACATTGTAGGTTTTCCTTTCAGTTTTAAGCTGTTGCGCTGTTTGGAAACGACAAAATTAAACCTACAAATTGAACAGTCTAAACCAGGGATCAGTAAAAAAGACTCTCTCAATGTTGTTGAAGTACATCTCCCATGATACTAACCCACCCATTAGGTTGGCAGAGCCTTGTGGAAGATCTAGTTCCAAACAATCTGGAAGGCTAAGGTTGCTGACCTCAGTTCTAATCCAAGTCATGACAAGAATTTGACAATCTAACGAGACAATTACATATCAGTTTACAGAGGAGGAGGTTCTACAGCAGCTGTCTAAAGTTAAGACAAATAAGTCAATGGGGCCTGATGGGATCCACCCTAAATTATTAAAAGAGCTCAGTGATGTAATAGCAAAACCATTAGCAAGGATTGGTTAAATAAATCTGTTAACGGGAGTCGTCCCAGAAGACTGGAAATTAGCAAATGTTGTGCCCATTCACAAGAAGGGTAGTAGGGAGGAATCTGGGAACTATAGGCCAGTTAGTCTTACGTCAGTAGTGGGGAAATTAATGGAAACCATGTTAAAGGAAAGGATTGTTGAACATCTAAAAACACATAGATTACAGGATCAGAAACAACATGGGTTTACCTCAGGGAGATCATGCCAAATTAATCTTATTGATTTTTTTGATTGGGTAACAAAAATAATAGACACAGGTGGTGCAGTAGACATTGCTTATTTAGATTTCAGTAAGGCTTTTGATACTGTTCCGCATAGAAGGCTTATCAATAAATTGCAATCTTTGAGCTTGGATTCCAATATTGTTGAATGGATTAGGCAGTGGCTGAGTGACAGGCAACAGAGGGTTGTGGTAAATGGAGTTTATTCGGCGCAAGGTCTTGTTACCAGTGGGGTACCTCAGGGGTCAGTACTTGGACCCATTCTATTTAATATTTTTATTAGTGATATTGCAGAAGGTATTAATGGAAAAGTATGTCTTTTTGCTGATAACACAAAGATTTGCAACAGGGTTGACGTTCCTGGAGGGATCAGCCAAATGACAAATGATTTAGATAAACTAAAAAAATGGTCGGAGCTGTGGCAATTGAGTTTTAACGTGGATAAGTGCAAGATAATGCACCTGGGACGTAAAAACCCAAGGGCTGAATATAGAATATTTGATACAGTCCTAACCTCAACATCTGAGGAAAGGGATTTAGGGGTTATTATTTCAGAGGATCTAAAGGTAAGTAGTCAATGTAATAGAGCAGCAGGAAATGCTGGCAGAATGCTTGGTTTTGTAGGGAGAGGTATTAGCAGTAGGAAAAGGGAAGTGCTCATGCCACTGTACAGAGCACTGGTGAGACCTCACTTGGAGTACTGTGTGCAGTACTGGAGACCGTATCTCCAGAAGGATATAGACCTCTTAGAGAGAGTTCAGAGAAGGGCTACTAAAATGGTGTACGGCTTGAAGGAGAAAAGTTACTAGGAAAGGCTTAATGATCTTAACATGTACAGCTTGGAAAAAAGACGAGACAGAGGAGATATGATAGAAACATTTAAATACGTAAAGGGAATCCACAAGGTAGAGGAAGGGAGTATATTTAAAAGGAAACAAAGTAGCAAAACAAGAGGACATAGTCTTCGATAAGAGGGGCAAAGGTTTAAAAGTAACATCAGGAAGCATTATTTTACTGAGAGGGTGGTGGATACATGGAACAGTCTTCCAGTTGAAGTGGTAGAGGCTAAAACAGTAATTGAATTTAAGCAGGCATGGGATACGCATAAGGCTATCCTAAACAAAAGATAAATCCAGGTAAAGTATCCATGTAATTGGGCAGACTAGATGGGCCGAAAGGTTCTTATCTGCCGACATCTTTCTATGTTTCTATGTTTCTAAGAATTTGGAGAGATTTACATTTTTCTGGATCAAACATTAAGCAATAGTGAATCTTAGCCAATGTCTAAATACATAAACCCAACCAGAATGTTGTATAAAAGATTATGTTCTTATCTAGTATATAAAGATAGTTTCTAAAAAATAAAGGTAACCCGAATATAGAAATAGAAGGCAAGTCATGAGATAATTTTGCTTTCTGAAATGACTAACAAATCTTTAGCCACTGACCTATTCAAAAATAAAAGCAACCATATGTCTCCATACTAAGCAATATAGTATACCCTTTCCACTTCTGACTCTGTCCTCAATCAGAAATGAACTACTGTGGAGTTGAACCTCTTCTTGTTTCCACCCTCTTCCTTTTAGAATGTAAGCTCCTTAGGAAGCATGGCGCTCTCTGCATCATTTCTGTTTTTTGTATTCTGTACCACCCTTAATTGTTATCTCTGTACTGCTGTGGAGGAATATGTTGGTGCAATACACATAAAAATAATATATAAAAAATAAAGCAAGTATAATATAAATAAACTAGTATATTAATTCTATTCATTAAATAGCAACATTATTATTGTAATAGAGAAAAATACATACAGGGTTATCCAAAGAGATCCGAATTGCTTGAGAAAGGTAACTGAACGCTGAAAATCAGCGTTCGGTTACCTTTCCTGGCCATTCGGCTATCCAAAGAGCAGGCAATTCGCCAAATCCTGGCGAATTGCCTGCACATACGGTGCCTGTTCGGTGCCTGTTCGAGGGCAGTGAAATCCCCATGAAAAAGCACTGCTTCGGCTATTCAGAGAACACAAACCAGCAGTGAAAGGTTCCCCTAATGCCCTGCCATTCGGTGGTTTAATTCGGCAAATTTATTCAGGAGAATCCCATAGGCTTCAATGTTAAAAATATTCCCGTTTTAATTCAATATCTAATAAATCGTTCATTATAAAATTCTGCAGCAAAAAGTCTCTTTATTTATAGATTTTTTAGGATACTTTAAGCATTTTTCTGAAATTTTTAAAAAAAAAATTAAAAGTCCGATTTTTTTTGGATTTTTTTTCAGTTTGCTTATTTTTTTTGTAACAGCCCTCTTTATTATCATTCCCTGGACCTCCTGTGAAAATTTCAGACATTTTCGCTCAGTAGTTTCTTTGCAAACAGCGTTTCATTTTCCCAGATTCATACAAATGGTTTTTCTAATTTATTCACTGCCTCCTCTACGTCACAGCTGCTTCGGCTCTGTGTGATTCGGCTCCTTTTCGGCTCCTGTTCGGCTTTTTCGAAGGTTAATCCAGATGTTTTTGCTTGTTTTCAGCGTGCATTCGGTGAGTTTTCGTCGGGTTTGCGGTAGCTTTTCCCTGCAATTCGGGGACCCTGTGCTGTTTGCTGAATACACCGCAGGGTCACCGAAATGCAATCGGCAAAAGGAACCGAATTGAAGAGAACGAAAAGTCACCGAATGTGCGGTGACTTTTCAAATCTCTTTGGATAACCCTGATAGTGTCAACAATTTCAGGGTAAATGGTGATACATTTTGTTTATAAACAAGCTCCTGGAAAGGTACTGTTTGATTTAAAATTAAACCACTATTATTGCTCTATATATATATATATATATATATATATATCCCCCTGCATTTTTGAGTGATTTGGTATTTCTGGTTTACCATAGCAAAAAGAACAGCGAGTAAGGTTTATAATAAAATTAAAATGCAGCCCTCACATATGAGTATTTCCACGTGCAATGCTAGAAACCTGCAAGTACAGTAGTAGAAAGATAATGCATATGACAAATGGAAGTCTATTTAATTTCACACTTCCTTTATATTTATACAAGATGAATGCCAATACTTGAATAATATGTTCATTTAATTGTAATTTTGCTAATTTTATGTTAAATGATATGGAGATAAAAGATCAGGAGGGGGTAGAGATAAAAAAGAAAGTCAAATTAGTTCTTTTTACTTGGTGTATAATTGACTAGGCACAATTCTGTAAAATAATTCCCTTTGTGTTGATTATTCAGCTGATTTAAATTATATCTTTTCCCCCCCATTGAGTTAAAAAAACTATATTTCTACGCCGTTTGTTTCTTAACAATATAAGCATTTCGATTTTTTTCTTAAAGGTACATGTAACAGATCTCTGTACCCCAACCCTGTCACGCCTGTAAATGCCGCTCCCTTCCTGGATCCTTGTTCTCCCACCAGCAGTGTTTTGTGCATTCTCCATCCGTTAGCTGAAGCTTAAGACCAGGTACATTGAAAAAGCAGTGATGGCATTCCCCAGAAGTAAGGCAGCACACAGATCTTGGGGTAGAGACAGAGAGGAGCTGACCCTTTAATGGAACGTATGAGCTAAATCTACACCGTGCACAGAGGGGCGTGGAGGCCAATGGAAAATGACACCCTGGCGCACCCCCCTCCTTCTCAAGTGAACCAGACCTGAAACAAAAGGGTGCCATGTAATCACAGGGCAAGGTCTTCACTTTTCCAGAGAACAATAGATCAATAGCAGATTGAGGGGATAGACAGGCTGTTCAGATTTTACAGTATCTGATAAGTAAGGGAGGGATTACAAATTGACCCAATAACAAACGGACAATAAAGATATTCACAATAACAATACACACATGTAACACAAACACCCTGTACCCTGATAAGCACAGGGTGACTTGGACAAAGGTGAGGTTTGGGAAATAAAAGGACGTGTCAGACCTCCCCCAGAAACCAAAGTCTCACATCTCCCAACCTTAACGCCAAGTCTAGGTACCCAAAGTAAAAAGTGGCTCTCATCAGACTACTTTACCAAAGAGATAAAACTAACGGAGTAGCAGGTTATACTACTCTTGTCACCAGCAGTTTAGACATTAATAGCTGTGTGTAGAGTTATTTTGAGGGGACAGCAAATTTACACTGTTATACAAGCTGTACACTCACTACTTTACATTGTAGCAAAGTGTCATTTCTTCAGTGCTGTCACATGAAATGATATAAAATATTTACAAAAATCTGAGGTGTGCTCACTTCTGTGAGATTGTATAAGATATATCACACACACACACACACACACACACCCCACCCGTTGGATAGCATTCCTACAGAAGAATTACTCTTGTCCAGTAAAGCAGAAACGAAAGGCTAGATACCTACTACCTGTCATTTAGATTTTTGATACAGCTGTCACACCTTCACACTTTTTATAATAATAATGTCTGGGAACAGACCACAGACAGAATAATCTGTACTAAGTGGGAAAAAAAGCCACACGATGGAGCATACACAGTCATCACAGATTTACAGATACACACAGACACACCGATTCACATATAAATACAGACGTATCCTGTTCAATAATACACACAGGAAAATTGATGCGCAGCCTCATAAGTGTACTTGCACAAATAAGCATACAAGTATTTAGACAAAAATCTATGTACAACCATTAGTTCCTTCACTACCAAGTGACTTTGTTTCACAAAGCCACTGTGAGGAACTAATCTGATCTTAATACATATTTCTATTTTTATCTGGTTATAATTTGACTGCAAGCCATTAATTTTACTAGACCTGCACAGTGCATTTGGATGATCAAAACAGCAGAAGTTTGAAAATTTAAAGAGACGAGCTAAGCAACGCGACCACGCAACCATATTTGATCTGTTCCCTCTCCACCTCGTGGAGGGTCCCATAGGGCCCTGTCTGCGCAGGGGTTTATTCATGCCGAAGAACTGAGTGTTAAATTCAGGTGCCAGGACTTTGGGACATATGGGAACTCCTATGTCCCACAAATGGCTCTCAATGCCCCCTGGCATATTCAGAGTCACTGGATTAGCTGTGCACTTGGGTGAACGTCATGATGTAACATGCTTGTGCAGAAAGCAGCAGAGTGTCAGATTCAGTAGAACTCAGAGGAAGCCCAGTGCTGGATTCAAGGTACATTTAACCCCATAAGGAGGGGGGCAATTTTACAAGTTCGGCACACTTTTAAAAGTAGAAGAGTGCGGAGTTCATTTTGACTGTTTTTGCTCATCATGCTTAAACACGATTTGAAGTCACGTTTTTTGTGTGACCCAGACAAATTATATATCCCCTTTTACGGCAGACTTGGCAGATTCATAATATATCATTATTCTATGTATATGGCATGCCCTGCCAGAATGCTATAACAAAACATGTGAATTTCCATTAAAATTTCAATCCTCTACAGCGTATAAACTAATTTTTTCACATTTTATCATCTGAGCCTTTACGGTTATATATTCTATGGGGTACCCTTTTTTTAAAAAAAATAGCAATAGGAACTCCTTACTGTATTTTTTTGAGTAAATACGCGAGTTTAATATATATATATATATTCTTTGTTAATACAGCATTATTGTTAACGTTATAATTGAAAAAGTGAACAATAGTGCTGCATTAATACATTTAAAAAAATATATATTCATTTTTATTTTTTAATTATTTTTTGCTGTTTGCTTGTAACATAGTCATGTTTGGTATCATTGGAAAGACCAAATCAAATTACCCCCCCCCCCCTAACTCCACCATAGGATTTCCTTAGGAAAACCCTGGGCAGCTATGGGTTCCCCCAGCTAAATGATGTCATCGTACCATGCCCAATGACATCAGTGACAGTGGGGAGACTCGGAGGCGGGGCTGCCATCCAAGATGGCAGCCCCTACTAGAAATAGGCCGCAAACCAGTGCTGGATTGTGGCCTGGCACCTAAGTGGACAAAGAAAGATATAGCTGGAAATGGGAAGGCCAGACTGTGACCTTAACAGTGTTGCCTCTCTAGACTTGATAGCCCCCGGCAATGGGGAGATGGAGTGTTCCAAAGAGGAGCCTCCCTCTCCTACATTCATTCCCCTGCTCGGGCGGTGGGCCTGCAACTGACGTCATCACGCCTGTCGTGATGACATCAGTGCCCTGGGACGGGTATGCAACGCAGATCTGACTTGAAGGAAGTCAGTCTGCGTGGGACACGGGAGAGAGAGTGGAGTATAGGCAGGAGGGAGGAAAAAACACATGGGACGTGCTATGCCGTTTCGCTGCTTTAAAGCCCACTTGCTGCAGGACGGCATAGCACGCCCTGCTTCGTCAAAAGGTTAAGACATAACTACAGGGTTAAAACAGAAAGAGAGTGTGAAGGTGTTTGAGGGGTTAATGTTTAATTCCTCAGCTTTCTCCTTCGATTTTAATCCAATAGTACCTCATTACCGTAATTTCCAAACTAGCCATGGAAGTATGCATTTGAAGTAATTGACACTAATGACTGCACACCTATGAAATGCTTTGAGTAAAGCTTGTGTGTTTCCCATTAAACCTTCATATACCGGGATCTCTTTTAAGAGTACATTTTTATTTTTAATGGAATGATAACTTTACTTGCCTATAATTTGGGAATTTAGGGTCTTTGACTATATTCCTAAGCATTTAAAAAGCCTGTTATCTCAAGCCCAAACTTTATTTACTATTCTTCAGCCATGCATGAAATTATTCATAGAAATATTAGACTATATATTCCAGATGCAATAACATTTCCAAAGCTTTTGTTACATTTGAATATAAATATTTTTTACTTGTTATAATAAAAAAATAGAATTCAAGCAGCATAGTATATTTAATATTTGTTTGATTTTCAGGATCTAAGATACGCTGTAGATTATAAAAAATATCAAAACCTTGAATGATGGAGAACATTGTATTAGTATTGCAAACAAATATATAACAGAAAAAATATAAAATAGTTTCTGCAGATGAAGCAGCAAAATTTGAAATGCAACATAATTTTAATGGAACCTACACAATGTAGATGATCTACAAAAGTGTATATATCTTAAAGGTGATTTTAAGCTTTATGGCTGATTTTACTCAGCCATATAAAATTATTGATTTGCATATTTGCAATGGAAAGTAAAAAGGTGTAAGATTAACCAATTTAACGAACTGTATAGCACAAATACAAATGTAAATATTAATGTAAATATAACTAAAATGGATTTTCATGTTCGCCTCGGGTTTTCAATCTTTTCATTTTTTTCAGACTGTTACAAGATACAAAAAATTGCTCAGGCACACCAGTAGTAATTTTAAATCCCTTCACTAGCATAATTACATTTACTCAATCTTGTGAGACTTGCACCCCTTTCCTCCTCTATTCTGCTGTTTGTCTTGTTTGTTCAGTCTCCCATTTGTCCCGTTCCACTTTTTGGATTCCTTCCATTCCGCCTATTCTCCTGACTTCTCCCACTCCATCTTTTGGCCCAGGCCATTTCTGGTTTTCCCCTTGGCTGGCTGTCTTCTGATTTTCTCTCCTGGATGACCAGCCATTTATTGTGACCTCTCCCCTTCCTCCATGCTCTTTCTTTCTGTTCTGTTCCCTTCCTATCTGTTGAGGTTTTGTGAGCTCCCTCCTGTTTAAGTCCTGTCTGATCTCGCTAATTTCTGGTCTCTCATATTTCTGTTTTTTTTGTTTTAGCATTCTGTCTGTTATATTCTGTTTGAACGTCTTACCTGGGTTCCTGAGCGAGGTTAACACCTTACCTGTGGCTGAGTTCCATATTTCTCCACCATATCTGATGCCTGTTTGCCACTCATCTTCTTTACCATTGCTGCTGGTTCCTCTATTTCTGGATTCTGCTATATTAACTACATAGCCCACTATTCAGTGGCTCTGGAGTCTTTCCTGTAGCAGCCACTCCTCCAGCTCTCCAGTAGGGATGGGCTGCTGGTTTGAATCATTCTTAAGTTCGATTCGCACATCGGCTGTTCGAAAGTTCGCCGAACTTTGAACTTTTCAGGATGTTCATGAAAGTTCGAACGTTAGTGAAATGCTGTTTGCAAAAGAAACTACTGAACGAAAATGTCTGGAATTTACACATGACATCCAATGAATGAATGATAATAAAAAGGACTGTTACAGAAAAATGAAAAAACGATATGAAAAAAAATTTCAAATTCTTTTTTCCAAAAAAAATCTTAAAAATAAAGAGACCCTTTACTGCAGAATATAATAATAAACGGTTTATTAGATATTGCATTAAAACGGGAATATTTTTAACATTGAAGCCTATGGGATTCTCCTGAATAAACCTGCCGAATGAAACCACTGAACTGCAGGGCATTTCGGCAACTTTCCCTGCTGGTTTTTGTTCTCTGAATAGACAAAGCATTGCTTCTCTATGGGGATTTCACTGCCCTCGAACACGCACCGACCAGGCACCGTATGTGCAGGCAATTTGCCAACATTTGGCGAACTGCCTGCACTCTGAATAGCTGAATGGCCAGGAAAGGTAACCATACGCTGAATTTCAGTGTTCGGTTACGTTTCGGCCACAATTCGGATCTCTTTGAATAACCCTGTTAGATTCTCGGTGTCATGCACCACCGACTAAGGCTAGGGTCAGACGAGCGTATTCTGTGAGGACTGTGTGTCCGTGCACAATGGATGTACTTTATGACTGACGACAAGGTAGTGGCCACACAGTTTTTTGACTGATGTAGAAGCATAGGCGTGCGCAGCCTATTGCATTAGGGTGTGCACCCAAAAGCTCAAAACACACACATATATATATATATCACATACATACATACATACATACATACATACATACATACATACAACGACACACACACACCATTACTATGTGTATGCTTCAGGGGTTAAGCAACCTTCGATACCCAGACGTTTTGAAACTACATTTCCAATGAGTCTCATCTATCTTAATTATTGGCCGAGCAACATAGGAGATATAGTTCCAAATGAGCTAGAGGACCAATGACCCCGGTATACATCATGTCACCTCAAAATGCTAGATCAAAAAATTTAAATTTGGATTTTGATCACATGCAGCGTGTAAATTTATTTTACCACATTTTTTCATCCAAAAGATTGTTAGTTAGCGCGGGCGCACCATATTAAAATCCAAACGCTAATCTGTTAGAAAACCCGTTACCGTTTGGAATCTTGCGCTTTTCAGCTCCCTATACTTAACATGGGGAGTGGAAAGTGTTAATCAGCATTAGCATTACAATCTACTAGCGCTGATTACCGTCCGGTTGCGGTTACTGAACATTTACTCACAACCAGGACCTGGTGCTAATGGATTCCACTTCTGCAGAATCCGTCAGCAACAGCTGAACCCCCCCCCAAAAATCAGATACTCACCTCTCATCCCGCAAAAAGAACGACTGCTCCATTCACCTCTTCTGGCCGCCAGGAGCAGAGGGAGACTGGGAGAAAAAGTCCCTCAGTCTCACTCTGGGAATCACTATATCGACCTGACGGATCTCACAAAGACTTCAACGACGTGCCGAGTACATCCTCTACACACAAACATGAAACCAGAGGATGCGCTCAGCACGTCGTCAGCAGCAAAGTGGTTAAATGTTAAAAAGGAGTGAAATTTGAGTAGAGTGGCCCATTTAACCTCTTGCTGACTTGTACCAATACAGTCTCCTACCTGTACCTCACGATGCTGCCAAGACGCTCGCTGTAATTCTTTTTGTGGAGTGCAGGCAGCAGATATTGTGGTGATTTCTGTGCACAATACAATCCTTTATGGTACAAGACAAGGGGGCAACACCGGACAAGGAAACAGGTGCAGAATTTTACGCAAAGCAGCCTGTTTAAAGACAGATACATGCATTTATACACACAGCCATACGTTCACATACATAACTATATATCCTCCTCCCTACACCCTGGGGGTATGTAGCAATAAAGCCCACATTAATGTGCAGTGTGAATGAGCATATCCCAGAAACCACAACAATAAAACTCACAGTAATGTACAGTGTGTATGAGCGTATCAGAGATTCGCAGCAATAACACCTTCAGTAATATACAGCGTGTATGAGTGTAACAGAGCTCCACAGCAATAAAACTCAGCAATGTGCAGCGTGTAAGAGCGTATCACAGAATCCACAGCAATAAAACCAAGCAATGTGAATGAGCGTATCAGAGAATCCACAGCAATAAAACTCAGCAGTATGCAGTGTGTATCAGTGTATCACAGAATCCACAGCCATAAAACTCAGCAGTATTTGTGTATCACAGAATCCACAGCCATAAAACTCAGCAGTATGCAGTGTGTATCAGTGTATCACAGAATCCACAGCCATAAAACTCAGCAGTATTTGTGTATCACAGAATCCACAGCCATAAAACTCAGCAGTATTTGTGTATCACAGAATCCACAGCCATAAAACTCAGCAGTATATGTGTATCACAGAATCCATAGCCATAAAACTCACACAAATACTGCTGAGTTTTATGGCTATGGATTCTGTGATACACATATACTGCTGAGTTTTTGGCTGTGGATTCTGTGATACACATATACTGCTGAGTTTTATGGCTGTGGATTCTGTGATACACATATACTGCTGAGTTCTATGGCTGTGGATTCTGTGATACACATATACTGCTGAGTTTTATGGCTGTGGATTCTGTGATACACAAATACTGCTGAGTTTTATGGCTGTGGATTCTGTGATACACATATACTGCTGAGTTTTATGGCTGTGGATTCTGTGATACACAAATACTGCTATCACAGAATCCACAGCCATAAAACTCAGCAGTATATGTGTATCACAGAATCCACAGCCATAAAACTGTTTAAATATTTAAAATACACTATTAAAAAATATTTTTCATATATGAAAATTGCCCCTCTCCTGCTTACCTTTGTTTTTTTTTTTTGCTTGCAGGGAGGGGGTTGAATATGTATCATTGGTGGTCCAGTGGCACAGATGGGGGGGAGGTCAAAGAGGGGTAACCCGGCTGGCCGCATCTGATGGATAGCCGCCGGGACCCCTCATTTCTGCGGGCCTGGCAGCCTCCGCTTCCCTGGTGGTCCCTGTGGTTCGTGGGGTGCTGCACTGCGCTCTGTGCATGGCGCACAGACCGCACAGCACATCCCTCACTGACACGAGCGGCCGGCGATCTCTGATGACCTGTCACCTGACCGCCGGCGCTTACTGTCTGTGTCAGAGCGCCGGCGGTCAGGTGACAGGTCATCAGAGATCGCCGGCCGCTCGTGTCAGTGAGGGATGTGCTGTGCGGTCTGTGCGCCATGCACAGAGCGCAGTGCAGCACCCCACGAACCACAGGGACCACCAGGGAAGCGGAGGCTGCCGCCAGGCCCGCGGAGACGAGGGGTCCCGGCGGCTATCCATCGGATGCGGCCAGCCGGGACCCAGAATGTGCCGCGGGCCGGCATTAGGGTGTGCCTAGGCACACCCGGCACACCCCGTGCGCACGCCTATGTGTAGAAGGGAAAATAAATTAATACGAAGAACATTTTGTACGTCAAAATGCAGTCCGTCTGACTTCGTTCCATCACCCACACACAAAGCTATGCGGATGCAGCGCACTCTCTAGCGGATTTACATTGTTGCCTAACTTGTGTACGTTTGCCACGTCCGTTGTGCTTCCACACTTCTGTGTGGACGTACTTAGTGTGTGGTCTCTATTGAACATAATTGTATGCTACCACGGATGTTAAAATGTGCGGCAACACAGACGTGAACACTGCACTCATCTGACCCGAGCCTTAGACACAATTTTTCTGCACTTCAATGTGACAAGTGCATATCATTTCAATTTTTGACCGCAGGGTCCAACCTTGCACTCTCCCACAATACCTCAGAGGGGTTACGGTGTGAAGGCACTAGCTGGCACCAAAGGCCCAATATTTGGGTGCACTGACCCGTGTACCGGATGCATACAGGGCAGCCATCAGAAATGATGGGGTCCCTTACTGAATGTCACGATGGGGCCACCCGTAAACTTCCTCAACCCTTAACAGCTTTTCACTCCATTCCAAAACAAAAAAAAGGACATAACACAGTTCCACAGCAATAAAACTCATAGTAATGTGTGGTGTGTATGAGCGTATCTGTCACGTCTGGGGCTTGTAGGGGGCCCCGCCACTCGGCGGCGCCATTAACGAGCTGGGTGCCAGGAGTTGTGCCGGCTTTCAGAGCTCGCAGGGCTGGTCAGGAGGCGGGGCACGGCATAATGATGCGTGCCTGCCGGGTTTAAATACAGACTGCGCGATCAGGCTCATCACCCTGTCGTGGAGTTTACTTCCCTTAGTGCTGAGTGTCTCCTGGCGATTCACTACTTGGTTGATTTTTTTTAGTCTCTGTTTTTACCTGGCTTGTATGAGAACCAGTCCTTGGCTATTTCTTGACCACTCTAACTCTGATTGATTTTTGGCTTTTATGATAGATACCCCTTGTGTACCGTTTTGGCTATCCCTGACCACTCTAACACTGATCGATTTGGGCTTGTGTTAGAATGCGTCCTTGTATACCGTCTGGCCTATTTCAGGTAAACCCTGTCCTGTGTGTTGGTCAAACATTTCCCACTCGTTGTTGGTCAAACATTTCCCACTCGTTGGTGATAAAACATTTCCCATGACTTCAAATCGTGTTTAAACATGAGCAAAAGCGGTAAAAATGAGCTCAGCGCACAGCAGTGAAATGGCTCAGCACTCAGCAGTGAAAGGGGTAAAAACTTCTTTATTTTTTACTTTTTTTTTCATTGTTTCCTGTCCCACAGGGCAGTACCCGGACCCCCATACACCTTTTATGGCCAATATCTTGCATATATGCCCTCTTGGAAGGCACCTTCATTTTCGGAAGTTCTACTCCCCCCCCCCCATTGACTTTCATTGTGTTCGAATTCAAACTTTTTGGCCGTTCGGTGTTCGAATTCGAACCGAACACGGGGGTGTTCGGCCCATCCCTACTCTCCAGCAACATTGACCTTCAAGCAAGGTATTGGTGCCAAGCTCCTACTGCCTATTCAAGTGGAATCCTGTGCAGTCTGAGACGCCTATTCCCACCATCCACTTGTTTAAAGACTTTTCCTGTATTCACCAGTTGGAACATTTTGTTTTGCAAAGACATTACCTGTTTTGTTCAGTACTGCAATCTTCATCTGTTTAAAGTCTGCTTACTGCTTACCTTTTAATACACTGATATTTATGTATACAGCTTCCAGTATCTGCTTGCTTTGCTCACACCCAGCGCTTGGGTTAATAAACAAAAACCTAATAGGTCATGCCATGGCTCCATCCTGGCTCGGGCCTGACAAATCTTGAAAGCACCTTCAGGTTCCTGTGATAAAGATAACGTTACCCATTTATATTCTGAAGGAATTGAAACAATTATATATTACAAATTCTATTTGTTTGCAAATGAGCTCCAGACCATGTCCCATATATTAAAGTACATTGAGCATAGCAGGTGATGTACTGTATGCATGTTCCAGAGCTGCTTTTGGTGTCTGGTATGAGCAATGACATACTTGCCACCCAGGAAATACTTGAAAATTAGAGAAATCTCAATGTATCCTTCCTGGTAAAATACTTTATAAATAAATGAATGTCTCTGTAATTTTTCATGGAAACAAGTTGGAGTACTGGGATTTGACCAGCAGAGCGAGCCCATATACTATATATAAAGTCTACAAATGCACTGAATAGCTACCTTAGCCTAGTTACATTGCGAGGGTGGATGGGTGGTGATAGGGTTAAGGGTTATGCAAAATAATTTATCATAAAGCCATTGGCTCATGTCGGCCTTTTACAGAAAATCACTTTGTAGTAATGGTTTAAGGACATGCTTTATAATTTAGAAAATGAGTATTAACCATTAGTGATTAGCTACGTTAATACCTTTACTTGATGTTTGGAAGCTGGTAAAGGATACTATCTGGCAAAGGATAGTGTAGATACATGCTGCTGGTGCTGCTTGTATTCTCTTTCTAGAAAACATAGGACTCTGCGGAGACGTATACAAACCCTGCATAAGCTCACATAAGTGTCGCTCTGGGAGGAAGCAGGACCCTTGAGAACTATTTGTTCTCGGTGTGCTTCTGCTTGTGGCAAGATGCACCATTCTCTTCACCGTGGGACCAGAGATAAGAAAGTCATTTTTACTGTTTCTATTTTTGAGTGTAAAGTGTATATGCTATGGCAAAATCGCCTAACGCCAGCTTTTTAAAGCCAGTGTTTCTTTTTAAATGCAAGCGAGAATAACAAGCAACCTTGGAATTGCTCATTATTCTCTGTATAGGACGCTATAATGTTAAGGAAGCCAAATTATACAAAGCGTTGGTGTACAGTGAGCTGCTGAAACAAATCCCTGTTGCACCTCGGTTGTAATAGCAGATGCGCTGTTAGTATTATCGAGTTGGGTTGTTATGCGTAATTCTTTAATGCTATTGGATGAAGTGGAATAGTGCCATTGGAATTTATCCTTGAATCTGTAGTAAACGTTTCCAGACCTGATGTAAACTTACCTACTCCATAGACTTTAATGGTTCTGGCAAGTTTACAACAGCTCTGGTGAAGCTTACACCTGACTCAGTCTAGTCCATAATATATGGGGTTGAAAAATATAAAAATGTTGTTGACATGTTCTCAACTGAATTTATTTTGAACTGTATAATTTGCCCTTTTTCTCTACACATGCCAGTTATATTTGTGGACTTAAACTCTGCATGATGATATGGTCATCATACATTTTAAAGAAATAGATTTTCATATTCATGAAGTGGCAGATGAACATTTCTCAGAATTGTGAGAAATATGAACAGCTGCAGAGGTAAAGGAGGGGATCTTATCTGACGGTTTAAATTTGACTTTCTATTATTATTCAATGTTTCTATTATTACAGCCTTTCCATAAAACATAAGCATATGTTGCAAACCGGTAATTGGTACATTCAAGAAAGATTGATGACAAGAATATTATAGTGATGACCCGGTGCGCATTACCTGTAAGATAAGAAACTAAAGATGACACTTAAATATAGATTAATAAAGGAACATTGGAAATGTAATGTAAGCTAGTTACAACAGTGATGCAATATACATTAGTCTGTGTTCTACATTTTCAGATAATTGTTTGTGTTCTGAAGGGCAATTGAAAATAAGAAGCTGCATGCAATTATACAATGTAGACCGTGCTGATGGAAGAATTAAAAAAGAAAACCTGGAACACACTCAAGCCAATTCAATGATCAAATAGAACATCACACATACACTGCATGTAAACATTCCAAATAATGCTTTTTTTTAGTTTTTTGGTAACCATATTCTTTGTACTGAAGTTTAGTGCATAAACAATAATGCCACATATAAAACATAGTTTCCCTCTACTACCATTGTATTGGGTTTAGAAAATTGGACTAGATCGTTTCCCTCTTTTGTAGGAACGTAGTCTCATGTCCGCTGAGCATATTACTTTGTAAGATTGTCCTATTATATTTTTAATATTCTCAGTGAAATGAAAAGAGCAGGCGAGCGTTACCTTTAAACATATATGTCATAACCTATATTTAATTAAAGCGAGGTTGAACCCAGGACATACTTGAAAACAAGAGAAATCTCAATGTATCCATCCTGGTAAAATACTTAAGTCGCCTACTGGTGACCAGTTCGGATGCAGGGAGACAATAAATACTCAAAAAATACACAAACACATAACTGTGGAATAATATATATATTTATTATATATAGGCCACAGCTAAGAACTCCACACAATAACCCACCACCATGACATAACCATTCCCATAACAAAATGAAAACAATAACCCAGTGCTGAAAGAGGACTCCCCACAACACCACACACCTCCAAACCAACCAACCACCAAAAAACTTCCCAACTCCCAACCATCTGACCAAAGTTATCCTAACTAAAAAGGAACCCCTAGCCAACACTGCCTACAAGCCCCGCCACGAGCTCTTCACATAACCCCCTTATGGGAGAGCTCCCCCACCAAGAAAAAACAGGGTTTGTTCAATCCCCTCCTCAAGTCCCAGGATGAACAGATCCTTGCCCACATCCGTCAGGTGAACGCCATCCGCCATAAAATAACACTCCGCGTCCTCCTCTTCGAAGGGTAGATGCCGCACCACCACACCATCCATCCGCCTCACAAACCTTCCCATGCAGCGATCCACCTTGATCCGGCAAAGCCGCACCGCCTCCTCATTCTCAGCTTGCTCCCACACCATCCTTGGCATTAGCTCGGACCACACCACCACTGTCCATGGTGACCACTCCATCAACTGCCACAGATCCGCTCTCATCTGCTCCAGCAGCTTTCCATGAGGGACCACTCCCAAATCCCTCAGCTGCCGCAGATCCGCCTTCATCTGCTCCAGCAACTTTCTGTGAGGGACCACTCCAAAATCCCTCAGCTACCGCAGATCCGCTCTCATCTGCTCCAGCAGCTTTCCATGAAGGACCACTCCCAAATCCTTCAACTGCCGCAGATCTGCCTGCATCTGCTCCAGCAGCACACCAAGAGGGACCACACCCAAATCGTTCCCTCCCATGTGTACCACCAGCACATGGGGAACTTCACCGTGCCTAAGGGCATCCAAAACCATCGGCTTAAACTCCGCCCATAGGAGTCCACGGATTCCGAACCACCGTACCCGTGTTGCCGACCCATGCAAACCCATCTGTACTCCAGCTGTTCGCCCCAACACCCTTCTCGTCGCCCAAAAAACCAACGAGTCTCCAACGATCCATACAACTCTCGAAGGAGCTGCAAAAAACAAAAACAGATTACCCACATCTCCACCACACAAAATACTCAGAAAAAGAAAAACTCTCCGCCAAACCACCACACCCCCACCAAATAAACGATGTTCATACCTGCAAAGAAAACATAACATAAACAATGACCATACTACTCGCCTCCAAATCCTTCAACCCCCACAAACAACAAACAGATATACAAAGATAAAATAGAATAAATATATAATCCATATAAAAGGTATAAATTATTCCATGTAAAAGGTATAAATTCATATTCCATGTAAAAGTTTGATTTTCTTTTATGTTTTTCACTTTAAAAAAAACCAAAAAACAGAACAGATCATACAGCAAACTTTTCTCCACATAGCCTCCCAGCATTAACAAGTGTTTCCAAAATTCATAACACCAAACCTGGACGCACGTAGGACTGAAAAGCCCTCGTTCCATCTTCCCTATTCTTAGAAACATAGAAACATAGAAAGATGTCAGCAGATAAGAACCTTTTGGCCCATCTAGTCTGCCCAATTACATGGATACTTTACCTGGATTTATCTTTTGTTTAGGATAGCCTTATGCCTATCCCATGTCTGCTTAAAGTCAATCACTGTTTTGGCCTCTACCACTTCAACTGGAAGACTGTTCCATGTATCCACCACCCTCTCAGTAAAATACTGCTTTCTGATGTTACTTTTAAACCTTTGCCCCTCTAATCTAAGACTATGTCCTCTTGTTTTGCTACTTTGTTTCCTTTTAAATATACTCCCTTCCTCTACCTTGTGGATTCCCTTTACGTATTTAAATGTTTCTATCATATCTCCTCTGTCTCGTCTTTTTTCCAAGCTGTACATGTTAAGATCATTAAGCCTTTCCTGGTAACTTTTCTCCTTCAAGCCGTACACCATTTTAGTAGCCCTTCTCTGAACTCTCTCTAAGATGTCTATATCCTTCTGGAGATACAGTCTCCAGTACTGCACACAGTACTCCAAGTGAGGTCTCACCAGTGCTCTGTACAGTGGCATGAGCACTTCCCTTTTCCTACTGCTAATACCTCTCCCTACACAATCAAGCATTCTGCTAGCATTTCCTGCTGCTCTATTACATTGACTACTTACCTTTAGATCCTCTGAAATAATAACCCCTAAATCCCTTTCCTCAGATGTTGAGGTTAGGACTGTATCAAATATTCTATATTCAGCCCTTGGGTTTTTACGTCCCAGGTGCAATATCTTGCACTTATCCACGTTAAAACTCAATTGCCACAGCTCCGACCATTTTTTTAGTTTACCTAAATCATTTGTCATTTGGCTGATCCCTCCAGGAACGTCAACCCTGTTGCAAATCTTTGTGTGATCAGCAAAAAGACATACTTTTCCATTAATACCTTCTGCAATATCACTAATAAAAATATTAAATAGAATGGGTCCAAGTACTGACCCCTGAGGTACCCCACTGGTAACAAGACCTTGCGCCGAATAAACTCCATTTACCACAACCCTCTGTTGCCTGTCACTCAGCCACTGCCTAATCCATTCAACAATATTGGAATCCAAGCTCAAAGATTGCAATTTATTGATAAGCCTTCTATGCGGAACAGTATCAAAAGCCTTACTGAAATCTAAATAAGCAATGTCTACTGCACCACCTGTGTCTATTATTTTTGTTACCCAATCAAAAAAATCAATAAGATTAGTTTGGCATGATCTCCCTGAGGTAAACCCATGTTGTTTCTGATCCTGTAATCTATGTGTTTTTAGATGTTCAACAATCCTTTCCTTTAACATGCAGGGTTATCCAAAGAGATTCGAATTGCTTGAGAAAGGTAACCGAACGCTGAAAATCAGGGTACGGTTACCTTTCCTGGCCATTCGGCTATCCAGAGAGCAGGCAATTCACCAAATCCTGTCGAATTGCCTGCACATACGGTGCCTGTTCGGTCCCTGTTCGAGGGCAGTGAAATCCCCATCAAAAAGCACTGCTTCGGCTATTCAGAGAACACAAACCAGCAGTGAAAGGTTCCCCTAATGCCCTGCCATTCGGTGGTTTAATTCGGCAAATTTATTCAGGAGAATCCCATAGACTTCAATGTTAAAAATATTCCCGTTTTAATTCAATATCTAATAAACCGTTCATTATAAAATTCTGCAGCAAAAAGTCTCTTTATTTATAGATTTTTTAGGATACTTTAAGCATTTTTCTGAATTTTTTTAAAAAAATTTTTTTTTTCAGTTTGCTTATTTTTTTTGTAACAGCCCTCTTTATTATCATTCCCTGGACCTCCTGTGAAAATTTCAGACATTTTCGCTCAGTAGTTTCTTTGCAAACAGCGTTTCTTTTTCCCAGATTCATACAAATGTTTTTTCTAATTTATTCACTGCCTCCTCTACGTCACAGCTGCTTCGGCTCTGTGTGATTCGGCTCCTGTTCGGCTCCTCTTCGAAGGTTAATCCAGATGTTTTTGCTTGTTTTCATAGTGCATTCGGTTAGTTTTCGTCAGGTTTTCGGCAGCTTTTCCCTGCAATTCGGGGACCCTGTGGTGTTTGCTGAATACACCGCAGGGTCACCGAAATGCAATCGGCAAAAGGAACCGAATTGAAGAGAACGAAAAGTCACCGAACGTGCGGTGACTTTTCGAATCTCTTTGGATAACCCTGATGGTTTCCATTAATTTCCCCACTACTGACGTAAGACTAACTGGCCTATAGTTCCCAGATTCCTCCCTACTACCCTTCTTGTGAATGGGCACAACATTTGCTAATTTCCAGTCTTCTGGGACGACTCTCGTTAGCAAGGATTGGTTAAATAAATCTGTTAACGGTTTTGCTATTACAGCACTGATCTCTTAATAATTTAGGGTGGATCCCATCAGGCCCCATTGACTTATTTGTCTTTACTTTAGACAGCTGCTGTAGAACCTCCTCCTCTGTAAACTGATATGTAATTGTCTCGTTAGTGTTTCCTCCTAACTGAGGTCCCTTTCCTTCCTTTTCTTCTGCAAAGACTGAACAAAAATATTCATTGAGGCAGTCAGCGAGACTTTTATCCTCTTCTACATACCTTCCTTCCTTTATTTTTAATCTAACTAATCCTTGTTTTACTTTACTTTTCTCGTTTATGTATCTAAAAAATGTTTTGTCCCCCTTTTTTACTGACTGAGCTATTTTCTCTTCTGCGTGTGCTTTGGAAGCTCTTATAAATTGCTTTGCCTCTTTCTGCCTAATCTTATAGGTTTGCCTATCTTCTTCACTCTGAGTTGTTTTATAATTATTGAATGCTATCTTTTTGTTCTTCACTATTTTGGCCACTTCTGCAGAGTACCACAGTGGTTTCTTCCCTTTTTTGTTTTTGCTAACAAGTCGAATGCAATTGCTTGTGGCCTTCAATAAGGCTTCCTTTAAATAATCCCATTTCTCCTGGACTCCCTTTAAACTCCTCCAGTCTGATAATGACTCCTTCACACAAAATCTCATTTTAGAAAAATCTTTTTTTTTAAAGTCTAAAACTTTTGTTTTTGTGTGGTGTGGCTCCATCTCTGTTCCTATATTAAACCATACTGACTGGTGATCACTAGATCCCAAATTTTCACCTACAACAACGTCCGATACCAAACCTCCATCTGTGAGTATTAAATCCAATATGGCCTCTTTACGGGTCGGCTCCTCAACTACTTGTGTTAGAGATAATCCCAGTAGGGAGTTTAGAATATTTGTACTCCTGGTGCACCCAGCTGTTTTGGTTTTCCAGTTCACATGAGGAAGATTAAAGTCCCCCATGATAATAACTTCCCCCTTCATTGCCATTTTGGCTATTTCCTCAAGCAGCAGATTATCTAGCTCTTCTACTTGTCCAGGGGGTCTATAGATCACACCTACACGAGCTACTGTATGATTGCCAAATGTTAGCGTAACCCAAACTGACTCTATGTTCACCTCGCTCACTTTTATTTGGTTCGTTTTTATGTTGTTTTTCACATACAGAGCCACTCCTCCTCCTTTCCTACCTTCTCTGTCTTTTCTATATAAAGAGTACCCCGGTTTTGTTATGTCCCAGTTATTTTTCTCACTGAACCATGTCTCAGTAACCGCAACTAAATCTACTTTTTTAGCCTCCAGTTCATTGATTTTATTGAGTAAACTGCGAGCATTTATAGACACGACTCTGAGCTTATCATTTTTTTCCCCGCATGTTGCTTGCACCCGCCGATTTAGTTTTGGGGTACAATCAGGCAGATTGTTTTTTACCCTTTTGTCCCCCCTTCCTAGTTTAAATATTTCTTTGTGAAACCTTTGAACTTCTCACTGAGAACATATGTTCCCCTATGAGTAAGATGCAAACCATCTTTTTTATACAGTTCCTTTCTGCTCCAATTAGAGCTATCATGGGACACAAAGCCAAATCCTTGCTCTCGACACCATTCCCGAAGCCACAAATTAAATTCCCTATTGCGCATCTGCCTATCCTGAATGTTATGCACAGGCAAAACTTCAGAGAATGACACAGTGGACGCAATCTGCTGTATTTCACCTCTAAGAACACAAAAATCTTCCTTAATCTCAGAAACCTCATTGCTAGCCAAGTCATTTGTCCCTAGATGGACTAGAACGTCCACTTCCCCTTGCTGCTTTGCTTGTTTGACAATATTGAGAATACGTCTCTTGTCTCTACGAGCAGTAGCCCCAGGAAGACATCTCACCAAATTCTTGAATTCTTGAATTTCCACTGCCGACAAACCCAACCTTGAAACTTCTGTTGCTTCCCCAATACCAAAGGAATGAGAACCAAATTCCTCCAGATTTCTCCCTAAACTCAACAAACCCTTCTTAAAAATGGTAACAAACTGAGACCTTGATAAATCCGACCTGTCCGCGTGACATAAAAAGGCCACTCCAGACTCCACCCGTACCTCCAAAAATTCCTTAACGTTCTACACTGAACAAACCACGAAGTTATCCACACTGGATAAACCATCTGTACGCCCCCTACCCAACTGATCAGTCTTGGAGTTAGAAACCCAAATAACAATTTCCTTAACTCTCAACTAAACCGCATCAGCTCCCAAACCACCACCACCTCTCCTAGAATTGCACACCAGCTCCCCACTCAAACCTGATAACAAAATCCTTGGTGACATCTCTTTTCCCCCGATACCTGGAAAAGGAAAACCAAGGCGGCCAATGACTGCCGTACCACCCCAGGAGATGCCCCTGACTCGAATAACCGAATGAGGTATCCCTAAGCAAACTTTCCTCATCCAATCCACCCACCGAAACGTACCTGAACCGTTCAGCCAATGCGTCCCAATCCCTCCACACTTGCGAGTAGGCCTTCCAAGAGGACTCAGACAAAAAAAAAAAAAACTCTCACCCATCTTCCAAAAATTCTGAGCCTAGCTGCCAAAAGCCCTCCGGACAAGGGGTGCCCACTTCCTCCACCAACGGAACCAGGGAACGAAACCTGTCCCACTGAAAACAAGACAAAGCATCCGCCACTGAGTTAAGGCGACCCGGAACATGACGTGCCTTGCATAAAACAATAAATTTAAGACAAAGCAACGCAAACCTCTTCAGCAATTTGATGACTGGCAATGATGAAACCGACAAAGAATTAACCGCCGACACCACCGCCATGTTGTCAGAACGGAACAGAATCCTTCTCCCCTCCAAAGCACCTCCCCACAGCTCCAAGGCCACCACTAATGGCAACAACTCCAAAAATGCCAAATTTCACACCAATAAAGATGCTAACCAACGATCAGGCCAACGCCCCCCGAAATATACCCCAAAACCAACACCACCCGATGGCGTCAGTGAAAAATTCCAGTTCCTTAGCCAAAACCTCTTTCGAAGGGAATATGGCCACCCCATAAAACAAACCAAAAAGGATCTCCACACTTCCAAATCTACCTCATGGCACCAGATATTCAGACAAAATGATGACCTTCCCGAATACCCCATGTCGCCAAAGCCAATCCACGTAAAAAGACTCTTCCATCCGGAATGACCCTGCACGCAAAATTCAAATGACCAATCAGCGATTGCAGCTCTCTTAACTGCAATTTCCTACCCGATAGGTCCCCCTCCACTTGCCTCAAAGCTTCCACCACTTTCCTCACAGGTAGACGACACTCACCCTTCACCGAATCAATCTCAATTCCCAAGAAAGTGATAACTGACGCTGGACTTTTCAATTTATCAGAAGTCAAAGGAACACCAAATCGGTGTGCCACCCACTGAAAAGACCGAAGAATGTGCAGACACTCTCCTGTCCCTTCCTTACCCACGCACAAAAATCATCCAAATAATGTGTCAACTTATCGGACCCTGCCACTTCACGGCCCACCCATTCCAAAATTGTACTGAAATACTCAAAAAAGGAACAGGAAATAGAACAACCCATAGGCAACCATAGATCCACATAAAATATGCCTTCAAACCAAAATCCGAGAAGATGATGGCACTCAGGATGAATAGGTAATAGCCGAAAAGCCAAATCAATATCCACCTTAGCCATCAAAGCCCCCTTTCCTGCATCCCGAACCAGATTCACCGCGGAATCAAATGACACATACGACACCGAGGCCAACTCCTCACCAATATCATCATTGACCGATTTTCCCCGCGGATAGGATAAATGATGAATCAAGCGAAACTCTCCTGCCTTCCGCTTCGGCACTGCTCCCAGAGGGGATATCCTCAAATCCCACACCGGCGGAGACGAGAATGGACCTGCCATCCTACTCGCCCCAATCTCCTTACACACCTTCTCCCGAACTACCTCCGGATACACTCTAGCTGACTTTAAATTTCTTAACTTGCCACCTCCTGGCCTTACCACAAAAGAATTCTGAAAACCAACATCAAAACCGTCTTGTAGAAACTCCGCATCCCTACGTCTTCCCCTGGGGGAAGCCCCCCTCTCCAGACCCTCCAAAAGGCAGACCTCCCTGTCTTGCCCTCTTAAAACATCTGGACAATGGATGCAATCCTCCACAATTTGAACATTCGTGCTTGAACCTGCACCCATCACCAAACTTGCACTGACCCTCATTAAACTGCCAGCACGATCCCTTTTTAACACCTGCTGGTGGGGAACTGACCCCTCCCCCACCGGCTCCCCCTGGAAAGGGCAACGCCTTTTGTGCCCCCATCTAATGCAACCACAGCGTAATGTCCATTTGATCCCACCCCATCCTGGGTGAGCCACCAAACGTTGCCTAAACTGCTCATCATATTTCTACCACGTCCAACCACCATAAATCCGATAAGCCTCCCAAATCCCATCCACATAACAAATAAGACCTGAACAGTGCTGTGGGCTCTCCTCCCCAACCACACTTGCCAAAATACAGAAAGCCCGGAGCCAATTCCCGAATGACTTAGGAATCCTCCGAAACCTCTTTTTCCTTTCCTCCTCTTCCTTTAAACCGTCCTTAGATGAATCATCTTTTACCCCAGCCACCTCATCCAACGGGAGCAGGGAAAAAAGTTCCACATACTCACCCTGCCATATCCTTCTTTAACCTCCTGTTTCAAATGAAACCCCAAAGGCCCTGTAGAGATTATTGACTTCTTTAATAGGTCAGGGATATATTAATTATGACTTGTATTTTTCTTATTGTGTGTGTGTATATATGTATATATATACACAATATTATTGACAGTGCCTCCAATACCAGTGGTATAAATTGGTATTTTACCCTTAAGATAGGGATTAATGACCAATCAATGAAAATACGTCTTAACAAATATATGGCGCGTTATCCCGAGTTCTTTTGATGCTATCTAGATATTTTTAGACACAATAAAATCCATAAAGATGATATGAGACTGCGTAACGGTAAAACAATTCAAACCAAAATTTATTCACACTTCAAGTTTCATACAATCATATCTTATCAACGGATTAGCAAGATACAATTTCACAAGTGATTATAGATCGTGATTAGTAGCGATACTGCGACACGCAATAATCGAATGGGCAAATATTTTAGGTTTATAGACCGCACCAGATATACATGCCTCAGTTCTTTAAACACCAAGCTCTATTCTATTCACTTAAACCTTTCCCATTATAAACCAATCCTCCACCTGGCTAAAATAAACACTCAGTTACTGGGCATCACCTGCAGCACAATTTATTATTGTGGGGGCCTGTTCACTAAATGCAACTTCCTTCAGGGAGATACACAACACACTCGATAGGTAGACTATCTCTTCCACAGATCAATCACAGCACTTCATTCAATATACGTTAACCCAAAGCTTCTTACTGACTTACATGCATTCAATCAAAAGGGCTGCAAGATGGATATGGAAGGAGTTATGCTAGTTTTACTAATGGGGCTGACGGCACTTGACATATAAAAACTATTTAACTGTTCCAGCTTATCTCACTATGGGTATACAATTGATCTTTAGATGTCCACATCCAGTATTCTTGGAATATAAATAATTTCACTAAATTATGGCTCCAGTAGGCAGCCGTAATAGTTTCTCCTTTGCAGTGGAGCGGAAAGGCTGATACCATTCTACTGTTTAGGCTTCAACAGCAAAATAATTAATTTATATTCCTTTAATTTGTGATGGACATCTAAAGTAAGGACTATGCAATTAGAAAATAGATATCAAGTTATTCAGGTATACTTTACCATCCAGTTAGTGAAGATAGAGTGGTGGAAGATTAGGGTGTGGTCACGTCTTATTGGAGGGCTGATGGTATCTGCCCTTTCTCCCCTCCAAGCGTCCCTCAGGTCTCTCCCCAAGCTTTTCTCAGTCTGATCCTCTCTCTCTGGAGTGTCCCCTCTATATAGTGGTCTTCCGCCCAGTTTTAGATCTAGCCCCTCACTATGTGGCCTCATTTGATTGGAGGATATATATATATTCATTACCTCCAGGGGTCTGTCCAGGTGTTATATTACCTGGCCAGCAGATGGCGCTCTCCGATCAACCATCAACCTAATGCAGGATTTAATTTATGTATTTGGCCAATCTTTTACTGGTTTGTGGTCGTTTTATTCCTATATCCCGGGACTCCATAGATTTTATTAATATCAATATCATTTCTATTGTTGAATCGCCGGCATACTTCGCCACAGCGTGCGTGCATTTCATACCCCATTTACTTAAATCCACAGGTATGTGCGTATGAGAGGATTCTGCAGACATACATTAATTCATTCATTCATAATCAACAGACTTAATCTGTTTTATAAATGTTAGTTACACAAGAAATTTGTTATGTAATAATCAATTAAATGTGGAAAACGAAAGTAGAATGTGGCAAATATATCATAGCTACATAAGCTGGCTAATACCACTTGTGCTGGTTTCAAATTGCAGACATACAATAAACAAAATAGATATATAGATTTTATTAAATAATTCTAAAATCTTAAATTGACAAACAATTCTATATGAAATGAGAATACTCAGTATACTGTTGGTTAACCCCACATCAGTGGGAAATAATGAGGTACCACAGGTATTATGCTACCCCTATTCTTTGATCACAATTTCAACCCTAATTAAATCATTATCAGGACAGCGGGTCTCCCTACAATGTGTGAACAATCACTATTAGTGTATGGTTACATGGAATAAATGAAAATCATTGAATGGTTTTCATTTATTCCATGTAACCATACACTAATAGTGATTGTTCACACATTGTAGGGAGACCCGCTGTCCTGATAATGATTTAATTAATTAAGGTTGAAATTGTGATCAAAGGATAGGGGTAGCATAATAGCTGTGGTACCTCATTATTTCCCACTGATGTGGGGTTAACCAACAGTATACTGAGTATTCTCATTTCATATAGAATTGTTTGTCAATTTAAGATTTTAGAATTATTTAATAAAATCTATATATCTATTTTGTTTGTTGTATGTCTGCAATTTGAAACCAGCACAAGTGGTATTAGCCAGCTTATGTAGCTACGATATATTTGCCACATTCTACTTTCATTTTCTGTAATTATACTATAGGTTTAATCCTAAATGTGCTGATCTGACTCCATTGTCCTTGTGACAAACGTTTTTTCTTCTTTGATATCAATTAAATGTGGTATGGCCTCTGTCTTTTATAAAACACCCAGATTATCTATTATAACTGACCACTTAAGTTAAATATTCAAATACCATATAGTGTTAGATCGTATCGCCGAAGAGTATAGCATTACAAGCTGGCCATATAAGTCATTTAACCTTCTCTGGGTTGCCCCACCTGTAGGAGGAAAAAAAAAACATTGTCCAAATGTTTATATGCTTTCAGAGTTTCAATTTGACAAAATAAACACAATACTGGGATACATATACTAGGATAAGATCAGCTGTCATTGTGTTCCCTTCTTAAGCAATTTGATCTAACATCTGGTTGTTTTTTTTTTTTTTTACAACCAGAATCAATTCAGACAGTCTCTGATCAATGGAAAATGTCTTCCCTATTATGCGTAAAGACAACGAGTTTAGCTTATCCATTGTCTTTAGAACGCATATCTTTGTCACATCTTAAACACCCAGACAAGTTGTCTGTGTGAACCAATTCCTGGCCCCAAATTTAAACAGTCCTGCGAAATATAATGCATTATAGAAATTTCATATCTGAAAAGGTCTGACAGCCCAGAAAATGACATGTAAGCATTCCTCCTTGCCACATCCGCCACCCCTGCGGACTCACCGAGTGAACCCAAATCGCCACTCAGCCCTCTTGAAGCCATAGCTTCACCCCCAAAAGCTCCACCAGCTCTCACAACTGGCCCACCTGCACCCTTCCATGTTTGAGCCAAATCCACACCCTGGTTCACACCCCTTGGTGAAACCGACCAAGCCTCAAAGGCCCCTTGTAACAAAGACATGAAAGAACTCACATCACCACCATTTCCATTACCTGTTGCCACACGAGGTCCACCCGAACTTCCTGGAACCTCTTGTGCTACAGTTTCCGAACCTCCTGCACCAACTCCAGCAGCCTGGAAACCAACAACTGGCTGTGGACTCCTCTCCCGAACCATTGGAACTGTGGACGAAAAAACATTTGTGCGATGAGCCCCAGAACCAGTACCAAAATCATTAACTCGCTCCCTCACACCAACATCCGGAGCCCCATCATCTCCACCAACTGAACACCAATTTACTTAGAGTTCCTGAGTGACCTCATCCCGCACACCAACACTCTGCGCCTCACCACCGTCCACATCCCTATCCACCAACTGTCTTACCGCCGAAACATCTGTCCCTGAGACAGCCCTTGCTCCTCCTCTGGGACCCCTGGCAGACCACCGAATTCTTCTTCTCCCTGAGGAACTCCTCGACCTCCACACTCCTTCTCTCCTGGTAGAGCTCACCACACCACCCCTCCGACCAGAAGGATCCTTAGCTCCCGATACCGGTCTCGAGCTCCTACCTTCTCCACGTCTGGAAGCGCTCACGCCAGCCTTATTCCCAACTGCATCACCACCAGCCAACATCCGCTGAACCAACCGTCCACGGCCTCTCACAGCCTCCAATCTCAACTTCTCCGCCGATACACCACTGGATTCACCTGCCGGACTGAACCGCTCTGGAGGCCTCGAGATCCCCCTTCCGATTCTGCCGCTAACACCTCCGACAGGCTTCTTCTGGCCCACTCCACACCACGATGCCGAGCCACCTCCTGCACTTCCTCCAATAGCGACTCCAGTTCACCGCCTTCCGCCAAAACAATTTTTTAAGGCAAAAAAGCCGAAAAAACACTGCTCTCTGACGCAGCACAGATTTTAACCACTCTACCTCAAGAGAAAAGGGCGCGCAAAGCCTCTCCACACGCGCCTTAAGTACCCTCCTGGTGACTCCTCCCACACCACTCCCGCTCAATCTCCTCACGCGCTGCAAAACCTTCTAGAAAAATCCTCCCTGCGTCCTGGCATCAGAGGCAACTTAAGGGCCCTACGCCTTAGGTGCTTCAGGCCTTCATTATAAATAAATTAACTCCTCACTTGTTGACCCATGAAGTCAAGAGGACTTGACAAAGTAATCTGAATCATACATCTTTCTAGGTAGAAAATGTCCATACATTGTTTTTATAAATTCTACAGTACACACATTATCTGACAGAGGTGCTGCATTCTACCTAAATGTGATCATACGCTGCATAAGACTGCCAGTCAGGTACATAGATGTTGTGGCAGGCTTATGCAATATGTGATCCAACTTTGTAACAAAACCCTCACCAATTTAAAGCTCAAATCCATTTTAAATCTTTGGATGAAGTGCTCTGACTTTCTCACACACACACACACACCCCCACCCACCAAAGAAAACCTAACTTCATTGTCAAATAAATGGGTGTTTAGTTACAAGCTGTGATGACCATTTACATAAGCCTGCACAACATCAATGTACCCCTTCAAGGCAGGTCCCTACCTAAGCTTGTTTCACTTATTAGAGACTTCTATATCTTTTGACTACGTAATCCTTTTAATTCAAGCAGATCGTGCCGTCCATTAGACTTTTGTCTCATGTGCAAGCTTGACGAGATTATGCACAATATCTGTATGGTTTCACTTACTTATTTGAGATTAACACATTTTGCAAATGTTAATAAATTGTTTTTGTTTTTATCCCAAAAAATAAATAAAAATGAAACCTAATGTGAGAGTAGATCTATGCGGCTATTATGGTTTTGCTGGAAATAGTGTATTACAACGTAATTTGGCAGGTTTAGAATAGTAGTTCATTACCAAGTCAAATTACTCTTTGATTTTGACAATTTTGCATGCCATGCTTTGAGAGCGCAAGACAGCCCTAAATGGAAATATATAACCCCTCATGATTTATTATTTGCCAAGAGTTCTCAGGTGTTACTGGGTAAATTGGAGGTAAATGCAGCATCTGTCATATCTTTTGACATGTGTTGACCCACAGGTTGCAGGTTCCTCTCCCACCAGCACTGACCTGGATTTTTTCCTAGGGAGATATAGAAGTCTCTCAGAGTGTTAAATGAGTCTCATCTTGCAGATTAATATTTTTAAAATACCAGACGAGGACATAAAAAGAAACAATGGTGGGATCTAACTGCATTTTCCTATTTAAATACATTATCGTTCATTTCCTAAAGATAACTCCATATCATGAAGGTGCTGGAAACAATAAAGGGTAAAGTATAAAGAAATGTTGGCTAATTTAGTTGTCAGTATATGATTAGATTTCAGAACTGAACATTTACAATCCGTTTATCCGCTTAACAAATATGGATTCTATTTTTTTTTTTTTTTGATTAAGGATTTTACCATGAAGGATACATTGAGATTTCTCTCGTTTTCAAGTATGTCCTGGGTGGCGAGTATGTACCATTAGGTGTCTTGCCCAAGGACACTTACTGGAGAGGTTGCTCGCTGGGATCGAACCCATGACTCCACAGACTCTCTCCATGCAGAGCAGTCATTTAAACGTTTATGTTCTGTAGTTATTATTATTATCATCATTTATATAGTGCCAACTGTTTTCGCAGTGCTTTACAATAACCAAAAGGGAACACGATACATATAAATGTACCTAGGATGGGAACACAAGGTGTAGAAGGCCCTGCTCTTAGAGCTTACAGTCTAAAGGGATTGGGTTGAGGAAGACAAAAGTAGTTTTACTGGATGCCAGAATCATTCGCGCCAGTGGTTCGGGAATGGTGGGGCAGTGGAAGTGGCTCCAATCATGTGTGAGTAGGTGAGCAGAGGGATGAGTTGCATCAGTGATGTGGTATGCTAATCTGAAGAGATGGTTTTGAGGGATTGCTTGAAGGTCTGAATATTAGGGTGAGGTAAGTCATTCCACAGGACCGGTGCTGCCCTTGAGAAGTCTTGGAGGCGAGAGTTTTCAGCGTGGGTGTAGATATATAAATTCAAGTTGTCTCACCTTAGCAAAAATTTCATTGGTAATTACCATATTAATATAAAAAGTCTTGCAATCTATTTAAATGTATCCATTCAGATAAAACGACACTCTAAGTGATCTTGTTGTAATAGACCCTCATTGCAATCCCATGTATCCCTGAGCCTGTGATAGCCTTCCACGTGGAGACTATCAATGATTTCGACAACCTTTCAGGACTTAAGTCCACAATTGGAAATTTATGGTCTATACTAAGACAGGTAAATAAGTAGAAGCACGAAAGAAAACCCCTGCAGTACTTGTGACCGTCAATATCCAGTAACAGAAAAAGGGGTAACCCTGGAATATAGATAGAACAAAGTACGTTGCTCTGTTTTTTTTTTTTTTAGTTTTCAATAAAAGTAAAATTTTACTTATAAGCTCCTATCTCAGTCAATCAATATCCTTTGTTCTATTTAAGTTCACAATGCACAGCACCGTGCATTGCTTCTCAACCAATGGATCCCAAGGTATTTGCATTGGGATGCATCGGATTGGCTGAGCTTTCGAGTGATCCTGCTGCCCATTGACAATCTACTTCCAGGAAGAAGCAGGCTGTCAATGTAGAGAATTCTAAGGGAGAACCTGGTGGCACGAAGGTCGGTTTTAAAGATTTTCTAAGGAAACCATGAGCATGGGGCCAGAAGGGGGTTGATTCCATCCCTTTTTTTTCTCCTGGAGTATTCTTTAATTCAAAGAAATATTGATTTGTTGACTAGATGCTAAAGTATAAAAAGAAGCCTTCACAAAAATAGCATTGAGCTGAAAGTTTAATAATGATTTTTCTACCTACGGATGCAGCACAAGCTGCAGCTGATATTGGTGCAGGTGTTACCTTTACATTTCGAGAAAAAAAATGCTTGAAAGATGAAGTTACTATTTTTGCAGACATTTTCCAAATGCAACTATATCAGGTTTATTTTTTTCTTATTTAAAAACATCTGTTGTTGCTCTCTTACCATGGTTACAAGGAAAAATGGCAGCATACACAAGATTACATTTTTATGGCTGAAGGCTATATTTAGAACAGCTGATTACTTTTTTTTTCGTAACTCTTCCCACAGATGTCTTGATTTTATGTGCATTTTTAGACTACCAAGTTGCAATCCTAGAGCAAAAGCTTCAGTAAACTTTATTTTTAACTGAAGTAATGCCACTTACCAATTAAAAGGAAAAAAAAATAAGATCTTAGCCATCTACCTTCATAGGCTATATCCGTAAACTGCAGAGTGAAGGAAATCTAATTATTTCGACTTTGTTCTGGTTGTTTATACCCCTTGTCTGCTTTGTTCTTTTCAAATTTGTTGTCTGCAGCTCTAAATCTGAAATTGATATGTAATAAAATCATAGATATATATATATATATATATAATATATATTTTTTGCCTGGTACTTAAGATCTCTACCTTTTATTAATCTGCCAATACATAGATTATACAAGAATGACATATAAACTGGCCTTGTTACTACCTCCGAAAACCAAATGCACTTCATGATACTATCATCACCATGCTTCAACGTTGGAATGGTATTGCATGAGTGATGAGCAATGCCTTATTTCCTCCGGACAAAATGCTTTGAATGAAGATCAGACTGTTCAATCTTTGTTTCATCAGACCAGAGAATCATGTTTCTCACAATCAATCCTTTTTATAGTGAAGTCCAAGCAGGCTTTCTCTTGCCTTGCAGTGAAAATAGGCTTCCTTCTGTACAGTCTGCTATGAAGGCCAGATCAATTGAGTGTTGCAATGATGGTTGTGTTTCTGCAATCATCTCCCATATCCACGCATGATATCTGTAGCTCAGTCACCTGTAGCTCAGTGATCATTGTATTTGGTTATAGATATCTACAAAACAGCACTGCAACACTTAAATTTTGTCCAAATGTATGTCTGGTCCTGCCTCTCCCCCCGAGAGTCCTGTAACACTTGTATAAGAAGTATCAAGTCACAAAATAGTTGAGGGAAATCTACAAAATATGATAATGGAGGTGCAATAATGTGAATCCATAAACAAAGTGAACCTAAAAAGGTAAAAAAACGCATCAGATATATTATAACGAGGAACATCCTCACTCTAGAAGTTCCCAGTTGCATGGGCCACAGTACTTTCTTCTCTCCTCCGAGGACCCAGTGAGGTTTTCCACAGCTGGGTACTCAGAGGAGTGGAAAAAGTACTTTGGCCCGTGCAGCTGGGATCTTCAAGAGTGGTGATCTTCCTTGTCATAACATATCTGGTGCAGTTTTTTTTCCTCTATTAGGTTCACTTTGTTTATGGATCCATTGCTTTTGGTTACCTTTCTCGCAAATGCACTTCTGTTCCCAGCTGCTTATTTTGGTCAGGTGAAAAGTTCTAAGAAGTTGTTTAAAACGTCTTCGATTTAAGAATTCTGAAGGTCGCTATGCTCTTTGGAACCTTCAATGTGCTCAACATTTTATAGCCTTCACCATGTACTTTATGTGCTTTGACACAATCCTGTCTCTGAACTCTTCTGCCATTGCCTTTGTCCTCATGGCTTGGTTTTTGCTTTGACTTGCCATTACAGAGGTGAATTCTTATAGAGACAGGTGTGTGCAATTCCAAATACTCTCCAATCAATTAAATTTGCTACAAGTGAACTCTAAGCAAAGTGTCAAAGGAAAGACTGAAACTATTTGTCAATACAACATTACTTTTTCTTCCATTTTGTAATTTTGGCATGTTTTTAAAAATCTGTTTTTGCTTTATCAGTATGGAGTATTACGTATTAGGTTAATGGGGAAAAATTTATTTGAACAACTTTAGGACAAGGGCTGCAACATATATTTTTTTTAATTTAAATTAAGGGGTCTGAATACAGTTTGCCAAGGTATATACAATCAGTTTTCCAAGAGAGATTATAACATTTTTTCCATTGTTTTTAACCCTGTTGTGTGGCTTCTCTCTAGGTGTCAAGTTCTAGAAATAGAAGTGTGGGAATGTACCAATAGTTTTGGTCCACAATTAACAATTGTTAAATCACCATTAACTCACCACTCTTTACTCATACTTAGTATTGATGTGTGTCTACCATAAATAGAACTAAATATAAAGAAAAATGTAAAAACAGTTTAATATTTTGCACATCATTTAAGTTGAAGGAATTTGACTAGTCTCACCTGGTTATAAAAATAAAGGCAAGGCAAACCTTCCAATTAGTAAAAATTTGATTTACCTCCCTTTTTGGGGGTTATTTCTTGGTCTCTTGTTAAGGGGATACCAGAAATCATTAAAGGTACACTCTACTCCTTCTGACCACTTTATTGTTTTAAAGTGGTCAGGATGTGAGGAGTTCCCCCCCCCTTCTTTGTCACTAGTGATGTCTGCACGGAGAGAGTGTACGACATCATCCTCTGAGACCACCCTGAAAAGCAAGTTGACTCAGAAAGCCAGCCAATGGATCAAATCCACCTTCAGGGCAGGCACTAGGGAATTTGAGTACAAAAAGTGCACAAGTCCCATAATGGTGCTCAATTTGCAGTATATGCTATACAAATTGAATAGTAAAGCTTCAGAAACTCCTGAATCTGGAAGTCCCTAAGCTGAAGAGGAAGAGCAGCGTGCAGAAAGGAACAAAAGGTAAGCAAAATAACACAATTTTTAAAAAAAAAAAAAAATGAATAATTGAGTAAAGGCCTTCTGCAGCCGCTGCCCCATTATTTAAGGGCAAAAAGAATCTCTCATTTCAATAGAGTATCCCATTAAAGGACCTGTCTTGCATTCCTTCTGTCAACTGTCAACTATTGCTATAGTCTGCTGTGTATGATGGAAATATACATTTTGTAGGGCTTCCATAATGAAAAATGAATATTAGAGAACAAAATTATTAATATATATACCACACACACTCTTTGACTACTTTATTAGGTACACCTTACTTGTACCAGTTTGGAACCCCTGTTGCCCTCAGAACCTAATTCTTGGTGGCAAGGATTCAACAAGGTGTTGGAAACATTCCTCAGATATTTTGGTCCATATTGACATGACAGCATCACATAGTTGCTGTAGATTTGCACATCCGTGCTGCAAATCACATCCCAAAGGTGCTCTAATGGATTGAGATCTGATGACTGTGGAGGCCATTGGAGTACAGTGAACTCGTTGTCCTGTTCAACAATCCAGTTTGAGATGATTTGAGCTTTGTGACATGGTGCATTATCCTGCTTGAAATAACCATCAGAAGATGGGTACACTGTGGTCATAAAGGTATGAACATGGTCTGCAACAATACTCAGGTAGGCAGTGGCATTTAAACAATGCTCAAGTGGTACTAAAGGGCCCAAAGTGTGACAAGAAAATATCCCCCACACCATCACCAGCCTGAACCGTTGATGCAAGGCAGGATGGATCCATGCTTTCAAGTTGTTTACGCCAAATTCTTACCCTGCCATCTGAATGTTGCAGCTTAAGGCTGGCGTCAGACGAGCACACTGTGCACCCTACTGACGTGGTTACCGGCGTCTGCCGCAGTGTTGAGACGCTGCAATGGGGAGGTCACACGCTTGTGCACGTGCACGAAATGAGCGCGCAACAAGTGTCCATTATCAAAGCCTCCCCGTCAATGCGCTAGGACGCGTGTTGATGTGGCTGCAAAGTGCGATCCTCCATAGAAGGATCGTGCTTTGCAGCGCTGAGCGCACGGAGTGTGCTCAGCGAGGTGGCCAGACTGGCGTTGAGTGGAAGGAACGTCCACTCTCACGGATGTTCCTTCCGCTCTCCAAAGACATTCATCTGACACTAGCCTAAATCGAGACTTGTCAGACCAGACAACGTTTTTCCAATTTTTTATTTTCCAATTTCGGTGAGCCTGTGTTACCTGTAACCTCGGTTTCCTGTTCTTAGCTGACAGTAGTGGCACCCGGTGGGATCTTACCCGGTGTGATCTTTTGCTGCTGCTGTAGCCCATCTGCTTCATGTTTCGACATGTCCGCTCAGAGATGGTATTCTGCATAGCTTGGTTCTAACGAATGGTTTTTGACTTTCACAAAAACGATGGGCCACACCAAAGTAACCATAAAAAAAAATAGCTTTATTCACCTCCCAAAGGGGGCTAAAATTGCGACATTTCGGCTCTAGGCCTTAGTCATGCATATTCCACCTTCTCACTACTCTTATATGCAATAAAAACAATCCAATGTCCTAATTGGTAGGTACGGTTGCAATTGTTAAGCCTTACAATGTTCAGACAGTTATATACTTAATACATTCTAGCAAGTAGACATCTTTCAATGCAAATAAATACATCTCACTGGAGCATGTATAAATCAAAACCTCTCATAGAAACAATCCAATGTCCTAATTAGTAGGTTCGGTTGCAATAGTTGTCTCTTTCAATGTTCAGCCGTTATATACATAATACATTATAACAAGTAGACATCTCTTTCAATGCATATGAACACATCTTACTGGAACATGTATAAATCAATACCTCTCATAGAAACATGTCCAAATTAAACTCTTTATTAAGGCCTCGTGGCCACAAGGTATCTAACTTAAATATCCATTCTTTTTTCTTTTTTAGCAAAGCAACCTATAATGAAAGAATTTAAAAACAGGAAAAGAATGGATATTTAAATTAGATACCTTGTGTCCACGAGGCCTTACTAAGGAGTTCAGGTTGGACATGTTTCTATGAGAGGTATTGATTTATACATGTCCCAGTAAGATGTGTTGATATGCATTGAAAGAGATGCAAGGAAGTGCGAGAAAGTTAAGATGTGTATATGTAAAACAAATTTGGATAATTAGAGGTGTCAGTGTAATTTTAAGATATTTCTGTTTCAGCCAACTGGTGTTACATGCAACAGATTTTTTTTATATATACAGTATTCACAATTGTAAGCTTTATTTTGGACATGTAGTTGAGAATACATTAAAGTGCAATGATCCAGTATAAATTACGTATAGAAGAACATGATTAAATTCTAAACCAATAAAATTTAAAATGTGAAAAGTAACACATTTTCACTGGTCTTGTTCACCTTCCTTAAAAAGCAGGACACAACACCTTCTGAATAAGTAATTATAATTTTGGTTTTTGGAATCTCTATTTCTCTGCAAGGGTGTAAGAGTCTGATGAAAGTTAATCTGTAATTTTCTCCTTCAATGATTTACTCAATGGTTATCATTTAATTTTAAATACATTTAAAACAGAGCACTAAAACCCTTGTTTATGAAATAAATATAAAAATTCTAATCCGTAATTAGTGTCCTTTGCTGTTTTTGTGCAGTTTATCTCAAATCGAGATTAAATTGGACAATTTTATTTAAATGATGTGTATCGAGTTTAAATTATGTGTACCAGTAACCACATCTAGCAAAATGCTATTCTGTGAAGGAAAATATTTATGTATCAATATTCAAAACACAGGTTTTTGTTATGTTGTGGCTAAGATCTAGAATAAAGCGAAAAGCATTGTTTTATAGTTTAAATTGGGGTTAGATATTAACTTTCTATTTTAATCATTTCATTAATTTTAGGAAGGTGTTTAGTGCTGGGCCTCAAAAGAAAGAAAATCAATAAATAGATAAATTTGAAATTCGACTAGCTTCCAGAAAAAGCTGTCGATATAATATTATTGGGGTTGTATCAGAATATCAACATGGGAGCTTAATAGTGGAAGGCAAATTAATAGGGTTACCACAAAAGTCTTACATATGCAGAAATACTGACAAAAACATATACACCTTAACTTCCTTGCACTCCATGTAACAGATATAATTTAAAGTTAGTAGTAGTAAATTATAGTTTATACTAAAGTGTGTTGTGATGGGAATTTATCTAATAGGGGTTATTCAATAAGCTAATAAGCCAATAAGGTGAATTTCGGGGCAGTTCGTCTATTCACTAAACTGTCAATTCGCCAAATACTGGTGAATTGACAGTGAAATATGAGGCAGTTTGCCACAGATCAGATGCCGTCGACTATTATTACACTAGGCTTTGTGTGTGAGGAGCGTACCTGGTGGATGAATATAGTGCATAGCCTGCTCCATCAGATTCCCAGGAGTTGAGGGACTGGAGGAAGGAACTGCAAAACTGCAAGGCCCACTTTTTACTCTGGTAAACTCACGTCTATATCATGCTTTCTCTCACGCTTCTGCTCTTTACTTCTACCTTTCTCCTTAAATGGAACTCCTGCCCCTCTACCACCGACCCCTACACTATCTGCATCTCTCCCTCCCTCCTCTCGTCCCACATGATGGCCTCGCATGAGCTCCTTTGTTTCCTCAGAACATGGTCTCTCTCTAACTCTCGTGCTGCCAATCGCTCCCACTCCCACAAATCCCATTCCCACCTTCTCTTTCTCACCCTCCTGCTGTTACTCTTTTCAGGTGACATATCCCCTAACCCTGGCCCCACAACACATCCAATACTTCCCTCTCATCCTATCTCCATCGCACATAAATCACCTCCCTGCAAACCCAGCAACCTCATTCCCATCATCCCTCAGCGCCTGTCCTCTTTCTCCTGCGCCCTCTGGAACGCTCGCTCTGTGTGCAACAAACTCACAGCCGTCCATGACCTCTTCCTTTCAAACTCCTTCAACCTCCTAGCTTTAACTGAAACCTGGCTAACTCCCTCTGACACGGCCTCCGTTGCTGCTCTCTCACATGGCGGTCTACACCTGAGCCATACCCCCAGACCGGGTGACAGAAATGGTGGCGGTGTCGGAATCCTGCTCTCTCCCACCTGCTTCTACCAGCATCTCCCTCCACCCCCATCCCTCTCCTTCTCCTCCTTCGAGACACACTGCATCTGCCTGTTCTCTCCTCTGGCCCTCAGGGTGGCAGTCATCTACCGCCCACCGGGACCAACCTCCCAGTTCTTTGACCACTTTGCTACCTGGCTTTCTCACTTCCTGTCTTCTAATCTTCCATGCCTAATTCTTGGGGACTTCAACATTCCCATTGACGATCCTTCCGCTCCTGCTGCCTCCAAACTTCTTCCACTCACGTCCTCCTTTGGACTCACACAATCCTCCCTCCTCCCTACCCACCGCGATGGTCACGTTATTGACCTGGCCTTTTCCAACCTCTGCTCTATTTCTGAGTTCAAATGTCGCCCTTTCCCCATCTCTGACCACCACCTTCTCTCTTTCAACCTATCTGCACTTCCTAAACACCCTGCTCCCCCACCCCGCACACACACTCGCAGAAATCTACATGCTGTGGACCCCCATCAATTCTCCAACCTACTTCACCACCTCCCTCATACCTCATACTTCACCTGCCCTGATGCTGCTACTAATCACTACAACACTACGCTTATCTCTGCTCTAGACACTCTTGCTCCTTTTCGACTCTGTAAGGCCCCACGCCGCCAGCTTCAGCCCTGGCACACCCTCCAGACTCGCTACCTGCAAAGATGCTCCTGCACCGCAGAGCGTGTCTGGAGGAAATCCCGCTCTGAAGCTGATTTTGTTCACTTCAAGTTTATTCTCCGGTCATACACCTCTGCCCTCCACTTGGCCAAACAATCCTTCTTCTCATCTCTTATATCTACGCTGTCCTCCAACCCTAAATGGCTCTGGTCCACCTTCAACACCCTCCTCTACCCACCTGCACCTCCCCCCTCAGCTGCCTTCAGCGCTCAAGACCTGGCAGACTACTTCCTCAGTAAAACTCTAACTATCAGAAGCAACATCCCAACACAAGATAGTTATCTGCCACCTCCACTCCCAGAGGTCCCCTCTGCCACCCTCTGTCGCTTCCTCCCAGCCAATGAGGAGGAAGTCAATTCCTTATTGTCCTCCTCACATCTCACCACGTGCCCGCTCGACCCCATTCCCTCACATCTAATTCCTCCCCTCTCCTCCTCCCTCACCCCTGCTCTCACACACATCTTCAACCTATCTCTCTCCACTGGCTCCTTTCCATCGCCTTCAAACACTCGCTAGTTACCCCTTTACTAAAGAAACCATCCCTAGACCCCAACTCTCCATCCAACTACCACCCTGTATCCCTGCTTCCCTTCACATCAAAGCTCTTAGAAAAACTAGTCTTCAACCGCCTCTCCCTCTTCCTGTCCTCCAATTCCCTACTTTACCCCCTGCAATCTGGCTTCCGTCCCCTACACTCAACTGAAACTGCCCTCACCAAAGTCACCAACGACCTCCTAACTGCTAAAAAACACGGCCACTACTCTATTCTCATCCTGCTTGACCTCTCGGCTGCTTTTGACACTGTTGACCACCCCCTCCTTCTACAGACCCTCAACTCTCTGGGTCTCGGTGACACTGCACTTGCTTGGGTTGACTCCTATTTATCCAACAGGTCCTTCTGTGTGTCCTTTGTTGGCAACTCCTCCTCTTCATTGCCTCTATCTGTTGGTGTACCTCAAGGCTCTGTACTTGGTCCTCTGCTCTTTTCCATCTACACCTCCTCCCTGGGCAAAATCATCAACAGCTTTGGCTTTAATTACCACCTCTACGCTGATGACACTCAGATCTACCTCTCTACCCCTGATCTCTCTCCCCCTGTCCTCTCAAAAGTCAGTGACTGTTTATCTGGCATCTCCTCCTGGATGGCCTCCCACCACCTAAAGATCAACATGTCAAAGACTGAGCTCCTACTTATTCCTGCCTCCAATGCCTCCCCACCTCCTGACTTCTCTATCACGGTGGAGGGTATCACCATCTCCCCATCAAACCAAGTTCGCTGTCTTGGAGTTACACTTGACTCTGCTCTTTCCTTCATCCCCCACATCCAGTCTCTTTCCTCCTTCTGCCGATACCAAATGCGTAATATTTCCAGAATTCGGCCATTTCTTACCGTTGTCACCACAAAACAACTCATACACGCCCTGGTAGTCTCCTGACTCGACTATTGCAATAATCTCTTATCTGGCCTCCCTCTGTCCCGCCTCTCCCCCCTACAATCCATCCTGAACGCCTCCGCCAGGCTAATTCACCTCACCCGCCGCTCTGTCTCTGCCGCTCCCCTCTGCGAGTCCCTTCACTGGCTCCCCATCCACTGCAGAATTAAGTTCAAAATCCTTATCCTTACCTACAAAACCCTCACTAACTCAGCGCCGCACTACCTGTCATCACTAATCACCAAATACACCCCAGCCCGCTCCCTAAGGTCAAACAGTGACCTGCGCCTAGCTTCTCACCGCATCACCTCTTCCCATGATAGACTGCAGGATTTCTCACGCGCAGCCCCCACTCTCTGGAACGCTCTCCCTCGTACTGTCAGCCTTTCCCCTAACTTCTCTTCCTTCAAACGCTCCCTTAAAACATTCCTATTTAGGGAAGCCTACCACCCAACTCACTGACGCAACCATCAATCACTCTCACCTTACAGTCCTCTCCTCCTGTTTCCAACCCCAACCCTCCTAGATTGTGAGTTCCTATGGGAATAGGGCCCTCATCTCCTCCTGTACTGTTTGTCAAATGTTGTTCAATGTATTGTAACCCTGTCTATACTGTTCTTATTGTACAGCGCTGCGGAATATGCTGGTGCTTTATAAATAAAGAATAATAATAATAATAATAAATTGTGAATGGTTAAGAAAATCTGTGATTGTGGATTTTTCAGTTCAGATTGCAATGGACTCAAAATGTGGAAGTTTGATGCCAGTTACCAGGAGTAGGGTTCAGATCATAGTGTAGAATGGGCCTGTATGCTCTGCCCCATTTTATTTATTCTTTTGCTAGATTTGTACCTGCAGCTTAAACTAAGGGTAGGATTTGTTAAGCATCAATTTGGGTGGTGTAAGGGATCCACTATATACCGGTCAAACCTATGCATGAAACTAGAAAATCTTTAACCCAAGTGCGGTACCAGTCCTTAAGGTGACTGGGCTTTTCTCATAATGGGTGACCTAACATGCAGAGGATGATACACAACAAGGAACCCAACACCAGTCCGTAGTGGCTGGTAACAAGCAACAGAATAACAGGAACAGTCTGAGGTCGAGGGAAGCCAAAATACAAACTAAGGTTTTGGGATGCCAGAGATCTGTATAGATCAAAGAGCAGTGCTGGGTCGGTAACAGGAGAATCCAGAAAAGTATAGCAAGCTAATGGGTTGGTACAGACAAAACCATGACCGGGCAGTGAATGAAGGGTTTCAGTAGTTTATTTAGGATCAGAAATGTTTTGATTGTCCTGCGGCATCTGTGTGCGCCAGAACCTGCTCATGCGGAATGACACACGCTTGTTTGCGTCAGTGGAGTGACGGAAGTTAGGTCGTGTTATAAGTGATGCATCTGGCAAGCATTCTGTGTCCACACTACTAGACAGACATGTGCGGGATGGCACGACTGATCTGTGTCAGTTTCAGCAAGTCTGGGAACCACTGCATCAAGCTAAGAATCACGGGTTAAGGGGGGGGTCTGCATTAAACCTGTGGAACGTGACAGGTGTGAAGTGCCAAAGTTTCCCAACTTACTCTAGTAGAATTCTGACTGTGCTGAACCGCAGTGTGATCAAAATGCCTCTCAGTGGGTTATTTCAACCTGGAAAGCCTGGATCTTCTCAGGCATGAAGCATTGGTTGCTACCATCAAGACAAATTATATGACCACAAAGTTACACCACCCTGTTCAAAATATTGGCTCATCAGATTGAGGACATAAAAGGTATCCCCGTCTACCTATGGAAACCCTAAATCAGTGAGTGAGGTGTTAATATGAGTGGGTAGTCTGCAACACAGTTCAACTTGACCTATAGCCTCAGTGGTTTTTAACTAGGAATGCAATCCAATAGCATTCCCTGTTAAATATTTTTTATTCATTATCTATCTTATTAATAGATGAAGTTCCTCTCATTTGCTGACTTGGCCATGTTTAGCCTATTTGGAAATTCAAAGAAGACTCTTCTATGGTTTGACATATGGTGGCTATGTGTACACAAATGAATAATCAATCAGAAGGGGTGAAAGGAAACCTATTTTTTCTGTTTTATTCGCTTTTCTTTCCATTCACTAGGCCTGTTTTATTTTGGTGAGTTCAGTGGAACTCCATTTTGGCCAGCACATAAGTCAACTTGCAGCCATTTGCAGGTGAAAGTTCAGATAGTAATAATGGTGAAAAGATTACAGCTCAATAGTCTGTTTGTGATTTTAAAATCTGCGTAATATTAAATGTATTCTTATGAGTCAGTTGCAATAAGTGATAAGTAATAAGTGAGCATCTAGTCAATCCAATGGCTCTCAAAGCAAGCCTTTGGTAGGAGCTGGTTCCTGAAATGGCTCCCTCTTCCTAGAACTCCACAGAGGCTGAGATCAGCAGTAGCTGGAAAAGGAACTCCAGTGACAGAATAATCTGTAGAACAAAACATTACATCATATAATTATACAATTATGTCCTCAAAGTTATTGTGCAAAAGTTAGTTAAATTAAAATTAAATTTTACAGCAAATTAAAAATAGATACTTCGAAGTTATTACAGCGTAAATTACCGGGCCGAATACATGCAATATAGTTTATCTATCCTGGTAATTTTGGATAGAAATGGTGTATAATGTTACATATTGCTGAAAGTTTTCTAACGGCATGCCAATACAGTCGAGTGACTGTTGACGTTGGGTTTAAAAAGTAACATTTATTTATATTTATGCAAGAGTTTCTACTCTGGAAATACATTTAAAATATGCAATTAATCAAAACATTCATTATGTTTAGAAAGACTAAACCAAAATGAAAACAACATGAAAAGCCTGCAAACAATCAGATTACATCCCGTTGGAAGATAAAGGGTTTATTCATGGAACATTTGTCAAATACACTGCAGTATTATGATTAATCTTCTTATTCTCATTAAGTGGCTATCTCTGCCACAGATATTCTAGGATATTTTGTGCATGATATGCTAATTAAATAGACGTTTGGAGATTGTAGTCAATACTGAATGAGCTGCGAAATGCGTGGATATTTTTTCCAAAGCTTGCTATTTGAGTCACATGAACTTTTGCTGAAATGTAATATATATTTGTGAAATATTAGCTGTTGATTGTATGTTATCCAAACTGAAAAGCATTTCAATGTAATTCATGGAAATTGCTAGGGACTGGAAACAATTTCTGCATTTTTAAGATTAATGCATTACAAAGTTCACATTTTATTGATATTACCATGTTGTCAACCTTGACAGAACTAGTGCAGATGAATGAAATAGCCATAAACCAATTTTGAAGTGTTTTATGGAATGATTCATTTTGGACTGGAGATAGTGGTCAGATGTAAATAATTGTCATTGGGAATATTTGAATCCATACAAATTTTCATGGTAATTTATTATTATACTCTTACATTGTTTCTACAAATTACAATAATCTCCGGCCAGATAGAATTTCTTCACAGGAATGTAAACTCAGTCCCTTTTAAAGTATGAGATTTACATCTTTCAGGTATGATTTTAATATTAGACGTGTATATTATAGGTAAGACTGAGTCTTGACCAAAATGGTTACCTCAACTAATGAACCAAAATTAATTTTGTTAAAAAAAATCACATGGTGACACTTATTGGGAATTAATTGATACATTCATTTACAACTGAAAAAAATTGTTCACCCAAAACTTGGACTAAGTCAATGGTCCAATGAAATCTGAATGAACCAAAGAAATTGTAATTTCCAATCTGTAAGGGGCAATTATGAACCAGTATAGGGAGCCACTAAAACATAAGGGTGTGAGCAGTCCCAATTTTTGGAAGCTGCTAAAATATACAGTCAGAGCCTCTGAATGCCGCAGCTGTATCCTCTCCATTGAGATAAACACAAACCCTGAACTACATTGCAAGTACAAACTTGTGTTCTTCCAGAGCATGGACACTGGATAACGGTTTGTTCTCAGTGTCCTAACATCTTAAAGAGATAGGGAGCAGCAAATCACACCATCAGCTCTGTCACTAGGTGACAGGTGAATTTAGAATATGTTGTTGTATTTTTTTCCTTTTCTATTGAGCGATTTTGCTGATTCAAACTCAAAACTCAATGGATGCAAAATGCTGTAAAGATCAAATTTTTAAAGGGTTAAATGTCTATTTCTGTTAAAAAGACGTTTGCTATTTATTCATGTAAAAGAAAAAAAAGTTCCCTTAAACGCAAAAGAAAATATACAACATATTAGCCATACTCAAGTGGAAATCAAACATTGATCTTGTGTATATATAAATAAATACTTATATTCTGAATTGGTCTGGTCTGTAGAAAACCTCCCAAAAAAAAGATAAAAAGAAAGGATAATAGTGCAAAACAGTCTGTAATGAAAAAGACAAAATCAAATGGCCACCGTCCTCTCAAATATCTAGGTATGTGGTTAGACCCAAACCTATCCTTTGACCCCCCCCACATCGAAAAAACGCTCATCTAAGCTTTACCCCAAACTAGGTGCCCTAAACAGAAACAAACCCTGCCTGAGCCCCACAGTAAGAAAGCATGTTGTACAACAAATGCTTATGCCGGTCAATGAATATGGAGATGTAGTGTATGCAGCTGTCCCGCAAACGCACCTTCATAAACTTACTACATTGTAGCACAAAGCGGCAGGATGAATTATACAATGTAACTACATGACCCACCATTGTGACATGTTAAAAGGGCTAACCTGGCTGTCACTGGAATCCAGACGCACCGTTCACCTTTCCAACGTGGTGTTGAAAAGCTTTTCTGGGACACTACCACCCTACCTTAATAGACTGCTTCCCCAGCAGTTCCCTCATTCTATAACCTTTGATCCAGGACCTGCACCCTACTTGCAGTACAACAATACAAAAAGAAAGTGTCTCGATCTTCATTTTCCTACAGGGCACCGCGAACATGTAATAACCTCCCAGACACCATTAAATCTTCCCTCAGTCTAAAGTCCCTAAAGAGATCTCTATTAATATACCTCGATACAGAATGCACCTGTAAACATGTAACAATGACTATAATTCCTACATATTTATTTTCTGTGTAAATCTGTATATTCGTTGTATTTTAAATATTTTGCATTTTATTACTTTGTATTTCTGTACCCTACAGTAAAAATTTAATGTATTTGAATCCAGGATGTACTTGAAAACGAGAGAAATCTGAATGTATCCTTCATGGTAAAATACTTTATAAATAAATAAGTGACAATATATAAACATATAGGTGGGCACTTACGTCTTTCAGAGCCCGTGTGATATTGGCTCTGAATATGTTGCATTGTGCCAATTTGTGAAATGGCACCGTCTCTTAACTGATCAGATAGGAAATTCCTACTAAGATAAACAGAAAGAAATAAATATCATAGGGCAAGATATACCTACTACAAATGTATGAAGAGTAATCTACTGGAAACCTGCTCATCTGGACTAGAGCCAATGGGCCTTTCTATTGTGTCACTTGTTCATTACAGACTGTTTTGCACCATTATCCTTTTTTTTTTTTTTCTTTTTCTTTTTAGGTTTTCTACAGACCAGACCAATTCAGATATTAGTATTTATATATACACAATAGAACTGTTTGATTTCCACTCAGTTATGGCCATGATGGAGGATATTTTTGGTTGCGTGTAAGGGAACTGTTTTTGTTTTATTTTATATTATTCTTTTAGTCATTTTGGGAAGATTGGTCACTTGTGTTGTCACTGTATAGCAGCAATCCATTAGTATATATTTTTAGAGTATTGTCACATTTAGAAACATTGCTATAAATGATGAGCTGTAACAAATACAGTGATTTCCACATGTGCATAAATACCATAACCGCTACAAAAACACTAAGGTTACACAAGATAAAAGTAATATGGATAGATAAGATCAGTACTTCTCATTGAGATTTCACATGTGCATATGCAAAAAATAGTCATAAAAATATATAATGGTGCAACACTAGGGATGAGCCGAACACCCCCGAGTTCGGTTCGCATTCGAACTCGAACTATTCAAAAGTTCGAATTCGAACACTAACTCGATCTCAATACAAGTCAATGGGACTCAAAGTTCGATTTTTAGAGTGCCCTCCAAGAGGGCATATATGCTAGATATTTGCCATAAAAGGTGTATAGGGGTCCGGGTAGTGCCCTGGGGGACAGGAAACCAGGACAAAAAGTAAAAAAATAAAAGATTTTAAAGGGACAGTGAGTTTTCCATGAAATAAGGGTTAAAAATAAAAACGAAAAATTCATTCAAATATCGTGCCTAGGAGGTACCCATAACCTGCCCATGAAGTGGCAGATTTCTAGAATGTATAGAAACATTTAAAAATGACGTTTCAAATGACGGTAAATGCTTTTCCTTTAATCTATTCATAAACAACTGCTTGGGGCGGTAGCCTGTATGAAAAGACATTTTAGGAGGTGCAGAAAATTTTTTAGTGATTTTTTTTTGGCTAAATTATCGTGAAACTTATGCAGGCTTTGGATGAAAGTAACAATAGGTGCTTTAAAATTGGGCCTTTAGCGTCGGCAACAGTGCCGTCACACCGTAACCCCTCTGTGGTATTGTGGAAGAGTGCAGGGGTGGACCATGCGGTTCAAAAAATTAAAATGATATAAATGTGGCACAGGCGTCAGTGTAGCCAAATATTGTGCCTTTCATGGCAGCAAGTGCCTTCATACCGTAACCCTTTTGTGGTATTGTGGAAGAGTTCAGTGCTGGAGGTTTTGTGAATGCAGAAGACCTCCCCGATCTATTCTGTTACTTCAGCATCAGGGGATTGATAGCTGCTGATCCAGGACTGATTCATTTTATAAATGTCAGACGGTCTACAGAGTCGGTGGACAGACGCACTCTTGTCTGTGTCAAAATCTCCAGCGGCACTGAACGTCCTTTCAGAAAGCATGCTGGATGAAGGGCAACCTAGTAGCTGCATAGCATACTGGCTAAGTTCTGGCCAGTGATCCGATCTCAACACCCAGTAAGCCGGTGGATCATCTGCTGGAAAGGTATCCAGGTCTGCCCTTGCCCCTAGGTAGTCCTGCACCATATGGTGAAGACGCTGGCAATGGGTGCCTACATTTGACGTCCCTGGGCGTCGTAGACTAAAAAAATTGCAAAAGGCATTAGTCAAGCGGCCCCTTCACCTCTCTTCCTCTGATCAACTGCAGCCTCTGAAGCACCTGTGTCATCACTTGGTAACCTACCAGTGTCTGGAAAGGTGTTACACAAGTGTCGCTTTAGAGCATCCTTAAGTTGTTTCATCCTGTGCTCCATCTGTGCGGGCAGGATGAGCTCTGAAACTGTACCCTTGTATCGTGGATCAAGAAGGGTTGCCAACCAGTAATGATCCCTCTCCTTGATAGCACGAATCCTGGGGGTCCTTTATCAGGCTTTGCATAATAAGGGAGCCCATGCAGCTTAGGTTGGAGGTGGCATTAGCTTCTGAGTCTTCCTGGTCAATGAGGAGAATGACCCCATCGTGCACTTCCTCCTCCCAGCCACGTACTAGTCCTTGTGTTTCTGGGCACACAAAACCCTCCCTTGAGGAATTCCCACCTTCAATGCCCCCACTACTGAAATATTCCTCATCCTTCTCCTGTCTGATCTGAGGAGGACCCGCTGGAATGCTGTCTGCGGAAAGACTGGGGCCTTTAGAGCTAGGGAAGGCCTCCTCTTCCTCCCGCTGCTCTGCCTCTAGAGCCACATCTATAATTCCCCGCAGAGTGTGCTCCAGCAGGAACACTAAAGGATTTGTGTCACTGATGCATGCACTGTCCCTGCTCACCATCCTCGTTGCCTCCTCAAATGGCGACAGTACAGTGCATGCATCCTTGATCATCAGCCACTGCGGGGGGGGAACCAAGTTGACCTGAACCTGTCCTTGTGCCATACTCACACATGTACTCATTGTTGGCCCTCTGCTGCTTGTGCAGATGCTGCAGCATTGCTAATGTCAAGTTCAACCTGGTGGGCATGTCCACAGATCAGACAGTTTGTGGGAAGGTGGAATTCTCTTTGAATTTCTGCCAGACGAACACTTGCTGGGAATGACCGTCTGAAGTGGCTGCAGACTTTTCTGGCCTGGCTCACAAACTCTGCCAGCCCTGGGTACCTGTTTAGGAAACGCTGTACCACCAGATTTAGGACGTGTGCTAGGCATGGTACATGCGTCAACTTACCCTGGCGTTAGGGCAGAGAGAAGGTTGCTGCCATTATCACAGACGACCATTCCCAACTGAAGCTGGCGTGGTGTTAACCATCTCTGCACCTGCCCCTGCAGAGCTTACAGAATTTCTCACCCGGTGTGGCTACTGTCCCCTAAACAAACCAGCTCAAGCACAGTATGGCATCTTTTTGCTTGAGCCATTGCGTAGCCCCTGTCACGCGTTGTTTTAACTGCCACTTTGCCAGAGACACAGAAGGAGGAGGAGGAAGAGGGAGAGGTGGTGGTGGAGCAGACAGACCTCATACAAGCAGCTTTCTGGAGGCGTGGTGGATGAACAAGCTCTAGCAAAGAGCCCCGTCTTGGATCCCTCCCAGCTGCAATCAGAGTTACCCAGTGTGCCATGAAGGAAATGTAACGACCCTGTCCATGCTTGCTGGACCATGTGTCTAAAGTCAAAGGCACCTTGCTGCTGACTGCCTTTGCCAATGACTCGATAACATTGTCTTCCACGTACTGGTATAGTGCTGGAATGGCCTTCTGTGAAAATTAATGGCATTTTGGAACATGCCACTGTGGTACAGCACATTCAGAAAATTGACGGAAGGGAGCAGAGTTCACCAGCTGGAAAGGCAGCAGCTGCAATGCGAGTAATTTTGCTAAGATGGCATTTAGACGCTGTGCTTGTGGATGGTTGGGACTATATTTTTTTTCTTACGCTGCAGCAGCTCGGGCAACGTAATCTGACTGCGTAAATCTTCAGTTGATGGGATGCTGTCACATTGTGAGGAAGGACCTGGTACATCCATTACTGTAGCATCATCCCTGTCAGTGGAGGTTGTAGCAGGCAATGAAATGGCAGGACATACAGTGGGGTAGAGACAGATGAGGAGGAGGAGGAGGACCGACGCAAAGTATTGCGCCAATGGGATGCATGGCAGGTGGTCATATGTCGCCTCAAGCACGTGGTACCCAAGCGTCCGGTGTCTTTCCCATGCTTGAGCCTCATCTGACATCGATTACAAATAGCAACGGTGTGGTCTGCTGCACATTTCTTAACTCCCAGACAGCAGAGTTCCTGGATGTGTGTTTTGAGACAACAGCGCTCTGCACCGGAGCAGCTCTGACATCTGATGCCTTTAGACTGGCTAGTGCTACGTTTGGTCACAAAGGATGTTGTGCCTCGTGTTTGTTGTGCCTCCTCCTCCTCCTCACTTGACTCCTCTGTTCGATCAGGCACCCAGGTGGAGTCAGTGACCTCATCATCATTGTCATCATCACCCCCTATCTCCTCGTCACTGGAGCCAACTTGGCAGTATGCTGCAGCTGCTGGGGCAACATGAGTGCCAGTTATTTGTGTGTCATCACTGGCACCCCCTTCCTCTAGGTTGATTATACTCCCTTCCTCAACCTCAGAGATTGAATCAGAGCACTGTACTTGCTGTGCATCCTCAAGCAGCATGTCATTGTCCTTGTAGTCCAACAATTCAGCTGACTCCTCCGTGTGTGATAGTGAGGCTACGGCAGGAGTAGCTGTGGACATGGAGGCTGCATTAGATGCTTTGGCAGCTGGGGTGGACTGTAAAGCACTACAAGCCTGGCTGGCAGAGGACTCGGAGGATGGGGATGGCCTGGTTAGCCAATCCACCAAATCCTCTGTATGTTGCTGCTGCTTAAAACGGCCAGCACCAGTTAGAAAGGACAAGCGTGCCCCTGCAGAGGATGCACCACGTCCACCACGACCAGAGGCACAGCCTCCCGACACAGAGGCTGCTTGCCCTCTTATCTGTGTCTGGGAGCGTCTGCCTGTCCTTTTTGGTCTTTCTGACATGGTGAGTGATATATAGATTAAATATATACAGAACTTTGATTCAACTCTGGTATAAAGATTAAAGATTTTGAGAACTCTGGTATAACTCCGTGAGACACCCTGATAGCTGACAGCCAGTGACAAGACACAAATTACAATTCGCAGATAATCCGCTAGAAGTATGTGGGACCCCCTGATAGCTGACAGTGAGAAGACACAGATTACAAGTCTCAGAAACCTCCTATAAATCAGTGAGACCTCAATTCCCAAATATTTTGTAGCAATTACTGACCCCCAAAATACTGGGTGTCAGTGAGAACACACCGATTAGAATAATTCCCAGATATTTTGTAGAAATGAGACCCCCCCCAGTAGCTGCTGGCAGACTGGCAGTGAGAACACACACTAACACAACAACAATCTCCTCTCAAATCTCCTCTCAAACGTGTGCTGAAGCGCTATGTGAAACCTTATATAGTGTGCTGCGGGACTAAGCTCTGTGAGCCCATGATTGGGCAAAATTTGCCCAACCAGGACTCTGAGCCTTGATTGGCATAGTCTTGAACCTGTCTTGCACCTGACCACAGGTCAGGTGCAAGGCTGTAGCCAATTACAAGCTTCAGGCCAGTGGAAAAGTGCATTGTGGTCCATTGTGGGTGAACACGCAGAAATGTTCGTAGTTTGCGAACAGGCTATGCGAACCGATCAAACCGAACAGCTCATCCCTATGCAACACCGCTTAAAGTTTTGGTGAAGGACAAAATAGCTGTGGTCTATGTACATCCCACTCACGTGATCCAGAGCCTGTGTTTAGAGTATATTGGCTTTGTACAAAACCACTTGTGCCTGTTATGGGATGGCATGTTTCATTACTGCAGATTATTTGTCTATATTCCTCCAAGATATAAAGCAGGAGAGCAGGGGGATCATGGGGTTCGTCACTTATATTTGGTGATGTTAAATAAGCTGATATATCCACTCACCTAGGGGGGGAGCCTTACTGGATTCAGCTTGGAGATAATCGCTGTGGCACTCTATCGGTGGTGCCCGACCTAGTTGAATGATTTCCACTATGTCCTCTGAACAAGGTGCTGCCATGATGATGTAGTTTTAAAAAAACATTTATTCTTATACCATATAAAAGCAACAAACCAGAAATTTCACCAATACAAACAAGCAAACCAAATGGCTGGTATATATGTATAAAGAAACGCGTTTCGCTGTCGGCTATTTCAACTTCCACAGTCTCAAACGTCTATTTTTTGCATATGCACATGTGAGATAGAAACAAGTGGACTCTCAATGAGAAATGAAGTATTGATCTTCTATATCCATAACACTTTTATATTGTGTAACCTTAGCATTTATGTACCTGTGGTAATCACAGTATGCACATGTGGAAATCACTGTATCTATTACACCTCGTCATTTAACAATTATATAACTGTTTCGTCTGCGCTACCGGAGTTGTTTTATTCATTTTCTATTTTTGGCACTCCTATTCAGGAGTGGATTATACCTTTGTCCGGATACAGCAGCACTTAAAAACAGTCTTTTTAGAGTTGTGCAAGCACTTTAGAAGACATCTATATATGTGATTGGTGCTAGTTTATCACACCCATATCACATTTTGTATGATCTGATTTAATTTGAGTTATTTCTTTTCACTTTCAAACAAATTATTTTCTGCTATTTATCCTTATCTGCATCTAGTAGTGATAAAAAATGTCTGCAAAAAGCTAGTATATATTTTTTTCTCCTTGCCAGCTGCAGACAGAATAGCAAGCAACCTGTAGAATGTTACGAACAATGGTAAATAATTATAATAATTGTTAATAGTAGTATTTTGAAACAATCTTTAGCCAGGTAAAATTTCTATAGAGGAATACAAATTTAATCACTTAAAAAATAGATTTATCTCTTATCTTGCAAAATCACTTAACAGCTTTGTGCAGCTGCTATTTTTTTTCTTATTATTACTGGCTGCAGACAAGAATAATGAGCAACCTTGGAATTGCTCATATTATCCGGCTGGCTTCACATTAACAAATTTACAGTAGGCAGCCATAACAGCAGAACCACATAGGGAGTCAAAGGACTAGCTGGAATAGGAGCCATAACATTAACCCCTTCATTACCAACTTGTTTTTCATTAACCCACTCTCAGGACCCTGTGGATTTACTGAAAACAAATTTGCATTAACCATACATTGAAACTACGCTTGAAAATATCAAAACAATGTTTTCAAATTGTATGCAGTACTTGACAGGCAAATGGCACCATCTTCTGGCAAAATAGCACTACTGCAGCTTAATAATACAGCCTTAGGTTCCTGGGAAACAATGGGATCCAAACTATTTAATCTGTTTTAGCACCTTCAGTGTCATGCCTGAGGTGCAAAACTTCAGGGGGAACATTATGCAGCCCAGGTGCAAATGATTTTCTTTTTAAAAAACATTCCTTTCCATTCCTCCAGAATTAGCCCACATTGACTATACTCCATATTGGGACCCCAGCATGTGCTTCGCAGATTGAGTATAGATGATAGTTATTGAGTGAACTATAGTTAGACATGTCGGGTCCTATTATACTTATTGCCATTATAAAGTAATTGTCATCTTAGAAACCTAGAAAATGTCGGCAGAGAAGAACCTTTCGGCCCATCTAGTCTGCCCAATTACATGGATACTTTACCTGGATTTATCTTTTGTTTAGGATAGCCTTATGCCTATCCCATGCCTGCTTAAATTCATTTACTGTTTTGGCCTCTACCACTTCAACTGGAAGACTGTTCCATGTATCCACCACCCTCTCAGTAAAATAATGCTTCCTGATGTTTCTTTTAAACCTTTGCCCCTCTAATCGAAGACTATGTCCTCTTGTCTTGCTACTTTGTTTCCTTTTAAATATACTCCCTTCCTCTACCTTGTGGATTCCCTTTACGTATTTAAATGTTTCTATCATATCTCCTCTATCTCGTCTTTTTTCCGAGCTATACATGTTAAGATCATTAAGCCTTTCCTGGTAACTTTTCTCCTTCAAGCCGTACACCATTTTAGTAGCCCTTCTCTGAACTCTCTCTAAGATGTCTATATCCTTCTGGAGATACGGTCTCCAGTACTGCACACAGTACTCCAAGTGAGGTCTCACCAGCGCTCTGTACAGTGGCATGAGCACTTCCCTTTTCCTACTGCTAATACCTCTCCCTACACAACCAAGCATTCTGCTAGCATTTCCTGCTGCTCTATTACATTGACTACTTACCCTTAGATCCTCTGCAATAATAACCCATAAATCCCTTTCCTCTGATGTTGAGGTTAGGACTGTATCATATATTCTATATTCAGCCCTTGGGTTTTTACGCCCCAGGTGCATTATCTTGCACTTATCCACATTAAAACTCAATTGCCACAGCTCCGACCATTTTTTTTAGTTTACTTTAATAAACATTTAGTAAAGGTTTGCCATATATTAAGCATTTCAGATTTACATCTATATCATTTAATTTCAAAATAAATTCTGTATGTGGGTAGGGCTACAACTAATGATTATTCTCATAATCTATTAGTTGGCCGATTTTATTATTTTGATTAATCGATTCATCGGATAAAAAAAAACAGAAAAAAATTGTTTGCTTAAAATTAATTTTATGTAAAAAAAATAAGCACAACCTGCCCCTTTTTATTATAAGCAATTTGCATAGTGTACGTAACTTTCGTATGTACATACACAAATTGTGTATCTTGTGTACTTTTCACACACAAGGTATGCGAGTGCTTGGTCAGAGTAATGGGTTGATGCTGCATGAGCAGCTTAAGCCCATGTTTGCTTTCTCAAATGAACACCGCTATAAGCACTTGGTCATAGATGTCAGCGTGAAAAAGGGGTTAATAAACTAAAGTGGTCAGGGTGCGTAGAGTGTCCCTTTTAAATAATTTTGTGAACAAACTGAGTGGGAGGAGGGACTGGAGGTGGAAGGGAGGGATTTTGCTCAAGTGACTTGACCTGAGCGTGCGAGGGAGTGGGGATGGACCAGATCTGAGTGTGGGAGTGAGTTTGGGGAAAGGGACCAGGCCAAAGGGAGGGAATGGCAGTTTCCGACTAAAGAAGGTGTGGCAGGGAGGGTGGGGTGGTGGCACAGAACTCCAGTTTCAAGGATAAAACACAGATGTACAACTCCTTCGCCCAGTGGCAGTATCCTATTGTTTGTGTTATAGTTCTACTGTTGTAAACGGAAAAAAAAACTGGTTGTGTCTAACAAAACCCTAGAACTAAATCATACCTGGTATAGATGTGGCGCATCTTTACCAATCATCTCCGAAGCTGAGGTTTTTTATGTTTAACTCGGTCTGACTCTTAACAGTGTGTGCTGTACACAGGGCGATTAATCAACACCAATTAATCGATAATGGAAATGGTTGACAACTATTTTAATCAATTAGTTGTTTCACCCCTATATGTGGGTATGGTAAATATAAATAAATGTTCTTGGAGATCTTTTTTAGGTTCGAGGAACTGGAATGACCTTACTATGTGGAGAGTGAAATATATCTAGTTGTATCTCTCACCAAATGTATAAATGAAACGTGCCATGGAGCAACAGAAGTGTCTACTGTGCCCCCCCCACCTCTTCCTAAGTGTAACTGCTGATTGAATAAATGCAACAACATGGAATGTGCTTAGTGGTGTCAGAACTCCACATTCTTTACAGATAACCTAATAAAGTATCGTAAACAATAGCTTTTAGAATCACAACAGGACGAGAATGGGAGTTTGGATCTTTTGGTCCCCAGATATGTCAGTTACTGATAGAATAGGGGCCTTCTTTATCATTAAGGACAAAACAGGATGTATAGATGGCGCTTCGAAAGTGGATAGGATCTCTACGGGTTCGTTCAAGATGTGGTGTTCCCTTCACCACCGAAAAATACTAATACAATCTTCCGTTAGTACCTTCTTTATCATTAATCATTAATGTGACAATTAGCCCCACTCATACCAACCACCGTAATTTTATTTTCATCTTTGCCCCACCTTACATTAAATTCTACTCATTCTTTTCCTTTTTTATCTTTCAATCTCGCGCTATAGAATTATTATCCACAATATTCTTGTGCACCAACTTAGGAAGAAAAATTAAATATGTCTCTGTAGTGGTGACCTATTTATAGATAGATAAATGAGACTGCATGTTTTTCAGAAACCTTAGTTATTACTACTCCAAGAGCATCTTAATATGTCTTAAGATATGACGTTCTATACGTGCTATAGGAGTTGTGGGTTACAAAATCTAGATTTTACAACCACTCACATGCAAGTCACTACTCCAACTAGAATGGGTGGGTTGCAAATGTCTGCTAACATGTGCGTTAACCTACTAAAATGCCATAATGGGTCATTGTAAATAAGTAAGGGGTTACTCACATACTGCTGATGTTTGCTGTAGTTGCAATCACATCAGACCTCAGGGTTTCACAAAGGGAAATTAAATCTGCAGCAGGAGAAGCTTTGATGAAGAAGCATCTCCTGCCATTGTTTCAATTTTTCTTTTTGAAATGCTGAAGTTTGTCACTGTTGCAACACCAGAGATATTTTCTGTTGTTTGCAAATATGAAACATCACCACTTTGTGATTATCCCCCTAATACCCTAATAAAAAACTCACTTTATCAATGTGCATATATTTCTATATCAAACTTATTAACTTTGCCAAAATAAATAATTTGAATATGCAAAATTGTTTGAAGTATCCAGAGATTTGACTAATTGTTTAGGGACACTTTGTATCGTTCCGAATGTTTTATTCCTGAATGGAGAATTTTGATGAACACATAGATTACATTAAAAGTGAAAAATAGATGTACATTTTGGGCTAATTTGGAGAAATTTGGGAAATGGGCATTAAGCTAACTAAGGAATTGAACTTTTCTTACACGCGTGTTGAATTAAGTGTTGTATATGTAAAATGTATTTAAAAACAATTTTGTCTTCATGCTTTAACCACATAAGGACCAGTGACGTCCATGGGAAAGAGTCCCGTTAAGGACCAAGGACATACTATGTATGTCATTGGTCCTTTGCCCCCTCCCTCCCTATACTCACCTCTCTGGCCAGGATCCCATGTTTGTCTGGCTTCCTTGAAGCCAGACCAATGGTTTTATGGGCAAGGTCGTCGCACTATCGCCTGGGCAATGACATCAGTTTCAGGCGCCTCCCCGGTACTACCCCTTTGGACCCCTCTCCTCCCGAACGGATAGTAGTGTGCTCTTTCCAGCGAGGCCTCTTTTTAACCCTTTAGGCATCAGATTGTGTTTCAGCGCCGGATTGCAGTTAGCTCCCAAAGGTGGCTGACATCTTGGATGTCCCCCCACTCACTGACCTTTTCACAATATGTGCGTTGACGTCAGTTGGGCAGTTAGCCCCCTAGCTGCCAAGTGGGGATAGGGGGGTTATTTGGACCCAGGTGTCAACTGATCCATGGAAGATAGAGGGTCAGTTTTGATAACATTGGAAAGGCCAAATCATGGCCTTTCCGATCATACCAAACATGTGTGGTGAAAACTAAAAAATGAATGTTTTTTAAAAAGAAAAAAAAAAATTGGTCTCGTTTGCATAATAAAATAGGACTTCAAATGATATTTAAACATAATGAGCATAAATCTGTCAAAATGAGCTCAGCACACAGAGGTGAAATTGCTCAGCAGTGAAAGGGTTAAACAAAAACATAAAAATTGGGTATTTGTAAATGCAGGACAACATTTTGAAACTATTTAGACAGGGTCGGTTGTAGATTTTGGTCAAAGTACGAAAAAGTGTGTTTTTTCTATTTTTTTTTCATCATATTTCAGAAATGTTTTTATAGTAAATTATACAATATGATGAAAATAGTGGTATCTTTTGAAAGTCCGTTTAATGGTGAGAAAAATGCTATGTAATATGTGTGGGTTCCATAAACGAGTAAGAGGAAAATAAGAGCTAAACACAAACAGCGCAGAAATGTAAAAACAGCAGGGGGTCCTTTTAAACTGTCAATGGAAAAACTGCCTGGTCATTATGGGGTTAAAAGCTGTCCAAGAAAGGCCTTGTGTAATATCACAATTGTCATAAGTTTGTAAAATAGCATTGTTTCAGAAAAAAATCCTTTTTTTTTCTCTCAGGTCTACATAGGTTGCTCAGAGTGTATGCAGAATAAGACAAGTAAGACAGAATCTAAGTTTATAGCTGCCAACTCGAGGCCAATGAAGATTAATAACCAAGGCAAGAAAGCACAGTGTGGGTAATATTTCAGCTGGAGATTATAGACAGTAAATGTCGTTACTTGACCTAGAAGTCAGTTACTGATTCAGACTAGCCATCTGGTTATAATTAAGTTGAAAAAAGTCCTAATTTACAGTGTGGTAGGGCTTATTTTGAAAAATCACTATTTGTTTGTGTTTTATGCCCATATATAAATCTTAGTGTTTTGTATGAACTAACATTGCATTATGAAATAAAGTTCAGATTATAATTATGTACCAATTAATTGGATGCAGTTAGGTAGAATTACAAAGTATACCCATTAAATACAATATTTTTATTAATTTGACTAAAAATATTCAAATCAAGAGACTATAAGCTTGACTTCGCAGCAACATATTAATTGTTCGATATTTTAGAGGGAGATATATGTTGAAAATCCCTGCTCCGGCAGGATCAGGCAGTGATGGTGAACCATGGCACACCAGATGTTTCTGAACTACATGAACTACAAAATGCTCTGCCAGCCGTGTCCCAAAACATCATGCAACATGTAGTCATGAAACATCTGGGGTGCCAAGGTTCATCATCACTGGTCTAGGGATTGCAATGATTGGAGAAAAGTATCACAAATGACATAATGGGTCAACAGAAAAACTCTATTTAAAAATTGCCGTTTTATAACAAAGCAAATATTCATATGTAGATCTTAATTTGGTCTAAACTTAAATAATATGCACATAGGTGTTTGCAGAACAGGAAGATTTAGGCCGGAGGCACACTAGGCGTCTTGTGCGCACTACCGTGCGTTACCGGCGCCTGTTGCAGCGTTGTGATGCTGCAGACGGAGCCGTCACATGCTTGCGCGCGCTCGCACTTAGTGCACGCGTAGCATGTGTGCACCTAGAGATCATCACTGTCGATGTGCTAGGATGCGCGTTGACGGGGCTGCAAAGCGCGATCCTCCATAGGAGGATCGCGCTTTGCAGCCTTGTGGAGGGGGGCAGGTGGGCGTCGAGGGGGGCCGGTGCATTAACGTTTTCTTTAACGCATGCTAGTGCGTTAAAGAAAACGCCTAGTGTGCCTCCGGCCTTAGCTGTGTGTTTATTTTTCTTGTTACACTTTCCAAAATAGAAATAATTGGTCTAATCTGGTAGACTGCAGAAATGTGCTTTAATTTTTTTACAATGCAGTCATGATGCTTCCTGGGTTATAAACTAAAGGATGCTGATCTATCTTCTGTGCGCAACTTTTGATGACTTCAACTTGAGAGCCCCTATCAATTAATTGCAAAGTTCAAAATAAACAGAAGAGCACTTTATCACCTTGTGTCATTCAATTAGCTTTGATAAAGTGATTCAACTGCATATGTGAAATTATCAACCTACGTTTTTTGAGACCGATGTTGTATTTATTATACTTTGTAGTATTTCCATTTTGGCATTGACAAAAAAAAAAAATCCGGTGCTGCGTTTGGTGGAAGACGGATTTAAACCTTTACCCATGCACGGACAGTAAACATCACTTCCAAGGTCTTTATCCATTAAACACCACAATGTTTTGGAACTACATTTCTGTGCTGTGCACTTAGCACACGATTAGCAATTAAAGCAGTGGTCTGTAACCTTGGCCCTCCACATGTTTTGTAACATTTCTCGCGAGGCTCCGCCAATCTATTGAGTAGCTGAGTATCATGGGGAATGTAGTTCCAAAACGCCTGGATTTCAAAGATTGCTGACCATTAAAGGAATAAATAAAACAGAAATATGTGGAAATCTATAAAGTGACTATTACTAACCGTACAACACCCTACGATAGACTACAATATATATAAACATGATATCTGATATGATTTAATTAATTAATTCATATAAACTTATTTTTGCAATTCCTTTTCAATTGATTGGCTAAGTTTTTCTTGTATGCATTTTTTCACAAACCTATTGTCTGCGGACCTTCAAGGGGGGCCTGGGCACTCGGCGGCATCGCTGGCTGGCCGGGTGCCAGAAGTTCCGGCCGTTCGTGCATCTAGAAGGGTGTGGCGCGGCATGATGACACGGAGCAGCCAGCCTTAAATGCAGGGCGTGCGAATCGACTCATCGCCCTGACGTGGAGTTAGTGAATCACTAGGCAAATACACCAGGTGATGCGGGAACTGATTCTGTTGCTCTGTTGCTGAACCGGATTGTATGAGGACCCTGATTGTTGCTAACTCGGACTGCCTTTCTGACCAAGCCTGTATGTGTGTTCTGCCTAAAGCAGACTCTAAGCTCTTGCTGCGTTTGAACCACGCTGACCCAGAGTGGTTAACTACCGCACTTAACCTTGATACAGAGTGCAAGTCTGCTCAGCATAGCGCTGACTCAGTGTATCCACCGATCTGTCTTGTTGCCGAATCGGAGTGTGTGAGGACCTTGTTTGTTGCCAAATCAACAGTGGCAAGAAAACGTATGTGAACCCTTTGGGATTACGTGGAGTTTTGCATGAATTGGTCATAAAATGTGCTCTGATCTTCATCTAAATCACAACAATTTGAAAAACACAGTCTGCTTAAAATAATACAATACAAACATTATATGTTTTCATGTTTTTACTGAACAGAACATGTAAACATTCACAGTGCAGGGTGGAAAAAGTATGTGAACCTTTGGACTTAATAACTGGTTGACCCTCCTTTGGCAGCAATAACCTCAACCAAACGTTTCCTGTAGTTGCAGATCAGACCTGCACAACGATCTGGAGTAATTTTGGACCACTCCTCTTCACAAAACTCTTTCAGTGTAGCAATATTCTTGGGATGTCTGGTGTGAATCGCTCTCTTAAGGTCATGCCACAGCATTTCAATCGGGTTGAGGTCAGGACTCTGACTGGGCCACTCCAGAAAGCGTATTTTGTTTTGTTGAAGCCATTCTTTTGTTGAATTACTTGTATGCTTTGGGTCATTGTCCTGTTGCATCACCCATCCTCTGCGGAGCTTCAGTTGGCAGACAGATGGTCTTACGTTTTCCTGCAAAATGTCTTGATAAACTCTGGAATTCATATTTCCATCAATGGCACAATCCTCCAGGCCCTGAGGCAGCAAAGCAGCCCCAAACCATGATGCTCCCTCCGCCATGTTTAACAGTGGGGATGAGGTTTTGATGTTGGTGTGCTGTGCCTTTTTTTCTCCACACATAGTGTTGTGTGTTTTTTTCAAACCACTCAATTTTGGTTTCATCTGTCCACAGAATATTTTGCCAGTAGTGCTATGGAACATCAAGGTGCTCTTTTGCAAACTTCAAACGTGCTGCAATATTCTTTTTGGACAGCAATGGCTTCCTCCGTGGTGTCCTCCCATGTACTCCATTCTTGTTTAATGTTTTCCTTATTGTAGATGTGTCAACAAAAAATGTTAGCATGTGCCAGAGATTTCTGTAAGTCTTTAGCTGACACATAGAAACATAGAAACATAGAAAGATGTCGGCAGATAAGAACCTTTCGGCCCATCTAGTCTGCCCAATTACATGGATACTTTACCTGGATTTATCTTTTGTTTAGGATAGCCTTATGCCTATCCCATGCTTGCTTAAATTCAATCACTGTTTTGGTCTCTACCACTTCAACTGGAAGACTGTTCCATGTATCCACCACCCTCTCAGTAAAATAATGCTTCCTGATGTTACTTTTAAACCTTTGCCCCTCTAATCGAAGACTATGTCCTCTTGTCTTGCTATTTTGTTTCCTTTTAAATATACTCCCTTCCTCTAGGATTCTTCTTTACCTCATTAAGCATTCTGCGCTGTGCTCTTGCAGTCATCTTTACAGGACGACCACGCCTAGGGAGAGTAGCAATAGTGCTGAACTTTCTCCATTTGTAGACAGTCTGTCTTACCGTGGACACATGAACATCAAGGCTTTTGGAGATACTTTTGTAACCCTTTCCAGCTTCATGCAAGTCAACAATTCTTGATCGTAGGTCTTCTGAGAGCTCTTTTCTGCGAGGCATGGTTCACATCAGGCAGTGCTTCTTGAAACCAGTAAACCCAAAACTGGTGTGTGTTTTTAAAGAGCAGGACAGCTTTCCGCAACACATCCAATAATATCACACTGATTGGACTCAAGGTTGGCTCACCCCTGGCTCCAATTAGCTCTTGGAGAAGTCATTAGGCTAGGGGTTCACATACTTTTTCCACCCTGCGTTGTGAATGTTTAAATGTTATGTTCAATAAACACATGAAAACATTATAATGTTTGTGTTGTATTATTTTAAGCAGACTGTGTTTTTCAAATTGTTGTGATTTAGATGAAGATCAGAGCACATTTTATGACCAATTCATGCAAAACTCCACGTAATCCCAAGGGGTTCACATACTTTTTCTTGCCACTGTACCTGTACGAAAACCCTCTCTGTTGCCAACTCGGAACGTTTGTATGACCACGCTTCTGTTAACCCCTGGTGTATGAGCACACTGCCTAAACCTCTTCCTGACTGCTTTCCGCTTCTCAGTAAGGTTAACCCTTTGTGGCTCAGCGACCACTTGATTTCTAATCCTGCTGTGACTAAGTTGTTCTCATTATTGTTGGTCTGTCTATTCTCCCTGGCTGGGAGTGATAGGGTTAGTGGTCCCGACCATTCAGGGATCGGAGGGTCTAGAAGTTTGTCCAAAAGGATTCCCACCACAGTTGTGAGGGTTGAGCGGGACAGCGAACGTGACACCTGTATACCAAGTAGTAGTTATGCTGATAGCAAAAAAATATGATAGAGGATAAATTATACTCAGCTTGGTTATGGTACTGAAGTAGACTCCCAGGAGATGGTCCACTGCTCCAAATACAAATATCCGATACACATGGAGGCTTCAGCACCTAGAAGTTGTACAGATGTACATGGGAACCGACTCGACGTGGAACATTGATTTTTCTTTTCCACGGTCAGGAATAATGAAACAATCCAATTAAAATAGGATTTTTATTGTAAATATAACATAATAAAATGATGGTGAATGCCCTACACGTTTCATCGATTGCTAAACTTTTTATATGTTACTAGCTTTTGCCACTGCTTTGCTCGCGTGGATTTTAGGATTTGCTAAAATTGTTTTTTTAAAAGAAACTTGAGTTTTTTTTGGTAGAACCCCCCCCCCTTTCTCCCCACTTAGGATTTTTGGAAAATTGTGAAACACGTGTTTTTTTATTTTTCAAGAAGAATGTAAGTGCCAAATTTCACACTTGTAACATCTTTGGTTTTTGAAATATAGGTATACTGATAAGTATTCACATCCCTTTCCCCACCCCAGAGTGCAAGTCTGCTCAGCATAGCGCTGACTCAGTGTATCCACCGATCTGTCTTGTTGCCGAATCGGAGGCAACCTGACAAAATATCAAATAAAGGCCCTAATTAACGATTCCAGGGAAAACTATATCAGAGAATGGAGACATGATATAGCAAACTCCAAGAAACTCACCATTTACCAATCCTTACAGAGGGAATACAAACTGGCCCCATACCTGGAGGTACTACAAGACCCCAAGGACAGACAGATCCTGAGCCGGTACAGACTGAGCGCCCACAGCCTGGAAATTGAATCAGGGCGGCATAGACAGACCTACAAGTCCAGGGAGAATAGACTGTGCCAGCATTGTGACCAGGAGGCCCTGGAAGATGAGGTCCACTTCCTCCTACAGTGCCCCAAGTACTCAGCACTGAGGGAAACTCACTTCCAGAGACTCTCCGCTCTCATCCCGGACTTCACCTCTATAGAAGAGACGAGGAAACTCCACATCATATTGGGAGAAGAGGAGCCGGCGGTGAAAATATCTGCCCAATACGTCGCAGAATGTCACAGACTGAGAGGAACATGAGAGATCCTGGACTTATAAATCCCCAACACGGACTCGCCCCCATCCCCCTTCACATTATCCCTTACCCCTGATAATGTCCATGGACTTGCCCATTCCCCCCATATATATGTCCCACTACCCCCCTCCTCCCCATATGCTTTGGCAATGCTAAAATGTATTTGGTCCTGCCAATAAAGCTTATTTTGATTTGATTTGATTTGTGTGTGAGGACCTTGTTTGTTGCCAAATTGTGAAACACGTGTTTTTTTATTTTTCAAGAAGAATGTAAGTGCCAAATTTCACACTTGTAACATCTTTGGTTTTTGAAATATAGGTATACTGATAAGTATTCACATCCCTTTCCCCACCCCCCTTAACTAGATTTTCGGAAAATGGAAAACATGTTTTTTTTTGCACGAAGATTGTAAATATCGAACTTCACACCTGTAACATCATTGGTTTTTGAAATATAGGTATAGTGCTAAAGGTATTCGTCCTCCTTTTTGCCCCCACTGGATTTTTGGAAAATGGTCAAATAGGTGTTTTTTGTTTCTCAAGACGAATCTAAATACCAATTTTCACATATGTAATATCTTCTGTTTTTGAGATATAGGTATCCTGTTAAAAAGTATTCAGCCCCCCTTTTTTTCCATCCCCCCTTGGGATTTTTGGAAAATGCAAACCACCTGTTTTTTTAGAAGATTGTAAATACCAAATTTCACGTCTGTAACATCTTTGGTTTTTGAAATATAGGTATAATGATAAAAAATATTCAGACCCCTTTCCCCCGACCCCCCAATTGGATTTGTGGAAAATTGCAAAAAACATGTTTGGACTTTTTCACGAAGATTGTAAATACCAAATTTCACACCCGTAACATCTTCGGTTTTTGAAATATAGGTATACTGATAAAGGTATTCAACCCCCGTTCCCCCCCCCCAAGGAATTTTCAGAACATGGTAAAATAAGTGTTGTTTTATTTTTCAAGACGAATCTAAATACCAATTTTCAGGACTGTAACATCGTCTGTTTTGGAGATACAGGTATCCTGTTTAAAATATTTAAAATATTCAACCCCCTTTTCTCGCCCCCACTTGGATTTTTGAAAAACGGTAAAATATGTGTTTTTTTATTTTTCAAGACGAATCTAAATACCGATTTTCACATCTGTAGCATCTTCTGTTTTTGAGCTATAGGTATCCTGTTTAAAATATTCAACCCCCTTTTTCACACCCTTAGGGGCGGAGTTTCCAAAAATCCTTCCTTAGTGGGAACCTAAATCATAAAAACAGTGCACCTTCAAAATTTCACATTCCTAGGTTAAACGGTTTCAGCTGGGCGTTGATGAGTCAGTCAGTCAGGACTTTCGCGTTTATATATATATAGATAGGATATTCGACTGATAACAAATTATCATTGCCCTTGAAAAAGTCTAGCAATAGACGAAATGCGTAGGGCTTTTACCATTATTTATTATATTATATTTACAATAAAAATCCTATTTTAATTGGTAGTTATGCTGTACTGCTGCACTGATAAACACCAGCTTTTCACAGAACTAATATTCAAAATGTGACAGGAGAAGCCTCACAGTGAAGCTGTGGTCTTTGGATATTTGGTTTGTGAAATGCTGTTTTTTTTTTTTTTTGGGGCTGCAACAAAAGCCAACGTGGGTTCTTCGAGAATAACCTCAACTAGTGTCGTTTTGAAGGTATTTTATAAGGCAAGTAACTTCATCCTACGAAGAATAAGGCATTTTTTTCTAACGTTAAAGAAATGTAGAACAGATCTGGGGAAAATAACATATGAAGCAGTAAAGCGTTTTATCGCTTGCACTTGAAAGAAGCCTTAAATTTGATATGCTTTTGGAAAATTAACTTATTTGATGCTATCTTTGAGGAACAAGATAAAAAGAAGTTTCCTCCAGGCGGTCACAAGACTATGGAATAAAAATAAAGATTTTTTTTTTTACTGTCCAGCTACTCCAATAAACCTTCAGAATCCCTATAAATTGTTAACTTAGTAAATGTACGTGTCATTACTGTGGCCTGTCAAAAGCAGATATTAGGGGGGGGGGAGTCCTCTTGAACTGATTATTGTTAAAAAGTAATTACAATTCCTAATAATGAAACGGGATCAAAACCCTTATCTTTTAAATATTTAAGATGGAAGCCAATATACTATAGTTTTTTTTTTTCTGCACAACAGTGATAAGGTTTGTCAGAGTGTTGGAATGTAGCGATGGAGATTTTAAGTCTGAATTACCCTTCGTAACCCTTAATTACCCTTCATTACCCTTCAGGGCTGTTTTGTACGGAGTCTGAATAGTCCAGGTCCAACCCAATCTGAACTATTAGTTACAATCACAACAGAGAGCAAAGACCTTTAAATAAATATTTGTCTCTAAATCTAGATAGACCTTTGTCCCCTGAAAAGTTGCAGAAAAATTATCTAATTAATTTGCATACCCGAATGTTCCAAATGAAAGCATTAACCCCTTTACAACCAAATTGAGTATATGAGTTAATGTTATCATAAAAAACTCTTAGGTAGTAGTAGTATTATTATTATTCTTTATTTATAAAGCGTCAGCATATTCCGCAGCACTGTACAATGGGCGCAATAAAGACAGGGTTACAATACATTGAACCATATTTTGACAAACCAGTACAGGAGGAAACGAAGGTCCTATTCCCGTGGGAACTGAAAATCTAGAAGGGTTGGGATGGAAACCATAGGAGGGGACTGCAAGGTGAGTGTGATGGACTGGTGGGGTAGTGAGGTTCATAGTGAGTCGGGTGGTAGGCTTCCCTGAATAGGAAAGTCTTAAGTGAGCGTTTGAAGGAAGGGAAACTAGGGGAAAGTCTGGCAGTACAAGGGAAAGTATTCCAGAGGATGGGGGCTACGCGTGAGAAATCCTGCAGTCTATCATGGAAAAAGATTATGTGGGGAGAAGCTAGACACAGGTCACTGTTTGACCTTAGGGAGCCGGCTGGGGTGTATTTGGTGATTAGCGAGGACAGGTAGTGCGGAGTAGGGATTAGCCGAACACCCCCGTGTTCGGTTCGCATTCAAACTCGAACAAATTCAAAAGTTCAAGTTCGAACTCGAACACGAACCGAACTCAATACAAGTCAATGGGACTCAAAAGTTCGAATTTTAGAGTGCCCTCCAAGAGGGCATATATGCAAGATATTTGCCATAAAAGGTGTATGGGGGTCCAGGTAGTGCCCTGGGGGATAGGAAACAAGGATAAAAAGTAAAAAAAAAGATTTTAAAGGGACAGTGAGTTTTCCATGAAATAAGGGTTAAAAATAAAAACGAAAAATTCCTTCAAATATCGTGCCTGGGATGTCCCCATAACCTGCCCGTGAAGTGGCGGATTTGTAGGATGTATAGAAACATTTAAAACAAAAAAAATGACATTTCAAATGACGGTAAATGGTTTTCCTTTAATCTATTCATAAACAACTGCTTGGGGCGACAGTCTGTATGAAAAGAGGAGACATTTTAGGATACGCAGAACAACTTTAGTGATTCTTTGGCTAAATTATGGTGAAACTTAGGCTAGGGTAAGACTAACGCATTTTTCACGAATGGACGTATTTTTTCACAGAATACGCGACAGCGGTCATACGATGCGCATTTTCGTCCATAATTTTGTACGGATCATCAATAAAACTAGACTTGTGCACAGATTTTTTTTCGATTTGATCGGATTTTTTAAATTTTCATTTCGGCCGATTTCCATTTCGGTTTGGTTCGTTTCGGCTCGTTTTCCGTATCCACTTTTTTTTTTAGTGATTTCGGAACGTCTGTTCTCCTCGTTTCAAAGTGTCTATTCGTTTTGACGTAAACTAATGGTTTATTGGTTTGTTTTTCAGATCCGATATTTTCTGTCGATACGATAATTCTGCCGATACGATAATTCCGCCGATTCTATCGTTTTGTTTGTTTTATTAAATAAAGATCCTTTTTTTCTTATGAATATGCATTGCACAACTTTATTTAATCATATTAAAATGGTATGAAAGGAACAAAAAAAAATGAACAAAACGATTTACAAAACGCAAAAATGACACAACCCAAATGGTCTGACTTTTAAAACCTTGTGTTCTGGTTTTTATTTTTAAACGGAAAAAAAGTTGTTCAAAATTATCTGAAACGGGAAAAAAACAGAACAAATAAAACCATTTAAAACAAACAAAAAAAAAAATTAACCCTTTCGCTGCTGAGGCATTATATTTATACCGGTTTCGCTCATCATGTTTAAATGCGTTTTGAAGCCTTATTTTATTGTATGACCCAGACATGTTATATATCGTTCTTTCCGACAGAATCGTCAGATTCATAATATATCATTATTATATGTATGCGTCATGTCCTGTCTGTATATTATAACAAAAAATGCAATAAAATTAGAATTTTCAATAATTTACAAGGTGTAAAGTGTTTTTTTTTCACATTTTAACATGCGAGCGTTTGCGGTTATATTTTATGTGAGTTGCGCTTGTTAAAAAAATTAAAAATGGGGGCCTTGTTACATTCTTTTGGGTGAAAATTACAATATTTTTAACAAACGCACCCCATACAAAAATCCTTAGTGCAGCATCATTGTTCACATTATAATTGAAAGGGGAACAATATGGCTACATTAACAAAACAAAACAAAAAACCTGTTAATTTTTTTTAAATATCTTTTTTATTCTATTATAATTTTGTTATATATTTTTTTAGTTTTAACGTAACACCATCCTCTGGTCGATCCAACGATACCAAACATTAACCCCTAGCTGCCACGGATCAGGAGATAAGGGGTTCCAATGAAACCACTATCTCCACGATTGGTGGCAGTTAGGGGTTAACTCCAGAACTGACGTCATTGCGCTATGCACAATGACGCCAGTCGTCAGGGGGAGATCCCGGAAGCTTGGCCGACATCCAAGATGTCGGCCAGCTCCCGGGAGAGGATCGTGACCTGACGCCAGCAATGGCAATGTCACAGCGATCGTGACCCCCACCGGGGGGCACAGCAATCAGCCTGAATCCCGGCCAGTTGCTGCCTCCTGTGCTTGGGACATGCTCAACGCGTCCCTAGCACAAGAGGAGCACTTGGCAGGATGCGCTGAGTGCGTCCTTAGCAGCCAAGTAGTTAGTGCAACATACGAATCCTCACACTGCCGGGCAGCACCTTATGGCCCGGTTCACACCTAAGCGTTTTACAGCGCGTTTCTGCACGCTGTAAAACGCATAAACAGGGAAATCCCATTATTTGCTATGGGACCCGTTCATACCTGGGTGTTTTACAGCGCGCAGGAACGCACTGTAAACGTCCTACGCCCAAAGAAGTACAGGAGCTTCTTTGGGGCGTATTGCAGTGCGTTCACTCTGCAGTCTATGGCCTTGAATGCGCTGCAATGCGCGTTTGCATGTGTTTTTACTTTTGCGCGATAAGTTAAAAACGCACGTATTCCGCGCGTAAAAAAAACGCAGGTGTGAACCCAGCCTTACAGTATAATTAATGCAGCATATGATTCCGCACACTGCCGGGCAGCAGCTCTACAGTTTGTGGATCCAGGAATCATGTGAGTATTAGAAAGAAAACAAAAAGGTTTTATTTTATGTTGCTGGGGACATTTAAAAATGTCCTCGGATTTTATTTTTTTAAAAAATGTTTTATCCCATAGGCTTCAATGTTAAAAATATTCCCGTTTTAATTCAATATCTAATAAACCATTGCTTATAATATTCTGCAGTAAAGAGTATCTCTTTATTTTTATATTTTTTTAGGATTAAGCATTTTCTATACTTTTTTCAAAAAAAAAAAAATTTCGAACTCGAACCGAACATGCGGAAATGTTGGTAGTTCGCGAACTTTCGAACGGCCAATGTTCGAATTGAACTTCGAACCGAACAGCTCATCCCTAGTGGGGAGTTGAGTTAGTGAGAGCTTTGTAGGTCAGGGTAAGGATTTTGAATTTAATTCAATTAATTTAAATTGAATTTAAGGCTAGGGTCAGACTGAGGCAGTGCGAACGCGCGTTCTGGCGCACTTAATCACGGCCGCACTAGCAGCAAATGACGGGCAATGACGGCCAATATACGAAGTACGGTCGCACAAAAGTCCGGCTGCGCAACGCAAGTGGAAAATGAACGCATTTTTTCGAGAACGTTAAACCACTAGTACTGACGTACAGAGTGCGCTGCGTGTGTGCGTGATTTGGAGACATCAGACGCTGCTAATGTCCGGCCAACATAACGTCCAGATGCAAGAAGTGTTTTATTGATGATCCGTACAAAATCACGGATGAAACTGCGCATAGTATGACCGCTATTGCGTATTCCGTGAAAAAATACGTCCATTCTTCGAACGCACATTTTCACGGACAACGTGAAAAATGCGTTAGTCTGACCCTAGCCTAAATCGGCAGGTATGCCGATTTATGACTCAGGACCAGACCTTTATCCTCGCAATACCTGAAAAATTAAAATAAAAGCATTTGTCTCTTCAATACCAAAAATTATATGTAGATAAATGCAAGCTAATTAATCTAGGTGGAACTTTATATAAATTATTTTGCATCGAGATACATTAGAAATGAAAATTGATCAATAAAAAGTGACTTATACACCTATTTAGGCTAATGTTAGACCAACGCAGTCTGAGAGCACTCTGCGTCCGTGCATAACGGACAGACGTACTGACGGAAGATACTGTAGACACCACACGGTCCGTGGTTTTTTGACGGACGTAGAAAAAAAAGGGAACTATGGGAAATAAAATTAATATGAAAAATTATAAAAATTTGAAAATGATATGAAAAGCCATTTTGTGTGTCAAGGTGCTGGACGTCTCAAATGCGCTGCGTTTGACATCTCATCACACAGAACGCTACGCGGACGTGGCGCACTCTGCGCATCCGTGGTAGCGGTTTTATGTTCTTGCCCAACTTGCATCAATTTGCCACGTGCGTTGTGCATGCGCAGTTTGGTGCGGACGCACTTAGGCTACGGTCAGACAAAAGCATTTTTCCCCGCGAACGTCAAAAAGTGCGTCCGAATGCATTGACAAATTTTTTCACGGAATGCGCAAAAACGGTCAGACGACGCGGATTTTCGTGCGTGATTTTTTTTGCGGATCGTCAATAAAACTCTTTTTTGCATCTGGACGTTATGTAGGCTGGACATAAGCAGTGTCTGACATCTCATCACGCACACACGCCACTATGCCGCCGCAGCGCACTCTGTACGTCAGTACTAGCGGTTCTGCATATTCGAAAAAATGCGTTCAAATTCCACTTGCGTTGCACGGCCGGACATTTGTGCGGCCGTACTTTGTATATTGGCCGTCATTGCCCGTCATTTGCTGCTAGTGCGGCCGTAATTAAGTGCTCCAGAACGTACGTTAAAAGTGCGCTAGTCTGACCCCAGCCTTAGTTTGTGGGTCTCTATTGCTCATGATTCTATGCTACGACGAACGTTAAACTGTGCGGCAACACAGACGTGATCACTGAGTTTGTCTGACATTAGTCTTAAACATGATTGATGTTTTCCATGTGGAAATACAAAATTGTCATTTATAGGGAGAACAGGAAAAAGATTCAGGGGATTATAATTGCTAAAAATCCCCTTACAATACATATACACAGTGTCTCTGTAATTTCCATATGCAGGCATTATGTGTGTGTGTGTATATATATATATATATATATATATATATTACAATCTCATATAGTGTGTGTGTGTATCTTTGGACGCTGCATAGCTAATAATCTTACTATGATTACTGCAAGTAACTTTATGCAGTGCCAAAACTACTTTTTATTTTAGTATTGGGAGAAACCCCAATTATTATTTTTAAATAAACAGAAAATCCATTTCTGGCTGCACTCCTATCAAAAGAAACGGCAGAATCTGTTGCCTAAAACGGGGGAAAATTAAGCTAGGAATTGGGTTAACCCTTTAACAAGCAAAAATGTGAACCTAACCCTAGCCTTGATTTCGAAGTCTAACCCTAAGTATGGAAAATTATGTCCCATTTCAGCCCAGTGCAACCAAAATTCTATGCATCAAAATACGGCTGTGGCCGAGAGTCTTTTCAGGGCGTGACTTTTTAACCAATTCATTTTTTGATGCTGCATTATTTGCGGCAATTTTTCAATAGAATAGAAAAGCTTACTTTCGAACAAAAAAACAAACATTTTCTTTGTTTGTTTTATACATGGTCAAGTTTGGTATATTTTGCATAGACCTGGTCATTATCTGTAGGGATGAGCCGAACACCCCCGAGTTTGGTTCGCATTCGAAATTGAACTTTTCAAAAGTTCGAACACGAACTCAATACAGGTCAATGGGACTCCAAAGTTCGATTTTTAGAGTGCCCTCCAAGAGGGCATATATGCTATATATTTGCCAGAAAAGGTGTATGGGGTCCGGGTAGTGCCCTGGGGGACAGGAAGGACAAAAAGTTTTAAAAAAAAATGTTTTTAAAGGGACAGTTTTCCATGAAATAAGGGTTACAAATAAAAACGAAAAATTCCTTCAAATATCGTGCCTAGGAGGTCCACATAACCTGCCCGTGAAGTGGTGGATTTCTAGGATGTATAGAAGCATTTAAAAACAATTTCCGGGTCCGGGTATTGCCCTGGGGGACAGGAAACAAGGACAAAAAGTTATAAAAAAAATACATTTTTAACCCCTTCACTGCTGACGACGTGTGGGACACGTCCTCAGTTTCTTCCGCTGTATGCTGAGGAGGACGTGTCCCACACGTCATCAGCTTTGCGGGACCCCCGGTGGAGATACTCACCTCTCTGTCCGGGGTCCAGCGGCGTTCTGACTTCAGCGTCCTCAGGTGGAAAAAAACACTTTACATGCTGCAGATGATTAAAATTAAAGTTTTATTGCATTTTTTGTTATAATATACAAGCAGAACAGGACGTATACATATAAAAATGATATTATTCTGAATCTGCCGAGTCTGCCAGAAAGAACGATCTAGAATATGTCTGGGTCGTATAATAAAATGTGGCTTCAAATCGCGTTTAAACATGATGAGCGAAAGCAGTAAAAATTAGCTCAGCACACAGCGGTGAAATGCCTCAGCAGTGAAAGGGTTAAAGAAACAGTGAGTTTTCCATAAAATAAGGGTTAAAAATAAAAACAAAAAATTCCTTCAAATATCGTGCTTAGGAGGTCCCCATAACCTGCCCGTGAAGTGGCGAATTTGTAGGATGTATGGAAACCTCACCATCACAGACCCACACAAGACACCTAGCACTTCCAGTCTGCATACAATGTATCAAATTCATGAGACCGGACTAATTAGAAGCACATGTTATTTCCAAACACTAATTAAACACCTGTTGTTTATGCCGTTTGAGAGCACAGGTCATTTAGAGGTGAGAGTCTTTGTACCTAGACATTAGTTTTTAATTCAATATCTAATAAACCGTTGCTTATAATATTCTGCAGTTAAGAGTCTCCTTATAGATTTTTTTTAGGATTAAGCATTTTTTATACTTTTTTCAAAAAAAAATTTGGGTTGTAAGAAAACCCCTTTTTTTCCCCTCAGAGAGCACCTGTAGGCACATGCCTACTCTGCCGAATTATAAATCCAGCCCTGAAAGTCAGTTATGTCAGGATGTTCATTAATGCATCTATGTTTCAAATTATTCTTGAAAAGGGAGACATCCAACATCCTAGAACTTCTGAAAATTTCTGTAAAGGCTAAATAAAAAAAAAAGGTTTAAAGTATTTTTATTTTATTACAATCTTTATGCAAAATTGCTAGTATACCCTTCATTTAAGTGTGATACATGCATTCCACTTTTCAAATTAATGGCATGGTAAAATGTAATAAAAACCAAAAAGACATGCTTGGTAGTGGAATGGTTAATAATTATTTTCCTTCCACATTCCCAAAGGCAGTTAAACATTAAGTCAAGAAGCAAACATGCTATTGTCCTGTAACAAAAAGCAGCTTATAATGATTCAGGTTTACCAAGTTCACAGTCCAGTGGCTTTTTGCAGGAATTGTTATCACCTGACCTTTAACTGGAACAGAATATGATGTGTATAAAACAATTCCTTTTCCATAAATCTAGTGGATTAGAAGTTGTTTAGGGCTATTACAATTCTTTATATAGTGCCAATATCTTCAGCCCTTTATGCACTTTGTATAGAAAACACTAATTTGCTGGCAGTTGGAGAATGAGTGTTTCAAAGGTCATTCTCCTCTCAAGACAGTATTTTAATAAAAAGAGCAAACTCTCACAACCCGGTGTTATGTGTGAACTTACATTTTTCAAAATCCCTTAATAGAAAAAAAATATGCTAAACTACAGTAAATCTTTACTCGCCTCTGGTCCCATGGTCCAGAGAATGGTGCAATCCAGTATCTTTTCTTCTTCTAAGCAGAAGGACAATGTCAACAAATAGTTCCCAGTGTCCTTCAGCTGGTGTACATGTGATCACATGGAGGGCTCCCTCTGGTCTCCAATAAGGTCCTATGGAATCCAGGGGATGCTGCCAGTAGTGGCCGATGGCACCACTGTCAGAAATGTTGGCGGCACCAAATATTACAAGTTGAGTGGTTAAAGAGCCGATAATAGGGACTGTTATGGCTCATGCTATCATTTTCCATTAGCTGGTCACTGATTCTGGCTCTGCTAGTATAGCGCCTATATTGTATACAGTGATTTCGTAATGGCAAAAACACTTTAACCCAGAAGAGAAAATCATTAAAAACCAGTTACTGCTGATTCCCCAGTCAAATGGAGAGCGATCACTGTTGGTGGCCTCGATGGAACGGTGCTTAAATAAACTTGCTCACAAATAACCCTGTAAAACAGGATAAGGCCATGGTGTATAGCCTATTCTGTGCCTGAAAAGGAAATGAAATAGAAAGAGGAGAAACAGAAATTCGAAACCGTATACCGGAACATTTCTTTGTAACAGAGCAAAAGGTACATAATTTGAAGGTTTGACTTTATACAAGGTTTTGACAGCACACAATACTGAACCACATGTACTACAAGTTACACTTAGCGTTCACAATGAGAAAGGAAAGCATATTGTCAAAACATATTCATCTGTTATGAAGGAAAAAAATAAATTATATTAACTATCTTCCTCTAAAACATTTTACTTTTCGAACGTGCATTGTGTGTGATAAAAATATATGTGCATATATTGAGAAGAAAATCCGATTCCATTTCACTTGTCAGTTACATCAGGACTCCGAAGGTCTTAAATGAAAAAATTAGTGTTTTTTTCCAACATATTGAAGTTGATATATGTCAGGACTCAAATGTTGATTAATATTCATTTTGTTGATGAGCATTTGCAAAGTAGAATAGTTACATAAAATGAAGCTGACATTACGGTGTTTTGGAAACTTACCTGACAATACCACAACTGCTTGTATATCACTCATAAACAAACAAGTTATAACTGAATTCATTTGCATTTCCCTCATTTACATTGAGATAATACTTCTGCTTTCTTAAATCACGTAATTGGTACCTTCAAAACAGGATTTATGAATATTTATTTTTAGTATAGATGAGATAAAGCATAATTCGTGTTTGCAACGAGATTAACACTATATCTACACAAGTAATAAATAAACACATACAAAATTTGCCCATGTTTCTTTTCCAAAACTCATACGTGTTTGGTTTTTAATTTCTTCTCATACAACACCTTTGGGCTAAAACCTTACTGTGAGACCTGGATTGGAACATACTGTAGGGCAGGCCACCAGAGCTGTTAACCATTCTCCATACTCTCATAGGCATGTTTTTTTCCTTAAGTAATGAGAGTAACCCAACTGTAGACTCCTTGCTCAATGTGCCTAGGTACTTATTGGATGTGCCCTCCTGACGAAGACTAAGTAGGCCCAGATGATTGGGTTTTCTCTACTTTTACAGCAGGAATTTCTGTTCTGGTCTCGCACTTTGGGCAATGATTTGCCTATGGTCTAGTATCCTCTGCAATAGCCCATTGAGCTAAAACTGTCCTATGATATTTGGATGGGAACACACGGATGGGCACGGTCCTAGTGCCTTTGCCCATACTTTTTATTCTCAGACATATTTTTGTTCCCAATGAGTTAAGAGGATAATCCAGAAGTGGCCCTTTGCTCATGGTGCGTAGGTATTGGCTAATAATTCTGGGAGTTGTAGGCAATCAACATTTCAGGTGATTGAAGTCTGAGATCCTTGATTTAAAGTCTGTGTTTAAAAAATGGAGACACATCTCTTACAAAGAAATATGTTCCTCTGCTGGATAGTGACCATTACTGGAGACAAGTTTGGATACTTTGACAAAGAATTGCTTTAGTGAAACTCACCACTGGCCTACTTATTGATGATCCAAATACCTTGACACAAAACCAATAAAAGGTCTGATATATGAAGTACAATTTCTTGTAGTGAAATGTTTCTTAAAATTCTACTTCATCTACCATACTTAATACTTTTAGCAAAGTTGATTTTTTATTAATCTATACATGTAAATATTTTTTGTTTGTTCACGTTCAACTTTTATTATAGTGAAATACTAAACTTAGAATTGTGAAAAAAGGTGGGGTTTTTTGGTATAATCCTTACATTTAAAAATGTGTCGGTCCAAGTTTTTTCCAACTTGAATACACATTTTTAAAATGATTCTGGACATTTCTCAACTTTGTGAAAACAATTTTGTAAAATAGAGTGTTGACGTGATCCCAAAAGTGAAAGGTCGCCTGCATTACAACCATGTTTACATAAAAAAACTCAACGTATCAAACAAATTCAGTAAAACTTGGACTCCAGCCACATTACAGAAATGGGTTTTCTACCCAAGTTGCAAAAGTCGATGCAGTCAGATACAGAAAAAATATAGCAAGTGCATTATTTGGCAGATATATGTATGAATTCAGGAGTCAGAGGTCCGTATTGTTTTCTCCCCAGATGTTTTTGAGCTACATATCCCATAATGCTTAGGGTGACGGATGAGTCGTTACCTAGACTGAGTACCTCTGTCAAAAGGGGGTCTCCCTCTGCTGCTGTCTTTAAAGAAGATGTGGTAGCGGTTAGCGGCACACGGGACGCTCTGTATCCCAGAAGTTGGATAGTACCTCTGTTAGTCCACTCCTTTGCTGTACAGATCCCAATAGGGTGATTATTACCTCTATTACCCCCAAGCATGGACTGCAGTTTCAAGAAGGAGTTTAAAACCAGATATATATTTATTTGGGATTTCGGTGGACAATATATACACACAGATCAGGAGACAGTCTAGGTTGTGAGACTTAGAAGAGCAGCCAAGAGAACCATCATCATGGCACCCCTCATTAACATATAACCCTTACCACATTGAGCAATAAATGTGACCCCAGGTAATTTTGTCCCCCACACTACAATCCCTGATCAGAATTTAGAATTAAAGATTAGAAGCACAGCCCAGGACAGTGAGGACTGGAGAACAAGAGATACAGAGTGAGGCCATTCTCTATCAGATCAGATACCTCAGACAAACCATTCGAACAAACACATGAACAATCTGCAGGTAAAACATTTTAATATATCCGCTTAATTACTTGGGAGAAAGTGTGCTCAGACAATCTGACTTTGGGCCATCTCGGTCTCGCTAACATACCCCTACAGGAACATACTTAACACTAATCAGGTTAGCCAGACCCGTGAGAGACTATCAGATCTGCCGCACAATAAGAGACCTCTAAACAAAAGAGGCCTTAACAAGAAACAGTGTTTACAAAAAAACTATAACACAAAATGTGGCCCAATCGCCCCTCAAGTTGTCTTCCCCTGATCAGCCCTAGCCTGTTGGCACTAGGCCAATATCTATACATCTCTGAATGGCACAGGGTCTGTATTCAGCGCAGGCAACGCTGGGAAGGTCTGTGCCAACCAGTGTAGGACCTGGTAAAGGAAAGTCTCTTAAACGATGGAGGGGCTTCCATCACAACCCTCTTTAAGGGACAACATAGTACAAGGAATAGGGGGGTGGGACCCCAAAGGAGTTTGTCATCACAGCCATTCATTAGATTGATAGAGCCTCATTGAAAAAAGAAGTTGCAGTACATCTGGAGGGCCGAGGTTGCTGTGAATTAAGTGGACAAGTCAAACTGCATTTAAAGTCACAGGCAAACATCTAGATTGTCACACACCTAGGGCCACATTACATTCATTGCGCTAAAAACGGGGACGCTATGGAGAAAAACCTGCGCCTGCAGGTTTCTCCTTTGCGTCCCCGTTTTTGCGTGATATTACGATGCAGGTGCTAAAAATGCTGCCTGCATCGTAATGCAGCACTAAGCCCCGGGATGCGCGCCGCCACACTAAGCGAAGTCGCACTGAGCGCCGCTGCGAGCATCCCCTCCATGGAGTCCATAGGACTTCATTGAGGCAGACGCTGCCGGGGATCTGCAGAGGGAGACTGGGGGACATTTTCCCCCAGTCTCTCCCTGCTCCTGGCGGACAGAGGAGGTGGTTGGAGCTGCCGTCCTCGCCATGGGATAGAAGGTGAGTATCTGATTTTTTTTTGGGGAGGGGGTTCTGGCTGGTGCTGATGGATTCTGCAGCGGCAGAATCCGTTAACCACAGCCTGGACCTGATGCTAACTGTCGGGTTAACCGCAGCCAGATGGTAATTAGCATTAGTATATTGTAATACTAACACTAATTAACAGTTTGCGCTCCATGTTAAGTATAGGGAGCACAAAGTACAGTAACCTCGCACTGAAAAGTGCAAGATTCCAATCGCTAACGTTTTTTCTTTTTAACCAATTAGCGTTTGGATTGTAATATGGTGCGACCGCGCTAGGGCCACCAGGGCTAACGTTAACGCTCACACAGGTGAGCGCTAATGTTAGTGATAGGAATGTAATGTGGCCCACAGTTTTCAGTAGAAATATGCACGGGTAAGGAAAGTGTAGCTTAATTACAGTAATATGGGCATAGGCATTAAATAAATCTGACTTGTTCTATACATTACTATCATATATCTCACAATTTTTTTTCCTTAAACTTTTTTTATTGCACACCCATCTGCTCTTAACTTGATTGCAAGACCTATCACAGATTTACAGCCCTGGGCATTTTAAAAGAAGTGTACATGATTAGTTTTTCATAAACATATTTCAAAGTATGATTTCTCCAATTACTGTTAACTGCAATTTGTTTGCTTACATTTTGTTATTTATTCTAAACAAGCCACAAAAACCTTTTTATAAAAGATATATTTATTTCCTTTAATCAAGTCTTTTTTACATTGACTGTAAGGACTCCATGCGCTCTCCTTTTTCATGTTAAATACTTTTTCTCAGATCCCCCTTTCCTCTGATCACCTTTTTATCAATGCTCCATTCCGTTCTAATTTTAACATGTTTAAAATCTACTTTAATGTTATCACTTCATTTCATTGCATGATCACATCTGTTTGAGGCTCCATGAATCCATTAAAATATATTCCGCACACTGTGTAAATTTATACTGGTTGGTTCTCAAATGTAACCCTGTGAAAAATGCTTGGTACATTTGCATTTCATCATGAAATAATTAATATAAATAAAAACCTTTAAAGGGAAACTCAAGTCGCCATGACCATTTAATGTATTCTCAAAGGTCATGGGTAGTGGAGTGTGTCCCCTCCCTTTTTCCCAGACTGGTATCCCAGTGGGCAGATTCCACCTTCCAAAGTGGGTGAGAAGCTGTCAACAGCTTGTGATGGACAGCCTTCTAGTGTTAAGGCCAGGAATACACAGCTCTGGACATTCCAACCTTGCATGGAGAGTCATTGTATTGACTGAGTTATTGATCGAATGTTCAGGCACGTTTTTTTTTTTCAGAAAGTATTTTACCAGGAAGGATACATATAGAAGGGTTGGGGTGGAAACAGGAGGAGAGGACTGCAAGGTGAGAGTGATGGGCTGGTGGTAGTGATGGACTGATTGCGTCAGTGAGTCGGGTGGTAGGCTTCCCTAAATAGGAGATCTCTCTCGTTTTCAAGTATGTCCTGGGTGGTGAGTATGTACTGTTAGGTGTCTTGCCCAAGGACACTTACTGGAGAGGTGCTCTGGCCAAGATTTGAACCTGTGTCTCCACACAGGAGACAATAATGTTACTTCTACTCCACCCAGCCGGTACTTGACTGTTCTCTGACAGTCCTGCTGTAATGGAAACAGTGGCTGTCTGATCGGAACAGCGGGAAAGCCTGACACCTCAGAAAAGGGGACTATTAAAGGGATACTTTAAGGTGAAAATAGTGGAAGTAGGTTATATTGGGCCAGGAGGGTTTAAAATTTAACCACCTCTGTCCACCCTCCTTGTTTTTATATTCGAGTATCCCTTTATTTAGTAACTGCATTCAGCCTTTACCCTTCCAACATCCTGTTGTCTATTATCAGTAATGATATGTTCAATACATTTCGAACAGTACTCAAACATTGTAGCAAGTATAGTTTGAGAATGTCCACTGAACTCTACAAGACCATTTCCATTCCATTTAGATGGTAACAAATTGAAGAATTTGAGCACTGAATAAAATTCAAAATAATTTGAACTGGAATTTAAATTGTTTGACATTTTAATTTCAACTTCTCAAGAATGTGATCTTTTACTATATTAATAATACCCTAATGTGCCTGTGTATTCCAATATTCCAAAACGCCACAGGTGTATGACAAATCCCTGCAGGAAACCAAGAATGGTAGAGATTAAAAATTCCCAGACAACTAATTTGTCTCGGTTAATTGACTATTATTTGCAAAAGCGGTTGAACTAATTATGATCTCACATAAATATCCTATACTTTGTTCAAATGTGGCATTAGCCAGGCAGGTTAAATATGGCTGATGATTGAGAAAGGTATAATTTCCGCTCTCTCCACTTCTAGAAGCTGGTCAAGTGGATTAAAAAGGTTCAATTTAATTGACAATATATGTATTTGAAATTACAGAAAGAACTCAAATGTTTATGGTTAATATTTATTGTATGGTATGTTATGGTTTTCCTGTTACTTCAGGGAATGTTTTACGTAACGAATGGAATACAATTTTCAATAATGGTATAGTAAGTTACATCCCATTCTTAATAATATGTACATACAGGGCCATATCACATTCTCTCCGCAAATGCGCTTGCGCAGTGCAATTTTTTTTGCGCGCAGTGTCCAGCTTTATTGCGCGAAAATTAACGTGATATGATATTCGGATCCGAACGCATTTTCTCATCCGTCAAAAAATAACGTTAGTAAAAAAAATGCGGAAAACGAAGTGTAATATGCGCGCAGTAACGTTGCGCATGTAAATCATTGCGCGGACTGTTTTTTTTGCGGGATTCAGCCAATCAGAATTAAGAACCTTAATTGACATCAATTCACCTTAATTGACTCACGTTTTTGCGCCTGTCAAAATAAATGAGTGTACATGCTGCAGCAATAAAAAAATATGCACGAATTCACAATTTTTTGGTTTGTGGATGTGTAGAATGTGTAACTATACTGTGCTGTATTTTTTTTTCATGCTGGTGTATTTGGTTTCGGCCAGAACGTTCAGATTTGCAGTTAACACCAAGTTTTCAAAGACGTTAAAATTATGCGCGCAAACGTCGTTCGTAGGAAGTTGCGCATCTATTAAAATACCATCCGCTTAACGCATTTGCGCTCACAATGTTAAGTATAGGACGCGCACAGTTCATCACGCTCACGCAAGTCCATCCGCGTCAAACGATAATGCGCATTGTTTGCGCGAACGTTGAAATACGACGAGCTGCGCAAATGGTTTTGTCCTCGCGCAGAATGCAATATGGCCCACAGTATAATATGTACATGTCATGCGCAGGTTGGGGAGGGTACGAGCCCAGAATGCATTGGAGGCATGGGTACAATAAATAAACAGGGGTTTATTGAGGAATAGGATATATATGTATATATACATATACACACACGGGATTGGGCTGGAGTGGAGCTGGACACAGGCGGTGGGCTGGCAAGGAAGGGAGCTAAACATGAGCAGTGAACAGGGAGGGAAGGGAGCTGGACATAGGCAGTGGACAGGGAGGGAAAGGAGTACAGGAAATTGCTGACTAGAATACACAAAAGGTATATTGGAGTGTTTGAGCATTAGCAGTACTTCTGGTAAATACAGGGGGTCGCTGGAGTGCCCAGTAGACAGGTTTGGAGACAGGACACGGCTTGGAGGGTGATCAAGGCATGGTAATCCAGAGGGTAATTCTGTAACATAGTCCAGGGGGAAGCCAAGGGTCGAGGGCAAGCTGCGAGAAGCAAGTCCGTTAAACAATGCAAATGGGGTTTGGTACACTGGAGTTCACAAAACAAACTTCTTGCTCTATTGCTGACAAGCAGGACACTGGAAAACAACATCAATGCAGTTGCATTGGAGAGAGGGGTGTGTGAGGGTTAAATAGCCAGTCCAGGGCTAATGAGAGGTAACAGCTGCTGAGCCTGCAGGATAGCTGTAGCAGCCAGGACAGTACTAAAATTCACCTAGGCAGCACCTTTCATGTTGTGGCAGCAACAGCTTTTCTCTTGTTATCGATGCCTGACCGTTCATTGGCGTGGAACGCCAAAATATTTTCTAAACTTCATCTAGACCTTTCTACAGGATTGCATGTAGACTATCGAGCATGTTGTTGTATTATATGCATTTTTATTGTTGCTTTACCTTTTTGCCCTGAACAAGTCACACCAGATACAAGTGGAGAAATTCATAATATATACAAGAAACCATGCATAGTTTATTTTGCTTTATCGTAGTTTTATATCTGAATAATCAATACACAAATAGCAAGACAGATGTGCTAGTGCCAACTGGTCCACTAGTAAGATCACATGTTTTATTGAAGTGCATAGGAACCACCAAATGTTTTGAGGAGCAGCCACTTCATTAATGTACAGTATACTTTTTCTTACAGAGGTGCACTAAGGCAGTGTGCCCCCATCTCTTTGCCCTGTGCCTTACCTTTATGTCTGATTAAATATTTCATCATTTGTCATTCATCTTAAAGCTCGTCCATGTGGAGATTAGTGTTGGGCCAAACACCCCCGTGTTCGGTTCGCATTCGAACTCGAACACCTGAAAAAGTTTGACCGCAAACTCTAACACAATTCGAACACCGTACAAGTCAATGGGGCTCGAACTTTCAAAAATGATGGTCTCCTCCAAGAGGGCATATATGCATGATATTGGCCATAAAAGGTGTGTGGAGGTCCGGGTACTGCCCTGAAAAAAAGTTATAAAATAAAAAAAGTGTTTTAACCCTTTCACTGCTGAGTGAGCCATTTTACCGCTGTGCGCTGAGCTAATTTTTACCCCTTTTGCTCGTTTAAACGAGATTTGAGCCATGAGAAATGCTTGACCAACAATGAGTGGGAAATGTTTGACCAACAAGGAGTGGAAAATGTTTGACCAAGGAGGGGGAAATGTGTATGAATCCCATAGGCTTCTATGTTAAAAATATTCCTGTTTTAATTCAATATCTAATAAACTATGTATTATTATATTCTGCTGTAAAGAGTCTCTTTAGATTTTTTTTAGGATCTTATAAGCATTTTTTTGGAATTTGTTTGAAAATATATATTTTTTCTTGAACTTTCTGCAAACGTCTCGAAACGTTCGCGAACTTTCGAACAGCCGATGTTCGAATTGAACTTTGAACCGGCAGCCCATCCCTAGTGGAGATCCTTTATTTGGGAACAATGTTCGACATTTGACAGATGTAGTGAGAAGTTTCTGAGTAGTGCTACATTTAGTACCTTAAGATGAGCTTTATTTTGTTCTGTGTCCTGTGAGTGTTAGGGATGAGCTGTTCGGTTCGATCAGTTCGGAGTTCGATTCGAACATCGGCAGTTCGAACGTTCGCGAACTTCGAACTTTTTGGTGTGTTGGGTTCGAGTTCGAAATTTTTTTTTTTTTAAAGTATTAAAAAATACAAAAAAATCTAGAAATAAAGAGACTCTTTACTGTAGAATATTATAAGCAATGGTTTATTAGATATTGAATTAAAAACTAATGTCTAGGTGCAAATATTCTCACCTCTAAATGACCTGTGCTCTCAAACGGCATAAACAGGTGTTTAATTAGTGTTTGGAAATAACAACATGTGCTTCTAATTTTCAAAAGTTCAAGTTCGAATACGAACCGAACTCAGGGGTGTTCGGCTCATCCCTAGTGAGTGTCTCTCTGGTTTCATCTGTTTCTAGATAGACTGTCTGCACTGTCGTTTTCTTCTTAATTTTTCCTAAGGGTTATGATACATATAGTTTTCAGACTCTTCTGCAGGAATGTCCAATTACTAATTATTTTCTATTTTTTTATTTTCGTTAATGCACTTCCCCATAATTTTCTCTGAGTATGAAAATTTCAGGAAAGCTGCATTAAAAATCACATACGATAGTCACAGACAGGAATATTATATGAATCCTTTAATCATCCACTTATTTGGCCCCAATCATATGAGTAATTTAAATATTATATATGGGCACTACTTCATGTTGCATCCAGATTAAGCTGATCACCATATTCAGCTCAGAGTGCATTAGTCTATAATGTCAGCACTGTCTTTTAAAATCTACAGCCATCAATGGTTGCACATTTCAAAACCTCAGACTACTTGGCAAATGATTTTTGTATTGAAGTCAGACTGACTGGTTATAATGAATCAGTTTTCTGAAGACACAACTGTCAGAAAAGAAAAAAAAAGTGTGGTCATTGTAAAATAAATCCACCGCATTCTTTGAGAATAAAAGTCACGGAATGAAAACAATTTATCCACAGCAACTACAAAAAGAAAAGTTCATGGGATAATATGCTTAATGGTGTAATGATTTGTTAAAACAGTCTTTCTTTTGTAACTGTCAAAAACAGGATTTAGAAAACCTTATGAACAAGGTTTAAATGCTGAAGTGAAACTCCTTAGACTTTTCTCAATGTTATTCTCAGCAGAAATGACTTTGACATACTTATTCTGAAGCATGGTCAAGTGTCTAGCAAATTACTTCAAGACTATCTATGACCGATAACAATTTCTTATTTTTTGGAGGATGTCATGTCCTGTGGGAGGTTAAACACTGAGCCTATGTGTAAGCTAGTTGATGGAAGTATTAAAACAATAAATCATTTTCAGCATGGAATGGATTACAACAATTAAAGACAGAAGGGTAGGTAACACATTTGGAGCTGTCATGGACTTACCAGGAGTTGGAACCCAGGATGCAGAAGATGGTGCACACCCTTGCAGAACTTCCCTACACAGAGTGACCGGGAGGGTGCTGGGCTCTGCGTAGTTTGAGTTAGAGGTGTGCGTTTTGTTTCGATCCGAATCAAAATGCGGATGAAATTTACCGAATTGTATTTCAGAAGCATGTCTGAAATAATGAATCGGTTCTGTCCGAAATTGAAGGAAAACTAATTGGAATACAACAAATTGATACCATATCTATGAATCACTTTGCTATTTCTTTCAAAGATTCTGCAGCAGCGCATCCCTGTCCATTGCCGTGGTGCTGAATCTGTTATATTCAGCACTACAGGCCATGGTCAGCGATATGGTGCTGTTCGGCAGCAGGATAATTCCCCCTAGACAAGTAATGGTTGATCTATTCAGAGAACGCTGAACAGCACTGAAAGGTCAGTTAAATGCCCTGATTTTCGGTGGTTCGTACGTCAGGTTTAGACAGGTGAATCTTATAGGTTTCAATGTAAAAAATATTCAGTTTTTATTAAATATTTATTGTACCATTTATTCTTTTCACTTGCAGCAAAAGTCTTTGTTTCAGGATTTTTTATATTTTCTTGTAGGCATTTTTCGGGATTTCTCTGGGTGAAATTTTTGGATTCTGAATTATTTTAAAGCGAGGCTATCCAGCACCAAGGACAACAGCACCACAGGGTTCCAGAGCCTCGCGGAGCTTTTGTCCTTGGTGCTGAATGTTTCAGCACCAAGGTCAGAGGGATTATGTTCTTTTTTTTTTTCCCTAATCGAAGTAGTTAATTCATCCGTTTCACATTCCAAAATAATGAATAAAAACAAATTACAAAATAAGTAATGAAAACGAAATACAAATTGGTCCCAAATATGCATTACCGATCTACCGAAATAACTAATTGGTCCGAAATACGAATCATGGTAACATAACGTACACACTGAAACTAAAAATCGTAACGGATCGATCTAAAACAAAACAAAACTTTTCGTTGTGCATGTGTCTAATTGGAGGAGGCAAGGTGGCAGGTCCAGGTAAGTGGTACAAAGCCCATGTAATCCAGGGACGTAGTCAGAGAGTGCAGAGGTTGGGGCATGCAGAACAGGATCATACATGACTAAACAGGCGGAGGTTAAGTCCAGAAGAGCAAGTCCAAAAGCAGGCACGTAAATCCCAACAAACTCTGTGTACTTAGGCAACAGAGTAAAGCGGTCTGGATATATATAGGCAGTGAAGTGCCAACTGGTAGGTGTCCTAATTAGTCCACACTGCAGGTGAGAGCCCAGACCCAACGAATCAGCAGAGTCCATAAAAGAAACAGGGCCTAATAGAATGGTAGCTGCACATTGACTGACTGGGTAAAGAAGCCAGCCGCAACGCTGCAGACCAGGGTTCAATTCCGGTAACCCTAAAAGGATGGCCTTGCCTGGCTCTCTGCAGGGCTTGGCATGAACCATGACAGGAGCCAACTAAGGTAGACCAAAATGGGTTATGTGGAAAGGAAAAAAAATATATATCACAGACCGTGTTGGTAGGGAAAGCTATAGATGAGAGGACTGTACTGAGAATTTATTATTACTTATGTGAGGATGATCGGGATTCAGTAAAATGGAAACAATAGCACAATGGTAATTGGGGAGGCCCTTTTTTTTTACCAAAGCTAGAGAAAAAGCAAAACATTGATATATTATCCATAAGCCAGTTAGGCAGAGTTCATTAAATAAAGACACTAGCATAATCTGACACATCAGCCACTAAAAGAGTTTATGCTGTGCTTCATATAGTGAGGGTTATAACCATTATATTTGAAAAATGTTCTGTTTCTATAGCTGTTTCATTCTGGAGGTCAGGGTTCTATTATGTGGTAATGGAACAAACACATATAAATGATGGAAGCATGGTCTGTAATGAGTTTATCGATAAACCGGATGTGGTCTACCGTTTAACATGATGAATGCCTTTACCAAAAAGTTTGACTCGGATATGAGGTAATCACAGAAAATAAAACTGGATAAAAGAAAAACAAAGATTATGATTGACAGAAAATAGTGTGACTTAAAAAAACAGTATTTAAAGCTTCAGGGAAGCATTACAGATGAATCATAAAACACATATGTATGGATATTTTGTTAAATCACGTTTTACTTTGTTATACTAGCCGATTTTTTTTTTTTTTTTTGGAGTTATTGCGTGTTCTTAATATGGTCAGTGATATAATGTTTTTGCATTGTTTTTTATTACACATAGCTTATGCAGAAAAATATTTGGCGCTATCAGGGCAATTAGAAGAGAAACAAATATACAGTATAGAATTATGATACAGATACAGAACCCCGTATTGGAAATATTTGTGACCACTATTATGGACTTTGCAATTTTTTGGAATACTTGTATTCTGAAAAACGCAGTGGCAACCTGCATATATTGGGGGGTGGCATAGAGGCCTCAAATAAAGTGCTTGTTGCTGACAGGTTTTGGTAATTGGACCGAGGGCCTAAAGGTTGTGAAGGCTGATTGTGGCACAGGTAAGTGTTTGCAGGGAGACATGATGCCTCCCAGTCTTTGCATGCCAGAGATGCTGCAACCTAGGTGCATTTTGGAGCTTTAAGTACAGGGACAGCGCCACTGTAAACAAGAGTTTCCGAGAGACGAAAGCGCATTCTGAAGATGTAGGTTTATTTAGTCTGTTGCTTGTCAGGATTCCAGTTAACCTTTGGTAGCAATAATGTGGAAAAGCTCAGATGCTCAAAGTCTGTCTATGTACTCTAGCATAAAATATTATTGGCAACGCTGTTATGGATGTTATGTTTGGTTTAGATGAAACCCTATAGTTTATTTCAATTGCACTTGTTTCCTGTTGGGTGTTAAAAACAAAAACAGCCCTGTCACTTTTTTTTAAGTTTTGAACATTGCTTCCATATATTAATGGCTTGTACTGGGCTATTTGCACCACATGAAACACTTGTAACTAATCCTAATTCCTTGAAAAACATGTAAATATTGCTTCCTTCTTATGACTGTAACCTGAGAACCCCAGAACAACTGCGTGGAGTAGAATGCTGTATCTGTAATATTACAACACCAACTATAGCAGCATGTTCTAAACTGTAATTACATTTGTCTTTATAAATGCTGTGATGACACCATGCTATATTCAACATGGAAACATTAGTGTTGTTATAAAGGCTCTTGACTTGGTGAAGTAGATATTATAATGTCAACATTTTTAAAGTGAATCACTTATCTTTATTACAGGGAAAAAACGTTTCAGAAAGATAAAGATACTGAGTTTTGACAGCACAGATACAGAGATCTATCCCTTGTCGAGCATAAAAATGCTCATGCTAACTTGTGTAAATAAGGAGCAATAGAAGTAAATCATTACATCCAGCTCTGCATTGCTAAAGTTCCAGTTTCACCACTTGTAAATATCCTATTTCTTGACTTAAACTTTAATGTTAAATTGGATAATTCTAGTGCTAGTTAGCTCTATAATTTCCCTTCATTATGGATGAGAGGCTGGGAGAAGGTGTCACATTGATCTAGAGGCCCAACACGCAAAGGACGGATTCTACATTGAGAAAACAAAATTATGAGAACAGGCAGTATCGCTAGTAGCATGTCTTACAGTGGGTCCCCACTCAAGTCTCATAAGGATTTAGCTTGAAGACATTACTACATGCAAATCAGTCTATCACCCAGAAAGCGTGGCCAGCACAGAAATGCCAATGAAGTCTCCTCTGCACGAGAGACACAGCAACCCCTACCAATCATTTTGGCCTTGTTAAGCCTCATCAGGAAGTTATAGTTATACCTGCCTATTACACAAGTAATAGGATCATGTCTGGAATACCCTTTAAACTCATGGTGAGCAAAAACATAAATATGAGCGCAACACCAAGAAACCTGAATCTGAGAAATTATCCTTATAATGGTTTGGTTACTATACTATAAAGGACGATTTTCCAAAGAGGCCAGGGTCTGGATAACAAACCTATAATATGTTGATGAAAGAGAGCGGAGGTTCCGGACAGGATAAACACTGTCAGAGAGCAAGCCAGAGTCTGGTACAAGGTAAGGATAATAGAGAAGTATCTATTGGCAAATTTATCAAGAATAATAGCTTCCGACGAATTTCCCTTCATCAGCTACCTGGCTCCGCTGGAATTGAGACCTAGATTTCTTGATGTGACTAACCATTTAAATATCAGAGCCATCATTACGTTTTAACATAATAAGACGTTGCATGTTGTAATTTCTTTACATCTGTAAAATACTCTTATGTGGTTTTCCATGACTTTATTTAAAAAATACCGAAAAAAAAAGATGCTACAGGATCAAATCTCAGCCAGAGCACCTCTCCAGTAAGTGTCCTTGGTCAAGACACCCATGACATATTAGGGAAGCCTACCACCCGACTCACTGACGCAACCAGTCCATCACTACCACCAGTCCATCACTCCCACCTTGCAGTCCTCTCCTCCTATTTCCACCCCAACCCTTCTAGATTGTAATTTCCAACGGGAATAGGACCTTAGTTTCCTCCTGTACTGGTTTGTCAAAATGTTGTTCAATGTATTGTAACCCTGTCTATATCGTGCCCATTGTAAAGCGCTGTGGAATATGCTGGCGCTTTATAAACTAAGTAATAATAATAATGTATCCTTCCTGGTAAAATACTTTTAAAAAAATTGCTAAATGCTTTTGAAATGGTACTAAATGTAGAGCATGCATTTTATTCAGTCATATATTGCTATTTTCTGCAATTAAGTTCAAAGTACATTTCAGGTTATTTTGTCAAACACCTTTTCTTTTACCTATGCATTAAGTTGCTAAAATGTGTTTTTTATAAAGGTTTTGCCAATTTAGCAAATATACGATGGAGGAGAAACCTATATATGCCTCCTTTTTATTTTGATCATCTCCGTGTAAGTTGTTCTTAAAAGGCACTTTGATTACTTTCTTTGTTTTTTTCTTTTATGTATCTTAGTTTGACTCTGACCTTATTTGACTTGCCTATTGGAGAGGACAAATCTGACTGAAACTGCGATTCTTTTTTACATTACATTGCTGAACATTTGTGGATTGGCTTTTTATATAAGATGAGAACAAAATAAATAATTAGAAGGTTACAAAGTAAAAGTGACAATACTTGTATTCTCATTAAATTTTGGAAAGAGACATTAATTCTTAGACTGTAGATTTTTCCATAGATACAATGACATTGTAGGATTGTCTTATCTCTTATTGAAAAGGATCTTAATAATTTTCTCTATACTTGATTACAGACGTCTTCTACTATTATACTATGTTAGATATTATGCAGTAGAGAGTACAATCAATTTGGCCAATTATATTCCAGTCAGTTCGGGTAAATTCAGGATATTTTGTTCTGCATGAGATTTAGTTCGGCCATCAGCAATTTGGAATTTTGATTGTTACAAATTTCCGTTTCTTAGGATGAATTCCGAATCCACCCGGACCAAATCACACATTTGTAGCTAATATTACCTGTCGCTACTGTTCTGTGGAATTCCCTTCCCCAATCCATTAGACTGCTCATTAATATTCACCCCTTTTTGTGAATTTTTGTGAAAAAAAATTAAGACCTACTTAATTAAAAAAAAATCCTACAGTAATCAACATTTTAATTTGAGCACGGGTCCGAATGAGCAAACCGGTCTAGGTTAACCACCTATACCAAATCTGTTTATGGTTTTAATGTTTCAGTGGACACAGTAATCTTAAGGTGCTGTAACGGTTTCCAAAGAAGTGTCTAGATGGTTTTCCAAATATACTGAGGATGTAAGATTTGATATTCAACCCTTTAAAAGCTTCTGTTGACTTTTTCAAGGAGCCTACAAACTGCACTCTCCTTAAAGCTCAACTGGCCAAGCACTCTTGTCTCCACATCCCCAACTTCCATATAGACTGTAAATTCACTATAGGGCCAGGTCCTTTAATCCGGCTCTATAATTTTTGACAAGTTACTGTATATATTCTTCAAATTTTTTTATTTTTCATTTTATTATCCCCATGCCCACTTTTCCTGTATAGGGCTACAGAATCTCCTGGCCTTATAGGCTGGGGTCAGACGAGCGATAAGAAAGAGAAGAAGGAACTTCCGTGAGACTGGACGTTCCTTCCACTCTGATGCCCATCTGGCCACCTCACTGAGTGCAGTTAACACACTCAGAGCTGCAAGGCGCTATCCTCTTATGGAGGATTGCGCTTTGCAGCCCTGTCAACGCGCAACCTATCACTGTGACTGGGAGGTGAGCTGCACGGACGCAGCACGGCTGCTGTCCTGCACGCGCAACAGCGTTTGGCTGGCCCCATTGCAACGTCAAAACTCTGCGACAGACGCTGGAAGGCACATCAGGGCGCTCATTTGACCCCAGCCTTATAAATAAAGAATAACCACAACAACATTCCAGCCATATCTGCCTTTACTCCACATATTTGTCTTCTCTTAAAATTATATTTAGCTCTAAATAATTATATCTGTGTATCGCAAACAGCTGAAGATTATAACTGCAAAAGTAGGAGCTTGGTGTATAGCCCAAACTGGATATCCTACTTATGACACTGCTTGTAGCATATTGAGCACTTGCAGTATAATACACAAAAAAAACCTATTTGTGTGTCCTGTATATAAACAGTTGTGCAAAACTCTCACAGTTCTGTACTACAAGCATATACTGGACTGCATATATTTCCCAAATACAATCCATTTGCAATAAATGTATTCCGTTCTCATGTGCCAATTCTGTGTACACAGTGTTGGGATTCGTAAATTTAACATTTAAGCTCATGTAAATGCACAGATGTGCACAGAGGGGATGCCGGCTAGATGATTTGTCCTGCTTGTTAACCTGCAACAGTTTGTGAGTAATAATTGTTCCATGTGTGCACATCCGATATAGGATCTGAGCACGCTTATGTAAATATGCTTTATTATTAATATTGAAGCAACTAATTAATGAAACCTGAGTCATACCTGATTTACAGTTCATTGCTAATATAATATATTTACTCTTTCTGGGTATTTGTTTTGACAATCTTGGTCTTTCTCAACGAGTTTCTCTGCAGGATTCTTTTCACTAGAATGGGTACTGCTGCATCACATTCAACAGAATCCATAGGGAAATGTAAAGAAAGCTGTGTAGCAGAAAAACAAAATCTAGCCAAGCTTTATAAATGGTCCACACTGGCTTGCTGGAATTCACAGTGCATGGCAAAAAATATGCATTTTTTTAAAATTAAAAATTGAATAAATATGATGGTAAAGCTAAGAACTAAGAAAAATGCAACGAACTAATCAAGGTCTGGATTTTGAATGATCCTTTGCCTATAAAAAAAACCAACAAAACAAAGAAACAAACAAGAAATTATGCTTATTTTGTGTTTTTAATATGTCTTGCTTTCAGAACCTGCGGCTGCTGACAAATATGTTGATGCAATTGCTGAAATGACCATATCATTCCTTGGCTTGGGGGAACTCTTAGATTTAATGATTGAAATAACAATAGACAAGATGGCTGGGAATTCCATATATAAGAGTTTTTCATGAACTGAATTCCAAATACGTGAACTTTCAGTAATAAGGACCAAATATTTTAAAAGCATCTGTGTAGCGCTATGATTCAAAGAAAATGCCACAGCATACAAAGATACAATAAACCTAATAAGAGATACTAGGCAACGAGCATGCAATATGGAATGTTTTATTTATCAATAGATACACTATAACTATATTTAATGCTAAGAAAATTATACGTCATATGTGCATTTAGCAGTAAAGCCATTCATTCTCCAAAGTAAAAATGTATTAAATAAATATACCACAATAAAATTAAATGCAAATCCCCTATCAGCAGGTGTAATGCACATACTTTACAGATCACATGTTCATATCACAAACTCCAAGTGAGGCCAAAACAACTGTAATATAATATACATATTAGGCAGGGGTCAAGTCCAACATAAAGTGTGTGAACTCAACAAGATTTCTGCCTACCTCCATCTTGGTAATCATTTCATCTTAACATCAGCCAAGACAGAAATTTGAAAAGGATAATAATCCTCTATCACCTCCTTCACGCTAACACTAGCGTCAGCAATAAGGCTAGCTTAAAGGAGGCAGGGCCGGCGCTAGTGTAAGGCAGCACAGGCGGCTGCCTTACTATTCTGGCTTTCTGCCAGTTGAGGGGCGGAAAAATCTGGACCACCCAGCGAGCGGAGGCCTTGCAAGGATCGGGCACAAGGTTTCCCATTTACTCGGCAGCGTGTGGGATCCCACTCCCACACGCTGCACCGGAAGTAAAGGCCCTGCGGGGGGGGGGGTGCAGAGGAGGAGGAAGACGAGGCTGCCAGACCACAGCTCACATGGGAAGATGCTGGCCCCGCACATCCACCCCCTTTCTCCTCACAGCAGCTAGCAGAGCCTCCCTCCCCTGCTCCTGTGCGGGAAGTGTCCAGCACGTGCAGGGTGGGGGGAGTGGAGAGAGACCAGCTGAGCTGTAACCATGGAGGCAGCCAGGGATTTGAATCCTAGGGTAAGTAGCAAGCAGGGGGTGTGAGTATGGGGGTGAGCATGGGGGAGGTGGGTGTGTAAGCATGGAGTGTGTGTCTGTGTGTGTGAGCATGGGTGAATGAGAGCATTGGGTGTGTGTGAGCATGGGGAGGTGGGTGTGAGCATGGGGAGGTGGGTGTGAGTATGGGGCTGGGTGTGTGTGTGCAGGGGTGATGTATGTGTGTGTGAGCAGGGGTGATGTATGTGTGTGTGAGCAGGGATGATGTGTGTGTGTGAGCAGGGGTGATGTGTGTGTGAGCAGGGGTGATGTGTGTGTGAGCAGGGGTGATGTGTGTGTGTGAGCAGGGGTGATGTGTGTGTGTGAGCAGGGGTGATGTGTGTGTGTGAGCAGGGGTGATGTGTGTGTGAGCAGGGGTGATGTGTGTGTGTGAGCAGGGGTGATGTGTGAGCAGGGGTGATGTGTGTGTGAGCAGGGGTGATGTGTGTGAGCAGGGGTGATGTCTGAGCAGGGGTGATGTGCGCGTGTGAGCAGGGGTGATGTGTGAGCAGGGGTGATGTGTGCGTGTGAGCAGGGGTGATGTGTGTGTGTGAGCAGGGGTGATGTGTGAGCAGGGGTGATGTGTGTGTGAGCAGGGGTGATGTGTGTCTGAGCAGGGGTGGTGTGTCTGAGCAGGGGTGATGTGCGCGTGTGAGCAGGGGTGATGTGTGAGCAGGGGTGATGTGTGAGCAGGGGTGATGTTTGTTTGTGTGAGCAGGGGTGATGTGTGTGTGTGAGCAGGGGTGATGTGTGAGCAGGGGTGATGTGTGAGCAGGGGTGATGTGTGAGCAGGGGTGATGTGTGCGTGTGAGCAGGGGTGATGTGTGCGTGTGAGCAGGGGTGATGTGTGTGTGTGAGCAGGGGTGATGTGTGTGTGTGAGCAGGGGTGATGTGTGTGTGTGAGCAGGGGTGATGTGTGAGCAGGGGTGATGTGTGAGCAGGGGTGATGTGTGAGCAGGGGTGATGTGTGAGCAGGGGTGATGTGTGAGCAGGGGTGGTGTGTGTGTGAGCAGGGGTGATGTGTGAGCAGGGTGATGTGTGAGCAGGGGTGGTGTGTGTGTGAGCAGGGGTGATGTGTGAGCAGGGGTGGTGTGTGTGTGTGAGCAGGGGTGATGTGTGTGAGCAGGGGTGAAGTGTGTGTGCGTGTGAGCAGGGGTGATGTGTGCGTGTGAGCAGGGGTGATGTGTGAGCAGGGGTGATGGTGTGTGAGCAGGGGTGATGTGTGTGTGAGCAGGGGTGATGTGTGTGTGAGCAGGGGTGATGTGTGTGTGAGCAGGGGTGATGTGCGCGTGTGAGCAGGGGTGATGTGTGAGCAGGGGTGATGTGTGTGTGTGAGCAGGGGTGATGTGTGAGCAGGGGTGATGTGTGCGTGTGAGCAGGGGTGATGTGTGTGTGTGAGCAGGGGTGATGTGTGTGTGTGAGCAGGGGTGATGTGTGTGTGAGCAGGGGTGATGTGTGTGTGAGCAGGGGTGATGTGTGTGTGAGCAGGGGTGATGTGCGCGTGTGAGCAGGGGTGATGTGTGAGCAGGGGTGATGTGTGAGCAGGGGTGATGTGTGTGTGTGAGCAGGGGTGATGTGTGAGCAGGGGTGATGTGTGCGTGTGAGCAGGGGTGATGTGTGTGTGTGAGCAGGGGTGATGTGCGAGCAGGGGTGATGTGATGTGTGAGCAGGGGTGATGTGTGTGTGAGCAGGGGTGATGTGTGTGTGAGCAGGGGTGGTGTGTGTGAGCAGGGGTGGTGTGTCTGAGCAGGGGTGGTGTGTCTGAGCAGGGGTGATGTGCGCGTGTGAGCAGGGGTGATGTGTGAGCAGGGGTGATGTGTGAGCAGGGGTGATGTGTGAGCAGGGGTGATGTGTGCGTGTGAGCAGGGGTGATGTGTGAGCAGGGGTGATGTGTGCGTGTGAGCAGGGGTGATGTGTGTGTGTGAGCAGGGGTGGCGTGTGAGCAGGGGTGATGTGTGTGTGTGAGCAGGGGTGATGTGTGTGTGTGAGCAGGGGTGATGTGTGTGTGTGAGCAGGGGTGATGTGTGTGTGTGAGCAGGGGTGATGTGTGTGTGTGAGCAGGGGTGATGTGTGAGCAGGGGTGATGTGTGCGTGTGAGCAGGGGTGGTGTGTGTGTGAGCAGGGGTGATGTGTGTGAGCAGGGGTGAAGTGTGTGTGTGTGTGTGTGTGTGTGAGCAGGGGTGATGTGTGCGTGAGCAGGGGTGATGTGTGCGTGAGCAGGGGTGATGTGTGTGTGAGCAGGGGTGATGTGTGTGTGAGCAGGGGTGATGTGTGTGTGAGCAGGGGTGATGTGTGTGTGAGCAGGGGTGATGTGTGTGTGAGCAGGGGTGATGTCTGAGCAGGGGTGATGTGCGCGTGTGAGCAGGGGTGATGTGTGCGTGTGAGCAGGGGTGATGTGTGAGCAGGGGTGATGTGTGAGCAGGGGTGATGTGTGTGAGCAGGGGTGAAGTGTGTGTGTGTGTGTGAGCAGGGGTGATGTGTGTTGTGTGTGTGAGCAGGGGTGATGTGTGAGCAGGGGTGATGTGTGTGTGAGCAGGGGTGATGTGTGTGTGTGAGCAGGGGTGATGTGTGTGTGTGAGCAGGGGTGATGTGTGTGTGAGCAGGGGTGATGTGTGTGTGAGCAGGGGTGATGTGTGTATGAGCAGGGGTGATGTGTGTGTGAGCAGGGGTGATGTCTGAGCAGGGGTGATGTGCGCGTGTGAGCAGGGGTGATGTGTGCGTGTGAACAGGGGTGATGTGTGAGCAGGGGTGATGTGTGAGCAGGGGTGATGTGTGAGCAGGGGTGATGTGTGATCAGGGGTGATGTGTGTGTGAGCAGGGGTGATGTGTGCGTGTGAGCAGGGGTGATGTGTGCGTGTGAGCAGGGGTGATGTGTGTGTGAGCAGGGGTGATGTGTGTGTGAGCAGGGGTGATGTATGTGTGAGCAGGGGTGATGTGTGTGTGAGCAGGGGTGATGTCTGAGCAGGGGTGATGTCTGAGCAGGGGTGATGTGTGCGTGTGAGCAGGGGTGATGTGTGAGCAGGGGTGATGTGTGAGCAGGGGTGATGTGTGAGCAGGGTTGATGTGTGCAGGGGGTGATGTGTGAGCAGGGGTGATGTGTGAGCAGGGGTGATGTGTGTGTGAGCAGGGGTGATGTCTGAGCAGGGGTGATGTGCGCGTGTGAGCAGGGGTGATGTGTGCATGTGAGCAGGGGTGATGTGTGAACAGGGGTGATGTGTGAGCAGGGGTGATGTGTGAGCAGGGGTGATGTGTGAGCAGGGGTGATGTGTGTGTGAGCAGGGGTGATGTGTGCGTGTGAGCAGGGGTGATGTGTGTGTGAGCAGGGGTGATGTGTGTGTGAGCAGGGGTGATGTGTGTGTGAGCAGGGGTGATGTGTGTGTGAGCAGGGGTGATGTGTGTGTGAGCAGGGGTGATGTCTGAGCAGGGGTGATGTGCGCGTGTGAGCAGGGGTGATGTGCGCGTGTGAGCAGGGGTGATGTGCGCGTGTGAGCAGGGGTGATGTGTGCGTGTGAGCAGGGGTGATGTGAACAGGGGTGATGTGTGAGCAGGGGTGATGTGTGAGCAGGGGTGATGTGTGAGCAGGGGTGATGTGTGTGTGAGCAGGGGTGATGTGTGCGTGTGAGCAGGGGTGATGTGTGTGTGTGAGCAGGGTGTGATGTGTGTGTGAGCAGGGGTGATGTGTGTGTGAGCAGGGGTGATGTGTGTGTGAGCAGGGGTGATGTGTGTGTGAGCAGGGGTGATGTCTGAGCAGGGGTGATGTGCGCGTGTGAGCAGGGGTGATGTGCGCGTGTGAGCAGGGGTGATGTGCGCGTGTGAGCAGGGGTGATGTGCGCGTGTGAGCAGGGGTGATGTGTGCGTGTGAGCAGGGGTGATGTGTGAACAGGGGTGATGTGTGTGTGAGCAGGGGTGATGTGTGTGTGAGCAGGGGTGATGTGTGTGTGAGCAGGGGTGATGTGTGTGTGAGCAGGGGTGAAGTGTGTGAGCAGGGGTGATGTCTGAGCAGGGGTGATGTGCGCGTGTGAGCAGGGGTGATGTGTGCGTGTGAGCAGGGGTGATGTGTGAGCAGGGGTGATGTGTGAGCAGGGGTGATGTGTGTGTGTGAGCAGGGGTGATGTGTGTGTGTGAGCAGGGGTGATGTCTGATCAGGGGTGATGTGCGCGTGTGAGCAGGGGTATGAAATGAATTGAAGGGGTGGAGGAATTGAGGGGGAGAATGAATTGAGGGGGTGAAATTAATTGAGGGGAAGAATGATGTGAGCAGGGGGCAAATTTACCCATGTGTGAGCTCTGGGGGCAAATATATCCATGTGTGAGCTCTGGGGGCAAATATACCCATATGTGAGCAGGGGGCAAATATACCCATGTGTGAGCTGGGACAAATATACCCATATGTGAGTTGGGGCAAATATACCCATATGTGAGTTGGGGCAAATATACCCATATGTGAGTTGGGGCAAATATACCCATATGTGAGTTGGGGCAAATATATCCATATGTGAGCTGGGGCAAATATACCCATGTGTGAGCTCTGGGGACAAATATACCCATGTGTGAGCTGTGGTAAATATACCCATATGTGAGATGGGGGCAAATATACCCATATGTGAGCTGGGGGCAAATATACCCTTGTGAGCTGGGGCTATATATATATATATATCCATGTGAGCTGGGGGCAATATATATACCCTTCTGAGCTGGGGCAAATATATCCATGTGAGCTGGGGGCAATATATATATATATATCTGGACATGTTCTGGTCTGAGGTCTCTGTGTGTATATATATATTTATCTGGACATGTTCTGGTCTGTATATATGTATCTGAGTGGGCATGATATTGGTGAATACCTGAAAAAACGTATTGGTACTTGTACTCGGTCTTAAAGTGGTATCGGTGCGACACTAGAGTGTGTATATATGTATGTGTGCATATATAGAGATTATTATGGCACCTCTATCCTGATTGGCTTGAGATGACACGGATGGGGGGGCACCAAAACGCACCTTCGCCTGACTAGACAAAAATGCTTGCACCGGCCCTGAAAGGAGGTCATAGCGCTGCGGCCAGATCACCTTCGACTCACTAACGGGTTAAAAAACCTGTTAGCGCTCATTAATTTGCAATTCATAGTATGATTTTTGCTGTACTTTGCGCTCCCTATACCTAAGATGGGGAGTGTAAAGTGAAAGCACAGATTAACTAGCGTTAGGATCACTTGGTCCTAATGCTAGTTAGTAAGACCTGGTGCAACAAAAAAGTTACCACCAGCTCTGAGGTGTAGGTAAAGGATTCCCGCTGCTGCAGAATCTGTTACCTGCAGCTCAAACCCCCCCAGATACTCACCTCTCTTCCCCTGGTGAGAATGGTGGCCCGATCTGCTGCTTCTGGCCACCGGGAGCAGAAGAAAACTGGGGGAAGAAAGTCCCCAGTCTCCCTCCACAATCACTCCTCTGACCAGCAGGATCTCACGAGAGGCGAGATCCTGCCAGTCATGTAACCTGACAGCACGATCCTCCATTGAGTCATGTGGATGCCAATGCAGGGGATGCTGGGGGCGGCACTGTAGCACTGCCTCCAGCATCAGCAGGCTTAGCAATCACTAAGGGGCAGGCTGCCCAACTCAGCGCCTGCCCCGCAATCTGCTGGGGCATCCGGGACTCAAAGGGTAAGTTGGCGAACGTTAATTTTAATCTGTTCTATAAAATAATGGAGTGACTACATTACCATGTGTTCCTGTTCGACTTGACCATCACTATTAGGTAGCAAAACTATTTGTTTTGTTATGACAAACATAAAACTAATACAGACCTACAACACTTACATTTCCTTTAAAAATATTTGGGTATGTTCTAAAGACTAGGAATGAGCCGAACACCCCCGTTCAAGTTCGAACACGATTGGAACTCAATGCAAGTCAATGGGACTCGAACATTCGAATTTTAGAGTGCCCTCCAAGAGGGCATATATGCAAGATATTTGCCATAAAAGGTGTATGGGGGTCTGGGTAGTGCCCTGGGGGACAGGAAACAAGGACAAAAAGTTTTGTAGCGCTCACTCCCGGAGGAGCCGCTGAATTTAAACCTCGGGTCAGTCTCCCTGCACTAGGGAATAAATATACACCAGCACTGTTGTGGATTTTATAACTTCTATAGTTTACTGATCTCAAATATATTGGCATATATAGAGCAGCACGGTATACATATATATTTCCAGAGGTTCGTAATGCGAGAAACGCGCAGCGGAAAAGAAAAAGGAATTTTAACCCCTTCGTTGCTGAAATGTGAATCCCATACAGGTTGTGTCCCAAGGAGGTGTACGTGTATGCGTGTGTTGGTACCCGGGTCCTAGATTCAACTGGCCAGTGAATGATTTCAATGTGTCTTTGACTAGTCACATTGGGGCCCTGTAGGTTTAGACAAACTGCAGCGTGCTTTATTATTTTCACTGTGGCCGGGAAGGCCTCTCACCCATCCGCCAGATACTCTGCGCTCTGCTCGAACCAGGACATCTTTCCGCTCGACTTGACTGGGACTCTGTGCCACCGGATCCACTTGTCTTGCTTGTCCGTTTCTGCCACAAGATGCTCAGCTCACCACCTGCACTCACATTAGATCATCGCAGTCTTCTAACTCGGGGTCCTTCTGCAGCTCTGTATCTTTTAAACTTCTCACCGATAGGTTAATAGGTCTTCTGGCAAGTGATTTGGGCCAATCTCCAGCTCCGCAAAGCAGCACCTGCGCTCCGGCCTGGTCACAATCGCTCCTTGTCTCACATGCGTCTTGCTCTAATCACCCCTTGGCGTGCACTGGCTCTCCTCTCCACGAGGTCTCTCGGTTCTCCCCACCCACTTCCTGTTCCTGCCCTAAAGCATGCTGGAAAACATAGTCCGAAAGTGTCCAGTATCAGTTTACATTGCGTTCGTCTCCCCCTGGTGGCCAGAAACAAGTAACTACAGCGGCAGGATTTAAACCAGCGCTACAGTTTAAAAAAAGATGTTTTTAAAGGAACAGTGAGTCTTCCATGAAATAAAGGTTAAGAATAAAAATGAAAAATTCCTTCAAATATCGTGCCTAGGAGGTCCCCCATAACCTGCCCGTGAAGTGGCAGATTTGTAGGATGTATAGAAACCTTTAAAAACAAAAAAATTACATTTCAAATGACGGTAAATGGTTTTCCTTTAATCTATTCATAAACAACTGCTTGGGGCGGCAGCCTGTATGAAAAGAGGAGACATTTTAGGACACGCAGAACAAGTTTAGTGATTTTTTGGCTAAATTATGGTGACACTTGTGCAGGCTTTGGATGAAAGCAACAATAGGTGCTTTAAAATTGGGCCTTTAGTGTCGGCAACAGTGCCGTCACACCGTAACCCGTCTGTGGTATTGTGGAAGAGTGCAGGGTTGGACCCTGCGGTCCAATATTAAAATGATATGAATCTGGTATAGGCGTCAGTGGCAGTGCACCCAAATATTGTGCCTTTGGTGGCAGAAAGTGCCTTCACACCGTAACCCCTTTGTGGTATTGTGGAAGAGTGTAGTGCTGGAGGTTTTGGGAATGAAGAAGAGATCCCCGATCTATTCAGTTACGTCAGCTTCAGGGGATTGATAGCTGCTGATCCAGGACTGATTAATTTTTATAAATGTCAGCCGGTCTACAGAGTCGGTGGACAGACACACTCTTTAGTCTGTGACAAAACCTCCAGCGGCACTGAACGTCCTTTCAGAAAGCACACTGGATGAAGGGCAACCTAGTAGCTGCAGAGCATATTGGCTAAGTTTTGGCCAGTGATCCAATCTCAACACCCAGTAAGCCAGTGGATCATCTGCTGTAAAGGTATCCAGGTCTACCCCTGCCCGTAGGTAGTACTGCACCATACGGTGAAGACGCTGGCAATGGGTGCCTACATTTGACGTCCCTGGGCATCGTGGATTAAAAATTTTTTAAAAAGGCATCAGTCATGCGGCCCCGGCCTTCACCGCTTTTTCTTTGATCATCCGCAACGACAGAAGCACCTGTGTCATCACTTGGTAACCTACCAGTGCCTGGAAAGGTGTTACACAAGTGTCGCTTTAGAGCGTCTTCAAGTTGTTTCATCCTGTCCTCCCTCTGTGCGGCAGGATGAGATCTGCAACTTTGCAGGATAAGGGAGCCCATGCAGCGTAGGTTGGAGGTGGCATTAGCTTCTGAGTCTTCCTGGTCAATGAGGAGGATGACCCCATTGTGCACTTCCTCCTCCCAGCCACGTACTAGTCCTTGGGTTTCTGGGCACACAAAACCCTCCCTTGAGGAATCTTCACCTTCAATGCCCCCACTACTTAAATATTCCTCCTCCTCATCATCCTCCTCCTGTCTGATCTGAGGACCCGCAGGAATGCTGTCTGCGTAAAGACTGGGGCCTTGAGAGCTAGGGAAGGCCTCCTCTTCCCCCCGCTGCTCTGCCTCTAGTGCCACATCTATAATTCCCCGCAGAGTGCGCTCCAGCAGGAACACTAAAGGAATTGTGTCACTGATACATGCACTGTCCCTGCTCAAAATCCTCGTTGCCTCCTCAAATGGCGACAGTACAGTGCATGCATCCTTGATCATCAGCCACTGCGGGGGGGAACCAAGTTGACCTGAACCTGTCCTTATGCCATACTCACACAGGTACTCTTTGATGGCCTTCTGCTGCTTGTGCAGACGCTGCAGCATTGCTAATGTCGAGTTCCACCTGGTGGGCATGTCACAGATCAGACGGTTTGTGGGAAGGTGGAATTCTCTTTGAATTTCTGCCAGGCGAACACTTGCTGGGAATGACCATCTGAAGTGGCTGCAGACTTTTCTGGTCTGGCTGAGAAGCTCTGCCAGCCCTGGGTACCTGGTTAGGAAACGCTGTACCACCAGATTTAGGACGTGTGCTAGGCATGGTACATGCGTCAACTTACCCTGGCGTAGGGCAGAGAGAAGGTTGCTTCCATTATCACAGACGACCATTCCCAGCTGAAGCTGGCGTGGTGTTAACCATCTCTGCACCTGCCCCTGCAGAGCTAACAGAATTTCTGGCCCGGTGTGGCTCCTTCCCCTAAGCAAACCAGCTCAAGCACAGTATGGCATCTTTTTGCTGGAGCCATTGCGTAGCCCCTGCCACGCGTTGGTTTAACTGCCACTTCACCAGAGACCGAGAAGAAGGGGGAGGAGGAAGAGGTGGTGGAGCAGACAGACCTCATACAAGCAGCTTTCTGGAGGCGTGGTGGATGAACAAGCTCCAGCACAGAGCCCCGTCCTGGATCCCTCCCAGCTGCAAGCAGAGTTACCCCGTGTGCCGTGAAGGAAATGTAACATGGGTTAGCCCTTCCAAATGATGCCTGGGTTAACCCCCGCAGAGCCGCCGATCGGGAGGGAGAGAGGTCCGAAGGACCTCCCCCCCTCCCTTTCAGGCGCCTCCTCCGCACATGCGGGGGGGGGCGCCTGAATTAGGTGTCATCGCGCTGCCGCGATGACACCTAATTCCGGCGGTTGCGGTCCCGGATGCCGGGCTGACATCGAGGATGTCAGCCCGCACCGGGGGGGCCAGCGATCGGCCGGAACCCGGCCGAACGCTGACCCCAATAGGAGGACGCGCTTAGCGCGTCCTCCGCATACCAGCGGTAATGCTGAGGACGCGCTGAGCGCGTCCTCAGCATTGAAGTGGTTAAGGCTAGGGTCAGACGAACGCATTTTTCGCGTCGTCCGTGAAAAAGTGCGTTCGAACGAATGGACGTATTTTTTCATGGAATACGTGATAACGGTCATACATGTGCATTTTCGTCTGTGATTTTGTACGGATCATCAATAAAACCCTTTTTGCGTCTGGACGTTATGTTGGCCGGACATTAGCAGCGTCTGACGTCTCCTAACCACGCACACACGCCGCTAGCGGACGCAGCGCACTCTGTACGTCAGTACTAGCGGTATCACGTTCTCGATAAAATGCGTTTGTTTGCCGCTTGCGTTGCGTGGCCGCACTTTCGTGCAGCCGTACTTCGTATATTGCCTGTCATTGCCCGTCATTGCTGCTACTACGGCCGTAATAAAGTGCGGCTGCACGCGCGTTCGCCTGACCCCAGCCTTAAGGTTGCCAGGTCGGCCATGTTTTCCTGGACGCATAAAATGAATTCATGCTGATGGGCAGTGCATAGAAAATGCCACCCCGCAGCATGTATAATACATACACTGCATTGAAGGCATCCCAGTTGACCTGCCTTGATTTCCTTCCTGCAGCATATTAATTATACTTGTTGCAGGGCAGCACTTTTCCCTGTGATCCACTCTGTGTGAAATAGTAATAGGTGTGTAGGAAAACCTGGCCGACCTGGCAACCCTAACTACATTCCAAGGGATGCGCTTTTCATGCAGAGTGCAAGATTATCACTTCACACTTTGGGCAAACTCTGGAAATACTTACCCAGAGTACTTAATGGGTTATGGTTAAGATCAAACGTTTTAATATGTATCGAAAGAGCATTAAAATGTATGAGGTTATTTTATTTTAAGATTACTATTTAGCACTTTCTTCATTTTATCGTGAACAAGTCATTTCATGTAAGGCAATTACCACTTAAGGAGTGAAGGGAAATGTAACAAGAAGGTAAGAGTCACAACTCGATCTACTGCAGTTGCAAACTTGCAATGTAACGGATTTGTAGACACATTTTTAGAAGTACGTGGGGCCAAAATTAACCTATTTATTTAAAGATTTAATACAGGCTTGAGTTTATCATTAAAATTATACCAAAGAAAAAATTGAGGTTTGCGTTCGTAAAAAGAAATGCCTCCACTATAGGATGAACAACATAGAATTAGATGAAACTACGTTTTTTTAAAGTTCTTTTTCTCCCAATTTATATGTCAGGTTACTCACATGATATGTCAATTAAAGGGACATTGTAAGAGCCATTATAATTAGCATTCATTTATTTGTATTGCGCCTACATATTTTGCTTGGGTGGCTGAGTGTGCCCCCTATCCCCTCACACACACAGGTGTCAGAGTTTTTTCATCCTTCTGAATGGAGGGATAGCCTTGCCTGAAATGCTGTCAATCAACATGCACTGATCAGCCTTCCTGGATCTCAGTTGGGAATGTACAGATCTGAATATTCTTGACCAGCCAGTGGCTCTCAAACCAGTCCTATTGAAAGCCTATGGATTTGATAGACATCTGATGGGAATCTGACTCCCTGCCTGCATCACAATGCACTCTTACAGGAAGGAACAGCAGCTGCCTGATGCGAAGTAATGCGCTGGATTAAAGGGTGTGTAGGAATGACATGGTTTATAATCTTCTGATTTGAGTTTGTTTGGACGTGATTATTGTATCACAGAGTTACATTGGCAGGGCGTGTTTGGCTGCTCCTCTATATGACCATACGGGCTGCACTACCTGCAGGTGACTGAGTTACCAGTACTCCCTTTTTGTGTAGTGGAACCAAGAAACTGCCTTTGCAAGTCCCAGTGGCAAGCAATAAAAAATACATGTATTTGCATGAGATTTACAGGGAGCCTAATAAAATAGCTTAGATATGTTTATAGGGTCTCTCTCTCTCTTTTTTTTTTTTTTTTTTTTTTATAGCCTAATTTAATCCTGCAATATCCCTCTGGCCTCCCCAACTCCCGTATTGCCCCTTTGAAATCTGTAATGAATGCAGGGGCAAGGCTTATTTTTCTCACTAAACGCACCTCACATACGTCCCCACTCTGGCACTAATGATCCTGCTATCTAGTGAAATTCCTCTTATCTTCCTCAACCCCAATCCCTCTAGACTGTAAGCTCCTATGAGCAGGGCCCTCTACACCTCTTGTTTCCATTTTACGTCCGTTTATTTGTATTTTGTTCCCTTTGGTTATTGTAAATCGCTGCGGAAACTGTTGGCACTATATAAATGATGACAATAATAATAATAATAATAAATGATTAAATACGTAAAGGGAATCCACAAGGTAGAGGAAGGGAGTATATTTAAAAGGAAACAAAATAGCAAAACAAGAGGACATAGTCTTAGATTAGAGGGGCAAAGGTTTAAAAGTAACATCAGGAAGCATTATTTTACATAGAGGGTGGTGGATACATGGAACAGTCTTCCAGTAGAAGTGGTAGAGGCCAAAACAGTTATTGAATTTAAGCAAGCATGGGATAGGCATAAGGCTATCCTAAACAAAAGATAAGTGCAGGTCAAGTATCCATGTAATTGGGCAGACTAGATGGGCCGAAAGGTTCTTATCTGCCGACATTTTTTCTATGTTTCTATGTTTTCTATGTTTCTATGATTATTGGTGATGGTAATTTTTCAACTGCAAAAATCACAAGTGTCTTGCAATTATTATGTTGTTAATTGCATTATTGCATTGATGTTTTTTGTTTTTTGTCATTGTTTTATTTTGGTTTTGTTCAGGGGTCAAGTCCTTAAAAAAAAAAAAAAAAAAAAAATAGTACAGTAACTCTCAAAAGTTTCCCGCACAGTCCATGTTCCAGCTGAGGAAGTAATAGGGAGCAGTTAACCCTTAGAGGTTCTGTATTGCCAGCTTTAATATCTGGGAGCTGTGCAAACAGCCAGAGAAGGCAGTGGATAATGCCGCCCTCTGCATCCACCATTTCATATTATTTCTCTCCCAAGTCCGTTTCATTTCATTTAACTTCTCCCCTAGTTCATTTAATTCCAGCCCCTAGTTAATTTCTCCCCCCGTCCCATTTCATTCGAGTCCCTCAGTGCATTACACAGAGACACACTTTATACACACACACACACACACACACACACACACACACACACACACACTCCTTGTTATATACTTACCATGGGCAGAATCCCTTGCTGGGTCCTGGCTGGTCTCCCTCCCCCTCCTGCACTTGCTGCTGAGTGCTGGACTCTTGCAGCACGACTGTGAAGGGGGATGGGCAGGGCCAGCATGTCCCTGTGGGAGCTGCTGACAGCCTAGGCCTTCCATCCAGGGTTCCCGCCCGTACGGGTTTGACCCGGACCGCCCAGTTTTGACACTGCCACACAGACACATGACTTGGAGGAGCCGGCTTGGAGTCGCCACCTCCGCCTCATACTTGCGCACGCCACCACAGTCCTCCACCAGCAACTTCTTCACTCGCAGAGAGACGTCCCATCTACACCGCCCACTCTTCCAATCACTGACAGTGTGAGAGTGGTGTGGAGGGCCGGTGACATTTCATCGGCGTAGGCGCAGCGGTTCATGTGACGAAGTTCACGTGCCTGTTGCTAGAGTTCGGCATGCCCGGCTCCAAGACAACTTTGTGTGTGCAGCATCAGCTGCCAGTGCCTGTCAGCCCAGCTGCATCATTCAAAAATCTGCTTCTGGATCCATTCCATTCCTCAGGCTCCATCGAAGCAAGCATTAAGGTGAAAACAAAATATATAACTGAAATGTAAAAAATGTCCCCCTCTCTCTTATTAATACCAGTGTCTTGTGCCATAATCTCAATCTGCCATAATACCAGTGTGCCATACATACCTATGTGTCATGCATACCAGCCTGACATGCATACCAGTGTGCCATGCATACCAGTGTGCCATGCATACCAGCCTGACATGCATACCAAGGTGCCATAATACCAGCCTGACATGCATACCAGTATGCCGTAATACCAGCCTGACATGCATACCAGTATGCCGTAATACCAGCCTGAAATGCATACCAGTATGCCATAATACCAATGTGCCATGCATAACTATGTGCCGTAATACTAGCCTGACATGCAACGCATACCAGTGTGCCATCATAGTCTGCCATGCATACCCTGTGCCATAATATATATGTGTAGCACTGGTTTAAATCCTGGCGCTGTAGTTACTTGTTTCTGGCCACCAGGGGGAGACAAACGCAATGTAAACTGACACTGGACACTTTCGGACTACGTTTTCCAGCATGCTTTGGGGCAGGAACAGGAAGTGGGTGGGGAGAACCGAGAGACATCTGCAACCTCGTGCAGAGGAGAGCCAGTGCGCGCCAAGGGGTGATTAGAGCAAGACGCACGTGAGCCAAGGAGCGATTGTGACCAGGCCTGAGCGCAGGTGCTGCTTTGCGGAGCTGGAGATCGGCCCAAATCACTTGCCAGAAGACCTATTAACCTATCGGTGAGAAGTTTAAAAGATACAGAGCTGCAGAAGGACCCCGAGTTAGGAGACTGCGATGATCTAATGGGAGTGCAGGTGGTGAGCTAAGCATCTTGTGGCAGAAACGGACAAGCAAGACAAGTGGATCCGGTGGCACAGAGTCCCAGTCAAGTCGAGCGGAAAGATGTCCTGGTTCGAGCAGAGTGCAGAGTATCTGGCGGATGGGTGAGAGGCCTTCCCGGCCACAGTGGAAAATAATAAAGCACGCTGCAGTTTGTCTAAACCTACAGGGCCCCAACGTGACTAGTCGAAGACACATTGAAATCATTCACTGGCCAGTTGAATCTAGTACCCGGGTACCAACACACGCATACACGTACACCTTCTTGGGACACAACCTGTACGGGACTCACATTTCAGCAACGAAGGGGTTAAAATTCCTTTTTCTTTTCCGCTGCGCGTTTCTCGCATTACGAACTTCTGTAAATATATATGTATACCGTGCTGCTCTATATATGCCAGTTTATTTGAGATCAGTAAACTATATGTTATAAAATCCACAACAGTGCTGGTGTATATTTATTCCCTAGTGCAGGGAGACTGACCTGAGGTTTAAATTCAGCGGCTCCTCCGGGAGTGAGCGCTACATATGCATATTGTAAATATACGCATAATGTATACTCTACACAAAGAAATGGCCTCCAATGCCCATCACTAGAGTCTTCGGGTTTGTTTGAAGAAAAGGTGGCAACCCAACTTACATCTCCTCTAACCCCCCTTCCATCTCCTCTAGTCTTTCCTTTCAGCACAGCATGTGGGAATTTGATCCCAATGCTGCCAATCAAATGGAGGACCCTGTGTCCAGCATCTAGCACAGCAGGAATGGCATTCACACTGGTGAAGTAGCTTGGGAACTCCATTCCTGTGCGTTCCCCCTGCACTCGACCCTGGGTTTGTTTCAGTCTTTAGTAGCTGCACCTCAGCTTCACATTTTCATGGCTATTCTTTGAAGTACTTAAATTACTCCCTATCAGCTACCAAGGACTAATCAAGCTATATAAAATAAAACTTTTTGGTAGGTGATATCTTTTCTATGCTAAATCAGAAATATAGAACGCTTTTGCCTGCTTTGATTTGTTTGGCGGAGTGGGAAATAAAATATACAAATAATGTGTTCCACAATAACAGAGTGTAATGTACAAAGTTAATTAGTTGAATGAAGCTCAATTAAAAAAATTCCAGGATAATGGCCCTTGAGATACGTATATGTTCATATTTCTGGAGTTTCAGAGTGAAGAATCACTTTATTTAATATGCTTTAATATAAGACCTCATTTTAATGCAGGAAGAGGCTTTATTCGTTTAAGCACTTAAGCTCGATGAAATATCTTGGTGACTTGTGAATTACCTTCTGCTTATCTTGCCTTATTATAACCCCACTAGAGACCAGCGTAAATATAAACCTCTTCCATTGGAACCTGAATATTGTAAACACCCCAGTGTGTATCTGATAAAGTTGGTTTTTATATTTTCACAGGTTAATATGCAGAGAATTGCATAGTTTGAACCAAATCATTTAGCATTTTTTATTTAGTGCCATTATTCTCTTTTCTTTTTATTATTTTTATCATATTAAAGCCCCATTGCTATAGCTAACACTTCATTAGATAGAAGCATTATTGCAGCACTAACTCTGTAGCAACACTGCAGTATAGAAGGGATCAAGGTGAAAGCTTAACATTCGTATAAATATATAAAAGGAATATGTATAATATTCTCCCCTTTCATTGTATACTTCTTTTTTAATGCGCCATCATTTGCATGCAATCCACATATATAATTCTAGCACAATTTATTCATGTTTATAATATGTTTGACAGCTAGACAGAGAGACCCTTAATTATCTTCACTATGAAATAAATATTTATATTTTTTTAAGGTATAAAAAAGAATGTCAGGAGGTCTGAGGTCAGTATAGAGTTACATTGTAAGAATTCCTGATGGCAGATGATATTTTATGTCTAATGTAAATGCATGAGGTTTCATGTACCTTTTGATTCATCTTGCCTTTACTTCTTTCTCTGTGTAGGACGCATAAACTTTCTACTTCAAAGACTGAGATACATTAATTATTTATAATTAAGCTGCATGTAAGACAGACTCAATTTACTTTTCATTATCATTGGTATTTGATTACCCAAATTGCTCTCAAATGTCATAGCCATTACCTTCATATATAAGTCAAGTACATGGAAAATAAAGTTTCAAAACAGGATATAATTTTAATGTTTATATTAACATGACTGTGGCAAATGGTCAAGTTGTAGATTTTACAGAATATTCCGAGCCTTTTATGTCTAGAACTACAAAAAGCCAACATCTTTTTATATATATTATGTGGATGTTGACATCGAAGATTATTTTTTTAAACTATTAAATGGATGTGTAAATGTGTGATCTGCGTATTTACGTTAGTTTATTTTAATATGTGAATAACAAGTAAAATATTTTACAAAACAAATATAATTTATATATTTTTCATAATTTTTCACACACACATTCGTTTTTACTTCTTTTTTTAGATAATACATTTCAGCTGTGTTATAGGGATATTCTTGTATTAGCTAGGACTGCTGAGTCTTTTATAGTAGACACAAACCCGTCCAAGTGCTTCGAACCGCTCCAGCACATGGGCAGTACCTATGCCTCATGTTGGAACTTTAGGAGCTCAATATGGAGCCCATATGTAAACACAGTGGGCTAAAGTACATAGTGAATGCTAACTGTGGCGTTTGGGTGAGTAAGTGTTAACATCAGGATAAGTGACTTTAACGCATGCCATCCATATTACATCCCTAATGCTAAACCCCTGAAAAATCCGTTAGCGCATCGGTGATTGCACCAGCTTACTGTACTTTGCGCACCCTATACACAACATGGGGAGCACAATCAGTAATTAGCCTTAAGTAAGGTATTACAAATTTCTAGTGCTAATTAACGCACCAAAGTGGTAACAGAAATGTTAGCGACAACTAAAAGCTGGTGCTAACTGATTCTGCTTTTGCAGAATCATTTAGCACCCGCTACCCCCTCTCTCATAAATCAGGTACTCACAATTCATCCCATGGTGAGAACTGTGGCCCAATCCACTACTTCTGGCCATGAGCAGAGTGAGACTAGGAACAAATAGTTCCCAGTCTCCCTATGCAACGCTGCTCGATCTCACGAGATCGCTCAGGGCTCCCAACCCCCCCCCATGGACTCCACGAGGTGATACTCATGGCGGCGTGGAAGCGCCACCTTGAATATCACCGAGGGTAGCACTTCTTTCTGGGTCGAGGTGCCGTGGTAGCACCTGCCCTGGAATTTAATGCTAAAATGAGGATGCTACAGAGAAACCTGCAGACGCAGGTATTCCCGTTAGCGTCTCTATTTTAGTGTTAGGTTTATTATTTAGCCCATTGTGTTTACAATAAACAATGTGTTTTCATTGCTCCTGAATAAGATCAGATTGAGTTCTGAATAACTAGTAATTCTAGCTATTCTGTTATAACTTAATCTTGGGCAACTGCATGTGTTTTTGAAGATTAACTCGAGAATAGAAGTGAAGGGGATTTATGCCATTGTATTGATGTTTAGGCGCATGTTGTACTAGTTAACCCTTTTGTAAATTACACCTTCATAATTCCCCATCGATGGACATATAAAGGAAAGTAGAATAATGAGGATGACAAGAACTATTTATTTATTTATTTGCAAAGTATTTCACCAGGAAGGATACATTGAGATTTCTCTCATTTTCAAGTATGTCCTGGGTTCAAGAACATTGAAATTTTATAGTTGTTACAGAAATACAAAGTACTAAATGCAAGATAATAAAAAAAAAAAAAAAAACAAATATACAGATTAACACAGAAAATAAATATGTTACATGTTTACAGGTGCATTCTGTATATAGTCACTATGTAACATGTTCACAGGTGCCTTTTTTATTGAGGTATGTTAATAGGGAGCTCTTGAGTGACTTAATACTGGGGAAGATTTGATGGCGTCTGGGAGGTTACTCCATAATTGTGGTGCTCTGTAGGAAAATGAGGATCAAGACACTTTACTTGCAATACCACAATACAAAAATAAGGTGCTGGTCCTGGATCGGAGGTAATAGGATGAACTGCTAGGAGAAGCAGCCTACTCAGGTAGGGTGGCAGCTTCCCAGAAAAGCTCTTAAACACCAGGTTGGAAAGGTGAAGGGTGCTTCTGGATTCCAGTGACAGCCCGTTTAGCTGTCACAATGGTGGGTCATGAAGTTACATTGTAGCACAAAGCGGCAGAATGAGTTGTACAATGTAGTAAGTTTATGAAGGTGTGTTTGCAGGGCAGCTGCTCCGTATACTCTGTACAACAAATGCTTATGCCGGCTTTTGAATACAATCTGCTTTCTTACCGCTGGGCTCAGGCAGGATTTGTTTGTGTACAGGGCACCTAGTTTGGGGTAAAGTTTAGATGAGAGTTTTCGATGTGGGGGCCAAAGGATAGATTTGGGTCTATTGAATGAATGATAGTTACTTTTAGATACTATTAAATAAAATATAAGGTGTAATCTTAATATGTTATTGGTCTTCTGAACATATACCTATATTTCCTACATGGTTAGCAGCTCATCAAATATCACAGAACTAGTCTGATATCATTCATCGACCTTTATGTCAAGAAAATATATTACATATTGACTATCGAGCTACTTTGAGTTTATTTCTTATTTATTAAGCTATGAATGTTAAATGAAACTTGCTTTAATTCCTATAGGAAAGAAGAATATCCAATCTAGCAAACATGTTTAGCTGTAAAGAAAGAAATGACTGAACATTATTTGTGTTTAGGGAGTAATTAAATATGAAGAAAATCCTGTTACTGTTATTGTGAAAAGTCAACAGTATTTTACTGAGAGTTTGTCTAGAACTGAGGGAATGTCCAGTTTTATTAAATATAGTTGCGAAATCTGCTATATGGGATGAAATGATTTAATGAAACAAATGATTATGATGATTGATTACTTATGACTTTTTTCTTTTGGTTCTTTTTATTGCAGGACAAAATTGTGGAGGTTTAGTACAAGGTCCTAATGGCACAATAGAAAGCCCAGGCTTTCCACATGGTTATCCAAATTATGCCAACTGCACGTGGATAATAATTACTGGGGAACGAAATAGGATACAACTATCATTTCATATATTTGCTCTGGAAGAAGATTTTGATATTCTGTCAGTTTATGATGGACAACCACAACAAGGAAATTTAAAAGTCAGGTAGGACATGGTATATGTAATTTTTTTTAAAAAAAACTGTTATATTTTGGTTAAAATTCCTGTGTGCTAGCTATCAGGAAAATCAATAATCTTGTCATAGATTAATCTTTGTGATAAGCTATTCATTAAAGAAAATCACTAATTACTCTAGTTAAAAGTTCAGACCATGTAGAGAATGTTTTCTGTAAACCATCACAAACCATCATATAGTAAATAGAAGATAAATAAGACAAAGTCAGAATTATGTCAACGAAAAAGAATGGGGGGGGGGTGGAAAAAATTAAGTTGATCAATTAACCACATCACCATGTGGAAGTTCTATGTCAGTAATGTTTTTGTGAGACTTAATAGTATAAATTAAAAGTTTGTCTTAAATATTTTTTCTCAAAATGTATTAATCATTTCTTCTTTAATGTTACGTAATAATGCCTTCATCTTAAATGATTTGCTTTGTTTTTACATTTTTTTATCACTGGTTTTGAATTGCTTCTGTTAAAAAATATTTAAAATATTTTGCAATTTTTATCTGGTCATAAAAATATTAATACATGAATGGTTTATTACTAGCACATTCATTAGTGGAATCATGTAAGGATTTAGTAGCATTAAATTTGTTTTCATCATAGTTAGGCATGTTGACCAAGAGTTTGGATAAATGAACCATGCTATAATAGGGTAATAAGCTGCTGCATATTTGAAGGTATCAAAAGAGAACATAGAACAGGCCTGATTATTAAGTTTAAATGTGTGACCTGTTCATATGCACCCATTTAGGTATTCTTACATTACACATTGGTATTGAGGCAGGATGCTTATAGTCTTTCAACAATATGTTTGTGATTCAGAAAGTAGATACTGTGATTACACCTACATTAAATCATGCTCTATCTCCTACTATTGGTTTATTCAACTGACAAAAAGTTCTCATGATGTTAGCCTATAAAGTTGAATTTTAAACTGGAATTGTACATCAGTATCAATAACCTAGGTATAAATTCCCTGCTCATTTTGACTATCGATCAATCAATCAGTTAATTGCTCTCTCATTTTATAGCAATGTTTAACTTGATAAATCCATAAATTTTATTGTCCACACAGAGCCACTATCTATGTTGCATAATTTGGCAAATTAACAGAACAATCAGACTAGCCTCAAAAGCCTGCTAATCACATTGACTTCCCTACAATGCAGTGGTACATCATATACTCACTGTTTCTATTGTTTCTCATTGAGCTGTGTGACTGCTTCATTTAGATGTGATGAGACTTTTAAATTTCATTTCATCGAGATACATTTTTGCAATGTATTTAGGTAAACTGGGCCCGAAATTGTTGATTTGAGCCCAATGTTTTGTTGTGAAGGAGTATTTAAGATATGCTTTTACAGTATTTCAAGTGTTTCCAAGAAATTATTTTCCTGTAGCCTTCCCATGTTAGGGCTATATTACTAAGTTGGTGCTAACTTAACCAGAGCAGTTGTAAACTTCCCAGAGCCATTATAGCCTATGGAGGTTTTAAGTTTACAACCGCTCTGGTTAAGTTGGCACCAACTAGTAATATGGCCCTTAGTGTCATACTCATGCTAGCGCTTCCACGCCCCCCCAAGTAATACAAGGCTCGCAGCCTGGAAGCACAACCCTTAGTGCGTAGCGCCTCTTGGAGTCCATAGGACTCCATGGAGGGTTGTGCTTCCAGACCACGAGCCTTGTGCGACTCCGCTCTCATGAGATAGCGCAGAGCCATGGAGTAATCGCGGCGAAACTAGAAAATATTTGTTCCCAGTCTCATCCTGCTCCCGGCCAGAGGAAGTTGCAGAACGGGCCACCCTTCTCACTGTGGGATGAGGACTATGGAATTTAATGGGGGGCGGTTAGGGTATGTTATAGGTGTTAAATGACTTTTCAATTGCAGAATCATTTAACACCAGCTCTTAGGAGGTACTAACTTTTGTCTCTCCGCATCCCAAAGGTAATTTGAGCCGACACGTTGTAATACCTCACTTACTGAAATGCTGATTAATGATTGTGTTCCCCGTGCTAGGTATAGGATGTGCAAAGTACATAAAGCTTGTGCAAGCTGTGAGGCGCAAACGTACTTAACCCCAGTGTAGCGTCAGGAATGTAATATGAATGTCATGCGGTAAACTCAGATATCCTATTGCTAACGCTTGCATATCGAGATGCTAAATTAGCACTAACTATGGAATAGAAAGGGAATAGTGTGGGAAGTAACCAAGATTTCAGTTCCTGAATTGGCAGTTGCTTGTCATATCACAGATAACCTAAACATACAGTCAAATTATATATATATATGTTATGTATTTTTGCTACTATGCACAATAATATATGTGGAAGTAAATCTATGATTTAACAGGGAAACCTATAATTAAACACCTGAATACAAGCTTTATAGTGTGTGAGACCAATGGTAACTCGGTTCCTTCTGCAAAAATAGTGGACAAACTGCGTTACCACACATTCTCCCTCGACCTGACCCTGCTTTCTAGGTTATAAATAATTTTAATGATTTATGATGTTTAGCTTTTAAATACACATTCTTATATGTACAATGAACATATTTTTCCAGGATTAATGATGTGAGCTAAAATTATTCATACCTTGAAAATGTAAAACTTTTTTTGAGGGGGAGTGAAAAAAATACTGTAAAATGCTATTTTAATAGAAAGGATATTTTTCCCCCATTGAGGGTGGTACAATTAAACTAGAAATCAACCAAAAAAAAAAAAAACATTTTGAAAGACCAAAGTATTGTGAGAAAATAAAAGTATACATGCTTTGTAGTTATACCTATAAAAGCACCAGACTCAGCAGTACATTGTTTAATTACTTACATATTTTTAATTGTGATCGTTTGACGTGATTACTTCTCTACCCCTGATCTCTCTCCCCCTGTCCTTTCCAAAGTCGGTGACTGTTTATCTGGCATCTCCTTCTGGATGGTCTCCCACCATCTAAAGATCAACATGTCTAAGACTGAGCTCCTACTAATTCCTCCTTCTAATGCCTCTCCACCTCCTGACTTCTCTATCATGGTTGATGGTATCACTATCAACCCATCAAACCAGGTTCGCTGTCTTGGAGTTACACTTGACTCTGCTCTTTCCTTCATCCCCCACATTCAATCTCTTTCCTCCTCCTGCCAGTACCAACTACGCAATATTTCCAGAATTCGGCCATTTCTTACCGCTGACACCACAAAGCGACTTATCCACGCACTGGTAATCTCCCGACTCGACTATTGCAATAATCTCTTATCTGGCCTCCCTCTGTCCCGCCTCTCCCCCCTACAATCCATCCTGAACGCCTCCGCCAGGCTAATTCACCTCACCCGCTTCTCTGTCTCTGCCGCTCCCCTCTGCGAGTCCCTTCACTGGCTCCCCATCCACTGCAGAATTAAGTTCAAAATCCTTATCCTTACCTACAAAACCCTCACTAACTCAGCTCCCCACTACCTGTCCTCACTAATCACCAAATACACCCCAGCCCGCTCCCTAAGGTCAAACCGTGACCTGCGCCTAGCGTCTCCCTGCATCACCTCTTCCCATGATAGACTGCAGGACTTCTCACGCGCAACCCCCATTCTCTGGAACACTCTCCCTCGTACTGTCAGACTTTCCCCTAACTTCTCTTCCTTCAAACGCTCCCTTAAAACGTTCCTATTTAGGGAAGCCTACCACCCAACTCACTGACGCAACCATCAATCACTCTCACCTTACAGTCCTCTCCTCCTGTTTCCAACCCCAACCCTCCCAGATTGTGAGTTCCTATGGGAATAGGGCCCTCATCTCCTCCTGTACTGTTTGTCAAATGTTGTTCAATGTATTGTAACCCTGTCTATACTGTGCCTATTGTACAGCGCTGCGGAATATGCCGGCACTTTATAAATAAAGAATAATAATAAAAAAATAATAACACATTTTAAACTATTAAATCGCTTTATAAAAGTCAATCCTAGTGAGTTGAAAAAGATATCTTACATGTCCACAAAAACACTGTTGCTATCCAACACTCAAACCGATTTATTATTATTATAGTCTTTTATATAGCGCCAACAGTTACCACAGCGATTTATGATAACCAATGGTAGCAAGACAAAATTGCAAACCAACATAGAAACAGGAACAAGAGGTGTAGAGGGCTTGGATCAACGAAGACTCTAAATGAATTGGGGTAAAGGAAGAGAAAAGGAGTTTTATTAGTCATTCGATTCATTAGCGCTAGTGTTAGTAACTCTAGTGAGGACAAGGAAGGGGCTTCTATCATACTGTGGGGGGTAGGTGAGGAGAAGGATAAGTTGGTACCTGTAATGATGTCATGTACAGGTTCTGGAGAGGAACCAGGTCGAGGGGATATGGCCCAATATGCAGTATCTACACACAGAGGAGTGGGGGGAGGAGTTTGAACAGACTGAGACTGAAAAGATGTTATAGATGTTGGGAGATGCAGTAGCTGGAGCGGGAACCTGGAGACCCGATGAATGCTGGTTAGGTACATGGTCAAACTTGGTAGAGACACGGGATCTTGGTAGATATACTGGGAACTTGATAGAGACACATTGGGATCTTGGTAGACCTGATGGGAACACACAGGAGCAGGATATAGGATAAAGGGTTCACAGCAGGCTAGGGTCTCAGAGCAGACAGCAGGGCATAGAACCTCACTCTGGAAGGGATGGAGCAATGTTGAATCCCAGGTAACAGGGGCGTAGCCCTTTATTCAGGTGAGTCTGAGCTTTGTGTCATGTAACCTGCGGTGCATTTAACTGTTTGTGACCAGGGATACCAGTGCTAGTGATGAGCAGCACAGGAAATGTGTTGCCAAGGAATCTTTAATTTCTGTATGTATGGAATATGGAGCCGACTGGGTAACATCACTGCTCTATAACCGTGGAGAGAGACCGTGGAGACACAGGTTCGATCCCGGCAAGATCACCTCTCCAGTAAATGTCCTTGGGCAAGACACCTAATAGTACATACTCGCCACCCAGGACATACTTGAAAATGAGACAAATCTCAATGTTCCTCCCTGGTAAAATCCTTTCTCAAAAAATAAATGAATATATATATAGTGTTGGATGGCATGTTGAATCCTTAACACCTTGATGTTGGTTTCAGGGTGCAGAGGGAGAGAGAGATGGAGGTCCGTTTAAAATATTCTTTATCTTTAGGGATGCATTCTGGAACTCATTTGCAAATGAAATTCATTTGCAATAAACTAAATCTAATTGCATTCCTTCATAACACATGCTAATCATGCTAATCATGTTAACTCGATCTTGGGCATCTTATGTTTGGAGCACAAACTAACTCTGTCATGGCAAGTATCTTCGTATAAAAATATGTATCTAAAATATCTATTGTAGCCCACGTTTGCATATTAAATATGCTTCAAATGTTTTAAACTTTTTTTTAACAAAGAAGTGCTTGGTATTGAAAGGGTTAAACACTTATAGATACAATAGCATATCATTGAACTTTATAGTAAAATTATATTTTATTTAGTGTGTTGCTTTAGTACATTTTTCTTTTTTACGTGTTTAAATTGTGGTTTAGTTTCATTGAGAATTGTTTATTATGTGACCACCAACAAGTTTTAAACAAATACATTTGCAGGCATTCTGCTGTGTGGATTATCTCTTGTTAAAGTGTAGATCCCTGAGGAAAAACAGAGTTTATATCTTCACAAGAAAATACAGATCTCAAACAAAGGAGCGGATTTTGAACAAATCTTTAAAAGCCACCTGCGAAAAACTGTGAGGGATTATTTGGCCATTGAAAATTGAGTTTGAGAGCAATAAAAAGTGGTTCATTGCTTTATTTTGTTCCAGTTTTTGTACAAGTATCCAGACATGTTCAATTAATGTTTCTAGAATGTGAAAGCTGCTGTTGTTGCAACGGCGACAAATCAGCATTTCACAAAAATCCAGAAATCAGCAGGAGAAATTTCATTGTAGCTTCACCTGCCTCTGTATGGGTTACCCTTTTTCGACACAGGCATTTCAAAAACAGTGATTTCTGCTGGAGTTTTCGGTCTACCTCACATTGGGTGATATTCCCTGATTGATGCTAAAATGGAGATGTTAACGGGGCAAATCTGCGCCTACAGATTTCCACGTAGTGTACCCATTTTAGTGTGAGATGAGATATCTCGCCACCTCACCCCGAAACGCTTTGCTAACCACTGAGATATTCGTGGTAGTGCTTCTGAGCCACCATGAGTATCACCTCCTGGAGTCCATAGTCCTTAACCTACCACCCACCGTGTATTAGTGTGGCAAATTATATATCACCCCAATTTATTATAAAGCCTCCACACTACTGTATTTGGATTTGGTGGACATTAAAAAATATTACACTTGAAAAATAAGACATGCAATGCATGCATCCATACAACAAAGTCAATGATTGCATTATTTAGTATGAGTTTCCCTAATTTTGCTGCAATACAGTTACTGGTTAACTTTAAGTATACAGAATGAGTTCAGTATATTTTTCTTCCCTCCATAAGCCATAACATGCGTGGAAGGTGTCTGTGTGTCGTAGTGTCCTTTAGCAAAGTTAGAGGTTCATTTTGTTATTATTGTGCTTATGAACACAGCATGATCTGTATAAAGAAAATATTAGATGAAAAACTCTCATCAGCAGTTCACAAGTCCCTGCACAATATTCATCCTGACCTCAAGCATTAGCAGCTTGAATCAAGACCAATTTACCTATGACAAGTCTCAAAGTTCACTTGAAAGATGTGAAGAGCAACATCATATCAATGCATTATTTTCTCCTCTTGGGACCGATATCATTCCCTTGACTGTGTCTAAATGTTCTTTTGGACAGAAGGAACATTTATTTTTAAACTATATAGATTCACATTATAGGGTAATGTATTCCAGAGGAGAATAAGAAACAAAAAAATATTATCTTAATGACAGATGGTTGCAACTTCTTCAAGGTCTAATGCCCACATAAAGGCTTTAATGTTACATGCCCAAGGACAAAATCATTGTGTAAGTTAGCATTCCTATGGACAAAAGCACAATTGCAAAGCTCATAAAAGAAATCTGTGGTTTAACATATCTATATTTTCAAAATAATGTATGTAAGAATTACTGTAAAAGCGCAAGACCTCATTGAACCTTAATGACAGAATTGTGCAAGCTCAAAACAAAAGACAGGAAGTATCAGTCAGTCACCACAAAACAATACTGAAGGAAAGAATTAAGATTAAAATTTTGTAAATGATTTAAATTTCTACCTACAAAATATGCTATATAGAATTCCCACATTCAGTAAAAATAGGGACAGATGCTGACTTAAAATGAAAACAATGAAATATATTTACTGATGAGATAGAAGCAGTAAAAACACACAAAATGTAGAATTCTGGTACTAAGCACAGTGCAAAAGTTAGATGATTTTGAAAGGTGAATAATAATACAGTTAAATAGTCAATGTAATTGTGTGCATAACACGTAATCGAGCAAATATAGATTCTGTGGCGCACAAGATTAGTAGAAAATGACACGGTCGCTATGTATACCAAACGGAAGGTATTCCCCAGTTCACCTCCAAAATACCAAAAATGTATCACAATACCGGTAAAGCGCTCACTGTCTTTGTTTCTTGAAATGCCAGTCTGTTGTGGCTACATAAGTTGTCTTGCATATATACAGGGACCGTATAATCCTCAAAAGAAAGAACAATTTTATGGTGTAGTACAATATTTCAATAATTGAAAATAGTGGACTGTCATCCAATAAACTCACATGTTCCAGAGCACACAGCTCTTGTTGTAGCGTATGTGGGTCTACCCATCTGCCTCAAACTTCCCGACTGTAGGTCACAGCACCCTCAGAAACAAAGAACGAAAGAGAGGGGCACTCCCTAGTGCATGATGTACTGTATTGAGTTTTTAATTTGAGAAAAGCATATCAATTCCACTCACCTATTTTGGGGCTTATCACCAAGCCCGGGTTTGTAGGCATAGACGTTACAGTCGGGATAGGCACAACCTCTGAAAAGCCCTCTTTTGCTCTTCTGGGGTGTTCCTGTGTCAGGCCTCTCCCCAAACCCACACAGCCTCTGGGGGGTCTCCTTATAACTATTAGAGCGTTCCTTTTGGTCAATCCGCAGCAGTAGTAATGGGGATATATAAAAGACAAAGTTTTATATACAGGTAAGTATTTATTTAAAAAAAAGATCATATATATGATTATAAAAACAATAAAAGAAAGGCCAGATGCGTTTCACCTGATAAACAGGCTTCCTTAGTGGCAGATAAGTATTGTGATACATAACACATAATCAGGTCTTCATCCAAGTGTGGTGTTTTAATGTATTAAGCCCTTGTACACCGATATTGTAAAGCACTGTAGAATATGTGGCGCTATATAAATAAAGGATAACAATAACTTCTGACATGTCATGTTTTGAATGGTATTTAAAGTGAACCGTCTGTTAGAGATTTTTGATATGTTTTGTTGTAACCTAATTAATCAAGTTAACCTCTTTATTTTACAACTTAAAGTGAAGTTTTGTAGCTCCTATTCTGTCTGCTCTTCTCTTGCAGGCAGCCATGGTTTTTGCTTCCTCTCTTTTGTTGGAGGTATTAAACATGTACATCTCAGCCTGGAGTGGCTCAGATAGCAAAGATGTTTCTATTATTAATTCTGAAATGCTGAAAAGGTTTTTTTTTCTCCATCCCACTACTTAGCAGCAGTGCAAACACACACATTATATATACACTAGTTGTAAAGCCTGCCCAGAGGGCAGTCTATTGTGGATATACTGCCCCTGCTCATGGATATATGCCCCAGCTCGTGGATATACTGCCCCAGCACGTGGATACTGCCCCAGCACGTGGATACTGCCCCCGCACGTGGATACTGCCCCAGCCTGCCCAGAGGGCAGTCTATTGTGGGTATATTGCCCCAGCTCGTGGATACTGCCCCAGCACGTGGATATTGCCCCAGCATGTGGATACTGCCCCAGCACATGGATATTTGACCCCAGCACATGGATATTTGCCCCCAGCACATGGATATTTGCCCCCAGCACATGGATATTTGCCCCCAGCACATGGATTTGCCCAGCTCATGGATTTGCCCAGCTCATGGATTTGCCCCCAGCTCATGGATTTGCCCAGCACATGGATTTGCCCCCAGCTCATGGATTTGCCCCAGCTCATGGATTTGCCCCCAGCTCATGGATTTGCCCAGCACATGGATTTGCCCCAGCTCATGGATTTGCCCAGCACATGGATTTGCCCCCAGCTCATGGAGTTGCCCGGCTCATGGATTTGCCCCCAGCTCATGGATTTGCCCCAGCTCATGGATTTGCCCCCAGCTCGTGGATATGGTGCCCCAGCTCGTGGATATTGACCCCCCCAGCTCGTGGATATTGACCCCCCCCCCACCAGCGCTCATACTTACCTGTCGAGCGGCGCCAGGGAAGTGAAGATTTCCCCGCTTCCGGTCTTTGAAGGACCCAAGCCGCGGTCACGTGACCGGGGCTTGGGTCCTTCAAAGCGGAAGCGAGGGAACTTTCCCTCCGCCGCTCGGGGGGTAGGATGCGCGCGGCAGCCGGGTAGAGGCTGCGCCTCTACCCGGCTGCCGCGCGCATCCTACCCCTGAGCGGCGGAGGGAACTTTCCCTTCGCCGCTCGGGGGACCCGTTAGATGCACACAGCAGCCGGGTAGAGGCTGCGCTCGCAGCCTCTACCCGGCTGCCGCGCGCATCCAACCCCCCGAGCGGCGGAGGAAACTTTCCCTTCGCCGCTCTGGGGTTGGATGCGCGCGGCAGCCGGGTAGAGGCTGCGAGCGCAGCCTCTACCCGGCTGCTGTGTGCATGTGTAACCGCCGCGGCGAGCCGGCAGCCGGCTCGTGCCGCGGCGGTTGCATGCGCGCGCAACCAACCGCCGCTGGTTGCGCGCGCATGCGCAGTAAGGCTTTGGCGACGGACAGCCAAAGCCTTACTCTTTTATTATATAGATATCTCACAGGCGTGCACAGGGGGTGTGCCCGATGTGCCCAATGTTACGTAAAATGTCATTTTTCACCCCTACATTGACATTTTAGATGTCACTTATCTGGTTCATGATGGATAACTTATAACGGACTGTATCTCTGATTACAGGCTTCTTATTGCTAAAGAAAAATTTGTATCTTGTTTAATGTTTTATAAACATAACTTTTCAATTAATAAATGCACTGTGGATGCAAACCCTAATGCACTGGGCTGTGCATGACAGTGATACATACATAACAAGTATATTTATACACCCCAATTTCACCTTGCAGGGGGAATCACAGCACTGTAGGGAAGGGTTAACCGTTAAACCTTACCAATCATCCAGCAACTCTATCTGTTCAGAAGATCTGTGAACCATTTGCAAATGCATGGAGTCTCTAGGGATTGCTAGTACAACTGGCAGCTCCAGTGGAGTGTCTCCTGTTGTGAAAGCCATAAATCACTCCCCAGGGAATAACATCATGCAGCATGCTTCAGCACAGAGAGCAAACAAGAAGCTCAGGGAGATATTTTTGAAATTATTTATTGGAAAATCTATCCCTTTGTCAGCAGATTGACTAACACAAGGCATAAGCAGATTTGGGAAAAATTTCAAATGAGGTAAAGTTGTTTTGGGCACAATTGGTACACTTTAACTTGTTTTATCATTTAAAATATACTGTCAAGAAATACAGTGCATTTGAAAATGATATATTCAGTATATTAAATACAAACATAAACATTGACATAGTCCCTGAAACACCTTTGTGTATGAAAGCAATCAGTCATATTTGTATAAACATATCCATAGTAACAAACAAACATTAAATGGGAAAGCTGAAACCAGTTGTGGAGTTTATATTAGGCAATGGAAATATGCCAAGAAATGTAACCACAGTGCTTAATCTTCTGTTTATAATGATTTTGATTTCCTTTTTTTTATTTGCTTTCTTGGTTTTTCTGAATTATGTCATAAATATTTGAATACAAATCCATTAAGATCCAATGGCAGGATAATCATAATAACAATGTATACCTTAAAGCATATTTTAAAATGCAATTTCCAAGTTATTTAGTAACAGGCGGGATATACAGAACTACAGAAGCCTTATCACAGGAGGCTTCATTATTTATTTACTTTACATCTATAATGGGAACTCACTGGGGTTCTGTCCAAGACACAGCCATTACTTTGTTCCTTCTTAATCACAGAACAACTCAAGATATGAGCAGCATCTTTTTAGACCACCTGACTGGTACACCCGATACCACAGAGCTGTTATCCAGAGAAGCCAAGTCCTCACAGCAAACAACCAGACCCTTGACATAATGGGAAAATATCTGTTCATTATGATAAGAATATCTCTTATATAGGTAGCAAATCTTTACAAAATCAGAGTGACATTGGCATTGCACACACCCTCGTCACCAAGATGGCTGGATCAGGATGAACAATGAGCTGTAAGGAAAAACAGAGCAAAAATAAGGAACTAATATACATAACAAACTTACACAAGGAACTAAATATACAACACTCAATCAAACTCCACACCAATAAATTAAGTGCCTGTGATTAGGTCTCTTGAATGGGGAGTCTATTTAAAGGTTGATGGTTCTCCCATACACAAATTATAATACATCTTCAACACTTACCGTAGATACTCGAGTATAACGCAAACCAAATATAACGCGATGAATAGAGATTTATTATGGAAATGAGAGAATACTCAAGACTCGAATAACGCGAGGAGCAAAATTATAAAAGTATACCGTACTGGTAAACAATTAAAATCCTTCAAGGTTCTCTTAACACAGTCAGGCTACCCCTCAGGCCAGGGTGCTCTGCTCTAGAATGTTTGTAGTTGTTACTAAGTAGGAAGCCACCAGCCACCCATCTTATTTACTTGCATTAAGATGGCAGGTGGAGCGAGATGACCAACGCAGTGAATCATTCACTGATAGCCAGCACTCCGGGAGGTGTAGTTTTCTGATCTTTGGCTCCAGCAGGCATGCTCATCCACCACTAGCCAGCACCCTGAACAAGCTCCTGACATCACTGCAGAGGCACTGCACAATTCTCATCACATTCAGAATGTCAGAATCACGGAGCACGTCTGCAATGACGTCAGAACGGGGCAGCAGGGTGGGGTTGGCTATTAGCGGACAATGCGGTGAATGAGCTTGCCTGCTGGAGCCAGAGGTCAGAAAATTACACCTCCCAGCGTGCTGCCTGGAGCGTGGGTGCATGCTCGGTTATAAGCCAATCCTGAATGATTGGCTTAAACCGAGCGTGCCCTCTGGCCATGATGGATCCCACCTCTCCCGAATCTGGGAGTTACTGAAGTGTTTGCGTGCATCAGGGAACCTGCATTCACTTCAGGGACACCACCGGAACCTCCGGGAGATGTGGGATCCCTGAGCAAGTAAAGTTTTTTTTTTTTTACACGCAATGCAGATGTCTCGACTATAACGCGACCCCTCCAATTTTAAAGTACAACATTTTTGTCCTCATAATCTAGCGGTATACTCAAGTATCTATTTATTAACCTAATGCTTAAATATCTTGAATATCTGATCAGTGTTTCACCCAGAGTTCGACATCTTAAGTGTGCCTTGTAGGTTTCCGGAACAGTACCAGTTCAATAGATCAAATACAAAGCTTGAAATTCCGAAACATCTGATAGAGCAGAAAGACAGGTAGGACAAAGTGCAACAATCTCGCATAATTAGCTACTGAATTACTAGAACAGCTTCTCAACAAAGCACACAAATATAATCTTAAACACAACTGTATCTGTCTGCTGAATACCTATTGTTCTTCAACCATCATTTTTAGCTATATTCATTACTTACATATTCATTATAGCAATATACCACCTGTCAACCAAAATTCTAAAACCTCCCTATTTACTATGAGATACACCATTATAAAAGGTTTCAAATTATGAGTCCTTTTTCCCAAGCCTTTCATTGGTGCTTGACATTTAATTAACACGGATTTGGACAATAGCCATTTCTCTGACCTAATAACACACCTGGTACAGGAATAGAAATCTGCTCTGTATCTGGTAGGGACATGACACGTTTGAAATTGATTATAATAATTGCTTTCCATAAAATGTGAAAACGAAGAACAAGCAAAGTTCAGTTTGCTCTTCTAAGTGTATTGTCAAGTTATAGCGCAGTTTTCAAATTATGTATCTAGCATCTATGCTGGTTGAAATAGTGCATATACATATAAATACATACTTATTTGTAAATTAACCTTAATGACAGGTGGGTGTCACCCAGTAGGAGGGGATAACGCCGGTAGGGGGTACTAGTTAGCCCCACTGTCAGGTGATGTGGCAGGCCTCTGCTTCAGCCTGTCCATGCAGTTGATGCGCGCTGCATATCATTGGCTGCAAGGAGACGGCCTGAGTACAGGGAGTTGCAGCGGTGGCTCATAGAAGTCAATGGGGTGTGCTAGTAGGCCCTGTGTCTTCTAAGCCCACCCGTGGCAAGCAATGCTATTTACACATGTCTTTCTACAAGGAGTTAATACTATTTCTTCAGCTGCCATCATGCGCCCACATAGCTACTTATCTACATTGTCCTGTGAGTTTCTTCCACTTAGTTTAGCTCCTAATCTGTAAAGCTTCTGCCTTGCCCATGTCTTGCTTTGTCCCTTGTTTCCCTTAGCCTTGATCTACCTGGGTCTTGTGCCCATCAGCGTTCGGTTACCTTTCCTGGCCATTCGGCTATCCAGAGAGCAGGCAATTCGCCAATCCTGGCGAATTGCCTGAACATACGGTGCCTGTTCGAGGGCAGTGAAATCCCCATGAAAAAGCACTGCTTCGGCTATTAAGAGAACACAAACCAGCAGTGAAAGTTTCCCCTAATGCCCTGCCATTCGGTGGTTTCATGCGGCATGTTTATTCTAGAGAATCCAATAGGCTTCAATGTTAAAAATATTCCTGTTTTAATTCAATATCTAATAAACCGTTCATTATAAAATTCTGCAGTAAAGCGTCTATTTCTAGATTTTTTAGGATATTTAAATTTTTTTTTTTTTTTAAAGTTTTCTTATTTTTTCTGTAACCGCCCTTTTTATTATCATTCATTGGACCTCATGTAAATTTCAGACATTTTCGCTCAGTAGTTTCTTCTATGCAAACAGCGTTTCACTTTTCAAACATTCAAGCAAACTGTATTTCTAATTTATTCTCTCCATTCGTCTGCGGTGTCGGCTTTTTCCGGCGGCTTTGCTGCGTGTGATCGGCTCCTGCTCGGGTTTTTCCGTGGTTTTCAGCAGGTTAATCCAGATGTTTTTGCGGGTTTTCGACATGCATTCGCCGGGTTTTGCAATTAGTTTTTTTTTCGTCGGGTTTGCGGCAGCCTTTCCCTGCAATTCGGGGACCCTGTGGTGCTTACTGAATACACCGCAGGGTCACCGAAATGGGATCGGCAAAATGAACCAAATTGAAGAGAACGAAAAGTCATTGAACGTGCGGTGACTTTTTGATTCTCTTTGAATAACCCTGTATGTGTTTCACGATCCGTGGCTGCAAGGTACCTTGTAACCAAAACATGCACTACCTGTCTCACACTCCGTGACTGCAGGGTATACTGTTATCAAGACCTGCACTACGTGTTTCACCATCCCTGCCTGCAGGGACTCCTACACTGCATAGCCCACCATCCGCAGCTGTGCCTTTCTCAGCCCTAGCTGGTGTACAAGTATTTCAGTTTACCTATACCTTCCCACAGCCATGTCTTGTTCGTTGTTATACAGCCCTGTCAATTACTGAGACGGTGTTATATTATATCCTTCTTTCTCTGTGTCCAGTTTATACCTACATTGCTTACCCCCATTGCTTAGTATATATCAGTTTGGGGTGGACAGTCAACGGAGCGCCAGTGCAAGACTGGAAGTACGATTAGTCACTATACACGTCCATCAAAGTGTCTTCCAGATATTCCCAAAACTCGCTCTTCAGAATGGAAAAAGTAGAAGTAGATATATCAGTTTGGGTCTGTGGGTCTTTGGGGTTGGAGCGAGGAATTAAGGATAGAAGTTAGGGAGTTAAGGTTGGGTGCTGTGGTTGGGATCCTGAGTTAGTGATGTGGGTTAAGGTTAGAATTAATTTTAGGGATAGTTCAGGTGTTTAAGTTAGTCTTAGTGGTTAGAGTTAGAGATAAGGGATAGTGTGAGGAATTTGGGTATGTGGTAAAGTTAGGGTTAGAGGTTAAAGATGGGATTAAGGGTAAGTGGTTATGGTTAGTATTTAAGGTTAGGCAAGAGATTCAGTCCAATGTTTTTATTTAAATGAGCATTAATACATTCATGTCTATGATACCTACTCCTTTTTTGGCGATAGATTTTGCCAAATTTCTTGACATGGTTTAATGGCATAGCACGGTAAGTAAATACTTTAGTTGGACTCTCCATAACCCAATTCAGAACGAGATACCTTTTCTCTTCCCATACAGTCAGCAAGATACGAAGTTTAAGCGCATAATTAAGAAATTCTGGCCCATCCTCAGGGAAGATCCCCTACTACAAGATATTCTCCCCCTGAGACCTAGATTCATATGCAGAGGGACAAAAAATTTGAAATCTAGACTGACTACAAGCGAATACGCACCAAGGAAAATGAACAACCATTTCAAACAAAATACAGGATTCTACGGATGTGGAAATTGCATAAGCTGCAGGAGCACAGGAAATAAAAAGAGACATATAACAAAAGTCACCAATAGAAGAGGCTCATGGAAAATAAAAGACATACTCACCTGTTTTTCGACAAACGTAATTTACCTCCTGATATGCCCGTGCGGTCTCAAATATATAGGAAAAACCACCAGAGCCGTGGGCGTCAGGATAAGGGAACAAGTGAGAAATATAGAAAAAGGCTTGGAAACACACAGTGTCCCTGCTCACTTCAAAAAAGCACACAATTGCAACCCACAACAACTGGAATTCATGGCCATCAAAAGGATACAGAATGACAGGAGAGGAGGCGATTTATCCAAACAAATTGGACAAGAAGAAATGCGTTGCATTTATGAATTTGATACTTTACATCCTAAAGGTTTGAACATGGATTTCGAAATATGCCATTTCCTATAGTCTCAATTATAATCATGGATACCACCCCGTCACCACCAGACTGGAAAATAGATACCTGGACTCTTCCTACTAACCTCCCTCCAATCACTTCAACCAGAAGATTACTCCCTCCTCGTCCCTCATTTCCTTAAAGGTCATACCTACAAGTGAAAACAGATATGCCGAGATTTAACAACCCTTTTAAGTCTACCTCTCACATCCAGTATATTTTCTCTCCTACCTCTGTTATTTAGGTACACATCATAGACGAGAACTACTCAGTCTACATACCCTTAGACCCTCTGAGATGGTATAATCCTCCACGCAATTTCTAGCTGTATCCTTGCGGAGGAATTTAGATACACTTGGTGTAACTTACACGCCTTATTTATACCCACTCCCTTCCTATCTATATAGGGAGACTATACAACTTGAGACCACCAACAGATCATAGGGATAAATAGAACACGTTTTGATCCGATACACACAACACGATCTGATATATATATTTCTCTTAATATATCACATAGAGGCCTTCCTTTAACTGTATCATCACGGAGGAATACAAATATCGGGTGTAACATATACACCTTATTTACACCCACTCCACCTATATAGGGAGACTATACAGATACACCTGGAGATCACGAAAGATTGCAGGGATAATTTGTTTCCTGTATATATGTCTGTATATTACTCTCTCCTCTATGTTTTCATAAGCCATCTCCTCTATTTTAATGCCAACCTGAAATATTTTTTGTACGCACCCCTATATGTGGAGACGAGAAACCCTTTGGGAATTTTTTAGTACAATTTTAGCACAAATTTGATTCTGACCGGACTCTGTCTGCCAATATATTCCATATCAAGCAGAACTGATGTGAACCAGCTGCATGACAAATCACGGTGCCATATTCCCCTCCATGGAACAACTTAGCCACCTTTTGAAAGCAGAGAATGTACGGATAACCCTCTCGCGATTCAGAAAAGAGACTCACTATGATTGGCTATTACCTCCACGTGATCGGCCCAATCCGATGGAGGCCCGGGCGCATGCGCGCAAACCGGTGTGCAAAATCGAAAACTAAAGCTCCAAACGACTACCACATTTAATATAAAAGAAGGACCGCAGAGATTGGGAAACCATCCAGCAGAAGAGGCCAGAAGGCGAAACGCTTCCTGGATTACCCCAACACCCATTTTTATATTTTATACTGTATTGTTAATCTTATGAATAAATCCCCTTTTTACCCCTATACTTGCATCCTGTGATTACTCCGGAGAACAGGGAGGTAGACTATCGGTAGCCTCACATCTACCCTCGGACCACCAGCCCAGAGGACCCGGGGACCACAGAGAGCTTTCCAGCAGTACAGGAGGGACCAAAAAAGAAGGGATGCAGTCACCTTGATGGACTGGAACAGCGAATAAGTCTGAGCCTGGCACCCCAACTAGGCTCTGGACCACGTGAGTTTATCAACCTTCCTTATCGTATTCCCACAACCTCTGATACAGTGTTGCGCTATGTATGCCCTCTCTCTGTGTTTTACCCCTATGAGGACAAGACCTGCGCAACGAAGGAAGAGAAGGGATCAGCGATCTATTTCTTTCTTCAATAGTACCGTCTGTAATACCGAGTTGAGCCACTAGATGGCAGTAGAACATTGAGAAATCTTTTACCAGACTTGAAGCCTGATTTCTTGCATGGTACATCCCACTAGTAATGAACTATTCTGAATATACTCATATATGATTGTATTTTGTCAGTATTATTAACACTGTGCTTAAGAAATAATACTTTTTCTTTTGACTACCACGTTTTCTGTTCTAATATACTACTGCAAGGAATCAACCCAACACACATCACACTTTATCCAGCGTGATATATCTATATGTAGGCAGCGCCCAACACGGATATACCTATACCCTTCCTAAATTACTATAGTTGGGTTAAGGACCATTGCAGAATTATTACAACTTCCACGATACTGAAAAACATTTAACTGGGTTGTACCAAATTATTTTTCTGCTTGAAAATAGCTTTTTTTTCTTTTTAGGTCAAGTTGAGCTGTTGCAACAGGAGTCACAAATACTGAAATTGTAATGAAGATTGAGCTGGAACCTCTAGTTAGTGAATCATGATAGAAAACCTCGAACATTACCAAGAACTGTGACAACACAGCAGAGCCAAAACCTACCCACCATTTTATGTATAGGATCATCCCATAATCACTAGCGGGGTGTGAGTTGACATACAGGTCTCTAAACGTGGAGTCCCTAAAAATCCAAAATAATAAAGTGGCCTAGTGCAACACAAAAAAAAAAAAACTAAAGCATAGGGGGAAAAGTGATTTGTCTCCAACACTTGGCAAAGTTCCCCAAAAATTTTAAAATGCTGAAAAACCTGCTAGTTCGCTAAAAACTGGCTACATCACTAATTCCACAGTGCTGTGCATCAACCACAATATCAGCCCTATAGCAAGGCAAAGGAATGATTCAGAATATTGCACCATCTAATTCCTACTCCGAAACCTGTGGAATGCTTATCAATCCTGATCCCCAAATCAAGAATGAGACACACAGGTCCCAAACAAGCTATATGCGTGGGATGTGGATAAGTGCAAGATAATGCACCTGGGACGTAAAAACCCAAGGGCTGAATATAGAATATTTGATACAGTCCTAACCTCAACATCTGAGGAAAGGGATTTAGGGGTCATTATTTCAGAGGATCTAAGGGTAAGTAGTCAATGTAATAGAGCAGCAGGAAATGCTGGCAGAATGCTTGGTTGTGTAGGGAGAGGTATTAGCAGTAGGAAAAGGGAAGTGCTCATGCCACTGTACAGAGCACTGGTGAGACCTCACTTGGAGTACTGTGTGCAGTACTGGAGACCGTATCTCCAGAAGGATATAGACATCTTAGAGAGAGTTCAGAGAAGGGCTACTAAAATGGTGTACGGCTTGAAGGAGAAAAGTTACCAGGAAAGGCTTAATGATCTTAACATGTACAGCTTGGAAAAAAGACGAGACAGAGGAGATATGATAGAAACATTTAAATACGTAAAGGGAATCCACAAGGTAGAGGAAGGGAGTATATTTAAAAGGAAACAAAATAGCAAAACAAGAGGACATAGTCTTAGATTAGAGGGGCAAAGGTTTAAAAGTAACATCAGGAAGCATTATTTTACTGAGCGGGTAGTGGATACATGGAACAGTCTTCCAGTAGAAGTGGTAGAGGCCAAAACAGTAATTGAATTTAAGCAAGCATGGGATAGGCATAAGGCTATCCTAAACAAAAGATAAATCCAGGTCAAGTATCCATGTAATTGGGCAGACTAGATGGGCCGAAAGGTTCTTATCTGCCGACATTTTTCTATGTTTCTATGTTTCTATGTTTCTATGTTCAACCATGGCCCTCCAGATGTGTTGGAGCTACATCTGCCAGGCTACTTAGGAAATTATTAGGTCAGTGGAGCTTTTTGAGAAATGTAGTTTCAAAACAACTGGAGGGTCAAGGTTGAAAACCTCTGCAGTACACAATGCACATGAGGCCAAAGTCACAATTTGATGTGTCTGCAAGAACATGCAAGTGAAATGTCACATAAAGCTAAAATAAGGAATAATGGTTTCCTGGCCTTGACATCATGCGTGCGCCTATTTCTGCTCTCTGTGAGCGGCAGGCTATTGGGTTTAGAGCAACCTCCGTGGCTTTTTTCCCCATTATCAAATAGATCGTTTGTTACAACAATGTAATGCTTTAGGTATTTAGACTTACTCATATAACTGGGAGTGCCTCCCATTATGCCCATATAGATACATTGAGAATCTCAGCCAGTAGGGGCATTTCCAGTTCTATTCTAGGCTTAAGTTTACGCCAATGTTTGAGGTTTTGATCACTGCAGTTAAATTGTAAACGTACAATACTAAAGCAGATTGCAGATGAGACAAAGTAATTTTATTTCTTTACAGAAAACAATAACCTATAACCTTACAAATGATAATATTGTCAGATAATGTAAAAATGCTGCGACAAACCTCAAAACCTACAGGGTATGTTACACCATTTTCACTTTCTATTGTATTGTAACTGCTCTTTTTTACCTTTCTAAAAATTGCCATTGGTGCGTCAGCTATTCCTAGCTAAAAATCTCTTTTTTGCGAAGAACACCGGTCTGTTTGAAATCATGAGCATTGCAGACAGCAACCATGTAGAGTTATCACTTTACATCAAGTACAGCAGTAAAGTTTGCCTCAGCATGGGCTTCCAGCCCTCACTATGGACCCCATCAGAGTTTCAACTCAATCGCCCTATTTTACATTTGACAATTCTATTGTCTGGTCTGGTTTTTCTTTTATATAAAAATGGTATTTAAACTCATCATGCAAGGCTGAAACTAAAAACAGAAGTCTTTACAATATCTAGAAATTTAGAAAAGAAGCAAAAGGAAGAATTATTAAACATGAATTTTAACATTAAAAAATGTTTATTTTTTTTATTTATTTTTTAACATATTGTGCTTTATTAAGAAATTGAAAAAGTCATACAGAAGCAATATCATCAGAGCATAACATATCCGTAAAGAAGGCAGAAAGCATAGAACATTGTATAGGACATGGCAGATGCTGTAAATGCAATACGATACAATACCCGGAGGCGTGAGCAGCGGGCAAACGTCCGTGTGCGGGTGGCATGAACCACACGGAGTCCCGGGAGGGGACGGAGACCGTATGAGGAGTACTCACTAAGTAAAGGAAACCTAACAAGGTCGGGGGGTGTTCTTTCCTATACGTGGCAAGCATGTGTTCAACCAGTAGTACCAGGAGTGATAGTGCTCAGCGGCCTTACCTAGGGACAGGGTGACCCTTTCTTCTGCCGATCGAATACCTTCCACTTCGTGTAGCCATACGGTGAGGGGTGGAGTGGTGGGCTTCCGCCAGAACATTGGTATAGCCAGGCGCGCGGCGTGTAAAAGTCTGATGGCGATTGATTTCCGGAATACTTCGGGCGGAGCCCCAGTGTGATTAAGTAGGCAGTATTCTGGGGTAAATGGGGGTGGTGGTTCCGTGACGTCGCAAAGTCAATTATGGACGGAGCGCCAAAACTCAGAAAGAGCAGGGCAGTCCCACCATATATGGAGTGTTGACGCATTAGGTATGTCACATCTCCAGCATTTGCTGGCTTCCCTATCAGCGTAGTGGCACAAAACTTGGGGTGTCTTGTGCCACCTCATGAGCACTTTATAGTTGGCCTCCTGAACCCTCACTGCTGTTGAACTGGAATGTGTTAGTTGGCATATTGCACGCCATTGATGGTCTTCAAAAGCAAAGTTTAATTCACGTTCCCAGCTAGCGCGAGCAGGACTGTTCGGGGAAGATGTGGCCTGGAGCATATCATACATTAAAGAGAGGCAGTGCGATGTGTATCTGCCCCTTTCTATCAACATCTCATATTGTGTTAGCGGTCTATTGTACTCTGGAAGTGGGGCAATGGATCGTAACGACTAAATGAGTCGGTGATGATGGAACCGTGTTAGGAATGAGTCCGCATTCAGTATGGGCAATTGGTCATAAGGGATTGGGCTCGACTCGTTCAGGAAGTGCTTAGGTCATGGAGGGGTAGGTTGGCCATCTGGGGTCATTGGGGATAGGGACCCAGAGAAAGCCGGCAACCACTGTAAGGGCAGGAGGGGTGAAGGAAAGGGGGCAATGCCGGCAGAGCGCTTCAAGGAGCGCCAGGCTTTCAAGGTGGCGTGTATTAGGGGATGTGGTTCCACCATGGTCTTTTGTGTGGAAATTGGCAACCAGGGGAGGCAGGGCAATGTTTATTTTTTTAATACAGATTCTGTTATTAACCCATTCAGTACCACAGAATTTTCTAGATAATCACTGTTAGGAACCAGTGTTTTTTAAAAAAATCATTATAAAATGATTATACAGTTAGAAATATTTCAGAATATTCCCAATGTATTCCTTACTGTTAAAATCCGTTTGGTAGGCAGATGTTGCCATCTGCTTGCCAAAAGAAGCTACTGCAATTCTGGTCTCCATGCAGGATAGGTTGTGAGATATCAAGCAGACCCATCCCGATTCCTGTAAGGAGCTGGTTCCGGGGTGGTAGAATTGAGCCCAATGTGCAATGATATTTGGTGAGAGTTGTAGATGTATAAACAAAAAGAGGGTTTATTAGAAAATTATAGAACAAAGGCAATAGATGAATATAGAAGGGAAGGGAGCACACTGAATAAACAGTAATAACCTTAACTGAAGGCAAGATAAGACAATACTAAACTATACTAAACTAAACTACAACAAAAGAGAAATATATAGAGGCAGAGTGTTTTTGCAGGCAGAGGTTCCTGGGTCTGTAGAGGGTCCTAGAAATGCAGAGGGTCCAGGAAATGCAGAGCAACGGGCTCTGGGGATTCTGTAGGATGCAGGGTAGCGAATTCTGCGGGATGCAGGGCAGCAGGTTCTGAGACTTCTGTAGGATACAAGGCAGCGGATTCTGCGGGATGCAGGTTCTGAGACTTCTATAGGATACAAGGCAGCGGATTCTGGGGGATGCAGGGCAGCAGGTTCTGAGACTTCTATAGGATACAAGGCAGCAGATTCTGCGGGATGCAGGGCAGCAGGTTCTGAGACTTCTGTAGGATACAAGGCAGCGGATTCTGCGGGATGCAGGGCAGCAGGTTCTGAGACTTCTGTAGGATACAAGGCAGCGGATTCTGCGGGATGCAGGGCAGCAGGTTCTGAGACTTCTATAGGATACAAGGCAGCGGTTTCTGCGGGATGCAGGGCAGCAGGTCCTGAGACTTCTGTAGGATACAAGGCAGCGGATTCTGCGGGATGCAGGTTCTGAGACTTCTGTAGGATACAAGGCAGCGGATTCTGGGGGATGCAGGGCAGCAGGTTCTGGGACTTCTGTAGGATACAAGGCACAGAGGAAGGAAATGCTGGTGGAGACAAGACAGTTAGGGTCTAGATAGATAGAGGAACAAGAGGCAGCTCCCTGTCAACTTGGCATACACCAAGACAATGCAGAAGCATTGTGTCTTGGGAGTGGTTCCTTTTTATAGAGGGGGAAATCAGGATGCATTAGTCAGCACCTGGTTGCTGGATCAGCCTGGTTGTAAAGGAATTACCAGTCTCCTTACAGGAAACTGGCTTGCTTTTTAGGTTTCCTGCGGGGCTGGCGTCCAGGTTCCTGACAATTCCCCAATTGGTTTTAAACAGTATTGGCAACTCTGGTATCATGCTCATGGTCCCAAAATATTACAGGTGTGTTGTGGAGCCCAAATGCAAATGAATTTTGTTTGCAATTAAGGAAATTCCTTTACATTGCTCTTGTGGAACATTCTATCGCCTGTACTCATTCTGCAAGGCACCCCCTGGTGCCCCTATATCAAGTATAGTCTATCTTGACACTGAAAGGGTTAAATAAGTTGATTTTTAAGTTATTTACTGGTGAAAGAAAGCCTATTATTTTCTTCTTAGCCTGTTACTGACAGGATTCAATCAGATGCATTACCAATGACTAAAATGCCTTTTTGGCCTTCGAGTTAATTGCAGGCTAACGGCATAATTTTGCTTGTTTCCGAGAAGCCAAATAATTATGTTTATTTTCTGTTTCATTCTAGGCATTCATTTTTATTCTAATTTTGAATGTGGATTTCTCTGAGACAATGAATGAAATATGTCAATGCTTTTGTATGTATAATTCTGTCTAAAGACGTTATTGTTTACAACCTGGATGACATATGTAGGGATTTACAAATTCACAACCCAAAAATATATAATAGTCTAAAGAAATTATTTACTAAGCTGTAAATTGAAGAATTAAATGGAAAGTGACCCTCACAGCTGTTCATCATCTCTGCTTGGTATTACTTCACCTAAACCACCACTATAAAAACAGGCCATTTGAACTCGGGGTTCTTCCACTGCAAGACTCGCACACTGCTCACACACTGCTCCTGAGGACGCCATGATAGCAAAATGCGTAGAGCAGAGCATGAACTGCTACACACCTTTTTTTACTCTTTATTTGCTATATACCTTCCAGGTTCAGAGTCTAGAGGAACCTACAGACTTTGAGCGCTCATTTTCCTAATCTTCTAGACCTCTTCAACATCGGAGTTTTTCTCCTACTAACAGTGAGAAACTTAGACAATCTTACCTGCAACGGACCCATGAAGGCTCGCTTTTCATACTTCTGCTACTTGTTTATTTTTAGACAGATACTCTATCAGTAGGTACCCAGCACGTATCACTAGCATATACAATTTATTGCCCCAGTTATTACATAGGTAGCTCCTTAGAGAGCCCTCTTTCAACAGTTTTTGTTGTATGTCCATTTATGATTTCCTTTTTTTTTAATGCAAGCTGCTTAAACGCTGTCTGCTAAAGATCATATGTCCTGATTTTTGATATTTCTACAAAGGAAAAATTGAATGAAATTAAAATTCTAGTGTAAAATTTGCAATTCTGAATTGATTCACCACATATTAAATAACTGTTTTGGTTCTACAAACAGAACATGAGCTTAGCACCTGAGATAAACCATTTTTACCAAGAGCTCACAGTCCATACGTGTAAATACAAGAGGAATCCCTCTGATTTGACAAAAGACATTAAATACGTGCTGAAATAAGTATTTGATTAAGACAACAATTATGCCTAATGGTAAAATTTTAAAGACATGCTTCAGGACCTCCCACCAAGATCTTACTTTTCATGACTCTCCCTTGAGACAGAATGCTGACTGCACTGACATCATTCCTCTCAGTTTCCACTTATTTAATATTTCCCCAAATCCATTTCACTAATGAAAAATCTCCAGTTAATTCCCCTTGTACATATGTTTTCCAGTGTTTATTATTTGTACAAGCTGTCTTCCAATTTATTGAACCCATTCCGACAAAGCACTTTAAATAAAAAAATCTTGTCATAACATTTATTTGAAACAATGTGCACATAGTTAATATTAGATGCATAGTTAACGCTTGTATGTAAAATACAAATTTTGCACAATTTTTTGTATTCTGAGATTAAAAGATTAAAATAATGTAACATTATCTGTAAGATCAAATGCAAATAATTACTGATTGCTCTAATTATACCAAAGTGAACACCGGACACATTTCACATCTTGAGAATGGGTTTCTTTTAATTGCCTTTATTCAGTATATGGGACAAAGCATCATAAACCAACCTTTAGGCCGGGGCCAGTCGAGCACACTATGTACGTCCGTACCGATGTCCGTCACAGTGTTGTGGCGCTCCGACAGAGCCAGCCACACACTGTAGAGTGCGCACGAATTGGGCACGCAACAGTGGCCATGCTGCGGCCATGCTGAAAGCATCCCCGTCGGAGCGCTAATTTGTAGTATATCTGACAATCCTATAGCTCTGCCTGCCACTTACACATTTTTTTGAGAACGGATTTTACCAGGAAGGATGCATTGAGATTTCTCTCGTTTTCAAGTATGTCCTGGGTGGCGAGTATGTACCGTTAGGTGTCTTGCACAAGGACACTTACTGGAGAGGTTGCTCGCTGGGATTGAACCCATGACTCCACAGAGCAGTGATGTTACCTCTACTCCACTCAGCCGGTACACATGATTGTAAAATATATTTATGGTGTGAGCTAATAATTGAAGGGCATATTACATATAGTGGTTATTCACTCAGGCACATATTGCTAATTTGATCCAGAAACCGAAGAATTGTGAGAGCTATTTTTTAACGTTAAGGTGGGTATAATTTATATATGGTACCAACCTAGTGCTCATGTTTGCAAGTAATTGCAATCTGTATTCAATCTTAACAGACATTTTGAAGGTGAATTTAGATTGCTTCAATAAGTTATTAATGACCTATAGTCATTTTTGTTATGAGATTTGCAATGTGCAAATATTGTGTTTTTTATTTTCTATAATTAAATGTTCTGTTTTAAATGTGTGGTTTTCTTTGTAGGCCTTTGGGCTTTATTTTTGTTTCTAGTAGGGTTACCCGTTGTATGCAACTTTAGAAACCACAATATATTGCAGGAATGGTAGTGATTGTTGTGTGCAGCTCATACTTCCAGGTCCCAAATCTTTTGAGATCTTATATACAGGTGCATTTCAATAAATTAGAATGACTTGAAAAAGTTCATTTATTTCATTAATTCAATTCAAATTGTGAAACTTGTGTATTAAATAATTTCAATGCACACAGACTGAAGTAGATTAAGTCTTTGGTTCTTTTAAATTGTGATAATTTGGCTCACATTTAACAAAAACCCACCAATTCACTATCTCAAAAAATTAGAATATGTTGACATGCCAATCAACTCAAAACACCTGCAAAGGTTTCCTGAGCCTTGAAAATGGTCTCTCAGTTTGGTTCACTAGGCTACACAATCATGGGGAAGACTGCTGATCTGACTGTTGTCCAGATGACAATCATTGACACCCTTCACTAGGAGGGAAGACACAAACCTTCATTGTCAAATAAGCTGACTGTTCACATTGTGCTGTATCCAAGCATGTTAACAGAAAGTTGAGTGGAAGGAAAAAGTGTGGAAAAAAAGTTGCACAACCAACCGAGTGAACCACAGCCTTGAGAGACTTGTCAAGCAAAATTGATTAAAGAATTTGGGTGAACTTCAAAAGGAATGGACTGAGGCTGGGGCAAAGGCATCAAGAGCCACCAAACACAGGCGTGTCAAAGAATTTGGCTACAGTTGTTGTATTCCTCTTGTTTAGCCACTCCCGAACCACAGATCACATCAGAGGCATCTTACCTGGGCTAAGGAGAAGAAGAACTGGACTGTTGCCCAATGGCCCAAAGTCCTCTTTTCAGATGAGAGCAAGTTTTGTATTTCATTTGGAAACCAAGGTCCCAGAGTCTTTAGAAAGGGTGGAGAAGCTCATAACACTGGACTTCAAGCAACTTGGGCTACGTTTCCACAGTCTGTGATGATTTGGGATGCAATGTCATCTGCTGGTGTTGGTCCACTGTGTTTTTTGAAAACCAAAGTCACTTCATCTGTTTACCAAGAAATTTTAGAGCACTTCATGCTTCCTTCTGCTGACCAGCTTTTTAAAGATGCGGATTTCATTTTCCAGCAGGATTTGGCACCTGCCCACACTGCCAAAAGCACCTAAAGTTGATTAAATGACCATGGTGTTGGTGTGCTTGATTGGCCAGCAAACTCACCAGACCTGAACCCCATAGAGAATCTATGGGGTATTGTCAAGAAGAAAATGAGAAACTAGACCAACAAATGCAGATGAGCTGATGGCCAATGCCCTAAGAAACCTGGGCTTCCCTAGCACCTCAGCAGTGCCACAGACTGATCACCTCCATGCCACGCCGAATTGAGGCAGTAATTAAAGCAAAAGGAGCCCCTACCAAGTATTGAGTACATTTACAGTAAATGAACATACATTCCAGAAGGCCAACAATTCACTAAAAAGGATTTTTTATTGGTCCTATGAAGTATTCTAATTTGTTGAGATACAATGCACAAGTTTCACAATTTGAGTTGAATTAATGAAATAAATGAACTTTTCCACGACATTTTAATTTATTGAGATGCACCTGTGTATATAATGTAAAATGTATCATTTGCAGAAATGTTGCTCAGAGAACAGGTTCTTAGATGGTGTAGACTGTAGATGGTGTTACTTATCTGGCACAAATTCAAACTGGGTCTCTTTTACTTACATGCAGGCAGAAGTGGGTTTGTGTCAAGTACCATAAAAGTGATAAAGTCAGATAATAAAAATGGTGATCTCCTGCTTATGGGGATTTGTAGTGATCATAACGAGATTATTAGCAAACGCAGCTTCCAGAATACCAGTGGAATGTAAAAATAATATCTGTATTTTGCATGAATTACAATAACACCTTGTATTTGTACTGTACAGGGATTTTCAACAATTCTAACTACCTGAATCTTATCCTTGAACATTAGTAAGTGACTTCCTGCATTCTGCCCTCACAGTGACTGTTTTACAGCAGTAGTAATGTTTGTTCAACTTTTTGTTGTAGTAAAACCAGAGACTGCACTTATTACTTATCCAGGGACACAACTAATATTGCACTAAATAGATCTGCAAAAGTGGATTTATATGCTAATTTTGGTTTTCATTATATTCCATTGCAATCATGTATCTGTTTTGGGCAGTGGAAAGGTAAATTTCATATTTCGTATTGTTTAGTTCCACTGGAATGAGATCAGATCAAGACATTGGTAATAACTACGAAAGTAATGCAAATCCGTTACGTTATGTTGTTTGACACCAATATTTTTTGGTAATCAAACCTTTTTCCAGCTTTCTCTTCACCTTCCATCCCAACTAGTGTCTCCTGTGTTTATATATAATTACTTAATACTGACTTCTGTCTTTGTCTAGCTTTTTCTGTGTGACTTTGACCCTTGTTAGTTACTTATTTGTATATTTTGTCTTATTATACAAAAAACAACATAACAAATGTATAGTAAGAGAATAAAATCTACATAAAGCTCAGAAGACACCTATTTCTTCATCTGGTGTTACTATCATCATCTGGTGATTTATTTATATCTTGTGCACCATATCAGCCGTTTGGAACTGAAATTCTGATATTTGTGCTTGATATTATTAATTTGATTTTGGTACTCCTTTTAAATGGATTTCTGTGTCCTTATTAGGTGCTTCTTATTTATTTCCGTTACAATTTAAAACGTCAGTAAATGTTGTTATGGGAATACATCCAAACAAACTATATGCTTAACCTTCCTTTACACCTAAACTATAAAGTTCTAATATAGACCTGTATATGGCTGATTGCATTTTAAATCGATAAAGAAGTCGGTGCTGACATTTTGAAATAATGCGCTTTAGGCTGGTGTCAGACGAGTGCAATATGTGCGCCTGTACTGACGTGCCTTCTGACTAGGGATGAGCCGAACACTCCCCGAGTTCGGTTCGAGCCCGAACCCGAACTTCCCATTTGTTCGGGACCGAACCCGAACCCCCATGCAAGTCAATGTGGCTGAAAATTCGGTTTTTTGGAGTGCCCTCCAAGAGGGCATATATGCTACATATTTGCCATAAAAGGTGTATGGGGGTCCGGGTAGTGCCCTGGGGGACAGGAAACAAGGACAAAAAGTTTAAAAAAAACATTTTTAAAGGGACAGGGAGTTTTCCATGAAATAAGGGTTAAAAATAAAAATGAAAAATTCCTTCAAATATCGTGCCTAGGAGGTCCCCATAACCTGCTCGTGAAGTGGCGGATTTCTAGGATGTATAGAAATATGTAAAAACCAAAAAATGACATTTCAAATGACGGTAAATGCTTTTCCTTTAATCTATTCATAAACAACTGCTTGGGGCGGCAGTCTGTATGAAAAGAGGAGACATTTTCGGACACGCAGAAAAAGTTTACTGATTTTTTTGGTGGTGAAAAGCAGGAGAATGGAAACTTCTAGACCCAAAAGCCGATTTGGAAAGTGAGATAAATGGGAGAATTTTTCTGGTTTGGCTATTTTGACCTAGAATTTTCACTTCTCCAGTTATTCTCCTGCTTTTCACTGCTCTCTGAATAACCCTGTGAATGTTTAATCCCGAGGTGAAAAATAACATTGCTTTAGATTTTTTTCAAACACCAGTTAAATGCAGCATATTAGGATGTTTTAGGGAAATTAATTCTCAAATCTCAATCAGAAGCAGACACCACCCCACCCTCAGTATATTGTACAATGTATCAAATTGATTACCAGACTAAAAACACCTGGTGTTATGCCCGTTTGTGAACAGCGGTCATTTAGAGTTGATAATCTTTCCACATACACATTAGTTTTTAGTTCAATATCTAATAAACCGTTGCTTATAATATTCTGCAGTAAAGAGTCTCTTTATTTCTATATTTTTTAGTATTTTTTTAAGCATTTTCTATACTTTTTTCTAAATTTCTTTTTTTTTTTTTCAAACCCGAACTGAACACGCTCAAAAAGTTCGAAATTCGCGAACTTTCGAACTGCCAAAGTTCGGGTCGAACTCCGAACCGTCCGAACCCAAACAGCTCATCCCTACTTCTGACATCTGTCGCAGCATTGTGACGCTGTGACAGAGCCGGCCACATGCTGTAGCATGTGCTACAGCTGGTGTGCTGCGTCTGTTCAGAAAGCATCCCCATCGAAGCGCTATGACGCATGTTCGATGGGGCTGCAAAGCGCAATCCTCCATAGGAGGTGGCCAGACGGGCGTCTCACAGACGTTCCTTCCACTCGTAAAAGCGTTCGTCGGACGCCAGCCTTAGGCTGGCGTCAGACGAATGCAGTCCTCACGTCCGTGTCGCCACACAGTTTAACGTCCGTCGTAGCATTGATTTGTGATCAATAGAGACCACCACACAAAGTGCGCATGCACCATGCAGGTGACAACGGACGCCATTTAGGCCTCGACGTAAAAGTTCTTCGACGGATGCCCAGAGGGCACCGCATCCGCATAGCGGCCTGTGTGTGTGATGACGCGACGTCAGACGCAGCGCATTTGACATCCATCACAATGACGCGCAGAAGTTTTTTTTGGTCTGGCTGACTGTACCTGTTATTTAATTTCAATTAATTTTGTTTCCCATATTTCCCTTTTTTTTTTCTACATCCGGTAAAAAAAAACAGACCGCGTGGTGTCTACGGTATCCTCAGTCAGTACATACGTCCATTATGCATGCACGCAGAGTGCGCTCAGACTGCGTTCGTCTGACATTAGCCTTAAACTGAAGTATCAACGAAGTGTAAAGATTGTAAAATTATTATTATTATACAAACTATCGTTCGGTTAAAAACAAATATTATGAAAATACAATGCAATTTCTAGAGGGGGAAAAAAAAGGATAAATATACAATTTTGCAAGTTAGTTCTCAGCTTGCAGCAGCCATTGTGTGGTGACTAATCCTATATATGTATATTTTAAATGGCTGTGCTAATTAAGAATTTAAACTTTTTTTCATTGAAATGTTAATTTGGCCCAACAGACATTCTTACGTCAAATGTTTTCGCTGATTAAACACAAAATTGTGTTTCCTTGAATAAACTCTAAGTCTAATTCTCTCTAATTAAAACCATATACAAGATATATTCGTGTCTATTCCCATCCTGCAGCCTATTCATAAAAGGACGAATTCCACTCAGCTGGATTAACTTGTTTATCAATAGTGAATCTAAGATTAAGCCTCGAGTTCCCACAAGGAAATCATAGCTCAGGAAGCCCAACGACCAACTATTGCGTTCATAACACCTTTGGCTATTACAGTCCAGCTGACTTTTAATATATTATTTGAATGTCAGCTGGACTGTAAAAGCCAGTAGCATTGCAAGGTCAGACACTTGTAATGCCATTGGCTGATTCAATCATGTTGAATATTAAAAAAAAATTTGATATTGAAAATGAATGTCTCATATTAAAAATAAAATTTTCATGGATTACCTATGAGGAGTCGCTGCATTTATGATACATGTAAATAGAATATGGGCTTGACATTGTCCACTCCCTTCTCTATTTAACTTGCTCTTGGTATTATTTTTTTCTCTTTCTCTTCTTTTCCTTCTTCTTTCTCCTTAACCCCTTCACTACCGATATTGAGACATCTCGGGCTTCAAAGGCACCATCTGGTCCCCGATATCGAGATATCAGGTATGCTAATCTGCAGCCCAAAAGCAAATGAAATTTGTTTGCTGCAAACAATTTTTGTTAACTTTTGGGCAGCAGAAGGTGCCCCCAAAGTTTAGCCCCGTGGAAATATCAGGCATTCAGATGCTGTCAGCAGGTGATGCAGGAGAAATAGAAGAAAATAGATGTGCTGTTAATACCTCTGTAACTCAGTTTGGCTTAGAGCAAAAATTTTCACTTTGCGCGAGGATTTCAGCGTTAAGAATGTAATGTGGCCCCAAGTCTCCAGCCAGCGTACTCATCACCCACACTCTTTGTCCAGGACCATCTTCGTTGTGTTGATGGCCACATTGCTTTCCAGGGTGGAAAGTATAGTGATTTCACTTATTGCTAGTTCTATTGGGAGTGGTTTCGTGGCTCACACTTTTTTAGACCGCTAATCCATTCTTCTTTCGCAGGGTCTGAGTGCGAGGGAGATCATTCTCCTGTGGAGGTTTGAATGTTTGTTAATGGGTTCAGGTGGCATCGCTCTTCTTTCGTGGTCATCTTTGACCTATACTCCAAATTGTCTATCATTGGTGAGTTTGTAATTGTTGATGGCCTCTCCCTCTTCTTCCTTCTCTCCATTTTTTTCCTGTTTTGGTCTAATGCCTTGGTCAGATCCTCCACCACTCTCACTTTTTTCCTTGAGACAGACTATTTTACTCAACTTACTGTTTTCCTGGTCTAATGGGATGCCTATTGGATACATGCTAGTATTACTTAAGGGGTTATTTAGAGAGCACCGAGATGTCATCGACTTTTCGGTGCTCTACCGTACCCCGCACTTAGGAAAATCAAATTCCCAAATCATGCAGTGAATTCAGCATAAGGTTCTCTAAGTGCAGAGAACAGATCTGAAAATCCACTGAAAACCCTGCTGAAATAAGCTGCTGATACGATCCGAAATGCCGCAGAAATCCTGCTGAACGTACCTGATGATCCACTGCAAACCCGCCGTACACGTCTGAAACAGCAGATGCTCTACGAACAGAGCGCCAACAAGCCGACGAATGGAGAAAAAAAAATTGCAAGTTTCCAAATTTGAAATGCTGTTTGCAAAAACCTACTGGACAAAAATGTCTGTAATTAACATATAATGTCCTATGAATAATAATATAAATGTCTGTTACGGGGGAGGGGGGGAATGCTATTTAAAAAAAATATTATTTTTTTTCCAAAAAATCCCCAAAAAATTTAATAAATAGACCTCTTGCTGCAAATTAAAAGAATAAAAGGTTTAATAGATATTGAATAAAACAGGAATATTTTTAACATTGAACCCTATGGGATTTTGCCTGATCAAATCTGCAGAATGAAACCACCGAACATCAGGGCATTTCGCTGACATTTCACTTCTGTTCAGTGTTCTCTGAATAGGTTAATCATTGCTTTTCTATGGGGATTTCACTGCTGTCGACCAGGAAATGTATTTACTATTTTGCTTGCAATTCGCGAAAATTCGGCGAACTGCCTGCTTTCTGAATAACCACGAAATGTAACCATATGGGGAAATTCAGTGTTCGGTGTAATTTCGGAGCCAGATAGGCTCTCTCTGATTAACCCCTTTAGAGTTACGTTCTGCTGTTTTTATTGCAATCTGTCTTAGTCTTGAACCATTTATAAGGCCTTTTATATAATTTTGGTTGTTGACCTGTTAAACCCCTTCACTGTTGCAATTTATATGATTCTCCCCTATTTTTCTTTTCTGTATCCCTTGATATTTGCCTTGTAATAAAATCATTCCATGCAATTTTTTTTTTTTTTTTTGCAGTTTACAACTGCAACATATCATAGATGGCACTGTTAAAGATCTTTATCCATTTTGATTCGCAAATCATTTTCAGGAATACAGATTTTTAGCTTGATTTAATAGGCTTTCTGGCATAGCAATTTAGTACCTGCATGCATTCCTACTTATCACAGTGCAGTCTTTTACGAACGTACATTATAATGTATGATGAAAAGTCACTTTTAAAGGCCAAAGAAAAATTGTGCGTTCTCTTAGGCTAGGGTCAGACTAACGCATTTTTCGCGTTGTCTGTGAAAAAGTGCGTTTGAACGAATGGACGCATTTTTTCACGGAATACGCGATAGCGGTCATACGATGCGCCTTTTCGTCCGTGATTTTGTACAGATCATCAATAAAACACTTTTTGTGTCTGGACGTTATCTTGGCCGTACATTAGCAGCGTCTGACGTCTCCCAATCACGCACACACGCCTCTAGCGGACGCAGCGCACTCTGTACGTCCGTACTAGAGGTTTGACGTTCTAGAAAAAATGCGTTCGTTTGCCACTTGCGTTGCGCGGACGAACGTTCGTGCGGCCGTTCGTCGTATGTTCCCCGGCATTGGACGTCATTTGCTGCTAGCACGGCCGTGATTTTGTGCGTCTAAACGCACGTTAAAACTGCTTTCGTCTGACCCTAGCCTTAGGTAGACTTCAAATATAAATGAGAAGATCGCTATGCGTTAGCTAAATCATAGAAATGCAGTAAACAAGATTGTACACGGCAATATAAGATGTTAAGAGATTTTGAATTATTTTGAAACAGAAATTAAACATAAGCTTTAATTTGGCCAATAACATGTCCTTACTCAGAGTGTATATTGCATATTATGCTTTTAGCTGTGCATATATCTTGAACCTGCTGAATTGTTTTGGCCTCAGTCTACAAGGAAAAAGTGGAATTAGAAATTGGAAAAAAGCTTGAGTTTTTGAAAAGGGTGATTCACATTAACCCCTTAGTGACTGGGCAGTTTTACAAAAGTCTGTCCGAAAGTACACGCTGCTGGTTTTACATTTCTGCCCTGTTTGTTTTTAGGTCAAATTTTCCTCTTACTCGTTTATGCAACCCACACATTATATACCGTTTTTTCCCGCCATTAAATGTACTTTCTAAAATCCATCGTATTGTGTAATTTACTATAAAATAAATATGAAATCTGATGAAAAAACCCCGGAAAAAACACACTTTTTCTAAATTTAATCCCCAAAATCGACAGCTGCCAAATAAGAACCCGGCTAAGGCCAGGGTCAGACGAACGCATTTCTGACGTCCAGCGTCAAAACGTACGTTGGTGCGTGCGAACGCATTTTTTCACGGAATACGCGAAAGCGGTCAGACAATGCGCAATTCTGGACGTATTTCATGACGGAGCTGTAAAAAAATAGAAAAATCCGATGAATCTAATTAATTGATGAATGAAAAAATAAGGGGTAGGGTTATAAAAAGCCATTTTGGGTATGGTGGCGTTTTTCAAAGATGGATCCAGTACAAGTCTTTGTGTTTGCTGCAATGGGGTACCTGTACCTTAAGAGGAAGAGAAAGCGGCGAACCTGGGTTCATCAAATTAACGCTGCCAGACCCACGCATGGACACTTTGTGACGCTGTACAGGCCACTGCGAGAGAGGGACCCCGTGAAGTTTTTCAACTACATGCGGATGTGCATCCCCTCCTTTGATGAACTGTTGTCGCGGGTACGCGAGCCACTGACCAAGAGGGACACCAACTTGAGGGCCGCCATACCACCGGAGGAGATGCTGGTCATCACTTTGCGGTACGTACTGTCAAACACCTGCATACATGACATCGCTGCCAGTCACCTGACATGAGTGCATCATGTCTGTAGTCACATGCCCACTGTCACATGCATACACACACACACAGGCATCACATCACACGTACATAATCATAAATGACTCCGACAACAATGTAGTCCAAAATAATTATATAATATGAAACATGAAATAAAATAACAGTAATATATTCTCGACATATATTATAACTTGTTAACTGAAGGTCAGGATATATTAAACATGAAACCAAATAACACATGACAAACAAAACTAAAACATATTCATGACATGTATCACAGATCATGATACCGCCGAGCATCTGGGTCATGAGGGCCGGTGGTGTGGCTAGAGCAGGACTCCGACTCTGTGTGTGGCCTGGCTCCAGGGGGCATGGCTGGGTGGGTGGACAGCACCTCACTGGGGAGGGATGAGCCACTGGCATTGGTGGATTGTGGCACAGCATTGTAACCGGCTGCGTGATGGGGACGGGAAAGGATGTCGTCCAATATTGCCAGAGATCTGCGCCGGTACTCCACCTTCTCAGCCTCGCTCATCTTGTTGAGGAGGATCATACAGGAATTGAAGAATGACATGTCCATGGAGTCCGCAAGCATGCAGCGTTGGTGTGGATGGTTGGTTTGAGCCTCCATGAAGGTAACCATGGCCTGCTCCAGGTCTGTAGCTGGTGCCCTTCTCTTCTGTGCAGGTCTGGTGCTGACCGTTGTTGCTGTACCTGCCACCTGTCCTGTCTCCACATCCTCCTCCAGTTGCGACTCTGCACCACCCCGGTTCACCTCCTCCTGGCAGCTGGCAGAACCTCCTGGCACCATGTGTTGGACCTGTGAGCCGGAGGTCGATGGCTGGTCGATGCTGCTGACGCTACTGCACGGCTCCTGGGTCCTTCGGAGGAATGACAGTTGCTCTGTATAGATGTATCCACGGACCTTTTTGGAACCAGCTCCAGAGCGCGCAGCCATGGCTTGCTTCTTCTGCACCCGCGTATAATTGTCGCGTACTGTGCGCCATTTGTTCATCGCCTCTTGTGCTGCAAAACATGATGAGTGTGACATTAGCTTGTGTTCCTGGTATGTGATCATATTCAAACAGTTTTGTTTTGTCTTCTAGGTATCTCGCTAGTGGATGCAGTTTGAAGGATCTGCATTATAACTTCCGCGTTGGCAGATCAACAGCTGGTGAGATCGTCCGCAAGGTGTGCCAAACCATATGGGAAACCATGAAGGAGCAATGTTTGCCACAACCGACACACAAGGCATGTCTAGAAATTGCAGCAGGATTCTGGGAGAGAGCCAACTTTCCAAACTGCCTGGGAGCCGTGGATGGCAAACATGTCCGCATAGTGAAGCCACCGCACAGTGGCTCACTGTATCAGAATTATAAACATTACTTTTCCATTGGCCTACTGGCGGTGGCAGATGCCAACTATAGTTTTGTCTATGTGGATGTCGATTCATACGGCAAGGACTCTGACTCCACACTGTTCAGGAACTCCACACTGTGGAATGAAATTGAGAGTGGGACCCTGAACATCCCCAGACCCGCACCATTGCCTGGCAGTGACGTGGCAGTCCCCTATGCCTTCGTGGGTGATGAAGCATTCGGACTATCCACACACCTCCTAAGGCCCTACTCAGGGACACACCTGAATGTGAAGAAGCGGGTTTTTAATTATAGGCTGTCGCGGGCGAGACGGTATGTGGAGTGTACCTTTGGCATACTGAGCAACAAGTGGAGGATTTTACATAGACCGCTGGATGTACAGGTTGATTTCTGTGTGGATATAGTCAAATGCTGTTGCATCCTACATAATTATGTGCGTGCCAGGGATGGTTTTAATTTTGATGATACCCTCACAGTTGTCGGTCTTGAAGATGATGTGAACGATGACATCATAGCTGTGAATAGATACAGCAACAGGTTTCGCGATGCTCTGTCTAATTATTTTACGAGTGATGCAGGTCAGGTGCCCTGGCAGCTGGGGAGCATTTGAGATTTCACCCCAATGATTACATATTTGTTTTTATTATTATTATTGAGATTTACATGTATGGGATTATGATTAAAATAATCAAATACTCACTCTGGATATGCTGCTCTTTCTCGGACCACGTATCATAATCAGGGTACACGACACGGGACACCACGACCATGCGTTGGCCTTCTTCCCCTTGTCTTTGTACCTGTCGCAGGCCGTGTCCCATATCTCAGGATGCTCCCCCACAGCGCTGATCAGCCTCTCCACATCGATCTCTGGTCCAGCAGACATTTTCGACAGTCGCAGGTACACTCCAACAAAACCTGCAAACTTTGGCTGTTTGGACGTGATGTAGGCCGCACAATAGCAGCGTCTGACGTCTCCTAATCACGCACACACGCTGCTATGCGGCCGCAGCGCACTCTGTACGTCTGTACTAGCGGTACACGTTGTACGAAAAATGCGTTCAGTTGGCCGGTTGCGTGGCGTGGACGCACTTTTGTACGCCCGTACTGCGTATATTGGCCGTCATTGGCCGTCATGTGCTGCTACTACGGCCGTGATTTAGTGCGCCTGCACGCGCGTTCGCACTGCCCCAGTCTGACCCTAGCCTAAATGGTTTCAAAATGTTTTGCATTTTTGGCAAAAATGCCAAATTTTTACATGTTTTTGCTTTTTAACCCCTTCACTGCTGAGCCATTTCACCTTTGTGCGCTGAGCTCATTTGGACCGTTTAATGCTCAACATGTTTAAATGCCAGCTTAAGTCCTATTTTATTACACCCCCAGACAATTTTTTAAAAATTTTGTTCTATTATTAGTTTATTTTTTTATTTTATGTTACACCAAACTTAGTCATGATTGGAAAGGCCGATGATATTTTGGTCTTTCCAATGATATTAAACAAGACCCTCTAGCTGCCACAGATCAGGAGATACGGGATCCAAAGGATCCACGTATCCCTACTTGGCAGCTAGGGGGTAACTGGCCTGCTGACGTCCTCACACATATGTTGATGATGTCAGTGGGTTGGAGTTGACCCAGAGTCTTGGCTGACACCCAATTCCGGGTTTGAACCGTTATCTGGCACGGAGGGGTTAATGACCGGTACCGCTGAAAAGGATAGAAAGAAAAGCAGGGAATTCGGCAAAGCAGGATATCCGGAGTAATGCCCGAATTAATCCAAAGTTGAAATTGTCAAACCTATTGGCAAAACAAAATAGCAGCGCATCAGGAAGTCCACCAAAAAGAGGCTTGGATCCGGAAGTGGTCCACTGGCAAAACAAAAGAGGAAGTGATTGTTGACAAAATCAAAAAACTTCCTCTTTCGTTTTGCCAGTGGACCACTTCCGGATCCAAGCCTCTTTTTGGTGGACTTGCTGATGCGCTGCTATTTTGTTTTTCCAATAGGTTTGACAATTTCAGTTTTGGATTAATTCAGGCATTACTCCGGATATCCTGCTTTGCCGAATTCCCTGCTTTTCTTTCTATCGTTTGGGTGTGGAGCTGTGGACCATCTCCTGGGAAATCTATCAGCACTTTCAAAGAGAAGTACAACTGTGCCTCTCCTATCACCATTTGTTTGTTTGCACCGCTGAAAAGGGGAGACTCTTCCCTTTCCAGTGGTACTTTTCTTTTCGTTGTACGTTGAATGGTTGAGGAGGTAAAGGGTTCCAATGAGCCCATCCCTTTGCTTTTTTTCACCTCAGACACCGGGGGCACCTGGCGATGATGTCCTCACGCATGTGATAGAAAGGTGAGTATAGGGAGGGCGGGAGGTTAGGAGACCGTGACGTACATAGTACATCCGCGGACGTTAAAGGGATTTCTCCACCGGACATACTATGTATGTCAACAGTCAGGAAGGGATTAAACATGTGTAGCGCTGGTTTAATTCTGCTGCTGTAATTACTCGTTTCTGGCCACCAGGGGGAGATGAGCCCAATGTAAACCATACTGGACACTTGGGACTATGTTTTCCAGCATGCTTTGGGGCAGAGACAGGAAGTGGGTGGGGAGAATGGAGAGACATCTGCAACCTCGGTCGGAGGAGAGCCAGTGCACGCCAAGGGGTGAACAGAGCAAGACGCACGTGAGACAAGGAGCGATTGAGACCAGGCCGGAGCGCAGGTGCTGCCTTGCGGACGCTGGAGATCGGTTTCACTGACTTGCCAGAGACCTAGTAATCCACCGCTGAGAGGTTTACACAGATACAGAGCTGCAGATTGGACCCCGAGTTAGGAGACCGCGATGATCTAATGGGAGTGCAGGCGGTGAACTGAGCATCTTGTGGCAGAGATGGACAAGCAAGACAAGCGGATCCGGTGGCACAGAGTCCCAGCCAAATCGAGCGGAGAGACGTCCTGGGTCGAGCAGGGTGCAGAGTATCTGGCGGATGGGTGAGAGGCCTTCCAGGCCACAGTACAGTAATAAAGCACGCTGCAGTTTGCCAAAAATCTACAGGGCCCCAACGTGACTAGTCGAAGACACATTGAATTCATTCACTGGCCAGTTGAATCTAGTACCCGGGTACCAACACACGCATACACACACACCTTCTTGGGACACAACCTGTACGGGACTTACACTCCAGCAATGAAGGGGTTAACATTTCCTTTTTTTACCGCTGCGCGTTTCTCGCATTTTGAATTCCTGTAAATATATATGTATACCGTGCTGCTTTATATATGCCAGTTTATTTGAGACCAGTAAACTATATAACTTATAAAATCCACAACAGTGCTGGTGTATATTTATTCCCTAGTGCGGGGAGACTGACCCGAGGTTAAATTCAGCGGCTTCTCCGGGAGTGAGCGCTACACATGTTTTCAAGATATTCAAGGTGTTTGATTTAACAAATTATTTTATTCTATTCTTACAGTTCTAGATGTAAATTCCTTTTTTCTAATATTATAAGCTACATTCCACAGTCATAAATATAGTAATGTCAAAATGTAAAATTAAAGGCACAACTGAATCCGCACAACACCCTAATTTCTGTGCACAGGTTATGGAGAAGTCCATGCCTAAATACACACTTGGCTATAGCTGTGTTGATTTGAAGAACTCACTAAAGATAGAAGTTTGACCTTTCAGTCACGTCTTTGCAAAGATAATAGCTTTCTTTTATTTGTAATGATACTTGAATGTGTGGTACAATGTGGGTTAGAGATCTGAGCCCATTCCAATCAATTCCAACCTCCCTGTTAGGATATATTTTCAAGTACTGATTTGTTTCTCAGGTAGGGTCAGTCGGACAGGAAGTAGGTAGGATGCAGAAGAGTGGGGGCTCTATTGCAACCCTGGTGCAAGCGTAAACAGAGTTGTTGTAAACTTTCCAGAGCCATTATAGACTTAGGGCTCGCTAAGTTTACAACTGCACTGGTTAAGCTTATGCCAAAGTTGGAATACAGCCCTGGGCTGTCTTAGAGCTAGTAAAGCACCCACAAAACAAGAATAATGGTAAGTGCAGGAAGTTGGGGGCTTGACATGGATTTCAGAAATGGGGACAGTCCTATTGGAATGACAATTAAGCCTACTTAATTACTTGCTGTTCTTTTACGAATTTTTTATTAACCCATTCACTACCAAGTGATTTTTGTTGAAAAAATTATTATCGCATTTATTTGAAACATAGGATGTGATGTTAACATTTAAATATAGGGTAAAATAGAAGTTTAGCCCTGTACAGCAGTGAGTGATCCCAGAGTACTCCCTGTACTTTGCCCTCTCCCTGGCAGCTGTAATGCAGCAGTAATCTAGTTGCACTTTTTGTTAATGAGGTTTAGAGCTGCTATTTGCAGCTGATCTTAAGTGTTTCCAGGGTGCTTGGAGAGACATAAAATAAAGAATTTTGTTTCTCCACTGGAGACACTAAACTTGCTTTAAAAAAGGTGTAAAATGGTCTTCTGGTATGCTAATGAGTGCTTTTCAATGGATTACAATGCAAAATCGAGATAACTCTATTTTGGGTGTGAAGGGGTTAATACGGCAGTTTATCATAGTGTTTCAAACTTGATGTCACAAAATAAGTAGCTTTATCCAAGGTCAAATGAACAACCTATACAAATTTCTGCTTCCTAAGCCTATGTCATGTCTTTTGCAATGCATTATGCATAATGACGCATCAAAGTACTCTTGTCAAGTGAACTTTTATATAATTTCCATTTTACCTCAAGAGCCTATAAATTTTATGACATTTAAAGCTTTCTAACTCCACATTTTTTATCAACCTTGAACACACCAAACATAAAATCAATTAGCCCTGCTCTACGTCAGCGCAATATAATTCTCTATTCAGTTATTGATGTTACTTGACGAACAGTTAAATAATGCAAATTGCTGCATTATGACTTTGTAGTATAAAAATCTTATTTCTTGTAATTATTTTTTAAATGAGACCATGTATTATAGAACCTGGATATTATGCAGAGGGCAATTTTTGCAAAGGACCAAATCAAGAAAAGAAGTTCCCCTTCTGAATTAATTAATCTTCTCCTTCCAAGACCTAGTGCAGAAATTAATTAGGTGTCAGAAAGCACAGCAGTAGTAAGCACATTAGTAAGAATGTACTCTATGTCACATTGTCAGTATTTTGAAACACAGTCCATGAATCATATTTATGCAGTAAAAAAGCAAATGTAATTTAACACTTATTTTTCAAGGAAATTCCATAATCACTAATACTAATGTCAACGTATATAAACAGATATTCCTGGTTGGATTTTGAAATTATTAACGATTTTTTTTTTTTTTTTTTATAAGCATTCTTTATTTAGAATGTTTTGCACAAGGGAATAATGCCGTGGATACAGAAGGGGTATATAAATAAAGATAAGAAACAGTACACTAGACTAACAGAAAATATTGATACAATATGTTAGAAGGACAATACAGTACAACGAACATTGGCCAAAAACGATGTAAAAAAAAAAGGTGATGCAATAATAATATAACCTATGGAATAAATGGGAACGGCCATTGCAGAGGCTGAACAACTCTAATATTAGGGGTTGAGTAAATTAGTTTCAAGGAAATATGAGGATTGGGCACACATTAGGGATGCATTGAAATTTTGGACACCGAAATTACCGGCCGAAAATGGTGGTTTCGGCTTTTTGGCCGAAGGGAAGAAAATGGCCAAAAAAATCAGCCGACAATCAATCATACAAACCTCTGCCTGGAGGCCTGACCGAGCCAGAGGCTCGTCTGAGCTATCTATGTCACCCCCAAAATCAATAATCTGATCCTGGGCCATGGAGGCCGGTCGAGCCCAAGGCTTGATCAGGCCTCCAAGCCCAGGTTCGGGTGACAGGTTTTTGGTCAGGTAGGTAGGAACGCGATCTCCATCTAATCATGGTGTCACTCCCAAAATCAGTCATCCGAAACAGGGCCCTGGAGGCCCGGCCAGGCCAGGCAGGGGTCTTGCCTAGGCCTGGCGGCCCGCCGACGCCTCAGCTCTACCAGCCTCCAGGGTCATGCGAGTCCCTGCCTTGACTGGGCCTCCAGGTCGAGGTTCGGATGACTGATTTTTGGTTTCAGTCTCAGTTTTCGGCCTAGCTCAACCTCCGTTTTTGGTTTCAACACAAAATTTTCATTACGGTTGCATCACTAGTATGATGAGCCGAACACCCCCGTGTTCGGTTCGCATTCAAACTCGAACAGTTTCAAAATTTCGGGTTCCAACGCGAACCGAATTCAATGCAAGTCAATGGGACTCGAAAGTTTGATTTTTAGAGTGACCTCCAAGAGGGCATATATGCAAGATATTTGCCATAAAAGGTGTATGGGGGTCCGGGTAGTGCGAACCATGCCTCGCAGAAAAGAGCTCTCAGAAGACCTACGATCAAGAATTGTTGACTTGCATGAAGCTGGAAAGGGTTACATAAGTATCTCCAAAAGCCTTGATGTTCATGTGTCCACGGTAAGACAGACTGTCTACAAATGGAGAAAGTTCAGTACTGTTGCTACTCTCCCTAGGCGTGGTCGTCCTGTAAAGATGACTTCAAGAGCACAGTGCAGAATGCTTAATGAGGTAAAGAAGAATCCTAGAGTGTCAGCTAAAGACTTACATAAATCTCTGGCACATGCTAACATTTTTGTTGACACATCTACAATAAGGAAAACATTAAACAAGAATGGAGTACATGGAAGGACACCACGGAGGAAGCCATTGCTGTCCAAAAAGAATATTGCAGCACATTTGAAGTTTGCAAAAGAGCACCTGGATGTTCCACAGCACTACTGGAAAAATATTCTGTGGACAGATGAAACCAAAATTGAGTTGTTTGGAAAAAACACACAACACACAACACTATGTGTGGAGAAAAAAAGGCACAGCGCACCAACATCAAAACCTCATCCCCACTGTAAAACATGGTGGAGGGAGCATCATGGTTTGGGGCTGCTTTGCTGCCTCAGGGCCTGGACGGATTGTTGTCATTGATGGAAAAATGAATTCCAGAGTTTATCAAGACATTTTGCAGGAAAACGTAAGACCATCTGTCCGCCAACTGAAGCTCCGCAGAGGGTGGGTGATGCAACAGGACAATGACCCAAAAGCATACAAGTAATTCAACAAAAGAATGGCTTCAACAAAACAAAATGCACCTTCTGGAGTGGCCCAGCCGGAGTCCTGACCTCAACCCGATTGAAATGCTGTGGCATGACCTTAAGAGAGCGAGTCACACCAGACATCCCAAGAATATTGCTACACTGAAACAGTTTTGTGAAGAGGAATGGTAGAAAATTACTCCAGATCGTTGTGCAGGTCTGATCTGCAACTACAGGAAACGTTTGGTTGAGGTTATTGCTGCCAAAGGAGGGTCAACCAGTTATTAAGTCCAAAGGTTCACATACTTTTCCCACCCTGCACTGTGAATGTTTACATGTTCTGTTCAATAAAAACATGAAAACATATAATGTTTGTGTTGTATTATTTTAAGCAGACTGTGTTTTTCAAATTGTTGTGACTTAGATGAAGATCAGAGCACATTTTATGACCAATTCATGCAAAACTCCACGTAATCCCAAAGGGTTCACATACTTTTTCTTGCCACTGTATATACACACCCGCCCACAGACCTCAGACCATATATACACATACGCACATGGGGGGTGGCATGTGGACAATCTCAACTAAATAATATATATATTATTCTCTGCTCTATCGGGTTCAACATTTCTTCTGGAGGGATCAGCCAAATGGGGGGGGCAATTAGTTGCCAAAATGTGTGTGTAATACAAGTCTGGATATATATATATTTATAATAATCTAGATATATATCTTATCTAATATATATATATATATTTATATCATACCTGCCCTTACCTTCCCCTATAAATTTGCTAAAAATATACACACAAAAAACAAACCACTGCCTGAGACCCTGCGCAGCCCACATGCCACCCCCTCTACCTGGCTGAATGTATCTAATATATATAATTAAATACATTCAGCCAGGTAGAGAAAGAAAAAAAAAAAGGTTTTATTTTATGTTCCCGGGGACATTTAAAAATGTCCATGGATTTTATTTTTCTTAGAAATGTGTCGCCTTACCTTAGCCTGGTGGTCAGTGTGGGCTCCCTGGATCCTGGTTGTGGGGGCGTCTGCCGTGGCCGCAGGTGCAGTGGCTCTCTCCCTGCGCCGCCTGTCTCTGCCACATGCACCCAGGCAGCTAGCCCGCACAGTCGCAGCTCTGTCATCCGGCGGCCGCATGCTCCTCGGGAGGCCCTGGCAGGCTGCCCTCTACAGTGCCTGATTAGAGGGCCGTGTCTGCCTGATGTTTTAGTAACAAGAATATTTTATCCCATAGGCTTCAATGTTAAAAATATTCCCGTTTTAATTCAATATCTAATAAACCGTTTCTTATAATATTATGCAGTAAAGAGTCTCTTTATTTCTAGATTTGTTTAAGCATTTTTTATACTTTTTTAAAAAAAAAATAATTTCTAACTTTTGGCGAACGTCCCAAAAAGTTTGAAGTTCGCAAACTTTCGAACGGCCAATGTTTGAATCGAACTCCGAACCGATAAAACCGAACAGCTCATCCCTAATCACTAGTACACATTATTTTTATTTATATGACAAAAGGAGCCTATTATGACATAGTAAAGAGAATTTCAGAGACAAAGTTGAAACTGAAGTATTTCCATGGAGGAGGAGCTCTGCTATGCAAGGGTAATATGCCTTTGGGGTGCTTTTAACATCCTTTTAATGCTTTAATATTCATTTAATTAACTTGATTGTTTGTTAACCTTGACTATTTTTCAGACTTTTAAATATTGCTAATTGTAATCCACAAAGCACTCTGTTTTCTTAAGTGTGTAGTGGTATTGAAACATACAGCTAATCAAGCAACATGTTAGAGAATTGGCAATGTTTGTGTACTTTTGAATTATACATTATTATTTAACCTGTGGGACGCGGGTGAGAAATCTGAATAGATAAATACATCTGCTAAAATTGTGGGCTTTATAATCATATTACCCAAAGCATAAATCTAACATGCTTCAAAGCTAACCCAACTGTTATCCTGGTCTCTTAACCCTTTCGCTGCTGAGGCTTTTCCCGCCCCTATGCTGAGGTCATTTTTACCTGTTTTGCGCATCATGTTTAAACGTGTTTTGAAGGCTTATTTTAGTATATGACCCAGACATATTATATATCGTTCTTTCCGTCAGACTCGGTAGATTCATAATATGTCATTATTATATGTATACGTTATGTCATGTCTGTATATTATAACAAAAAATGCAATAAAATATGTATTTTCAATAATTTACAATGTGTAAAGTGTTTTTTTCCACATTTTAACATGCGAGCAATTGCGGTTATATTTTGTATGGGGTGCGCTTGTTAAAAAAATTAGAGATGGGGTCTCGTTACATTTTTTTTTGGGGAAAATGACACTATTTTTAACAAACGCACCGCATACAAAAATCGTTAGTGCAGCATCATTGTTCACATTATAATTGAAATGGGAACAATATTGCTGCATTAACAAACCAAAAAAAATAAAAAAAGTGTTTATTTTTTTTTTTTTTAATTTTTTTTTTTTTTTTTTTTTTTATTTTTCATTTTTTTTTTTTTTACAAAATTTTTCACTTTCATGTTTGGTATCGTTGGAACGGCCATGCTCTGGCCGATCCAACCATACCAAAATTTAACCCCTAGCTGCCACGGATCGGGAGATAGGGAGTTCATTGGAACTCCCTATCTCCACAGTTGGTGGCAGTTAGGGGTTAACTCTAGGACTGGCGTCATCGTGCTACGCACGATGACGCCAGTCCTCTGGGGGAGTTCCCGGAGGCTTGGCCGACATCCAAGATGTCGGCCAGCTCCGGGAAAGGATCGCGAACCGGCGCTTTTCAGCGCCGATTCGCGATCCAGCTCCCCAGGGGTTAATGCCAGGCATCATTTGGAAGGGCAGGCTGTGCCCTTCCAAATGATGCCTGGGTTAACCCCCGCAGAGCCGCCGATCGGGAGGGAGAGAGATCCGAAGGACCTCCCCCCCCTCCCTTTCAGGCGCCTCCTCCGCACATGCGGGGGGGCGCCTGAATTAGGTGTCATCGCGCCCCCGCGATGACACCTAATTCTGGCGGCTGCTGGTCCGGATGCCGGGCTGACATCCAGGATGTCAGCCCGCACCGGAGGGGCCAGTGATCGGCCGGAACCCGGCCGAACGCTGACCCCAATGGGAGGACGCGCTCAGCGCGTCCTCAGCACACCAGCGGGACTGCTGAGGACGCGCTGAGCGCGTCCTCAGCAGCGAAGTGGTTAAAGCTTGCCCATAGCACCACCTTTAGCTTTAAAGAAAGCCTAACTCAACTCCACTCTTAAAAATAATAACCGCACTGCTGTCCATACTTGTTTGATTAGTCATATCCCTAACATTCAGCTCTCCCTACCCATAAAATTATCCTTTCGCATTATCTCTAAACCCTCATCCAACTTGTAATCATTAACCTTATACAGTAAATGGACCTAAAAGCACATTTATTTGGACACGGGCACAATTTTCATACTTAAGGCTCTGTATGCTACCAGAATAAAATTAAAACAAAATAATCCAAATGAATTTGAAGTGCAGACTTTCCGCTTTAATTCAAGGGGTTGAACATAAATATCAAGTCTAAATTTTAGGAACTGCAACCATTGTTCGTGCCCCATTTTCAGTTGCTCAAATGTAATTGGACAAATGAATATAAACATAAATGTTAATTTTTAATATTTTTTTGGGAATCCTTTACTGGCAATGACTGCATGAAGTCTAGAACCAATGGGCATTACCAAACCCTTGGCTTCCTACTTTCTGATGCTTTACCAGGCTCTAACTGCAGCTTTCTACAGTTATCCTTTGTGGATCTTTCTGCGTTTAGTTTTGCCTTCAGCAAGTGAAATGCATGAACAATCGAGTTGAGATCATGTGATTGATACGGCCATTGCAGAATATTCCACTTCTTTTCCTTCAAAAACTCCTTGGGTTGCTATTCAGTGTGTTTTGGATCATTGTCTATCTCTACTGTGAAGCGCCGTCCAATCAACTTTGCTGCATTTGGCTGAATCTGGGCTGACAGTATATCACTAAACACTACTGAATTCATCCGGCTGCTTCTGCCACATCATCAATAAACACTAATGACCCAGTGCCAATGGATAGCCAAGCATGCCCATGTCATCACACTGCCTCCATGAAGTTTTACAGATAACATATTGTGCTTTAGATGATAGGCTGTTCCAAGCCTTCTCCACACATTTTTCTTCCCGTCATTCTGGTACAGATTAATCTAGTTTCATTCGTCCAAAGAATGCTTTTCCAGAACTGGTCTGGCTTTTTTAGATGTTTTTTGGCAAAGTCGAATCTGGCTTTTCTATTCTTCAGGCTTATGAATGGTTTGCACGTTGTGGTGAACCCTCTGTATTTGCTCTTGTGTAGTCTTCTCTTGAGTGTAGAGTTTGACAATGATACGCCTACTTTCTGGAGAGTGTCCTGCACGTGTCTGGATGTTGTGAATGGGTTTTTCATTACCATAGAGAAGATCCTCTCTAGAGAATGTACCAGACTGTTGATTTGGGGACTCTTAATGTTGCTGCTATCTCTCTGATGGATTTGTTTTGTTTTTGAAGCCTTACAGTGTCCTAATTCACTTGCATGGACAGTTCCTTTGAATGCATGATGTAGGTTCACAGCAATAGATTCCAAATGCAAATACCACACTTAGAATCAAATCCAGACCTTTAACCTGCTTCACAGATGAAGAAATGAAGGAGTAGCCCGCACCTGGCCATAAAACCACTTTTGATTCAATTGTCCAATTACCTTTGGTCTCATGAAAACAGGGGATGGCTATTCTTAAGAGCCGTAATTCCTAAACCCTTCCTCCAATTTGGATGTACATACCTTCAAATAAACCTGATGGTGTGAACTATCAGCCCATATCATTATATAACTATAAAACACCAAAAAAGAGCACTCGATATCAATGACCACCTTCATCCACCATTTTCTGCAACAAAAAACACACATTTCAAAAATTCCAAAAAACCTGACTGAGGTAAAATGATGGGGATTCAGTTAACAAAGTATGATCATAGTTTGCGTAAGCCTGTCACAAACGCCAATGTACCCCATCATTGACCGGTCCTATCTAACTTGACTGTATCTGCATTTACAGAATTAACTCACCATAGAGCTTCCCAGCATGCACTAGCCTTTATAGGCTGTCACGTTGTTATATAACTATAGCTTGAATATATTTTGGTAAATACCTGAAAAAAATAAATTTGTGTCTGTGTCCAAATATATGGATCTAACTCTATACACCTCAAACTCTTTATTTCAATCACCTTTATCCTAACCCTCACTGTATTTATTTCTTATTAACCAAGGTCTCCCTTATAGTAATGAAACCAGCTTCTAACACTCTCATGAATCATGGACATTTTTCTTAGTCCTAAGGCTAAGGTCAGACGAAAGCATTTTTAACGTGCGTTTAACCGCACGAAATCACGGCCGTGATAGCAGCAAATGACGTCCAATGCCGGGTAACATACGAAGAACGGCCGCACGTAAGTTCATCCGCGCAACGGGAGACGTCAGACGCTGCACACATCCGGCCAACATAACGTCCAGACGCAAAAAGGGTTTTATTGAAGATCCGTACAAAATCACGGATGAAAATGAGCATCGTATGACCGCTATCGCGTATTCCGTGAAAAAATACATCCATTTGTTCGAACGCACTTTTTCACGGACAACGTGAAAAATGCGTTAGTCTGACCCTAGCCTTAAATATGTCAAATTCTAGTTTTTTTTATCCAGTTGAATGTAAATTAAATGTTTAAATATTTTAGTAACCTTTACGTTTAGATTATAAGTACGCTTGAGCTGGGTCCTCTTTTCCTATTGTTTTCTGTGTGTTTCAAACGTTCTTATAATTTCGACACTGTGAAATGTGTTGGTGCTTTAGTAATGCAATTGTTTTAAAATACACCTTGTAACTTTAGAGTAATGCTAGAATCCTTTGCTTCTAAAGCACTGGTTATTCAGGGGATGTAGCTGAGACATGGTTATTTTACTGCACTGACATACTTCAGGTGCACAAGTTCTACCTAAACAACACAACATGTATACAAAAAATGCAGGAAAAAATATATACTTTTTGTAACAATTCCGAGATCACACAAAAGTCCTCAACATTTCCAATGGAATAACTTGGATGGTTATGAATGAACAGATTTATGTGAACTTTTTAATCTGCCAGCTGAGGATATTGCCAATGAGACCCTCACCACTGAAAAGCTGTAATGTAATATTAAATATATGCCCTGTAATATGTGACCTGTAACTGGGAAAATGAAAGTGAACACTGTGCATATACTACTTCTAGCAATCAGGACAAATAGCTACTTGGAGGGATATTTATTCAGTTTAACAATTAACATTGCGACAGGAAATAAAGTGAAAATACCTTTCCAACTATATTGTAAGAGTTGAAACGTTGTGTCTTTGTCACACAACTTGCTCTACACATTTTACGCATATTCTTTGTCCCACAAAAGGCTCTTCAAAATTTGCTGTGCTTGGTTGCTTGGGTCATTTGTTTCTTTAAGTTTATTTACACAAACTGTAGGCAGTTTACAGGAAAAGTCATTGAATTATATGGCTATAACCACTGAAAACCAGATGAAAGCAACCAAGTGACAAAACGTGAATTTGTGACTATATTTGACCGTGCCTTTCTTATAAACTTTTATGTGTTTGTTTTTACAAAAATCTTTTGATTTTAGAATAAATTATACTTTTAAACTATTTGAAAATCCTTGTGTCACTTCCAGTAGAAGGCCTTTTTTATTTAGAGGTTGTGCCTGGAATAAAACACACCTTAATGCATTTCATGGTAGATTCCCCCCCCCCATTCTCTGTGGCTCTATATCGTGTGAGATTTATTATTACAGTATTTACCGTTTGTGTTCATTGCATACCATCTGCACTGTCGTGGAATCTTTTCTCTTTCCCCATCTTCTCGAATGATCCTATATAAACATTCCTGGGAGCCTAGTACAGGGCTCTTTTATGTGTGATTGAGCTTTGTCACAATCTTTTCACATCCATTTATTGTATACAGAATACACAATGTTTTTCTTTTTCTTTTGTGTTCTTTTGAGTTGATTGTGGACTCTAATTCAGAAGAACAATCCTTATTTCATTGTGAATTAGTGATCCCAATTTCTGTTGTATCCATTTTTTTCTCCTTAGTGTGGCAGGTACAGGAGACACACTTTTAGGGTAAATGGCGAAATAACATACTACTTTTGTATATATTTTGTTGCGCTGCTATGCTGATTTATTTTCTTTGTAACCTGTATGCAGTTTACGGTTTAAATCATTAAAGTACATTACGAAAACAAAATTTTACAAAACTGGCCTGGCCTCCAGCACATACAAAATACTAAATCACCCTGGCACTTCATGAGCAAAATTAAACTACGCATGGGGTGAAAGTATTCTTTAATAAAAGATAAAGAAACAAAAGCAGTCAACTGAACATGCACAATTATTAATGTTTGTGGAAAAATCATGCAATGTGCAAAAATGAACTAACCATATATTACACTAACTTTGGAAATTATAAAAATCTCTTATCCGTGTACAATACAGTGAATTTAGTCATAATGGTTGACCAAGCTTAGCATAATCTATTCTTCTGGTAATATCACATGTATTTTGGTTTGTTATCTGAAATACATTAATTTTAAAAACTGTGTATGCTTCAAGGAAGACCTGTATTACTTGGACGTTTCTCAAAACAAATGGCAATTACTTTTAGTACTTATTGTCACAGCAATTTTCAACTATTGTGATTGCGGCTTTTTATTATTAAATTAAGATTTGTATCTCACATCCAAGTTGTATCATTTCCCAATCAAAACTCATTGCTCAATTAGATACATTCATCTTCTAGCATTGATTGACTATTGAAGCAGGCCAGAATGTTCCAAAGCCTCTTGAACATTAGTTAATGGAAAATACTAATCAGAATGATTGAAAATAGATTTTAATCTTCATCTGTACATTTGTATTGGATTGGAAACAACATGTGTGCACCAAATATTTAGATGGAGCCCAATATTTTTTATTAGACAAATATAACATTTGGAAAACAGATATTTGTCAATATATTTATTGCTATGGTTTTTATCACACTAGCTTTAACCCCTTCGCTGCTGAGCCATTTCACGTCTGTTTGCTGAGCTCATTTTTACCGCTTTTGCGCATCATGTTTAAACGCGATTTGAAGCCACGTTTTATTATATGACCCAGACATATTACATTTCGTTCTTTCTGGCAGACTCTGCAGATTCATAATATATCTATTATAACATGTATACATCATGCTCTGCTTGTATATTATAACAAAAAATGCAATAAAATAGAATTTTTAATCCTCTACAGCGTGTAAAGTGTTTTTTTCACATTTTATCATGCAAGTCTTTGCGTTTATATTTTCCATGGGGTGTGCTTGTTAAAAAAATTAGAAATGGGGAGTTGTTACATTTTTTTGGGGGGAATTACGTGCTTTTTAGTAAACGCACCCCATAGAAAAAAATCATTTAGTGCAGCATCATTGTTCACATTATAATTGAAATGTGAACAATATTGCTGCATTAATCAAAACAACACACAAAAAAACACTTCTTTTTTTTTAATTCGTTGTACTTTGAACAAGGTCATGTTAGGTATCATCCGAAAGGCCAAGCCCCTAGCTGCCACCGTTCTGGAGATAGGGGGTTCCTTTGAACCACCATATCTCCACCAGGGGATTTCCTTGGGAAATCGCCATGTGCGATGACGTCCGGTAGCGAGGGGGGACCCGGAGGTGGAGCCGCCCACTGGCGCTAGATCGCGATATGGCGCTGGATCGCGATCTGACACTCAAGGGGTTAAAAACAGGCATTGAATTAAAGGGCAGACACTGCCCTTCAAAGTGGTACCTGTTTTTTTGGGGGGTTTTTTACACCCTCCCGATCGGGAGGGAGAGTGATCCGAAAGGATCTCACTCCCTTTCAGGCGATCTCCCGGCATTGCCAGGGGGGTCGCCTGAAAACGACATCATCTCGCATGGTGCGATGATGTCATTGACATCGGAGGGGTTTAAATTCGGCATCTGACTTCCCTGAAGTGTACGCTTACCTTTCCTGGCCATTCGGCTATTCAGAGAGCAGGCAGTTCGTCAAATCTTGGCAAACTGCCTGCACATACGGTGCCTGTTCGAGGGCATTGAATTCCCCATAGAGAAGCAATGCTTTGGCTATTCAGAGAACACAAAACAGCTGAGAAAGGTTGCCGAAGTGCCGTGCCATTCGGTGGTTTCATTCAACAGATTTATTCAAGAGAATCCCATAGGCTTTGTTCCGGGATTATTTGGCAAAATTATTTTTTCCTTTTTTCTTTTTTTTTTAAATTGTTTTTTCTGTAACAGCCCTTTTTATTATCATTCATTGGATCTTATATGTCAATTTCAGACATTTTCGCTCTGTAGTTTCTTTGCAAACAGCTTTTCACTTTTCAAACATTGAAGCGTAGGTTTTTTTTTTCTTTTCACTCCATTCGTCTGCGGTGTCGGGTTTTTCTGGCGGCTGCTCTGGGCTGTGATCGGCTCCAGCTCGGGTTTCTCCGGCATGTTCGGTGGGGTTAATCCTGATGTTTTTGCCGGTTTCGGTGTGCATTCGCCGGGTTTTGCAGTGAGTGTTAGGCAGGTTTGCGGCGGCTCTTCCCTGCACTGCGACGGCCCTGTGGTGCTTGCTGAATACACCGCAGGGTCGCCGAAATGGGATCGCCAAATCGCACCGAATTGAAGAGAACGAAAAGTCACCATACGTGCGGTGGCTTTTCGATTCTCTTTGAATAACCCTGATAGTCTTTTAAAGTTTTTACCTACAACAGCTAGTAGGAAATGTTTTACCAACACACAAGACAGGGTATACCTGAATAGGCCAGACGGTATACAAGAATGTATTCTAACACAAGTCCAAATCTATCAGTGCTATTGTGGTCAGGGATAGCCAAAATGGTACACAAGGGGTATCTATCATATAAGCCAAAAAATCGATCAGAGTTAGAGTGGTCAAGGAATAGCCAAGGACTGGTACAAGGGGTAGTTTTCATACAAGCGAAGTAATAACGGAGGCTGAAAAAACAACCAAGTATTGAATCGCCAGGAGACACTCAGCACTGAGGGAAGCAAACTCCACGACAGCACGGTGAGCCGGATCGCGCTGTCTGGATTTAAACCCGATGGGCGTGCGTCATCATGCCACGCCCCACCTCCTGGCCAGCCCTGTGAGCTCTGGAAGACGGCACAACTCCTGGCACCCAGCTCGTCAATGGCGCCGCTGAGTACCGGGGCCCCCTCTGAAGCCCAGACGTGACAGGCTCATGCACACCGCACATTACTGAGTTTTATTGCTGTGAAACTGTTTTATGCCCTTTTTTGTTTTGGAAGGGGGCGAAAAGCTGTTACGGGTTGAGGAAGTTTATGGGGGGGCCATCGTGAGGTTCAGTAAGGGGCCCCAACATTTCTGATGGCTGCCTTGGCAGGCAGCTAGCCAATTGTTGGCGAATTGCCTGCACATACGGCGCCTGTTCGAAGGCAGTGAAATCCCCATAGAGAAGCACTGCTTCATCTATTCAGATTACAAAAACCAGCAGTGAAAAGTTGCCGAATTGCCCTGCTGTTCGGTAGTTTCATTTGACAGGTTTATTCAGGAGAATCCCATAGGCTTCAATGTTAAAAATATTTCCGGTTTAATTCAATATCTAATAAACCACTGATTATGCTATTCTGCAGTAAAAAGTCTCTTTATGTATAGACTTTTTAGGATCTTTTAAAAAAAAAATTGATTTTTTTTTTTTTTTGCGAATTTTTTTCTGTTTTTTTAAATCGTTTTTTCTGTAACTGCCCTGTTTATTATCATTCATTGGACCTTATACGTAAATTTCAGACATTTTCGTTGTGTAGATTCTTTGCAAACAGCGTTTCAAATTTCAAACTTTCAAGCGTACTGATTTTTTTTTCCACTCCTTTCATCTGCATGCCAAGTTATTCCCGCGCCTGCTCTGCGCTGTGATCGGTGGCTGCTTGGGTTTCTCTGGCGTTTTTGGCGGAATTAATCCAGATGTTTTTGCGGGTATCGGTGTGGCTGTTCGCCGGGTTTTGTAGTGCGTGTTCGGCGGATTTACGGCAGCTTCTCCCCTGCACTACGACGGCCCTGTGGTGCTTGCTGAATACACTGCAGGGTCGCCAAACTGGGATCGCCGAATCACACCGAATTGAAGAGCGCGAGAAGTCACCGAACGTGCGGTGACTTTTCGATTCTCTTTGAATAACCCTGTATGTTTTAAATTGATGTTATAATATTTCTTTTCACCAAAAATTTCAGACCACTCAACAAACCCTAATGCAATGACAAAACAAATACATACAAACATACCTAATATAAATAAATAAATAAATAGACTGCATGGTTTCAAAAAGCTCAGGGTATGACACAGAATTGGATTCAGGGTGTAATCAGTAATTGAAAAGAGCATGACATGTAAATGTGAAAAACAGGATTTCTCACAAGCTAAATGGCTCTTGCCAGCTATAATAATTTTGATAAAGCTCTCCAGTAAGCAATTTGTCTGAGACCTTTTGAATTATGGAAAGGTTTGTCTGTAAACCTTATTATTATGTGACTAGTCATCAGGTCAACTGAGCTGTGTTAAGAAAAGGCTTTTAGGTATTTGCCGTTATTATGGTGTTTAAACAGGTATAAAAGTATGCAGTATTTTTATGACTCTTTGCAAAAAGATGTAAACCTGAAAGCAAACCGATGAGTTTACCACTGACATTGAAGACTCACCCAAAGAATATTGTGCACAGTATTTACAAATACTTTTTGCAAGATCTAGTAAGATGCTAGGCGACGTGTGCATGTTTACAAAGGATTGTATAGCAAATGCAAAGTGAATATGTAATTTAAATAAGACCACAATTAACCTTAAACATACACAATGTTTATTTATAAAATGTAATTCAATTCTTTGAATAACTGGTAGTTTTTTGGATCCTTTATTGAAAGTAGACGAAAGCGTTTACTTGTGAGAAAGCGATTAAAATCTGTTCACAGGAAAAGGCTGTCACACCACATAATTGCCTGAAAATGTGAAACCAAATTGTTGTAGATTAGCTTGTCATGACCCTACCTATATATTCGAAAGTTCCCTTGTATTATCATGATAATTTCAATACGTATAGCCTCACTATCATTTCTTATTAATGGTGAACAAGCTTCCAGACTCAAAATCTACATCTACTTGCACAGATTATGAATAGATTCTGTATAAAGTATAAATAATAAATGTACTGCAACAGCAACTAGTTGAAACACATTTTATGCGCCACAGATTGATTTAAGAGGGGTCATTTTCTAAAATATAAAATTTTAAAAAATCTTTTGCAAATCCTGATGATTTAAGCGGGGTAATTTTCTAAAATATAAAATTTTAAATAATCTTTTGCAAATCCTGATTAATACATACAATTACAATGTATACATTTTCTCATCAATGAAAATTGTAGTACCCATTCTTTAACCATTTTGAACCCTTTAACGCCGCAGGACGTTCCATGACATCCTGGCGGCGGGCGGGCTTTGAAGCCTCGGGGCGTACATGTATGCCTCGGCCCCTCTCCGCCGCCTGCACCCGCTGACTCGTGGCGCACATCATTGGCTGCACAGGGACGGTTTGAAATCAAGCTGTCCCCTTCAGCCAATGACGCGCACTGCACACCGGCTGCGGGGAGGGCTTGAAAATGGAATCAGTGCCGCGTGACGGCACCTGTCGGCGAGGTGTACCTGTACGCCTCGCCGGCGAAATCGACCCCTTAAGGGCGCCACCCCTGCGTCCTTAAGGGGTTAAAGAAAACTGGTGGTAGACTTTATACAGTAACTATATAGTCTTTAAAAATCCTATACTTAGAATAGCATATCATTAACATGTTTCTACTAAGAATAGACTTCCACCCCATCATTACCAAGATCGAGTATACTTGATTTTGAAATGCACCAGCAGGTGCTCCAATATCATGTATGCTCTATTTAGGGGGTTATTAAGAGAGCACTGAAATTTTGGTGCTCTTGTTTGGCGCCCTTCAGCAAGCTCCATTCGCCGACCCTGCAGTGAATTCAGCATTCACTGCAGGATCCCCGAAGTGCATCAAAGAGATCTGCTGAATGCCGTCGATAAACCCATCGAACGCAGCCAAAAAACTACTACCGAACAGATCGCTGAATCCACTTGCAGCACACCGAACACAGCCGATGATCCGCTGAACAGACTGCCGAATGTGGCCGCAAACCGCAGAAACCGCCGAACAGACCGCCGACACCTCCGATTTAATCGCTGAATGCAGCCGAAAATGGCTAATCAGCCGCTGTACAGGGGTACAAAAGAAAACAAAAATGCAATTTTTTTAAAGGCGTTTAAAACAAAACAAAAACAGCATGGAATAAATAAGGTCCTATGAATAATAATAAAAAGGTATGTTAGAGAATTAAAAAGAAAAAAATATAAAAATTTGGAATCAAAAATTTGGCAGAAAATATCCAGAAAAATGCCTAAAAAATAAGACGTTTTGCTGCAAAGGAAAAGAATAAAAGGTTGAATAAAAAATTTATAAAAATGAGAATTTTTTTATTATATTGAGACCTATGGGATTTGCCCGTTTATAACCCGTCAAACTGAATCGCCAACATTTATCGGCTGGGTGGAGTAGAGGTAACATCACTGCTCTGCATGGAGAGAGCCTGTGGAGTCATGGGTTCGATCCCAGCGAGAGCACCTCTCCAGTAAGTGTCCTTGGGCAAGACACCTAATGGTACATACTCGCCACCCAGGACATACTTGAAAACGAGAGAAATCTCAATGTATCCTTCCTGGTAAAAACCCTTTCTCAAAAAATTTCAGTGCAGTTAAGCATTCTCTGAATAGATTAACCATTACTTCTCTATGGGGAGTTTCACTGTCGCCGAAGGTCGCCAATTTGCGGTGTTCTGAGGTGAATTGCACCAGATTTTGCTTGCAATTTGCCAAGATTTGGCAAATTGCCAGCTTTCCGGTTAGCTGAATTGCCACGAAATTGCTCTGTACGGGGAAATTCGGTGGCAAGTTCGGCAGTCTTTAACCCCTTATGCCTAATTCTGGAGTGAGATGGAAAGGCATTTGGTTTACTAAAAATTTAATTTGTAAATGGGCACCAGAACGTGTCCCCAAATGTGATGCAGCTAGGCCATGACAGGGGAGGTGCTAAAACCAGCTCAATCAAAGAGTGGAAAGAGACGCTTCATCCACGAATTTTCAACTGTCGCTGTTTGAATGTCCTTTTTGGGAATAGTATAAGGTTATTGTCGTAACAAATTTAAATTGTGGTGATTAGTGAATAACCCTGTAAATGTGTGTTCAGCAAGAAGTGCAGTAAATCTACCAATTTGTTATATTTGTTTATATACCAGGTTTTACAATCCAACTAGAAATGCATTTGTACTTTTTTCAGTGAATAATTTATAGTACTGCATTGCACAAACAATTATCTTCTTGAAATTACTGGCTAATATTTGTCCTGACACAGTATGTCAACATAATGGGATACTCTAGGTTTAAAACCGGAGAAAGGAAAATAGGGGTTAAATATTAATAATAAAAATTATATTAATCCATCTTGACTTCTCCACACTCTTCCAGTTTTAACTGTAAAGTTGCCTTTAAAAATTCACTTAAACCCCAGTGCAGGTCTCCGTTTAATCTCTGCAGAGTATGACATGCTTCCAGCTCAGCAATCATATCACATGACTGCTGGGGGGCTGAGTGCTAAAGCCAATCCAGTGGCTCTCATTGCAGGAAGGCTTTGGTACCATTGGATAAGGATAGTCCCAAAAGGTCTCCAAGCCCGTAAAGCCTGAGTGGAGGTTCTGGGAAGGACAAATCCCTGCATTTTAATGACTGAATAAGGCTGGGGTCAGACAAACACAGTGCGAACGCACGTGCAGCCACACTTTATCACGGCTGTAGTAGCAGCAAATGACGTCCAATGACGGACAATATACGAAGTACTGCCGCACAAAAGTTCGGCCGGGCAACGCAAGCGGCAAACAAACGCATTTTTTTGAGAACTTGAAACCGCTAGTACTGACGTACAGAGTGCGCTGCATCCTCTAGCGGCATATGTGCGTGATTAGGAGACATCAGACGCTGCTAATGTCCGGCCAACATAACGTCCAGAAGCAAAAAGTGTTTTTTTGATGATCCGTACAAAATCACGGATGTAAATGCGCATCGTATGACCGCTATCGCGTATTCCGTGAAAAAATACGTCCATTCGTTCGAACACACTTTTTCACGGACGACTCGAAAAATGCGTTTGTCTGACCCCAGCCTTAGCTGTCTGAGCACCCCCTCACAGGGGAATAGGGAGCGACGAGCTCACAGGAGTGTGACCAAACTGTTAAGATTACCTACTCACACTGTGTAGAATGTCCTGTTAACTTTTTCCAACACACTCTGCTTAGGTCTGGAACCCACAGTTTTCACTTGACTGATGCATAAAGTCAGTTGCAGACCTATTTTTAATCTGAATCCAGAACTATCGCTGTAGCCATTGTTTCCAAAGAGGCACAGTTGCTGTTTATTTAAAAATTGCTTTATCTCACCAGTGTAGTAACGGCTGTATAGAATTTCCATTGCTCCCTTTGTAATCCCCATGCATGTGACAATGAAACTCTTCTGGTTTCATTAGCAAGAGCCAAATTAATACCTGCATACATTGCTACAATACTTCATTTTTAAAATCTTCAAGTTCCCTGGTGCCTTTGCCCAGAATAAAAAAGCCTCAGGCAGGTTGAGGTTGCACATGATTATGAAACAGATTTTGCCACATGAGACATCACAGAACAGTGTATGAAATATAGTTTACTGTAAATAAACCTGAGCACTTTTTCCACACCGCATTATAGAAAAGATGCATTGTAGCTAGAAAAGTAGATCAGCAAATACTTACCAGAATAAGACTAGTAGAGTCTGATTTTTTTTTTATTTTTTAGAAAGGATTTTAACAGGAAGAATACATTGAGATTTCTCTCGTTTTCAAGTATGTCCTGGGTGGCGAGTATGTACCTTTAGGTGTCTTGCCCAAGGATACTTACTGGCGAGGTACTTGTCGGAATCGAACCCATGACTCCACAGGCTCTCTCCACGCAGAGCAGTGATGTTACCTCTACTCCACCCATCCGGTATATCTATGTGCATGCATGTTTTATCTGAAATGACGTTTCAGGTATTAAGGGTCCTAATCCACTCAATGCCAAAATCACATTTTAATTTTCAATTCTGCAAGATTTCCCTGAGATAGGCTTCTTTAGGTGCCAAGGCATGCCTAAATGCTGCGGGGCGACATAGCACACCCCACAGCCTCTAAAGTCCTACAGCCCGCCTCCCATCTCGGCGGATAGAGAGCATCATCCACTGTCGCAGGACCGCCTGAGTACAGGCACTCTCACTGCAGCCAATGACCCACTCGGTGAGTGTGCAGGGGAGGCATGGTGAAGGCGTGCATAGGGAGCCAGCAGTACATGCTACACTGGCCCGTGACATTTAGACCCATCCACCACAAGGACACCATAGCAGCAAAGAGGGATGTTTTGTACATTTTGGATAAGCTAGCTAAACAATGTTTACTCAATGCTACAAGTTAACAAATTTGTTTCTTGTACACTGCCTATTTGTCCATCAGTATGTCACTAGTCTTTCATTTTCTTTCGGTCTCTACATCTATCCATTTTCAAAATCTTCCAAATCTACAAATAAAACTTCCTAGTACAGCAGGCTATTAATTTTAAGTATTAAAAGTTGATTTATCATGAAAAGATTTTGCAAATATAGTACAGTACAATACGATCTGGGCTGCCATCAGAATTCCAGGGGCATTTACTGAACCGCTATTAGAAAAAAAAATGGATTCTTTTTTTGAAAAATGCCTAAAAGATACTAAAAAAAGAGAAATCAATAAATAGACTTTTTACTAGGGATGAGCCGAACACCCCAGAGTTCAGTTCGCATTCGAACGCGAACTTTTCAAAAGTCCGAATTTGAACTCGAACTCGATACAAGTCAATGGGACTCAAAATTCTATTTTTAGAGTGCCCTCCAAGAGGGCATATATGCTAGATATTTACCATAAAAGAAGTATGCGGGTCTGGGTAGTGCCCTGGGGGAGAGGAAACAAAGTCAAAAAGTTTAAAAAAAAAGTTTTTAAAGGGACAGCGAGTTTTCCATGACATAAGGGTTAAAAATAAAAACGAAAAATTCCTTCAAATATCGTGGCTAGGAGGTCCCGATAACCTGCCCGTGAAGTGGCGGATTTCTAGGATGTATAGAAACATTTAAAAACAATGTCCGGGTCCAGGTAGTGCCCTGGGGGACAGGAAACAAGGACAAAAAGTTTTAAAAAAAGAGGTTTTAATCCCTTCACTGCTGACGACGTGTGGGACACGTCCTCAGTTACTTCCGCTGTATGCTGAGGAGGACGTGTCCCACATGTCATCAGCTTTGCGGGACCCCGGGCGGAGATACTCACCTCTCTGTCCGGGGTCCCGCGGCGTTCTGACTTCAGCGTCCTCAGACGCTTAAGTCAAGCTCCTCCCGACGTAAATGACGTCATCGCGCCATATGCGATGACGTATTTTCCAGGTGACCCCCCGGGCAATGCTGGGAGATCGCCTTGAGGGAGGGGGGATCCGTTCGGTGCCTGGCTTTAACACCTTAGGCACCGGGTCACACTTCGGCACCTTGCAGCGCCGAAGTGCTGCCTAGCTCCGGTGGGGGCTGCCATCTTGGATCGCGGCTCCACCCCCGGGTCCCCCCTCACTGCCTGACGTCCTCACGCATAGCGTGATGACGTCAGATAGCCGGGGAACCCCTAGCTGCCCGGAATCCCCTGGTGGAGATAGGGGTTTCATTTGAACCCGGATATCTCCAGAACTGTGTTGTGTATAGAGATGCTGATGGGGTTGTGTATAGAGATGCTGATGGGGTTGTGTATAGAGATGCTGATGGGGTTGTGTATAGAGATGCTTTGAGGTTGTGTATAGAGATGCTGTGAGGCTGTGTATAGAGATGCTGTGAGGCTGTGTATAGAGATGCTGTGTATAGAGATGCTGATGGGGTTGTGTATAGAGATGCTGATGGGGTTGTGTATAGAGATGCTGATGGGGTTGTGTATAGAGATGCTGATGGGGTTGTGTAAAGAGATGCTGTGAGGCTGTGTATAGAGATGCTGTGAGGCTGTGTATAGAGATGCTGTGAGGTTGTGTATAGAGATGCTGTGCGGCTGTGTATAGAGATGCTGATGAGGTTGTGTATAGAGATGCTGTGTATAGAGATGCTGTGAGGTTGTGTATAGAGATGCTGTGAGGCTGTGTATAGAGATGCTGTGAGGTTGTGTATAGAGATGCTGTGCGGCTGTGTATAGAGATGCTGATGAGGTTGTGTATAGAGATGCTGTGTATAGAGATGCTGTGAGGTTGTGTATAGAGATGCTGATGGGGTTGTGTATAGAGATGCTGATGGGGTTGTGTATAGAGATGCTGATGGGGCTGTGTATAGAGATGCTGATGGGGCTGTGTATAGAGATGCTGATGGGGCTGTGTATAGAGATGCTGTGAGGCTGTGTATAGAGATGCTGATGGGGCTGTGTATAGAGCTGCCTTGCGGCGCCGAAGTGCGGCCTAGCTCCGGTGCGGCCTAGCTCCACCCCCGGGTTCCCCCTCACTGCCTGACGTCGTCACGCATAGCGTGAGGACGTCAGATAGCCGGGGAACCCCTAGCTGCCCAGAATCCCCTGGTGGAGATAGGGGTTTCATTTGAACCCCGATATCTCCAGAACCGTGGCAGCTAGGGGGTCATGGAGAGCGTCAATCGAAAGGTCTGAGTATGGCCCTTTGAATGATACCCAACATGACCAGGTATAAAGTAAAACAAAAATGTATTTTTTTTGTGTGTTATTTTTATTAAAGCAGCAATATTGTTCACATTTCAATTATGTGAACAATGATGCTGCACTAATGATTTTTTTCTATGGGGTGCGTTTGCTAAAAATCATGTAATTCCCCCCCAACAAAATGTAGCAAGTCCCCATTTCTAATTTTTGTACAAGCGCACCCCATAGAAAGCATAACCGCAAACGCTCATGTGCTAAAATGTGAAAAAAAAACACTTTACACACTGCAGATGATTAATTATTGCATTTTTTGTCATAATATACAGGCAGGACATGACATATACATATAAAAATGATATATTATGAATCTGCGGAGTCTGTCGGAAAGAACGATATCTAATATGTCTGGGTCATTTAATAAAATGTGGTTTAAACATGATGAGTGAAAGCGGTAAAAATAAGATGAGCACACAGCAGTGAAATGCAGGGTTAAGGGGTTAAACAGTAAATCAGAGGAACATTTAGTAGAGAAATGAACACTTCTCAGAAGCACAGATGTTGTTTGATACATGTTCAGGAGACACCTCCAGACACCCTCAGTCTACAGACAATGTATCAAATTCATTAGACCAGACTAATTAAATCACATGTTATTTCCAAACACTAATTAACACCTGTTGTTTACGGCGTTTGAGAGCACATGTCATTTAGAGGTGAGAATCTTTGCATGTAGACATTATTTTTTAATTCAATATCTAATAAACCGTTGCTTATAATATTCTGCAGTAAAGAGTCTCTTTATTTCTAGATTTTTTTTTTAAGCATTTTTTTATACTTTTTTCAAATTTTATTTTTTTTCTAACTCGAACCGAACACGCCAAAAAGTTTGAAGTTCGCGAACTTTCGAACTGCCGATGTTCGAGTCGAACTCCGAACTGATCGAACCGAACAGCTCATCCCTACTTTTTACTACAGATTAAAGGAATAACGGTTTATTAGATAAAAACGGGAATATTTTTAACATTGAAACCTATGGAATACATCTGAATAAACCTGCTGAATGAAACCACCGGACATCAGGACATTTCTCAGGACATTTCTCTGCTGTTCGGTGTTCTCTGAATAGATTAACCATTGCTTCTCTATGGGGACTTTCACTGCCTTCGAACAGGCACTGTACTTGCTCCACAGCAATAAACCTCACAGTAATGTGCACCGTGTATGAGCATTCAGTGTTATATGGGAGTACTGATTTATGAGTAAGAGTAGTTAAAAAAAGAAAACGTAAAACTCGGAGGGGGGTGACACCATGAGTTACTGCACCGGGTGACACCAATCCTAGTGACGCCACTGACAGAACCACTGGCAAAGGATCCACCTCTGTGTATGTATGTGTTATGTGTGTAAATATAATGCAGATAATGTGTATGGTATGTAATCCATGACTTGCATGTGATCCAAGTAATTTGTGATGTGTACTAAAAGGGACATGCATTATTCGTCAGTGTGTCAATAATCTCATTCAGAAGGCATAACAAGCAAGTAAATATATATTTTTTCATATTTACCTGCTTTTTTTCTTGGCCTTTTCCACACCCACCTCTGGAGGCATTTTGAGCTAACCAATCAGTGTGTATTCCTAGGAATAGATAAATGCACTGAGCATGTGTGACTGAGTTGCTCCTGCTCTCTCCTACATTATGAGCTGAGGGAAGGGCGGGGCTGAGTGCCATTACAATCTGCAACTCTTTCACCACCAGCTACTGCAGAGACAGGGTAGGAAAGAACACACATGGAGAAGAAGAGACAACAGAGAGGTACAGCAAAAAAAGGACAGAGACACAGCAAGAAAAGGTAAAGAGAAAAACAAGATAAAACAGAGGGCCATCAAGAAAAAGCAGAGAGCGCAAGAAAAGGTGCAGTGAGAAAGAGCACATAAGAGACAGCACAAGAGTGTGAGAGAGGGACTTGTGAGGGAGTTAAACAGTGAATATGTAAATGATGAAGGAGCACAAGTGAGCGGGTGAGGGAATCTGTGTGTAAGCGAGTCAGTGTGAGAGCTTTTGAGGGAGTTAGCAGTGTGTGTGCGAGTCAGCAGGTGAGTGTGTGAGCAAGTCGGTGGGTGGGTGTGTGAGCGAGTCAGCAGGTAAGTGTGTGAGTGAGTCAGTGCTTGAGTGTGTGACCGGGAGTGTTGAGCATGTCAGGCGGGTGAGTGTGTCTTGCTTTCACAGTTGCAGAGATGGTTATTATTCAGTTCCTCAGTTTTCTCAATCTAAGGTCCTGCGCGTGCACAGGGTTTCACATGCACAGCTTGTACTAGTTCATGTGAAGCTTTGATGGGAAGAAGGCAGATAATATTCAGGAAGTGGGAACTGAAGAAACACTGTAACCGGCAATCTGTTGATTTATTCGGGAAAGGTCGACGCAGTGAGGACAATGATGCTCCAGACACGAGTCAATTGGCAGGTAAAGCATTCTTTATTATGGTATCAGACTTGAGCCGGACGAACTCCAGAATCTCAAGTGAAACTTTTGAGCAGAAACACAATTCTTATACATTGAATCTTAAAAAGGTGCATCTCCTGACCAAATGCCCCCTCCCTCCATCTCAGAGACAAAGACCACATTGCATTACACATATAATAAACAATTTGGACACAAACTTGATTCAGAAGGGAGGCTTGAGATCTGTTGTACCTTCTCACAGTCATGGTGGCACTCCTCTCTAGATAAGGATGCTGCAAAAACTGATTCCTTTGTTCGCTCTTGGTCCAGGCCCAAGGCCTGCTTGACTTTGTTCATTTAAATCAGGTCTCTTGGCATCTCTATTTACACTAACTGGATTCTAAGTTTTTAATTGCTACAGCAGAAATCCCTGGAATGTTAGAATCTAAGCAAAGTGATTACAAGGGTAGTTAGTATTATTCTGTATAAAAATCATGCAAGATGGCTGCCGGTGTACAAAATGGTGGCCATTTCTAGCTATTCCCCTTTCAACACCCCTAGCTGAGGGGCATCGCCAGAGTAGATGAAATGACAGAGTTTAAATTTTGAAAACGTTTATTGATTTTATTTTAATTTCTCTATTGGTACAAAGGTGTTTAAATGTCAATTTAAGAAAAAATTCTAGACTTGCATGTCCCTTTAAACATGCAGTGATTGATATGTGTAATTTGTGTACTGTGAAATATAAGTGTATGAATGTGATATCTGTAAAATGTGTGTGTTGGAGTGACAGGTAATGTGTAATATGCATTACATGTGTGATATGTGTGCGCCATCAAATGTGTCTGTGTGCTGTGCGTCTGATATGTGTAATGTATGGGGTATTGTATACACTTATATTACTTTTGTTTTTTTAATAAATAAAATTAAACTTTTTTTCTGTCTCCTGATTACTGTTATTGCAGGGGTAAGTCTCTGGTGGTCCTGTGAGTAGTTAAATCCTTGGTGGTCCAATGAGGAGTTAAAAGAATTCCTAGTGGTCCAGTGGGTATAGTAGTTTTTGGTGGATCAGTGAGAGAGCAGTGCATTCTGCCAGGGATGGGAAACCCTGCTTTACAGGGTTTCAACCATTACAACAGCATGAAGGCTTTTTGTGTTTTGTTTCTGCAACATCAATATGTTTTTAACAAATGAAGATTTTCTAGACTTCTGGTCACAGTTAATGTTCTAAAACACCTAACAATTATTTTATATATTTTTTTTTTTACATAGATAGCAGTGCGTCTGATAAAAAGAATAACAACATATGTAATGTATCTTTTTATTTACAGGTATCCTGGAACCATGCTCTGTTTACATTCACTCTGCATATTTCCTCATAGTATATTGATTAGTAATTTCCTTACGTTTAGTCTTTGTAGCTTACAGACCAGCATAAATAGCCCTGTTGAGATCTTATTTAAATAAAATCAATTAAGTGTCTCCCTCGGTTACTCTTCTAAGAAATTATTATTAGTTGTGATAACTACTAATTACATCATATGCATTAGCACTTGGAATGTGGATACGGCAGTTACTTCTAACATATTTCTTCATCGGACTGTTTTAGAAATAATCAAATGAGCAAATGATCATTACTTGGGGAAAAAAATAAACTATACGTGAGATACAAGTAAAATTATAAATACATGATATATCAGCCACTGCCATATTAATAAAAGGGCAAATAACTAATGGATTTAATAACCTATGATGTGCAACACCAATCGAGTTAATTGAATTACACACAAAAAATTGAATACAGGAATTTGTGCTAACCCGTAGAAAATTAAATTATGACTCCACCAGATGGCAATATACTGCCATGTAGAATGCAACCATGATTCTTTAGAGCAAATGTAGCAAAGTTACCCCAAGACAGAGAATTAAACAATCTGAATATTAAAAATGATTATGTAGTCACGTTACCAACATCTAAATGCATTTTTTTAACTAAACCTTCTACTACCGAAAAAGTACTTTTTTTTAATTTAAATGCAATTTAAAAAATGAAAACTAGCATATAAAGATCAATTTGCATTAATATTTATACAAGATTAGTGTTCTCTCTGGGAAGACACAAGATCTCTCTACTGATACCCTGTATTACTTTAAAAAATAATAATTGTAAAATAAAGTTCGCAAAACTTTACTGTTGATTTACAACGGCCTGTGAGAGCGCAGAATAGAGCTCTGGAATCATTCTCTACTGTACAGGCATAAGAATAACGTGGTTATATATAAATGTATGCTGTGCATGTTTCTATTCCTGTAATTACTTGACTCACTTTTGCACCAAGCCTCTACACACACACTTCATATAGATTGTCCTGCATTCTGAGTCCCATAAAAATTCCTTTCATCTTTACACACACACACTACACATGGAAATCCATTGCACCCATGCACAAAAGCATGCAAAGGCATAAACAGATACTTACACACACTCACTATACATACATATATAAATGACAATGGAAAGGTTGCACTTAAGCAACACTAACAGGTGTCTCTAAGACAAATAATACAATATATTGAAAAGAGCATCAATATATCAGAGATCATATCTACCAATAATTCTATTCCAAAAAGTCACAATTTTAAAAAATATTCAATCACCTGAGAGAATAAATGATAGGAATTTGGTTACAAAATATGATCACATTTTGCTTAACTCGTTTACTACCAAGTGATTTTTGTTGGAAAATAATTTGTAACATTTATTTGAAACATGGAATGTAAAGTTAAACATAGGGTAAAATAGAAAATTTGCACATAAATTTTTTTCTGCGAAAATGTGAGCAAATAGACAGCCTTCACGGACAATTATTTGGCTGCAGTGAAGGTATCCGTCCCCTCCCCCGGCAGATGAGTAACTGATCCTCTGACAGGTGGCTGTAACTGTGAGTGTGTGTGTGTAGAGGGGAGCTGGAAGTATATGTTTGAGTGTGTATGGGGGCACACACACGTGTTAATATGTGCCACGCGCGTCTCCGATGGATCGGAGGTAAAATCGCGCGTGCACATTCTGTGCGATTTCTCAAAATGAGTATGTGTCATGTCACAGGAAGTGACGCGATTGCCTATTTTGATGCATTGCCTGATTTTCCAGAACACCGGCCCAAGACACTTTGTTGCCTGGGTCCAAGGATAAAATGCTGCCCCCTCCAAAAAACATTTCCACCAAAACATACCCACGCATATCACAGCTCTACAGCAATAGAACAAACACACATACATGCTGCACACTTTAATGTGAGTTCTATTGCTGTGGAGCTCTGTGATAAACTCATACACAGCACATATTACTGTATTACAAAGCTCCACAGAAATAAACCAGTAATGTACACAATATATGAGTGTGTCACAGAGCCCAGGAAGTCACAAATCCATATACCATGCCCCACAGTCACATACCGTCACACATACACAGAAACGGTCACGCATACCCATACATCCAAAGAGTGCCCCCCATCCTGGTCAGGCCAGCCTGGATACTGCGATGTGCCAGAGACCTGGTGAACAGGCCTCAAGGCCCCAGCAGACAACCAGCCTACCTGAGGCCAAGGTGTCTGCAGGGCCTACCCGAAGTCCCAGGCAGTTGATTCATTCCAACGCCTGTGTGTGGCCTTTGACAGGATGGCAAACTGCTACTGTTTTAGCTTGGAACTCCATCTGACCTGTTCAATGTGAGACTCTCCTGACATGCAATACACAGCTAGGCCACAGTGGCGCTGTTCTGCAGTTGTCAGGAGATTAAGTGAAAGAGCAAGCAGGAAGGTGTCTAGAGACAGGGGTAGGAATGGGTTTGGTAGGGAAAGGTTAGAGTTTCGGAACAGGTATGAGGTGACAGTGTAGGGATGCAGGGACACATTTAAGACTGCAACTACAGGACTAAGATAGGAACAAGGGAAACAGAAAGTGGGATTGGTTTATTGGGGCAGGGACAGAATTAAGTGGAGAAACAGTGACCAGTTGGAGCAACAAATGATGGGCATGTTCTCATGGGTTTCGACTTTTAAATATAGGGTGAAATCATTGTTGGTGTGCAACTCTCTGTTCCACTCTTAACAAATAACACAAAATTGTGAGCCCTGTTTTAATTTCCAAACCTCCCAGTACAGGCAATGGCGTAAGTACCAGGGTCGCAGCAGTTGCACTTGCGACCAGGCCCTGGCATTCCGCCAGTGGAGGGGGGCCCAAGCAGCCACCAGATTACAGCAATCTGGGAGCAGCGCCGCCGGCCGTTCCTCTCCCTATGAGTGGCCGCTGGCATGCAGCTTGGCCACTCACGTGGGATGGGAACCACCTGACCAGCGCATGAGATCCTCTCACAAGAACTCGGCTGCGCTGGTCAGGTGGTTCCCGGCGAGTGGCCAAGCTGCATGTTGGCAGCCGCTAGGGAGAAGAACGGTGGCAGAGGTGAGAGCTGGGGACAAATACATCTATGTGAGCTGGGGGCAAATATACAATGGCAAGAAAAAGTACGTGAACCCTTTGGGATTACTTGGAGTTTTGCATGAATTGGTCATAAAATGTGCTCTGATCTTCATCTAAGTCACAACAATTTGAAAAACACAGTCTGCTTAAAATAATACAGCACAAACATTATATGTTTTCATGTGTTTATTGAACATAACATGTAAACATTCACAGTGCAGGGTGGAAAAAGTATGTGAACCCCTAGCCTAATGACTTCTCCAAGAGCTAATTGGAGCCAGGAGTGAGCCAACATTGAGTCCAATCAGTGGGATATTATTGGATGTGTTGCTGAAAGCTGTCCTGCCCTTTAAAAACACACACCAGTTTTGGGTTTACTGGTTTCAAGAAGCACTGCCTGATGTGAACCATGCCTCGCAGAAAAGAGCTCTCAGAAGACCTACGATCAAGAATTGTTGACTTGCATGAAGCTGGAAAGGGTTACAAAAGTATCTCCAAAAGCCTTGATGTTCATGTGTCCACGGTAAGACAGACTGTCTACAAATGGAGAAAGTTCAGCACTATTGCTACTCTCCCTAGGCGTGGTCGTCCTGTAAAGATGACTGCAAGAGCACAGCGCAGAATGCTTAATGAGGTAAAGAATCATCCTAGAGTGTCAGCTAAAGACTTGCTAACTTTAGCTAAAGTCAGCTAAAGACATGCTAACTTTTTTTGACACATCTACAATAAGGAAAACATTAAACAAGAATGGAGTACATGGGAGGACACCACGGAGGAAGCCATTGCTGTCCAAAAAGAATATTGCAGCACGTTTGTAGTTTGCAAAAGAGCACCTGGATGTTCCACAGCACTACTGGCAAAATATTCTGTGGACAGATGAAACCAAAATTGAGTTGTTTGCAAAAAACACACAACACTAGGTGTGGAGAAAAAAAGACACAGCACACCAACATCAAAACCTCATCCCCACTGTAAAACATGGCGGAGGGAGCATCATGGTTTGGGGCTGCTTTGCTGCCTCAGGGCCTGGACGGATTGTTGTCATTGATGGAAAAATGAATCTGAGTTTATCAAGACATTTTGCAGGAAAATGTATGAACTGCTGTCCACCAACTGAAGCTCCACAGAGGATGGGTGATGCAACAGGGCAATGACCCAAAGCATACAAGTAATTCAACAAAAGAATGGGTTCAACAAAACAAAATACGCCTTTTGGAGTGGCCCAGTCAGAGTCCTGACCTCAACCCGATTGAAATGCTGTGGCATGACCTTAAGAGAGCGATTCACACCAGACATCCCAAGAATATTGCTACACTGAAACAGTTTTGTGAAGAGGAGTGGTCCAAAATTACTCCAGATCGTTGTGCAGGTCTGATCTACAACTACAGGAAACGTTTGGTTGAGGTTATTGCTGCCAAAGGAGCGTCAACCAGTTATTAAGTCCAAAGGTTCACATACTTTTTCCACCCTGCACTGTGAATGTTTACATGTTCTGTTCAATAAAAATATGAAAACATATAATGTTTGTGTTGTATTATTTTAAGCAGACTGTGTTTTTCAAATTGTTGTGACTTAGATGATCAGAGCACATTTTATGACCAATTCATGCAAAACTCCACGTAATCCCAAAGGGTTCACATACTTTTTCTTGCCACTGTATATCCATTTGAGCTGGGGGCAATATATATCCATGTGAGCTGGGGGCAATATATACCCATGTGAGCTGAGGGCAATATATATATATACACACGTGAGCTGGGGCAATATATCCATGTGAGGTGGGAGACAATATATCCATGCGCGCTGGGGGCAATATATCCACGCGCGCTGGGGGCAATATATCCACGCACGCTGGGGGCAATATATCCACGCACGCTGGGGGCAATAAATCCACGTGAGCTGGGGGCAATATATATCCATGTGAGCTGGGGCAATATATCCACATGAGCTGGGGGCAATACTATCTTTTTTTATAGTGCAGGAAAAAAAGTAAACAAATATATCTTTTTGGTGGGCCTTCATGGATTCTTGCGCCGGGGCCCTTAGGTTTCTAGTTACGCCACTGAGTACAGGCATTGTAGGAAGGTATTATAATGATCCGTACCATGTTTACTGTATATGCCACAGAGGCCATGTATGTTGACAAAGCAGATTCCATGTGAAATTGCGCAATGTAAGAAATTAAATGTAGACTCTCAGGATCAGCAATCTTGACCGTTCCCCCATATGTTTTGGAGCTACATTTCCAAAAAGACTCAGCCAACTTGAGAAGTGGTTCAGTATCATTTTATATGTAGTTCTAAAACATCAGGGGCCCGATCACAACTTAGACATTAAAGGAAAGAAACAAACGGGAAAATGTTTGAGTCAGCTGTTTTCCATTTGCGGCTCTAATTTTAACATCTGTATTTCAACAAAGCTGCTTTCTCAGTAGCTCAAGTAGTAATACGTTCGAGCCACAACTCGATTACATCAGCGGTGCTAAACTAAGCACCACTTTACTATCAGTTCCAGGAATCAATAGGACTCCATGGAGACAGACGTGATCTTGTGCAAGCGAGATCCAGTCAGGATGGTGGAGAGATACTGTTTGTTACCAGTATTCCTCTGCTCGCAGAGTGAGGAAGCAACGGATCGCTCCACTCTCTCCGCTAAGGAACCTGAGGTGAGTATGAGATTTTAGGACGTTTTAGATTGACGTGTTAAGTGACTGTGGTTCAGCACAATCACCTAATACCTGGGTTGAAAAGACGTTATTTAATCCTGAATAACGTCAGGCGCAGATGGGGAGCGAGCTCATTGGAATAGCTTGTTCTCCAACTGGTAGGGGCGCATTAACGTCTCTTGTACAAAATATAGAAGATATTAATATACAGTAAACTGACGCTACATCTGAGCAGGTCTTGCATCTTGGGTGAAATAGGATAAGTTAAAATGAAGCAAAGCACTTGAGCCATTATACTGTACGACTTGAGTGTTGTGCTTTGCATGCAGGTTGTGATCTGGCCCCAGGAGTGCCAACGTTGCTGACTATTAGAATCTTATATCCCAGAAATATTTTTGTAACAAATACATGAAAAAGTACATATTTATTAATCTACAATATCTTAATCTTTCAACTATCTCAAAATAGCAGACAATTAACAAAATTGTCATTTTTAATGATTTTAATTTTTAATTATACTTTCTGTGACAGATCTCAGTACCCAGACTGGGTCACTTCTGTCAATGCCGCTTCCTTGACAGACCCCCTGTGTTCTCCTCAGACTGACTCCCGTGCCTCCCTCCAGTCCTCAGATGAAGCTTAAGGATCGGGAGACATGGAGAGCCTGCTAGCATCCCCCACAAATAAGAGGAGGCTGTAGATCTGGAAGTTCTCAGGGTCAGAATGGACCTCTTTTAATTGGGGACAGGCACATGTTTATACTGTCAAACATGTGTTATTTACATACACAAAACAGCCCCAGAAAATGGTATGAGTTTCCCATGTTCTGATTTTATTACGTTTATTCAGTATACTTCAAGGTAGGGTAAAACACAATTAGACTAGGACAAATAATGGAATAAACATTGCGGAATCCTTTTAGATGAGGCAGGACAATGGCAATCATGACTAACAAACAAATTACAGTTTAAAACAGCAGATAATGGGTCAGTGTTTGCCTGACAAAAAAGATTACAAACCTGCTCGGTCATAAAAAGATATTAACACAATCCCGAGAGCAACCCTATCAGCAGATAACAAGATACACATGGACCATACAATAGGCAGACAACAACATTCTTACATAACACAGATTGCACAAACATTCTGCGCACAAAAATGAACAAGAAAATTATATAGAACATCAGGCCTGCATCCCTCAAATACAACTCCAGGTCCATGCACCCAAAGTCCAAAGTGACTTACGTCCCATGTTTCAAAGAAGTGCTATGATATTACATTTTTCAAAAAGCACTCGGTAGTGACCAAGTTAAATGTATGCATATATTGCATTTTACAACAGTTAAATAATTGGATCTACTCTATGCGGCACGAAAATGCTACATGTTTAGCATACATATTATCAGCAAAACCTGGCAAACATCAAAACATTCCCTGCGTAGGTCTTTGAAATATGTACAATGAGAGGCAAACCATGTATAATGCATATGATCTATACAAGTATGTTTTATGTTCCTTACAACTTGCCAAACAAAAAGGTTGCATCTTCTAACAATATCGTAAAACCGGTTCCATTGCATGAAAAGGTCCAAGAAATTATTGCATTTATGTGTTGTGCCTAGCACCATACCAGAGTAAAAAATAATTGTGAATGAAAGAACCCAGATGTAACCGAAGCTATTGTGCCGTCATCTTCCTTGGCACCCTTGCCCATACTATACATGCCCTCGGTGCCTGTTGGAGATGTGTGGATCCTGGCCTCCTGCCAAGAGATTGTGCACCAATTTGGCAAAGCCAGTTCTCAATGACCATGGGCAGTAGGGGCATCTAAGGGTTAATGAGTTAAATGTCTATTTTGAAACTGTTTGTATTTTAGGAGTTCATTTGTGTTAGAGTTACAATGTAGACATATTGTTCTTGCTATCTGTTTGTCCTCAGATTGATCTGATGTTGTTGATTGCTAATCTCGTCTAGTGTATGCTAATAAGGTTTCTGCGCCTTCAGAAGGAATTCAGCTCCCCCGCATGTAGGCAATGTATTCCGCTGATTGTGTCATGTTACCCACCTCTGTTGCCCATATAATTGGACCCATTTTCCATTAAAGCATATTCATTCCCATGCATTAAACTGTGTCTGATGTTTGTGGAAAGATACATAGAAATATACAGCACTTAATTTCTGAAAAATACGTATCTGGTGGCGCGATGGTAGTCGCTCTTGGATCTTATGGTGGTTCTCTTATTTTGTATCATTCATATGGGTAACATAAAAAGAAAGCAAATGACAAAATAGTGCAGAGCGAATTATACAATGTACAATGTAGGTAATTACGTACTGATCCCACTCACAAATAAAGAGCCCCAACACTGGCTCTGAGTGGGTATGCGCGTTCGGGTCCTTTGCTTCTATATATAAAGGTGACCCACACCCTTTAGATGAGAGGGATCTTCTTCCAATTGGCATATACAAAACATAAAAACAAACAACATCAAAAAGAATCCTTTTGGGCTTAAAGAGGGCTTCTATCAGTGCGGTATATGTTTGGCCTGTAGGTCGACCGGTAATTAGAAAAGTCATATTAGTTCGTATTTCAATCACAAACAAAATAAAATTGAGAAAATAGGTGGCATCCTTAATTGTTGCTCTAAAAATGTCATATATATGCTAGAATGCCCCTGCGGCCTGTGTTATATAGGGCGCACAAAAAGGGCTCTTAATGTTAGAATAGCTGAACATGCTAGAAATATCAAAAACAGCTATGAAAAGCATTCAGTTTCTCTCCATTGCAAAACGCACCATAATAGCTCTCCCATAGGTTTTAAAATTTTGGGCAATAAGGCAGATTAAGAAAACAGAGATCGAGGAAGATTTACCCAATAAATTGGGAAAGGAAGAGATGAGATCTATCTTCGAAAATGGTACATTAGTACCAAATGGTTTAAATGACGATTTTGAGGTTATTAACTTTCTTTGACTTAAAATGTTATTTAAGGCTCCTCCAGCTCCATATCTGGTTTTGCTACATAATACATGCAGCATATGGCCATTTTCAGGAAGCACTGATTTCAATAATTCACCACTTATTAGGTAGTCCAGCACTTATGGATAATAATCTTTATCCCCATACAAATAGAATTTATAACAACATTCTAGAATAGCTAAGCTATCATTCACGTAACACATGACTATGTATAGTAATCACTATATCACCTTAATTCATCCACTATATATTAGGTACAATAATATTATTGTGGATGTAGATGTATATACCCATATTCCTTTAATATGTCACTGCATTGATAACGATATTTAATGTCACCATCATATTTACATAGTAAATTTATATTAGTAAATTTATAAGAGGGATTCCTCTAAATTACAATAACAAAAACGTATGAACACGAGTACACTGTAATTTTAATAATAATTTACCAATTTGGCTAATCATGATCTGGATCTGGGGAAGCCTGTTAATCCATATACCCAGGTTACTGTTAATTATTGCCTTCCCCTCTGAACAGAGCCATGTATGCATTCTGCACATTCATGAGATCTGCAAGACAGCATTATGTGGACAGAGAGGTAACTGGGGATTTGCTTCATTGTTCCATTTGCGATGCGCCGAGCGGACAGAAGTACAGCGTGACACGCAAGGTGGAACGCAAGCGCCGCTGGGGCGCATGCGCAAGAGGGCAACACTTATGGAACACAAAAATTGCGTTTTTGGAGGCGTGGAACGCACGCCAGCAGCGAATTTGAACATGTGGGGACAATTTCACTAACAAGAGGACACTATATATACATTCTGTTTAAGATTGCCTGTAAACCAGCTGAGGAAGCCACAATATGTGGCGAAACGCGTCCTGGTCACCTGGTTGACCCAGGTTTACTTTTCTTTTAATATTTTAATAAATTTTATTTTATTTGTACAAGTCCCGGTGTTCTGGAATCTTCTGGTATCCTATGGGTTTTTATGGACTTTACCTATTAATAAGTCCATAAGCTCCACCAAATGTGAGTTAGCATTTGATACCCGTATCTCTATATTGTCATCAGTGGACCTGCACAAGGAAGTTCGTTTGTTTTTATGTTTTGCATATGACAATTGGAAGAAGATCCCTCTCATCTAAAGGGTGTGGGTCACCTTTATATATAGAAGCAAAGGACCCGAACGCGCATACCCACTCAGAGCCAGTGTTGGGGCTCTTTATTTGTGAGTGGGATCAGTACGTAACTACCTACATTGTACATTGTATAATTCACTCTGCACTATTATGTCATTTGCTTTCTTTTTATGTTACCCAAATGGATGATACAAACTAAGAGAACCACCATATGATCCAAGAGCGACTACCATTGCGCCGCCAGATACGTATTTTTCATATCTTTGACACACTGGTTTGGGGGAAATCACTAATTTCTGGTTGGCTGTGGAGAATTGGTGGCAGTACAAGCAGGGGCGCCTACCACTTTTTCTTTTTTGATAGCACTTAAGTTCTGACTGAGGGTTGTGAGAAGCTGCGGATCAGCTTGGCTGAAGAGAAGGGACGGATGCTATAACAGGTTCGGGTCTGATGCACAAGCTGGAAGCCAGTAAACACCAGTTGCTGTTACACCAGCGATGCCGCACAACATCCCGAGCTTGTGCGTCAACATCCTAACATCTTGGCAGCACTTTTCTTGCAAAGTGCTCCAGGCCAGATTTTACTAGGGATGTGCGTTTTGGGTTTCGGAATTTTGGAATTTTCACGAAATTTCCCGATTCGTGCATTCGGATTCGGACGATTTTCCGAAAATGGCAGATCCGAACAAATTTCCAAGCCGAAACGAAAACTTTTCGGAATTTTCGAATGGACTAGAAATGTGTAAAATCGAAATTCATTTTCGTTCAATTCGGCTCCATTTCTGATTTCGGTTCCATTTCAGTAATTTCGGACATCGTATTTTTCGGTTATATCGCTGATTCTGTAATTTTGTATCATTCCCATCTCAATGTATCCTTCCTGGAAAACCAGAGAAATCTCAATGTATCCTTCCCGGGAAACCAGAGAAATCTCAATGTATCCTTCTTGTAAAACATGAGAAATCTCAATGGCAGAATTATCGTATCGACAGAAATATGGGATCCGAAAAACCATTAGTTTACGTCAAAACGAATAGACAGTTTGAAACGAGGAGAACAGAAGTTTCGAAAAACAGGAAAATTTCCGAAATCACCAAAAAAAGTCGATACGAAAAATGAACCGGAACGAAACGAACGGAAATCGGCCGAAACGAGCAGAAACGAAAATTTATAAAATCTGAACGAACCGAACCGAAAAAAAATCGGTGCACAAGTCTAGATTTTACTCCTGTCTCAAGGTTCAGACTTGGCTTTGTCTGTCGCTCCGACCCTGGTTAGCCCCGCTTCTCCGCTCCCAGGGGTATGTGTTTTAGCCTGAGGACCTCCTTTTAGAAGGAAGACATGCCTGAGGCTCAATGCTTCAGCACTGACAATCCGTCACCTAGGTAGGTGATCCAGAGTCCTACTGTAGCTGAATGTCACGTTCACCCTTGACAACCGTGGTGTGGATCCCACGTGACAGACCTCTAAGCCTTCCAATCCTTGAGTGGTCGGGACCGCTAACCCTATCACTCCCAGCCAGGGAAAACAAATACACCAGTAACGGCGAGTATAATTTCGAAGCTTTGGCAGTAGGTGTCAGGACTGAGCATACACTGGGGTAGAAAGGGTTAACCTTGCTAACAGATGAGGAATAGCCTGCGTTAGGCCTGTACAGATTGTTTATACAAAACGATTTAGAAACAGCATGGTCAATTACACAATCCGAGTCGGCAAGCAGAGTTGGCAACAGAGGGGGATACTCATACAGACTGAATCGACAACAGAGAGGGCACTCATACAAACTGGGTCGGCCTACTGCAGGGTCAGTATATACACTGAGTCAGCGTGTGGCAGGATCAGCAATCGCTCTGGGCAAACCAAACATACAGGCTGTATCAGAGAGAATCATCACAAGGCAGTCGGGGTCAGCAACAGTCAAGGTCCTCATACAATCCGGGTCAGTAAATCAGAGAATGAATCAAAAGAATCAGTGACTCGTAAATGAATGCACTCAGCGATGCGGGAACAGACTCCACGTCAAGGCAACGACTCAGAGCTTGCGCTCTTTACTTAAAGGCCGGTGGCTCTGTGTTATCACGCCGCACCCTGCCCCCCACCCCATACCAGCCGCAGGAATGCCGGGGACCGCCAGAGCTCCTGGCAGTCGGCCAGCTAATGGTGCCGTGTGCCTGGGACCCCCTTGAGACCCCGCAGGCTCCCCAGATGTGACACTGAAGCCTGAACCCCTCATTCTAAGATGTGTCCATTCCTAAGCCAGTCTCTACTACACCCTCTGTACATATCCAGTTTGTTCCTCAGTCGTTAGTCACCCCTTTTCCTGTCCTGCCTGTCCACAATATTTAACCTCCTGTGAGTTCCCATGGTGTTGCCATCTGTGTCTCAGTACCCTTTCACTGCCTCCCTGTTTCCCTGTTCATTGATTCCCTGTGCCACAATCCAGACACTCCTTTCCAATTTCTGTGTCCTGTGTCCAGCACTATTCAGGCCGTGCTTCTCTCACATCACCTGCATTCCCTGTGATCCAAAAAATCCTGTTATACCTCAGCTAAGGTCTAGTTCCCCTTTTGTGTCCCTGCATCCTGGGCTCGCACCCTCACTCCCAGTTCTGATCCCTAACACTCGCTTAGGAAAAGAGATGCGCCATCAAAAACCAAAAGCGGGAGATTGTGAAAACGTAATTTTATGCAATAATACAAAACAATTTTTTTTTTCTCCACACACTGATACTTATCTCCACTTAGATCCCTTTAGCATGTGACATCTGTGTGGGTGTGTCATTGTTCCAGCTACACATTTCACTCCTGCCCTTTTGGATATTATTTATTCCCAGTCTTCCACACCTTCACTGTGGGATGATAGGCAGTTTTGGGATTGGGAGGGATTATTTTACAAGATCTACATTGCAATAGGCTAGACCACAAATTAACGTCTTCTATACAAAGTATAGGATTGTTAATGTAGTAAAGGGAGGTCAGAATAGAATTAACTTAACAGCAAGATTGGAATAGAAGCACTCTTTTTTTATGTTCACAATTTTACTGTGTCTCTTTCCAAGCCATAAACAATATCTTAAACTTGTCCATGAGTTCTAGAACCTACACTTTGGTGTATATCAAGTGCAATGATTCTTAAGGGATTTTTTAAAATTTTGAGTTGATGACCCCTTATGAGATTTAGAGCATCATCTTTAACTGTGTGTTTAAATGCATGCTCTGTGTGCATGCATTCATAAATGCATGCCAATTGTGTGAGGCCAGGTGGGCCAAAGGTACAGAGTTTGCTCCGAGGTCTGGTTATGATCTGGCATAACCCACATGGGAATGGTATAGGCTTTCCAGAACCTGTCAGATCATTTTTAATCTTCATATTAAATTGAATAATCCAGCTGCGCTTCTTTGTTTTCCTCCGACAAAATATACCACAACATAGGTCTAGATATACGTCAGACAAATATTTTATTACAGAACACACATTTTGCAATTTTAAAATAGGGCGTCATCAATCAGATATAAATATTGAAGATGTAATTTGTAACATACCAGTAAAAAGTTGTTCTGAAATCACCGTGAGAAAAACAGCATTGTTGGAAGTCTGAGGTTTATAGAGGTTTACTGTGTCATCAAAAGCAAATAGTCTACATAATATTGGAAATTCTGAAGCTACATTTTCAAAAATATGTAATATATTCTAAGTTTAGCATATCAAAAAAGTTGGAAAAATGCCATCATTTATATTTAACAATTTCCATTGCTTTTTAGTATATAAAATATGGAAGCAAAACATCAAAAATGATAATGATAAATGAAATGTATGACATGAATTTTGAGTTTAAGATTTCATAATAATGGCACAAAATAGAAGGATTAACCCCTTCATTCCCAACATTGAGATAGCTCGGGACTTCAAAGGCACCGTCAGGTCCCAATATTGAGTTATCTCGATCTGCAGCTCTGAAGGATGAAAAAGCAAATGAAATTAGTTTGCTGCAAATGCATTTTGTTTTCTTTTGTGCTGCAGAAGGTGCCCCCAAAGTTTTAGCCCTGAGAGTATAATGCTCGAGGTGCTAAACTGTCTTAGGCTAATGTCAGATGAATGCAGTCTGAGCGCACTCTGCGTGCGTACATAACGGACAAACGTACTGACGGAAGATACTGTAGACCCCACACTGTTCGTGTTTTTTGTGACAGACGTAGAAAAAAAAAATGAACTATAGGAAATAAAATTAATATGAAAAATTATAACAATTTGAAAAGGATATGAAAAGCCATTTCGTGCGTTAAGGTGCTGGACGTCGCAAATGCGCTGCGTCCGACATCTCATAATTGACACAGAACGCTACGTGGACGTGGCACACTCTGCGCGTCCATGGTAGCGGTTTTACGTTCTTGCCTAACTTGCTTCTGTTTGCCACGTGCATTGTGCATGCGCAGTTCGGTGTGCACATACTTTGTGTGTGGGTCTTTATTGATCATGATTCTATGTTACGACGGATGTTAAACTGTGCAGCAACACGGACGTGATCACTGCGTTTTTCTGACATTAGCCTTAAACCGGCTGAAGAATGCCCTGACATATCGGGCTTTCAGCAGCCGATGCAGGGGACTGCGAGCTTCAGCTCAAACTGCTATTATTACTACTACTACAACTACTACATTTGGCCAGCAGATGACACAATCTGCCTGCCAAATAGGTTATTACAATAAGAAATACACTGAGAATATTCCCAAATATTTCTTACTGTATAATTAAAAAAGATTTTTCAAAAACTCACTGATTCATGACAATTGCTTTTTGTAAAATCACTTGGTAGTGAAAGGGTTAATAAATGTCCAATAATGAAAAGAATGAGCCCATTAAAATGTAAACCTAGAGAGGACTACATATACTGTGTGTATATATATATGTATATATGTATTATTTTTTTTTAATCTAGAAAACCAGCTTTCCTTCCTAACAATTTGCTCTGTGGGTTTGTACCAAATATACAATTTTGTATCGAATTTTGTATATACTTCTATATACAAATCTCAATTTCCTAATTAGACATGTAGACTATAATATCTACTGCCTCTTTTGATTTATCTAATTAAAAATCAATATTGTCTAGGAGTTCTAAATGGAAGCCAGTGAGCACATCGGTAGTAAAATATAATTTTTTTGTCATGACAATAATCATAATTTGATAAGTGAAGCTCAAGGCCTTGTAACACAATGAAAGAATATGTGACAGCAGAATGGAAAACAGATTACAGAACATCAAAAACTAAAATGCACATAAAATATACAAATGCTAGTTTTTCCATGAGGTTTCATATTTTTGTTTCTCGCAATTTATCGTTTTTTTATTTAATTGGTGTGTGAAATATGCTTTATAGTATTACTCCATGTCTGTTTATATCATTAAAATATAACCAGATGTGCATATTTCTAGATCTCGTTTTTACTGTACAAAATATAAATTTAATCTATTAAATGTACATTAAACAAATGTAGGTCTTTGACGTACAACACCTTAGTGGTTTTCTTTTTTTGATCCTGAGCTCATAATGCTCATAGAAGCAAAGCAACCTTGGTGTACCCATTGTCGAACATTGATAACCAAGACCTAGCTACCTAGAATTTTACTTTGTTTTATTATTCTTTATTCTTTTGTATTATGCTCTATTTCAGACACCTACATCATAGTGATGACTCCTCAGCAATTGACTTTCTTGCCAAGTTTATGTTAAATAATAGTGATTGCCAGAAATTATACTTGGAGGTCATTTGTTCCTGATGAAGTGACCTTTAGAAAAGAGTCTCTGGTCTGTTCACAAACAAAATATCATTTGTTACTTCAATTAACGAATATTTAGGATGGCTATGGTAAATTTGTTTTGGTTGCATGTTGGTCAGTTGACAAGTAACAAAAATTATGTTTTGTGAACAGATCTCCTGTTTGTGGTTGGAGAATATCCAAGTAGAACTCGTTGTATTTGTGTTGTAGTTTGTCTAGGTCAGTTGGTCTTGCCAAAAATCCAGCCAGGAATTTTTTTTTAAGTCATCTTAACATGTCTTTTTAAATTCTTCTTCTAAAAAAAATTGTCAATAAATCATCTTATGGGTGACGATCATGAATCTGTAACCCCTCCGCTACCAAATGATCTTTAATAAAACCAATGTCAGAAATCAGGGTTGTTTTTTTTTTATCAAACTTTTTTATTATTTCCCAATTGGGAAAATTCATGAATTATTTACTGTAGTAGCCCTGTCATGCCTGAGGTGCTATTTGAAAATTAATTTCATTTGCAGAAAATGAACTTCTTTGCATTGTTCTAGAATTAGACCAAATTGAGTATACTCGATACTGGGGAAGTAACATATGCTTTGAGTATCGAGCATACTTGATCTCGATAGTGATGGTGTTAAATGTGCCGGTATTAAACCTTTCCTGAACCTACCATTTTTAAGCCAGTGTTTATATTTCAGCTATATTTATATAATACGCATTGACATTTCGCTGTTATAAATGAGCTAACATTGCCATTTTATAATATAGGAAATGTTGTAAATGCTAAATGGCAACTTTAATGTCATATTAACTCCCACACCTTTTATTCAGACTTTTTTAAGTAATTGAGATTTTTTTTCACCAAAGAATATTCAAAAGCTCAAAATATGAAATACCTGCAATCTTTTGAAGTATCAAAAAATAATATAGGCACTAATTTAATGCTGGCGACAAAACCTAAATGTGGAGCATTCCCTGCCAATTTTTTTCAATAAAAAAATACTAAAGCAGAGATGTGTTTGAGAATATGAATAGAAAAGGTTTACGACTTATAGTAAAGAGAGAGGCATTATTAGATTAAAAGTGAGGTTTTGTTACAAATATTAAGTACTGAATTTTATGAAGTGGTTATTTTTCCTCAAGGTATAAATTTGAAACATTTATATAGGACTTAGGTTATGGAGTGTTGGCAATGTTTAAAGTTTGTTCATTTAACCCATTAAGGACCACTGATGTACATAGTACATCTTGGGTAAAATTCCCTATAAGGACCAAGGACGTACTATATACCCCCTCCCTACCTATACTAATCTCTCTGGTCGGGGTCGCACGTCGGACTGGTTTCCCTGAAGTTTGGATGTCAGCCAAGCCTTTGAGTTACTCCCACCCACTGACTGAGTCGCCATATGTACGGTGATGCCAGTTAAGGTTGGGGTCAGACTAACGCATTTTTAACGTGCGTTTAGGTGCACTTAATCACGGACGCAGTAGCAGCAAATGACTGGCAATGATGGCCAATATACGAAGTACGGCCGCATGAAAGTCCGGCCGCGCAACGCAAGTGGAAAATGAACACATTTTTTTGAGAACGCAGAACCGCTAGCACTGACTTATAGAGTGCACTGCGTCCGCTAACGGCGTGTGTGCGTGATTAGGAGATGTCCGACGCTGCTAATGTCCAGCCTACATAATGTCCAGATGCAAAAAGTGTTTTATTGACGATCCGTAAAAAATCACGCACGAAAATGCGCTTCGTCTGACCGTTTTCATGCATTCGGTGAAAAAATACGTCAATGCGTTCGGACGCACTTTTTGACGTTCGCTGCGAATAATGCGTTCGTTTGACCCTAGCCTAACCACCTAGCTGCCAACTAGGATCTTTTGTATCCCCATATCTCCTGATCCATAACAACTAGGGGGTCATGTTTGATATCATTGGAAAGGCCTGATCGTGACTAGGTTTTTATGTAAAACAAATTAATAAAATAAAGTGGGTTTCTAAAAAAAAAAAAAAAATGGCTGGGGAGTATAATAAAATAGGACTGCAAATCGTGTTTAAATATGATGAGCATAAACGGTCTAACTGAGCTCCGCACACAGAGGTGAAATGGCTCAGCAGTGAAGGGGTTAAAATTGGGTATTTCTAATTTCAGGACAAAATTTCAAAACTATGTAGCCGGATCTTTTTTGCGGTTGTAGATTTTGGGGATTAAAGTTTGAAAAACTGTGTTTTTTCCATTTCATCATATTTCATTTCTTTTCATAGTAAATTATAAGATATGATGGAAATAACTGTATCTTTAGAAAGTCACTTTAATGGCGGGACACCAGTATATAATATGTGTTGGTTCCATAAATGAGTAAGGCTGGGGTCAGACTACGCTTTTTTAACGTGCGTTTAGGTACACTTAATCTCGGCCGTAGTAGCAGCAAATGACCGGCAATGACGGCCAATATATGAAGTACGGCCGCACGAAAGTCCGGCCGCGCAACGTAAGCGGAAAATGAATGCATTTTTTCAAGAACGTAGAACCGCTAGTACTGACTACAGAGTGCGCTGCGTCGGCATAGCGGTGTGTGTGCGTGATTAGGAGACGTCAGACGCTGCTAATGTCCAGCCTACATAACGTCCAGACGCAAAAAGTGTTTTATTGACGATCCATAAAAAAACACGCACGAAAATGCGCATCGCTTGACCACTTTCGCGTCCACCGTAAAAAAAAATATGTCAATGCGTTCGGACGCACTTTTTGACGGTCGATACGAAAAATGCATTCGTTTGACCCTATCCTAAGAGGGAAATTAGACCTAAACACAAACAGCGCAGAAATGTAAAACCAGCAGTGGGTACTTTCTGACAGACAATGGTAAAAAACCTCGGGTTGATGTGACTCTATAAATTAAAGTAAAATAATAATTTACGATCGTTTAACTTAAAATGTCTGCATTCTTCATAAATGTGCCTCTAGACAGGGCCAGATTTGCATCTCAGGCGCATGTAGCCACAGAAATCTGGAGCACCCCCCAACATAAAAAAAGGAAACCTGCCAAAATGACTTTTTTGAAAATTTCGTGTTTTGGGCAGTCTAAAAAAAATATATATATATTTTTTAAAAAAAAAATTGTTTCTCTCTGTGCTCAAAGCAAAAGGGGCATAATCTGTTGCCTTAGTTGAGTTAGTGCAGTGACATTGTTTGTTTTATATGTAAAAGCATATATTTCCTCTGCAGTAGAACAGAGAAAAAAATAGACTTTGCATTTACTTTTTTTTTCCAATTTTTTATTTTTACACATTACATGGTCATCAAGGTACTATATGTGTATGCGGAGGAGCTACAGCTATAAATGTGTGTGTCACAAAATAAGATGCTGCCTAAAAGGATGTAACGCAACAGAACGTTTCCAAACGTTGTGTCTGAAAAACATATAGAAAAAGGAGAGAAATGACCCTTATGTCGCATGTGAACTTCCAGAAACCGGGTTCTTGTTTACGTGTAACAGCCACGAGTATAAAAGATTAGTGGGTATTATCAATATTAAAGCATGATACTAGGTCCATTCCATTGTTCTGCATTGATCTAATCTGTAGTGTATTCTGGAAGGGAGGGGGTTGTGTCTCAACTGTGTTTTACCATTGTGCTTTTTCAAATAGTTAGTCTTTGTTTGCTGCTCTAAAATTCTGGTCGTGCCTGGTGCTTTTAGAGGTTTGAGGCTGCTGAAGTTGGATTTCGGGGTCCGGCTTGGAGAAAGCTAGATGTTTGACAGAGCCACACGGTCGGTGGGCCAGGCGGTCTGTCACAGTAGTCGTGGTAAAAAAACTACATTGAATCAGCCTTGTGAGACTGAGAAAAGGAGCCACAGCACAGAAAAAAAACACCAATGTTTATCCAACACATTAGCAGACACACACACAAAAATGGAAAGGTGCAGAAAGACATGCAATTACATAAAAACAGGCCACATTGCCAACTCCAAACCGTGAGGCCAATCCCATTGTAAGGCAAATGCAGACTTCCAGAACCAGATCGATTTCCTTTTGTGTAAGCCTGAGGAATGCCAGTGGAATGCTTGGCTCTGCCCTTCAACGGATAAATGAGAATAGCGATCCCATGGCTACACTCAAGAACGAGAAACACAGGGAATGGAAAATGGTTACAAGCAAAAATTACACACTCGACCTGAGCTTGTTATATGTGCTGCTCATCTCACTCTTCAAAAATCAAAGCCCTCAAAATCACAAAACAATATTCCTGCAAAAAACAAGCAGGTTTAAAATAATGCGAACACAAGTAATAATTGTTTCCCGGCAGCGAGATCATGCACACAGTCAATCCGAGTCTCACGGCACGTGGAAGGCAGCTTCTACAAAGCTTGAATAATTATACAGTATATAATATATCTAACATTTTTTTCTCATTTTGGTTATTTTGCAGTTAGTGACATGCAGAATATTTTGACAACATTGCTAGTAATGCTAATTTTATTTGAGGATGGAATATGCCATCGTATTTATAGCAAAAATATTGTGATTTGAGCAAGTGTTTCCTTTCAGTAGATTTTTTTTTTAAGCCGAGGAAGCTTAGTATTTTTGTCAACACTAAAATAGGCATTTTTTTAAAACTACAGTAATCTATGATCTTTTTGCTATGGATTTTCAGAATATAGGCTAGGGTCAGACGAACGCATTTTTATGTTGTCTGTGAAAAAGTGCGTTCGAACGAATGGACGCATTTTTTCACAGAATACGTGATAGTGGTCATACTATGCGCATTTTCGTCCGTGATTTTGTACGGATCATCAATAAAACACTTTTTGTGTCTGGACGTTATGTTGGCCGGACATTAGCAGCGTCTGACGTCTCCTAATCACGCACACACGCCGCTAGCGGACGCAGCGCACTCTGTACGTCAGTACCTGCGGTTTCACGTTCTCGAAAAAATGCGTTCATTTTCCACTTGCGTTGCGCAGCCGGACTTTTGTGCGACCGTACTTCGTATATTGGCCGTCATTGCCCGGCATCTGCTGCTAGTGCGGCCGTGATTAAGTGCGGCTGCACGCGCGTTCGCACTGCCTCAGTCTGACCCTAGCCTTATCCTCATCAAAATAATAGTAGTGTGTGTATATATATATGTATATATATATGTGTATATATAAATATATATATATACAAACACACATTTTCTATGAGAATTCAGAGGAAATCTAATTTATTTCATAGTTAATTTGCTTTACAGTTCATCCATAATGTATTAATATATTATATGGGCTCTTAACTTGCTATGTTTGCAATCTTGACTGGTGTTATGATGTAACATTTCACTGACAACGAAAGGTTAACAAAAGCATAATACTGTAAAAACACTCAAGGGATCTAGAAACTGCTGATCTAGCTAATTTTATTCATAGACAAATTGCAGCGAAGAGCATTGGCCCACTATCCTTCAATTATGAGTGCTTTGGTATTGCTGTTACAATGATGTTCTTTAGAATAATTCATGATACGGAGAGCTGGTTTGGGCTGCTTTTTATGATACTGTGCTAACTTTTGGTTCAGATTTTCTGAAACTGAAATTTAATAATGGTTTGTCCTTGTTTTTTAAACACTTATCAACAGATGGTGAAGGACTGTCTTATATGACTATCTATATATCTTTTTTTATTGGAATGAAACAGTCAATATCACTATGCTAAAAATGGTTTTGTCTCTTATGAAACATAAATATGAGTTATATGACTGTAACTTGAACGTTGCACAAAATATGTATAAAAGGTATAAAATGCTATATGTAATATAAACATTGTTTTTTTAACCCTTTCACTGCTGAGGACGTGTGGGGAACGTCCTCTTTGGCTCCTAAGGAAAGCTAGGGGGTTCCTTTGAACCCCAGAAATCTCCCAACTGTTGCCAGCTAGCAGGGTCATGTTTAGTATCATTAGAAAGGCCAGAGCATGGCCTTTCCAATGATATCAAACATGACCATGTTTAAAGTAAAGAAACAAAATTATAAAAATAATAATAAAAAAAGAAAAATGTGTTTTTTTAAGACGTGAAATGGCTCAGCAGTGAAGGGGTTAATTTAACATTTCCTTTCCTTGTGCATGCTTAATTTGTGCTCTAGCAATGAAGATCACTTTGAATAATGCAGAGAGTTACATAATCCTACATTGAAGAGAACCCTTCTTCAATGAAAGTTGTGGTTAGCAGTGGCAGCTGGTGAAGTTTTAAATGGGGATGGGGGCCCTAGACTCCACCCATATCTTGCATAAGCCCCACCCATGGGACTATATAAACTCGTCACACGCCCCTGTTGAGTTGCAATAAAGAACAAAACTGCCTATTCACAGAGGTATAAATATTCACTTGTGATTTTAGTAGACAAATAAATAAAATGAATACTTCTTGCTTTACAGATTGAATACTTGTTCATATAATTGACTAATTAACGTGTAGAAGGAAACTTAGTAGCTTGATCCAACGTAAAGCATCCCAACAGCTTTCTTTGTGCTGCTTCACAATTAATTAGCTCCCCTAACAGTTGAATTATATATAAAAAAATAAATAATAGTCATTCGCCATCAAGGATGCAATTATGGTCACATCCTAGAAATGCTGCTGGAAATGCCAAACTCTCAGGTGGCAAAAAATATAAATAAATCTCAAATTGAAAATTTCAAGGTCTCCAGGAAAATATATTTGCCTAAAGAAATTTTGTTCAAAACGATAAATAAGTAAAAATCTATGTAAATAGGTGGATGATTTCTCTTCTGGAAATATGTATCTATATTTCCTCCTCCAAGCGAGTTTGGAACCTGGTAATTTTAATGGAAAATTGTGACTAAAACATCAATTAAAAGTAGCTGGGAATAGCTCGTTAGGTAATGACTCCGTATGCATTTGCACTATAGAAGTATAAACGTAGTGTTAGCTGCAGTACAAGTCGAGCCACAGCAGGAGTTGCTGCTTGACTTGGAAGCAGATTTGTGAGCCTTAGACATTTACAAATTGCGTAATGTTTCACTATATGTCTTATTCAGTTTCTAAAACGATGTAACTTAAGTAGCACTGTTTAGTGGCATGTTTATAATATTCAAATAAAAAAATAATGGCACTTTTTGGATTTTTATTTTGGAGGCTTTCTACTTAATAAGGTACTTTACAAATATTTTTTTCACAAACCTTTTTTATTTTATTTTTCACTGTGTTTAGTGATGGACTTGCAAACAAGATTTGCCATGTTATCTGGTTGATGGGCTTATACGTTTAATGGCCATTAAAATGAACTGAACATCTCCTTTTATGTAGCTTATAGTAGTTTTGTGCAGATAAGAGAGAAAAATGCTTGCTCTTTTGTAAAAATTGTGGTTGTCTGCAAGTGTTGCGTTCCCCCTCCCCAGAAGGATAGGAGTGGAGAACGCATCCCATGTTATTGTACCACTTGTAAATGTTAACAGCTCCAATGGAATTTATTCCACATTTGTTTAACAGGGAAGTGTCAATTTAATTTCATGGATAGACCCATATTGCTCCAATTATATAATATTCAAAATATATACGCCTTACAATATCTGAAATTATCATTTAATTGCATCCCAAAAACACCATGTAATTCAAATGACTGTTACAGTCTACTGTTTGTCAATATACTATTGCACATTTCTCTTTTCTGTATTATTGAAGATGCTGAAAAATTGGCAGGCATAATTAGGTATAGCAGCTGAATCTGAATTGCCTGAATAAAATGCATGAATACTGTTCTAGGTGATTTACAAAGAATATCAAATATATGAAGAAATTCCCTGTCATGGCAAGCTACTGAATCCAGACACATTTTTGCAGTCATTAAGTAAAATAAATGAGAAGACAAATAAGTTGGGTTCAAGGTGATGTCATGTGTGCAGTTCTCTATTAAAACTAAACTTACACAATTAAAAAGGTATTTTTAACCCAGCAGAGTTTCTATAACTAATCTGTTATAAAAGCAAGTTGACATCTCACTGGGCTTTGTTGCTTGAGTTTCTGTCATATTAAATGCAAATATAAAGGAACACATTATCTATAAAATTCTCTTTAACAGACACACAGTGCAATTACAGAAGAATTTTTCACCACATTAATAAGTCGCCTACTGATGACCGAGTCGTACACAGGGAGACAATAAATACTCAAAAATACACGACACATAACTGTGGAATAATATATTTATTTATTATATATACAGGCCACAGCTAAAAACTCCACACAATATACCCACCACCATGACCTAAAAATTCCCATAACAAAACAATACAATAACCCAGTGCTGAAAGAGGACTCCACACAACCACCACACACCTCCAAACCAACCACAAAAACCTCCCAACCATCTGACCAAAATTGGCCTAAATAAAAGGAACCCCTACCCAGCACTGCCTACAAGCCCCCGCCGTGACAAAAGGAGCCCAACAAAACTAATACTCTAACTAAAAAACCAACCGAATTTGTAACTAAATAAAACAGGGTGGGAGGGTGGGGATTTTTTCAGCTCTACCTCAGGAGAAAAAGGCGCGCAGAGCCTCTCCACACGTGCCTTAAGTACCCTCCTGGGGACTCCTCCCACACCTCTCCCACTCAAAACTCCATACACGCTGTAATACTTCTAGAAAAATCCTCCCTGCGTCCTGGCATTAGAGGCAACTTAAGGGCCCTACGCCTTAGGTGCTTCAGGCCTTCATTACTGCAAGACATGCATTCGATCATATTTGAAATTTGTAAAGGAGGTATTTCTCTGCAAATCTATAACTCTAACATTTTGAAATGGGGTGACTGTATGAATAAATCTGTTTTCTTTACATTTATACACGTATATGCACCGTATAATCAAAGGTATATGGCCATCTGGCAATCCCATCTACGTGTGCTGGTTCTACAATAAATTCTAAAATCATGGATGTATCTACTGCTCTGACCTCCCTTTTTGGCTATGAAAATAATTGCGGCTTTAAAAAGGCTGATTTCAGTCAAAACATCTCTAGGTTCTAAAATAAATGTTCACTTTATTTTACTGCTTTTTGGATTGCCCAGAGTCTCAATTTCTGTTTGTATGCTCTACAAGGGTTTTGGCCACCACAGGGTTCATGAGGACTTGGCAGGATAACTCACTCAACTTGCGATTTGGTGTACACCTCCTCCTTTGCTGTCAATGCTTGGTGAGCTATTCTGCCTTTTCAGCCATAAGAGTATTTGTGAAGTCAGGTACAAAAATGAACAAAAATATTTGGTGGCAATTCATCTCCAAGGTGTACAAGCTACTCACACTTTCCACACAGCAAACTCATCAAATCATATCTTCTTTGTGCACAGGGTCACTGCCATGCTTGCATAGGACAGGTAGAAGCCCCAAATTGTCTTATTTGTCTTTGTGTAATGTAGATTTAAGACGTCCCTCCACTGAGTTGGAAGGGGCCAGCTCAGATCCCTAAAACAGCCACAGACCTTCATCAATCTTCACAGTTGGGACAATGCCTTATGGAAGGTCACATTCCCTTGGTTTCCTAAACACTGACACTTCCCCACCCATCTGACCAGAAGTGAAGTGTTATTCTTCATTATAGAAAACACGTTGTCACTGCTCTAGAGTCTAGTGCTTTTACGTTGCATCATGTGACTCTTGACATTACGCATGTTGGTATGAAGATTGTGTAGAAGTGCTTGCCAAAGGAAACAAAATTTAATCTAAGTTTTTATTTTGTTTGTTTTTTCCAAGGTTGCTTGCACAGGTTCCACCACTTTTGGAGTTTGCAGGGTCTACCACTTCATGACTGGGTTATTGTTGCCCTTTCCACTTCCAAATAATAGTATGTAAAGTGACTTCTGCAGATTTAGTACATCAGTAAATTCATGGACTTGTGGAAAAAGTGACATACTACGACGGTTTCATGATTAATGTCACCAAACTCTCTATCAAGACCTATTGTACTGCCGCTCTTTTTTTATTGAGAATTCAAACACTGTGCCGGATTTTATGTACCTGTTAACAATGGGTGTGAAATACCTGACCTCCACAAGTATGTCCTCCTACTTTTGGCCATATCATTTATAAATATGTGGATTTGTGTACGCTATATATCCAAATAGTAAAGGTTTATGTCTAGATCATGTTTATTTTCTACTCTACAATTAATCTGTTGTCACAGGGAATTTGCAATTAGGTCTCAAGCTGTTATCAATCAACCTATACTGAGATTCTTGACTAACATTTTCTCCTGGAATAAGAACTGCAACAGAATTGTCTTAGAAAAATATCAGGAGAGCACTTTTTTGGTCCACCCTTTCTCCAGACATAATATATGTTATAATTAAAAGAGATTTGGCATATCCATATAATTGCAAAATGCAGCCTGGATGTTTGAGTGCTGCAAGAATACAAAATTGATGGAAATGAAATAATAAATGATGCAAGCACAATGATAATGTCACTGTGTCATTTCATTTGACATTAAATAATTAAAAAAAGGAAAGGTAATGCAACATAAGAAAATGAATTGACATTTCTATATACATTTTAAACATGATTGCATAGCTCAGCTTGCCGCGAAAGTAATTAACAGGTTCACGCTGAGATCGGCACCACTTTTTGAAGGCCATATAATAATGTATTTAAGCACATATGGAATTGTTTGTTATGCACAGTGGCGTAATTGCGCCAGATATGAAAATTATCCACCACTAATGGGGCTTTGTCATATTTTAACACCAGCTGCCAGAGCAAAAGTACCAATCAAGAAAAATCACACATAGAAGTTCAGCAAACAAATTGAAACTGTGATTTGCTTAGTCATTCCCAATGTTCTAGTCTGCACGAATGCCAATTGCAGCCGTAAGAAGCAGGCATTTTCTAGAGAGATTTATTTTTACAGACATTTCAGGAGTGATTACCATGATAAAAACATTATGGTAGGCTTATACAATGTATATATTCCAATTGTTTACCTAAGTCATTCCAAGCTTGGAAAAACATGATTACTCTGTAGAAAGAGAGTGAACAATTGTTTCTTGGTTAGGAAGCTGAGAAAATTAACGGTACTAGTGTTTTACTTTCCAGCAATTCTTAAAGGGACACTCTAGTCACTATGACCATTTGTTGAATTTTAAAAGATCTTCAGTGGATGATTGGTTCCCCTCTTCCTTGGCAGTTGTCCTTGTGGTAAGATTCTGCTTTATGAATGAGAGGGCTCCCTGCAACCTGGAAAGCAATCAGATCTCGCTAGACTGTAACCTTGGGTTAAGGTCACAAATGTCTGTGCATATTCCAATCTGGTAAGGAAGGTCAGAGGTTCGTATTTAATATTCCTGATCTTCCCCCTCTTAATTTTACATTAGATCAGTAATTATCAACTATGGTCCTCGGGTACACCTACCAGGCCAGGTTTGCAAGATATCTGAAGCACAGTACAGCTGATATGATTTGCTGGTCAGTGTTTTCTGTATTACACCTGCAATTCCCCTAAGTATTCCTTAAAATCTGGCCTGTTAGGAGTACTTTAGGACCAGAATTTGGAACCACTGCCTTGGTCTATCCCAGTGGCGTAACTAAAAAGCCTGAGGGCTCCGTTGCAAGAATCCATGATGGAACCCCCCAAAAAAACTATATTTTTACTTATTTTTCCCTGCAATATAAAAAAGATAGTATTGCCCCAGCTCACGTGGATATATATTGCCCCAGCTCACGTGGATATATATTGCCCCAGCTCACGTGGATATATATTGCCCCAGCTCACGTGGATATATATTGCCCCAGCTCACATGGATATATTGCCCCCAGCTCACATGGATATATTGCCCCCAGCTCACATGTATATATTTGCCCCAGCTCACATGGATATATTTGCCCCAGCTCACATGGATATATTTGCCCCAGCTCACATGGATATATTTGCCCCAGCTCACATGGATATATTGCCCACCAGCTCACATGGATATATTGCCCACCAGCTCACATGGATATATTGCCCCCAACTCACATGGATATATATATTGCCCCAACTCACATGGATATATATATTGCCCCAACTCACATGGATATATATATTGCCCCCAGCTCACATGGATATATTTGCCCCAGCTCACATGGATATATGTAGTGCCCCATCTCACATGGATATATTTGCCCCCAGCTCACATGGATATATTGCCCCAGCTCACAAGGAAATATTTGCCCCAGCTCTCATCTCCTCTGCTGCCAGGCCCCTCCACAGCCGCTCTGAGTACCTGCCGGCCGTTCTTCTCCCTATGAGCAGCCGCCGGCATGCAGCTTGGCCGCTCGCCGGGAACCACCTGACCAGTGCAGCCGCGTTATCGCAAGATCGCGGAGTTCACATGAACTCCACGATCTTGTGCGCTGGTCAGGTGGTACCCAACCCAGGCGAGTGGCCAAGCTGCATGCTGATGGCACTGCTCCCAGATTCCGGCACTGATTGCCGGAATCTGCCGGTAAATTGAAGAGCTGTCTGCGGTTGCCTGGGCCCCCCTCCAGTGGCAGAATGCAAGGGCCCGGTCGCAAGTGCGACCACTGCGACCCTGGTACTTCCGCCACTGCCTTGAATGTATAACAACATTGCACAGGTAAATGGCATCACAGGGAAAGCTATGATACAATATGGATACACTAGATTACACTAATACGGAAGCAGACACATCTAGGGCTCTATCACCTCCTTGATGCTAGCGCTAGCGATCACATAAATTAATGTTTTAGAACTAGGTTAATTGAGGTGATAGCATGCTGCAATGATCATCTCCCGATCGGTAGCGGGTTAAAAAATCTGTTAGCGAATCGGTATTAGTGCAAGCTTCTTGGACTTTGCTCTCCCTATGCTTAACATGGGGAGCGCAAAGCGTAAGCAAAGAGTAATTAACGTTCAGATCAGAAAGTCCTAACACAAATTACTAACCGCTGTCACTAACTAAAACGTTAGCTACAACTCTAAATTGTAGCTAACTGATTCCGATTCTGTGGAATCAGTCAGCAGCAGCTTGAACCCTCCTCCCAAAAAATAATAATTCAAAAGCTCCCCTCTCATCCCGAAGGGAGAATGGCTGCCCGATCCACCGTTCCTGGCTGCCGGGAGCAGAGTGAGACTGTGGGGAAAAATGCTCCCAGTCTCCCTCTGCGATTACTCTGCCGACCTTCAGGATCTCGCGAGAAGCCTCCAAGGAGTCCTGTGGACTCTATGGAGGGGATGCTCGCAACAGTGCCTTTGCGCTGCCCGAGCATCCTGGAGACTAGCGGCCGCTTTGGGGCAGGCTGCTGGATTCAGCACCCGCCTCGTAATGTGCTTGTAAAAAGCGGATGCTAAGGGGAAAAATTACGAGCGCAAATGTTTCCCCTTAGCATCCCCGCTTTAGCTTAGGGCACATGATAGTGCCATTTGGGAGTTTGTTTGATCTAGTTACTGATCTAGGACCATCTTTCCTACCATGGGAAAGATATTTTGATTTCCCTTTTCTAATTAACTAATGAACATAATTGGAATCATGTACTTATGAGGTGCCATTTTAGAGGCCTTTTTATATACAGTAGTTCTCAATTGCTAAACCTTGTAAAATGAAATCTGCAGAAATAAATAGTTTAGGCAACATAGTGCAAACTTCAATCCGCAAAGGGATTCTCATGGTTAATGGAAAAATAACTGCTTAACTAAGCAGAAGCGAATGATTTATAAATGAGAGCTCTAAAATAAAGCTTGTTCTCTCTATCTGTTGCTTTCAACTGGGATGACTAAGTAACCTCTTTGTGACTGTAATGTTTTAGAACAATTCACTGCTAATGGTTATAAAGTGTTTATTGGAGATTGTACAGCGATGAGACCAGCATTATCTGTTTTTGTTCTAAACAGACCTGCTGAAAAGTTAGCTGATAAGGCTGTTCTCTTCAAAAAAAGAAATTAAAAAAAGAAAAACTTCCATTGTGCCTGCATTGTTATCTTGTTCAGCATAGGTCTGTTTGTTTTATTTCATTAGCTTTGGCACAAAAGTTTAAACCTACGTGTCAGATCATCATAATTCCAAGTACACATGGTTTATTTGTAGCGGATGATGTCATTTTCTTCTACAAAGAGGTCATAAAAATACAGATTTTATAACTGAACTTGCAAAGTTAAATGCTATTTCATGTACACATGGATGATGTAAAATAAATATGTATAAAAATATGCAGCTGGCAGGAGATAATGATGCTTTTTAACAAAGCATTTGTAAATGTATGGTATGTGTATGTATATTAGGTTCATAAAAATATGCATATTTAATAGAATGTTTTTCTGTGAAAGGGATCAGAAATTAAATTCTCACATTTATTTGTGTGTACATGAGTTTATTTAATGAGCATATGCATTTGACATTAGCTTGCAGCATTTGCAAGTGGAAATGCCATCCTATTGAGGTTTAATGCCTGTTGTAAAGAGACATTTGTAATAGAACTGTCAGGTCACTGACAGAAATGTTTGTGCGCAAAAAGGCAACGATTGCACAAATGGCATAAATCTATAAGTAGATTGCACAATATGTGTCCCTACACAGGATTGTTTTCAAAGAAACAGTTTTTTTTAGTCATCTGCTACTATAGCGCATCTGCTGACATGGAATGCATAAAAATAGAATAATGGATAACAGGACTAAAGCAAACGATCATGGGTGACCTGACATGGATACAATAATCCATAGGTGGGGGTCATTTGTTCTCCCCTTGAATATATTGGTGTCATTGTAATAAATTACCCAATACGGAGGAAAAGCCACAATAGAAAAACAAGCAAAGCTATCCAAGGACCTAACTAATAGGCAGTCTTTATAATGGAAGGATAGCTAAGATAAACCAGAGAATAGTCTCAAGCAAGCCAAGGTCAGGATCACAGAAGTACAGATAAACAGAGACACACAGCCAGAGGTCGAGTGATTTGAGAAGACAAGAATTGTGAAATAACAAGCCGAGGTAAAAACACAGCAACAAATGGTATCAGAAAGCCATGGCAGGACAGGGAACAAAAGAAGTGGATGGCCTTATATACCATAAAGTGTCTTCCCATTGCACATACCAGAGACAGGACATAACATAGCAAGATAGTCCAGAAGGGAGGAACATTCGAGTCGTGCGCCTATCAGAATCATAAATAGAATGAACCACTAATGAAGTGTCAACAGCATGGTGGTACTGCACCATCAGACAGATGTAAAATAGAAGTCTTGGTCACAGGAGGGATGGGATACCTGACAAAGCAAATTACACGTCTTGTAATACTGGAGGACATGTGATTTTGACAGATACAGGTCTAGTCACTAAAGGCGAAACTCAAGAGATTTGGAAGGAGCTGATTTTGAAAGTGAGATAAATGGGAGAATTTTTCTGGTTTGGCTATTTTGACCTAGAATTTTCACTTCTCCAGTTCTTCTCCTGAGTTTAACTTTTAGCTAATAGGCCTGTTAGTGCTGAAACCCAGTTGCACCTGCATTATTGTGGACATTGAAGGTTCAGATTGGTCATTATATAGTAGTTACTACATTACTAAACTATGAACTGCATTCAAAAACTGTAGATCTCAGGCTGGGGTCAGACGAACGCAGTGTGAACGTGCGTTTAGCTGCACTTTATTACGGCCGCGGTAGCAGCAAATGACGTCCAATGATGCTCAACATACAAAGTACGGCTGCACAAAAGTGCATTTTTGCAAGAACGTCAAACCGCTAGTACTGATGCACAGAGTGCGCTGCATCGGCATAGCGGCGTGTGTGTGCGTGATTAGGAGACGTCAGACGCTGCACATGTCCGGCCTACATAACGTCCAGACACCCAAAGTTTCTTGGTTTGGATCCGTAGAAAATCACGGCCGTAATTCCGCACCGTGTGACCACTATCGCCTCTTCCGTCAAAAAGTGCCTCCTTGTGTCCGGACCCTAGCCTAAGTTGGGATATTCAGAAGCAGTAACTAGTCTTTGACTGATTATTGTGGTTTGTGTGATATATATATATATATATATATAATATTAAAAGAGCCTTTCAAAACCACATGTGGATATCATTACTAAAGCAGCGCATATCTCTAGCTTGGCAGTTTCCAAAAGACATCCATCTGATTGGTTCCAAAATACATTCATCTGGTCTTTCAGGTCTCTTCTCAGTTCTATCTGCTACATTATGCTAAATAATTATTAAATATCTGTATTCAAATAATATTTTATTAATATTAATATCACTCTCCATGAACATAAGTAGATTATGTACAAAAATATCAAGCATTTTGTGTTTTAGTTTATTGTAGCTTCATCATCATTTAAGTGATGATCCTTGATGCTGTTCATGTGTCTTCACTAGAACGCAGCATAAACCTCATAATCCATATGTATTCCCCCGTTGATATCTTCTTATACGTCAATCCCCATTGTAGATATAAAATTCAATTTTAACTTCATAAAGTTTAGGTTACAGATGCATTGTAATTCCATGGGGTTCAGTTTAAGTAGTTTCTGCCAGTTTTCACCAATTACCTGAGTGTTTTGATTGATTGCTTGCATGTGATGTCGGCAATGAAAATAGAGCAAGGTTAAATTTTATTCTGTATGAAGTGTCTGAGTATCGCCAGTGTGGATGATGACATTCTGTCAGCTGCCAAAATGTAATAATAGTGCTGTTAGTGTGTGTTTATACTGGACATAGCCGTTAAATTATACCTTTGCTTGACCTACAAATACAAAGATAATGAGTCATGGCTGAATTTGTTAAAGCATTTTTCAAATGGACAGTGTACGTGATGGCAGTCCATGATGAAGTATTATGCAATAGCTAGTCATTGTTCCGTAATGTAATTAATTTGCAATTCTGAAAAGATTAGTCAGAAAATTTGTGTAATATGGATCTTCTGTTAATTTAATCGAAGTACTTCTTGGCAGATGATTGAGAGACTGCATGCGTCTGACTCCTAGAAAGTTATCAATCATGAGAATAATAGGAGTACACAGTCTCTCCTCTTTTGTAACTTCCTATGTATATTAAATGTATGTGTGTGTTCTTCTATGGCTTTAGAATTAGAGTTGTGGGTATATTTATTTTATAGTGGACCAAAAACCATTCCAGTTTCTTTATAGATTTTATTAGTGTCTTAAGGTAGTTTTATAGTCATTTCACCTTTCCATTCTGATAATTTTGATCATTCTGTATAACGTTAAAACCCTGATGTAATGACATTACAAGGTATTGAAGTTCATGCTGTATGCTAATTTAAAGAGTTTTATTTTTATAAATATCTATATTTTCAAGTTGTATGGAAGCGTCAGTGATGGGCACAGATTCCACATATGGACAAATTCACATTATCATAGTACTATGTGACTAAATTAGAAAATTTCAAAATAGAGAAATTAGACAAGTAATGTTAATAAGAATTAATGTTAATTCGTGTGGTAAGCTGTTTAAATTTTGCCTTCAGTGAAGTGATACACAAAATTATGCCCAGCATTAGAGGATTAGCAAGAGATATGGCTATGGGAGTCTAATAAGTAATGAAAGCTTGAGCTGGAGGATCCTAGAATTGTATTTTTTTTTTTTCTTTTAAGGCCGACATCAGAAGAACGCAGTGATCATGTCCATGTTGCCGCACAGTTTAACGTCTGTCGTAGCATAGAATCATGAGCAATAGAGACCCACACACGAAGTACGTGCGCACCGAACTGCGCACGCACACCGCACGTGGCAAACGGACTCAAGTTAGGCAAGAACGTAAAACCGCTAGACGGACGCGTCACGTCCCGTAGTGTTCTGTGTGAGTGATGAGATGTCAGACGCATTTGCGACGTCCAGCACCTTGACTCACAGAATGGCTTTTCATATCATTTTTCAATTTGTATCATTTTCATACTAATTTTGTTTCCCACAATTTCCCTTTTTGTTCTGTGTCCGTCAACAAAAACGGACCGTGTGGTGTCTACAGTATCTAACGTCAGTACGTCATGCACACACGCAGAGTGCGCTCAGACTGCGTTCGTCCGACATTAGAATTACTCCTATTCTTCTCTTCCAGACAAATGTTAAGAAGCCTTCTATAGACACTATGCCAGGCTGAGCCAGTAATAGAGCACTTCTTGCAAAAGAATATGGCCCTAGCCATTAACCATTAGCAGTTCCCCATTACTAGCTTTAAGTTGCTATGTAATTGGCTTAACTTGAAATATTGGTTAGCCTCTATGTGGTGGTCCCCAATTCTGGTCTTCAAGGCCCACTAACAGGCCAGGTTTTAAGGATCACCTTGGGGAAATGCAGACTGAATCCTGCAATCACTGAGCAGCAATTTATATCCCCTGTGCTGTGCTTTTGATATCTGGCAAACCTGGCCTATCACCGGGTCCAAGGACTAGGGTTGGGGACCACTATTCTAATGGATATCAGCAGCAGGAGCAGTGCAAGGACACTTGAATTATTTATTCTCACTGTCTTTCTGCTACCAGCAAGGGAAGGTTGTTCACACTGTCTCTGCACTTTCTGAGCAGAAGCAAAATCCCTGGAAAGTAGTTTCTTGCAGTTGGTAATTTTTTTCCTTACCAGCTGCAAGCGAGAATAAGGAGCAACTTTGGAATTGCTTGGTATTTTTCAGCTGCCTTATTTAAAGTACATGAAGCATTAATGCACAGCAGACGGCCGTAACAGCTGACCTGGAAGAGGATTCCGCAGCTAGGTTGGGATAGGACAGGAGCCCCTATCACTAATGTTCATTAACGCCTCACTACAATGATTGTTTTTACACTATGAGCGGTAGCAGAACAGCCTGAAATTGTGATAATGCAATCTGGGACTATGCTTTTCGACAGCAGAACCTAACTGCAAAGTTTTATCCATGTGGGCATAATCCCATAAGGTGCTAAAATTGTTTAAAATCTGCTAGGAAATGTGCTTAATGAATGTTCCCCAGCTGATGCACGGAGCCTTGAACTGAAGTTCTAACTGCAATAATTCCATTTGGCCAGTACATGGTAGCATCTGCCTGCAAAATAGGTTATTACATTAAAAGAAATCATTGGGAATATTTCTTACTGTATAATTAATTAAAAATGGTTTTAAAAAAAAAAAACACTGGTTCCTGACAATGGATTTTTGGAAAATCATTTGGTATTGAAGGGGTTAATGACAATGGCTTGTTTGGAAAGTGCCCTATATATTTGAAAATCGGTCCTAAACTCCAACTCTAAACTCTAGTATTATTTCAATATACATGTGTATAACTTAAACTATTTAACAACACAAAACAGTAGGAATTTGCATTCTATAACATATCTTATATATTCTCTTTATTTCTGTTTTGAATGTCTAGTTTTCAGTGTCGGTGAATAAAGTTACATTGTATTAAAGCAGAACTGATTTTAGTTTAATATATAAATTCAGATTTTCAAATAAATGATTACAATTATACTTTTATATTCTGTTGCAGGTTTTAAAAATTTATGTAAATATAAACCATATGCTTGTTTGTCGGAAATGCGGTATTTTATTACAATCTTTATTTCTTTCCTGTCTTGGAGGTAAAAAGTAATTGTTACAAAGTGAAAGAACATGCATGGAACATTAACATAAAAGGTGGTATATAAAATATTCAGAATTCAGTGTCTGCTTGCTACGCTATGCTTTGTAAAAATATTTTATTCAAGATCATTACTGGAGGCAAAATGAAGTACTTGTAAGTATTCTTAATATTTAATATAACCAAAATGCACCTGTTACTTCTCAAAATACATTACAATTCAACAGACGTAATAAACGGGTAAAATGTTTATAGTTAACTTTAGTATAACTGTTCTTTACAAATACTAATACACTTACAGGCTCTCAGAGGCCAAATATGGAGTATATCAGTGAAAGCAGTAATGCAATTGTGTTAATTATCACCCTTATAATTAATTGGTTAATGAAATATACCATGTATACATGATTCTGTAATTTTTCAGCCTGAAAAAGACTGATGGGGAATCAAAGCGTAACCCATTTATATAACATATAACAGTAAACAAACATCCTCTGTCTTGTAATGTAACCACAATATTGAAAGGCAAATTGTAAAACAAAAATAACAAGATGTAATTGCAGAAACTAGTAAAATAAAATGTTTAGAAATGCATGTGCAGGGCACATTTTAATGTATAGTACAGTGGTGTATATAATGCCCCATGCATTGTACTCTATATGGCAATGGAGAGATAAACCCCGAAGGATCTATTCTGACCTCCTTTAAATTTTATTTAAACTCTTAGGAGTCCTTCAGACACTAAATGAAGCAACTGCAGAATGAGGAGTACCAGACAGTTAAACAAATAACATGCGCTAATTCAAAAACAACATTGGAATCCATACCTTGGCCTAAGTGCTATGTATAATAATGAATCACCCAGCTGCAATTAGGGAGCACATAGGGGAGATAATTCCAACCTTTACGAAACCTCCCCTCATTACATTTTAACCAGACCAAGGCTAATCTTCAGTGATACTGCACAAAAGTGCAGAGGGCCACAAAGGCTGTGAGCAAGCACAACCAGTCCCATGTATTCGACTTGCCAGGGGCTTGTTATTTGGGCTCAACATCTTCCTATTATGTTATGTATCTTATGGTGATGCAGAGGTATAGCAGACAAGATCCCAAAATTCCCTCAAACATTACTACATACAGATTTAAATAAACCCCCTTTGCTGGAGACTCCTAGGTACAGACATCATGTTCCACTTGTATTTACTAAATCCTTCAACAAAAACAGAAAAGTACAACAATATAGTGTAGTATATTCCAATTCAATGGGAAACCCAACCAAAGCTTGAAACTTAAAAATTGGCCACTCACACCATATAGAACACCTGAAACTGGGTCCCTCTCTTCTTCTGTTTTTCTATGTAAGTAAGGGACACGATGACCACCATTAACTTTTTTTGCACTTAATAAGGTGGGATATTATTTTTGTATCGGTGTAAGGGTAACACTATGAAGGAGATAATATAGTGTGGATTGTGCACACAAGTCAATAATATTTTGGTGAGAGAGTTAATGGATTAGAAGAATGTTCTCTAACACTGCTATATATATTTTTTTGGATATATAATCTTTAGATCTAAGATATATATTGTACGGAATAGCTATATTGCACTGTGGGATCTCACTTATTTTATTTAAATCTGTATGCCTTAGCATTTGAGGGTTTTTGTGGAACCACCCCACATATAGACTATATTTAGATTATAAATACACTGATAATAGAGGTACTTTAAAAGAAGTGGAGAACCTTTATTATCTTAGGATCCCAGAATACAGTGGATACATGTACAGCAGAAAAGTAAACCGTGCATTTAGGGGATATATTCATGGTTGAACGCAAACACCGCATGAAACAGAAGGCAGGTGAGTCTATGGCACACAACAAAGCAGGAACCTGGAGGGGGTACTTGCAGCAGGAGGGGAATAGGGCTAACATGAAAAGGACAAGGATCGCAATGGCTTTGCAAACATGAGTGATATCTTGGAATGCAAAAGACACCAGAGTTCTGATACTCCAAGGACCGATAAAGCAAAAGCATTGCTAAATTGAGGCAACACCCTTATATAGAAAGGCCATCAAGGAGTGCCACCAAAGCCTATATTGGATACATGGTAAAATTTACAGGATTCATCAAGGGATTAAGTCCATTCAGGTGCCTTTAAAGGGATGGCTTCACGAGGCTGCTTAGGTCAGTCTGTGACCGTGTAAAAAGCTGGTACCCAGTAGTGATGAGCCGAACACCCCTGTGTTCGGTTCGCATTCGAACTCGAACAATTTCAAAAGTTCGAGTTCGAACACGAACCGAACTCTATGCAAGCCAATGGGACTCGAAAGTTCGATTTTTAGAGTGCCCTCCAAGAGGGCATATATGCAAGATATTTACCATAAAAGGTGTATGGGGGTCCAGGTAGTGCCCTGGGGGACAGGAAAGAAGGACAAAAAGTTTTAAAAAAAAAATGTTTTTAAAGGAACAGTTTTCCATAAAATAAGGGTTAAAAATAAAAACGAAAAATTCCTTCAAATATCGTGCCTAGGAGGTCCCCATAACCTACCCGTGAAGTGGCAGATTTGTAGGATTTATAGAAACATTTAAAAACAAAAAAATGACATTTCAAATTCCGGTACATGTTTTTACCTTTAATCTATTCATAAAAAAATGCTTGGGACGGCAGCCTGTATGAAAAGAGGAGACATTTTAGGACACGCAGAACAAGTTTAGTGATTTTTTTTGGCTAAATTATGGTGAAATTTATGCAGGCTTTGGATGAAAGTAACAATAGGTGCTATAAAATTGGGCCTTTAGTGTCGGCAACAGTGCCGTCACACCGTAACCCCTCTGTGATATTGTGGAAGAGTGCAGGGTTGGACCCTGCAGTCCAATATTAAAATGATATGAATCTGGTATTATTATTATTATTCTTTATTTATAAAGCGCCAGCATATTCCGCAGCGCTGTACAATAAGCACAGTATAGACAGGGTTACAATACATTGAACAACATTTGACAAACAGTACAGGAGGAGATGAGGGCCATATTCCCGTAGGAACTCACAATCTGGGAGGGTTGGGGTTGGAAACAGGAGGAGAGGACTGTAAGGTGAGAGTGATTGATGGTTGCGTCAATGAGTTGGGTGGTAGGCTTCCCTAAATAGCAATGTTTTAAGGGAGCGTTTGAAGGAAGAGAAATTAGGGGAAAGTCTGACAGTATGAGGGAGAGCGTTCCAGAGAGTGGGGGCTGCGCGTGAGAAATCCTGCAGTCTATCATGGGAAGAGGTGATGCGGGGAGAAGCTAGGCGCAGGTCACTGTTTGACCTTAGGGAGCGGGCTGGGGTGTATTTGATGATTAGTGAGGACAGGTAGTGGGGAGCTGAGTTAGTGAGGGTTTTGTAGGTAAGGATAAGGATTTTGAACTTAATTCTGCAGTGGATGGGGAGCCAGTGAAGGGACTCGCAGAGGGGAGCAGCAGAGACAGAGCGGCGGGTGAGGTGAATTAGCTTGGCGGAGGCGTTCAGGATGGATTTTAGGGGGGAGAGGCGGGACAGAGGGAGGCCAGATAAGAGATTATTGCAATAGTCGAGTCGGGAGACTACCAGGGCGTGTATGAGTTGTTTTGTGGTAACAGCGGTAAGAAATGGCCGAATTCTGGAAATATTACGCAGTTGGTATCGGCAGGAGGAGGAAAGAGACTTGATGTGGGGGATGAAGGAAAGAGCAGAGTCAAGTGTAACTCCAAGACAGCGAACTTGGTTTGATGGGGAGATGGTGATACCCTCCACCGTGATAGAAAAGTCAGGAGGTGGGGAGGCATTGGAGGGAGGAATAAGTAGGAGCTCAGTCTTTGACATGTTGATCTTTAGGTGGTGGGAGGCCATCCAGGAGGAGATGCCAGATAAACAGTCACTGACTTTTGAAACGACAGGGGGAGAGAGATCAGGGGTAGAGAGGTAGATCTGAGTGTCATCTGCGTAGAGGTGGCAATTAAAGCCAAAGCTGTTGATGATTTTGCCCAGGGAGGAGGTGTAGATGGAAAAGAGCAGAGGACCAAGGACAGAGCCTTGAGGTACACCAACAGATAGAGGCAATGAGGAGGAGGAGTTACCGGCAAAGGACACACAGAAGGACCTGTTGGATAAATAGGAGTCAACCCAAGCAAGTGCAGTGTCACCGAGACCCAGAGAGTTGAGGGTCTGTAGAAGGAGGGGGTGGTCAACAGTTTCAAAAGCAGCCGAGAGGTCAAGCAGGATGAGAATAGAATAGTGGCCGTGTTTTTTAGCAGTTAGGAGGTCGTTGGTGACTTTGGTGAGGGCAGTTTCAGTTGAGTGTAGGGGACGGAAGCCAGTTTGCAGGGGGTCAAGTAGGGAATTGGAGGACAGGAAGAGGGAGAGGCGGTTGAAGATTAGTTTTTCTAAGTGCTTTGATGTGAAGGGAAGCAGGGATACAGGGAGGTAGTTGGATGGAGAGTTGGGATCTAGGGATGGTTTCTTTAGTAAAGGGGTAACTAGCGTGTGTTTGAAGGCGGATGGAAAGGAGCCAGTGGAGAGAGATAGGTTGAAGATGTGTGTGAGAGCAGGGGTGAGGGAGGAGGAGAGGGGAGGAATTAGATGTGAGGGAATGGGGTCGAGCGGGCACGTGGTGAGATGTGAGGAGGACAATAAGGAATTGACTTCCTCCTCAGTGGCTGGGAGGAAGCGGCAGAGGGGACCTCTGGGAGTGGAGGTGGCAGATAACTATCTTGTGTTGGGATGTTGCTTCTGATAGTTAGAGTTTTACTGAGGAAGTAGTCTGCCAGGTCTTGAGCGCTGAAGGCAGCTGTGGGGGGAGGTGCAGGTGGGTAGAGGAGGGTGTTGAAGGTGGACCAGAGCCGTTTAGGGTTGGAGGACAGCATAGATATAAGAGATGAGAAGAAGGATTGTTTGGCCAAGTGGAGGGCAGAGGTGTATGATCGGAGAATAAACTTGAAGTGAACAAAATCAGCTTCAGAGCGGGATTTCCTCCTGGCACGCTCTGCAGTGCGGGAACATCTTTGCAGGTAGTGAGTCTGGAGGGTGTGCCAGGGCTGAAGCTGGCGGCTTGGGGCCTTACAGAGTCGAAGAGGAGCAAGAGTGTCTAGAGCAGAGATAAGAGTAGTGTTGTAGTGATTAGTGGCAGCATCAGGGCAGGTGAAGGATGAGGTATGAGGGAGGTGGTGAAGTAGGTTGGAGAATTGATGGGGGTCCGCAGCATGTATATATCTGCGAGTGTGTGTGCGGGGTGGGGGAGCAGGGTGTTTAGGAAGTCCAGATAGGTTGAAAGAGAGAAGGTGGTGGTCAGAGATGGGGAAAGGGTGACATTTGAACTCAGAAATGGAGCAGAGGTTGGAAAAGACAAGGTCAATAGCTTGACCATTGCGGTGGGTAGGGAGGAGGGAGGATTGTGTGAGTCCAAGGGAGGACGTGAGTGAAAGAAGTTTGGAGGCAACAATGGGAATGTTGAAGTCCCCGAGAATTAGGCATGGAAGATTAGAAGACAGGAAGTGAGAAAGCCAGGTAGCAAAGTGGTCAAAGAACTGGGAGGTTGGTCCCGGTGGGCGGTAGATGACTGCCACCCTGAGAGCCAGAGGAGAGAACAGGCGGATGCAGTGTGTCTCAAAGGAGGAGAAGGAGAGGGATGGGAGTGGAGGGAGATGCTGGTAGGTGCAGGTGGGAGAGAGCAGGATTCTGACCCCGCCACCATTTCTCTCACCCGGTCTGGGGGTATGGCTCAAGTGTAGACCGCCATGTGAGAGAGCAGCAACGGAGGCGGTGTCAGAGGGAGTTAGCCAGGTTTCAGTTAAAGCTAGGAGGTTGAAGGAGTTTGAAAGGAAGAGGTCATGGATTGCTGTGAGTTTGTTGCACACAGAGCGAGCGTTCCAGAGCGCGCAGGAGAAAGAGGACAGGCGCTGAGGGATTATGTGAATGAGGTTGCTGGGCTTGCAGGGAGGTGATTTATGTGCGATGGAGATATGATGATAGGGAAGTATTGGATGTGTTGTGGGGCCAGGGTTAGGGGATATGTCACCTGAATAGAGTAACAGCAGGAGGGTGAGAAAGAGAAGGTGGGAATGGGATTTGTGGGAGTGATTGGCAGCACGAGAGATAGAGGGAGACCATGTTCTGAGGAAACAAAGGAGCTCATGCGAGGCCATCATGTGGGACGAGAGGAGGGAGGGAGAGATGCAGATAGTGTAGGGGTCGGTGGTAGAGGGGCAGGAGTTCCATTTAAGGAGAAAGGTAGAAGTAAAGAGCAGAAGCGTGAGAGAAAGCATGATATAGACGTGTGTTTACCCGGAGTAAAAAGTGGGCCTTGCAGTTCCTTCCTCCAGTCCCGCAACTCCAGGAAATCAACTCTGAACGTCCACTTAGGATGCCACTGAACTCCAGGAAATCAACTCTGAACGTCCACTTAGGATGCCACTGAACTCCAGGAAATCAACTCTGAACGTCCACTTAGGATGCCACTGAACTCCAGGAAATCAACTCTGAACGTCCACTTAGGATGTCACTTGGGGAGGTCACAAGAGCCAAGGCTCAAATGGAGCCAGTGTTAGTTGTTATATAGGGCGGACTGATTGCATTCAGGCAGTTAAACGGTAAACACCTGAAGCTGGATGGGCTGTGTCAATAGGGCAGGAGATTCACATGCTGATTAGCAAAGCAAATGGTGGAGAAAAACAAAAATAAATAAAAAAACAGAAAAAGACCAAGGTAACGTTACAATGTGGGTGCCTGTGAATACTGGGTGATGGGGGTCTTACCAACAAAAGTATGCAGGGGATCAGTTGAGATGTGGGTGTCTGGATAATGGGTGATAATGTCTTACAAGCAAAAGTATGCAGGGGATCAGTTGAGATGTGGGTGTCTGGATAATGGGTGATAATGTCTTACCAGCAAAAGTATGCAGGGGATCAGTTGAGATGTGGGTGTCTGGATAATGGGTGATAATGTCTTACCTGTGGAGAGAGGAGACACAGGAATTAGGGATGGCATAGGGGATGGCATAGGGGATCTTGGATAAAACTCAAGGAAATCAACTCTGAACGTCCACTTAGGATGCCACTTGGGGAGGTATAGGCGTCAGTGGCAGTGCACCCAAATATTGTGCCTTTGGTGGCAGCAAGTGCCTTCACACTGTAACCCCTCTGAGGTATTGTGGAAGAGTGCAGTGGTGGAGGTTTTGGTAATGCAGAAGAGATCCCCGATCTATTCAGTTACATCAGCAGCTATAACAAAACCGGGTCAGCAATGTTTAGGCACTTGTACTGCGCTACTGTATATGGTGAGAATCGGCGCACACCAGTAGCAACAGGAAGCAAACAGAACAGGCAGGGAATACACAGAGAGAATAGTCAAATGGCAGGCAAAGTCGGCAACAGATCAGGTCCTCAGAACAAGCAGGGTCTGGAACAAGTATACAAACTAATGCGGTAAGCTAGCGATGCGGGAATAAAGGCTGAGACACACTGAGCATGTAGCGACGCACAGCGTAGCGAAGCAAGGAGAAGCAAACATTTTGCAGGCTTGAATTCACTCCGCTCCTCCTCGCAGCGTGTCTACACTGCATTACGTTTGCTTCTCACCGCACTGGACAGGAATCCACTAAATAAATTAAAATGTACACACAAAACCGTTTTATTTTCACAAAGCACATGTTATATAGGCAAAAAAAGTTTCTACTGAATAAAATACATCAAAAATTACTGTTAATTCAATAGGAATAGTATAAAAATATAAAAAAAGGTAACCCCGATCATATATATTATAGGGACACGGAGCGCTGTGTATAGAGTAGGGATGCATTCATACCACACACAGACATATACGGATATATCAACATGCAGACCTATATATATACACCCACCCACAGACCTCAGACCATATATACACATACGCACATGGGGGTGGCATTTGGACAACCTCAGCTAAATGCACCCCCCCCATTTGGCTGATCCCTTCAGAAGAAATGTTTAACCCGACAGAGCAGAGAATATATATATATTATTCTCTGCTCTATCGGGTTCAACATTTCTTCTGGAGGGATCAGCCAAATTGGGGGGGGGGCAATTAGTTGCCAAAATGTGTGTGTAATACAAGTCTGGATATATATATTTATAAGAATATAGATATACAGTATATATATATATATATCATACATGCCCTTACCTTCCCCTATAAATTTGCTAAAAATATACACACAAAAAAAACAAACCACTGCCTGAGACCCTGCGCAGCCCACATGCCACCCCCTCTACCTGGCTGAATGTATCTAATATATATAATTAAATACATTCAGCCAGGTAGAGAAAGAAAAAAAAAGGTTTTATTTTATGTTCCTGGGGACATTTAAAAATGTCCTCGGATTTTATTTTTTTTAGAAATGTGTCACCTTACCTTAGCCTGGTGGTCAGTGGGGGCTCCCTGGATCCTGGTTGTGGGGGGGGGGTCTGCCGTGGCCACAGGTGCAGTGGCTCCCTCCCTGCGCTGCCTGTCTCTGCCACATGCACCCGGGCAGCTAGCCCACACAGTCGCAGCTCTGTCATCCGGCGGCCGCATGCTCCTCAAGGGGATCCTTGGGAGGCCCCAGCAGGCTGCCCTCTACAGTGCCTGATTAGAGGGCCGTGTCTACCTGATGTTTTAGTAACAAGAATGTTTTATCCAATAGGCTTCAATGTTAAAAATATTCCCGTTTTAATTCAATATCTAATAAACTGTTGCTTATAATATTCTACAGTAAAGAGTCTCTATTTCTAAATTTTTTTTAGTATTAAGCATTTTTTATACTTTTTTCAAATTTTATTTGTTTTTTCTTTTTTTTTGGCGAACGTCCCATAAAGTTAGAAGTTCGCGAACTGTCGAACGGCCGAGGTTCGATGCGAACTCCGAACAGATCGAACTGAACAGCTCATCCCTAGTACCCAGCTGATGAAGCCGTGGAACACGGCGAAATGCATTCTGACTTGCTGCTTTATTGTTTTTAACTTATATTTTATTAAAATTCTTTATTTCCTATTATTGGCGTCCTTGCAAATTTCCTGGTGTTTTTTTATTGGGTTTTTCCAGTAATATGAAAAAACCCATGGGCGCTTTCTTAGAGCTATGGAAGCTCCTCCAAAAGTAAGTGAAAAATTGGCTAAAAACTGACTGCTTCTAAAGTGCCACAGATCTGCACTAGGGGTTTCCCCCTTCTTTTCTGCTTTTATTTCATGTGGAGAAAAAATCCTGAGTAAGTTGTATAGGCCACTTGAGAAATAAGAAGACAATAACCCACAGGCGTGGACCCACTCAGAGCCAGTGCTAGGGCTCTTTATTTGTGAGTGGAATACAGATTTGTATATATAGTCCATGCGTACTGCACCACATTAGTTATCATTTTGTATTTTTTATTGTTGCTTGAAAATATTGAGAGACACCGGAAAACCTTTATGAGCATTGAGTTGTACCAGGTTGTATAGATTTATTGTTTTCACTTACAGCAATTAGTGTCTGCATTTATTTATTTGTTAGGATTATTTTGGCATTTTCGGGAATTTTTGGGTGAAAGTTTAGGTTTCCTAACTTATTTTAAATGTGATAATGAAGTCTGTTTTTCTTTGCTGAACGCATGTAGCTGGATTATTTTCTTACAGTCTTTCTGCTTTCAGCAAGATACATTACATTACATTGTGTTAGACCCTGGACAGTTCCACTTGTGAAATAGATTGATAACATGTTGTTATCCCTACATTACCTCTTACATGTCCCCACAGCCTCCTCCGGCGATCGCGACCCTCATACTTCCTACATTCCTTCTCGCGAGGATGGAACCAGGAAGTATGAGGCTGTGATCGCCAAAGGAGACTGCGGGGATCAGCGAGTGAGTGCAGGGAGAGGTAATGTATACAGCCCGAGTGTGTCTTGGGGTTACCGCTCTCAGCGGTGAAATTTAACCACGAGACACACTCGGGAACACCGTCAGGCAGGTTAATAAATATTTAATAATATGTTACTCACAAAAATGGGAAAACAACATTATCGAAATAACACATTGAAACAGCCTTCTGGATCCACCCAATTGACAAAACGAAAACCTACTGAAATGATCCAAAAAAAAAAAGCAACACGAAGCAAAAAAAACAAAACGGCGTGCACATCCCTAGTGACTGGGGACTAGGGAGTGCAAAGTACAGTAAGCTTGCGCTAAAAAGTGCTAATACCGATGCGCTATTGGATCTTTTAACCCGTTAGCGTCTGTGAGGCACGCGATCACCTCATTTATGTGAGCGCTAGCGTTAAGGAGGTGATGGGGCCCTTAATATATATATATATATTACAGATAATCATCTCAAAACAAAATAGAAATATAAAAATGTAAACCTATGAAACCATCATATAAATACCTATAAGCACAGGAAATAAATCAGGACTTTCGGTCACAGGAGCTCTCAGAGTGAACAAATATCTTAACACGCTCTATGTTTTGCAAAGATTTGTAAAGTATGCTTTTCATAAATCTCTGTTCACACGTCATTAATTCCTTTAAACCGTATTCTGTTAATCCATTAAAAAACTTGACAGTCCATACAATTTGACAAACACAATTATGGAGACTCCAATCTGAGAACATTTTGAGAATGTTTAAATACATGAATTATTACTCTTTTTGGTCTTTCACCTCTACCAGGACTATGCTAATTTCTGAAGAATGCAACCGAAAGGATGTTAGAAGATCAAACATGATATATAATGGCGTCCATTTTCCTAAAGACATAAAATCTTATATGTCTACTAAAAATTTGAAATGTGCATAATGTTTATGACTTAAATGTGCAATGCACTGGAATGCTAAATAAAATGAAACGTATGACACCAATCTTTACAATGCTCTCTATTCATGCAAGACTTAATTTGTACTTAACTCTCAACCAATGTTTGTGTTTTTTTCTAAAAGCTCTGGACTTAAAATAGGGCTTATGTGTAAGGCCGGGTACATGAGATTCAGGCACCTCTCCAGTCATTCTCCTGAGTTTTACCTTTCTTTGAATAGACCTGATAGACTTTGATGCTTCAAACATAAAAACTTTCATCAGAAAAAATAATAAACTTCCACAAAGATCAAAGATTAGTACTATACGTCTCAGTAGTGTTTACTATATGCAAGGGAGTGATGGGAGCAGCAATGTATATAATGCTTGCAGGCTGCAGTGAGGGCTGTATCAGATACAATGCAGCTCCTATCACACACAGGCATCCATAATGTGCATGCAGGCTGTACTTTTACTGCTGGAGGACATGTGAGAAGAAAAATCTAGATAACGCTTTTTTAAGCTACCTTTTATCAAACTGTGAACTTATGAATCTATGACTTCCGACAACACTTCAATGGAATTGCATGTGTATTCGACTTCATTAGAGATATGCATTCGTTTCGGAAAAATTTGGAATTTGTAACGAAATTTGATAATTCATAGTTGGGAAGAACTTCCGAATAAAAAATCGATATTATACGAATTCGAGATGAAACGAAATGGTATAACACGAATTTATTTTGTTTTACACTGTGTCATCATAAAAGAAAGATTTGAATAATTGATATCAACTATCGAATTTGAAATGAACTATCGAATACATATCAACTATCAACTTTAACAGCAAAATTTGATTAATTGATTTTTATTTAGTGATCCAAAATTCGAATTGATATCAACTATTGAATTGATATATGAAATTTGAATCGATACGAAAAACAAAATGAAATACGAATCAAAATTCGTTATGAAATTACGAAAACGAAATTATTCAGAAACGTAACGTATAGAATTTTTCAGCCATGCATATCCCTAGACTTCAGTACAACTTCACTTGCTTCGACTGCTAATAACAACAGCTTTAATTGATCAAATTCACATTCTTACTTCCATTTATATGCTTTGTAGATATCGGTGGAGGTTAATTGACATAGAACAATTCATTTTATTTAAAAGGTTTGGTTCTCTGTATCATCTTTCAGATGGGGCATATTCCGGCATGGAGGGGTATGGCCTGGCCCAGTCTATTTTAAACGCTCGGGTATAGCATAGCCAAGGACACTTTATCCCCCGGGGTATACTCTGGTCAGGGCCAAACAATACGCTGGTTTTAGCAGGGCAGGGTTTATTTTGACCTGCTACACCGGATGGAAACGGAATACCGACGCAAAACCGCCAGATTGAATTGGAAAACCGCTAAACGAATCGAAAAACAGCTGGATCATCAGATCACAAAACGGACGAATGAATTGATAAACCCGCCAAATAGATCAGAAAAACCACCATACGCATCCGATGATCTGACGAAAAGACTGTTGAATCTATCCGAAAACAGCCGACAAACAGGTATAAAATAAAAAACACTGCGACTTTTAAAAGGCTTTAAAAAAAGAGAACCTACTGCATGAAAATGCCTGGAAATAGGAGGTCCTATGAATAACAAGGTCTGTTACAGAAAAAAGTCATTTTAAAATAATCTGACTTTTTTTGTCGAAAAATGCCTAAAAAATAGACTTTTTACTGCAAACGAAAAGAAAAAATATTTAATCAGGGAATTTTTTTTACATTGAAACCTATGGGATTTGCCGGTTTAAACCTGTCAAACCAAACCATTGAAAATCAGGGTATTTCACTGACCTTTCGGGGCAGGTTGGCACTCTCTGAATAGAACCATATATTCTCTAAGACGGAATGTCACTGTCGCCAAAGATAACCATATTTTGCTGGCAATTTGCCAGTATTTGTCGAATGGCTGAAAAATTGCACCATACGTGAAAAATTCACTGTTCAGTGCAACTTGGTGGCCAGTTCGGTGCTCTTTGAATAACCCCTATAAAGTCCAATACCCACACAGAGGCTTACACAGACCGACAGATGAAAACATACACAGACCAACTACACACCTATACACAGACATAGACACAGAAAAATAATTGAGCAGAGGCAGTCCGTAGCCTCTGCATAATCGTTTTAAAAAAGGCAAATGGGATACTCAATTATGAAAGAGATAGTCTTATTTTTTTGATAAACACACTAAAATATTATGAAAAATATCCAACCACAAACGTCATATTGATGTTAGCACACAGATCCTGTTCTGTTGCAGTCTACAGCAAATTTGAGATCTACACTTGTGGTTGTGAGAAATGAAAATGCCACATTTATGACAAAATGATACATTGAAGCAGCCTGTTTGAATATCATTAATGTCATCCTATGTCTTACTGTCTTGTGACAATTTATATTTTAAAGCTACTACATTACAATATTCTTCAAAGTTTGAGTGGAATGTACAAAATAAGTGCTAAAAGGATGGTCTTTTGGCTTAAAACAGTTCAACTTTTTATTTCTAAAGTTTATTGTAATCAAAGCAGTAAACTTACACAAGCAATCAAATGCATTGGCACAATTAAGCTGTGTTTATTTATATATATATATATATATATATAAAATCAAAAGGATGGCTGCACACGCACAATATTGAATAAAAATAAAAAATTTATTGAAGCATATTTAAAAGATAGACCGACGTTTCGGTTCACGCAGGAACCATTTTCAAGGTAGCTTGCAAAGAATGAACACTGTTTTTAAACCACACTCATGCATTGCTTTCCTACGAAAACGCCCCTAACAATTAGATGTTACCAGGTGAACTCACTGAGGCATGTAAATGTCCAACAGGATGCCGCTGTACGCGACGTCCCAGGACGCTCAGCTCAACGTGTTGCCTTAGCAACTTAAAAACAAAGAAAACTAAAGCATACTTGATGGAGGACGATAATACTTGTGGTACACTCCTTCATAATTTTATCACCTATATTATGTAAGTAATCGTTTTAATTTTTTATTATTAACTTTATCTTTCTGAGAGAAAACATGTAAAAGAGATATACTCATTCAAGCCTCTGGGTGAGACTGTGTCTAGCATTTTTATCCAAAAAGTCTCCCGTTGAAGGAGCAGTTGGGAATGATTCCCACCTCGAGGTAGTGGGGGGGACATGATCGATTCCCACGAATCTGAGTGACGGTAACCGATGTTGTAAATCGAGGAAATATTTTGCGACTGGTTTTTCAGTAACTCCGTCTCTATAGGCTGTATTAATAGAAGAGTGATGACCGCGTATCCGATCTCTAAGTGTTAAATCTGTCTTTCCCACATATGCTAATCCACAGGGGCATGTGATTAAATAGATCACATATTCCGTCTGGCACGTGATCCGATGTTTTATGCCATATTTATGGCCAGTGTGGGGATGTGAAAAAGTGGAGGTTGGATACATATGGTTACATGTAACGCAGCCAGTGCATCTAAAGCAGCCCTTCTTAGAGAAAGAAGGACGGCGATCATACGCTTTAACTGAATCTGTATGCACCAGCCAATCGCGCAAATTCTTCCCTCTTGTATAGCTAATCAAAGGTGGTAAAGAGAAAGGTTTCGGTAATTTTCGGTCATATGAAAATTTTTTCCAATGGTTTTTAATGCTTCTTGAAAGAAGATCGCTGTGAGTATTATAATTCATGGATAAAAAAATCCGGGAATCTAGCGGTTGTTTCAAGTTGGTATTTCTTTTGTCACGTTCCATAGCTTTGTCTAATGCTTTATCCAGGCAGGAATGAGAGTATCCTCTCTCTAAGAATCTTGCATACATTTCCTTAATTTTATGTTCTCGTTTTCCCAAATCACTGTTGTAACGTATAACACGTAAAAACTGTGAAATTGGCAAGGAGTTGATGAGATGTTTTGGATGGTGGCTTTCCGCATGAAGTATTGTATTTCTATCCGTATCCTTTCTATATAGAGTGTAACCCAATTTATCCGCTGTACGGAAAAGCAAGATGTCTAGAAATGCGATTTCTTCTCTGTTGTACGATGTTGTAAATTTAATCAGCGTGTTGAGTTGGTTAAGTTCTTCTACCATACATACGAAATTATCTTCATCCCCTTGCCAAATAATTAGAATGTCATCAACAAAGCGTCCATAGAACAAAATCTGTTCAATGTGATTTTGAAGAAGATGTTTACATTCAAAGCTGTACATATAAAAATTGGCGTAGGTTGGCGCCATTGCAGCTCCCATTGCCATTCCAGACACTTGGATATAAAAAGATTTTTCAAAACGAAAATAATTGTGATATAACGTGATACGTAGTAACTCCAATATGAATTCTATAGGTGGTCCAGTATAATGTGAAGATTCTTGCAACAGTTGTTTAAATGCTTGAATGCCCTCTTCATGTGGAATTGTAGTGTACAAGTTCTTGACGTCCATTGTTGCTAGAAGCCATGGGGTAGCCGGTAGAATCAGACTATCTATTTTCTGTATTAAATGCATTGTGCCTTTAAGACAGGTAGATAGGTGCATCATGGTGTCTTTTGAAATACGATCAATGTATTTTCCTAATAGGTTCTAGCAAACTTCCCCGTGCTGACACAATGGGTCTGCCTGGTGGTTTTTGATTATTTTTATGGATTAAAGATAAAGTTAATAATAATCAATTAAAACGATTACTTACATAATATAGGTGATAAAATTATGAAGGAGTGTACCACAAGTATTATCGTCCTCCATCAAGTATGCTTTAGTTTTCTTTGTTTTTAAGTTGCTAAGGCAACACGTTGATCTGAGCGTCCTGGGACGTTGCGTACAGCGGCATCCTGTTGGACATTTACATGCCTCAGTGAGTTCACCTGGTAACATCTAATTGTTAGGGGCGTTTTTGTAGGAAAGCAATGCATGAGTGTGGTTTAAAAACAGTGTTCATTCTTTGCAAGCTACCTTGAAAATGGTTCCTGTGTGAACCGAAACGTCGGTCTATCTTTTAAATATGCTTCAATAAATTTTTTATTTTTATTCAATATTGTGCGTGTGCAGCCATCCTTTTGATTTTCTATATTGTATATGCACAATGGCTTGCACCGTCTTTTTCATCTTAAGAGTGTTTTCGTAACAAGGAGTAGCGGGAGCAGACGTTTGTTATATATATATATATATATATATAGCAATTTTGGGTAAAGATTTTTATTCAGAGTTGGCTGATTAAAATAATGTAAATTTGCAAATTTTACCTTTTCAAATATTTATGCTTTACAATCATGTTACATGTAATAAAGTTATCTCTAGATGGTGTACCTCATCTTGCACAATTTCAAATGAGATCTGCAATATTAGTATATATATACTAGGCAGATAATGTATTGTGTCAACATTCCTCTCTGTGCTTTATTTCTACCTTTATCATTAATGCCCTCTGGCTTCTGCGGAACCAGTTATCACTAACTGGAAACCCCCCCAAAAAAATCAGATACTCCCATCTCTTCCCACGGTACGAATGGTGACCCAATCTGCTTCTTGTGGCCACCGGGAGCAGAGTAAGACTGAGGACAAATGGTCACTCCGCTGCCTTGCATGATCTCGTGAGAGCTGTAAAACCGGGACGCTAAGTAGAAATTTGCCAGCACACGTTTTTCCCCTTAGCGTCCCTCTTTTAGCTCAAGGCAGATGATAGTGCCCTAAGTTTGGGACAACTTAATGCCCTGCTGAGAAATTTGGAGATGTTCCCCAAATAAAAAATGTCTGACCTCACTATATTGAAGGCTGTAGTGCATGAAATCCTTAGCAGAGTTAAAAGTAAACCATAAAAAGGTCAATTTCATTCATGCAAGGATCGCTTTTAAAGGCTTAAAGTTATGGATTTCATTTTACTGCAGTTTCTTACATTTTGTCAGAGAAAAAAGAAATGTATACAATATATCATTTTTAAAATTTTGCTTGTTACATCTGAGGCCTATTTAAACATTTTTTAATGGAAAAAAATGGAGATAATGTTAATACAGTTGAAACAAGTTCAAGCATCTCTGTTAAAGAAATGCATCCATTGATGATTTTAATTCGGGTCATTTGAAATAAATGGAAACATTAAATATTCCACTTGGTGGAAAATAAATATTGCATACTGTGTTCACAAATTGCATTAATTATCTTTAGCTAAGCAAAATGTGTTTGTTTCTGAATATATATTCCATGATCATTGCAGATAAATCACTCAATGAAATTTCAATTATATGTATGCTTCTGGGAAAATAGATCACTCAATACATCTTTACATGTTTCTAAAAAATACATGTAATATCAAGCTATAGGTTTATATGCTGATCAGCCACTACATTAAAACCTCCTGCCTAATATCACGTAGGTCACGTTTGTCTAGCTAAAACATTGCGTCAAGGCATGTACTCAATCAGACCTCTGAGTCCTGTGGTATCTGGCACCAAGATATTAGCAGCAGATCCTTTAAGTACTGCAATTTGTGAGGTGGAACCTTCATGGATTGGATTTCTTGTTCCAGCACATCTCACAGATGCTCAATCAGATTGAGAACTATGGAATTTGGATCTAATACAACCTCAAAATCTTTGTCATGTTCCTCAAGCCATTCCTGAACAATTTTTTTCAATGTGGCAGGGTGTATCATCCTGCTGAAAGGGGCCACTGTCATTAGAGGAAACTATTGCCACAAAGGGGTGTTAAAGGTCTGCAACAATCTCTAGGTGGGTGGCACATGTCAAGTGTGTTCTGACACATTTCTTTCATGGCCAGCATTACATTTGCCAACAATTTGATCTACAGTAGCTCTTCTGTGCGATCAGTCTAGACGGTCTAGCTTTTGCTCCCCAACATGCATTAATGAACCTTGGGTGCCAATGACCATGATGTCGGTTATCCATTGGTCCTTCTTTGAACAATGTCTGGTAGGTACTAATCACTGCATACCAGGAACAACCCCCCCCCCCCCCAACAAAAACATGCTATTTTAAAGGTGCTGAGAACCAGTCCTCTAGTCCTCATTGATTTTGACAATGGCCAAATAATCGGATCACTTTCACATTTCGTTGCCCACTTTTCTTGCTTTCAACACATAAAATTCAAAAACTGACCACTTACTGCGTAATTTATCCCACCCCACAAGTGCCATTGTAGTGCTATAACCAAACAGTTTCTTTTGGTTCTTTATAATAATCTCTTGTCCTCTAACTGCAGTCATTTTTATAACATCATTGTGTATTAGATCAGATTCAAACTTAATGGTTGTTTTTCTGTATATTATCACTACAATTAGGATGGGAAAATTCTTATGTGGCTTTTGGCACTTGAAGAAGTAATAAAAACATACAGTATAAACGAGTAGTTAAAGTATTTTTTAATGGCTAGACTGGAAAAATCGAATTTGATAACGTAAATTGAAAAAAAATAACTGTCACAGTCAGATTCCATAAACCGCTGAACTTGAAACAGAATGCTACCTAGAATAGTGACACTTGCTAGGAGCATATACTGGTCCATATAATGGATAGCCAAAGGCAGGATTCCAGAGATCACATAAACAATAAGACAGAGCGTGGAGAAGACATAACAGAGATAAACAATATTGATAAGACAAAGCTGAGTCAAGGGATATAATGAACATCATTTAGGATAAGTCAAATCATAGTACCAGTACAACAAAGTCGGAAATAGTGCGCTATTGGACTACAAGCGACAACACAGGGCAATGCACCATATCACTAATGAGTTTATATAGGGTGAAGACATTATCTGTTAATTGAAATTCCTTTTGGAATCTTGAACTAGCGGAAATATGGGAGGGTGCCCATTATTTAGTTACAATGCAAACACGAACCGCACAATGCTGCTGCACTCAGAGTTCGTGTGACACAATCTAACAATTTAATATATCATGCTGGGAAAGTTACTATTGCATGTTTTGCTCAGAATGATAAGGATGTTCCTGATTTTTCAACTATTATACCTTTCCTAACTTGTTTACACATTATTCAAATTTAAATCAGTCTGCAAACTTCTCCCTTCTAACTTAAACACATGCACTTTATCTACAAAGAGACTTATCTAATAAGTAAAAAAAAATTATTAGAAAAGCAGATTTGCCTAAAATCTGTAATGGTCGTTATAGTCACAATGAGAGTTGTCCATGTATAGAGGAGAATATCCAAAGTCATAATGTGTCACATATCCAGAACATGTGAACTAACCACTAGTGGAAAACAGCCTCCATTGTTGCTGAAATAGAAACTGTAGAAAGAAAAAAGAACTGGAATAGGAAGTCAACCTATTTTTTTTAGAAAATGTTTGGATAGCACTGGGACAGCATCGTTTCAGCTAAAAAGCCTTTTTCAAGCTGACACTAGATAGCTGTCATACCCCACGGCGCTGTGGCCACAAGATAGGTAAAAGGACTACAAAATCATGGTATTTACCCTGGCAATACTGTTTCTGTTCCGTCCTGCCCAGCCTGGTTTTCATTCATTGTTTAGCAGTTCTTTCAGGTGGTGTTTCAATTAACAACCAAGCACTTGCCAACAAAAGACCAAAGGACCATAATGCAGTGCTTCTGCATAGTTATACACCTTTCAGTATGATCCTGCTTTCCTTGAAGCCTGTTCTGCTTTCCTACTTACCGAACCTTTTGTCCCTCTGTACATGGACTTTTCCTTTTTTCTAAAGCACCTTGACCTTTGGATCTGACCCTGAACTTGCTAATGGAATAACCCCTTGGATATCGTGCTTAAGTAATTTGATTTATTTTAAGGACTTTGCTTTTGCTCCTACAGACTTATTTTTGTTACTGGAACCCTACTATTATTTCTCTGGATTACAACTCCCAATACCTCTGGACTTTCACCATAATCATTTATACCAATACTTCTTATTTAAACCCTATTTCTGTTCTCATCTGTCTGCTGTGAATGTTCTCTTGATTAACCCTTTGTCCTCCATAGTATCCATAATCAGTTCTGTTCCTGTAGTTTTCCTTTGTCACTCTCCGTTCTGATCTATTGCTTTAGTCTCCCCCTTTCCTGCCCTGTTGATTTTCTGTTATTACTTAGTCCTGTTCTCTGGCCTTGCCCCTCTGTGTTTTATCTGCGTTTATTAATATCCAGTGTTTACCTGTTTTCCTATCTTGCCCAGCTACTTGTATTTACTTTTTTCTGTATTGCCTTTTGTTGAGATCCCTCCTGTGTTGTTCTGAAATAAAACCGTTTACCATCTTACTTGCCTGTTCCACCTTTGTGTTACTGCATATTAAACTCGACTCCTGCAACCCCGTACACTGGATATGACAATAGCTGTAGCCCACCATTCACCATGAGAATTTGGATGACTGTGTGCATGATCTCATGGTGAGGATTCTTTGTTACTTTTGTTCGCTTTTGGTACATGTTTGTAAGTTTTGCATACATCCATTTCTCTCACTCAGGGGGTCTCATTCTTGACTGCATGGTTTTGGTCATGATTGCAGGTATAGGATTGATCTTGTCATTGATGTGAAGAATGTAGGTGTTCCATGGGTGTTCCTGAGTAGGGATGAGCCGAACACTCCCTGAGTTTGGTTCGAGCCCGAACCCGAACTTCCCATTTGTTCGGGACCGAACCTGAACCCGAACTCGAACCCCATGCAAGTCAATGGGGCTGAAAATTCGGTTTTTTAGAGTGCCCTCCAAGAGGGCATATATGCTACATATTTGCCATAAAAGGTGTATGGGGGTCTGGGTAGTGCCCTGGGAGACAGGAAACAAGGACAAAAAGTAAAAAAAAAAAACGTTTTTAAAGGGTTTAAAGTTTTTAAAGAGTTTTCCATGAAATAAGGGTTAAAAATAAAAAACAAAATATCCTTCAAATATCGTGCCTAGGAGGTCCCCATAACCTGCCCGTGAAGTGGCGGATTTCTAGGATGTATAGAAACACTTAAAAACCCAAAAAATTACGTTTCATATGACGGTAAATGCTTTTCCTTTAATCTATCCATAAACAACTGCTTGGGGCGGCAGCCTGTATGAAAAGACATTTTAGGACGCGCAGAAAAAGTTTAGTGATTTTTTTTGGCTAAATTATTGTGAAACTTATGCAGGCTTTGGATGAAAGTAACAATAGGTGCTTTAAAATTGGGCTTTTAGCGTCGGCAACAGTGTCGTCACACCGTAATCCCTCTGAGGATATGAATCTGATACAAGCGTCAGTGGCAGTGCACCCAGATATTGTGCCTTTAGTGCCAGGCATGCAAGAACTATCATACAGTAACCCCTCTGTGGTATTGTGGAAGAATGCAGGGGTGGACCATGCGGTCCCTGTGGTATGGTGGAAGAGTGCAGGGGTGGACCATGTGGTCCTAATTTGAAAACTTTTTGATCTGGTAATGGGCGTCAGTGCACCCAGATATTGTGCCTTTAATGCCAGGCCAGCAGGTATCATCATACAGTAACCCCTCTGTGTTATTGTGGAAGAATGCAGGGGTGGACCATGTGGTACTATATTGAAAAGTTTTTGATCTTGTAATGGGCGTCAGTGCACCCAGATATTGTGCCTTTGGTGCAAGACTGCCAGGCCAGCAAGTATCATCATACAGTAAGGCTGGGGTCAGTCGAACGCAGTGTTAACGTCCGTGTTGCACGCACATAAGTACGTCCGTGATAGCATACAATTGTGTTAAATGGAGCCCCACACACGAAGTACGTCCGCACAGAAGTGCGGGGGCTGATGGACGCTGCAAACGGACGCAGGTTAGGCAAGAACGTAATACTGCTAGAACGGACGTGCAGAGTGCGCCACGTCCACAACGTCTGCATAGCTTTGTGTGTGAGTGATGCAACAAGGTCAGACGGACTGCATTTATACGTCCAGCATTTTTGACGGACAGAATGTTCTTTCATTGTAATTTAATTTCCCTGCTACATCAGTCAAAAAATATGTCAGTGAAAAAAACGACTGTGTGGCCACTACCTTGTCGTCAGTCAGTAAGTACGTCCGTACTGCACGGACGCACAATCCGTAGAAAATGCGCTCATCTGACCCTAGCCTAACCCCTCTGTGGTATTGTTGAAGAGTGCAGGGGTGGACCATGTGGTCCTATATTGAAATATTTTTTTTTATCTGTTAATGGGCGTCAGTGCTCCTAGATATTGTGCCTTTTAATGCCAGGTCAGCAGGTATCATCATACAGTAACCTCTCTGTGGTATTGTGGAAGAGTGCAGGGTTGGACCCTGCGGTTCAAAAAAATAAAATGATATAAATCTGGCACAGGCGTCAGTGCAGCCAAATATTGTGCCTTTCATGGCAGCAAGTGCCTTCACACCGTAACCCTTTTGTGGTATTGTGGAAGAGTTCATTGCTGGAGGTTTTGTGAATGCAGAAGAGGACATCCCCTATATTCCATTACTTCAGCATCAGGGGACTGATAGCTGCTGATCCAGGACTGATTCATTTTTATAAATGTCAGCCGGTCTACAGAGTCGGTGGACAGACGCACTCTTTTGTCTGTGACAAAACCTCCAGCAGCACTGAACGTCCTTTCGGAAAGCACGCTAGATGAAGGGCAACCTAGTAGCTGCATAGCATTTTGGCTAAGTTCTGGCCAGTGATCCAATCTCAACACCCAGTAAGCCAGTGGATCATCTGCTGGAAAGGTATCCAGGTCTGCCCTTGCCCCTAGGTAGTCCTGCACCATATGGTGAAGACGCTGACAATGGGTGCCTACATTTGACCTCCTTGGGCGTCGTGGACTAAAAAAAATTAAAAAAGCATCAGTCAAGTGGCCCTGGCCTTCACCACTATTCCTCTGATCACCCGCAGCCTCAGAAGCACGTGTGTCAGCACTTGGTAATCTACCAGTGCCTGGAAAGGTGTTACACAAGTGTCGCTTTAGAGCGTCCTCAAGTTTTTTCATCCTGTGCTCCCTCTGTGCGGGCAGGATGAGCTCTGCAACTTTCCCCTTGTCTCGTGGATCAAGAAGGGTTGCCAACCATTAATGATCCCTCTCCTTGATAGCATGAATCCTGGGGTCCTTTAGCAGGCTTTGCATCATTAGGGAGCCCATGCAGCGTAGGTTGGAGGAGGCATTTGCTGCCGAGTCTTGTTGGTCAATGAGGATGACCGTATCGTGCACTTCCTCCTCCCAGCCACGCACAAGCCCTGCTGTTTCTGGGCACACAAAACCCTCCCTTGAGGAATCCCCACCTTCAATGCCCCCACTACTTAAATATTCCTCCTCCTCCTCCTCATCCTCCTCCTGTCTGATCTGAGTAGGACCCGCTGGAATGCTGTCTGCGGAAAGACTGGGGCCTTGAGAGCTAGGGAAGGCCTCCTCTTCCTCCCGCTGCTCTGCCTCTAGAGCCACATCTATAATTCCCCGCAGAGTGTGCTCCAGCAGGAACACTAAAGGAATTGTGTCACTGATGCATGCACTGTCCCTGCTCACCATCCTCGTTGCCTCCTCAAATGGTGACAGTACAGTGCATGCATCCTTGATCATCAGCCACTGTGGGGGGAAAAAAAACCAAGTTGACCTGAAACTGTCCTTGTGCCATACTCACACAGGTACTCGTTGATGGCACTCTGCTGCTTGTGCAGACGCTGCAGCATTGTTAATGTCGAGTTCCACCTGGTGGGCATGTCACAGATCAGACGGTTTGTGGGAAGGTGGAATTCTCTTTGAATTTCTGCCAAGCGAACGCTTGCTGGGAATGACCGTCTGAAGTGGCTGCAGACTTTTCTGGCCTGGATGAGAAGCTCTGGCAGCCCTGGGTACTTGGTTAGGAAATGCTGTACCACCTGATTCAGGACGTGTGCTAGGCATGGTACATGCGTCAATTTACCCTTGCGTAGGGCGGAGAGAAGGTTGCTGCCATTATCGCAGACGATCATTCCCAGCTCAAGCTGGCGTGGTGTTAACCATCTCTGCACCTGCCCCTGCAGAGCTGACAAAATTTCTGACCCAGTGTGGCTCCTGTCCCCTAAACAAACCAGCTCAAGCACAGTATGGCATCTTTTTGCTTGAGCCATTGCGTAGACCCTGTCAGGCGTCGGTTTAACTGGCACTTCACCAGAGACAGAGAAAGGAGGAGTAGGAGGAGGAGGAGGAAGAGGTGGTGGTGGTGGAGCAGACAGACCTCATACAAGCAGCTTTCTGGAGGCGCGGTGGATGAACAAGCTCCAGCACAGAGCCCCGTCTTGGATCCCTCCCAGCTGCAATCAGAGTTACCCAGTGTGCCGTGAAGGAAATGTAACGACCCTGTCCATGATTGCTGGACCACGTGTCTAAAGTGACATGCACCTTGCTGCTGACTGCCTTTCCCAATGACTGGATAACATTGTCTTCCACGTGCTGGTATAGTGCTGGAATGGCCTTGCGTGAAAAGTAATTGGCGTTTTGGAACCTGCTACTGTGGTACAGCACATTCAGCAAATTCACGGAAGGGAACAGAGTCCACCAGCTGGAAAGGCAGCAGCTGCAATGCGAGTAATTTTGCTAAGCTAGCATTTAGACGCTGTGCTTGGGGATGGTTGGGACTATATTTTTGCTTTCGCTGCGGCAACGTAATCGGACTGCGTAAATCTTCAGCTACTGGGATGATGTCACATTGTGAGGAAGGACCTGCTGGTACATCCATTACTGTAGCATCATCCCTGTCGGTGGAGGTTGTAGGCAATGACATGGCAGGACATACAGTGTGGGTAGAGACAGATGAGGAGGACCTACGCAAAGTTTTGCGCCAACGAGATGTGTGGCACTTGTTCATATGTCACCTTAAGCACGTGGTGCCCAAGTGTCTGGTGTTTATCCCTTGCTTCAGCCTCCTCTGACATAGATTACAAATAGCAATGGTGGGGTCTGCTGCACATTTCTTAAAGAACTCCCAGACAGCAGAGTTCCTGCATGTGTTCTTTGAGACAACAGCGCTCTGCACCGGAGCAGCTCTGACATGTGAGGGCTTGGACTGGCTAGTGCTACGGTTGGTCACAGAGGATGTTGTGCCTCGTGTTTGCTGTGCCTCCTCCTCCTCCCCACTTGATTCCTCAGTTCGATCTGGCACCCAGGTGGAGTCAGTGACCTCATCATCAATGTCATCTTCACCCCCTATCTCCTCGTTACTGGAGCCAACTTGGCAGTATGCTGCAGCTGCTGGGGCACCACGAGTGCCAGTTATTTGTGTGTCATCACTGGCACCCCCTTCCTCTAGGTTGATTATACTCCCTTGCTCAACCTCAGAGATTGAATCAGAGCACTGTACTTGCTGCGCATCCTCAAGCAGCATGTCACTCTCATTGTAGTCAAACAATTCAGCTAACTCCTCTGTGTGTGATAGCGAGGCTACGGCAGGAGAAGCTGTGGACATGGAGGCTGCATTAGATGCTTTGGCAGCTGAGGTGGACTGTAAAGCACTAGAAGCCTGGCTGGCAGAGGACTCGGAGGATGAGGATGGCCTGGCTAGCCAATCCACCAAATCCTCTCTATGTTGCTGCAGGTTAAGAAGACGGCCAGCACCAGTTATAAAGGACAAGCGTGCCCCTGCAGAGGATGCACCACATCCACCATGACCAGAGGCACAGCCTGCCGACACAGGGGCTGCTTGCCCTCTTATCTGTGTCTGGGAGCGTCTGCCTGTCCTTTTTGTTCTTTCAGACATGGTGAGTGATATATAGATTAATATATACAGAACTCTGATTCAACTCGGGTATAAAGATTTAAAGAACTCTGGTATAACTCCGTGAGACACACTGATAACTGGCAGCCAGTGAGAAGAGACAGATCACCTCAATTCACAAATGTTTTGTAGAAATTAGTGAGCCCCGAAATACAGCGTGGTACTGTTTGTGTGACAAGACACAGATCACCTTAATTCACAAATGTTTTAAAGAAATTAGTGAGCCCCAAAAAAACGTGCTGGCTGTGTGACGAGACACAAATCACTTTAATTCACAAATGTTTTAAAGAAATTAGTGAGCCCCAAAAAAACTTGCTGGCTCTGTGACGAGACACAGATCACCTTAATTCACAAATGTTTTAAAGAAATTAGTGAGCCCCAAAAAGATTTGCTGGCACAGTGACAAGACCCAGAAGATCACCTCAATTCACAAATGTTTTAAAGTTTTAAACTCCCAAAAACCTTGCTGGCACAGTGACAAGATACACATCACATAAATTCCCTGATATTTGGTAGAAATGAGACCCAAAAAGACTTGCTGGCACAGTGAGAAGACCCAGAAGATCACCTTGATTCACAAATGTTTTAAAGAAAGTTGTAAAGCCCCAAAAAAATTGCTGGCACAGTGACAAGACACACATCACCTAAATTCCCTGATATTTGGTAGAAATGAGACCCCTCCAGTAGCGTGGCATACCGGCAGTAACAAGACACAACTATCTCCTCTGAAATCTCCTCTGAAATGCGTGAAGAAGCGCTGCGTGGAAACGTTATATAGTGTGCTGCGGGACTTAGCTCTGTGAGCCCATGATTGGGCAAAATTTGCCCAATCAGGACTCTGAGCGGTGATTGGCATAGTGTTGAACCAGTCTTGCACCAGACCTGTGGTCAGGTGCAAGGCTGTAGCCAATTACGAGCTTCAGGCCAGTGGGAAAATGCATTGTGGTCGAACATGCGGCGAACACCCAGAAATGTTCGGTGTTCGCGATCTGCTTGAACAGGCTAAGTTCGGGTCGAACCCCGAACCCCTAATCCTGAGGATTCTCAGACCAGTTCCAAGAAACACTAAAATAACATGTAGGGGCCGACATCATAGTTGAGGCTTGGCACTGGAGCTGGAGATGTGGTTGGATTATCTTTGAGGTGACACTGCGGCATGATCTATTACCTTTTATTCACTTTCAACCAGCACAAGTTGATAAGATGAGCTACAAATAAACATGCAAAGCTTCTTATAAAGCTTGAAGGATCACAGAATGTCTGCAACAAAATGGCATTCTTTACTTAGAATGTTCTTTGATTGCATCAAATACAATTTCAATAATGCCTGCTATAAAATTCTATGTTTCCACGTTTATGACACAGCTTGCTATTTATAGGTCACCATAGCAACTGACTCTTTATTATTATACATTATTTATAGAAGTTTAAGAAAAATCTCTAACATTGAGATAAAGATATAGAAATAAATACATAAAGAACCTCTGTAGTATAATATAAGAATTTTGAGGTTTTTGTTTCCCTAGGCATCAACAATATTCTTCAGATTCCCATTTTCCTATACATTTTATTCATTGTTTCGCTTATTTTCATTGTACATAGAAATGTGAAAGACTCTTAGTTGATACTCCCTGAACACAACTCAGTGTCATGGGTGCGCAGGAGTATGGGTGTGAGCCCAATGTGCAGCGAATATAGCAGCAGACAGGTTACAGGGCAAAAGGGGTTTATTAAAGAGAACAGATATAAATCAAGATAGGAGGTACTGGGAGGCAGGATAAACAGATAAATAACAGAAGGGGAACACTGACAACAATCTCCAAGCGAAAGTACAAATGGATACAGAATTAGAATAGTCAAAGTCTAGCAAGGGTCTGGTACACGAGTAAAGTCAAGCATAGGAAGTCAGGGGAAAACAGGGTAATGGAGGATACCGGAGAATGATGGTTCAAAGCAGAGGAAAATCAGGAATGTCAAATGTTCAGAGGGGATCCAGGCAAAGGTCTCAGGAGTTCAGGAGGAGATCAGGAATACAGGTCTGCTCAGGGCAAGGCTGGAAACTTCAATGAGGAAGCGTGGGATCAGGGGCGTAGCTTCCTTATAAGCAGGTCAGATCAGGCTGGATGAGGTGCAGGTGATGGGTCAGGTTCTGAATGCAAAACAAATCAAAGTCCAGAACTGAGCATGGGGAAAAGAAAAAACAAAGTCCTGGAATCAGCATATGAGATAAAAGTCCTGGAACCTGCATAAAGAATGCAGGACACGGCAAAAAGGCAACAAAAGGAGGCGTCAGAGGATCAGGGGGTCCAGACCGTGACAGCGCCCAGGTGGGTCATGACACTCAGAGAGACCAACCACCACCATCCCCATGGAAGTATATAGCACTCAGCATCAACCTTGGAATATTGCCATAACTTAACCACAGCTGTTGTAAACTGAACAACACCGTAGACTATAATGGCTCTGGTAAGTTTACAACAGCCCTGGTTAAGTTAGCACCAACTTCATAACATTGCCATTAACCTTTATTCACAAGTGCTGGTAAAAATGGGCTAAAATATTATACTAAAGGAAAAAAAATGACCAAAACAAACATTATATATATATATATACAACATGCGCATAATAAACAAACCATTAAGAAACAAAAACAATAACATATGTATCTGGCCAGTCTGCCGCTTACTATATTAAACAGTGCATGTCTCAGTTACTTGAAAAAAGTAAACATATATTAGGGCCAAATGCAGTAATTATAAATACTATATATGGCATGCAGTTATTACACACCAGTAAGTTACTTCCCTATACAAAATCCACCATTGGCCATTTCTAAATGGTGCTAGTGTCACGATCACCCCTATAGAGGGTGAAGGGGGCCCTTTAGACTGTGTAGTTTTAAGCCCTTGAGGCAGGTTTGTGGTCTGCTGCATATTGCAGAATCCAGCACACACTTATGCATAAACAGAGCCAGAACAAGAGGTGATAGTGCAGGAGACCGGAACAAGAGGGAGCCCTGCACTGGGTAAGATTTCTAATCTAAATACAGGTTACGGGGCTGAGGGTAGACACAATAAATAGCAGGAGTTTGCAAAAGACCTTAACACAAGGATGTCACATTTGCGGTAGCGCTCACCCCTGATAACAGTGGTTTGGATGCTTTTCGACAGACCTCTGTACTTCGATATGCCAGCAGTCAGGACTGCTAATCCTAGTACTCCCAACCAGGGAGGTCAGACAGAACAACACTAAGTACCACTCAGTAGCAAATGATTTTGTGACCAAGTGTCTACTGAGCGTAAACACCTTAACTATGTATGAACAGAGATTAGTACAGAAGTGTCAAACAACAGTCATAACATAATCTTGGTCAAATGTATAATCTGAGTTGGCAACAGAAGTGTCAGGATTAGCAACAGGGAGGACTCCCATAAAGGAAAAAGAGAGAGGATCCTAGTGGCGCAGTCTCTTTTGAGAGTGGTCTATATAAAATCTAGTACAAATAATAAATGGGTATGGTATTCCCACTATTCCAAACAGTGCACGGTCGAAAAGACCACTAAAGTGCTGCTATAAATAAAGCTAGGTGCAGTAGTTTTACTGTGCAAAAAAGGTGACAGTTGATGTCCTGATAAATTCAAATCGCATATAAAGTGCAAGGTGACAGTTGATGTCCTGATATATTCAAAAAAATCACATATAAAGTGCAAATGCAAGTAAAAAGTGCATATAGTGCAATTGAAGGTCTTTCAAAAAGTTATCCTTATAGAGTCTCGTTTTCCAAATCGCTTGTGAAGGCAAAAAAACAGTCCAACCGACCATATATTCTGTATTGAAGACAAAGGTAGTCTGGTTGAGTCTCCACAGGGGCAGTCCAGAGGCTTACGTGAGGTCCTGGTGCACTGTCTTCACCTAAGTGCTATATAGACTCCCAATTCCCAAAAAATGGGCAGAAAAGAGGAGAGGGGTAGAAGGGAAACAGAAAAAGAAAAAATAGTGCAATATTGACTGATACAGGGTTAAGTGCCTATAGACAAGGGAACATTTACACTTTATAGAGCCTCATGTACCGGCTCTGGTGTGGAACGCCCTGGGCTTAATTGAGGGTAGCCTCTGCCCTTCTTTAGAGTTTTCTTGGGGTGGCCTCTGCCTTTCCTTAATGTTTGCTCGATCGTCTCAGATAAAGAAAAAGAGAGATCTTCATAGCGCGATTTGTAGCCAATAGTTGAAATAAGGCAAGTAGAGGTCAAAACAAACTCACCGATGTTGGAGCCTTAGGTTCCAGGCTCAACTTGTGGGCGTGTGGTACTGCTTATTCGGTGGGTACCTTAACCTCTTTCATCTGCAGATGGTCTTCTTGTTTTTATGTAGATAGTAGGAGAAAAGAGAGACGGAGCATATGGGGCATATGCTATTTAAAAATGGCTCTTAGGCGGATGCAGGTAGTAAAAAAGGGGTTTATTGACTAAGAACAAATATAAAGGAATTAAAATATAGTAAGAGAGTATCACAAATATGGGATACGCGTTTCGGCTAAAAACAAAGCCTTCCTCAGTCCATGTACAGGATAGATTAAAAATTAGGGGATCTGGAGCACTCCACGTGTCTCTGTTTATATAATAGACGCTGGGCATTAATTTCGGGGTTACTTCCGGGTTCGCGGGTATTGTGGTCACGTGATGCGTGCCGCCTCACCACGTTGCGTCGCGGCCATTTTGGGCGTGCGTTCCATTAGGCGATTTCATGAGTTCCACCTAATCCCATGTTGTGGTTTCAGCGGCATTATGTCCACAATGTGAAATATCTCTTTCTATTATTGAGGGAGTGGTCCTGGAATGTATTGGAACATCCACAAGTGGTAATCTAAACAATCGGTGCAATAAAAATAAGAATTCTATGGAAACTGCGTGAAGTACATATAGATAGTGACCATTACGTTGCACCAATGGAGAAGGGAAATTAGTACAAGTGGTATAGCTATATGATAGAGCATAAGAGGACCATATGTGCGTGTTTGTTAACGTCTAATTAAAAGTGTGTCCTAGTAGGGGTGACAGTATCGCCAATAAATGTGGCGATTCAATGGGAGGCGTTAAAAGTATTAATGGAGCTGTGCTTTACAATAAAATAGCAATAAAATCAGCATGACATATTAATCTCATACTGATAAAGAGGCACGGTATATAACGAATATCATTGCAAACTAAAGGATAGTGTTAATGGAGATGTGACCATTACGTTGCACCAATGGAGAAGGGAAATTAGTACAAGTGGTATAGCTATATGATAGAGCATAAGAGGACCATATGTGCGTGTTTGTTAACGTCTAATTAAAAGTGTGTCCTAGTAGGGGTGACAGTATCGCCAATAAATGTGGCGATTCAATGGGAGGCGTTAAAAGTATTAATGGAGCTGTGCTTTACAATAAAATAGCAATAAAATCAGCATGACATATTAATCTCATACTGATAAAGAGGCACGGTATAACGAATATCATTGCAAACTAAAGGATAGTGTTAATGGAGATGTGTTTTACAGTAAATAAAATGATAAAAATTAAAATAAAATAAAATCAGAATGACATGTTAATCTCATATTAATAAAGAGGCATGGCGTAACGACTATCAATGTATAAGAATAAACTGACAACTGGCGTGATCATAATCTGAATATCATGGAATATCGGGTCATGTGGATGGGACCAAGGTCTAGGTTATTAAATGATATTGTATATTAAGATATGGGTGTGCATGATGTCCTAATGTTGACATGTGGTCCACTTATCTCCTGAGTCTGGAGGTGGAACGGGGGAAGGGTCTGCTCGATCGGTTAAATAGTTAATGGGCTGATGGGAATGTGTAGGGATACTGTAAAATCATCGTCGAAGTTCGATAGGTCGATACTGGTCAATTGAGGAAGTGGCATAACTCAAAGTCGGCGTTCAGTCCTTGCGGTTGAAGTGTCCCTAGGTTAAAGATCCAGCTCATTTCCTCTTTTCCAATTATTTTTTCAAAGTTGCCACCTCTCCAAGGTGCTTCAACTTTCCTAATCCCTATGAAGGTTAACCCCTCTGGGTTCATGGTGTGTTTGTTTTTGAAATGTAGAGGAACACTGTGATTCTCGTTTCCGTTCCGGATGTTCCTAATGTGTTCTTGAACACGTACACTAAGGGATCTGGTCATTCTCCCTACATATCTTAGGCCGCATGGACATATTAGCAAGTAAATCACATTTTTGGTGAAGCAGGTGATTACATCTCTTATCTTTATAGGTCCTGTGATTCCATCAATCTGAGTGATGATCTGTTTTTTGCTCCTGGTGTTCCGACAATTGAGGCAGTTACCACACTGGTGAAACCCTTTTTGTATACCATAATGGTTATGCTTTGTTGGGGTCTTCTTTGTGTGTTTCTGTGCCAATTTCATTTTGAGATTGCCAACTCCTCTGCAAATCATCCTCGGTTTCTCAGGTAGGATTTCTCTTAGTAATGGATCTTTCCTTAATATCGGACAGTACTTCTTTATCGTCTTCCTAATGTGTTGGTTTTGGGCGTTATACGAGAAGATGAAGGGCACATCAGTTGTGTATTGAGGTCCAGTTTTGGATCTCTTCTTCAACATATTGGTACGTTCTGTGTTCCTGACTTTAGTTCTAGTTTCTTCGAGTGCGTCTGGATCATAGCCTTTCTCCAGAAAGTCTGTTTTCAGTTTTTCTGATTGTACTTCATATGTGGCCAGGTCTGTGCAGTTCCTCCTTACTCATAAAAACTGACTTTTCGGAACTCCATCTAACCACTGTGGAAGATGGCAACTAGTAGTTTCAATAAAGCTATTCACATCTACCTTTTTGAAAAAGGTCTCAGTTTTAATTATACCATCTTGAATGAAAATGCTTAAATCTAAGAAGTTAATTCGTTCGTTACTCCATGTAGTGGTTAGTATGATGCCTCTTCCATTTTGGTCCAGTTCTTGTAGGAATGCCTGTAAGGAGTTTATCCCGCCCTTCCAAATGAAAAAAATGTCGTCGATATATCTTTTGTAGCAAACAAGGTTACTCTGGTATGTGGGTAGGAAAGATTCTTCCCAAAAGGCCATAAACAGATTGGCATATGATGGGGCAAAATGACTTCCCATCGCATTCCCGTTAAGTTGTATATAAAAGTCATTCTGAAAATAAAAATAGTTATTTTCTAAAATTAAACGTATCCCCTCCAAAATAAAAACAATTTGTTCTGGTTGTAGTGTGTCATTTTTCTTTAAAAAGTATTCAGTGGCCTCTATTCCAATTCTATGCGGTATGATGGTATATAACGATTGGACGTCACTCGTAACCAGGAACAGATCATCTTCCCATCTTATATCGTTTAAAATATTTAAGATCTCTGTAGTGTCTTTCAGATGTGCCGTGGTGCTGGTCACAAAAGGTTGGAGTTGGTGATCTATGTATTCTGATACCCTACTGGACACAGATCCTATCCCAGAGATAATAGGTCTTCCCGGTGGTTTCGAAAGGTCTTTGTGTATCTTTGGAAGAAAGTAAAATACGGGTATCTTTGGGTATTCAATTTTCAGGTATTTGAACTCTTGATCGTTGAGTATACCTAATGTGTGACCTTCTTCGAGGTACTGTACAAATTTGTCTTGGATATCTTTCCCCGGATTCTTATTCATTTTCTTGTACGTACTTTCATCATTGAGGATTCTGTTAGATTCATTTTTATAGTATTCGTCTGACATGATTACAGTGCCACCTCCCTTGTCTGCCGGTTTAATTTTAATTTTGTCGTTTAGTGTCAGTTCCTTTAGTGTATCCCTTTCTTTTTTCGTTAGGTTATTGGATTTCGTAGATGTCTTAAGTTTACCTAAATCGATCATTATCATCTGTTCAAAGGTATTAATCTCTTGAGAAATAAGGGACTTGGGAAAGAAGGTCGATTTTTCTTTCAGGTTTGTGTGGTGATAAAACTGGAAGGTATTGGGTCTATCAATTGGGTTTTTTAAAAAATATTTCTTTAAGCACAAATTCTTCTTAAACTTCTGCAGGTCGATGTACATCTCGAATAGGTTCATATGTGTAGTAGGGGCATATTTCATGCCTTTTCTTCAAAACTTTTATCTCTATGTCTGTAAGTGGAGTGTCAGTTAAATTGAAGATCCCTCCATCCTGCTGTGCTTTTCTCTCCTCTTTCCTTCTTCTAGTTCGCCTTCCTCTGCATCCTCGTCTCGGTGGGGTCTTTTGCCAGGTGACCAGCCTCTCCTCAGGGTAGTAAGGTCCCTGTCTGGTTGTTGGGGGTTCCTGTGAAAATCCCCTTGTTGTTGGGGGTTCCTGTGAAAATCCCCCTGTTCTCTCAGTGGATCATATCGGTTACCAGTTGGAATCGTATATGTTGGATGATTGACGTAGTTGTCTTCTCTCCTTCTTTGGTTCCCATTCCAGGGTCCTCTAAAGGGACCTTGGTAAGTTCGGTTGGATGGGCGATAAATATTCAGGGGTCTATTATTGTTGTTGTTATATCTTGGCCTGGTATATTGGAGTGGTTCATAAGTGAATTGGTCATTATAGGGTCCCTGATGCTGATTATAACGTCTAATCGCCCTTTGGGGTAGTGGTGTTCTTGGAATCATTTTGTATGGTTGCTGTTCTTGTAGGGGTTTGGGAAATGTTGGGGGGTTTCGGTGGTATATCCCACATGGGTGTTCTATTAGTGTTGGGATAGTGGTTCTCTACTGGAAGTAACCCCGGAAATTAATGCCCAGCGTCAGGGCTCGAGTCGAGCGGGAACGGCGTTCCCGCACTTCTCCCGCTGCGGGAAGGCAGCGTTCCCGCTGTGGCCCGAGCCCGAAAGGCTGGAGCAGGCGGCCGCCGCACATTGCCGGCGGCCGCGTGCTTTCTGTTAGAATGGCCCGCTGACAGGAAGTGGAGCCGCTCGCCTGGCTGTTTCATCGATCCCAGACGAGCGGCTGCACTTCCTGTCAGCGGCCGTTCTAACAGGAAGCACGCGGCCGACGGTCGCAGAGAGGTGAGCTGGGGGCAGTATCCATGAAACGCTGGGGGGTATATATCCATGAGACCTGGGGCATATATCCATGAGACCTGGGGCATATATCCATGAGAGCTGGGGCATATATCCATGAAACCTGGGGCATTATCCATGAGAGCTGGGGCATTATCCATGAGACCTGGAGCATTATCCATGAGAGCTGGGGCATTATCCATGAGACCTGGGGCATATATCCATGAGAGCTGGGGCATATATCCATGAGAGCTGGGGCATTATCCATGAGAGCTGGGGCATTATCCATGAGAGCTGGGGCATATATCCATGAGAGCTGGGGCATTATCCATGAGACCTGGGGCATTATCCATGAGACCTGGGGCAGTATCCATGAGACCTGGGGCAGTATCCATGAGACCTGGGGCATATATCCATGAGACCTGGGACATTATCCATGAGACCTGGGGCATATATCCATGAGACCTGGGGCATATATCCATGAGACCTGGGGCATATATCCAGGAGACCTGGGGCATATATCCATGAGACCTGGGGCATATATCCATGAGACCTGGGGCATTATCCATGAGAGCTGGGGCATATATCCATGAGACCTGGGGCATTATCCATGAGACCTGGGGCATTATCCATGGGAGCTGGGGCATTATCCATGAGAGCTGGGGCAGTATCCATGAGACCTGGGGCATTATCCAGGTCTCATGGATAATGCCCCCAGGTCTCATGGATAATGCCCCCAGGTCTCATGGATATTGCCCCCAGGTCTCATGGATATTGCCCCCAGGTCTCATGGATATTGCCCCCAGGTCTCATGGATATTGCCCCCAGGTCTCATGGATATTGCCCCCAGGTCTCATGGATATTTCCCCCAGGTCTCATGGATAATGCCCCAGGTCTCATGTATAATGCCCCAGGTCTCATGGATAATGCCCCAGGTCTCATGGATAATGCCCCAGGTCTCATGGATATTGCCTGGGGCATTATCCATGAGACCTGGGGCATATATCCATGAGACCTGGGGCATTATCCATGAGAGCTGGGGCATTATCCATGAGAGCTGGGGCAGTATCCATGAGACCTGGGGCATTATCCATGAGAGCTGTGGCATTATCCATGAGAGCTGGGGCATTATCCATGAGAGCTGGGGCATTATCCATGAGAGCTGGGGCATTATCCATGAGAGCTGGGGCATTATCCATGAGACCTGGGGGCATTATCCATGAGAGCTGGGGCATATATCCATGAGAGCTGGGGCAATTATATCCATGTGAACTGGGAAAATATATCCATATAACCAGTGCCGTGTATATTATTCTGGGGGTCCAGTGCTGTGTATATAAATCTGGGGGGGTCTGTACCTGGATATATATATAGATTATATATAAAACGCGTTAGTCCAGTTGCCAAAATCGCGAGTATACCTGTACGTAGTGATACCTTTCACTGATCAGTATAGTTTCCAGTTTACACTCTTGAAAGCTTGTCTTTTAAATGTAAAGTTAACCCAATAAAAATGGTATCACCGGCTCGTCCGGCTATACTCATGATTATATATATTTTTTCTTCAGGTAATAGGGGTTGTGGAATTCGTGGGTGAGTCCCCTCACTTTTTTCCCAGGAATTGACCCCTGTCCAGCGTCTATTATATAAACAGAGACACGTGGAGTGCTCCACATCCCCTAATTTTTAATCTATCCTGTACATGGACTGAGGAAGGCTTTGTTTTAAGCCGAAACGCGTATCCCATATTTGTGATACCCTCTTACTATATTTTAATTCCTTTATATTTGTTCTTAACCAATAAACCCCTTTTTTACTACCTGCATCCGCCTAAGAGCCATTTTTAAACAGCATATGCCCCATATGCTCCGTTTCTCCTTTCTCCTACTATCTACATAAAAACAAGAAGACCATCTGCAGATGAAAGAGGTGAAGGTACCCACCGAATAAGCAGTACCACACGCCCACAAGTTGAGCCTGGAACCTAAGGCTCCAACATCGGTGAGTTTGTTTTGACCTCTACTTACCTTATTTCAACTATTGGCTACAAATCGTGCTATGAAGATCTCTCTTTTTCTTTATCTGAGACGATCGAGCAAACATTAAGGAAAGGCAGAGGCCACCCCAAGAAAACTCTAAAGAAGGGCAGAGGCTACCCTCAATTAGGCCCAGGGCGTTCCACACCAGAGCCGGTTCATGAGGCTCTATAAAGTGTAAGTGTTCCCTTGTCTATGGGCACTTAACCCTGTATCAGTCAATATTGCACTATTTTTTCTTTTTCTGTTTCCCTTCTACCCCTCTCCTCTTTTCCTCCCATTTTTTGGGAATTGGGAGTCTATATAGGACTTAGGCGAAGACAGTGCACCAGGACCTCACGTAAGCCTCTGGACTGCCCCTGTGGAGACTCAACCAAACTACCTTTGTCTTCAATACAGAATATATGGTCGGTTGGACTGTTTTTTTGCCTTCACAAGCGATTTGGAAAATGAGACTCTATAAGGATAACTTTTTGAAAGACCTTCAATTGCACTATATGCACTTATATATGCACTTTTTACTTGCATTTGCACTTTATATGTGATTTTTTTGAATATATCAGGACATCAACTGTCACCTTGCACTTTATATGCGATTTGAATTTATCAGGACATCAACTGTCACCTTTTTTGCACAGTAAAACTACTGCACCTAGCTTTATTTATAGCAGCACTTTAGTGGTCTTTTCGACCGTGCACTGTTTGGAATAGTGGGAATACCATACCCATTTATTATTTGTACTAGATTTTATATAGACCACTCTCAAAAGAGACTGCACCACTAGGATCCTCTCTCTTTTTCCTACTGTACATTTGCACATTTCTGTCGAGGTTTTGTATTTTAATCCCTGTCGGCTGCACAACATAAACATATCCACCAACATTAGTGCCTCCACTGTACTCCCCTTTCCCAGGACTCCCATATAGTTTCTCTCAGCAAGGCAGAATGAAGGTTCAATGGATTCAGTACCCTGCAGGGCAGGCCCACAATCGGAGGTTGTGTGAAATAACTTGTACATACACTCAGTGTCCGCTGAGAGCACTAAGCATATACAAAGGGAGTCAGAGAGAGAATCGTCAAACAGGCAGTCCGAGTCAAACTCAAGCGGGGTCCTCATACAGGCAAGTTACAGGGTACAGACAGAAGAAAGATCCAAGAAGCCAAGCCAGGTCATACACGATAAATACAGAATGCAACTTGAGGGAACAGACTAAAGAATAAACCAGGAACCAAAGCCAGTGGGTCATACACAGAATAACAGATACAGAACAATAATCCAGGGAGCAGGTACTCAATAGGTATTGACCTATCCTGACTCAAGGAGCAAGTGTACTGCTGGCCCTATATATATTGGGCTGAGCAGGTCCTGTGACCTCAGACTATCAGTCCATGTGAGATGGTCTGCAGTGCCTGAGTCTGAAATCCACTAAACTGATGAATCCCTGCTCCCACCACCAGGGGGCAGGGCAGAAATGTAACAGCTAGATCCTGCTACTTAAGGTCGATGTGACGAGTTAATGGCTAATGAAAGATTTTGTATAGAGAAGTAATTTACTGGTGAGAGCCTATAAGAACGTGGCGTCACCATTGGGGGGCCATGAGCACCTCCCCTGTCCTTAAATGCCCATTTCATCTGCCCTAAAATGCTCCTCTGCCAATTTGAGCAGAGCTACAGCGCCGTTCACTCCAAGTGCATCGTACTTGCAGCCTTTCTTCTATTGCTATTCAGTGTACCAGACCCAGATTGTTCTGTTATTCGTTGTTTGCTGACTGCCCCAACACAGATTCCCTCTCAACTATGCTACTTGGATCGCACGGTATCTTTACCTCCCTCTCGAACTTCTCCTCTGTACCTGGTTCCTTCTATTCCCTTGCCAACCCTGACAGATGGTGTCACCAGGATTGCCATAATACCAAAGTGTGTTGGCAAAACGATAGTGAGTATTTTAGCTGACACAAAAGTCAAAAATAACCTAAACATTCAAGTCCAATTACACATAGCAGAATTAGATTTTTTTCTTGAAATGCAAGTCTATATAAACCTCTACATCCTTGTAATGTGTGACGGAGATGGGAAACAAAGGCCATACTACAAGGGACTGAACTTCCTTGGTTCTTTTATTTTAATTTGGACTCATCCAGTATATCAATGATTATTAACACTGCACTTAATTACATAGTCAATATTTTTTTATGGAGAAACACAAGTCTTGTATGACATACGGAGGCCTTGAAATGCATGTATACTTGAGCATGATCAGGTTTGTGCAGTATGTGTGCTTTGTGTGCATACAGTATTTGAGAGTAAATACAGGGTGAGCCAGTCAAACCTGCATTTTTGAAATGACTGTAAAAAATAAACGGATGGATATTTCAAAATTTTATTGTTACTATCTTAATGTACATTAAAAAGCATTTAAGAAACAACATTCACTGTTTAAAAATAACTCCAGTAAGATGGTGTCCTTCCCGATTGAGACATTCTTGTAGGCGATTTCTGAAACAGCCCATCGCATCACGGAGCATACGCTGAGGAATACTCTCAATTTCCAACCGGATTCTCCTCTTGAGTTCCCCAAGCGTTGGAGGTCGTTGTTCAAAGACTTTACTCTTCAGGTAACCCCACAAGAAAAAATCGCACACTGTGAGGTCGGGCGATCGGGGAGGCCAAGAAATTGCCCCATTTCGGGATATCACCCGATTTGGAAAAACATTGTTGAGAACATTCATGCTCACACGGGCTGTATGACTTGTGGCACCGTCTTGCTGGAATAAGGTTTCATTGTTCATTCCATGTTGACGAAGCTGAGGAATGAAGAACGAATGCAACATTTCCGAATAGCGTTGTGCATTCACAGTAACTGCTTGCTCCCTGTCATTTTCAAAAAAATACGGGCCTATGATTCCCAATGAGGACATTGCGCACCAAACTGTTACCTTGCTTGAATGGAGTGGTGTTTGATGGAGTTGTTGAGGGTTTTCATCACTCCAATATCGGAAATTTTGTTTATTCACAAAACCGGAGAGATGGAAATGTGCCTCATCGCTCATCCACAGGTTGTGAACAAGGTCCTCGATTTCATCAAACATGTCCAACAACGTTTGACAAAAACGCCGTCGAGCTGCAAAATCGTTTTTATTCATAGCCTGAAAAACCTGAATTTTGTATGGGTGATGGTGATGGTGCCACCCCTTCTGCTTCTCATTTCACCAATTGCTTCAAAGTTTGTCACCCACAATTTGATTGAATTAACAGACGGCACTGGCTTACTTCGATTAATTTGAAAATTCTTCTGGAAACGACGCTGAGCGGCTGCATAACTACCACTTTGGTAAAACGCTTTCACAGCGAATGAACGTTGTTGTTTAGACCACTGCTCCATGACGACTGAAATGCTTAGTTGTGGGGGACACAATGGTAACCTTGCTAACTCGCTCCGCCCACTTTCACGGCTCTCCCGCCCTTTTCAAAAATGCAGGTTTGACTGGCTTACCCTGTATAATCCATTTCTAATATAAATAGAGGATAAATATAATCCATTTAAAGTATGATAAACAAATATGCACTGAGTTATGATAAAAAAACGTATCTACAACATACATGCATATTTTATTGGGAAAGGACGGGTTTGGTAATAGATTATTGGGCAACTTGTGTTGAGTAAAGATGAGAAAGAACTCCGTAATTTTAAAGTAAATAAAAATCGAAAATAATGTCGGTTCATTACATTGTTTGAATTGTTGGTCAGAACATCTTGTTTACAAATATTTTTTTATATATTATAGATTCATATCTAGTTACATCTAGTTTTGCATGTGGTATATTGGAGAGAGACATGTAGTTACATAGTGTCACCAGGGCCGGATTAAGGGTATCATGGGCCTGGTGCTGAGGATTTTGTTGGGCCTATTTTTAGATACTGAGGAAACAATCGCCAACTAAACTGTCAAATCGCCAAATACTGCCGAATTGACAGAGAAATACGGTGCAGTTCCCACAATTAGGCGATCACTGGCAGAGAAATTGTCCTATAGAGAAGTAATGGTTAATCTATTCACAGATGAGCATATAACAGAGCTGCACAGCAATAAAACTCACAGTAATGTGCGGTGTGTATGAGCATATCACAGAGCTCCACAGCAATAAAACAGGAATGTGCGGTGTGTATGAGCATATCACAGAGCTCCACAGCAATAAAACTCACAGTAATGTGCGTTGTGTATGAGCGCCTCACAGATATTCGCAGTAATAATACTCACACTCATACACACTGCACATTACTGAGTTTTATTGCTGTGGCGCTCTGTGATACGCTTATACACACTTCACATTACTGTGTGTTTTATTGCTGTGGAGCTCTGTGATACGCTCAAACACACCGCACATTACTGTATCACAGAGCTCCACCACAATAAAACTCACAGTAATGTGAAGTGTGTATAATCATATCACAGAGCTCCACAGCAATAAAACTAATAGCAATGTGCAGTGTGAATTAGTAGTCAGTTTTCATTTCTCTGTGTGACCCCCTTTCTTTTTCATTCCTCTGTGTGACCCCCTTCTCTTCATCCCTCTCTCTGTGACCCCCTTTCTTTTTCATTTCTCTGTGACCCCCTTTCTTTCATTTCTCTCTGTTACCCCCTTTCTTTCAATTCTCTCTGTGACCCCCTTTCTTTCATTTTTCTGTGTGACCCCTTCTTTCATTTCTCTCTGTGACCCCCTTTCTTTTCCATTTCTCTGTGACCCCCTTTCTTTCATTTCTCTCTGTGTGACCCCCTTTCTTTCATTTCTCTGTGTGACCCCCTTTCATTTCTCTCTGTGTGACCCCCTTTCTTTCATTTCTCTCTGTGACCCCCTTTCATTTCTCTCTCTGTGACCCCCTTTCTTTTTAATTCCTCTCTCTGACCCCTTTCTCTTTCATTTCTGTAACCCCTTTCTCTTTCATTTCTCTGTGATCCCATTTCTGTGTGACCCCCTTTCTTTCATTTCTCTCTGTGACCCCATTTCTGTGACCCCTTTCATTTCTCTGTGACCCCCCCTTTATTTAATTTCTCTCTTTGATCCCCTTTCATTTCTCTGTGACCCCTTTTTCTTTCCTCACTCTCTCTGTGACCCCTTCTCTTTCATCCCTCTCGGTCTGTCTCCACTGTGTCTGACCCCCCCCCCGCATGCTGTCCCCTCCTCCCTGCCGAGAGATCAGAGGAGAGCTGAGGGGGGATCAGAAAGTTAAAAAAAACACTGCCCAGCAGCATCAGCTGGGGGAATCTTACCTTTCCCCCTGGCTGCTGGTCCTGCTCCCGGTGTTTTCTCGCCTCCACTTCCACATGGCTGGAAACAGGAAGGCTTGCAGGAGGATGGGGAGGAGCAGCTGGATGTGTCTCACTCAGCTGATGAGTGACTTCTACTGGCTGATCCACCCAATAATCCCCCGGCACAATACACATTTACATCAGCCGCACAGTGTGTGTGTGGCAGGCGCCTTCCGGCCGTGCGGTGACTGTGTGTGTCCTGTCTACCGGCCAGCAGTTTATCTATTCTTGGGGCAGCTGTGGGCCTATTTAATGGAAGGGGCCTGGAGCGGCCGCTCCATCCGCCCCTACATTAATCCGGTCCTGAGTGTCACCTCCTGTTGGCATCTGAATTGGCCATTTAACTTTAAACAAAATGAGTTTCCTCTTGTATTAACTTACACTGCAACTTAAGAAATGTATGAATCTAAAAAAAAGAAGCAAAAATAAAAATAAATTGGAACATTGTGTTACATAATATCAGCATTTCAAATAGGATTTAAATGAAATTATATTTTAAGTTCTTTGCAGTATTCTTTTGTCTGTAGTGTAGATAACATAATTAGGATTACACACTAAAAATGAGAAATATCCAACTGTAAAAGCACTAGGTGGCATCACATTTGACATTTTTGTTAAAAATATAATGAGAAATTAACTTGAAATTGCTCTTTATTTGTAAATTATAAGGTTATACATTAAAACCGTACTCTTTTCATGTTATGCATCAATTATTTGTTTTCTTTATTCTTCTTGATTTCATCTATAATTTATTATAATTATTTATATAAACACCCAACCTATTCCACAACGCTGCACAATGGATGGGAGAAAAATGTATAAAATAAACCAACATGATAGACCCATAGAGAACAAGAGTACCCTTCTAGAGCAAATGCAAGAAAAGGGTGAAACCAAGTGAGGGTGAATTTTGGTTTTGAATATAAGAAATAATGTGACAGGATCTGGTGTGGTTCATATTGTCAATCAAGATAATATGATATCACTAATGTTATCGTTATAATCCTGATCTAGTAAACTGATTTTTGAAAGAAAAAAAGAATGGGATGAATGGAGCAGTGGCGACTAGGGATGAGCTGTTCGGTTCGATCTGTTCGAAGTTCGCATCTAACATCGGCCTTTCAACAGTTCGCCAAAATTTCAAAAAAATAAAATAATTGAAAAAAAGTATAAAAAATGCTTAAAAAATCTAGAAATAAAGAGACTCTTTACTGCAGAATATTATAAGCAACGGTTTATTAGATATTAAATTAAAAAGGGAATATTTTTAACATTGAAGCCTATGGGATAAAACATTCATGTTACTAAAACATCAGACAGACACAGCCCTCTAATCAGTCACTGTAGAGGGCAGCCTGGTGGGGCCTCCCAAGGATCCCCTTGAGGAGCATGCGGCTGCTGGATGACAGAGCTGCGACTGTGTGGGCTAGCCGTCTGGGTGCATGTGGCAGAGACAGGCAGCGCAAGGAGGGAGCCACTGCACCTGCGGCCACGGCACACCCCCCACAACCAGAATCCAGGGAGACCCCCACTGACCACCAGGCTAAGGTAAGGCGACACATTTCTAAAAAAAAAAAAAAAATCCGAGGACATTTTTAAATGTCCCCGGGAACATAAAATAAAACCTTTTTTTTTCTTTCTCTACCTGGCTGAAAATATTTAATTATATGTATTTGATAAATTCAGCCAGGTAGAGGGGGGTGGCATGTGGGCTGCGCGGGGTCTCAGGCAGTGTTTTTTTTTTTTGTGTGTGTATCTTTAGCAAATTTATAGGGGAAGGTAAGGGCAGGTATGATATATATATATTTCTATATTCTTATAAATATATATATCCAGACTTGTATTACACACACAGTTTGGCAACTAATTGCCCCTCCTGACATTTGGCTGATCCCTCCAGAAGAAATGTTGAACCCGATAAAGCAGAGAATATATATATTATTTTCTGCTCTGTCGGGTTCAACATTTCTTCTGGAGGGATCAACCAAATGGGGGGGCGCATTTAGTTGAGATTGTCCACATGCCACCCCCCCATGTGTGTATGTGTATATATGGTCTGAGGTCTGTGGGTGTATATATATATATATATATATCTGCATGGTTATATATATATATATCTGCGTGTTGATATACACGTAGATATAGGTCTGCGTGTTGGTATATACGTATATGTCTGTGGTATCAATGCATCCCTACTCTATACACAGCGCTCCGTGTTCCTATAATATATAAGATCAGGGGTTACCTTTTTTTATATTTTTATACTATTCCTATTAAATTAACAGTCATTTTTTATGTATTTTATTCAGTAGAAACTTTTTTTGCCTATATAACTTGTGCTTTGTGAAAATAAAACGGTTTTGTGTGTACATTTTAATTTAGTTAGTGGATTCCAGTCCTGTGCTGTGAGAAGCAAACGTAATGCAGTGTAGACACGCTGCGAGGCGGAGCGGAGTGAAGTCAAGCCTGCAAAATGTTTGCTTCTCTTCGCTTCGCTTCGCTATGCTGTGCATCACTACACGCTCAGTGTGTCTCAGCCTTTATTCCTGCATCACTAGCTTACCGAATCAGTTTGTATACTTGTTACTGACCCTGCTTGTTCTGAGGACCCGATCTGTTGCCTACTTTTCCTGCCGTTTGACTATTCTCTCTGTGTATTTCCTGCCTGTTCTGTTTGCTTCCTGTTGCTACTGGTGTGCGCCGATTCTCACCATATACAGTAGCGCAGTACAAGTGCCTAAACATTGCTGACCCAGTTTTGTTATAGCTGCTGATATAACTGAATAGATCGGGGATCTCTTCTGCATTACCAAAACCTCCACCACTGCACTCTTCCACAATACCTCAGAGGGGTTACGGTGTGAAGGCACTTGCTGCAAACAAAGGCACAATATTTGGGTGCACTGCCACTGACGCCTATACCAGATTCATATCATTTTAATATTGGACCGCAGAGCCCAACCCTGTACTCTTCCACAATACCACAGAGAGGTTACGGTGTGACAGCACTGTTGCCGACACTAAAGGCCCAATTTTAAAGCACCTATTGTTACTTTCATCCAAAGCCTGCATAAGTTTCACCACAAAATCACTAAACTTGTTCTGCGTGTCCTAAAATGTCTCCTCTTTTCATACAGACTGCCGCCCAAGCAGTTGTTTATGAATAGATTAAAGGAAAACCATTTACCGTCATTTGAAATGTCATTGTTTTGTTTTTAAATGTTTCTATACATCCTACAAATCCGCCACTTCACGGGCAGGTTATGGGGACCTCCTAGGCATGATATTTGAAGGATTTTTTTGTTTTTATACTTAACCTTTATTTCATGGAAGACTCATTGTTCCTTTAAAAATGTTTTTTTAAAAACTTTTTGTCCTTGTTTCCTGTCCCCCAGGGCACTACCCAGACCCCCATACACCTTTAATGGCTATTATCTTGCATATATGCCCTCTTGGAGGGCACTCTAAAAATTGAACTTTAGAGTCCCATTGACTTGCATTGAATTCGGTTCGTGTTCGAGTTCGAACTCGAACTTTTGAAATTGTTCGAATGCCAACCAAACACGGGGGTATTTGGCTCATCACTAGTGGCGACTCTAGGAAGTGTTAAATATAGGGGGCACATAAGATATCACAGTCAAAACTGCGGAGGCACTAATAATTTTCACTACTAAATCATATCACTGGAGAAAAAAATAAGTATATATAAGTGAGATTACAAAATCCCAGAGTAATGTGATGCAATGATACCTTTTTGTTGTACTAACCTGCTCATGAATTCAATATTTTATTTGCCGTGAATTCAGCGGTTTTTGCCTAGTCCGATAACTGCTTCAGCGACTCCAATTTTCGCAAATTACGGTGACCATTCGCTAAATAGGGAATTCACCATATTTACGGTGAAATTGATTCCCCGAACTGTGACAAAAAGCAAAGGATCTAAAGATGAATAGACCCTTTAGATTTTGACTTCCATATTAACCCCTAAAATGCCATTAAAGCAGGGAAATACAATAAAAATAATAGTGTGGCATGTAGCCTACCTATTAACCACTAAAATGCCATTAATCAGGGAAAATATGACACGAAAACACTGAGGTATGTAGCCTACCCATTAACCCTTTAAATGCCATTAATCAATTAAAAAATAAAATGTATACTGTGAGGGATGAAGCCTGCTTATTAACCCTTAATATACAACTAAACCAAGGCAAAAACAAAAGTAATACACAATGTAAAATATAGTCAGATCATTACCCTTTCACTGCGAAGTCATTTCAACTCTATGAAAAAAATTAAGTTTTTATTTTATTATTTATGATTTATATTTTACACTGAATATGGTCATGTTGGGAAGGATGCACGGGGACAGAGATACAAGGGTCCGAAAGAGTAGGGGAAGCTGGATGTTGATCCCTGGTGGGGGGGTCAAGGAATAACCTAGGGGGCAATTGCCCCTGGCTCCCCTCTAGAGACGCCTATGAATGGGGGCTGTGTAGGGAGTAGATCAGGGTGGGTGCAATAAGCAGTGGAGTATTATAATAATTTAGTAGACATGTATAGAGTACAGGCCTTGCCTATGAAGTTAACCTATTTGGGATAGTCCCACATTCTATAACATTAAGAACTATACTAAAATCATACTAACAATTTTGAAACAATAAGGCAAACATGAATAACATGCCCATGATAACCTCTAAAAACAGCAAGCTTGGGAGATCACACAGGATAATGGAAAGCTATGACGACTCCACAATGCAAGACATCCCTGATATGAAGCAAGGGAGAAACCATTAGTTATCCCTTTCACTACTGCAAACGTGCACATTTTTGCATTGAAATAAAAAGTGAAAATGAGCATTTAAAACCTAATTTGCATACATCTGTAATGCAAGATTAGTGTTCTCCCTGAGAAAAAACTTAATTCTGTGATCTCATTTCTGTCATCTATATTACTGTATATGGTGGGCAGCCCCAAGCCCAGGGCCGGATTAAGAGTATCATGGGCCTGGTGCTGAGAATTTTGGTGGGCCTATTTTTAGAAATAAAATGAAAAGGTCAGACCCAGCTTTTAAACCCCTCCTGGCGCGATGACATCAGCTTCAGGCGCCCCCAAGGCAGAGTGCCTGAAAGGGAGGAGGGGGTCCTTCGGACCACTCCTCCTCCTGATTCGGAGAAGTGAGAGAAAAAAAGAGAGGCATTGCTGGAAAGGTCACAGCCTGACCTTTCCAGAAATGCCTCTCTTTAACCCCGTAGGTGCCAGTCCGTGATCTGGTGCTGGATCGCAGACTTCTCCGGAGGTGGCTGACACCTTGGATGTCAGTCAAGCCTCCGGGGCCTTTTAAGGAAATCCCTAAGGCGGACATAAGGTCCTTTGGACCCATGTATCTCCCGATCTGTGGCAGAGGGTCATGTTTGGTAGCATTGGAAAGACAAAAGCATTGTCTTTAGATACCAAACATGACCATGTTAAGTGTAAAAAAATAAAAAAATGTTTATTAATGCTGCACTATTGTTCACTTTTCAGTTATAATGTGAACAATGATGCTGCGCTAATGAAAAATTTTGTTTTTTCAGTTTAGCTAAAATCGCTAAAATACAGCTACAGGTTCCCATTTCTATTTGAACAAGTGTACCCCATAGAATATATAACCGCAAAGGCTTGGATGATAAAATGGGGAAAACATTTTTTTACATGCTGTAGATAAATGGAAATTCACGTTTTTACATTTTTTGATACAGCATTCTGACAGGACGTGATGTATACATAAAATTATATATTCTGAATCTGCCAAGTCTGCTGAAAATAAAGATATATAATATGTCTGGGTCCTACAATAAAACATGACTTCAAATTGCGTTTAAACATGATGAGCACAAAACGGTAAAAATTAGCTCAGCACACGAGGTGAAATGGCTCAGCAGCGAAGGGGTTAAGCATGACAGACACAAAATGGTGCCAATGAGCTCAGCTCACAGGGGTGATGCATGGCTCAGCAGCAAAGGGGATAAAATATTCTCTACAGAGCCCCTTCTCCAGGGCAGAGCAAATACTCATATACACAATAAAAACTTTTTATTGGCATAAAAAGTTGGCTCCACCAAACTAACCTCAATGGTGGCAAGCGCTCAGCTGGCTGTTTGTGGCACTGATCTTGCCGCCTGGGAGCTGGGCACACTGATGAGAGACAGGCTGGACTTGCAATGTTGGCGTGGCAGACTGGCAGTGCCTGCTGGGCTCTGAGCAGTTTCTTTCTATTACTCCTCGTCAGGGCCGTCTTTAATATTGACTGGGCCCTGTGCAAACATTTTCTTGGGCCTCCCCCTTGGAATTTTGCTCTCCACCCCAGCATCCTTAAAAAATAAATAAAAAAACAGACATAGGCTTGTCTCAAAACTAAATCAACTAAATCTATTTATTTTATTAAAAAAATTACAATTACACATCCTTTATACACCTACTGTGAGAAAAACACTATCTGTGTGTATACATAAATATACACGTACTATTGTATATACATCCTTTGTACACGTACATTCTATATACTGTACATGTACACATTATATACAAATTTCCACATTATATTCACTTACACCTAATATACATACACACACATTACCACATCATGTATACACATAATACACACAATATATATATATATATATATATATACACATACATACATACAATAGACACATCACACACTTCATATATGCATATAATAGACACATCACACACTTCATATATATATATGCATATAATAGACACACACACACTTCATATATACACCTAGACACATCACACACTTCATATATGCATATAATAGACACATCACACACTTCATATATATATATGCATATAATAGACACACACACACACTTCATATATACACATAGACACATCACACACTTCATATATGCATATAATAGACACATCACACACTTCATATATACATATAATAGACACACACACACACTTCATATATACACATAGACACATCACACACTTCATATATACATATAATAGACACACACACACTTCATATATGCATATAATAGACACACACACTTCATATATACATATAATAGACACACACACACACTTCATATATACATATAATAGACACACACACACACTTCATATATACATATAATAGACACATCACACACTTCATATATACATATAATAGACACATCACACACTTCATATATACATATAATAGACACACACACTTCATATATACATATAATAGACACACACACACACTTCATATATACATATAATAGACACACACACTTCATATATACATATAATAGACACACACACACTTCATATATACATATAATAGACACACACACACACTTCATATATACATATAATAGACACATCACACACTTCATATATACATATAATAGACACACACACTTCATATATACACATAGACACATCACACACTTCATATATAAACATTTACTCACAAATGAACTTGTGCCAGAGACAAGCTGGAGGAAAATGGAGGGAGGGCTGGGGGAGCAGGGGGTCTTTTAAGCAGAGCCCTGCTTCTTACTGCATGCTGTAGGGACTGTCTCAGTCTCAGTCAGGCTAGCAGAGCAGAACTGAGCAGCAGCACTGCCTGCTTCGTGAGTCCTTGATGCGAGGGAACTGCATGGTGTGGAGGAGGGGAGGAGCCAAACTCATCTCCCAAGATGCCTCATCATCTCAGCGGTCACCTGTCACCACAGAGGGGAGGAGGCCCGCGAGGATAGGATTTCTGTGGACTCCAGGAGCAGCTGCCCGTGCTAAAGACTTCCCTGCTCCTCGTGCGCTGGCATGCTGTGCCTGTGGCCTGTTGTTCTCAATAGGGTGAGGTAGCACAGATGCAGGACAGTGCAGGCTGAGCGGATTCATCCGCACGCCGGCACACTGTATTCCTTCCTCCCGCCCCCCTATTGCTCCGTGCACAGTCTGTTAGCTGCCACCACACTCAACTGCCAGGTCGCATTGTCCTGAGGACGATGTGTGGTACTGGCAGGCCTGTCTTCAGACAGCTTGCTGTGGGCCTATTTTCAGAATGGGGCCTGGAGCGACCGCTCCATCCGCCCCTACGTTAATCCGGCCCTGCCCAAGCCCTACAGAAACAAAATGTTTAATACACCTCACTGCTGCTTTAAAACAGTCAAGGAGAGGGCAGAATACAGGCAGAGCTCTGGGATCACTACTGTACAAGGATATGATTCAGGGGGTTATGATTACTCAAAATCCCTGTACTATACAGAAACAAGGGATGCTGTAATTTCCATATGCAGAGTATAAAATACATTGCTAATAATCTCATTATGATCACTTACTACAATTCCCCATAAACAGGATATCTGACCCGATCCTTCTTTACTGTAGTTCACATGAAGGCCATTTCTGCCTGTATCCGAATGCTGCAGACCCCTCTTTGTGCAAGTTGAGAAATGTGCATCATCTAGAGACTGACCCCATATAGCCAACATATTCTCGTTCACCTTCTGGAAGTTAGTCTTCCACAGGGCATGAATCTCTGCCAGAAAAGTTTATAGTTTGCCCTTCAAAATGACTGTTGGTAATTTGCCACGGTGTCTAGCGCGATCTGTGATAGGTCGTCCACTGGAGCCTGGTGCGCATTTCTCCAGTACCTCATCTGAGGAGCTTTAGTCTTAAAAGACTGAGGCCACAGAGGCATGACTACTGCCCTGCACCCTCTTAAAAGTCCTAAAGAAGTACATATGTCCCACTGAAGGGGGGGCTGTCTGATGAACAGGACGTCTTGACACTCTTTTTCCCCAATGGTGCCAGGGTGTGGATGCGACTCATGGGTTCAAATTATGAAATGGGCAGTCACCTGGTGGTCTCAAAAATGGTCGATCACTGTAGGACGCAGACTGAAATCATTGTGACAACTGGACAAGATAGTGTCTCGTCTCTAATGTTCCACATGTGACCCTTATATTTTTGCAATCGTAAGAAAATATAAAACCTTTTTGTAAGGGTAAACAAAGCACATTTTAGAAAATACTTTGGAACTTCTTCCAGTTCTATTACAGCTTTTTTTTCTGAATTGCCAACTACAATTGTACAGCATATTCAAAATGAAACCTTACTAACACTTTATAAACAGAAAACGGTTATTCCCAATTCAGTATGTGAGGAGGATAACTCCTTTGCTCAAACTCTCACTACCCTTTGATTACACACAGCCTGTTATTCCACCATCAAAACTCCCCTCTAGATTCCTTTAGAAAAAATATTTCCCAGGAGGATTGTATCCATTAAGTTGTGATAAATTTATAATACATTTATTGGCAAAATATAATTTAAAAAAATCTACATGCAATACTTTTGATCAGATACTGCAATGCTCATTTTTTTTGTAATTCAACACCATTAATATTAATGTGATATTATGCGATTAACTGCCTTACCTAGTTTAAATTCTCCCAAGACCATATGTTCAAACTATTTTAAAACTGAAATATTTTATAATACTATGCTTGTTTTACATAAAAAGTGTTACAAAAAAAGAAGATTTAAAGATGTGTTGATTGCCCCTTTCTATCATTATTAAGCACGATTTCAGGGAACATTAAAAACGTAGGCCATATTGGAAGAATTTTAAATTTAATCTGAAGATTAGAAAAACTTTTTTTATATATTTAACCCAAATATTCTGTTTTGCTGAAAAGTTGGTTTTTGGATCACCCCAAGTGTAGAGCATATGGTCTCATATCCGTATGAATGAACCCAGGACATACTTGAAAATGAGAGACATCTCCGTGTGTCCTTCGTGGTAAAATACTTTATAAATAAATCAATAAGTAAATGTATTTGGATTCAGGGGCAAAAGGTGGCCTAAATTGGTTGTCCTGTTGGGATTCTTGTGAGACCCTCTCTATATGCCCACTGGAGGGCCAGGATTCACAGGCCCAGCTCCAGCAAACCCTTTTGTTTTTAACATTCATTGCTACATTCAGGTTCCTTGACTCCAGTTTGAACTTTTCCTGGCATTCCACGGAGCACCGGGTGTGGCTCATCCCACCTGAGTAGCCTCCATAAATGGGAGCTACTCCCATCTATCCTTGCTTCTGCATTGATTGTGATTGTGTGTCTGACCAGCACTTTCAAAAAAGTCTCCTAGGAGTGTGAACCTGTCTTGTTTCTGCAGCATTTAAATTTGTCTGAAGACCTCCTTCTCCATTAGTGAGTTCTGGACACTTCCATTCTGTTTTGGCTTACCTGTGTACCGACACCTAGGATTTGAATAACGTTTACTCTCTGGATATCCCCATTCATTGGATTACAAGTGTACCGACTCTCTGCTCTGGATATGGACTAATCATTGCCAGCCGCCTGCCACAACCTTTCTGCTCTGTTGGACTACGATACCTGCAAGTTCCATTATACCTATTGTTCCTGTATCTACCCCCTCTGTTTTGTCTTAGTTCTGTTTTCCCTGTATTCTGTATTTGTTATATATTTATAGATATTCTTTGCTCATACTCTGTTTAGCTATTTCTGCCTCAACCCTCTTCTTATCTTTCCTTTTCTTGTTAGTATTTGGCTATTGCTGCCTCACCCCTATTTCTTGCAGTTTAGTTATTTCTCTTAAGCTCCTTTTCGGTGTAGTCCTTCTGCTTAGCTTGTCCTTTTAGTCTCCTTCCAGTCTCTCATCTGCTTAGTTTCTCCCTACGCTCTCTAGTTTCTATTTCTTATTATTCTGGATTCAGTCTCGTCTAGCCCTTCTCCTGTATTGTTTATACACTTCTTAGTTTCACTTCTGTATCTGTTGCCCCTACCCTTGTGTATTTCAATAAAATATTCTGTTGCTCTGCAAATTTGTCTGGACTCTGCTGCGTCACTGCACACTAGACTCGCTCTTGCCCAGCATCCACACGCCAAGCCTGACAATTCTAAAGGAGAGACCAAGAGGTGAAAAAAACATGTATCTTAAAGTTTTTATTTTTATTTTAAGCTATAATCCGCTTCCAAGCAAATCATCCCTTAAAGAATCTCTAGCCAATAGGCTATTCTTGACATATTAAGCAGAAAACATGTCAAATGTAATGTTATCTCTCCTAGAACAGGGCATAGTTATAACTGCTCATTATCTCCTGCATCTGAAAAGGCTTGTCCTGTTCTACTGTCATGTTATCATGTGATATTCTAGGAATAGACCCAGCCACCTTGTATCATATTTAGATTCCAGCCAGCGCCATATTAGTGGTGAATAGCTGTGTATATGAAACACACAATTACACAAAATTACAACATTTTGAACAAGGGATGACAGTTACATGCTTCTAAATTACAAATCATTTTTTTTTCTATGAAGGCCTTGGAAAATTACTATTATTTTTAGCTTGTATAACTTGAACCTAAGGAGATATTTGACATGTGCAGGGCTAAAAGTTTGAGTTCAGTTAGGATTATTTTGTTAATCCAAAAGGAAAGTGTTTTGAAATAATCGGAATCTGTTGATTCAGAATTCTGGAAGCTTCCGATATTTCAGAACAGACTGATTTGCAATTATTGGATGCATTCAATACTTTCAGTTGTTAATGATTGTCACATTTCCTGCCCTGTCCCCTGTATGTCAGTTTATCCGGTTTGGGTCTTGGTTCCTGTTGCCATTCCTGGGTTCCAGCCCCGGGGTTTCATGTCTGCTGTCAGTTTACTCAACTGTCTCTGTGTTCTGATCCACTCCCTATTTAAGAGCTCTGCTCCCATAGTGCATTGCTCCATGATTTTGAGTTACTCTGAGTCTTTCCTAGATTGTGTTGCTCTGTGTTCTTGTTGCCAGCAAGTACCTCTCTTTTGTTTGTATATTTTTGGTTCCTTGTTTTCCTCTGCCTCAGTGTTTCTGTTCCCTATTGTCTTGTTTTGTTTCTTACTTGCTTTGCCTTCTCTTTTATATGTCTTTGGTTCTCTGTCTTCTTTGCCTTTGTACATACCTTTTGTCTATTTCTGCTTATCCTTTTTTGCTTTTGTTTTCTAATTATTCTTTTCCGTGTTGATATCCCATGTACAGACTATTGGCTTGTTCTGACGTTCCTCTCTGGTGTTCTGATCCCTGACTGTTCTATGACCACAATTTATTCTTGACCCATACCATGCTGACTCCCTTCTGTATGATTCCTAGCATATACTGCTTGTATCGACTCTGCATGGCTCTGTGGTATTTTCTATTAGCTCAGTTTTTCTAAAGGTCGACGTGTCAGTGTTAGGGTTCCTTGGTCATGTTTGGTATCGTTGGAAAGCCCATGCTCTGGCCGATCCAACGATACCAAACATTAACCCCTAGCTGTCATGAATCGAGAGTTCATTGGAACCCCCTATCTCCATTGGTGGCAGCTAGGGGTTAACTCCAGAATTGACGTCATCGCGCTATGCATGATGACACCAGTCGTCAGGGGGAGATCCTGGATGTCCAAGATCCAAGATGTCAGCCAGCTCCAGGAGAGGATCATGATCTGGCACTTTTTGGCGCTGAATCACGATTCGGCCCCCAGGGGTTAAAGCCAGCCACTGTTTTGAAGGGCAGGCTGTGCCCTTCCAAACGGTGCCTGACTTTCACCACTGCCCCCAGCCGATTGGGAGGGAGAGAGTTCCAAAGGACCACCCCTTTCAGGCACTCGCCCCGCACTCCCGGGGGGCGCAGTCCAAGATGTCAGCCCACACCAGGAGGCGCAGCAATCGGTCGGAAACCCAGCTGATTGCTGCCTCCTGTGCTAGGACGCACTAGCGCATCCATAGCACAGGAGAACCACTTGGCTGGACGCGCTGAGCGCGTCCTTGGCAGCCAAGTGGTTAAGGTATTCAAATAACATACATTTACTATCTCAGGTTATTGAGCTATTTATAAAATTTCTATTTTATCTTAAATTTAAATGTTAACTATACATCCTTATATTGTAATCAATTTACTCACTAATGTTTTCAAATGATTAAATACATTTTTCTGCAATAATCTTTACGATTGTGTTCCTGTTTGGTGGTTTGCCCCTGACTCTGCTGATAGAGCACATATAAAAAATAAAACGCCATTAAAATTGTGATATTTGAGGTACCGTAAAGAAGAAAAATTATGTTCCCCTATAAATCCAAAATTAATCCAGTCAAAACATGCTAATCTCTGCCAGTTCCAGTTTAAATCTATCTGTAAATGAGAAGAACTGGATTCTGTTACACAAGCAAACCGAGATAGCATTTAAATATGATTATGATTCAAATGGCAGACCCAGCTCTAGTTTCTTCATTCTTATTTCTGGTATTTTGACAATGTATAACAAATTTGTGTCTTTGCTGTAGTGTTAATGTGGATAAAGAAAATTATTTACATTTTAATTCAAACTACATTGCTTATATATTTTGATTTCATGCAATATATTGGGTTATATCACAAAGTTGGTGGTAACTTAACCAGAGCTGTTGTAAACTTACCAAAGCAATTTTAGTCTATGGAGTTGTTAAATTTACAACAGCTCTGGTTAAATTGGCACCAACTTTGTAATATAGCCCATTATTTTCTTATGTAAGATTTACTTTGAGACCGCTAATACTCTTAACGAGAAATTTTCATTGGCTCTTTCTGAAAAGTCAGCCTTCTTGGGATTATTAATTTTCGATTTAATAAGGGTTTTGTGTTATTAGTACTTTCCGCTGCAAGTTTATGTTCGTGCTGCTTTACCCTAGCCATTGAAAAGGTTAATCCCATGCAAAAGAAGTCATATTCCACTGTGTTCTGAACCAATTTAAAATTTGAAACATTTTGCTGATTTACACAGAGGGTTTTTGATACATTTTAAATATGTTTAATTTACAAAGAAATAGTGATCTAATTGTAAGTATCCTCTTTATATACTTTGCATTTCAGCTTCATGTGCTTACATAATAACTGAGATTTTGGTTCAGGAACCTTTTGCGGAGTGAGTATATTAAGTATTAGCCTCCTGGACCCATGAAGGTCAGGGAAATGGCACAAGATCAACACTAATCTCTTCCTCTGGCATACCCAGTTCTTTAGCTTACTAAATGCAAGCCAAGTAATACATTTTTATAGCGAGTCTTACTTAAGCAAAGCTTTCCCAATTGTGCTGAAAAATCACACATGAGAATTTTGCACATAATGAACACTGATGTGTTCAAGAATTAATGAGCAATAGTCGTTGAATGCCAGATATATGAGAATTAAGTTATGTATTTCAAATTGAGTCAAAGAATTACGGTATAAGATAAACATGCAATGCTTCCAGAATATTGTTGTTGATTAGCAAAACCATCAAGCTTTTATTTAGGCAGATTGAATTGTAATGCTAATGATAAAATGAATAATATACTTTAAATTCGAAATAATGGTTCTAAGAGTGATTCACGTGAAAAATATCTATGGAAAGAAAATACTGTAGATACTAGAGTATACCGCTAGATTTTGGTGACAAAAATTTACCTTAAAATTGGAGGGATCGCGTTATATTTGAGACATCTGTATTGTGTGGGGAAAAAAAATTGCCTTTCTCTGGATCCCAAGTCTCCCAGAAGTTCCGGAAGTCTCGCTGAAGTGACTGCGGTCTCCCTGATGCCTGCAAACATTTTAGGAACTCCCGGATTCAGGAGAGGTGGGATCCATCACAACCAGAGGGCACGCTCGGTTTAAGCCAATCATTCACCTCACTCACCTCCGCCAGCCATCTAATCACTAGTAAAGAAGACAGGTGGCCGGCGGCTTCATACTTAGTAACAACTGCAATCATTCTAGAGCAGAGCACCCTGGCCTGAGGGGGAGCCTGACTGTGTTAATAGAACCTGGAAGGATCTTAATTGTTTACTGGTACAGTAAAATTTAGCTTCTCACGTTATATTTGAGTCTTGAGTATTCTCTCATTTCCATAATAAATCTCTATCCATCGCGTTATATTCGGGTCGCGCTATACTCGAGTATCTACGGTATATCATGAGAAAACATTATTAATTCTTTGGATCTAATATAATTGCAGAATTGGAAATAGTATTACAATGAAAAGAAAAAATGGTGTTATTAATTGTCATCAAAGTCATGTAAAACCCCCCAAAACTTTAAATTCAATACTTACCTCCAGTTCACAGTAAAACACTAGAGAGAGAAAAAGTTTAAAAAAATTCAACCTTTACCTCAGGTCCCTCGGTGAAGAGGATGTTGCTTTTTGTTACATCCTCTCGACAAAAGCTGAATAACACTGAAAACAAATTCCAGTGTCTTTCTATGGATCATGCATGTTCTTGCTTTCTCAGTGGCTCTGCTAGTAATGAACATTATACTATTAATACTCTATACTGAAAGGAAAGTACAGTTTCCTGGCATTGAAAGTAAAAATGTACAACCTCCCCCCACATAAATAAGAATATACAGTTAATGTTCTTCAAAATAGCTGTCTAAATGCCCTAGGACCACTCAATTTAATTTGAGTGGACACAGTATTCTGAGTGCCCTTATCACTTTACTCCCTCTGGGGCAGTCTAGGAAGGTTGATTCAGCCCTCTGAGTGTAGGGGTTTAATCACACCCAGTACTCGAGAGCTTATCTCCAGCTCCTGAATTTGGGACTATGGAACCAAACTCCAACCAATGATTGTCAAAGCAAACAGCATTGAGAACCATTGGATTGGTGAAACCCCTCAAGCATATAGGGTCCCAATAGTCATGCGAGTCTAGCCCACAGCCAAGGAAACATGACGCTGGAAAGATTTTTTTTAACATAAGATTAAAATGGGGCAGGGTTAGATGAGGTTTAATATAAGCGAAATATCCTTGACTATCACAAGCAGTGATTATTACAATCGTAAGTGATAACTCAATGCAATGACAAATTCCCAAATACAAGCCCTTGGGTTACATAAATACTTTGTGATATAAAATCACAACTGAATTTGTTAATTGTTCTGGGTATCTGGGGGCCTACAGGAAAACAAATGATAGGGAAAAACAATAGCACAGTACAGTTTGGTAAAGATGAATATAGTTCTCCCTTATATGTAATATGTGTAATATATTATAGTTTTGTATATACTTATAGGATACATGTATTAAGTGTGTGTGTTTCTCCATATGTATTCAGTCCTGTGCTGGTAGACCTAATTGCTACTCTGAGAAAAATATGCATACATATATACAATGTATTCAGTATGTGTAGCTAGGCACATTTGACACTGCTCAATTAACCTTAGAACCATTTGTTCTTATCTATTTCCCCCCCCTGTTCTGAACCACTGAGTTTACGAATTTTATTGCACCCCAAACCCCTTCTGATCTTATGTGTCTTGTTTTTTAATTTTTTTATTTCTTTATTTTTTTTTATTTATTTCTCTCTCAGCAAGCATTCTTACGTCGCTTCCCCACCCATCAGACCCAGGCAGCAACTCACTCTGGTTTCTCCTGGACTTTGTTCCCACCTTACTCTCCCCTCACCCACCCACCCCACAGTTTTCATTTGATTTATACCCTCCTATCACACTCCTTACACAGCTGCAATACATTCCCTCATTAAATCCCTGCTTTCTCTACTCTCGCCCACCCAACTACTCTCACCCCCACCTTTCTCTATAATGTATATACCACTACTACTTCTCTTTTCTCTCGCCTCCCTTCTCTCCAAAGCTACCCTCGCCCTCTATACACCTTTCCAATTGCCCCAGGATGGAAATCAAGTCCCTATACACCCCAGCCTACTTGGTTCTTCTAACCTGTCAGCTGAGTGCTGGTGGAGAGTACTAAAGTCCAGCCCTCCTACCCCCACACAGAGATTTAATACTGTGCAATTACAGTATCACCAAAAGAAAACTCTGTCCAAATTTCTATTCATTCTGCTACTTTCCCTGGCAAACAATGTGGAATCTAACCCTGGTCCTATAGGTGACACAACCTTTAGTCTCCCCACTAAAAAAGGCCTCTCATTCGTGCACTGTAACATCCGAAGTTTACTCCCTAAATTGGATGAGCTTCAGGCTTGGTGCTGCTATTACAAACCCAAAGTCCTTGTGCTCACAGAGTCGTGGTTAACCCCAAAAGTACCAGACTCTGCCATATCAATACAGGGGTATTCATGTTATAGAAAAGACAGAGCAAAGAGAGGAGGGGGAATTGTTATTTATGTTGAGTCCATAAAGTTCACCCCCTTACAGACTTCTAGCTCTCCTGTCACCTTTGATTTCCTCTCTGGTATAATTGAGATCCCATTCAGTAAATCAATCATTGTTGCTGGGTTGTATCGTCCACCGAGCTCTCCAGTGCACTCCCTCTCTGACATATCTCAAATCCTTAATAACCTACTTGCCCAAAACCAAAAAAGTGAACTGCTGGTCCTCGGCGATTTTAATACAGATTGGCTAAATCCTAAAAACAATAAACACTGCACACTGTTTAAAACTTTGCAGCTAACTCAATTAATCTCCTCCCCCACTCGCATTAATATGAAAAGCCCTAACCATACCTTGCTGGACTGGATTCTCTCCTCATCTCCTGATAGAATACAGGAGGCAGGCGTTCTTGCTAATAGCTTTAGTGACCATTGTCTAGTGTATTGCGTGCGCAAAATAAAGGCCTTGAAATCTCCCCCAAAGGTAATAACCACCAGGTCTTTCAAGAAATTTATTCTTGAATCCTTCCTAAGTGATCTCATACAGCTCCCCTGGTACAGGCTAAACCTAATCCCAGACCTAGACTTTGCAGTTGAATACTTTCAGTCTGAGCTCCTGCAAGTCTGGAATTCCCATGCCCCGCTGCGTAAAGTGCGAGTAAAAGGGGCCCATCTCCCCTGGGTTACAGCTGACCTCACGCATATGTACCAGTTTAGGCTAGGGACAGATGAGCGCATTTTCTGCGGCCACCGTCAAAATGTACGTCGATGCGTGCGCACGCATTTTTTCACGGAATACGCTTAAGTGGTCAGACGATGCGCAATTCTGGACGTATTTCATGACGATGGGGTAAAAGAAGTCTAGGGAAATCCGGCTGTTTGAACGTTATGCTGGCCGCACACTAGCAGCGTCTGACATCTCCTAATCACGCACACACGCTGCTATGCGGCCGCAGCGCACTCTGTACGTCAGTACCAGCGGTTTAACGTTCTCAAAAAATGCGTTCATTTTCCACTTGCGTTGCGCGGCGGACTTTTGTGCGACCGTACTTCGTATATTGGCTGTCATTGCCCGTCATCTGCTGCTAGTGCGGCCGTGATTATGTGCCAGAACGCGCGTTCGCACTGCCTCAGTCTGACCCTAGCCTTAGAGACTCCCTGTGGTCAAAGTTCAAGAGTACTGGATCCATGAACGATCACTGTGAATACCGAAAATGCCGGAATGAATGCACAAAAGAAACAAAAATGGCTAAAGCCCAATACTTCAATGAAAATTTAAACAATAACATATCAAACCCCAGAAATTTTTGGATAATCATAAGTAACATACAAGCACCCCCCAGCCACTCCCAACCAGCTGCTTTAAAAGTAAACAACCAAACTGTACAACACCCCCTAGATGTAGCAAATGCTTTTAATAATTATTTTGTTGGATGCGCCACCACCCTCATTGCTAAGCTAGGAAATGAAACGCAATCAGAAAGGCCGCACGAAGGTCAGGACCCACCAACAGTGCAAAAACCCCGTAACCCAGACCTATTCAGTTTTAGGCCTGTGCCTGTCAGTGCCATCACTAAACTTCTCCGTAACCAAAAAATGAAATACCAGTCTGGACCTGATCAAATCCCAGCAATGCTGCTGAAAATCAGTGCACCAGCAATTGCTAAACCTGTCGCAACCCTGATTAATGAATCACTGGCAACTGGATACATACCCATACTCTGGAAGACTGCAAGGGTGGTACCTATCCATAAAAGTGGAGACAATACTTTGGTATCCAACTACCGCCCAATATCACTGCTCCCTGTAATGTCAAAAATTCTGGAAAAATGTGTCTACACTCAATTACGTGATTATTATCAGTATCAGAACTATTTAACCCCAGATCAATCAGGCTTTCGTCCAAACCATTCAACTACAACTGCCCTTTTAAAAGTTTGTAATGATATCCAAGCAGGCATGGAACAAGGAAATCTAACTGGAGCCATCTTCCTTGACTTTGCCAAGGCTTTTGACACAGTAGACCATGGCATCCTATTACAAAAACTTAAAAACTCTGGTATTGGTGATAGTACGTTAACCAGGTTCCAATCATATGTGTCTGACAGGTCTCAATTTGTGTCCATTTCTGACAGCACTTCCCTTCCCCTCCCAGTCACGTGCGGTGTACCCCAAGGCTCGATACTTGGCCCCCTGCTATTCACAATATTCATAAACGATCTGCCCAATGTCTGCAAAGCTTCAACTGTACACATGTACGCAGACGACACGGTAATCTATACCAGCAAACCAAATCTCCCGCAGCTGGAGGCCGTGCTGCAAGAAGAATTCACAGGGGTAGAAAAGTGGATAGCAAATAACAAACTTTTTCTAAATACTGACAAAACGGTTACAATGCTCTTTGGAACCGCACCTAAACTACACAAATTGCAAACACCCCATCTATGTGTTGGGACAAAATCAAACGGCACACTGACCACAGTCACCTCTCTCAAATACCTAGGTATGTGGTTAGACCCAAATCTATCTTTTGGCCCCCACATCGAAAAACTCTCATCTAAACTTTACCCCAAACTAGGTGCCCTGTACAGAAACAAATCCTGCCTGAGCCCCGCAGTAAGAAAGCAGATTGTACAACAAATGCTTATGCCAGCCATTGAATACGGAGATGTAGTGTATGCAGCCGCCCCGCAAACACACCTCCAGAAACTTACTACATTGTATAACTCATTCTGTCGCTTTGTGCTACAATGTAACTACATGACCCACCATTGTGACATGTTAAAAGAACTAAACTGGCCATCGCTGGACTCTAGACGCACCCTTCACCTTTCCAACCTGGTGTTTAAGAGCTTTTCTGGGAAGCTACCACCCTACCTGAATATGCTGCTTCCCCCAGCAGTTCCCTCATCCTATAACCTCAGATCCAGGACCAGCACCTTACTTGCAATACCGCAATACAAAAAGAAAATGGCTCGATCCTCATTTTCCTACAGAGCACCGCAAATATGGAATAACCTCCCAGACGCCGTCAAATCTTCCCCAAGTCTAAAGTCCCTTAAGAGCTCCCTATTAGCATACCTCAATACAAAATGCACCTGTAAACATGTAACATAATGACTACATTTCCTCCATATTTATTTTTCTGTTAATCTGTATATTTGGTTTTGTGTTAATATCTTGCATTTTACTATTTTGTATTTCTGTAACCACTCAATGTTCTCGAACCCAGGACATACTTGAAAACGAGAGAAATCTCAATGTATCCTTCCTGGTAAAATACTTTATAAATAAAATAAAAATAAAAAATATTCCCGAGGCATAACACTCACGAGTGTTAGAGCTGTCTTGATTGCCTTTGGAAAGTACCTGAGGTCAATAGTGGTGCCCCCCCCTTTCTTTACTGTATAAGTAAGATAGCTCTTCTGTAAATGAAAGCAGAAAAACACACCATATGGAAGAGAGCGTTCAGAATAGACCTTACTCACATTTGTTTGAGTCTCGCTGTTGCCCTTGTTGTCTTGCCTGTGGCATTTATGGTAATGCAAGACCCTCATGAGGCACGTTAGCTGGTCCTCCTTGTGGTCCTTGATTCTGGAACTTTTTTCTCCTTGGTGTGTAATGAAAGTAAAAAAATATAAATCAGCAGGACTGATGTTTCAGAAAAGGGTAAGAAATTAATTTAAAGATAGAGGGTAATATAAACGTAAAAATAAGTAAATAAAATACAATTGACCTCAAAATGCGTTTTGTTGCTTTTTGTTCTGTTACTTTATTAAATAAATTTAATTTAATTTAACATCTGGCTCCTGAGTTTGGAGACACATAAGAATGTGAGTAGTGATCGCTCCCTTTTATTCCACCCCATTTTATCGATTTTTATTACACTATATCTGTGTCTATATTTATTTTGAGGAGGATCACTGTGAGAAAATACCCATAGAGGTTTAATGCACATGGGATTCTTTAGTATCTGAGACAAGCGCTGACTCTACCACACCATATTACCTTTGCGTAGCATAAGAACTGCAAATCGTGCACGTACTCTACATACACAATTTCCGTAGTGCATGAGCAGAACGGTGGATCGTGCACATATGCACACTCTGATTCATCAGCTGCTTCTCTGAGAACCCTTGCTGCCACAATTGGCCTCAGAGATGGCGAAGCAGCAGTACACTCTCTGTATGCTGACTTCACTAGTGACTGAACAGGTGACCAGCAGCTGAAAACCTGAAAAATCAGGGCTGCTGGTGATGATGTGTGTGGTGGAGGGAACTACTCTACTTCACTTAACAATTTCTCCAGATCAACGGAGCTGGGTGTGAGGAGGGGGGAGGCACTACTGCCATCCTAACCACTTTGGAAACTATAAAGTAGTTGGGGTATGTTCAGCTCATCCCTAATCCTGAGTTCGGTTCGAACCCGAACTTCCCATTTGTTCGGGTCCGAACCCGAACCCCCATGCAAGTCAATGGGGCTGAAAATTCGTTTTTTTAGAGTGCCCTCCAAGAGGGCATATATGCTACATATTTGCCATAAAAGGTGGATGGGGGTCTGGGTAGTGCCCTGGGGGACAGGAAACGAGGACAAAAAGTTTAAAAAAAAACGTTTTTAAAGGGACAGGGAGTTTTCCATGAAATAAGGGTTAAAAATAAAAATGAAAAATTCCTTCAAATATTGTGCCTAGGAGGTCCCCATAACCTGCCCGTGAAGTGGCGGATTTCTAGGATGTATAGAAATATGTAAAAACCAAAAAATGACATTTCAAATGACGGTAAATGCTTTTCCTTTAATCTATCCATAAACAACTGCTTGGGGCGGCAGTCTGTATGAAAAGAGGAGACATTTTCGGACACGCAGAAAAAGTTTACTGATTTTTTGGCAGTGAAAAGCAGGAGAATGGAAACTTCTAGACCAAAAAGACGATTTGGAAAGTGAGATAAATGGGAGAATTTTTCTGGTTCGGCTATTTTGACCTAGAATTTTCCATTCTCCAGTCATTCTCCTGAGTTTCACCTTTCTCTGAATACCCTGTCAGGGTTATTCAGAGAGCAGTGAAGAGCAGGAGAATGACTGGAGAATGGAAAATTCTAGGTCAAAATAGCCAAACCAGAAAAATTCTCCCATTTAGGCTAGGGTCAGACTAGCGAATTTTTAACGTGCGTTTAGGTACACTTAATCACGGCCACACTAGCAGCAAATGACGGACAATGACGGCCAATATACGAAGTACGGTGTTTTCACTTCTCCAGTTATTCTCCTGCTTTTCACCGCTCTCTGAATAACCCTGTGAATGTTTAATCCCGAGGTGAAAAATAACATTGCTTTAGATTTTTTTTCAAACACCAGTTAAATGCAGCATATTAGGATGTTTTAGGGAAATTAATTCTCAAATCTCAATCAGAAGCAGACACCAGACACCACCCCACCCTCAGTATATTGTACAATGTATCAAATTCATTACCAGATTACCGTTTGTGAACAGAGGTCATTTAGAGTTGATAATCTTTCCACGTACACATTAGTTTTTAATTCAATATGTAATAAACTGTTGCTTATAATATTCTGCAGTAAATAGTCTCTTTATTTCTAGATTTTTTAGTATTTTTTTTAAGCATTTTCTATACATTTTTTCAAAATTTCTTTTTTTTTTCGAACCTGATCCGAACACGCCCAAAAAGTTCGAAATTCGCTAACTTTTGAACTGCCAAAGTTCGGGTCGAACTCCGAACCGTCCGAACCCGAACAGCTCATCCCTAGTTAGGATGAGTAGAGTGTCCCTTCATATAATGTTTTGGTGACATTTTTAAAATGGCATGGTGGTTCTTTCCAAATGTTTCTTCGTGGCATATGTTATGGCACCATCTTGCACATGCGTATAGGCTCTATCTTGTTTGGGGTTAATATTTAACCCCTTTGTTTCTTTCCCACTATCCATTTTAACCCTAACGCATCCTTTTTAAAATATTGAAATATTGTTTAACTGTATTACAGTTTAAATAACATGTAAAATCTAAATATGTTTAAGTAAAGTAAATATCTGTATATTGATGTCCCTTGAGAGACGTTCTTAATTTAAAGCAATAACTGGAAGGGCCAACAGATATTTGTTGCTTGTAAATATTTTTGGTTTATTTGTTTCTGAAAGTTGCACTATGCAAACCAGTCCAGGTTTTGGTTAACTGCATCTGACTTAAATTTAAAAGTTTGTTTGCTTTTCTTTTTAAATCCTTAGAGAATCTTTAACTGACTAGGACAGCAATTACATTTAATTAAATTTGTCTTTACTGCTGGAATTTTAATTTAAAATATGATTTTGCAGAATAGTTGGCACATAATGTAACCTAGCAGCATAAAAGTATATAACCTTTTAAAAAAAAATCCAGATTAAGTTACTAACACTATTACATAACTCTCTGGTATTGAATTTAAGATGAAGGCTTTATGGGTGGAAAAAACAAAAGCATAAGGCTAATTCAAAGTTAGTAATTCTGGGTTGCAGTAAAACAAGTAAGTTTGTAGTCTGGAGAAAAGGATTCATTGTGATTTTTTTTTCAGTGGGGATTTGTGATTGTTATTATATATTTCTCAAGGGCAGCTCTGGTCCTGTGGTAATGACTTATCTCGCCTTATCAAACTCTCCCTTAATCTTCAGGCCTTCAAGAAATCCCTCAAAACCCATCTCTTCAGATTACCGAACCACATCACTGATGCAACTCATCCCCCTGCTCACCTACTGTTACGTCCTCGGCCCCCGCGGCGCTTCCTGGAGGGTCAGGGTTCCCGGTGGCATCGCTGGCTGGCCAGTTGCCAGTAGTTAGAGCAGGCAGATCGGCATTTGAGTGGGCGGGACTTGGCATTATGATGAGTAGCCACCAGCCTTTAAAGCAGGGCGAGAGGATTTGCTCCTCGCCCTGACGTGGAGTAAAGTTCCCACATCGCCTGTTGTCTGTATTATTGCTATTGATACTCTGTTGCTGACCTGCTTTTGTACGAGGACCCTGTATACGTTGTGACCCGGCTATTCCAATTGACTATTCTCTTGCTTATCCCTATTGTGCTTTTGCCTGTGCGGTTTGGTTTTCATGTTCGTGTTTTGCTGCAGGTTTTCTGTTTTCTGTTTGCTACAACCTGGTTTGAGGCCTAATCTCAAGGCATCCAGTTGATTGTTGTTTGTTCCTGCTGTTTGCAGCATTAACCACAAGTTTTATGATTTAGAGTCCTGCCCTGCAGGTTGCTGAATATATATCCATCAAGTATCTGTGTATTCCTAGTCGCTATACAGAATCCAATCTCTGATTGTAGGCCTGCCCTGTAGGCTGCTGAACTCAGTGAGTTCTTACTCTGTATAGCTGAGAAAATACAGAATCCAATCTCTGATTGTAGGCCTGCCCTGCAGGCTACTGAACTCAGTAAGTTCCTACTCTGTATGGTTCAAAACAAAAAATAAGGTGTTACCTCTGTTTTATGTGCTTCATGTATCACGACCATTGATATCAGAAATCTGAAACATATCTTGACCATGCTTTTCTTGGATTACGTCTTAAGTCATTGTATCAGTTCACAGAGAGTTAATGTGCTTTCACTCAGCGACCTCTTGGTCACGAAACCATTTGGCGCTGAAGTGGTATTGAGGATTTTGTATTACCTCCCTGGCTTGGGATATAGGTATTACAGCCTTTATTCCTTTCTATGTCGAAGAAATCTGTCCAAAAGGATCCAAAATACCCTATTCGAGGTGAGTGCCATAGCGCACAGTTACACCTACTCCCTCATGATTGAAGCAGCTTCCATTGCCCCACCTTTCCCGAACCACTGGCACTAAGATCCTGACATCCAGTAAAACTCACCTGGTCTTCCTCCACCCCAATCCCTCTAGACCAGTGTTTCCCAAACCTGTCCTCGGGACCCTCTGCCTTGCCACTTTTTTCCAGATATCTCAAGCACAGCACAGGTGATCTGATTTGCTGTTCAGTGTTTGCAGGATTCAGTCTGCATTTCCCCAAGGTAACCTGCAAAATCAGGCCTGGTTGAGAGTCCCGAGGACAGGTTTGGGAAACACTGCTCTAGACTGTAAGCTCCTATGAGCAGGACCCTCTACACCTATTGGGCAGTATTACAAAGCAGGTGCTAACTTAACCAGAGCTGTTGTAAATTTACCAGAGCCATTATAGTTTATGGAGCTGTTAAGTTTACAACAGCTCTGGCTAAGTTAGATCCAGATTTGTAATACTGCCCATTGTTTCCATCCTATGTCCATTTATCTGTATCTTGTTCCCTTTGGTTATTATAAAGTGCTACGGAATTTATTGGTGCTATATAATTGATGATGATGATAATAATAATCACTGTATTTCGCTGGCAATTCGCTAATATTTCACTGTTTGGTGCAATTTCAGAGCCAATACGGCTCACTTTGAATAACCCTGATGGTGTTTTTTAAAGGTTCTACATATCAAGTGCCTTTTATAATTTTCATTTTATATATAATATGACATGCAAGTAGGGCATCTTGGGAGTTACAAACGATTTCACATTTTTAGGGGTTATTCAAAGAGCGCCGAATTGGCCACGAAATTGCACCGAATGATGAATTTCCCTGTAACCGTGCAATTTCGTGACCATTTTGCGGCAGTCAAATCCCCATATAGAAGTAATTGTTAATCTATTAAGAGAACACTGAAAAGCATCGAAATGTCAGTGAAATGCCCTGATTTTTGGTGGTTTCATTTGACCGATTTAAGCAAGCATATCCCATAGGTTTCGATGTAAAAAAAAAAATCTGTTTTTCTTAAATATTTATTCAGCCATATTTATTCATTTCATTTGCAGTAAAAAATCTATTTATTTGTTTGGGGGTTTTTTTAGGCATTTTTAATGAATTCTTTTCTGCAAAATTTTTAATTCCGATATTTTTTTATTATTTCCTTTATTTTTTTTACATGGCTTTTTTTTTTATTCTGTAACAGACCTTTTTATTGTTATTTCCTAGAACCTTATAGCGTTATTTCCATGCATTTTCATGCACTTGTTTTTTTTGTTTCATGCGTTTTAAAAGTGTTTTTCTTTTTTTTCTTTACCCCTGTCTGGCGCTTGTCGGCTTTTTCCAGCGGCTGGTCGGCAGTGTGTTCGACGGGTCATCTTTTTTTTTTTCAGATCGATTCAGTGGTCTGTTATCCGAATCATCGGATACATTCAGTGGTTTTTTTTCTTTTTTTCTCAATTCGGCGGTTTTTCAGATGCGTTCGGCATTTCGATAAACCACACTTTGGGGAACCTGTGGTAAATGCTGAATTGCCAACGGGGTCAGTGAATTTAACACATTTAAGTGCAGCGAATGAGAGATCGGTGCTCTCTGAATAACCCCTTATGTCTCATTATCAGTGGTGGTCACAAAGCTTGAGATGTCTTGTCATGTATTTTTGTAAGGGCAGAGGCTTTGACCCCTGTGTGGTGTTGGGTGTATGGAACCCAATGGCAAGCCGAAGGAGGAGACCAGAAGGGATATGATCGATTTAAACTTTTACTAAAGGCAACAAAATATAAGTCCAGAATAAAAGTAATGTAAGGTTTCTTTGACAGAAATAAAAGTCCAGAACGGAGAGTTGTAAGGATAAATAAATACGGTTGCAATCTTGGAAATAGTCCAGGGGTAGAGGTATTGGATTTGAAGACAGGATCAGGAACTGGTGTCGTAGAGGTAAGCCGGGAGGTGGAACTGGCACTGCAATGGCAAGCTTGAATATGGAGGCGGAATGGAAGCGGAGCTGGTACCGTGGCAGTAGGAACAGAAGCGGAGCTGGTACCGTGGTGGCAGGAACAGAAGCGGAGCTGTACCATGGTGGCAGGAACAGAAGCGGAGCTGTACCGTGGCAACAGGAACAGAAGCGGAGCTGTATCGTGGCAGCAGGAACAGAAGCAGAGCTGTACCGTGGTGGCCAGAACAGAAGTGAAGCTGGTACCGTGGCAGCAGGAACAGAAGTCAGAATTCTTTTGGAGGAACACAAAGGGGAACCACTGGGTAACGTGGTGTAACCACAGTATAACCTGGTTAGTGAACTGGAGAAGGCGGCAGGTTTAAATAGGGTTCAGGGAATCATACGAACACCGTTCACCTGGGATTCGCAGGTGGAATAGGGATACCTGAGTGCTTGGTAGATTGATTGGTGGTATACGAGGATCTCCAGTGCAGGTGGGATGCAGTACCTTAACTTGACCAGCAGAGGGCGCCAGAGTACCTAGGTCTTCATACTCTAGGATGGACGATCGCGCATGCGCGCCTGACTTCTGCTCAGATGGATCGCGGAGGCGGCGTGGAACACATCCTGGCTCTCCTCCCTCAAGCTGCAGGCCGGAACCAGGGAGCGACGTGCCACGAGGGACCTCGGGTGAGTCTGTCAGGCGTCCCAACATGGCGGCCGCGGTCCGACCGCGGCGCGGGGCATTACAATTTTATATGTCTTTAACAGCTTTTACTTTCACTTTTTCATTATTTTGATATAGCAAGTACTGGAAAGGATATTGCATCTGCAAATTACTCTACATAATTATTCTTTGGGAATGGGCATTTTTTTTAGAAACCATTAACAGTAGCTGGTAATCGACTTACAATTTTGCTTGCATTGACTGACTGCAACTATTAAGGCTAGGGTCAGATGAGCGCATTCTGTGCGGACTGTGCGTCCGTGCACAACGGACGTACTTTCTGACTGACGACAAGGTAGTGGCCACACGGTCTGTTTTTGTAACTGACGTTTTTTTGACTGATGTAGATGGGAAATAAATTAATATGAAAAACATTTTTTCTGTCAAAATGCTGGACGTCAAAATTGCATCACTTCGTTCCATCACTCAAACACAATGCTATGTGGACGTTGTGGAAGCAGCGCACTCTGTGCGTCCGTTCTAGTGGATTTACGTACTTGCCTAACTTGCGTCCGTTTGCCGCGTCCGTTGTGCGTCCGCATTTATGTGCGGACGTACTTCGTGTGTGGTCTCTATTGATCATAATTGTATGCTACCACGGACGTTAAAATGTGCGGCAACACGGACGTGAACACTGCGCTCGTCTGACCCGAGCCTAACCCATCCCATTTTTATATACCTTGTTATGCCATGGACTTTACACCCCTTGGAATCACTTGACGATCTCCAGCTCCAATTACATTTGCACTTTTTATAGAAGGTATAGAAATTATCAATGTATAGTAACCGGATGTTGAAGGTTTGGAATTGCAGGAAGAAAATTAAAAATTCTAAATGAGGACAATATTCTTAAAGACTCACTAATTAATGGTATCTGTCTCGCTAGAAAATAGCCCACGACTGGCTACTCACTTTCTGAGATTTATCTTGGTCTGATATTTCTGTGTAGCTCTATTGGGAGCCTTGATATACAATGCTGTTAAGATAAGAACAAAGTTACAAACATATCTTGTTCAAGATTCAAACATTTATTTGTGGATAATGTTTATTGAAAAAAAATTGCACTTTCTAAACAACAATCTAAATCCTATAATATATAAAGAAGCTTATTTAGTTCTTAGATATTTAATACTTAATTGATAGGTTTCTTAAAAATAGGTAATGCCCATGTTAAGCATATAAGTATCTAATGAAAGTGCTCGTTTCACCTAGAAATTGGTCTAGACAGACACATCTCACGTACCAAGATAAAACAGTAATAAGGTGAGAAGGTGAAGTTAGAACTGCATTAATTATGAGATTTTGTGTGTTATTAGGCTACTTACTTTCTATTTACAATCATCAGTTTAAAATAACAGATGGACAGGACCACATTCACATTTTGATCTAATTATATTAGGTGATATTTTAGGTAAATGCCAAGTGCTGACATTAAAAAAATAACTTACTTAAAGCTTATTTAATATTGGCACTGATTGACATCTACACGGATTTTAAAGAAAGAGTGCCTTATGTTTGCAATTATCTTCTGTCTTTCATATGCATGACTGCTTCAAAAAAAACCTAGCACAGAGAAAATTGCTTATAAGTACAGCACAAATAGGGTAAAATTGCTACATACAGTATATATATATATTCTATACATGCTGCAGCCAATTCAATGTGATTATTCAAGACACCAAAAGTAAGCATTTCCCAGAAACTCGTGTGTAATGTTTAATCCGTTACTTACAAAACGCTGGTGAAAACATCTTTGAAAACCCAAGCAATTTTGGTATTGCAGCTCCATCAAATGACGGCATTTCACAAAACTAAAATCCAAAGCTCAAAAGCATTTGTTTACTGTGAAGCCTTTCCTTTTTCTCTTGAGTTTTTAATTTTTGAAATCAGCATTTGTCGGCACTGCAAGACTGTGATCGTCTTCTGGCGCTTTGCAAATAAGTGTTCAGTTTCCTAAGTATTAAAGGTCTTTTCAGAGGCGTAACTAGAAACCTCAGGGCCCCGGTGCAAGAATCCATGAAGCCCCCCGCGAGAGAGTTTTGCATTTTTACTAAAAACATTTTGCAATGTTTTGCAAAAATATCAGTATACATGTCTCCTGCACTATCCAAAAATTGCTGGTTTCAAAAGCTAATAATACTATAACCTATTGCCTAGTATCCCTATTATATTATTACCATAGCAATAAATTCCATAGCTAATGGATATACAATAGGGATACTAAATAGATCGCCGAAATGTTGGGGTACCTTGTCTTGGCTATCAAGAGTCCGTTTGTACTACTTTCGGGGTTTTGGGGGGAAATGAATTGCACATGTCTAGAATCTAGCCCCCAGAGGCTCAGAAACAATACCCCATTACATATTTAAAAAAAAGGAAAAAATTATATTTTTGCACAAGAAATGCATAGAACATTATAAAATGTTGCAAACAAATTTATATTTAAATATGTCCTCACAAACCCTAAGCTGACATCATTTCTGGGGGGGGGGGAACTAGTCCACATAAGGGATTTACATGTTTTAATGCTTTTTATTTATTTTTTTGACAGGTAATCATCTGTTTAATGAAATTGTTGAAACCATTAGTAAGCAAGACTATGAAAATACATTGGTGGGCAGGACTGTAAACACAATTCAATGGTGGGCAGAGTAAACCTCTGCTAATTTGAAGCAGATGATACTGAGGGCAGAGTTGAGAGGAGTAGCAATAGGCATACTAGTCCTGTTTATAATAACGGAGTTCCTGTCTTCTAAATTTCTTAAAGGAATAGAGCAGAGTCTCCTACTAGCCAAGGTCTGAGGTTATAGAGACCGTGAGGTCAGTAACACATAGCCAAGGTTAGGATAATAGAGCATAATGAAGTCAAACTATCCAGGTCAAAACACAGAGATAACACGAATAACACAAAACAAGCATTAAGCAGTGAGGTCCATGAGGAGACACTGGATCCAGTCAAGGTGCTGGAGACCCTCATGATTTCATCAACCTGCATTAGGAAGTGGATATAGAAGCATCTTAAAGACGACATGCTAAAGGAACATGCTAGAGCACCAGATTGTGAGAAGTAAAATGCAAGGCACATAATAAAAAATGACATCCATGTGCCAGGAATATAGGGTTTGGCATAACATGCAGTGGAAAGAAATAAAGATCCCTGATGCAACCAGTCCTTCTACTGGCTTGATAGAAGACCAAACTATAGAATTGTCTGAAAATAAGCCAAGGTCAGAATAATCGATATACACACAGGGAAAAGTCAAAATGTCATATTCCAAGGTTGGTGTTAACTTAACCAGAGCTGTTGTAAACTTACTAGAGTTGGCTATGGAGTTGCTAAGTTTACAACAGCTCTGGTTAAATTTACACCAGGGTTGGAACAGGGCCTATAGTCTATGGGGTTGTTAAATTTTCAACAGCTCTGGTTATGTTTACAACAACTGTGGAACAGGGCCCAAAGTCAGTACACGATAACAGATCACTTCGATATATCAGGAACACAGTGATGGGATCACACCAGAGCAGGAAATTCTGTGGGTTTATGTTGCCTTTTTTTTCCCTTGAAAAGATGTCATCATTATTGGTCCACATGAGAATAAGGCATTGGTCTGGCACCATTCTAATAATGCAGGTTTGAATTTACAATTTCTAGACTGATATTGTATTGTGGCAGATTTGCCATCGGCTGTGCAAGAGGCAATGCCTACTTATCACAGAGGCACCCTGAGCTGGACCAGAGGCAGGTAAACCGGTGTGAGTCTTGACACTACTTGGAAGAATGAAATTAGACCCTGAACCAGAAGGGAACACATCAACACCCAGGTCCACTTTTGTAAAAGCTCCCATTAAATTAATTCAAATTTTGATAGCTATATAACTTTTAACTCTGTCAGACTGTTGTTAGATGTGAACGTAGAAAATGAAGTCCTTTATGAACTGGAATTTATTTCATGCAAAATTGATGAATTATAATATTTTAAAGTGGAGTGTTAAGGTAGCCAACATCAAATATTACTTCATGCAGACACTTCTTCGGTAGTTACATTACCATTTTAAGTTTTTATTTGTCTGACATGCTTTAGGTTAACACATTTGTTCATACAATTGTACTTAAGTCCTAAATAATGTAATATAATATGGCTAGCTTAGAGACATATCTCTTGAATTTCCAAATGTGACAATGAAGAATACTTTACTCGTTCAATCTGAAACCACATTTAAATAAATCATCAGAGTTCATATGAAGTTTATCAACGTACCTCCTATCTGGTCTTAAGTAGCAAAAATAAATCTCCGTATTGTACAAGAAATGTAGTATTTAAGGCATAGAATAGTAACTTTAAGATGATATATTAAGACTGACCTATATAGACTGCATCTTCTTTACAGTACGTTTAATACATACATTTTCCCTCCCATTTTAAACTTCAAGCTTTTTTAATAGTTAGATTTAGTACATGGGTGGACTTCCTTGGTGAGCAAATTTGACACAGACCTTCCAAGTCAAACCGTTATCAGACCCAGTCACCGAGGTAGTCCTATGCTGTCATTCGGTTTTCAGGAGGCCTGAGGGAAAATGCACCACAAATGCCTGTTTATTGGCACTTGTGGAGGATAAATAGTTAAAATTCACTGATAAAATTCAAAATTCATGAAGTTCATAAAGCAGTGCTGTGTGCAGTGCTTGTGTATGAGTAGCCATGTTTGACTGTTCGGCAGGGCAGCTGGCCACCTTGCCTCATGTGCACTGATGTGGCATGGCCCTTTTCAAGTGTGGCCATGGAGGACAATGCATCGCGGCCATGACTCCTCAGTGGTCACATCCATTCAGTGGTAGCTGCCCTCTTTCCCCTTATCCCAGACCTGCCAAATGTTGGCAGGTCTGCTGACACTAGATCACAATCTTTGATTCCTAAATGGGTTCTTTTGTGACTCCTCAGAGCCTCAGGCTTTTCTTCCTAGGAATAGCTTGGACTAATGGCTGGAGCAGGTAGCTTAGTGGCTTAGTTGTAATCTAGACCCTACTGGTTTTATCAAAACTAAATGGTGGTAAGTATTGGTAGTGAAGCAAGTCTTGAAAACCTTGACAGAAAATATGTTTGAGGAGAAGAAAGGGTTATTTCAGGAATGGGATACATTAACCTGAAAACGTAGGGTTTTTTTCTTTAAAAATCGAAGATTAGGAGAGAGGTTGATAGGGGAAGGCAGGGCATTCGTTGAAGTGACACAGTCCTGATGAAGGTACGGTTGGAAACAACACAGGAGGAGGCTGCTGTCAAATCCGTCCAGCCTTGTCTGCTCTAAATTTTTGTAATCATTCTTAGGAATGCTCCTGTTTTTATAGTCCTTTATCTTGTATCGGTGATGGGATTATCTGGAAATACTATGTTTATTCAATACTTTTTATTTTTACTTAAATTGCTAGACAAAGGTATGGTTTTGTAATGCACTCTATTTTTTGACATCTATCATGAGTGGCTGTTGTGGATATATTTACTTTATATCTAAAATTAAATCTGCATATATTATGATAAGAACAGATCCTGTGTTACTTTATACTTTTGGTTTTATTCATTCACTTATGTAGCTTGTATTTGCATCATTTGATTTCCTTACCACTCACATGTCTTTCTGGAGGTAAAAATGGTTAATCGCTCCTGTGGTTTAGATAGAATAGTCAATTGGTGATTGGTGACATCTGCACAAATATTCCTTTGTTGCAGAAAAGTAGTAGCTTTCCATTATACATAAGACATGGCATAATCACATTTTAGTTTTCAAAGACCAATATTGCCATCTAGAAACCATTGATTTCACAGTAGGAATAATACAGTCAACTTGCCAAATGTCCCTAAAGTGAAAAATTCACAATTCCCACTTGATAAAGCTGGCAAAATGTCTTGTTAAAGTGCCAAGAAATTACAAATCTACATCTGTCACCAAAGAAGCAGAACCATGGCGCTCGTGTCACTTGTTTAGTCAGAAAATCAATTCTGCACCTTATTATAACAATTGTGCAGCCTTTGGTCTTCTTGCAAAGGAAAGATGGGGCTTGAAAGCTACATTACGTAGGCATGTATAAAGTGCATTAAGACATATTAAAAAGCCAGTTGCTTCATTAACTGTACTTTTATTTCTCGTCTTTTTTATTCTCCGTCATTAATCCAGAGGTAAAAAAACCAAAAACTCCTATAGTAGTAATTAGCATAGGAAATGAACTATTGATCTAGAACATATGGTCTACATTATTGCTGAGTAAATTATTTACTTCATTACATAGAAATCTGCATATTGTGAATTCTGCATGTTACTTGATTTATGTGTTTATAATTGATTACATGCAAACATATAAAAAGGAAGATTAAAAAAAGACATGAGAAATATATTTGAATAAAACGTACACATTAAATATGACAATGGGAGAGATTTAGTAAAACTCTCTACCAGATCGAGACTTTAGCTCCAATATCCCATTGCACATTGCAAAGCACAGTCCTCATTACAGACTAACTTAACACACACACACACAAAAAAAAACAATAAGGAAAAACCATACCCACATCTGGTCCCATGGCACAGAGGATGGCATGTTCCGCCAAAGCCTTTTGCCGCTTCTAGAAGGAAACTGTAAACAAATGGTTCTTTGTGTCAATCAACTGGCCTTACCAAATCGCGAGTACACAATCTCTCAGAGTGCTCCGTTTGTCCCATGGATATACTGTCACTGGGGGGGGGGGCACTATAGCGCGGTCCTCTGGGGCAATTATGGCACGGAAACAGTCTCTTTATATAGATCAGAGTTTTATTTTGGCACGCTAGCATACAAGCAAAATGTAACAGAAAACAAAACCTAACTCGTCTGAGTGCTGACTAAACAATAAAGCGTTCCTCACTAACGTGGGTAAATAACAAAATAATGTAACTCTTTGCCAACCTCCACACTTCACCTGGTCTGCTGTTGCTCTCTGTCTCAATCTCAATCAATCTCCTTACTTCCTTCTCACCGGTTCCCCACACCCAGGAAACATTTAAGGGCATTTAATCAGCAGGTGGGGAACCTTGCAGCACAGGGGAACAATTTAAAACACATTTTTCCTCCTGGGTTCAAACAGCCCACTGCCCTCTCAAAAACACAGGGGGGAATGTACACACCGTCGCATACAATTCCCCTCACCTTCTCACAATTCATTGACAAAGTGAACATCTACCCCTCTATCACTTGACACACATTCATGTCAACTCTGTAGACAAAATACAAACCAAGTTCTTACCAGAAAACATGTTTACACATACAGGATTATGTAATAAAATGTGTCTGACACTTATTATTGCAAAGACACTCCATTGTGTCATTGAACCACTTCTTTATCCAAGGTTCTTCGTACTTTGCATTCATGAACTCTTGTCTGGCAGAGAAGCAGTTTTTGTTATTTTGGCCCACGAAGGTTACTCAAAAAAAAGAAAAGAAACTGAAGAAAAAGTTTATGAGGAAACAATATAAATTAAAAGAATGAAGCCTGTAATGGGGAAAATAACATCTCCGGTTTCGCTCTATCATGCTGCTACTACTCTTTGTTGGTCCTTTTCAGTTACATAAGGTTGCATGCATTAATGTGCATATTTCTCAATACTGCTGCTTTAAACCATTAACACGACATGCCAAATACAGCTCCAGTAAGTGTCCTTGTGCAAGACACCTAACGGTACATACTCGCCACCAAGACATACTTGAAAACGAGAGAAATCTCAATGTATCTTTCCTGGTAAAATGTTTCCAAAAGAAATATAGTGTTTAAAGCTTAAAAAACATGACATAGGAACAATAATGGAGATTGAATAACAATATGTGTTCATGCTTTGGGTAAGGCTTACATAACATTAATGCACTCCATTTTGGCAGCTCTACTGCAATGTAATGATGACTTATTCAACATACAACCTCCTGGGGTTCTCTGCAGATGTTACTTTAAAGGACCTATTCAAATCTTTAACTGAAGAGTATACACCTTTAAAACTATATGGGCCCTATTACAATCTTCTTGTTAAAACGCTTGCGCAATGCGTGAATTTGTGCGCCAAGTGTCGAACGTTAACGCGCATAAATCTACGCTGGAATTGCAATCCTCGTGCATTTTTTCATCCGTCGAGCAATAACGCGTGTAAAACGGACGTGCACAAATGCAGGCGCAGCAATATTGCACGCAGAAATCAGTGTGTGGACTGTTTTTTTCATGCGATTCAGCCAATCTGAATTAAGAACCACAATTGTCTCACATTAATTTTTTGTGCCTGCCAAAGTCAATCTGCGTATATATGCTGCAGCAAGAATAAATGCACACACAACTTCTCCGTTTTATTGTTTGGGTATGAGTAGAATGTGTAACTATACTTTGCTGTATTTTTTTTTTGGGCTGGTGTATTTGGGTTCGGCCAGGACGTTCAGATTTGCCTTTAACACCAGCTTTTAGGAGTTGCTAAAATTATGCGCGCAAAGGCTGTGCGTTACAAACTGCGCATAGATTGTGCGCTGGTACGCGGATGGTATTACAAACGCATTTGCGCTCACAATGTTAACTATAGGACGTGCGCAGTACAGTACGCTCGCAAAGGGTTCGCACAGGTTCACCCGTGTTAGAAGAATGCGCGCGTTTGTTGTGCTGGCTTTGTAATGCTACGTTCTGCGCAAAGGGTTTTACCCCTCGCGTTAAAGCGTTTTTGCGCCGACACAAACGTTTGCGTGAAGATTGTAATAGGACCCTATATATATATATATATATATATATATTTTCCAGCAAAACTTGGCTTTGACCATATTAAATATTTGATGCTGAAACAACAAAGTGCATCAAATTAAATGTCATCTGATTGTTTTTGATATATAGCTGAACATATTGGTAGTTGTGCAAAATTACATGATTCTTTTTCCCTAGGTGATTGTTATTAAAATGATAAGCAGCTTGCACTAATAGAAAACTAAGTTGGTATTATGAACATCATTTTTCATCTGCCTGTTAGAACATTTTAGTCAACTTTCTGTTTATTAATTACTTCCTTGCACATTAGGGCATAATAGGTAACATTAAGTGACTCAAATGCATTGATTCCGCTGCACTGGAGGGAGAACAAGCACAATTCTTAATGACTTTTTACAGTTCTAGTTAGCCAGTTGAGTATGTTACTGCCAAACAGTTATTTACATTTTTTCACCTAATTGTCCTCAGGCAACTACTCAGAAACCTATAATGTTTAATACATTTTCTAGCCTGACTAGAATGTCTAATTAAATGATCAAATCAGCAAGGGAAAAGCGGGAACATTTCTCTTTCTTTTTTTTTTTTGGGTTTGTATTTGGAGCAACATACAATAATAATAAAAAAAATAATCGAAAAAGAGTCCGGTTCAAGAAAACCTCACCCCCCCCTCAAAATAAATTCGATTAATGTGCTTAAAATATCAATTGATTTTGTAAATAGAGTTATACAGTTATGACACATGTAAAGTTAAAGTTGGATCTAGCAAGGAAAAAAACAAAAATCGCATTTGACAAATAATGAGATAGATGTATTTGCTATATTGTCTTTTTCACCAGCTTGCTAGCTTTTTTGCCTAGAACATTTTGATATAAGTAAATAATGGAAGTTAAACACCTTTTGATGGAGATGAACAAGCTATGATGTTTTTTTTCTAATTTGTAGTCAACTTAGATGAAAAGAGGCACAAAATTAAAGGAAAGAGAAAATTTCCAAAAAGTTATTATAATATAATTAATATACTTTATACAAATTATATAATATATATATATATGAGAATGACAAATCATGTTTTGATGGAGTATTTTGCGTGTATAAATGTGAGTAATAAAACTATGCTGTAAGCTTATTTGTTTATTATTTAAGAGTTTGGAGAAGCAATTTGGCAAAAAAATAAAATGGAACGCAATCATGAAATTTAATAAGTACAGTATGTTCTCATATTGAAGTCTGCATTCACCCATTGGGATTGGGCAAATGAGAAAATACTTTTGCAAAACGAATATCAAATTCTTTGATAAAAACATATTTATTGAGAAACTGAATAGTAGCAACGTCATAAACAATATTAACCCCTTAAGGACGGGAGTAATTTTACAACTTCGGCGCTGTTTCGGAAGTAGAAGTTCGCTGAGCTCATTTTGACCGTTTCTAAGTCACGTATTATTATACCACCCAGACAAATTATATATCGTTCTTTCCGGCAGACTCGGCAGATTAATAATATATCATTATTCTATGTATATGTCATGCCCTGCCTAAATGCTATAACAAAAAATGCAAAAAAAAGTAAATAAATGTTAAATTTTATTGAAAATTCACATCTTCCACAGTGTGTAAAGTGTTTTTTTTTTGAAATTTTATTATCCGAGGCTCTGCGGTCATATGTTATGGGGTAGATTTGTTAAAGAAATTAGAACGGGGAACCCATTTTTTTTTTGGGGAGAAATTGCGTGATTTTAGCTAAACCCCCCAAAAAAAAATCATTAGTGAAGCATCATTGTTCATATTATAATTGAAATGTGAACAATAGTGCTGCATTAAAAAAAAAAAAAAAAAACACGTATTTATTTTTTTATTATTTTTATTTTTACTTTTTTTAAACTTTTATTTTACATATAACATGGTCATGTTTGATATCATTGGCAAGGCCATACTCTGGCCTTTCCAGAAATATCATACATGAACCCCTAGCTGCCACCGCTCAGGAGATAGGGGGTTCTTTGAACCCCTTTATCTCCTCTAAGGGATTTCCATAGGAAATCCCTTTGCAGCTAGGGGGTTCCCCAGTTAACTGACATCATCGCGCATGGCGCGATGAGTCAGTTGAGAGGGGTGTGACCCAGAGGTGGGGGCTGCCATCTTGGATGGCGGCCCCCACCAGAAATAGGCCGCGATCGGGCACAAATTATTGCCCGGTCGCGACCTGGCAACTAAGGGGTTAACCCCCATACATCGCTGGAAAGGTCAGGCTGTGACCCTTCCAGCGATGCTGGCCACAGCCGCCTGGCCCCCGGCGATGGGGAGATAGAGGGATTCAGAGGATCCCCCCCTCCCCTTCAGGCACTTCCCCTGCTCCGGCGGGGGGGGGGAAACGCCTGAAACTGACGTCATTGCGCCGGAGGAGGAAACCCTGCCGATCTGACTCCGTGGGACTCAGATCAGCGAGGGAGCCACCGGAGGAGGTGAGTATCTCCCGGGGGGGCTGAAAACGCAGAGGACGTACAATTACGTCCTGCGGCGCCAAAGCCCGCCTAATGCAGGGCGTAAGTGTACATCCTGCGGCGTTAAGGGGTTAATATTAACCATTTTATCAAATTTCATGTTTTTTGGAAGTCTTCGAGCTGTTTTGGCCTGTTCTTGTTTATTTTCTGCTTCCAAGGCTTCAGACTCCATACCTTAAAATCGTTTGGAACATAACAAACTATAATTTGACATCTGTGCAAAAATACGGGTGCTGACTTGATATACCATCTCTTGTTACTCATGTGTATCTCTAACTCAGGTGCATGCCTAAATTCTGTTCTAGTAGTGCACAATATATACTTCTGATCAGAGGCGGCTCTAGACTTTGTGAGGCCTTAGGTGAAACTTAAACATGAAGCCCCACTAATGGCTACAATGGGAAAAAAAATGCAAGCATGAGCCTGATGCTGAGGATTTTGGTGGGCCTTTTAATAGAAATAAATGAAAAATAAGCAGAATCTTACCTTGAAGCTGAACCGTTGATTTTTCATGGATTTCGTAACTTGGCAATAGAATGCTTCCCAGTACAGTCTCTTCTCTGCTGTCTGAACAATAAGAAATACATGTAGACACAATTAATATAATATGCCATAAATATGTTCCATGTGTCACTGATGTGGCAGTGATGTCGCAAAGTCTTCTTACACATTGTTCCATCTAAAACAGAAGTTGCTTCACTGCTGCAAGGAGAGTGGGGGTCTTGTGGACCCCCGTATTTACTTTATTTACACCCCCACAAAGTCACTTTAGGTGTCTTTGGACAGGTCAGAGTCTAGCCTTTCTAATGATGCAAATCTTGACCATGTAAAAATGTCATGTAATAGAAATAAACCCACACAACTTTAAAATTATTTTTTATTTTATTTTTTGTTCCAAAGCAATAGCATTGTCCATTTGTCACATATAGAAGTTGTTTTGGGTGCGATTGGTGCACTTAAAATCATAATTTGCTGGTAGAATTCTGGGCTTAAGCACACCTATCTTTAACCCCATAATGACGGGCGGGGGCACCTGTCGGGAGGTGTTATCGATGGTGGGGCGTACTAGTACACCCGCCGCCATGTGCTGTGCATACAATACAGACACCTGATACTGAATCCAAAAGATAATATACTGCTGCTCTGAAACATGATTGCATATTATGTGATGTAATGTGTGCACTATTAATACATTTGGTATGTGTTTCTTCTGTAGATTATCTGGATTTCAACTACCGTCATCCATAGTAAGCACAGGCTCCATTCTCACTCTCTGGTTTACTACAGATTTTGCTGTAAGTGCTCAAGGGTTTAAAGCTGTGTATGAAGGTAAGTCAAATTTCACTATATTCTTTGTGCTAAAGTCTTGATAGTATCATAATAAGGTGAAGAATATTCCATTTAGTCTGTGTTCTGTATATTCATGAAGATGTTTTTGAGATTTATTCAAAATAACACAATTGTAACGTGTGATTGCATATGTATATAAACAAATACATACAAATATAGGCTGGATGGGGAAAAGAGTAAAACATGCCACATTATAGGCTTTATAGCCAGAGCTGTTGTAAATCTACCAGATCCATGAAAAAGCCATAGGTGTTGGTAAAATGGAGACAGTGAGTAAGAAAATCTGCACCTGCACATTTTCCTTACCGTCTCCATTTTATCATCTGTATTCCAGACAGAGTAGACGCTTTATTAGTGCTCACACCGGAACGAGGAGCAAGATTGCCAGAAACTGGACTCCATGGAACCTTGCACGTCCAAGCCGTGAGTTCCGCATGAGCTCGCTTTCATGAGATCGCACAGCGCCATAGATGAATCATATAGAGAGACATGGAATTATTTGTTCCCAGTCTCACTCTGCTGCTGGCGAGAGGAAGTGGCATATAGCGCCGCTCTCTCCACCCTGGGATGAGAGTTGAGTAAGGGATTTAATGGAGGTTTATAGAGCGTGTTATGTGATTGTGCAAAATCACTTTACACCAGCTTCAAGGAGATGGTATTTCACAGTGAAATACAATCTCCTGGATGGAAGCGCAAGCCACCTTGGAATAGCTTGTGCTTCCACCGAGGGTGAAATAGGACCCCATGTATTTTCTTAATCATATTCCCCCTTGACAGTATGTTATGCAAAGGATTGCAACGCGAGCTCAACAGCTACGCCATGAGCCGCAGAAGGTCCCTTAGTACTCTTGGAGTAGTATTGGCCTTATCTCACCAATATAGTCCAAATGAGAGCAAAACCAGCAAGTTGAGAATTGGGTTAACAACTTTCATGCATAAGATTATTCTATGGTACCTTGATATTGACTCTACCCTTTTCAGTGGTAGCAGACTGATTTGCATCAGGTTTAAGCTTCCTCCATAATTACACAAATGACCTAAATTATGCCTATGAGGCCTGATTAGGGTCTTTTAGTACAAGTCACTTATGCTGATGTTCTTTCTCACTTTTCTCATAACCTGTTTTTTATGGATAAGGCTGCTTGTCTTGCTCTGTTTCAATTTTTCTGGAAGACCATGAAATCAAAGTACACATTACTTTTTTTTATGTAATAGCAACAGTATTGCTGCCTCTACTCTATTACTTTTCAGTCACTTTATTGTATTGGAAACATTTCAGGTCAATGTTGTAACTGCTTGAGCTTCTTAATTGCTGATAATCAGCCATTCCCCATTTCTGACCACCATCTGCTCTCCTTTAATATCAATCTGTCAAATAAACAAGCTTCCTCCTCTCCCCCTCATACCGCTCACCCCTGCAATTGAAGGAATCTCCAGGCTTTGGATCTGCTATAGTTCTTCAGTATTCAAGTATTCTTATTCAGTATTCTCAGTATTCTTATTCAAAATTCCCTCGCTCAGACTACCACTATAACCTGTCCTGACCATGCCACATCCCACTATAACAACACTCTCTCCTTCGCTCCTAGACTTTTTTGCACCTACACTACTGCAAAATCCCATGTCGCCAGCTTAAACCCTGGCACTCTAGGCAGACGCGCCCCTTGCCAAGATGCTCCTGTGCTGCTGAGCATACCTGGAAGAAATCTCGCTCTGAAGCTGACTTCGACGATCAATTCCTTCTCCACTTATTTACAGCTGCCTTTCATCTAGCCAAACAAACATACTTCTCTCTTATAACCTCGCTTTCTACCAACACTAAAAGACTGTTCTCGCCTTTGAACACTCATTTGCCCATACGTGCCACCTCCACCATCCAACCTCGGTGTTCAAGAGCTTGCGGATTCCTTCACAAAGAAAACACTTCCAATTTGCAACAACATCCCAGCACAAGCATGTAATATTACTCCTCCTCCCCGTCAACCCCACTGTGTTGTTCAGCTACTTTGTCCCAACCACTGAGGATCTTGTTCAGACTTTACTGTTTTTCTCACGCTTCACCACCTGCCCGATCATCGTTTAAAATAATTTTCTTCTCTGTCCTCATCTTTACTCCTGCTCTTACTCACATCTTCAATTCATCCCTTTCTTCTGAATCATTCCCTTCTCCTTTCAAGGATGCCACTATTACACATATTCTCAAGAAACCCTCCCTTGACCTAAATTTTCCTTAACACCACCACCCTGTATGATTACACTAACATCAAAACTACTAGAAAGGCTAGTTTATGACCACTTAACCCTCTTCCTGTCCCCTAACTCCTTGCTTGACACCCTGTGATCGGGCTTTCTCATTCAACACTCAACAGAAACCGCTATCAACAAGTTCACCAATGGCCATTGCTACATGTACTGGCCACTACTCCATATTTATTCTTCTTGACCTCTTAGCTACCTTTGACACAGTGGATCATCCCCTCCTCCTAAAGACCCTCAACTCTTTGTCTCAACAGCACCAGCCTCTCCTGTTTCAACTCCTATCTCTCCAATGGATCCAACTCTGTATCCCTTGCTGGCAATTCCTTCTCTTTAATGCACCTGCTAGTTGATGCTCCTCAAGGCTCTGTCCTGGGTTCCATCTACACCTCCTCGCTGGGTAAACTCCTCACCAGCTATGGCTTTAAATAACACCTATACGCAGATGACACCCAGATCTACCTTTCCACTCCCAATCTCGCTCCTTCTGTTCTCTCTCATGTCAGTGACTGTTTGTCTGGAATCTATACCTGGATGGCTTCTTACAACCTGAAGATCAATATGTCTAAGCTCCTCCTAATTTCCCCTCTTTCTGCCCTGATCCCAGACTTTTCTATAACTGTTGATGGCATCATTATCCTTCCCTCAGCCCAATTCCACTGCTTCAGTGTGACTCTTGACTCCAGCCTTTCCTTTAGCCCCCACATACATTCACTTTTTTCATCTTGCCGCAATCACCTCTGCAATATCGCCAAAATTCATCTGACTTTCAACACCACTAAGCAACTTATCCACTGTCTTATGATTTTTCTGCTTAGACTACGGCAATAAGCTACTAATTGCCATTCCGCCTCTCCTCCCTGCAGTCCATCCTAAGTGCATTAGCCCTGCTCATCCATAGCATGGTCTCTGCCGCCCTTTTCTGTGAATCCCCTACACTGGCTCCACATCCACAGCAGAAAAATTCAAATTACTCACCCTGCCCTACAAAGCTTCTCACTAATTCCGCTCCTCACTACCTGTCCTCCCTAGTCACCAAATACATCCTAGCTCGCCCCTAAGATCCAACAATGACCTTCTTATGGCTTACTCAATCATCACCTCCTCACATGCCAGACTGTAGAACTTTTCTCGTGCAGCGCCGACCCGCCGTGTTTCCTTGCAATATCAGACTCTCCCCACGTCAGGCTTCTTTTCAACACTCCCTACAGACACTTCTGTTTAGGGAAGCCAACCACCTAACTCTGTAATAAACATCCAACCAACCCAATAACAGTTCTCATCTCTCTCTACATTACCTTCATTGCAGTCCTCTCCTCCTGTTTCTCACCCCTCCACCCATCTATATTGTACATTCCAATGGGAATAGGGCCCTCATCTCCTCCTGTATCTGTTACTGAAATACTGACTTCCCTTTTTGGTGTATTGTAAAATTGTGGTGTTACCCATTGCACCTCTGTACAGTGCTGTGGAATGTGTTGGTGCATACCAAACATAATAATAATAGTGTATTCTTTTTTATTTTTGGTCTCCCCTACAATCACAACACTCATATTATAGGTATAGGTATAGGAGGTAGTAGACAACCCTCATATCCCCCCTTTTTCCACACATCGACTGAGGAAGGCGCAGGAGTAGCGCCGAAACGCGTCTCGTGATTTTATACAACCCCCCCTTTTTTTACTAAGCACTTATTACTTGTATTTTATCACAACCAATAAATCCTTCATCTAAGTATACAGGAGTATTTGGTTATTGAGCTCAACTTGATCAAGACAGACTCGCAAGACCCACCATGGACACCGTAACCTGTACTTAAAGAAGCTGCCAAAAGAGGTCCTGGTGCTCACCGTTAAGCAGTACCACACGCACAGCAGTTGAGCCTGGAGAGATAAGGCTCCCCAATCAGTGAGTGCAACCCACCCCTCCTCCCTTTAACATATCAAGCCAGTAAGCACTGATGCTGTGCCATGAGAGCACTCTCTCCCCCTTTCTGTGTCTCTCCATTTGAGGTGAAGACGATCCATTAAAGAAGGGCAGTGGTCACCCTATAGTTGACACAAGGCGTTTCACTCCAGAGCCCGGATATAAGCGGCTCTGGTTCTTGTAAGTGTGCAATTATTGAACACACGACAGTCCACTGATAAAAAACGTTGTTGCACTATCGTTATCTTTTTTCTCTCCCCCGTTCTTTACTTCCAATTGGAGTGGAGTTAATTAACGCTATAGGAGGAGACGTTGTATCGAACAGACGGCAGGGCACGTTTGGTGCATATCCTGCCATTTAGGACTTCCAGAATAAGACATTAAGGACACTAGACCTTCAACACGCACGGAAAATCAGTGTAAGGTCATCCGTATACTCACAAATAGACACTAAGTATCCAGATCCAAGCCACATCAGCTATTGCAACGTTGATGTGTGCATCTGCACCTTTCTTATTTCCCATCAATCTGCTGTCACTGTTATTTTATATTGTGTAAATAGCAATATTTTTTGTGGCACTAGCACTTATTGTCCCGAGAATTAATCCTGTATAGAGCCGTGCATGGGTCATACCCCCCATCGCGGCACTGTTGCACATACCTGTTTTAAGTTTGCACTATTTACGCACTTAACCTGTCACTGCTGCACTTTAATACTGCATAGACTGTGGCACTAAGCACTTTATCTTGAACCTGCACGACTAAAGTTGCACTTATACGAACCATAAAGATTCATGCATATCTGATGGTCTAGAAGTACGACACCGCAATGTGTTGTGCATAACTACTGCGCCACTAGGAAACCCTCCCTCTTTTTCCTTACTCATATTATAATGCATGTCTTTATTTTAAAAGAATAATAATAATTCATTTTATCTACTAGTTAACTTATAACTTTGTTAAAAATCTTTGCCATAAACATTTAAATAAAGCAAAATTAAGTGTATTTGACTTTACTAAATGATGTCGATAAGGTTATTCTCAGTGATGCGCACCCAATGTGTCCAATTAAGAAATATAAAATGTAACCGGTGGAATACAGCAAATAACAACTGTTTTCCTCCTCTACAGTTCAGTGGAATAAGTATGTAATATGTCATGACTGGGTATGTAATTAGGAGGGAATAAAGGCACAGCATGAGTCTCCGTGATAGTGCCAACTACTTAAACAAATGAGATACAAGTGTAATTATGCCTCCTGACTATACATCTCTATAGATCCCTAAAGTGTGTTTTAAAGTTTAAAATGTGGAGAAATCAGCAAGGCGCTTGTTTTATTTATTTTACTTTTTTTATTTATAAATACAACCAGAACTGTCAGGGTGACATAGAAAATACCTCCATCATTTCATAACCCTGCACAGTCCTGATTTTTTTTTTCTTGGAGCATTATGTCTAGACACACATTTAATAACATAATATTAGATATATGTAATGGTTGTCGTTGTCACATTCTTACAGCAGAAATGTTGCAAAACTTTTTTTTTTCTCCAGATTTTGTGACATGAAGTGTGTAGTTAAAACAAATGGCTGCTGTTGCTAATAAAATATGCTGGTGTGTCATTTTGCAAACAATTTGCTTTAAACCATGTGGCAAAGGGCCTAAGCTAGATCACAAAATCAATTTTGTTGACAAAATGTCTTGGCATGTAGCGTGATCAATTTTGTTGACAAATTGACTCGCGTTACCTGACAATATTGATTTTATTTATGAAGTGCCTCGAACAGGTCATTTTACAAATCATCTTCATTATTTAGAGAAAAATTATGTGTTTAAAACACAGATGGTCTAAAGTAAAAGTAATTGGGTAATAGGGGAATATTTGTCTGAAATAGATTTATTGTTAATCATTTTAAATTTATCATTATAAGAGTTTTACATATAAATCAAATTGATACCTATTTGCGGTTACAATTAGAAAATGTAAAGTGTTAAATCCTGGTGACCCAGCAACATGTCTCCAAATTAGGATGGTAAATTGTGTTATGCTTTATACATCTTCTTCTGAGTTTTGTAATGCCTCTTGCAACATCTGGTCATAACACAATGAAACATCTGCTGCTTTTCAATGGAAATAGATTCATTGTTAATGAAACTGCCTCTTGACTCACTATGTTGGTTATTTTCCATGTCAACTCTAATACACACAATCCATTGATGTAAATACATATTATCTAAAATCAGCAGAACATTACAGGGCTTTCTAATCAAATAGTACACATTTCACTTGCTGAATACCTATGATTAATTTTTACACCATGCAGACACTTTTTATATTGTAATACATTTTGTGCATACATCAGCTTCAATCTAAGACTAAAAAGGACACTCGTTGTTATGTGCAATATTTCCTTAAATTTTCGATTTCAAAACTATGTAAAAAAAAAAAAGCCAAAAAAGCAGACATATCAATGGTGAAGCACCACAGTTCTACATGTGGTGTAAAAATTGCCAAATGAGGAAGCCATAGCAAGAGGAAGTCCAGCAGTGAAATGCGTCTTGGCTTATTTATACATTTGTTTGGTAAATAGTTTCTGTTTGAACAACCAGCCAATTGCTCAATTTGTGGGGTATTCCTGGAATTGTGCATATACCTTGTGCTTTTTGGTTGAAATTTGTATTGCTTTTTACCACATACAAATATGTAAGATCTACGTTTATTTTTTAGCGTTATGGCTCTTCACCATTGGTTTGTTTGGTTATTTAAAATGTGAAGTCTGGTGGGGACTATATGATTTTTGGTGGTAAGCGAGGGGGCAATAGCCTATCATTTGAGCTTGTATGTCACAATTACTGGATTTTTTCTATAGAAACAGATTCATGTGGTTGATGAGGTGAGTGACTATAGAAGTCTAGACAATTATCATATGTTTGATTTTAAAGAAGTCATTATTTCAAATACTAGACTGCAGAAGACCATTGAGTATAACATATTACACTTTCAATTCATAAAGTTGACCAGGAATGGATGGTTCAAAGTAAATTTTTTGTGATTTCCACTTTTGAAGAAAGCCAGTAACAATTTTCTGCTAAGAGTAAAATTTGCCGCATGCCACATCGTTTGAGCAGCTCTCGATTACAGACTGGTTGCAATTATATTAGAGGCTTGACTTGAGGCTGAATTGTTGGCCATGACGTTGGACTACTACTTCAACTACTGTTCTCTCCTGGAACCCGTAGATTTCCGTTAAGACTAGCATGAGTTCTCTCTTATGACTGCACAGATCGCCCAGTGCCGGCATAAGGACAATCGAGAACGACTTGTTCTCTTTGTGTCTATAACTTTGCACAAATTGAAGGTGGCAAACTGCAGCCTCCATATTTTTCCTTATGCTTGTCCCCACAGTATTACTTGCTATGTGATACTGACCTTTGCAATATTGTGTGTTGCCCAAATTTGTTACCATGGAGTACCTTGTGACACACTTACTCAAATATAGAAACCTACACACACGCTCAGACAAGTAACTAAAAAAATGTTATTCACCCTTCCCAGAACAATATACTGGCGTGTCAGTCAGAATCCTTTCTGCTTTAGGGGCCCGCTTTGTGTCAACACTGAGAGAATTACAAACCGTGAACTGAAAACTGGCATACTGAAATGCATTCCCAGAACAGAGTCAACATGCAAGCTATCTAGCACAGGCACTTTGCAAACTTATCACATCTGCTAGAAATGTTGTTGAAATTCTGTCAACATGGGATACTCGTTTAGGGTATAATTACAATAAGATCTATGTTTAACAAGATGTGGTAGTGAGGGGGTTAATATTGAAATATTAACTATATTAAGAATTCAGGCGCCCAATAAAAGCAGCAAAAAAAATTACGGTTTGCACTAAATCACTCCAAATAAGTGTGACAAACAATATTAATAATGTGCTGTACAAATATATAGCTCCATAATTATGTAGCGTATTTTTTTCATCTTTTTCTTGTTATATAGGGCAGCACTAATTATTATTTAAAGTTGATACACACATTGACATCTTCTGGTCAAAAGGAGTTACTACACTTCTAAGCTCCATGCAGTATCAGGTGGGGAAAGTCAGAGACATTCCCCAGATTTTAAAAAGTGTTGGCACCTTGTCCATTTTGCCCATGATGTTAAAACATTGGGGGGCACTGTCTGGCACCCAAATGCTAATGAAATTAATTTGCCAAAAAAAGAATTTCACTTGCAATGATACAGCATACCTCCAGATTGAGTTTACATGATCTCAGGCTGCAGTGTCGGCTACTGATTGTGTATAAATGATCACGGTAGTGAAGACGTTAAGGTAGGGGGAAATGTACCAAATGATTTTAAACTTGCTGCTGTACATTAAGGGAAAGGCAATAAATGTACAATTACATTTATAATAATTTATTTTCTGTTTATCATAAAAACTCACTAGTTAATAATGAGTGGGCATAGGCATCTCTACAGGGGGGCAAGGGGGGCAATTTCCACCCTAGGTTATTATTTGCCCCCCCATATGCCCCCCCACCAAAAATCAGCATCCAGCTTCCCACACTTTGCAGACCGCGATATCTCTGTTCCTGTGAATCATATATGGACGTTCTATGTGTCATTGGAAAGGGAAGATTCTGGCCTTTCAATGATACCCAACATGACCATATTTGGTGTAAAGTAAAAGTCATAAAACATTAAATAGAAACGTGCACTTAAACGTAAACATTTTCATAGGGTTGAAATGGCTCAGCAGTGAAGTGGTTAATGTTCAGACTATACATTACATTGTGTATTGCGTTAGTTTTTGCCTTGGTTTAGTTGTACATTAAGGGTTAATGGGTAGGCTTCATCCCTCACAGTATACATTTTATTTTTTCCTTGATTAATGGCATTTTAGGGGTTAATGGGTTGGCTACATGCCGCAGTGTATTCATTTCATGTTTTCCCTTGATCAATTGCATATTAGGGGTTAAGAGGTAGGCTAAATGCCACATTGTTTATTAATTTTATTGTATTTCCCTGGGTTTATGGCATTTTAGGGGTTATTATGGAAGTTAGAATCTAAAGGGTCTAATGATCTTTAGATCCTCTGCTTTTTGTCACATTTCCGGGAATTTATTTTGCCGAAAATAAGGTGAATTCCCTATTTAGCGAATGGTCACTGTAATTTGCTAAAAGTGGAGTCGCTGAAGCAGCTATCAGACATTCAGCGAAAACTGCCGAATTGCAGCAAATAAAATATTGAATTTAAGTATCAGGTTAGTACAACATAAAGGTATCCTTGCATCACATTACTCTGGGGTTTTGCAATATTATTCTGCATGGTTTTGCGTTAGCCCCAGGTTAATTGAGTCTAGTGCCTGACCAACAGATCATTTGCCTCTTGCTGCAAACGGGAAAAATCACTTAGCGCGTTGCTATTAGCGATTTGTACCGCGAGCTTACTGTACTTTCTGCGTCCTTTACTTAACATGGGGAGAGCTAGAGATCTCTAGCGCTTTTGCAGCTAACAGATCACTTGGTGTGGGCGCTAATTGCAACATTTTACCTACTGCTCAACCCTGGTGCTAACTCCAAAAAGACAGAAAAAACAGGTCCTCGCCCAAAATTAACAGGCAATTAACAGGCAATTGAAAGGAATTCAGCACAGGTGTTCTCTTGGCCCCATACACCATAGTAATTGATCTGGTCAGCAATGTCGTTGCTGTTGCATTCGGCTCTATTATAAATGTATCCTTTATCCGCATATATCCTAATTCTAATATATTGCCTAATTTTAAACATTTTATGCTGGGGGTTATTCATAGTATGGAAGCGGCTGATTATTAGGGTGACTGTGTGGACAATGTTTAAAGGGACACATGAATAAGTCTTGCCCTGAAACATGTATTCTTTATATGCTGCAGCAGGGAAATCTGTGTCGCTCACCTGGCCTTCCTTTTGGATCTATTAAATGCAGTGTAATGATACATCCTGTTGGGTGGCATTTATCATGCAATGCCCATCAGCCTTAATATACAGTATGTGTGCATCAAAACATGGATGATACGAACACTGTGGAGGATTGATTTTAATAATGCAGGGGTGAGAGGTTACTCACTGGATGTGTTCATATTCAAGTTTGTGAGGACGGGGATAGGTATGACCTGGCACTCTGCACTGGAAAAAAAATCACTTCTATTCTGTACACAGCCGCATTAGTTTCCCTAGCGTGCGCTAAACGACCTTCTTCATGGACTAACGCGGACAAGGCGATCTGTTAGTAGGTCGTCAGGCACTACGTTTTCGCGACTCGTGCTAAATTTTTCCTTTAGTGATGGTGTTTTAGCTCACACCAGGTGATAGGGCCCTTAGTTTTATTCAGTGGTATGATTTAGCAGTGAAAATTATTAGTGCCCCCCCAGTTTTGACTGCGGTATTCTATGTGCCCCCCCTAAATATTGTTCCTAGAGTCGCCACTGTAAGTGGGCCATTATACTTATCAGCTCCCATGCTTTTTCCATAGACACAAACATAGCTTTCGCCTCCGCTGTTACAGCTTTTCAATGCAAATTAATAATTCCTGTATGTTTTATAATATATAACTATGATTAATTCAAATACCCATAAGCAGGAGATCTGGCCATTTTTTATGTATAGATCTATCACATTTATTGTATTTATCCTGGCCGTGAATTCTTATATGTTAATAATGCAAACACTATTTGAAATTCTAGAAATTATCATCCACACAATACCTATGAAAAAGGTGAAAGCATAAATAAAAATTGGGAAAAGTGTACATTTCAAATATTAAAATCATATTTCTCTATCTTGTTAAATACTGCCATTTTAAGTGTTCTCTACATAACATGTTTAAAAATATATTCTGCTAACACTTAAATAGTAGCAAAGGGGTTAATTGCCACAACCGTTCAAAAATTAACATTTCTGAGACTTGTCACTGTATAAATTGTAGAGCTACTGGAATTGCATATTGGATCATGTGTTTATGTGACCTGTTAACCTACGTACACATTTTAGAAATTTAATTTACTCTTTTGCAATTCTAATTCCACATCCTTGAAATCGAGTAAACCCCAAGAGCCCAGCACATAAGGTTCTATGGAATTAAATGCATTACAATACTCAAAAGGAAGTGAGATGGAACAATGGTTCTTAAGAATGGGATTTTTTTGTGATCTATATGCTGAAATTTGTCTTAACCAATAATTGTGACGAAGAATCAATTAATAACATCTATGTAGTGGATCAAAGCATTTATTTTGTTTAACCGTGATTTTAATGATTTTATTGACCACCATTCCCCAGCTATTCTAACGCACTTGAAGAATCTGAACTGACATTGAGCTTTCAGGTACAACACTTTCCTGATTGCATGACCGTGTTCTACATTTAAATATACTTTTATTACTGTACTGTACTGCCTTCCATTTTGAAAAATATGGCTTAGAGGTTACAGCAGCTATTAAATTCTTTACATACACTGTAACATTTACACATTATTTCATACTTTGAAGGACTCGGTTGACCTTCTACTCCTTCTAATGGCAGTAAATAAAGACCCCCAAACAAATATTAAAAATTGTAATTACACATTCCATCACTAACATGTATCCATTTACCAAAGCTACCTCAAAATATGCATTGAGTTAATTCTGGATATAATGTGGAGAGCAAATTTAAGGAAAACCCATTTATCGATCTTTATTCCAGTATATATTATACTCTAAAACAGCTTTGGTTTAACTCTCTAACATTGTAACTTTTGGAAAAGCTCTTTACAAGGTCACATTTGATATCGGGACACTGGATGTAGTACTTCCTTTTCTGAAAGGTTCATGTTAATTCAAAAACAAGGACATTGCTATTCAGTCAAATATGTAGATACAATCTGTACATCTAATTAGTATTCAACATATATATTCACATATTCAACATTAGTATTCAACATATTATTATTAATAATACTATTATTCATTTTGTTTAGTGCCAACAGTATAAACCTGACTTTACAAGAAAAAAAGTAATAACTCCTTAACATTTTAAACTTACTGAGAAATCAGAAGCAAAAGTTGTAGAAGGTCTTGAATTAGATGCATTTATAATTGGGGAAAAAAATTATGATCGGGATTGACCCAATCGTAGGTAGGACGTGACAAAAATAGGGAGAAGGTGACTGAACACCAATACTAATTATAGCCCAAATTTTTTTCCCCCAAACTGAGAAAAAACAAGTCTCCCCTAGTGTCCTTATTAAAACATAACTTTTAATCCAATTTATTAAAATAACTCAATTGAGACATTCAAAAAACCTAAACACATGAAAAAAATACAACATATATTATTATGGATAGTCAATAATTGATTGCAAATAATACCCACTGGTATGATATTTCACCCAGTATTGGAAAAAGCGTCAGAGCTCCTGATAAAACTGCCATTAGCCCGGCGTAGAAATACACGTTGGGCCAGCTACTATGTATCAGTAAGACAGAGATGACCTTTGGCAACGATTGTTACGCTTAAAAAACTTATCTTGAGACTTTTATGGTGAGTCAGTTACCATGCGTCAATAGACAGAGATTTATTTATAAAGTATTTTGCCAGAAAGGATACATTAAGATTTCTCTCGTTTTCAAGTATGTCCTGACCTGTGGCAACATATTGTTGCGCATTTAAAAAAGTAGATCTTGTTGGAATTTATATAGTGTGTCAATAGTCAAATTGACATATCTTGTGGCTAACAATTGATTTAACTGATTCTGAGGCTATATATGTTATACTGTTATTTTTGGTCCGTAGGATAGCTGGGGTCTTAGCACCAGGAGAGGTAGTTAGCCGTATACCACATTCAGTACACAGAAGTGTTCTATCAGGGTTGGTACAGAGAGCGGTTTCTCAGGCTTGCCAGGAATCATACACAGAGAAGGTTGCCAAAAGTCGGTACAATGGCACCCAGCCAGCGAGCAGCACTGCCGGGTGCCAGGTCTGATCGGCGGCATGGGACGTGACAATAATGTAGCATAGATTGGGTGGAGGAGAACAATTTCTTTCTTGTCAAGATCACTTTTTCTAGGTTTTGTATCACAAATTTCTGGCAGGTATGAGAATGAAGAAGACTTTGCAACCTATAATGATGTTGAGAAAAGTGAAAAAGAGTGATCAATCAGGAATGTGATACTTATCTGAAAGGATTGGGTGTCAAGGGATTTCTTAAAGGGCTGAATATGACATGGCCAAAGAGGGTGTTCCACAAGACCAGTGTGTCTCATACCATGCGCAGGGGCATGAGTAAAGCTCTGGAAGACTCATGTTCAGGCTTCTAGTTTATGTTAAGTATTGTTTTTTATTATTTCCTATGTCGACATCCAATTTAATGTATTCCTAATCTGCTCCATTATCTTTGTCCAGGCTTATGTGTTATGTTGTAAACAGCCATGTAGGACTCCATATATAAGAGAGTGGTTCCCAATAGCACAGTCCCTGTACTCTGACGGTTTTGTACCAATTCCAGTTTGTCTACCTGTAACCTAATTACTGTGTAACCCTCTACCACAATCTTGTACTTCCCTGCAAATATTCCTCATGTGTCTTCTTTATCCTGGACACTGTGATTCCCTTTAACCTACATAATAGACTCATGTATTCTCCAACTTAACTGCACCATCTTTTCCAACACTTAGAGGCTCTCTCCTGGCAACCCCGTTCACAGAACATGACACAGTGCTTTCCTATACATAGGTGTGAGTTATTGGTGCACGTGAACTAAGGGGACAAGATGAGCTCACCTGCAGAATAGTGTGATCTATATGGAATATACTAAGGAAGGATGGAAGCGATCAATTTGGGGTAGAATGGAAGTCTTTAAAAGTGAGCATCAGTATTTTAAAGTCGGCTTTAGACCACACAGGGAGTCAATGTATGGACTGAGATAGATATGAGGTACCTGAGGATCCAGAAATAAAGAAGATAAGCTTGGCAGCACCATAGATTTGAGATTGTTTTGGAGCAATGTGAATGTTGGAGATGCCATTATGGAGTGATTTACAATAACTAAGGTGTGATGTAATAAGTGCATGAACAAGCTCCTTAGCCACATCTTGTATCGAAATAATATGGATACAAGCAATATTTTTCAAAGGAATTACACAATATTTGATAGTTCTGCTGACAGCAATACTGACCTTCTCCTCTATGTATTGTAGAATTGTCCGGTCTTTACCCTTTGCAACTTGTACAGCGCTGTGGAATGTGTTGGCACTTAATAAATAATAATAATAGCTGTCTTGATGTTGGGTATGAAAGTGAGTTCTGAGTCAGGTGTCATTAAGACAATCACCTTGTCTCACTAACTTTCAGAGTGGATGACTATGGGACTTCGTTTTAAAAAGGGGAAAACAAGAAGCTCACTTTTGAGAAGATCTAGTTTCAGTACACCGATATGTGTATTTTTAAATAATGATCCTTAAACCCGAGGCACAAGAAACAATAAAGGTGGTTTAGAATATCTAACATATTTGTCAATTCATGCATTTTACTATACGCAAGAAAATGCTAGTTGCACATGATCCTAAAAATAAAAAACACATTCCACGCTTTGACATTTTTTTTCTGTAAGCGACTATTACAAGAAATGAATATTGCTGAGAGATACTGTATATTAAATGTACAATTTTATCATTTTTGTAAACTTTATTTTTGACTTGGCAGATGCTGTGTGTGGGATGGTTAAGTCTCCAAGTTATGTGTCACTCTTACGATGTGTTGTGGGAGTAAAACAAATAGCACAATGGGTTCGTATTCTTCTGGAATTCAAGGAAGAAATGCTCTAATATATTATATTTAGACTTATGCAAGAATTACAAATACAATTACCATCATATAGCAATATTTCCTATTTTCATGTAGACAGAATGATCATTAAACAATTTTCATTTTTCCTCATAAGCTCAGACTGTAGTATAAGCAAAAAATCTCTGTAAAAATCTCATAACTAGTTAAATTTGAAAAACGCAACAAATTTCCAATGTATCTTTCATTTCTTTTTCTCCAATTTTATTATCTAACTTCTCTAGGATTGCAGTGTTGTGGTAAATCATGGTGTGAAGCTCCGGTAATCCAGGCTTTTATGCTCATGTTTGACTTGATCCCTCTGTAGCTCAGAGATTCAATATGCCAATATTTCTATAACAAGTTATGCTCCACATGTTATACAAACCTCCACTACATTTTAGACATTGCATGATGTCTCTTCCTTTGAGATCTAACGTTGATGAAATATAGCCAGTCAAATCCATTAAGTCACGAATGTTAAGCGAGTTTGGATATCTAAGCAATGCACTACAATTTGAGTGTACTCTCTCATACAGTTACAAACCTAGACACTGAAAGTTTGCATTATAGTATTGCTTAATGTTCTGCTTTTTATTTAAAATATGAGAATAAGACTATCTTATTTAAAAAAAAAAAGGAGTTTCAGTAAAATGGTCATCCTATAACCCTTTCACTACCAAGGGATTTTCCAAATAACATTGTCAAAAATCAATGTTTCTTTTGTAAAATAACTTTTAATTAATTAAACCGTAATAAATAGCTACTCCTGTAAACAACCTATTTGGCCAGGAGATGGCACCGTCTACTGTCATATTGAGTTACAGAGGTTTGAGCTGTATGTCTATTTTTTCTCCCTGCATTGGCTGTTGAAAGCTCGATATTTCAGAGCATCGATCAACTGATTTTACACAGTTTTAGTTCTCTGGGCATTATGCCCACAGGGCTAAAACTTTGGGGCACGTTCTGCAATCGAAAAGCAAATTAATTTATTTGCTTTTGGGCTGCAAATCGGCAGATCGAGATATCTCGCTATTGGGGCACCAGATGATGCCTTTGAAGCCCGAGATAGCTCGATCTCCATAGTGAAGGGGTTAAGAATATTTTGTAAACCTTTTTAAGCCATACTTGGCAAATATTTATTATCTGCATTTACATGTTTTTAATTATTACATAGTTCAATAAAGCTGCGTGAAAGTAAGATTTTCCTTGCTAATTTTTAATTTTACATATTGTATCTTTTTTATGTTATCCCTAGGACATCAAATATTATACAGCATAATGTACTAGATATAAACAAATTCAAATATAGAACACAACAGGCAAATTCTAATTACTAACACATTGTATATGGTGTCTCAGATTCTTGGCAGCTCTGGTGTTCAGTTATACGATACAGTAATTGCATTAAAAACATATAATATTGCCCAGCAAACTAGACCCATGTGTATTAATAATAAAAAGATTTGCCAACATAGAACGATTCTCATTATAGTATTATTAAGCCACCCATTGATAAACTTTGTGGTTCACTAATATCCATGGTTTGAATATGTTGCATCAAACCAAATATTTTAGAATATAATTGCTATTGAGATTACCTTATTCTGTTAAAATGTTTTATTTAACTAGGACTCTATTTCAACATTGATGGTAAGAGCAAACTGCTAAGGGGAAATATCAGACTGGCATGAGCTAATAAAGCTAAAAGGCTCTACTACAACTGAATCACTATGTTCCCGGCTTGAGTCAAAATAGAAGGAAGCTGCTTAACTAAAGTGGCAGCAACAATTCAAGTCATCATTGGTATCAGCTCCTGGAGTCTATAGGATTCAGTGGAGATCAACTCAAAAATGCTTTGCATAAGCTTGTTTTAACTGGGTTGTGCTGGGGTCATAGAAAGATACTGGACACTGTTTGTTGCCAATGTGCCACTGCATGTGACCAGTGTAGGCAATGGATCATGCCACCTTCTGCACAGTGGAACCAGCTCAAATATATTTTATATGTATTTAACTTTGAGAAAAATCATTTAACACAATGACCTCTGAGCTGGTATTTCTTCTTAAATGCCAACTTCAGCCAAGAATAGTGACCTACCAGGGAGTAACTCATTCTTCTCTAGCTGACCCATTGTTAATGGTTCCTATACAAAGCATAGTTGCTGTTAGCATACAATAAGTAGCCGCTAAAAATGAGGTAGCAGCTCAGATGGAATAGAAGCTCAAGTTGTTAATGGGCCACTAAGTATTTAAATAATATATTCTACAATGTATGTTCACATGATTATATTTTGCTACAAGTGTACTGTATTCTATCATTTTAAGATCCAAGGAAACATGGCTAAATATTTAACTTAAAAGCATATTGGTTAGGAGTTAAATGTGCAATCCCATCCCTGTTTCATTCTCCTTTTTACTGAAAACAAGACTACACCATTTGGTTCATCTTTGTGCTGACCTCTTGCTTTGAGCAATTCATAGGGTGAATCTCTCACATTAATATGCAAATATTGGATGTGCATAGTATTAATAGATAAACGAAGGGCTTATACTGTAGTAATTAAATTAATGGGATTGCTAGGATTTTGTGAGCGATGCCCCTTACTTCCTAGTCATGGCAGAGCTCACTTTAAATTAGCACGTAACAAAAGAGCTCCAAAATTGAGCATTGAGTTTCTATTTTTCATTTTGCATACACCGTATTTTAAATGTACTTTCTGAAAGATTATCTAAGAAAAATGTGTTACTTTTTTCTGACAAACAGGGCATATAATCAGACAATTACAGTGTAAGTGTCCTTAGGCAAGACCCCTAACGGTACATACTTGCCACCCAGGACATACTTGAAAACGAGAGAAATCTCAATGTATCCTTCCTGGTAAAATCCTTTCTAAAAAAAAATTCCAGGTTTTAGAAAGTTGTGTTTTATTGAACCTGGAAAGGAGTGAGCAATTTATTCAAAATCCCCGAGTCTTATGCGTAAATCAAACTTTTTTTTATCTACACCCCTTGTCTTTTATACATGGGATTGCTTTGCAGTATGAGATTTTAAAAAGAGGCTTAACTTAGTTTCCCACGAAGCTATTCCTAACAATTATCAAAGAAACCCAGTTTGATTACTTGTTGTTCGATAGTTCCTTATGCTTTGTGCAGGGAATACCTCAATACAGGCTTTGCACCATCTACTTAATAGAAAATAACCAATAACTAAATTATGTGGAAGATAAAACTGTGGCATTGAATTCCTTTGCTAAGCAATTATCTAAGAGATAACAGAATCCATTATGTAAAACCGTTACATGCCAGTGCAAATCAGAACCGTGTGCTTCCAAATGAGCGCTTTAGTTTTCATTTGCCCAACTGCAAATAAAATCAGAAAATGGACTCCAAAAGTTCACATGTTAAGCATAGGGAGCACAAAGTACAGTAACCTCATGCTGAAAAGCGCAAGATTCCAATCGCTAATAGGTTTTTAAACCCATTAGCGTTTGGATTGTTATATGGTGCTCCCATGCTAGGGCCACCAGGGCTAACGTTAATGTCACGCAGGTGAGCGCTAACGTTAGCGATATGAATGTAATGGTGCCACTGGTGTTTAAGAGCTTTTCTGGGAAGCTACCACCCTACCTGAATAGACTGCTTCCTCCAGCAGTTCCCTCATCCTGTAACCTCTGATCCAGGACCAGCACTTTACTTGCAATACCACAATACAAAAAGAAAGTGTCTCGATCCTAATTTTCCTACAGAGCACTACAATTATGGAATAACCTCCCAGACGCCATCAAATCTTCCCCCAGTCTAAAGTCACTCAAAAGCTCCCTATTAACATACCTCAATACCGAATAAACCTGTAAACATGTAACATAGTGACTATATTTCCTACATATTTATTTTCTGCTAATCTGTAAATTTGTGTTTTGTTTTTATATCTTGCATTTATTACTTTGAAATTTTTACAGTCTTTACAGAAATACAATGTTCTTGAACCCATGACATACTTGAAAATGAGAGAAATCTCAATGCATCTTTCCTGGTAAAATACTTTGCAAATAAAAAATAAATAGCAATAAATTAAAAATATATGCCAAGATTTCCAAGTTGGATTTTCATTTATGTGACTGTCATACCTATGTGTTTTATGACTGGCCATGCTGCGTGGATTCTCCATGTTGGGGGTCATCCCAGTGATGCATATATGCACCGTTATTCTAGACAACAGGTTACTCAATCATTCAGGTGCACCCTCCTTCTGCCGCTAATCAGAACACTCCTTATTGTATTTAGGGCTTCTTGGGTTTCCAGAAGGTTGCCCAGACGTGAGTAATTTCTGGCTCTCGGTGTGCTCACACTGTTCCAATACTGTTGTCATAATTTTTGACTCCCGCTCTGTTTTTCACTACATGTAGCTTTCCTTCCCTAGACCCCAGCTCTCTTTCTGGGTTACCTGTTTTCTCTTCACAGTATTCCTTTACAGCAGGGCTGAACTGGGACAAAAATTCAGCCCTGGACTTCATCCAGACCAGCTCAGTTTAATTATGCAAACACGCACAAAAATAGTATAAAAACCAACCGAATCGCTCAACCAGTCGCTTTACAGATAACAGAGTTGCTGCAGAACGATTGGGTAAAGAAGCGCAGTGGCACTGAGGTTGAGTGTGCACCATGTCTTCATTTGAGGCTGGGGAGCAAATATGAGATTGCTGCAGATTGCGTCTGTTTTACAGACGGAGGAATTTCTCACCTCATCCATTAACCTCCCTGGCGGTCTAATTTTTTCAAAATTTCGTGTCTAAAAGCGTCTCAATTTTTTTTTAAAGGAAACGTGTTTTTGTACATCGTTGGCCTGTAATAATTAGGAATCACACACTGAAATACGTGCAATCAAGAGTCCTTACTGGTAAAATCCTTTATAAAAAAAATAGTAAATACACTGAGTCCGATAAAGTTTGAAACACGACATAATTTATTATACTAAAAATAATCCAAAATAATGCAAATAAATGATATTCAATAAAATACAACAAAAAACACTGAAATCTGTCTGCAAACAAGGGTGAGAAGATGTATGGTCTGTTTCTTATCCTGTAGTGCCACCCAGTGGCCGTTCATAAACATTGCACATTGGATTATACAGTGTATTATGAATTTTTTCTAAGTTTGCTGCTGGTCCCGCCCCCCTGCATCGTGTGACTCGCAGGGAGCCTTACCAGGAAGCAACTAGCCGCGATCACACTGCGGGGGACAGCCAGGGAGCGTAGGAGGAGGTGAGAATGCATCCAGCCCAAGTGTTGCTCAGGGTTACCATACGCGGTAGTGAAATTTAACCCCGAGTCACACTCGGGAATACCGCCAGGGAGGTTAAGGACAGTGCATGGAGCGGTGAACCAGCATTCTCACTGGCCCACTAAGCCATCGGCCCAACGGGAATCTCCCTGTATTTGCTATGGCCAGTACATGCCTGCTTTACAGGGTTTTTCTTTAGTTACCTGGCCAATTAAAGGACTAATCTCTTCAGGGTTTCCACTCTTTCTGTCTCTCAGGTCTGCGCCTGGGTATAACATTGTTTACACTGACCTGCTTCCTAAATGTTAATAATGTACTTTATTTCACAACGTTTTACTCCCTAATTGATATAGGATTTTCATCACATTCTAAATATTCTAGTTTCTTATCATACGTGAGTTTTAATTTGTGCAATTAAGTTATAAATAATACTGCTTAAAAAAAAAAAAATGTGTATATATAATATATATACAGTATATATAATATAAATTACAAATTTTTGGATATATATATATTTCTAAAACAAAGCCAGACACTTTTACATCAATAACCTATCAATCTTCCTCATGTTTTTCCAAGTTTGAGGGGTAGGGGAAGATTACACATGGTAGATTTTATTAAATGATAAAAAAAAAGAATTCTTCAATATCAGTTTAGAATAAAAGCATGAAACTTGACTAAAATACTTGATTCTAACCTTTTTGGAAAATAAAATTATAAATGAAATAACCAGTGAAGATTGCACGAGTGAATTACATTGTTGTAGACCACAAAAATAAAAATATGACATTTAACCTGGTAGAGCATAGCAGTGCAGCACTTTGATGGACAGAAATGACTTGTAAGAATGTGGCTATATGTCAAAAAGGGGTTGGCACGCGCGCATGTATTTTATTAAATGTTGCACATTGCTTACCATGCTCTTGAAGGATACAAAATGTTTACATTTTATAAATACCTTCCTAGAAAGTTATGAATTAAAGGAACCCTCTAAGCCAGAGGTGTTCAACATTGGTCTTCTAGATTTTTTGGAACTACATTTCCCACGAGGCTTTGTCGACCTGAATAAAGGGTACGTATCATGGAAGATGTAGAGTACCCGTGCTCTAAGCAAATAAGGAGGGAGAATCCGGAGGAGTTAACTATTAGTATTCTTGACCCCCCCCAATTTTCTTAATACTCCACTCCCTCTATTTTCTAGAGTGTAATACTCTTTCTTCAACACCTTGGCCTTGGTCTCATCTGGAGCTTCTCAGCAGGAAGGCACTTCATTGGTAACAGTCCATCAATTAGCTTTTGAGTGACTAGTGTGCCTCTTCAAGGGGATATCTAGTATTAAAGCATGACCCCCATCTGCACCCTATCTCATTTAAAAGCTTATGTTTCTTTTGAAACTCTCCTTGTTTCGAGCACTATTTATTTATAATGTATTTTACCAGGAGATTTCTCTCGTTTTCAAGTATGTCCTGGGTTCAAAAACATTGAATTGTTACAGTTGTTACAAAAATACAAAGTAATAAAATGCAAGATATTAAAACAACTGAAACGGACAATGTAGTCCTTCCTCGGATGCCAGTCTCTGGTCTAATTCAGTGGAGAAATCAGGTAAGATATATGCGCGCATAAAGAAATCACACAGACAATGAAAAAGTCTATGTAGCTTCTCTGGTCAAAGCCAATGATTCCTCTGAATCTGTTTAATAGGTTTCATATATTTTATAGCACGTTTATACGTAAACAGATGGGAGGCAACTTAACATTTTGATTGACTTCAGCATAAAATTGCAGACATACAGTTTATTTATTAATTAAATGGAAATCAAATATCAGCTATTTCCAAAGGTCAAAGTATCATTTCGTCATCTGCAAAATCAGCAATGTTCTCTACATCCTGGGTGACCTTGTGATGTCTGGAAGATGTTCTGTAACAGGATGCAAAACATCCGCGCAGGTTGTTATATTAATTTCGTCTTAAAGTTATAGCAAACTTAACCTAAATGAGCATTTTTCTAGGCCTTTTTCTAGGCCCAAGAATATTATAAAAGCAGATATATGTTTTTGTCCACAACACAACAACACAAATTTACAGATTAACACAGAAAATAAATATGTAGGAAATATATTCACTATGTTACATGTTTACAGGTGCATTCTGTATTGAGGTATGTTAATAGAGATTTCTTAAGACTAGACTCCCCTGGCAATCGTTTGGACAACTCATGCAAAATTATTTGAAAAATCCTGTTTAGCCTGTTATGTCAGTATGCATAAAACATTTTAAGATGCAAAATTATATATAAAAAATGTCATTTTCTTAAAGGATTTGAAACCTATTCTACTGCAGAACCAGTGTGATTATCAAGGCTAAGACTGATCCAAACATTGATGTCATCAAACATTCCACGACCCTGGTAATCCTTGAAATATCTCTTACAGAGAAAGATACTTGAAATATGTTTACAGGGAAAAATGCATTCTATCTCCTCTAAACAAACATATGTCTCAAACTGTAACATCAAGAAGAATAGTGATACTTTTTCTGTTTTGCTGTATACTGTATGTGGCTGTTTGCTAATGTGCTGCCCTGCCCATGAGTGATGAGAGTTGTGAATGTAACTATTTCTTCCGCTGTCAAACTGTTACATCAAAAGGAAGAGTGATACTTTTTCTGTCTGCTGTATACTGTATGTGGCTGTCTGATAGTGTGCTGCCCATGAGTGATGGAGTTTGTGAATGTAACTCTTTCTTCCTCTGTCAAACTGTAACATGTCACTAGACAAACACATAACCATCACAAAGCTTTTGAAAACTACACAAATCGTTCACACACCTCATTCTACTGTCTCTTTACATGTATTCGACAATATGGGCATATTATGCAATTCTATGAAAACAAATGGACTCCACATTCACACACATAATTAACCCCTTCACAACCAAGTGTTTTTCCAAAAATTTACAACCAGGGGAATTTTGGAAAATCATTTTTAATGATGCAGTAAGAAATATTTGGGAATATTCCTAATGTATTTTTTAGTGTAGTAACCTATTTGGCAGGCAGATGGCACCATCTACTGGCCAATTACAGTAACTGCAGTATCCGTCTACGTGTCGGTTAGGTAATGCCTGAAATGTCAGGGCATTCCTTAGCTGGTTTTAACCAGTTTTAGCACCCAAAGCTTTCTGCCCACAGTCCTAAAATTTTGGAGTCACCTTCTGGAGCCCAAAATTAATGAAATTAGTTTGCAACAGCCAAATTTAATTTGTAATCACACAGCATAGCCCCAGAACGTGTTAACAAGATCTTGGGCTAAGTGTATGCTAACGCTGATTGTATATAGGGATGAGCCGAACACCCCTGTGTTCGATTCATATCCGAACAGCCGGAATGTTCGAAAACGAACTCGAACACAATGTAAACCAATGGGGACCGAACACACAAAATGTGTTCGCAGTTCTCCTAAATGTACCGGCGGCTGCCGGTACATTTAGGAGACCTGTGGCTGCGACCCCCTGCCCCCGTAACTCACCTGTCCTGCAGCTGTCCCAGCCTCCTGTTCCCCGGTCCATCAGCTCCTCTGATCCGTCTGGCCGCGGCTCCTCTCTGCCCCACGTCTTCATGCTGAATAATCTGATTAGGCAAAGTCCTGCGCCTGACCTGGACTTTGCCCAATCAGGGCTCTAATTCAATATTGAGCCCTGATTGGGCAAAGTCCTGGTCAGGTGCAGGACTTTGCCCAATCAGAGCTCAGCATGAAGATGAGCTTTAACCAAGCTCTGATTGGTTAAAGTCTTGCACTGACTTTAACCAATCAGAGCTTGGTTAAAGCTCTGCCCCATACCTCATCTTCATGCTGAGCTCTAATTGGGCAAAGTCCTACACCTGACCTGGACTTTGCCCAATCAGGGCTCAATATTGAATTAGAGCCCTGATTGGGCAAAGTCCAAGTCAGGTGCAGGACTTTGCCTAATCAGATCATTCAGCATGAAGACGTGGGGCAGAGAGGAGCCACGGCCAGAGGGACCGGAGGAGCTGATGGACCGGGGAACAGGAGGCCGGGACAGCTGCAGGACAGGTGAGATACGGGGGCCGGGGCCGCAGCCACAGGTCTCCTAAATGTACCGGCAGCCACCAGTACATTTAGGAGACCTGTGGACACCTTTTTTATTATGGATTGTCCGCGGTCAAACAAACCGCGAACATCCCGTAATGTTCTGCATTCGCCGAACACTCGAACGGCCGATGTTCAATTCGAACTCACGTTCGAATCGAACCGAATGCTCATCCCTAATCGTATATACATGATCAGGGTAGTGATGGGATAAAACAAATGACAAGATTAGAGTACTTACATGAGATGGATTGCTCACTTGAAAGTGCATGATGCTAATGTAACAGGATATTAGTGAACCTTTTTAAAGGTTATTTCATGTCTCTCTGACTGAACAGGATTTTGACCAGATTTAGAATTCCATGTTCAATCATCTGACATAAAATGTCTTTCAGTAAACTAAAATTTTAAAGAATGTCTTTTCCAAGTTAATATATGAAGTACATCAATAGTTTTACAAATGGAATTCCCTATTTTTTATTTTTATTTTTTTGAACCAAAATGACTACATATTGAAGTTTAAGGAGAACATCAATAGGTAGACGCTAGAAAATACTAATGTCAGGATAGAAAACATGCATGGGAACACCGGTGTATGACTGTCACAAATCCCCCATTGGTCTATGATACTGGTCCCTGCATACAGTATACTATCTAGACCTCCGATCTTTAGGTGGTCGGTACAGCTAACTATCTTCAGGGAACCAAGCAACACGTAATCAACAAGAGTTACCAGACACCAGAATATTAGAAGAGACTTGGTTGATGGAAGAGGGATCTTAGTACCAGTCAGATGTGTGCTAATATTGATACCAAGAGCAGGATCACTGGTACTTGACAAGTTGTTACCCAGTGCAGGTTAGTCAGTCATTGCCAGGTCGGTACACATAGTGGGTTCGTCAGAGAATGCCAGGTCGGTACACAGAGCGAGGTTGTCAGTGAATGTCAGGTCGGTACACGGAGCAGGGTTGTCAGTCAATGCCTGGTTGGTACACAGAACAGGATTGTCAAGGAATGCCAGGTCGATACACAGAGGAGGGTTGTCAGGGAATGCCAGATCGATACACAAATAGCCAAAATTACTGAGAGCGCTGAGGGAAGTGAGTACCAAGTCACGGCACAGGAGTAAGTGAGATGCTGGGCTTAAAACTATGATTGCACCGCATCATCGAGCCGCACTCCGCCCTCTGGCATCTCACGTGACCGCAAGACCTCTGTTCTTCACTCGTCACCTGGCCAGGGAGCACTGAGCAGGACGCTGCCGGGCCCCAGGTACTATCAGCATGGGACATGACAGAATGCAAGTGTGCAAAATGGAAATATGTTTATACTAATATCTTGCTTTTATCACCCAGAACCTATTTAATTTGCAGTAATAATACAGTTGTGTTGAGTATAAATTTGTTTATAAATGCATGTATTGGTAATGTCTAGCAAGTTAGATACCGTACTTACCAGCAAATATGACAACATAAATGCTGAGCACCATATTGCTGTAATTAACCGTTGATTCTTATTTAAAGTTTCAGTGTCAAAAGATTTAAATCATATCCTTTACTGTCAATTCTACAAATAATTATGCATTCAAATTAACTCAACCTTAGAAGCATTCATCATGGAATTGGCACCATTGTTCTTATAATCTTATGTCAATTTGCTCAAGTGAAGACGTCACACTCAAAATGTGAACTAATTTATATGTTGGTACTATAATCATTCTTGAAATGAAGTAAACATTAAATTTTTTTGCTGTCAGCCAATGTTAAGATGTAGGCGTGTGTATGTGTGTAAATATTTGTGTGTATGTATCTATATATCATATCCAAGATCAGGGCCGGATTAAGACTATCATGGGCCTGGTGCTGAGGATTTCGGTGGGCCTTTTTATAGATAATGACGGCCAATATACAAAGTATGGCCGCACGAACGTCCGGCCGTGCAACGCAAGTGGAAAATGAACACATTTTTTTCAAGAACACAGAACCGCTAGTACTGACGTACAGAGTGCGCTGCATCCGCTAGCGGCATGTTTGCGTGATCAGGAGACGTCAGACCCTGCTAATGTCCGGCCAACATAACGTCCAGACGCAAAAAGTGTTTTATTGACGATCCGTAAAAAATCATGCACAAAAATGCGCATCGTATGACCGCTATCGCGTATTCTGTGAAAAAATACGTCAATGCATCGGACGCACTTTTTGACGGTCGCTACAAACAATGCATTCGTTTGACCCTAGTCTAAAGCTCACAGTAATGTGCTGTGCGTATGAGTGTATCACAGATTTCACAACAATAAAACTCACAGTAATGTGTGACCGAGAAGCCTTAGGTGGCAGCCTATCTCGCCTAATTTGTGTGGGTCACTGTGAGCAGTGACAGCTCACTAAGATTGTCTTTCTACAAACTTGATCACACAGACATGATATGTCATAAGCTGTGGATCTCACAGACAGGATCACATACAAATCTCATATGTACTCTCTCATAGCTCTGTCAGCAGAGCTCATTGTCTGGTCAGAAGCGCCATGACTGGGTGAATGGACTGTCTCTAGGGCACAGAGGCCTTCCTGGGGGAGCCTGGCTCTAGCGGGGTCAGTCTCCTCACCCGGCAGTGGTCAGTCACCCCATGTATAATGAAAACCTATACACAGATATGTAACACACACACAGTTATTGAAAGATCACAAATGTTTGCAAACAATAGCGACAAAGTTTGGTGTTTCACAATAGGGAAATCTAAACTGTGGCAGGAGAAGCTTCAATGTGAAGCTTCCCCTGTAGCTTTTTGGATTATCCTGATTGTGAAACACCCAAATTTGTCACCATTGTTTGAAAGATCCACAAACACTGGCCTTCTTTGACACACACAGCACATATATATATACCCCTGAGGCAAAATATATATATATATATATATATATATATATATATATAATCTATATCCAAGACATACTTGAAAATGAGAGAAATCTCAATGTATCCTTCCTGGTAAAATACTTTATAAATATCACATATGGGCTGTGTATATGTGTGTATGTGTCTGAGCTGTGTGTTATATATTAGATTAGGTAGGCCATGTTAGTCCAGATGCCAAAATCACGAGTATAGCAGTACGTAGTGATACCTTTTTTTTATTGTACTAACGGTACATTTAAAAGACAAGCTTTCCAGAGTATCTCTCTTCAGGTCTGGACATTTTTCTAGGATTTTGGTCAGTAAAGCGTCCAGACCTGAAGAAGAGAGGAATACTCTCGAAAGCTTGTCTTTTAATTGGACCAATTAAAAAAAAAGGTATCACCACGTACACGTGATTTTTTTTTATATATGTATATCAATCTGTCACACACAGCTTAGGCACACATACGGAATCACATATGCACATACACGCAGCAGTGTGTGTGTGTGTGTGTGTAACCTCCAGCATTCACAAAGTCCAGGATTACTGTGCTGCTACAGAATGCTGTTGATGTCCCCTTCACTGGCAACATTGTCCCAGCATGGTAGGGTTTGCTGTTATGCTGAATGGGGGAGGGGGGGGAGGCATAAAACATGAAAGAAAGGAGTTTCATGGTGAGCTGCTACCTTGATTTTAGAAGTCCATTTCAGGGCTATTGGTGGACAGAGCAAGCAGACAGACATGCTGAGTGCCCTGTGCTGCTTCTAGCTGCCTTCCCCCAGCTCTCACCCTTCCTCCTCCAGTCCCTCGGCAAGATTCTCTCCTGTGGGCTCAGACTGTCATAATGAAATGTAACAGTCTTAGCAGGGTTATAGGAGAACCTTCCAAACGCTGCTTCCTGCTCCCAGCACATCTCCCCAAGATCCCCCTCTGCTCCTGCTACATCAGAGACCCCCCCCCTCCCTTAGGCTACAGACAGGGCAGTAGCCAGAAAGAGACTGTGGCCATCAAACTATGCCTATGGAGGCAAACTGTTGAAGCTCCCTCCCCCTTTCATTACTTACCGAGTCCAGCTCCTCTCATCTCCTTCCACTCACGTGACAGCGATGCTCTTCACAGCTGTCTGCACGCAGCCGCATCGTGGAGGAGCTGAGGAGTGATTGGGATTTAGCCACCGGATATGACTTGCTGTGATTTCCGGCGGACGGCCGCTGCTGCAACACATACTGTGTTCACCTCCAGGATCACTCCGCTTACATTACGGGCACTGGGCAGCCCAGTGACAGTGTGGTACCACCCCCTACCCCCCCCCCCTCAAGTCAACACGCAAACAGAAGCGGCCGGAGCTTGTTAGCCGGTGATTCTGACAAATTTGTCAGAACGCCGGCCAGCAGCACATCCTCTTGGCTGTGGGCCTATTTTAAGGTGGGGGCCTGGAGCTGCCGCTCCATCCGCCCCTACGTTAATCCGGCCCTGTCCAAGATATGCCAGCACTCTGGGATTTCCAAAAATATTCTTTATTTCCGTTTAAAATGACATATCATAGCGACGTCTCAGTTCCTACCAGGAACTTTCCTCATGACTAACATTTAAACAAATAAATGTTAGTCCTGAGGAAAGTTCCTGGGAGGAACTGAAACGTTGATATGATATGACATTTTAAAAGGAAATAAAGAATATTTTTGGAAATCCCAGAGTGCTGGCATATCTTGGATATGATATGTGGATAGAGGCCAGTGTTGAGCACCGGGTGCTGAAGTGAATTAGGTGAACCGTGAGTGCAAACCCTCTTGCTAAGTAACAAAATTGGCTGCACTTGAAAGAATAAAACAAAAAAGTTTATTTAACCCTTTCGCTGCTGAGGCTTTTCCCGCCCCTGTGCTGAGGTCATTTTTACCGGTTTTGCTCATCATGTTTAAACGTGTTTTGAAGGCTTATTTTAGTATATGACCCAGACATATTATATATCGTTCTTTCCGTCAGACTCGGTAGATTCATAATATGTCATTATTATATGTATACGTTATGTCATGTCTGTATATTATAACAAAAAATGCAATAAAATATGTATTTTCAATAATTTACAATGTGTAAAGTGTTTTTTTTCACATTTTAACATGCGAGCAATTGCGGTTATATTTTGTATGGGGTGCGCTTGTTAAAAAAATTAGAGATGGGGTCTCGTTACATTTTTTTTTGGGGAAAATTACACTATTTTTAACAAACGCACCGCATACAAAAATCGTTAGTGCAGCATCATTGTTCACATTATAATTGAAATGGGAACAATATTGCTACACTAACAAAACAGAAAAAAGAAAAAAAAAGTGTTTATTTATTTTTTATAATTTGTTTATTTTTTTTTATTTTTATTTTTCATTTTTTTTTTTTTACAAACTTTTTCACAGTAGTGTTTGGTATCGTTGGAACGGCCATGCTCTGGCCGATCCAACCATACCAAACTTTAACCCCTAGCTGCCACGGATCGGAAGATAGGGAGTTCATTGGAACTCCCTATCTCCACCGTTGGTGGCAGTTAGGGGTTAAGTCCAGGACTGGCGTCATCGTGCTACGCACGATGACGCCAGTCCTCAGGGGGAGTTCCCGGAGGCTTGGCCGACATCCAAGATGTCGGTCAGCTCCGGGAAAGGATTGCGAACCGGCGCTTTTCAGCGCCGATTCGCGATCCAGCTCCCCAGGGGTTAATGCCAGGCACCATTTGGAAGGGCAGGCTGTGCCCTTCCAAATGATGCCTGGGTTAACCCCCGCAGAGCCGCCGATTGGGAGGGAGAGAGGTCCGAAGGACCTCCCCCCCCTCCCTTTCAGGCGCCTCCTCCGCACATGTGGGGGGGCGCCTGAATTAGGTGTCATCGCGCTGCCGCGATGACACCTAATACCAGCGGTTCCGGATGCGCGGCTGACATCGAGGATGTCAGCCCGCACCGGAGGGGCCAGCGATCGGCCGGAACCCGGCCGAACGCTGACCCCAATGGGAGGACGCGCTCAGCGCGTCCTCCGCATACCAGCGGTAATGCGGAGGATACGCTCAGCGCGTCCTCCGCATTGAAGTGGTTAAATCATTAAAAGTGGACCGTCATTTCGGCTCTCTCTGGAGCCATTTTCAAGGTTACAGTAACCATCAAGGAGCATGTTTAAATACAAAAGAGTAAAAACTGCTTACCTATCGAGTCGCTCCTATCAATCAGACGTTCCACGTGGATGCTGAAAACATGGGGGTTGGTCCGGTATGCATCAGAGAGTGTGACGCAACCGCACGCCCGGCACATCCCAGTTGCTGAAGCAACCAAAATAACACAGTTAAAAACAATAATAAGTGGAGGATATTGTAGGCATACAGCAATTGAAAGGTCATTGCAAGCAAGTCCATGTTGGCCACTAGTCCATACACAGAATGAGTCAAAGGGAAACAATGAATATAATGTATAAAGAAGTGTACTCACATCTCTAATTGTACAAGGGAGTAATGTGTCCGGATCGTGTATAATATTGTATCAGTGTGAGTATCAGTCGCAATATAGAGAATGAGTGAAGCGTTGATGGATAATGATGATTATGTGATAATGTGTATGAGTAGAGATGTGTGTAATGGACTAAGTGTGATAATGGGTGATGACTGTTGAAGGTGTATGTGATGGTGAAAAAAAGTGAAATGTGCAAATAAGAATAAAACAAAATAATAAAATAAAAAATAAAATAATAATAAAATAAATATAGTGGTGAGAGTGACCGTGTCAAAACCAAAGGAAATAACATGTGAATGTGTTTTAATGGTATGAATGTATCTCCACTAGATAGTGTATTTGTGTAATGTATAGAAACTGTGTCTAGATTAATATATCGTTGGTGTGATTAAGAAAAGGGTGAGTTGAATGTGAAACTGTAAATGATAGAGTAAAAATGTGTATTTGAGCTAGAAGGATGTGCCGGGCGTGCGGTTTTCGTCACATGCTCCAACAAATACCGGACCAGCCCCCAGGTTCTCAGCGTGTCCACGTGGAATGTCTGATTCAGATGGGCGACTCGATAGGTGTAAGCTGTTTTTACTCTTTTGTATTTAAACATGCTCCTTGATGATTACTGTAACTTTGAAAATGGCTCCAGAGAGAGACGAAACTTCGGTCCACTTTTAATGATTTAAATAAACTTTTTTGTTTATTTTTTTCGAGTGCAGGCAATTTTGTTACTTTTTAAATATCCATATTTTGACTTTGCACCAATTTATTTTCATAACAATATAAAGGTGTTGTGGGAATATAGGTCAAATATATACATATACACACTGCTCAGCATAAATGAGCACACCCCAACAGATTTGTCAGAAAACCATTACTTTCCTTTTAGAATCAACATTTTCTATGGGACAAAAATACTCCCACAAATGCGAGCCATTGATTAAAACCAAGATTTGTTAATTTGCACACACAAACCAGTATTTTTTCTAACATGTTCATTTAAGACCATGTTGCAAAAATGAATACAACCCAACGAAAGTCGTAGGAGCAAAGCAAAATTTTTGACAACAAAATCCTAATTAACAAGAATTAAACTACAGATGAGTCTAATTATTCATTAAACAGGTGTCCAGCAGACAGGTGATTATAAAAGGGGGTTAATTAACAAAGAAAACCCCTTCCCATGTAATGCTTTCAGCAATGGCACCACATTAACACCTCAACAGAATATTCTTCTGATGAGTAGGGTAAATCGCCATGCTAGTTCACTGAAGTTATCTAAAAAAGTAGAAAGCCAAACTGGGGTGATTATTTTCCATGCCACAATATGGCATACACTGCAGAGGAATAGCATGCATGGGTGTTGTCCATAAAGGAATACTCTCCTAAAGCCCATGCAAGAAAGCCCGCCTAGAATTTGCATGGGCCCATTCTGAAAAAGAAGGCTACTGGCACTCTGTACTCTGGAGTGATGAGACCAACTTAAATAGTTTTGGAGCTGGCTTCAAAACTGTATGGAGTTGCACAGGTGAGGAGTATAAAGAAAAATACATGGTGCCTACAGGGAAATATGATGGTGGTAGTGTGTGCTTCTGTGGGGCTGCATGAGTGCTGCTGGTGTTGGGGAACTTCATGTAATTGATGGTATATCATAAATTCCCAGATGTTCCCAGATGTACTGCTCTATATTGAAAGAGAAGATGCTACCATCACTCCATTCCCTTGGTCATCATGCACTTTTTTGATACAGTTACAAGTTTCTCACCGCAATTATTATTTGGATATAATGGTATTTTATATGCCTTAAAGGTGATTATATTTTATTTATCTTTTTATGTTTTCTTTAACACCCGTCACTTTCATTTGAAGACCGTGATCTGTGGATTGAATAAACTGTATTATTGACATTACTTGATCTTGCTGACCAAGATCAGGAAGTAAAGTATTGGAGAGCAAGTGGAAGGTGCACACTTAGCGTGGGTTCAAACATAGATTGAAAATCCCGCAAGTAAGGGAGTAAGGACGTATAAATTACTGTGCAGATATTTATGATGTTTATACTGACTGAAGAAGCTGATAAAGCGAAACCCATCTCAGTAGTGCATAGTTCTATTTTAATATTTTATTACTCTATTTTAATTATTTATAATAAATCCTGGATCTTTTAAACGAATATTGAAGTACTCTGGTTTTTGCGGCATGTGGAGGTGGGATATATTTGTGAAACTGTACCCGGATGAGATCTACTGTACATTCACAAATCAACACTGGAGAATATACCGCACACATATAAGGTGCCATTACTTGTAGCGGCTCCAACTCATGTGAATGAAAACACCCTCTCTCCCTTTTTTATTATAATATTTATGGAAAGCACTTTTCTGTTTGAATATTATCCTGAGATTGACAACTAAGGAGTCGAAGAGGGTGTTGGGTTAGCCCAGGTATTAGCCTGGAGCGCTACTATTTAGCCTAGATCGATATATGGCTCTTATAAATGTAAGATGTTAATTATACTTTGAGTAAGAATATTAAAATGCTGTACCATTGGTTCTTTTATTTTATATATTTTTTCAGTTAATGATCCATTGAAATCCATGAATGGCATCATCATACTCCACTGAATAATCACCAAATTCATGTATGCATTACTACATTGTGTGTATAACACCTGTGATTTGGTGGTTGAAATATGTGTTCACTGAATGGTGTGGAACTACATGTTTGGGAGTACTATATATATAAGCAATGATGTATATATATCACTTTGAAGGATTGTCTATTGTTATTTGGATTAGGTGGTGAGGTCCACACTATATGTGGAAGCTGTCTGCCGTTATATTCACCTTGGAATAGTAGAATATATTTTTTGCACAAAGCTTTAAAATATCTGTGTCCATCCCTCTACTTGCTTATCACCCACATCATGATTGAGGTCCTTTCCTTGTCCCCCACCCTTTCTGTAACACTAGTGCTAGTGATCCCGACGACCAATAAAACTCTTCTTGTCTTCTTCTGCCTCGACTCCTCTAGACTGTAAGCTCATCCAATCAGGGGCCTCTACACCTTTTATTTCTATTCCTATGTTTATTTGTAACTTTGTCTTCCTGACATCCAAAATCCTGGACGATTAGGGTTAGAGGGTCAGGGTTAGGGGGTTCAGGTTAGTGGGTGAGGGTTAGGGTTAACCCTCAGAATTTTGGATGTCTGGGAGTTGTCTGTGTCGGCACTTGTTCTGTCAGGAAGTTGGCCGTCGGGATGTTGGCATTCGGGAACCTGGTTGTCGGGATTTCGACCCAAACCCAAAAAAAGCATATAATGCAGTGAAATCCTCACTAACATGAGCCCACAAAAGCACACTAAACTGTAAGATGTAGTTGCAGAACATTTAAATTGACTTTGTTTTCATTGCCATGCTTTGGAAACTTTATCAGTAGTGTCATGTCCAAGATGCCATAATTCTGGAACACATTCTGGAGGCTCAAAACACATTTCATTTGTAGTACACTAAATTTCTTTGCATTGTTCAACAATTACACTATATCATGCATACTCTACAATGGGACACCAGCAAGTGCTTTGAAAATCGAATATAGTCAATTTTGGCACTGAAGTGGTTAAGTTACCTATGCTTCACTTAACAGAGGGTGGCAATCTAAATCTACCAATGTTGCATCCATAACTAACATTTTGGTGATCCCATGAGAGAAATTCAAACAACGGGAGGTGACGTTTCATCAATGAAACTTCACTTGCTGCTGTTAAATTTCCCTCTCTAGTTCACCAAAGTTTATCATGGCTGCAAAACCAGTAAATGATTGCTTGTCTCCAATATACTATCGGTAGAAACGTATTTTAAATACTTATGTATTGTAATTTAACAGTTTCTATTACATCTTTAATATCAGTCTTTTCTACTCTTACATAAACATTGTTTCAGTTGCTTTCTGTCAACACTTTCTGGAAAAAAAAAAGAAGATTTTGTGACATCAAGGTTTGCATACAGCATTGCAAAAAAGGAGCACAATCTTCTGTTTAACCCCTTCCGTATCAAGTGATTAAAAAAAAAAGACTGCCAGGAACCAGTGGTTTATTGGAAATCATTTTTCATTATACTGTAAGAGATATTTGGGTATACTCCCAATGTCTATGGCAAATTATACATGGTAAATGAGGTTGGGAGTCAAAGGAGGCACATTTTATAGGGTCTGATTTCTTTAAAAATTAATTGAAAAACTTGATGATTCATGTAAAGATGTTTCCGAACTATTTTTGTAAATTTAAACTATTGTTTCTTTGGCTCTTTTTAGCTTATAATTCAATTCATGTACTTGACAAAGGACTTTTGAAATCTGAAATTTACCTAAGGCTTACATTTCATGCAGAAATCAAAATAAATCACTCTGTTGGTTTCTATAACACCTGATAGTAGGATAAAGGAATTCAAAGGGGAGGGGGATGAATGAAAACGTTACTTCTAGCACCAGATCAATTCTAAATCTCTATCCAGCTGTATAATATTAATTAAAGGGAAACAAACAGAAATTCACTTTAAAATCCATTCGTTATTGTAAAGTGCTGCTATATAAATGACAATTTTTTAGTATTATAATGATAAAGTAATTGTAATAAAAAGAAACAATCTATGCATTCGGAACCCATATTTTAGAGTTTGAACACACTGTAAATAATTACTGTTAATTTTTATGTTCTTTATCATGAACTAAATAAGAAAAACCCAAAAGGTGCAGAAGAGGACCAAGAAGGTCGAAAGCAGGAACAATTGAGTATGTAGGGTTGCCTATGTGAATAACATAACTTTTTAAAAGCAGAATGTATAAAATACAGTAAAATAAAGATATAAAATACAGAAAAATTTATAAAAAAAAGTACAACAAGACAAAGCCAATTATCAGTTTTGTAGTCGATTTTGTTCTAGTAATTTTGCAATCTTCTAAGTTACAGGTTTAGTCAAATCGGTCTTCAATTATCTAAGGTCACTAGAATTCATACAATTGAGTTTGATTAGCACATCATTCAAAGAAATTACTGTGAGAATCTAATCATAAATGCCAGAATCACAAAACTCACTAATCTCCTCAAATTTGACCTGAAATTGCAGCCTGGATATTTAGATGCAATTTAGAAACCGGTTCTGCTGTTAGATTAAGAAAAAAAGTTTTTAAAAAGATCTGGAAAATCGGATACCAGCATCATCCATCATACTTTACAGTGAAAGGCATATTTAGGTGATACGGTTTCCTGTTTCAGCAGGCCAATCAGAATTCCATCGGTGACGTGCAGTGTGGTCAGTGGCTGGTGAGGCACTGGCTAGTATCAGAGCCAGATATACACAGAGTTACACAGTCACAATTTACGTATTTCATTATCGTTATATAGGAGAATAGAGTTTCACTATTTATACTCATGTTTACCAATTAAAATATATATTCCACAGAAAAAAAGAGGTTACAGTGGCGCTCAAAAGGTTAATGGCAGGTGGGGCGGATCACTAATACACTATAGTGTATATCCCCAAGGACACTGTATAACATGAAATTAGAAACAATATTATTGTAGCGCTCCCATACCCCACAGATGGTATATGCACAATTCTCAAATATCTCACAAATAGTCTTAAGGGATTTTTTTCGGAAATAGTCTTAAGGGATTTTTTTCTTTTTTTCGGAAGGATTTTTTTCTTTCCTTCCAAATCTTTATATGTGGAGTGCAGCACGCCAATATATCATCTGAAGTTCCTCTGTTTTTCAGACGTTGAGGATCTTCACCTTCCCATCAAATGTTCAAATCGACTCCATACTTAAAGACATTAAAAAATAGGATGGTGCAGACTGTTTTTTAAAACGTGATAAAACACATTCATAAGGCTCCAACTGGGTGAGTGCAATCTATATATGTGTTTTATCACGTTTTAAAAAACAGTCTGCACCATCCTATTTTTTAATGTCTTTAAGTATGGAGTCGATTTGAACATTTGATGGGAAGGTGAAGATCCTCAACGTCTGAAAAACAGAGGAACTTCAGATGATATTTTGGCGTGCTGCACTCCACATATAAAGATTTGGAAGGAAAGAAAAAAATCCTTCCGAAAAAAAAGAAAAAAACCCTTAAGACTATTTGTGAGATATTTGAGAATTGTGCATATACCATCTGTGGGTTATGGGAGCGCTACACTAATATTGTTTCTAAAATATATATTGCATGGCACTCTCACTGTGATATTTGCAAATGCTGTCCCTTCAATATCTTTTTCAGTTACCCTTTTGTTGATTCTGCATATTACTGGCAAGGATTACAATAAATGTTGTAGAAAAAACCAAACCAAAACAAATCTCATATGGATATATTTGCCCCCAGCTCACACAGATATATTGCCCCAGGCCAGCTCACACATGAATATATTTGCCCCCAGCTCACTCATGGATATATTTGCCCCAGCTCACACATGGATGTATATTGACCCAGCTCACACATGGATGTATATTGACCCAGTTCACACATGGATGTATTGCCCAAGCTCTTATGGATATATTGCCCCAGCTCCTATGGATATATTGCCCCAGCTCCTATGGATATATTTGCCCCCAGCTCACACATGGATATATTTGCCCCCAGCTCACACATGGATATATTTGCCCCAGTTCACACATGGATAAATTTGCCCCCAGCTTATATGGATATATTTGCCCCCAGCTTATATGGATATATTTGCCCCCAGTTTATATGGATATATTTGCCCCCAGCTTATATGGATATATTTGCCCCAGCTCACACATGGATGTATATTGACCCAGCTCACACATGGATGTATATTGACCCAGTTCACACATGGATGTATTGCCCCAGCTCTTATGGATATATTGCCCTAGCTCCTATGGATATATTGCCCCAGCTCCTATGGATATATTTGCCCCCAGCTCACACATGGATATATTTGCCCCCAGCTCACACATGGATATATTGCCCCAGTTCACACATGGATAAATTGCCCCCAGCTTATATGGATATATTGCCCCCAGCTTATATGGATATATTTGCCCCCAGTTTATATGGATATATTTGCCCCCAGCTTATATGGATATATTTGCCCCCAGCTTATATGGATATATTTGCCCCCAGTTTATATGGATATATTTGCCCCCAGCTTATATGGATATATTTGCCCCCAGCTCATATGGATATATTGCCCCAGCTCAAACATGGATATATTTGCCCCCAGCTCACACATGGAAATACACTATATTGCCAAAAGTATTCGCTCACCTGCCTTGACTCGCATATGAACTTAAGTGACCTACCATTCCTAATCCATACGGTTCAATATGACGTCGGTCCACCCTTTGCAGCTATAACAGCTTCAACTCTTCTGGGAAGGCTGTTCACAAGGTTTAGGAGAGTGTTTATGGGAATTTTTGACCATTCTTCCTGAAGCGCATTTGTGAGGTCACACACTGATGTTGGACGAGAAGGCCTGGCTCTCAGTCTCTGCTCTAATTCATCAAAAAGGTATTCTATCGGGTTGAGGTCAGGACTCTGTGCAGGCCAGTCAAGTTCATCCACACCAGACTCTATCATCCATGTCTTTATTGACTTTGCTTTGTGCACTGGTGCACTGTCATGTTGGAAGAGGAAGGGGCCAGCTCTAAACTGTTCACACAAAGGTGGGAGCATGGAATTGTCCAAAATGTCTTGGTATGCTGAAGCATTAAGAGTTCCTTTCACTGGAACTAAGGGGCCAAGCCCAGCTCCTGAAAAACAACCACACACCATAATCCCCCCCTTCACTAAACTTTACATTTGGCACAATGCAGTCAAACAAGTACCGTTTTCCTGGCACCCGCCAAACCCAGACTCCTCCTTCAGATTGCCAGATGGAGAAGCGCAATTTGTCACTCCAGAGAACGCATCTCCACTGCTCTAGAGTCCAGTGGTGGCATGTTTTACACCACTGCATCCGTCGCTTTGCATTGCACTTGGTGATGTTTGGCTTGGATGCAGCTGCTCGGCCATAGAAACCCATTCCATGAAGCTCTCTGCACACTGTTCTTGAGCTAATCTGAAGGCCACATGAAGTTTGGAGGTCTGTAGCGATTGACTCTGCAGAAAGTTGGCGACCTCTTTGCACTATGCGCCTCAGCATCTGCTGACCTCGCTCCTTCAGTTTAAGTGGCCTACCACTTCGTGGCTGAGTTGCTGTCATTTCCAAACACTTCCACATTCTTATAATACAGCTGACAGTTGACTGTGGAATATTTAGGAGCGAGGAAATTTCACTACTGGATTTGTTGCACAGGTGGCATCCTATCACCGTTCCACGCTGGGATTCACTGAGCTCCTGAGAGTGTCCCATTCTTTCACAAATGTTTGTAAAAACAGTCTGCATGCCTAGGTGCTTGATTTTATATACCTGTGGCCATGGAAGTGATTGGAACACCTGATTCTGATTATTTGGATGGGTGAGCGAATACTTTTGGCAATATAGTGTATTTGCCCCAGCTCACACATGGATATATTTGACCCCAGCTCATATGGATATATTTGCCCCCAGCTCATATGGATAAATTTTCCCCAGCTCACCTCTCCTCTCGGCCAGGGCTGAAACAAATTAGCTGGCCGCACATTGCTGGCGGCCGCGTGGTTTTAATCCTATGAGCGGCCGCTGGCATGAAGCACGGCCGCTCGTCTGGGATCCAACAGCCAGCTGTGATGTTGCCTGCGTCAATCAAACCATGGGGAGCTCTGCTTCCCATGGTGGGCGTTTTTTTTTTTAAAAAAAAAGAATTGCTTGAGACCAATGGAGCTTTCCCATTGGCTCAAGCTTTCATTTGCTCTCATTGCCTCTGGAGGCAATGAAGAGCATAGAACCAGCTTGAGCTTCGCAATTAGCATAGCCTAGGCTGGCTCAGTGATGCCTATGCTGTCTGTATAGTGAATCACACACACACACAGCAGCCAGCAAACTGAAGTGAAAGCACAGGAGAAACAAAAGCGGAGGACAGAGAGAAGAAGCAAGCACAGCGAGGGAGCATGGAGCAGGTGAGTATGAGAACTTTTTTCAATAAATAACCATTTATTTACAGTTTAAATACACACACACACACACATCACATGTCATTACAGCACAATGAGCACATTCATTTACTGGAATGGCAGGGAAGGCTCTGCCTCCCCTGACTGCACGTCCCTGAATTCCATGTGCCTCTTTCCATCTTTATATCCCTTGTAATGATAATGTTTGAATGGCATAAATAGAAGCTACTTAAAGTGTACAAACATTATCCGATATGATTTCTTTCTGTCCTGAAACATGTTGTCATGTTTGTCCTCCTTTGTCGTAATTTTTTACCTTGAAATAATCTTCAATGGTTCAACATTTGTGCCCTGTAAGCCTCGTCTTTATTTTAACATTCGGATAGATTCACATGTGCACATCACAATTCGAACAGTGCAAATTGCAAGAGACACTGAAGTATAACGTATGAATGTACTAAACCGAGAAACATTTCTATTTTTGGAAAATTGATAAACAAAATGTACTTTGTCTATAGGTTCAATATCAGAAAGGTCATTCTGTTTCAAACTAGTAGTTTATTCAGCCTTATCCCCTGAGAGAGTCTTGTCCAACAATACCCCGTAAATGGAATTTGTGAGCAGTGGTTTTGTTTGTTTTCGATTTATTCAATTGAATTATTTCAATCAAGTTGGATTTATCCCCTTGCACAGCCAGTAAGCTATATTTAATCTTTGTTACTCTTGCTCATGCTGTTCTCCTTGAAGACAGGGACATCCTGAAATAAATGAATTCCACCATTCACATTTTTTTCATAGTTTCTATGATATCTAGACCTGTATTCTCCACACAACAACTCCCAAAAGTGTGCCCCATAGCTCTTCAAATTTGATTTATGAAACCTTTTGTCTGGATAATTCCAATTTATTTTTCCTTTGGAGCCCCAAGTGAAGATGCTTTAAGCTTGATCCGTACAGCCAACTGGCAATTTCTTCAGCCAGATGCTTGAAATTTAGATAGGAGACAAATGGTTTAATTGGCACATTTTATCACTGTCATTCTTTGTGCCTACATAATTGCCCCACAGAAATCTCTACACACTGTGAAGAGGCTAAGAAATATCCTTGTAGCTAGTTTGAAACTGATAAGTGCCTGAAATGGAAACATTTAGCGCTGATAAGATAAGTGACAAGATTGATGTTGCTCGCTTCCACAGCAATAACTTTTTTGTGTTGCATACTCTTGTGCTAGTACACTACAGTTGTAGGGTCACTAACATAGTTATGAGAATTATACGCATGACATGGAACATTATTTAGATAAGGAACTTGGCAGTGCACTCTATTTCCTTACAGGTAAGCTGGTTCTTTTTTTTTGCACAGCTCCTTGCAGCTGTGATAAATTGTGTGTGGAAATCAAAGATGTTTTAAAATATAAGTTGCCTTAGACCTTAGCTTTTTTTTAACTTGCTGACGAAAAGAAAACACATGGCAATATGTAAACACATTAGGCCTGAGTCCAATGGAGCTGCAATCGTTTACAAATGAGTCATTAACCCTTTCACTACCAAGTACTTTTCCCTAAAACCATTGCCAGGACCAACTGGATTTATGGAAATAGATTTTGCAGTGGTCATCTTTCAAACCACATCCACAATATGACAGCCAGATGCCCCCATCTGCTGGCCAAAAAGGTGCTACTATTTCTCTAAAATACAGCTTGGGCTCTGTGTCTCCTTGAGGGAAAAAAAACAGAACTCTACACTGCTCAAACTGTTTTATCACCTCAGCTGTCATGCCCAAGGTGTTAAAACGTTGGGTGCACTTTCTGGTGCCTTTTTACAAATGTGTTTAGCTTGCAATAAATTAACTGCCTTTGCATTTCTCCAGAATTATAACCAATCAAGTATATGCCATATCGGTCAACCGGTAGGTTGAATTGCCCCAATTAGCTCACACATGGATATGAATTGCCCCCATTAGCTCACACATGGGTATGAATTGCCCCCATTAGCTCACACATGAATATTAATTGCCCCCATTAGCTCACACATGGATATGAATTGCCCCATTAGCTCACACATGGATATTAATTGCCCCCATTAGCTCAAACCTCACACATGGATATGAATTGCCACCCCCCATTGCTCACCGGGACGCGGGTCAATAGGGGCCCGGTTTGGAGCGCCAGCGGCCATAGTGAGCCCCTGCCGGTTTCCCTCTGCCTCCGATGATTTAAATTCACAGGTAGCCAGTGGCGCAGTCTGAAAAAACGCAGCGGTGGCGCCTGTAGCAGTGTGCCTGCATCCATCCGATCCCACGTTGCACTGGTTGCAGAGGCAGAGGGGGAACTGGCGGGGTCCCCAAACCGGGCCCCTACTGACCCGCGGGGCACTCGGGCAGCACCAGGGTGCCTTGATGGGTCTGTCCGACGCTGCATTTTCATCAAAAATCATTTTTTTTACGAAAATGGAGTATTTTTGCCATGATTTTCGTCAGGCACACGTCATTTTCGTCTTGTTATGATTTCCTTTCTAGTAAGGAAAAAGTGTGCCTGATGAAAATTATGATGAAAATATTTCGTCGACGAAATTAACACTGCTGGGAAGTTACTATACATTCTATAGAAACGTAGAAAAATGTCGGCAGATAAGAACCTTTTGGCCCATCTAGTCTGCCCAATTACATGGATACTTTACCTGGATTTATCTTTTATTTAGGATAGCCTTATGCCTATCCCATGCCTGCTTAAATTCAATTACTGTTTTGGCCTCTACCACTTCAACTGGAAGGCTGTTCCATGTATCCACCACCCTCTCAGTAAAATAATGCTTCCTGATGTTACTTTTAAACCTTTGCCCCTCTTATCGAAGACTATGTCCTATTGTTTTGCTACTTTGTTTCCTTTTAAATATACTCCCTTCCTCTACCTTGTGGATTCCCTTTACGTATTTAAATGTTTCTATCATATCTCCTCTGTCTCATCTTTTTTCCAAGCTGTACATGTTAAGATCATTAAGCCTTTCCTGGTAACTTTTCTCCTTCAAGCCGTACACCATTTTAGTAGCCCTTCTCTGAACTCTCTCTAAGATGTCTATATCCTTCTGGAGATACGGTCTCCAGTACTGCACACAGTACTCCAAGTGAGGTCTCACCAGTGCTCTGTACAGTGGCATGAGCACTTCCCTTTTCCTACTGCTAATACCTCTCCCTACACAACCAAGCATTCTGCTAGCATTTCCTGCTGCTCTATTACATTGACTGCTTACCCTTAGATCCTCTGAAATAATAACCCATAAATCCCTTTCCTCAGATGGTGAGGTTAGGACTGTATCAAATATTCTATATTCCGCCCTTGGGTTTTTACGTCCCAGGTGCATTATCTTGCACTTATCCACATTAAAACTCAATTGCCACAGCTCCGACCATTTTTTTAGTTTACCTAAATCATTTTTCATTTGGCTGATCCCTCCAGGAACGTCAACCCTGTTGCAAATCTTTGTGTCATCAGCAAAAAGACATACTTTTCCATCAATACCTTCTGCAATATCACTAATAAAAATATTAAAGAGAATGTATATAGGAAGCATAAATGTAGTGGGGGCTCATAAATAATTAGCAATAACAGCTGCTCGTTATCTATGTTAGCAGCAGCAAATGAAAAAAAAATAATGATGCCTAAAACATTTAACTTGCCCTTTGTCCCACAGTGAAGCAAGGTGCACCTCGTCCTGACATAAAGCAAAGGACACAAAAGAACAAATATTTTTTTTGTCCTCCCATCTTCCGTTGCATTTCATGTAGATCAAGCACCCCTCTCCTTGGAGTCCTATGAGGACATCTTATTTATTTACTTGGCCACAAAAGATTGAAGCCAGTATTTAATTTAGGTGAACAATCAACTTGGCATGTATACCTGATACGTCAGTAAAGATGGTCTAGATGCCTGTATTCAATTAGATAATTAATTTGCTCAATGAATGCTAAAGCAGAAGGACCTGCAATCTTTACATCAATCGATTTATTCATAAATATTCATTCATTAAGTTTACAAACATCCTTGATGCCAAGAACTGCACTTTAGCATGACATAATAACTAATTACTTTTTTATGGTTATGCAAAAAACGAGTGATTAATGGTGAAATGTGCCGTATGTACAGATAGTAAAAATATGCAAATTAGCAAATTGTGGACAGTAAAGTAACCTTTTTAATGTGGTGCTATCCACGGGATGTTGACATTAAAATAGATGTCCTTAAACAGTTCAACGTTTTTCTTGGCTAACTACAGTTAAAAGCATTCATGAAAGGCAGGTATATAACAGGCACCCTAAATTATTCCCTAAACCCCTTCATTCTATGTGTTAAGATAACTTTTGTTTTCCATGGGAAAGAGAAGACTTAGGGCTATATTACAAATTTGGTGCTAACTTAGGCTAGGGTCAGATGAGCGCATTTTGTACGGACTGTGCGTCCGTGCAGTACGGACGTGGTCACACAGTACTAGTGGCCACACAGTCCGTTTTTTTCACTGACGTATTTTTGGACTGATGTAGCAGGGAAAATAAATTACAATGAAAGAACATTCTGTCCGTCAAAAATGCTGGACGTATAAATGCAGTCCGTCTGACCACGCTCCATCACTCACACACAAAGCTATGCGGACGTTGTGGACGTGGCGCACTCCGCACGTCCGTTCTAGCAGTATTACGTTCTTGCCTAACCTGCGTCCGTTTTCAGCGTCCGTTAGCCCCGGCACTTCTGTGTGGACGTACTTCGTGTGTGGGGCTCCATTTAACACAATTGTATGCTATCACGGACGTACTTATGTGCGGCAACATGGATGTTAACACTGCGCTCGTCTGACCCGAGCCTTAACCAGAGCTGTTGTAAATATAACAACTCCATAGACTATAATGGCTTTGATAAGTTTACAACAGCTCTGGTTAAGTTAGCACCAACTTTGTAATATTGCCCTTACTCTGTAAAGCACTTACACATTAAAGACTCTCAAACATAGTAATATATGTAGAGTATGCTTGGATTTGTAAGTTCGCATATATTGCAAGCTTAACCAGAGCTGTTGTAAACTTACCATTGCCATTATAGGGCCCCATCACCTCCTTAACGCTAGCGCTCGTGCTCATGTAAGTGAGCATTAGCGCTAGGTTAAATGACGTGATAGCGTTATGTGCAGACCACCTCCCGATCGCTAACAGGTTAAAAAATTGGGATTCATTATGGCAATGAGTGCTTTTTAATGTATGAAGTAAACAGGTACCCCATCTAAATACAGTGGGTTTATATACAGCACTGAGTCTGCCTCGGGAAGAAAGAGAGGCAACCTTGTGTGTCTATGTATATATGTAGGTGTGTATTGAGTGTGTTGGTTAAGTGGTAACTTGAGGGATTCTGCTAGGAATTCTAAGAATCCTAGTTCCTGCAAGTGTTTTTTGGCAGACCCCTTGGTAGTGAAATAGTTAAGGAATAATAGCTCCTATGATTTGTAAAATGACTTACATAGTTTATTTGAGAAATGAGTGAGTATAATACAGCTTTGACCTAAGGGTGAATAATGGCTCAGCACTGAAAGGCTTAAAGAACATGACTGCGGTGAATACTTTGGATATCACTTTTATTTAGAGCTGGATTATATTTAGGATCTATAATCCAGAACCTTTAACATTAACAAGTCTAATGCCATGAAAGTGCTGACACTGGCTGTATTTTATAACACCTATTAATCTTGCTTAAAGTTGCTTTTTTTTCCTTTTTCCCATTCAACAGATTACTTTTTAGCTCCGTACCAAAATATAGAGCTTTGTACCACAAATTCTCCAGTGGGTTCAGGTGAAGATCAACACAATGATTTATATGTTAAATGGAAAAAGATAAAGAGGCTTCTTTCCAAATAATGTTAATGATCCAAATCGATTTTGCATCATTATCCATAGCATGGTGCACAAAAACAAATTATTTACATGTTATTTGAGGACACGTACATTTTTCTCATTGTTTATGGTTGGTATTAAACAATGGTGTTGCTATTTATCTGCTTGCAATATTAAACTGTATAGTATAATGTAATGAATTTTATAAAGTGCAACGACATGAAGCCGTGCATTACAGTAAGATAAAACATACTTAGAAATAGTAACAGAAACAGTTTGACACAAAGAAACAATACAAGAAGAGCCCTGCTCGAATGACCTTGCGCTCTGAGAGGAGTGTTGTGAAAAGACAAAATATGTGGGTGATTTGGGAGTTTCGAATGCAGGAAAGTATGAGATTCAAGTGAACTGTGTGGAAATTAGGAGAGGTGGGTACAACAGCGAGTGTAATACCTACACTATATTGCTTGAGTTCATAATGTTATCGTTTTAATATCTTAAACATTCAGGATAATTCAAAGAGAATCAAAAAGTCACCGCATGTTCGGTGACGGTTCGTTCTCTTCAATTTGGGCCGATTCGGCAATCCCATTTTGGTGACCCTGCGGTGTATTCAGCAAGCACCACAGGGCCGTCGAAGCGCAGGGAAAAGCTGCCGCAAACCCGCCGAAAAGTCACCGTAAAAACCCGGCGAATGCACGCCGAAACCCGCAAAAAATCTGGAATAACCCGCCAAAGATGCCGGAAAAACCCAAGCAGGAGCCGATCACATGCAGCGCAGTCTCCGGAAAAAGCCGACACCGCAGACGAAGGCAGTGAATGAATTAGCAAAACAGTTTGCTTTGAATGTTTGAAAAGTGAAACACTGTTTGTAAAGAAACTACTGAGCGAAAATGTCTGAAATTTACAAATGAGGTCCAAGGAATGATAATAAAAAGGGCTGTTACAGAAAAAAATAAGTAAACTTAAAAAAAAAAAATCAGAATTTTTTTAAAATGCTTAAAATATCCAAAAAAATCTATAAATAAAGGGACTCTTTACTGCAGAATTTTATAATGAACGGTTTATTAGATATTGAATTAAAACGGGAATATTTTTAACATTGAAGCCTATGGGATTCGCCTGAATAAACCTGTGGAATTAAACCACCGAATGGCAGGGCATTTTGGGAACCTTTCACTGCTGGTTTTTGTTCTCTGAATAGCCGAAGCAGTGCTTTTTAATGGGGATTTCACTGCCCTCGAACAGGCACCGTATGTGCAGGCAATTCGCCAGGTTTTGGCGAACTGCCTGCTCTCTGGATAACCGAATGCTGATTTTCAGCGTTCGGTTACCTTTCTCCAGCCATTCGGATCTCTTTGAATTACCTTGATTGGAGTAAAGTGACCCAACTACAGTGTACCTGATAATAAAGAAGATATAGTTATAGAGAATTTGGTGATTGACTATATTGAGGGATGAAGAATTCTCAGACGAGCCAAACAATGAGGCCACAAGTAGTCTTTAAAGTAGAATTAATTGTGGTTTCATTGACGTTAAAGGAGCACTCCAGGCATTGCCACCAATGTAAACTGAGTGGTCACAGTGCCCTGATGATCCTCACCCATTTCTTACCTCTGGGAGCTTCACAGAGGGCTGATACAGCCCTCCCTGTGCAGGGGCTAAGTTCCTACCTGAAGCTCAGATCAGTTTGAGCTAACATGAGCTTCAGGCAGAGGAAATGGAGGCAATTTGGTTCTCACTCCACTTGCCGGAAGCCTTCGGCATGTCACCAGCTGAAGATTGGAGAGCTAGTTCTGCACTGGAAAAAAGGTCATTTTTAAAATATAACCATGTGTGGGGAGAGGTCAGGAGGGGTTATTTTTGTATTTTCAATACAGTTTTGCTTTATAATTGGCACAGAATGAATTTCATAGTGGTATATGACAGTTCTCTATTACCAAACACAAATAACTAAAAATGTTTATCTTTTGTGATTAGAAAATTAATATAATCCTTTCTTATTTTAAAAGGGTCTAATGAAGGACTATTGTATGCATTAGCATTGTACAAAAAATGTATATGTATATTTGAGTCTGTGTAACTTGTAGCAGTGCCCATATGCTTTGTAATCAGATCGCCTCAATAAGTAGGTAATACTGCTTGTTCACCTAGGCATTGACAAACAGCTCTCTATAGTTAGATCACACCTAGCAATCAGGGCAATTAACCACTTCACTGCGGAGGACGCACTCAGCGCGTCCACCCGCAGTATCGTTCCTTGCGGAGGACGCGCTCAGCGCGTCCTCCCTTTGGGGCCAGCGTTCGGCCGGGTTCCGGCCGATCGCTGTCCCCCCTGGTGCGGGCTGACATCCTCGATGTCAGCCCAGCACCCGGAACCGCCGCCGGAGTAATTAGGTGTCATCGCGGGGGCGCGATGACACCTAATTCAGGCGCCCCCCCGCATGTGCGGAGGAGGCGCCTGAAAGGGAGGGGGGAGGTCCTTCGGACCTCTCTCCCTCCCGATCGGCGGTGTGCAGGGGGTTAACCCAGGCACCGTTTGGAAGGGCACAGCCTGCCCTTCCAAATGGTACCTGGCATTAACCCCATGGGGGATGGATCACGAATCCTGGAGTTAACCCCTAACTGCCACCAATGGTGGAGATAGGGGTTCCAATGAACCCCCTATCTCCCGATCCGTGGCAGTTAGGGGTTAATGTTTGGTATCGTTGGATCGGCCAGAGCATGGCCGTTCCAACAATACCAAACATGAGTATGAAAAAAGTTTACATTTGTTTTTTTAAAAAAAAAAATAAACAAGTTTCGTTAATGCAGCAATATTGTTCCCATTTCAATTATAATGTGAACAATAATACTGCACTAACAATTTTTGTATGCGGTGTGTTTGTTAAAAATCGCATAATTTTCCCCAAAAAAAAATGTAACGAGACCCCATCTCTAATTTTTTTAACAAGCGCACCCTATACAAAATATAACCGCAATTTCTCGCATGTTAAAATGTGAAAAAAAAACACTTTACACGTTGTAAATTATTGAAAATTCATATTTTATTGCATTTTTTGTTATAATATACAGACAGGTCATGACGTATACATATAATAATGACATATTATGAATCTGCCGAGTCTGACAGAAAGAACGATCTATAATATGTCTGGGTCATATACTAAAATAAGCCTTCAAAACGCATTTAAACATGATGAGCAAAATCGGTAAAAATGACCTCAGCACAGAGGCGGGAAATGCCTCAGCAGCGAAAGGGTTAAGCATGTAAGTCGAACGTGCTCAGCCTTGGTCCCCTAGGGGCCGTATTACATACTTAACGCTAATATTAGCGCTCAGATATATGAGCATTAACACTAGCTTAAGTGAGTCTAGCGCAGGCCCCCATATTACATTCCGAATGCTAATGAGTTAAAGAACCCATTAGCGCATCCGGTGAATGCGCTTTTCACCATGAGCTTACTGCACTTTGCCCTCCCTATGCTTAACATGGGGCGCGCAAATAGTAATAAGGATTACGAAGTCCTAACGCTAGTTACTCAACACTGTGGCTAACTGAAAAGTTAACCACAGGTAGAAGCTGGTTCTAACTGATTACTCTTCTTTAGAATCAGTCAGCACCAGCTGTAAACCCCTCCAAAAATCAGATACTCACCTCGCATCCTGCGGCACGAACGGTGGGCCGATCTGCCGCTTCTTGCTGTCGGGAGCAGAGTGAGCCTGGGGACAAATAGTCCCCCGGTCTCCCTCTACGGCCTTGCAGGATCTTGCGAGAGAGAGATTGTGCAGGTCATGTGACCTGGAAGCCCAAACTTCCATGGATTCCTATTGACTTCAGGAGGTGGTACTTTTGGCGGTGCGTTAGCACTGCAATACGGGGCAGACTGCTGAATCAGGTATTTCACCTTAGCCCCCCCGTTTCGGTGGAGACTTTGTAATATAGCCCTAGATGTTTTGGAGCTACATTTTTCACAAGACACTGTCAAACTAACGTGTGGTTGAGTATCATGGGAGATGCAGTTGCAAATTACATTTGGAAGGCTAAGCTTAGTGAATGAACAACGTTTGTATAAAGAAGTATTTATCAAGTTTTAGCCATGATTTCCCTTTCATCAAAATGATTTGTAGCTGGATAAAAGTTAGTTGAATTGGGCTTATCACTTGCAAAGTTACAAATCCTCAAATTAGATTGTTTATATTCCCTTTAAGATATTTATTATAATGAAATCAACACAATTGCTTGTTTAAGATGGCTGTGCCTTACTATCCAGTGAAGTAATGGCAAGAAAATAAGAACAGTATGAGAATAAAATTGTTAATATAAATTGTTTTTTCATGTCTGAAGCTGGTGAATACCAATTGAATTATATTGTTTAGTGTTGAAGATGATAAGCACACAGCATGATTTCAGAGTTACATAACTTTACAAAGCCCTGAGCCTGGAAAAATACTGTTGAATCTCAGGCTGCATCTAGACTTGTAAAAATTATATTGGAGGATAATGAACATCCTTAGTGTATTTGAGGAAATGACTCAGAGCTAAAACATAACCCTGCTGCAGATAGACTCCTGCTGAGCGGGAAAAATAGTGAAATATAGCGTTTAAAACACTTTCCCAAAGACTCACAAAGTGACGGTATTTTTAGAGGGCAGTAAACCTATCACTGCCGTTTATTGATAAGCAAATATACACAAAGATAATTTTCTGCGTGCCGTAGACACTTAAAATGCATTACAGAGATTAAATCGTGCTATGGTAGTATATACACACAAATAAAAACAAACACTAGACTTGTTTCAAAACTATCATAAATTAAGTCTCTTGTGTACTGCTTATGACTTTTGCAACAATAATTTAAGGTTCATTTTTTCACTTTGCAATTGATGCTGTTTCACTAATAAGTTAAATTCCTATCTCTTAGGCCCGTGTCAGACGAACGCAGTGATCACTTCCGTGTTGCCGCAAATTTTAACGTCTGTTGTAGCATAAAATTATGATCAATAGAGACCCACACACCAAGTACGTCTGCACAGAAGTGCGGACGCACAACGCACGTGGCACCGGACGCAATTTAGGCCACAACGTGAAACCGCTAAGACAAACGCACAGAGTGCACCACGTCCGCTTAGCTTTGTGTGTGAGTGATGGAACGTGGTCAGACGGACTGCATTTTTGACGTCCAGCATTTTTGACGGACAAAATGTTTTTTCATATCAAGTATCAATTTTTTTCATTTTACATATTAATTTTATTTCCCATCTAAATCAGTCAAAAAAAACGGATCGTGTGGTGTCTACAGTATCATCAGTCAGAAAGTACATCAGTTGTGCACGGACGCACAGTGTGCTCAGAATGCGTTCGTCTGACATTAGCCTTAAAGGGACACTACCACGTACATAAGCTGTAACTAGATTATTTACATAAACTATTTTATGTATAAAAAGTTAAAAGTTAATAAAGATAAAAAGTTTTATCCAAGAGTGATATGCATTTTTGATCCATCTCCCCTTCTGCTATGTCCTTCTCTTCTTCCCGTTAATCCTCTTTGGCCTGGGCCGGGCCCCCACCCCGTATCCTTGCCCCCCTTCCCACTCTTTATTTCTCATGATAAATGGATATGGTTTATGATTTCTAATGCCTGGTATATTTTTATGCATCACCCCAATGTATGCTACCCTTTATTGTGCCTTTGTATCCAATAAACTTGATTTAAAGAAAAAAAAAGTTTTATCCAAACTAATCCAAAGTTTTAGCCCTGTGCACATAATGCCCAAAGAGCTAAAACTGTAAAATCAGCTGCTCAAAGCTCTGAAATGTTGATCTTTCAGCAGCCGATGCAGGGAGAAATAGAGGTTATAGTGGATGGTCTATTTTCTTCTAACTCAAGCTGGCGGTAGATGGTGCCATCTACTTGCCAACAATTGGTTATTTACAGTAAGACATAAAATGGGTATAAACTTAAATATTTCTTACTTTAGAATAAATTTAAAATTATTTTTCAAAAAAACACTTTTTTCTGTCAATGGTTTTTTGGAAAATCAATTGGTAGTAAAAGGGAATAAACCAATAAAAATACATTTAAATGTGTCTAAATAATAAAAAGGTCTTTTAAAAAATAATAAAAAGTTCTGTTACAGAATAAAAAAAATTCTCTAAAATCAAATTGGGATTCAAACATTTTGCCTAAAAAGTATAAAAAAAATACATAAAGGTGTTCCAAAAAATAGATAAATAAAAAGACTGCTGAAAATGAAAAGAATAAATGTTTGAAAATGGTTAAAAAAAAAAAAGGAAACAATAATATTTTTTTTACATTGAAACCTATGGGATTCACCTGTCAAACTGAACCACCAGAAATCCGGTCTTTTCATTGACACTTACAGTTTGGCATTCTGTGACTTGATTAACCAATACTTCTCGAAGAGAAATACAGTGAAATTCACCATTCAGTGCAGTTCGGCGGGAAGTTCGCCCGTTACTGAATAACGCCTTTATTTATTTTAATCTTCATACTATTTTGTTGATTTTACTCATGTGACAACATCTACCAAAGGTTTTTCTTTGCTTCCGTGGCTTATCTAACATACAGTATTTAACAATTTAACGAGAAAGAGGAGGGAATGTTTAGAGAAGGCTACAGGTGGCTATTGATCTTTAGGCTACTTGAGATAAAATAGCATGGATTGTGAAGTGTAGCGCCAATTTTTTAACATAAACCAAGATATAGGGATCCATATACAACACACATAATGATTTCGTATGACAATCAATTTTTCAAACTCTCTTTTCTGACGGTTTCGTTGGTCAACTGAAAAAGACCAAAAGGAGACTATTGCACAGTATGTCTGTTCTGTATATTATGGTCAGTAATCCACATAAAACTCAATTGTTTGAGCCCACATCTGTCTCTAGGATGTATTACCTTATGGGTCTTATTTTCACTTTTTCACAGGTGCCCATTCACCTTAGATTCCCATCATGGGTTGGTTCTTGATGATCTTGAAATAGATAAGAAACATTGGGGAATCCCCCCTAGCATAACTCTGTGTCACCCAATGTATACTATGTATATCACAAATTTGTGCCAAGTACCAACTTACACAGATCTGAACCACATCAGGCTCTCTTTAATGCACCCATAGGTTTTGTAAGGAAACCAGTTAAACCTTTCTCCCATCAGTGCGGCAGCTACAGCAGCAGGTGAATTAAAAATGCACTTTATTGGCTAAAAGTAATAGTAAAATAAAAGATACCACTACCAGAATGAAAAGTTTGATACCAGCTGATGAAGCCACGGAGGCAATATGCGTTCTGGTAGTTGAATTCCCATTTTCTGTTACAACAGTCTGGCAGGACATGACGTGTACATATAATAATGATATATTATGATTCCGCCAAGTCTGCCTAAAAAAGGAATATATAATTTGTCTGGGTCGTACAATAAAATCTGAGTTTAAATTGCGTTTAAACATGATGAGCAAAAACTGTAAAAATTAGCTCAGCACACAGGTGAAATGGCTCAGCAGTGAACAGGTTAATAAGCCTATTGCAATAAGATTAAAATACAAATCGGCTTAGTTGTTGCATTATATGATAAGTAAAAAAAAACCATCATAAATATAATAGATAAATAGATAAATCAAGCTGATCTTTCTCCTTCTAATTGAATGTTTTTGATTTCCTAATAATAATCAAACTCCAAAGAAGAAGTAACAGACAAGGAGTGGAGGCAATGGAGCCTAAAATATTAAATAAGTAAACAATTGTAATGTAAAACTATAAGAAATAATAAATAACTCCATATACTAAAGACTTAAAAAAATAAAATTGAATTGAAAACATAGTTAAATATTGTAAAGACCAAAAATTGTAACCCCCAAAAAATAAATCTATTAGGAATATGCAGTCTACCTCAAGGTAGATGCACAAATCACAAACAATGGCCTATAGATAGCAAATAAAAAAAATGGCAATGTATGCTGTATGCAGTATGCTGGGCATACTTACAATAGGGAAATAACGTGTGTTGATGCTAAAATATAACTATGGTAGACTCAGTGGCATAGCGTGGGGGGGTGGTGGCCCTGGGCGCAGTTTTTTTAGGGGCGTCGGTTTGTGGTGTCATAGTGGGCCCCTGCCAGTTTCCCTGCCCTGTGCTGGTCATCAGTGCACACAGGCAGCCAGCAGTGCACTCTGTAAACTCTGCCTGCGCCGCCCCCTCACGTGACATGTCACATGAGGGGCGGTGCCAGTGCAACGTGCCTGCTCCAGTTTTCTAAATGGAAAAAAAAGGGCTGTATCAATGGCGCCACCTAGAGGAGATGGATGTAAACTGTTCCACAAAACACTATTTGTATATAAATTGATATGAGAATAGAATCAGTTCTTGATATGAATCAGCAGCTGTCTCTTTCAATAGGTGGTATATCCAAACCCACCAAAGGATAATAAATATAGCAAAAAGGAGGGATGATCGAGTCAGCGCTTCCTTCAAAGAGTTTTATCTTTTTTTCTGTGTACCTTTAAAATAAACAGAAACGCTGCAGTGAATACCTGCTGAGGAAGCGAGGCCGCTTGCGAAACGCGTTTAGGTGCTTTACCCATGTGCTTGTTTTATTTATTTTAAATAAATTTTGCCTTTTAAATCTATAATTGGCGTGCAGCACTTTTGGGTATTACAAGACTACGTATCCAGGGGAAATTCAGTATTCCCATCTAATTTTGCCGATTGATTGGAGCATCTAGTGTCTGAGACACAAAAAATGTGAGTGCATCCTCCTTTTTCTTGTCTACATTTGTTTAGAAATTTATTACGCTATGGCAGCGTTTCTGATTATTTTAAAGGTACACAGAAAAAAAGATTAAACCCTTTGAAGGAAGTGCTGACTCGATCATCCCTCCTTTCTGCTCCAGTCTTCGACTGGGATGCAGGCACGCTGCAGGCGCCACCACGGCATTTACAGAGTGCGCCGCTGGCTGCCTGTTAAGTGCACTGATGATCATCACAGGGAAACCGGCGGGGGCCCACTATGACGCCCCAAACCGGGCCCCTACCGACCCACTGGCCGTCAGAGCCGGTGAGCAATGGGGAGGGGGCAATATATATCCATGTTTGAGGTGCTGGGGAAAAAAATTCATGTTTGAGCTACTGGGGGAAAATATATTCATGTTTGAGCTACTGGGGCAAATGAATATATTTGCCCCCAGTAGCTCAAACATGAATATATTTGCCCCAGTAGCTCAAACATGAATATATTTGCCCCAGTAGCTCAAACATGGATATATTTGCCCCAAGTAGCTGAAACATGGATATACTTGCCCCCGTAGCTCAAACATGAATATATTTGCCCCCAGTAGCTCAAACATGAATATATTTGCCCCCAGTAGCTCAAACATGAATATATGTTTGAGCTACTGGGGCAAATATATTCATGTTTGAGCTACTGGGGGCAAATATATTCAAGTTTGAGCTACTGGGGGCAAATATATTCATGTTTGAGTTACGGGGCAAATATATTCATGTTTGAGCTACGGGGGCAAATATATTCATGATGAGCTGCTGGGGGCAAATATATTCATGTTGAGCTGCTGGGGCAAATATGTTCATGTTTGAGCTGCTGGGGCAATATATATCCATGTTTGAGCTACTGGGGGCAATATATCCATGTGTGAGCTGCACATTACTGTGGGTTTTATTTCTGTGGAGCTCTGTGATACGCTCATACACTCTGCACATTACATTGTATCACAGTTAAGGGGTTCAATGCCCTAATGGTGGAAGGAAATCAGGGCATGCTAACGTGTCCACAGGTTGGGGGGGACGCACAATTCTTGGCTGGCCCCGGGCGCTGACAACCCACGCTTCGCCACTGGGTAGACTGGATGATAGTAACAATAAAATAATCTATAGAACTGCATTGTAGGATATTCATTGTCCTCAGGGAGCGCTGACATGCCAGGTTTGCATGGTACCTGAAGTACAACACAGGTGATATGATTTGTTGCTCAGTGATTGTAGTATTCACTCTGCATTTTTCAAGGTAATCCTTAAAATATGGCCTATTAGTGCTGCTTGAACAGGTTTGGGAACCACTGATTTAAAGAACAGGCCCATAAAATAGCTGATAAAAATTCCTTGAAATGCAAGTAATTTAAAGAAAGCCAAAAATTGATTATTATAGCAGATGCTTACAGTCCATCCTGTACAGAAATCTGTATTTTCAAAGCATGCAAGCAGTCTAACATATATTCCATTTATCATTAATAGTATCTTTTTTCAGTGTCTATATTCTACTACTAAATTCTGCAACCGAGTGGACTATTTTGTCAGCTTTTTGGTAAATCCATAAATGTTGAAAACAAATCATTATCTTTGGCTTCTGTAACATTTTAAGATTTTGCAGATCATATTGCATTTTTTCAATGATATGTCTAGCTGGGAGGCTGACTCGGTGTTCCCATTGTAAAGAACATAATTTTGCTGCCACTGGGAAAAAAAGGCAATTTTGCAGTCCTGACTCCTGGATCAAAAATCTTTTTTTCCAATCCTTAAACTACATGTTCTAAATATAATGCAGAAAGAACACCTATATATAACAAAAAGTCTTCAACAAAGAAGTAAACTATTTTTAAAAGAAATGGTCACTGCTTTTCTGTTACAAAAGGTACAGAAGTTCCATGATAATAAACAATGTTCCTTTTGCAATGTGGACCATGATGCTCGAGGATCTAAGTCATTTTTTTTTCTGATAATATAACTTACAAAAAAAAGGATGAATAGATTTTGATATGGTCAGGAAGCCAGTAAGTCCATAGTAACGGTTATTTTAGTTTGCTAAAGATCATACATTTAATCTTTCTTATCACAGTTATATTGCAGGTAAACAGAAGGGCAAGAAAAATAAAATTTAATTACATTTGTTGTATTTATTATTTTCATATTGTTCTCCCACTGTTCTCATCTTTTAAGATGTCTCACTTTTGCTGTACCTGTACAATAGTGGCAATTTCTCAGAGAAAAAAGAAATATTCCTCTTTTGAACCATCTTATTGAAAGTGACATATTCTCATGCATTGCCAGAAGATAGTCATATATCAGGATCCAATCCAAACCCAATTCATGCTTTTCATGCCTCATCTAACGCTATGATGATGAGCACATAGACAAGAGAGGGAAAAGCAACCGATATGTGACTTTGGCAGCAAGTTGCATTTGCAATTGTATATGCCATGACACATTGAAGTAGGAACCATCATTTTGTTGGGGAGAACGAGCAGTTACCAGTTTGTGAGTCAATATAAAGGGACAGCAATGCATATTTCTACATATTCTGAAGTGCTGTACATAATGTCACAATAGAAATTAACCTCACATTGTAAATAAACTTGGTTTGGTGGATCCAATGTTTAACTCGAGGTGCTTAGAAGGGCGTTGGCTATATTCTCCGGACAAAGTCTACCTAGACTGAAATGCTCATCAGGTGTTACTGTATCTTGTGCAGAGGTGACTTCCTTGGCATTTCTATACTGGCCACCCTTTCTGGGTGTAGCAGTCTGATTTTCATATGGAATAGTTGTCTCTGGAAGGCACCATCAAGCTAAAACCTTATGAGAACTGAGTGGGCACTCCCTGAAAGGCAGACCACTAGTGCTGTCCATTCTCAGGACCCTCACAACCCTTGTTTTTTCTCACCTAATGTATATGTCAAATTACATTTGTAGATAGCATAAACAGGGATGAAATGAAGTGCAAATGTAAAAAGGCAATCTATTCTTTTACAGTTAAATTGTACTTTCCATGAAGTTGTTGCTTAGACTGTCCCCGGCTTACCCGTTTTTTTTCCATAAAGGCTATGAAAACCTGACTTGAAAGGAGTTTATTCACCAACTAATTAGTCTTTTGTTCTAGAACCTGTGTCGAGATGACAAGAGCTTGAATGGAAAATCCTGCAAAACCTTTATCACTAACATCATCTTGTACATGTTCTTTTACTATAATTGGGTATCTATTAACCTAGAGTGAGAAGAATCTGATAACCTCAACCATGATTAAACAACAAAATAAATTAGTATTCTCCACTAGCAAAAAACATTTTCCAAGAACTCTTTAAAAATGTAGGCTATATTTCATTTATTTACTATTATAATTTTGCGTCTTATTTATGACAATTACAATTCATAAAACAGGGTCATAATAAAGAATTAATATGATGAACTGTAGGCAATAAGAAATGTCAATCACTGATGCTTAAAATCAGCTTTTGCCACTTGGCTGTTGCCGTGTAACCTATCATCACGCTTACATCCAGTTTCATTCTAAAAACTTAATATGCCTGAAAAAAGAAAGCTTTAATGGAACTAAATATTAATCCACTAGTATTCAGAGGTAATAGGGTCAATGTTTCTAACGCTACAGTACAATTAGTTATAAAAATGCCACTTTCGAAAGACCATTTAGAGGAGCACATTCAAAACATGTGTCAAGGTTAACTTATAAATTTGTATTTTGGCGGAAGGCCTGTGTTATCAACTTTTTTGTCATACATTTGTACTGAAATAATTTGTATATTTGGAAAAATATCTCCATTGTAAGTTTTAAATATTTTTTAAATGCCTTTGAATATTGAATAGATTATTTTCTAGGCTATTAATTTGATTACTCCTACATGATAAGCTGTTAGGATGAAACATTTTCTAACATTTGTTGAATACCCTTTATCAGATATTTTTGGAACCAGAAGTGTTTTGGAATGTGATTTGGTTTGGAATATAATAATGATATGACTATTGGACCCAAATGTAAACACAGAATTAATCTATTTAATGTAGGTAATTGTATACAATATCTTAATAATTTTGTCTGCGGCACATAAAATCAGGTGTAGAATTCTCTTGTGGTGTAAAGCAAGCTCAAATTTTGGATCATTTCAGTTAGGGATACTCAACCTGTAGTAGAAAATCAATGGTGGTAGTAGTCCTAAAACACAGCAGGAGTCACCTATGATGCAAAGAGAATCTCCAAAACCGCAACAATTAGCCTTATCCTAACTACTAGAAAGAGCCTGACACAAAGGCAGCCGTAAACACTATCACCCGTCACGAAAATTGGGATAGCTTTATGCATGATCAAATGGATGGGAAGTTAATAATACTTATGTTTTCATATATTTATGTCAATTTAATTTGGAAGTTATTACAAACATTTTAATTTGTGACTTTTATGTCAAAAAGTAACGTACAATGTCTATTTTGCTTGCATCCATTTTTCTTGTTCTGGTGGCTCATTCTTATTGTGGAATCTGGATCGCTGTGCTTATTGATCCATCGATGGACAGAACATAAGCACACACATATGGTAAAACTGTCAAACATTGGTATAATTCAGTTTTCACATATTGTTAATTGAACGTTTCCAGAGAGATGCTAGTCTGCATTTGCCTTGTAATGGGGTCTACATCAATAATGACCAGGTTTTAGTGCACTTGCATGTTTTTCTGCACTTTTAACTTTTGTGTATGCTTACAAACATATTGGTGACATATGTTTTTTTTCCAGAGGCTTTATTGGCTTTTGTTTCACCCACAGCTTTATTCTTGGGTTTTGCCTACAACTCCATTTTTATTGTCACGTATATTATTTTTATACATCTACCAGCGAGTGTAGGTTCCTATACTTAAAAAACAAGTCCACCAATACATATGAGCTGCAAAACCCATGTAACATGCCAAATCCTAAATCCATATTGTTTTGGGGAATGTTGTGCAGGCTGATTCCTCAAGTTCAGACCAGGGAACTCCTCCCTTGCAATTTTGGCACTTAGGCTAGGGTCAGACTAACGCATTTTTCGCGTTGTCTGTGAAAAAGTGCGTTCGAACGAATGGACGCATTTTTTCACGGAATACGCGATAGCGGTCATACGATGCGCCTTTTCGTCCGTGATTTTTGTACGGATCATCAATAAAACACTATTTGTGTCTGGACGTTATGTTAGCCGTACATTAGCAGCGTCTGACGTCTCCCAATCACGCACACACGCCTCTAGCGGACGCAGCGCACTCTGTACGTCCGTACTAGAGGTTTGACGTTCTAGAAAAAATGCGTTCGTTTGCCACTTGCGTTGCGCGGACGAACTTTCGTGCGGCCGTTCGTCGTATGTTCCCTGGCATTGGACGTCATTTGCTGCTAGCACGGCCGTGATTTCGTGCGTCTAAACGCACGTTAAAACTGCTTTCGTCTGACCCTAGCCTAAGTGTGAGCCAGAGTCCTTGCTGAGTTTTGGCATGTCATCATCAAGGGTAAATAGAGAAAAAATGTGGCGGGACAGGCGCTTCCTTCACAATGACAGGGATGTCCTCACTTAAATGACAGTTTTCCCCTCTGTTGGATGAGTGTAAACCTCAAACAGAACAGAAAACAAAAATAATGGTGTTTTGTTTTTTGTTTTCTGTTCTGTTTGAGGTTTACACTCATCCAACAGAGGGGAGAACTGTCATTTAAGTGAGGACATCCCTGTCATTGTGAAGGAAGCGCCTGTCCCGCCACATTTTTTCTCTATTTATGCTTCTAACTGGGTTCTAGGGATAAGCCCGAGTGAACGGACAAGCTGCTGATTTACTGTGAGAAACATTCACAATTTACGGTTTTATTGCTGCTTTTTTTTTTCTCTGCTCTTAAAGGTCTTGAGGGGTTAATTAACCCTCAACACATGAACAATTGTGAAAGGAACCACTAGGTGGCGCCCAGAACACAGATTCTTCTATCATCAAGGGTAAGGTGCAGTTATATGGCCTTGACCTTGACAAAGGATCAGACCACATTACTTTCCCACCAGACCACCAATCGGGGACATTTAAAGGGAATGGGCCTGGCAGCTGTCTCACCGAAACAGCAGGGATCCAGCTCTTTTCCTGCAAAAAAAAAGGTTATAGAGTGTGGGAACAAGTGTTCGTCTATGTGTGCATGTATATACAGTATTTTTCTTAATTCAACACCTTGGCTGCCGATGATATCCTAATGTTTCCCCACAACACGTGGAACAGGTCTCCCACACATTATCACTTACAGACCTAAAGTGCAATACATGGCTTGACCACAGTGGTGCTGTTCTGCAACTGTTATGTGTTTCAAAGAAAGCAAGCAAGACCACTTTATGTGTAAAACAGAGGGCAGCAATAAAGGAGCAGAGACAGGCTGAGTGGAAATAGCTATGTTTAGGAGAGTAAGAACATTTTTACGAGTGGAGTGTAAAGGTGCAGAGGCAAGAACAGATGTAGAGTGAATTAGATGGAGGAAAAGGTGACCAGTAATAGTGATGGATGATAGGCATGACCTTGTGGATTTTGCCAGTTAAGATAATTAGTGGAATCATTGGTGGAGAGTAACTCTTTGTTCCCGCCAGTAACTACAGCATAAAAATTTGAGCTGTACGTGTTGTAACAGATAACCTTTAGCAACGTCTTCTAGGGCGGAAAAAAACAGCAACACTGTGAGGTTCTTTTAAGGTTTTTTTTATTTTCCATTTTCCTCACAGCACATCAATTCAGTGGTTTACAGCAAACAACTGCTTTGCTTTCCTTCAGCACTCTCTACACAAGCTGAACACTCCTCTCCTACACTTACGTCAGCTTCCCTTATATTAAGGCTGAGCAAGCCTGAACAGTCACACCTGTGAGTCAGGCTTACTGGGATAATGGCCCACCCTTCACTCCATTATCCCAACCCCAGGGACCCAGACTACAACTCCCTGCATGCCCAACTACAGTACACACACGCTGATATACATTTCCCTGGGGTTTTAAAAGTTCTCCTGTTACATATATCCCATTTATAACCATGCCTGGCTGTCTGTCACAGTGTGTAGTCATATAGCCACTAGTCAGAACATTCACTATTCAAGGCTTTTATTTCAATTTTCAAGCACAGTAGAGGCAGAGTGTCCAAACAAACAAGCAAATAAAACATAGTCTCAGAATTAGGAGTAGACTTTTGATTTAATTAGACATTTGTTCTCCACTCACTATAATACTGGGCAGTTAAGCCACTTACCAGTAAAGCAAATAGCAAATTAAAAACGTTGTACTTAATTTAGGAACTTCAGGGCGTGTCTCCTCCTCTGCTGCTCCCCAGCAAAAAGATTGCTCTCCAAAAGGGAACCACAGTACCTATGAAAGCAGGGCAGTCTTATTCAACAGTCAGCCGAGAGTTAACCCTATAGGGGAAAAGGGCTTTCTCCATCAGTCTGCCGATAAAACAGTGGTTTATTACCCTGCCCCTAATCACACTGTCACAATGTGTGTGTGTGTATATATATACATATTATTTTTTGTTAAGCTGTTAAATGCTTATTTGCCAGCATTTCTGTAAGAACCAGTAGTTAAAACATGTTTAATATATTCTTCTTTCAATATATTTTTTTCATTTTAATTAAATTAGGTGGAATGGGTCATAAACCCTCTCTTTTTTGCCAAGAAGATAACATTGTGCTTTCTTATTATTAAGAATCCCTGAAGCCGTGTTCTGCTTTGATGAATTTGTCACAGTCAAAGAACACTGGGAGACAGCATCTTGCCAAAAGGCAAGATTTCAGATTTATATTGAATGTTTTTATAGCTTAACTTCAAAACAAAGACCTGATAAATTGTTTACATCCTTTTTTCTGGTTTAATACCTTTTTTTTAGCCACGCAGATACAACCAAAAGTGCAAACAAATGACATAAAAACACTATAACAGTACCGTTAACAACCTATTTGTCAAAATACTTAAGGATGAGAGTCTTTCTTGGGAATTTATTTGGCAGGTAGAAATGTATGGCAACAATACAAATGTGAAATATGTGTGTGGTTTAGGGGCTACTCTAAGTAAGAAATTACTGCTGATGACATGAACGCAACATAATGAAAAATTTTCATTATTTTATAACGTGCAATAATATAGATTAACAAAGATAAATGGAAATTCACGAAGAGCCTGATAGGCGCCAAGAAATACAATCCGGCTGTAATTGGGGAGTTACATTTGTCAGTGTTGGTTCAGGTAATCCCAATTCTATTCTAACCCCGCTGCTAAAAATATTTGCTGGATCCATAGTACATAATGGCTCCTGCCATAAAGTACGTACCTCAAACTATTATGCCCACTCGGATTTAGTGATTGCTTCTGTATGGCTCTTAAACTTTGTAAATAACAGTTCTGCTTGAGAAACGTGGACTATTCTAAAAAGGCCGCAGGGATGCTTGCGCAAGGATTCAACAAGGGTAAAATATAGAGTCCTACAAGATTAAAAAAAACACATAAAACCATTGTGTTTTCTGTTGAAGTAGAACAGGATAAAAATGCTCTTAACCTCCCTGGCGGTGTTCCCGAGTGTGTCTCGTGGTTAAATTTCACCACTGAGAGTTGTAACCCCGAGGCACACTCAGGCATGATATATCACCTCTCCCTGCGCTTCCTCGCTGATCCTCACAGTCTCCTCCGGCGATTACAGAGTTTTACTTCCTGGATTCCTTCTTGCGAGGAAGGTACCAGGAAGTATAAGGTCGTGGTCGCCGGAGGAGGCAGCTGGGGACATCGAGGGAGCGCAGGGAGAGGTGATGTATCCAGCGGCATCCCGAGTGTTGCTCGGGGGTTACCGCTTCCAACATAGGAATTTAACCCTGAGCCACACTCAGGAATACCACAAGGGGGGGGGAAATAGACCGCTTTTAGACGCGCTTTTTCCCAAAAATTAAACCGCCAGGGAGGTTAAAGTGATAGCTATTCACTGGCTTGTGAGTGTATGTGCCACTCAGACATACATGCGCCCAGGGGAAGATCAGGCCGCTAGTGAAAGATGGATCCTCAAGGTATCTTCTCACACATCAGGATGGATCCAGGTGAGGACATTCTAATTTTTTTATTTATTTTTTAAAAATGTTTTAATAACAATGTAGGTTACATGAATAAATTTCTCATGGTTACAGAGTCCGCAGAAGTTTGATTGCAGAGCTGCAGCAATAAACTTGTTGGGTGCCTTTGATGTCAATACCAAACATGCTCTTCTTGCTTATGGGTTCTTGACCCAAAATGGTCACCTATTTAAAAAACACCATCACTCTTACGCAGACCTGTTTGATCTCTAGAGAGAATATATATGGTATCGCAGGTGCAACTTTAATATATCTCTAGTGAAATACAATTTAAAAGATGGCGCAAAGTGCTAGTGAATAATATAATGCTGCCTAAAAATGGATATAATATGCACAAATAAAACAACCAAAATTTGTGCTAAATATAACAAACCATACAAGAGAACAATCCAAAATGGTGCATCGAGTGAGAAGACAGAGTAATAAATAAAACAATGAATAATAAAGTAATTATCGTGTCTGTGAAGCTATACAAGGAAATAACAATTGTTCAGTGGGGGAAAAGTGATAGCAAAGTCATTAAAATACTTATAAAAGCAGCAAGAGAATTCTCCTGAAAGTGCAGATGTGTGTGGCACTGGTCACACTCCTCTATGTTTTTCAAAGAGAAAAGAACAAATACCAAAAAATGGTGCAGGTCCCAGCTCTAGGTTAATGTGTCTCTGGCCAAATAAAGAGTGGCACTTCCCTTCTTTGTCGGTGCAGGTCACTTGAATAAATGACGTAAACTGAATGAGAAAAAAAATGAAAGCTTACAAGACTTCTAATCTACCCCCCTGGTGATGTCCTTGAATACATCCCACACAATACAATGATGTTAGTCAGTGATTGACCCATAGACTCCATTTTATGACTATTGCAACAGAGGGAGGAGCAAGTGATGGAAAGATACTTTTGAGGGGGTGGCAGTTTGCAACGTAAAAGATCACAAATGGTATGCACCCAATGGCACGTATATGAGCTTTGTTATTCTCTTGTATGTATAGTTAAGAAAATGTTTTACTTTATAAGATATCAGCAGCATAAAATATACACAATAAGGACATTTGATTTTGTGGTGGTAGTTGCCCTTTAAGGGTCTTATGCTCTGAATTAAAACAAAAAATAACACTAATGTTCATCTTTTTATTTAATTATCTCTCCTTCTTAATAACTGTTCTCTAGGGGTCTGTGCTACTTCATTGTATGCTTTATTTATTTGTTCACGTGAATAGCTCTTCTGGAATTTCATGGTTATTTCACTAAATTGTGTATGGTACATACCATCATCTGTGCAATCCTCTTTTCCCGTAATAATTCTCCCTTAGGGATATTGTCTATCCATGGTGTATAGTGTCCACTAATGTACGTTACATAGCTGTTGCTATCATCTCTTTTAAAATGGGTTTAATTTTTATTCTATTCAATATAAATTTCTAGGTCTAAAAAACTGATTCCTTACTTCTGTTGTGTGTAAATTTTAACCCCAATCATATGAGTTCATATGTGCAATAAAGTTTACTAGTTCTTTATTTGTCCCAGTCCACACCAAAAACAAATTGCGCCTGCAGGTTTCCCCGTAGCTTCTCAATTTTAGCACCGTATTCCAGGACAGGCACTAATTCAGCAGCCTGTTGCAGAATTCAGTGCTACCCACAGTATTATTATTATTCTTATTCTTTATTTATAAAGCGCCAGCATATTCCGCAGCGCTGTACAGTAAGCACAGTATAGACAGGGTTACAATACATTGAACAACATTTGACAAACAGTACAGGAGGAGATGAGGGCCCTATTCCCGTAGGAGCTCACAATCTGGGAGGGTTGGGGTTGGAAACAGGAGGAGAGGACTGTAAGGTGAGAGTGATTGATGGTTGCGTCAGTGAGTTGGTTGGTAGGCTTCCCTAAATAGGAAAGTTTTCAGGGAGCGTTTGAAGGAAGAGAAGTTAGGGGAAAGTCTGACAGTACGAGGGAGAGCGTTCCAGAGAGTGGGGGCTGCGCGTGAGAAATCCTGCAGTCTATCATGGGAAGAGGTGATGCGGGGAGAAGCTAGGCGCAGGTCACTGTTTGACCTTAGGGAGCGGGCTGGGGTGTATTTGGTGATTAGTGAGGACAGGTAGTGGGGAGCTGAGTTAGTGAGGGTTTTGTAGGTAAGGATAAGGATTTTGAACTTAATTCTGCAGTGGATGGGGAGCCAGTGAAGGGACTCGCAGAGGGGAGAGGCAGAGACAGAGCGGCGGGTGAGGTGAATTAGCCTGGCGGAGGCGTTCAGGATGGATTGTAGGGGGGAGAGGCGGGACAGAGAGAGGCCAGATAAGAGATTATTGCAATAGTCGAGTCGGGAGATTACCAGGGCGTGTATGAGTTGTTTTGTGGTGACAGCGGTAAGAAATGGCCGAATTCTGGAAATATTACGCAGTTGGTATCGGCAGGAGGAGGAAAGAGACTTGATGTGGGGGATGAAGGAAAGAGCAGAGTCAAGTGTAACTCCAAGGCAGCGAACTTGGTTTGATGGGGAGATGGTAATACCCTCCACCGTGATAGAGAAGTCAGGAGGTGGGGAGGCATTGGAGGGAGGAATAAGTAGGAGTTCAGTCTTTGACATGTTGATCTTTAGGTGGTGGGAGGCCATCCAGGAGGAGATGCCAGATAAACAGTCACTGACTTTTGAGAGGACAGGGGGAGAGAGATCAGGGGTAGAGAGGTAGATCTGAGTGTCATCAGCGTAGAGGTGGTAATTAAAGCCAAAGCTGTTGATGATTTTGCCCAGGGAGGAGGTGTAGATGGAAAAGAACAGATGACCAAGGACAGAGCCTTGAGGTACGCCAACAGATAGAGGCAATGAGGAGGAGGGGTTACCAGCAAAGGACACACAGAAGGACCTGTTGGATAAATAGTAGTCAACCCAAGCAACTGCAGTGTCACCGAGACCCAGAGAGTTGAGGGTCTGTAGAAGGAGGGGGTGGTCAACAGTGTCAAAAGCAGCCGAGCAGTCAAGCAGGATGAGAATAGAATAGTGGCCGTGTTTTTTAGCAGTTAGGAGGTCGTTGGTGACTTTGGTGAGGGCAGTTTCAGTTGAGTGTAGGGGACGGAAGCCAGATTGCAGGGGGTCAAGTAGGGAATTGGAGGACAGGAAGAGGGAGAGGCGGTTGAAGACTAGTTTTTCTAAGAGCTTTGATGTGAAGGGAAGCAGGGATACAGGGCGGTAGTTGGATGGAGAGTTGGGATCTAGGGATGGTTTCTTTAGTAAAGGGGTAACTAGCGCGTGTTTGAAGGTGGATGGAAAGGAGCCAGTGGAGAGAGATAGGTTGAAGATGTGTGTGAGAGCAGGGGTGAGGGAGGAGGAGAGGGGAGGAATTAGATGTGAGGGAATGGGGTCGAGCGGGCACATGGTGAGATGTGAGGAGGACAATAAGGAATTTACTTCCTCCTCAGTGGCTGGGAGGAAGCAGCAGAGGGTGGCAGAGGGGACCTGTGGGAGTGGAGGTGGCAGATAACTATCTTGTGTTGGGATGTTGCTTCTGATAGTTAAAGTTTTACTGAGGAAGTAATCTGCCAGGTCTTGAGCGCTGAAGGCAGCTGAGGGGGGAGGTGCAGGTGGGTAGAGGAGGGTGTTGAAGGTGGACCAGAGCCGTTTAGGGTTGGAGGAAAGCGTAGACAGCGTAGCACTTATCACCTCCTAGAGTCCATAGGACACCATGGAGGGTTGTGCTGCCGAGCCACGATCTCTGTGCTATATTGCTCTTGCGAGTTTGCTCTAGGCTTGTGCACCGATTTTATTTTTTCGGTTCGGTTCGATTTGTTCGGATGTTTAACATTTTCGGTTCGGCTCGTTTTTCGTGTACATTTTTTTTTCGGAATATCGACCATTTTTCGTGTTTTCGGGTCACTTTGCTCGTTTTTTGTATTGACTTTTCGTGATTTCGGAAATTTTCGTTTTTTCCGGAACGTCTGTTCTCCTCGTTTCAAAGAGTCTAACTCTATTCGTTTTGACGTAAACTACTATGGTTTACTTTTTTTATACTTTATATATTTTTTTAATAAATTTTTTGTTTGTTTTTCGGATCCTATAATTCATTCTGTCGATAGGATAATTCTGGCGATTCTATCGTGTTTTTTTTTTATTAAATAAAGATCCTTTTTTTCTTATGAATATACATTTCACAACTTTATTTAATCACATTAAAAAAATGGTATGAAAGCCAAGGAACAAAAAAAATGAACAAAACGATTTAAAAAATGCTAAACTGACCCGAATGGTCTGACTTTAAAAATAAAAACCAGAACAAAAGGTTTTAAAACAGAAAAATATTTGATCAAAATGATCTGAAACGAAAAAAAAAAACAACAAATAAAATGATTTAAAACAGACAAAAAAAATTAACCCTTTCGCTGCTGAGGCATTTCACGGCTTCCCTTCACGCCTGTGTGCGGCACTGCGGTCTGCTGCTGAGCTAATTTTTAACAGTTTCGCTCCTCTTGTTTAAAAGCGTTTTGAAGCCTTATTTTATAATATGACCCAGACATGTTATGTATCGTTCTTTCCGGCAGACTCGGCAGATGATTCATAATATATCATTATCATATGTATGCGTCATGTCCTGTCTGTATATTATAACAAAAAATGCAATAAAATTAGAATTTTCAATGTTTGTTTTACAATGTGTAAAGTGTTTTTTTCCACATTTTAACATTCGAGTGTTTGCGGTTATATTTTATGAGTTGCGTTTGTTAAAAAAAATTGAAATGGGGACTTGTTATATTTTTTTGGGTGAAAATTACACTATTTTTAATAAACGCACCCCATACAAAAATCCTTAGTGCAGCATCATTGTTCACATTATAATTGAAATGGGAACAATATTGCTGCATTAACAAAACAAAACAAAAAACCTGTTTATTTTTTTTATATTTAAATTTTTTATAATTTTTAACATTGTCATGTTTGGTATTGTTGGAAAGGCCATGCTCTGGTTGATCCAAAGATACCAAACATTAACCGAAAGCTGCCGCGGATCGGGAGATAGCGGGTTCATTGGAACCCCCAATCTCCACCATTGGTCGCAGTTAGGGGTTAACTCCAGAACTGACGTCATTGTGACGAGGTCTTGGGACTGTCGGCAGCTGCCGTTCCCCCACGCTGTTGTCTACCTGCAGAGACGTGACCATGTTGGCGGGCAGCGTCTTAGCAGGCAGCGGTGGGAGAGAGAGAGCTCATAGCTGGGAGGAGGTGTTGCGTGAAGCTGCAAACAGGGACAAATAAACTAGACCTGAGCCGCACTGAGGATCTTTGGGTTGTGTCGGAGAAGACTTCACGCAGTGCTGCCATCAATATTTTTTGATAAATTCTTGGTTATACAATGAATGTGACTGTGGACAAAAATCCGTGTTGTTGTGACATCGCCTAAGCTTAACAAAACCATGCCACGTCGGTAATCAAATCTCAAGGCAGTACAACAAGGTTGTGTTAGTGTGTGACATTTTTTGGCCAGGCAGGAAGTGTAGAATGTGCACAGTCACATTCATGGCCACAAATATGTTGACAAATTTATGACAAAGGGTCCATAGAAATGTCAATAAATTTATGTACATATAATTTTAACAGTGTGGAAAAGAAACCAAGCAATACATATTAACTTATTAAGTAAGGAAAAAGCAACGCACACAAAAAGGAAAATATAGAAAAAATATAAAATTTATTTACTACATGGCATTGGCAAACTGCCCAACAGGGGCACAAACATAGGGGAGGAGGAGGCTGGTCTCTCTCTACTGCCGCTCCAGGATTTCAACGGCGTTGTTAATATGCTGCCTGAATTCCTGGAGCAACTCCTGGATGGCTTCGAAGTTGGCGCCAGCCAGGCGTAGCTCGCCGATCGCCATCCTGACGCTGGACCTGTCGGTGTCCGGTCTGGCTTCTCCTTCTATATCCAATAAATGAAAGAAGGAAAATACAGTAAGTAAAGCAGGTTTCTATTTTTGACTGAAAGTCTTGAAAAAATATAACAGTAGTATATACCAGTGCTGGCGGCCTCCTGAGGCTCTGACTCCTCCGACTCCTCCTCCTCCACCACCACCGTCAGCATCTCTTCCGGTGCTATATCTAAGAAATTAAAGAAATAAAAAATACAGTAAACAACAAAACTGATTTATTTTTGAACAAAAGTCGATGCAAAATACAACAGTAAAAAAAAAACTGGACTCGCGGCCTCCTGCTGCGGCTCCGGCTCCCTCTCTCCATCATCGCCCTGCTCCTCCTCTTCCTCCTCCTGCTTCTCTTGTGCTATATATAAAAAAATTAAATGAAAATACAGTAAACAAAAAATGTTCCTGTTTTTGACCAAAAGTCGTTGCAAAATAAAACAGTATATACCAGCGCTGGTGGTCGCCCGTGGCTCCCCCTCCTCCTCCACTGGGGTACTGGTGCCCGCCGGGGCAGATGCTGCCTTTGCCTTCTTGTCTTCTGCCAAATCCAAAAAATAACACGTAAATAATGCAGACTAGAAAAAATGGTATATCTATACAATATATTGCCAAAAGTATTGCGACACCCCTCCACTACCCACTGGCACTACCAGCTTGACCCTCCACTACTCCCATCTCATAGTTCTAAAGTCACAAAATATTTATTTATTTCCCCTGCACATAGACATATATTACCGTTCAATTATATATTTTTTTCAGAAGTAAACATTACGTTTATTCAATAAAAACTATTATTTGTGTTGTGTGCATACAAAACGCATTGTGCTGACTGCTTTTAGTTATTTTATAGATGGCCTCAGCCTCAGTTTCACTTTCAGCTTCTGCGAATAAAACTGTGGATATAGCAGAAACAACAGAAATCCGCCATTTTGTTTTGAAATTTGCATCTAAAGCGTTCAATAATGACACTGCTGTAGCAAACTGAATTGCTGCGCTGCATCAATTCAGCAGCTGCTGAGGATGTATTGAACGCGGCTCTGTTTGGATGCACTTTCAGAAGAACTACATGTCCCATCCTACCACTTAGCAGAGACGCAGAGATTTTTGTTGATGCGCAGGTGGGAGCCAATATTGGGCAAGCTGCGGGTCATCTCGTATGCATCACTCAATCACAACAACCTCCCCCCAGCACACTACAGTACACAGTGCCAAAAGAAATCCAGCATTGTAATTTCATCTACATACATCAAATATCACAATTTTCACGAATACGTAAAATCCCAAAAAAGAAGAGCTATGGCAAAAATGCATGTATGACGAGTCGTGAAAACGCAAAGCTATACACAATCACATTGCATGAAAAAAGGACTAGATAAATCAACGTATTTCTGTGCACATTAGCACATGCAAGCACATTATTATTATTATACAGGATTTATATAGCGCCAACAGTCTGCGCAGCGCTTTACAATATAACATGACACTTACGTTTGGCTATGACGCGACGGATTTGCCTCAGCTGCTCCTGCTTGCATGCCTTCAGATCGGACCAGCGTTTTCGGAGCTGGTCCTTCGTCCGGTCTTTCCCAAACAACTCCAGGATGGTGGTTCGGAGCTTGATAAGGATATGGTCCTTGCGTAAATTATTCTTTCTGCTGTAAGGGCCCTTACGGCAGTCGTAATCTTTTTTGTCAAAGATGCGGACCAGCTCCAACATCTCCTCAAATGCCATGTTGCTGGCCCGCTTCTTCCTGGGTGGTGTCTCTGGGGTGGAAGCAGATGAGGACGAGGAGGTGTCCGAATGGGACTCTCTGTCTCGTCTTTCAGCCATGTTAAATTATAAATAATTTCAATTTTTTTGGCCTGTCATAAAAATTGTCAAAACTGGCTCAATAAAGTTACGACATCCGCGCGCGCGCATGGCATGCGCGACCCGCGGACGAATCGGATCCGACCCGATTACGAAGGAATTATCGTATCGACAGAATTATCGGATCATTGGAAACAAGAAACAAGTGATACGCATTTACAAATACAAAATTTACAGAATCAGCGATATAACCGATAATAGTTAAATATACGATGTCCAGAATTACCGAAATGGAACCGAAATCACGAATGGAACCGAAATCATGAATAGAGCGAAATTAAATTTCGATTTGACACATTTCAAGTCCATTCGAAAACTCCAAAAAAAATTAGTTTCGGCTCGGAAAACTTTTCGGATCTGTAGGTTTTCGGGTCCGATCATATTCGGAAATCGGCCGAATCCGAAGGAACGAATCGGGAAATTTCGTGAAAATTCAGAAATTCCGAAACCCGAAACGCACATCCTTAGTTTGCTCAGCATCGAGAGTTGATCGCAGAGGAAGACTGAGGACTATTTGACCCACAGTCTCACTCTGCTCCCGGCGACCAGGATGAGAGGTCTCTGCACAGGATGAGAGGTGAGTTTTGGATTTACTGGGGGGTTAGCTGTTCCTAAATGATTCTGCAGAAGCAGAATCATTTAACAAGAGCTTCTGGGTGACTGTAAAAATCAGTTTAACCCATCGGTGCTGTAATTAGTGTTCGGATAAGTAAGGTATTACAATGTCCGAACGCTAATTACTGATTGCACTCCCCATGTTAAGCATAGGGTGCACAATCACTGATGTGCTAACGGATTTTTCCAGGGTTTAGCATTAGGAAGGTAAAATGGGTGGCATGCGTTAAAGTCACTTATCCGGATGTTAAGGCTTACTCCCCCAAACGTTACACAAGGGAATAGTGCCCCTAGTTATCCAAAGATATTTTGGGCTTGTACTCCGTATCCTGAGCTTACTTGCCAAAAGTCTCTGCCCTGAGATTGAGGTTTATGGCAAATGAGTTCAGTTTTGAGTGTTAGGTCAAATACCCTCTTGAGACACTGAAAAAAACCCTGGAAAACTGACACTGTTGGTAATTGTGAGATTGACAGGTTTTTTTGCTTTACTATTCTTCACCTGCCTACCGGTGACTGCTTAACTATGGAGCCATTTACCGTTGTATATGTATTTGTGCTCTTTGACTTTTCAATGTTCTTAGAGTAAAATTGGCCGTCTGAATGTCACCCCTCCCTTGTTCCTTACAGAATTGTAATTTTTCTCTTTGATTAAACCCTTGGCATAGAAAAAGAGATATTGCTTATGTTCTTTGCAAATGTACAATCATCCTTTGAAAAGTGTCTCGATACATTTCAAACAATAAAATATGGTGTCCAGCCAAATAAATAGAATTGTTACATGAGTGTATTTGCTCAGATATATAGATGAATCAGTAATTTTAACTGACCGTTCCTCTTAAGACTGATTGCATTTTAAGTAGTGCTGCCAATATAACAAAGTCAATAAATGTAAAAAAAAATAAACTGCTGTAAAATTAGTCCATAGACCCCACTGACACTATCGTAACGGCAGCAAAAACAGCTATACAAAATTAAAATTGAGCGGAGATAACAAAAACATTTTTCCAAACCGTAGTTTGCATCAAACAACGTGCGTATTCGCTAAAGCCTGAGGAAACATCCACGAAAACAAAACCACCGCACAAGCCATAAAGTCTTACCAGCTTCTATTACCTACCACCTCTGTTACAAGCCTGCCGCTATGTTACTGACTTTTATTGTAGGAAGCAGCAACTGATATTCTCCCCTTGAGTACATAGGAATCCATTGAGACTTGCATGAGTTTGTATAATCACTTAACACCAAGGTTTAGGGAGACTTTAATTCTGATTGGGCAGAATAGCAGCTTGAGACTCAAAGTCAAGTATAATGAGTCTGTCGATTATTTTAACAGCAGGGTCAGAATAGGCATTACCAGACTCTTCCTTTCCTCAAACTTTATAATTAACTAGGATTGCGGTATTCAGACACATCCGCTCAGTCGTCTACTCCAAATTAAAATGTTTGACACACTATCAAAAGTCAGATTGTGTTTGGGTGAACATGTTTTTTTAAAATCCAAACTGCGTCTGCTTTTGTAATGCAGAGTTTTATTTCCAGAACTTCATTCACCGAAATGAATGTATTACATGAAATATCGAAAGTTTTAGACTTTTTTTAAATGATCTTAGAGGCTTTTTATAGCTAATTGAAGCCTGTATCTTTCTGTGAAAATCTTCTAAACAGGAAATGTCTAGCAGAATAAAACAAGAAGTATGTTTAACATGCTTTCCATAGCTTTATGTTAATATTTCTTCTGATCATACGCAACACAAGGATACTTGCAGAATCATATATATAAAAATATATATTATAAACTCATATTTTCAGAGAACAATTCCATGTATTGAACATGCTCCAGCCTTTATAGTCTCTATACAATGTTCATCTTTTATTTTTTTGATATTTTCAAAGTTTTATAGTCACCTGCACTGACCAGATGCACTCTGCCTGTGATATCCCATTGGGGATAGATATTGCATTTCTCTTACAGATCAATGTGATGTCTTGTCTCTTGATGAGATATGACCGCTGTTACTTACTCTGCTCCAGCACGGAGTGCGGCTATTTTGGTTTCTGTGGGCAGAGCTCTTCCATGTGACTGTCGTGCCATGCTAGGGCAGTGACTGCAGGTTGGTGCACTGACAAATCAATCAGACTGGCCGAATGAGTGTAGGACCATCCTCTCCACTCACATCTGTCTCACCACAATGGCATATATCAGCTTCAGTTTTTACCATATGTATTAATAATAAAAGTTGTAACAAAAAAGGGACCAGATGCACACCAATAAAAAGAATAAGTATAATTTTATTGAAAAACAACCAAACAAAATACAATATAGCATCAAAATAAGCAGATACTCCTGATAGTAAGCCACCAATACATATATATTGCCATAAACACTGTCATAAGACAACAAAAGTACATAAATAGTACTAGCAGAGTACAAGGTATTGACTCACTCAAGGCGATACGCCGAAACGTTGGGGGTACCTGGTCTTGCGTCTCTCCTCAGTGACTCTTGAGATATTTCTCTTTACTTTTTTGGATATACTTTTAGGTATTTATGAGTAGTTCTTTATGTATAGGATACGGATATTGTCTGCATTCTCATGTTTCTACATTGCCACGTTGTGCTAATTTTTTCTTATAGTGAGTCAATACCTTGTACTCTGCTAGTACTATTTATGTACTCTTGTTGTCTTGTGACAGTGTTTATGACAATATATATGTATTGGTGGCTTACTATCAGGAGTATCCGCTTTTTTTATGCTATATTGTGTTTTGTTTGCTTGTTTTTCAATAAAATTATTTTTATTGGTGTGCATCTGGTCCCTTTTTTGCTACAGCCACCCTCAATGGCTATTCGAATACTGTATCTCCAGAGAGCACCCACGATACACTGTTGATCTTTGCACTGAGTGCAACGCAGTCACGTTTTCTTATGTTCGTAACAATAAAAGTTAACATGTATATAGTGAGTGATTTCACATCAAGGTACCTTGATATCTCTTGGGCATGACAGGTGCACCTTAAGTTTGCTTTGTCTGCATGTAATCAACAAGGTTACTACCAAGGTTTGCCTCAGAGACTGCCATTATATTGCTTAATTGATCTTCTGTAACTATATATATATATGTCATATATATGACTACTATCAAACATGTTTTTGATATTTATTTTTACAGCAAATGAATGCTTAAAACAGGTGTCTGAAGTTCTACTAGAGTTTAATTCAATGAGACAGCATGTAATAAAATTCTGCATAATTATTTACCCCCCCCCCCAGTGAAACTGCTAGACCTGAGTAGAATGATTACCTTTTATTATTCACATTACTTTGCTGAGATAGACTTTAAAAGATATTCAATATGTTAATCGGTTTATATTTTTCATCTTTCATTAATAGGAAGCTAAAAATAAGTAACCTGTCTCAATTCCAACTACAGAATATAATAAGCTTTCTTTGAATATCTCATTATCAGTCCTGTACTGTATTACAAACTCAAAGTTATATGTATGTAAAATAATTGTTTTATGCAGTTGAATATTTTTTAACATTAAGTCTGTAGCTATAAATTATCACTGCAGACCCCAGACTGAGTAAAATGCTTAGATTTGTGTATTGTGTAAAGTGTTAGTATGCATGAATTGATATGAAACTGGTGTGTAGAACATAATGCCTGTAATCTGGAGATTCTGTAATGTTCAAAGCCAAGTCTGTGTGATGGGAAAATAACTTTTTCTTTGGTTTAAGGAAAAAAATGGAACGATGTCAAGGAAGATCTAGCACGTAGCTACCAAGTTTAAGAAAAAAAAGTTCTTTCAGCACAGAATACAGTTCATTGTGGAGAGAAAACTGTTGAAAAAAAAATGGCTTTGCACGTTGAAGCGTTTCATGTCGAAACAGAATATTAAAAAATAGATATTTTTTAATTACCTTTAGATTATTTTTAAACTCAACCTAGAATCCAGCACTGGGCTCCCCTGGCTTTGGTTTGTATGTGATATTCAGCTGCTTCCATTAAGCTTCAGCATGTCACGTTAAAGCCGAAAGCAGCCAATTCAATGGCTCTCAATGTCAATTGCTTTGAGAGGGAATGAGGTTCCAAATATCCCGACCTGGGACCTGAGCTTAAAGCCTCCACAGAGGGAAGAACCAACCATCTGAGACTGCCACTGGAGGGGAAGGGGTCAAGGCATTTAAGGTGCTGTGACCATTTAAAGTGGTCACAATGCATGGAGTGTCCCTTTTAACCTTCTGTAGTTTTTTTTGAGAAAGGATTTTACCAGGAAGGATACGTTGAGATTTCTCTCGTTTTCAAGTATGTCCTGGGTGGCGAGTATGTACCGTTAGGTGTCTTGCCCAAGGACACTTACTGGAGAGGTTCTTTGGGAAATACTTGAAGCTATCATTTGGGTGGTGCTAGAAAGCAAGAATTCCTGCTAGAAGTTTTGGAGAAAGGATGAACGCTGTGGAGGAATAGGTTCGGTTCACATGCCAATGGCTAGTCCTCATGTATCTATGAAATGAAATGTTTGCACTATTAGACTATTAAAGTCTATACTATCAGGGTGCTGCCAAAATTAAAACTGATGGAGATTGTTGACAAAAACCATTACAGATTCTTCTTTGAGATGGTTTCAGTTATCTTAATTTTTCTATGAGATTTTATTTTTCCTTTATTTTTCGGCATACAATAATGAATACAATAACACTAAAATTTGCATACAGGAATTATGGAGATTTTATGAATTTTGATACCTTGTTGTATTTTTGCTCCAGTCAGTATGACTGCAGATGGATTATTGTGTCCATGGACAAGTATCTTATTTATGGCCTTCACTGATATCTGATTATATATTTTTACATTTGGCTTTGTAAAAACTTTGAAAGATTGGGTAAATGAAAAAATGAACAGATGAATATGTAATATGTATTTCAATAAATGATCTAGACTTATATCACAGATCCTCAAAAGGTAAGCTCGTATAAAGAAGTTTCCCAGATTTGCTTTTTAAAAAAAGTATTCATTTTTTCTGGTTTGTTGGTTCAATTTATTATGACTGATATAATGAATTTCATTTACAGAATGCATCAGTCTAAGATACAATTTCAACGTATCTGATAAACGCGAGCAGTGTGACCTTTTAAGCAGAAAAACCAAATAATCAAACACTGCAATATCTTCTTAGATTTGACATGATCTATTTATATCCAAGGAGCTTTAAATAAAAACAAATGCTTTTGAGATAATGCATAAGTAAGTCTGATAATGAAATGACACGTGAAGTTGTCAGTCACAATGCATATACTACAATTAGCTTGTCTCCAGAAAAAAATAATACTTGAATAATCCTTGCTTGAATCCCCACTTGGCATTTTAGAAAACATAGAAAACATAGAAAAATGTCGGCAGATAAGAACCTTTCGGCCCATCTAGTCTGCCCAATTACATGGATACTTTACATGGATTTATCTTTTGTTTAGGATAGCCTTATGCCTATCCCATGCCTGCTTAAATTCAGTTACTGTTTTGGCCTCTACCACTTCTACTGGAAGACTGTTCCATGTATCCACCACCCTCTCAGTAAAATAATGCTTCCTGATGTTACTTTTAAACCTTTGCCCCTCTAATCTAAGACTATGTCCTATTGTTTTGCTATTTTGTTTCCTTTTAAATATACTCCCTTCCTCTACCTTGTGGATTCCCTTTACATTTTTAAATGTTTCTATCATATCTCCTCTGTCTCGTCTTTTTTCCAAGCTGTACATGTTAAGATCATTAAGCCTTTCCTGGTAACTTTTCTCCTTCAAGCCGTACACCATTTTAGTAGCCCTTCTCTGAACTCTCTCTAAGAAGTCTATATCCTTCTGGAGATACGGTCTCCAGTACTGCACACAGTACTCCAAGTGAGGTCTCACCAGTGCTCTGTACAGTGGCATGAGCACTTCCCTTTTCCTACTGCTAATACCTCTCCCTACACAACCAAGCATTCTGCTAGCATTTCCTGCTGCTCTATTACATTGACTACTTACCCTATATCAAATATATATATGATATACAAGTATATAAATATATAATTCAAGTTAGCCAAGTGAATATCATGTAGAATGCGTAGCTGCTTTTAATAGTACACAATGAAACTTCAGTGAGGATCAAAACATCGTTGAGTGGCTCTTTGATGGACACATATTACTTTGATCAGTGATTTATCTCAATAACTCCATTGCAGTAGTGATTAGCTTAAAGGGATTTTAATTAGTCAATACAACAACAACTGCGTATACATTAAGATCTTATTTCCATGAGATCACTGTCTTTTGTAAGATTCTTTGTTGAGTTTTTATTTAATATATATATTAGTATTATTTACTTAAATATTTTGGAAAACAAATTAAGGTGAATAATAACAGTCTTGCTCTTGCACTCTCTCATACTCTCTCTGTGTGAGTGTGTATAAATACACTGCAAAAACTCCTGATCTAGCCAAGATTTTTAATTAAGATCGTGTAAGATTATTAAGATTGTTTTAAGATTATTTTTACTTATTTCAAGAAATCTTACCATGTCAAATTATTTTACTGCACTGGCAGATAATTTGACTTGTTTCTAGTCTGTATCTCCTCAAATCAAGCATTTATTTTCTTATTTTTAGACAGTAGTTTTTTTCAGTGTATTGTGATGTTGGGGAGCCCACAGAGCACTCGCACGACGTCTTGGATGCAACAAATCAAATTTATTTCGCCTTTCAAGGCAGCCAAAACTTAAAACATGAAACACACGCTTATCTCCAGCGCAATTAAAGTAAAGTCCAGCTCTTCAGCACAAAATACAGAAAACAAGTGTGGCTCACCAACTTGAACGAAAGTCCCAAACCTGGGGAATCCTTTCCCAGAAAATATAAGTCTTTTCCAGCAAGGCACAGCAACACCGCTCTGACCTTTCTGATTCAGTCCAGCTCCAGCAGACCAGGCCCAGTAACACTGCTTCCAGCAGCACCTCTACAGCTGACTAGGCATGGCCCTCAGCCCCCAGCTTCCACAGCTGACAGCTTTTCCTCTACTCCCACCATCCTCTCTGGGAGTTGCCACCCTTTAAATCCCTTCCTGGACAGGAATGTTAACTCTTTGGTTGGCCTTAAAGAGACCACAACCCAAATAGGAGTGAAACATAGCGCCCATCCAGGATCCCAGCCTCGTCAACCTCTGCAATATTTATATATATATGTGACGGTGGCCCCCGCACACCCCCGGCGCCTGGCAGCGGCTTCCTCGCTGCTCGCTGGCCAGGCGCCGAGTGATATCGCGGAACGCTTCCGCACACGTGGGGCGCCGGGGGGCGGGGCCAGGCGCATGACGCAGACCCGCAGAGTTTAAAGCCCGGCTTCACATTCTCACTGGTGCCCTGACGTGGTAGTTACTTCCCGCAGAGCTCTTGTGTGGCATTGGCAAAACGATTATTCTGTGTCTCGACCCCTGGCATTGGCAAAACGATTATTCTGTGTCTCGACCCCTGGCATTGGCAAAACGATTATTCTGTGTCTCGACCCCTGGCATTGGCAAAACGATTATTCTGTGTACCGAACCCTGGCATTGGCAAAACGATTACTCTGTGTACCGAACCCTGGCATTGGCAAAACGATTACTCTGTGTACCGAACCCTGGCATTGGCAAAACGATTATTCTGTGTCTCGACCCCTGGCATTTGTATCACTCCTCTATTCTGGTACGGAGGTCAGTCCGTGTGGCACCCCAAGCACACCAGACCACCCCTTGTATGTTGTATGTGCTCTGTACTACCATCCTAGTAGCCTGTCTAGACGTGCCGACCACTCTAAGGATCGGAAGGGTAGTGAGCGGTCTGCGTAAAGGGACCACCATCTTGGTAATCAGGGGGATCCGTGACAATATATTATATATATATATACACAAAAAAAGTGGCTGCACTCGAAAAACTAAAATAATAAAGTTTATTTATATCAAATTAAAACTAGAGGACCGATGTTTCGGCTCGCTCTGGAGCCATTCTCAAGGTTGCGGACTCTCTTTTCCAAAGCCAGTAGCGCAACATTTTCAAGAGCAGCAACATCCTCTCACTTCTCTGTGGGTCATGGGGATTGATCATATCCCTCCGATGTCTAGAGGAGGGGACAGGGCATCTGAACTCTTTAGACAGGAATCGTTCTGGATCTTCACCCTTAATACAATAGTACCTAAGGGCTTGAATGAGAAAAACTCTATGCACTGTTTTTGAACCTTCGATAATTGGAGTGTAATATGAAGAAGATTAGGAAATGTAATTTTTTGCAATGCCATGTTGCTTTGATTTTATTTTTAGTTTCTACAGCTGTGGCTATAGGAAAGAGGGTGGTGTTATAGTAATGTGGGTTTATATTATTTTGTTGTATTATATTGTTTCGTTTTGCTTTATTCTATTCAGGGGTTAGCTGGTTGCTGGGCAACAAAATGTATACCTGACTCTCTCTATTCTTCCGGTTCCGGGATTTAAATAATTTGTTTAGTTGATAAAGGCTGCCTTTTGTTCGGTAGTTGTATCGTCTTGAGAAAAGTCCGGCAGGACTGAAACGTCGACTCTTAATAAAACTCATTTTTGATATTTATCACAAGTCTCCGTGTGGCGGAACACCGAATTTTCTGTTTGTGATTGTTCCGAGTTCCAGCACCGGAGCCAGAAACTTGCCTACAGGGTGTGCGGGGATCGAGGTGTTTTTATATATATATATATATATAAGTTGTGGGGGAGGGCAAAAAATGAGATTAAAAGCTGGCACATTGCAAATAATGAAGTTTGAATTGCTCAGATGTGTAAATGGCTTCGCAATAGAGAACTGCTTCACAGAGCTCCTGTGCTACATTCCCCATATGTAGCAAGGAACTCTGGGTAAGACATGCAAATGACATTCGCAATTTCTCACTTTTTTGCATCCTGAGTCCGTTTCAAAACAGAACCCTCTAATCAATGCCATGTCATACTAGATGTTTTTTTTAGCAAAGATCAGGTATATGCAACAGGTCACAACCACTCCTGTACAGTTGGTTGGGCTTATTGTACCCTCATCAGCAGGTGATAGCCCATGACCAGTTGCAGTTTGATGCTTTACCCCATGGCAATTCAACACTTATGCTAAGTTGTGGTGGAGGGCAAAAAATAAGATTAACCCCTTCGCTGCTGAGCCATTTCACGTCTGTGTGCTGAGCTCATTTATACCGCTTTTGCTCATCATGTTTAAAAGCGATTTTAAGCCACGTTTTATTATATGACCCAGACATATTATATATCGTTCTTTCCGGCAGACTCCACTTTGCCGGGGGGTCGCCTGAAAATGACATCATCGCGTCCAACGCGAGGACATCATTACAGCGGGGGGGTCTATAAAAGCATCTTCTGACTTCGAAGTCAGAACGCCGGGGGACCCCGGACCGGAGAGTTGAGTATCTCTCTTGCCCCCCGCCGAGGAGAAGACGTGTTGGGAATAGTCCTCCACATACAGCAGGAGCCAATGAGGACGTTCCCCACACGTCTTCAGCAGTGAAAGGGTTAAAAGCCTTCACGCAGTAAATAATGTAATTTGCATGTCTTACCCAGAGTTCCTTGCTGCATATGGGGAATGTAGCACATGGGCTCTGTGGAGCAGTTCTCTGAAATTCTGAGATGTGTAAATGACGTTAGGGGTACTTGAGGAAACGCGATTGGGAACCACTGCTCTAATGTATTATGCCCTTGTGCTCCTGTCTTGCGAAAGTTGCTAGTGCCGTATAATGATATGATTCTTTTTTTGTAGTCTTATGGTAGCTGTTGGGTAAAACTTGTTTCCTCGATTTGTTATAACTATTGGCTTTGGATAGAAACACGCCGCAACAATGACTACTTTATTAATGTTCCGTGTATTGTGTTACTTCCATGATACACACTGAAATAATCCTTATGTATTGATGCATGAAAAAAGTGCTTTACTCTGCAAATGTCTATTAAATAATTTTAAATGAAATAATAAGCAAGTTATTACCGAAAGAGCTTTAAAGTAAAGTTTTGGTGGTCACTGGTGGTGTTTTAGAAGTTAACTATTAGATGATGACTGTGCGGGGGTAATATCATTCACACATATTCACTATGCAGGGAAATCACAATGAAATCATCACCAGATACAACAGCACAGCACCAAAATGAAAAATAGAATCTAAAATGAAGCGTTGGTACTCAATAAGGGTTTGTACAGTGAAGAAAATAACTCTAGTTTTTGCACTTATTCAAATGATCTTCTTAATTTTGACGTTCAAATCGCTCACAATTGGAAAACATCAAAATTCATTGATATAAGCAGCATAAAGGTGAACAGGTGAACAAATGACAGTTAATATATCATCAGATCAATCTGGTGAAATTCCTTAATCTACCCCATGTGAGCATTGCCTAGAAACAGCTTGCTGTACAAGCCCTTATTTTCCTGGCACTGCTGTGTAAACCAGATGAGCCCTAATTAAATGTGGGTCATTGACGAGACAAACAATACTTTACTCATCATGCCACCTATGTGCCAACAGTTAAGTGACTACTATGAAGAGCTTTTTAAAAGAATAATCGTAAACCTGTTCAATTATAGATTTTTTTTAAAATGAAGATTAAGTAATTTAATAAATATTGTTCTAATGTTTGCTAGTAGGAAAGGCAGCTTATAAATTATGATTTTAAAAATGTCCCATTGTTATTCCTTAACTTTCCAAAATTATTTCAGAATTCTGCATAGTTAACATTGTAGATTATTTTTTTTGTGCCAGCCTAAAGATTAAAAAGTAACTTGAGTGTCTTGGGTGTATTTTTATAATTGCTAGTTACACCCACAAGCAATTAACGTAGGGATATGTGATGCTTTGTGATATTGGAGATTTTCCATGAGTCATGAAATGACTCTCTGCCTGCCCATAATGACCTACAAAAATTCTCATCCTTAGAATATTTTTTTCTTCTTCTTTTTTTGTGAGTGTAGTTAACATATGCAGTTCCTGGAGTTGACAACAGGTTTATGGGAACTAAGCATTATAATATCAAAAATTTACACTTGATACTTTATACATTTACCATGCATAAAAGTTATCAAAATATTCTTTAAAAAGTAGGTGAATTGTCTCTAAATTTTTCTATTTAGTGTCCTATGGGAAACAATGGGTTCTATTCTGACCCTGCCACTACTTTGGTAACTGGCGCTGTTATACTCCAGTTATAGCTACTTCGCGATGGCTTATTGTACTTGGCTCGAGTTGGTATTCTGTAAACAATACTAGCTTCCCGTGCCTGATGTTAAGTGATTTTACCTTGGCAAGTTCACTTTTCACTGACAAATAAATATACTAAAACAAATTCTATACTCCTGACCCTGCCGTGCAGGTGAGGTGGTGAGGTCTGCTGTATCCCCTGGATTAATGCAGCAGAACATTGAGAAAAAATAGTATTAACTGAATTACTAACTAACCAAATATGATCATTAATTGTGCATGTGGCATTTTCAATAACAATCAGTGTTAGATGGGAATGGATCATTAGTACAGAGGCTAGGCCCAAAGCCTTGCTAAATTTAGCACATGTTGTTACCTTAATGAGTTCTAGCTGGTTAAAACCATGACCAACACATGCTTTTCATATTAATGTCTCTTCCCTGTGCTAGTTTCACTGACTTCACACTCATCCCCTTACTTTTTATTAAGATATAGATATCTCTTATAAGACTGGAATGTGGCTCTTTGTGATGTTGCAAACACCTTGGACTAAGTAGTATCTCCCTGTTAGTCTGGGGATAAGAACTTTTATATAGGTATGAACAAGTGGTGTGTCTATTGTGTACAAACACAGTTAATGCCGGATAAAATTGGTTTGCTTGTTCGTTCCCCATTTATGTCTCTTTTTACATGATTCTTATGGAGTTCAACATAAAGACCATAAATATGGATTATGTTTCTAGATGTACTTGTTTTCTATTAAGCAAATCTATGTGAGTTATGCTCTTTATGTAAAACCTACATTGTTTAAAACAGTGTTATCCCAATTATGAAAATGGAAAGTTTACTGCATACATACTTGTGTGAGATATGGGCATTCCTTCAAATTGAGGTGAAAATAAAAGGACAGTCAACTGCTTCAGTAATTCTTGATTGTGACAAGAGCATCTGGAAGGACATTTTTTGTCAACTAAATTACTAATGTGAGTTTCAAATGGCAAACAGAGCTATGTAAAATTCTATATAGATGTATGAATTATATTCAACATTTCTTGTTTTCTCAACAGACCTAAAAATAGCTGATTTGTGTGTTTGTTTTTCACCATGGCTTTTTAGAACAGTGTAGTTCTCATAACATTGTAAAGAATACCTACATTTTATACACTTCAAGAAGCTTTCAAATGTACAGTTATAAATGTTGCAATGTGCTCAAATCAAAACTCAGACCTTGATTAAACCTTAAGATAAAGAAATGCACATGAGCACAAATGGAATCTTGATGGTTACACTATTTATTTATAAAGTATTTTACCAGGAAGGATACATTGAGATTTCTCCAGTTTTCAAGTATGTCCATCTTGAAATTGAATGTTTCCTACTTTAGTGTTTGCATTCTCAGAGTCAGGAACTTAAAGTGGTTATTCACAAAGCACTTGCATTTTCCATAGTTGCAAACAGCAATCGTCATAACCGAAACAGAAACAAACTTTGGCATTTTACAACGGAAAAATTAATCAATTAAGCTTTCTCTACCATTGTTTGCATTTCCCATTTTCAAAATGTTGACGTTTATCGTGGTTGCAAAATTTTTTATTTGTGAATAATTCACTAAGTATTTATTGATTATTTCCTGTGCTATTCCTCAATAAATGATTCTGTAAACTCTGTCTCGCTTAACAGAGATCATTAGTGACTAAGATGTTAAAGCAATATCAAAACACAGGAATATCATAAAAGCCCCCTCATTGTCGTTGTCATGACACACTAATCCCTGTTTAGTTACAAAAAGAATACTGGATAGAAAGCACATCTACATGTGGTTATTATTGTTTAAATAATTTCTTTATAAAAGGCTTGGCTATTTTATTTTTTGTGCTATTTAAAGAAAATTTACTACACTTGTTTAATCATTCTAGTCCACTTATTTATACACTGAGATGCTAATGCTCTGTGACACTACCATCTGCACTGGTAAATCTAACTCTATCATGCAAATTAGAAAAAATGCTTTCTAAAGAAAATAACTTATAAATAAGTGTGGGTAGACATTTCTCTTTGTAGGAAATGATTCTACAAACCTTTTTATGCTTCTTTTAAACCTTTTCATGTTTAAGTGATTTATAAGGGATTATTTACTAACACAGTAGTTTGTCATTGTTACAACATTGGTAAAGAACAACAACAAGATATGGTGCTTAGTGAATAACCCCCACAGTGGTTCCCTTTTAGCAAAGCGGGCAATCAGATTATCTAATGATACTCATGTAAATAATTAATTCAGAAATATGTGTTAAGATTTTAGTTTTGTTATGGTTGCAATGCTTTGGTAAACTTAAGGAATACGGACACCCACTAGAAGACAAAGCACATTGCTGAACATTGCAAAAAAAAAGCACTTGGCCCACCCCCTCCAAGGAGTCCATAGGTCAGCGGAGCCATCGCGGAGGGAGACTGGGTATTTTTTTCCCCAATCTCACTTTGTTCCTGGTGGCCAGAAGTGACAGATAGGGCTGTCGTTCTCTCTGTGGGATGAGAGGAGAGTATCTGATTTTTTTTTCTTCTAGTGCTGACTGATACCGCAGTAGCGGAATCAGTTAGCAACAGCTCCAAGCTGTGGTTACCTTTTGAGTTAACCGCAGTAGGGCGTAATTAGCGTTAGGACTTTGTAATCCTAATGCTGAGTTCAGGGATCGCAAACTATAGTAATCTAGCGCTGAAAAGTGCAATCTCCGAATCACTAATGGTTTTAGAAACCGTTGGCGTTCGGAATGTAATATGGTCTGTCCGCGCTAGGGCCACTTAACCTAATGTTAACGCTGACACAGCTGATCTCTAACATTAGAGTTAAGTATGTAATATTGCCCATAGAGTCTTTCTTGTAATAGAGTCAATAATTATTTTCTCACTAGTAGCTTCGTATTAGAGACTTAACTGGAATAGAGATGAAGTGTGCAGGAAATTTTAGTGAGCTCCCCAACTTCTTTTTTTTTTTTAAGACTTGACCCCTGGGATAAGGAATCCTATGCTAGTACTATCCATAAAAGATGTCTCATCAATTGAAGGCATTCTCATATTATGGGACTCGTGACCATAACTGTAAATTATTTCAACAGCCTTTTTCCATTTGTGGCTCACTATTATTGACTCTGTCCCGACTGTTACGGGAGCTCAAGTCGGAATATTTGTGCATCACTGGTCAAGAATGGAAACTGTACTGTGCAGTAGGAATGAGCTGTTTGGTTCGATGTGTTCGTAGTTCGATTCGAACATCGCCAGTTTGTATGTTTGCGAACTTCGAATATTTCCACGTGTTCGAAGCATGTTGCCCACAATGCACCACAATGGACCACAATGCACTTTTCTACTGGCCTGAAGCTTGTATTTGGCTACAGTCTGCACCTGACCACAGTTTAGGTGCAAGACTATGCCAATCACGGCTCAGAGTCCTGATTGGGCAAATTTTACCCAATCATGGGCTCACAGAGCTAAGTCCCGCAGTACACTATATAAGGCTTCACACAGCCTTCAGCACGTGTTTTTTGAGAGGAGATTGTTGTGTTAGTGTGTGTTCTCACTGCCAGTCTGCCAGCAGCTATTGGGGGGGTCTCATTTCTACAAAATATCTGGGAATTGTTGTAATCCTTGTGTTCTCACTGCCACCAGCAATTGTGGGGGTCTCAATCCGCCACTTCACGGGCAGATTATGGGGACCTCCTAGGCACGATATTTGAAGGAATTTTTCGTTTTTATTTTTAAACTTTATTTTATGGAAAACTCAGTCCCTTTAAAAATGTTTTTTTAAAAACTTTTTTTTCCTTGTTTCATAGAAACATAGAAAAATGTCGGCAGATAAGAACCTTTCGGCCCATCTAGTCTGCCCAATTACATGGATACTTTACCTGGATTTATCTTTTGTTTAGGATAGCCTTATGCCTATCCCATGCTTGCTTAAATTCAATTACTGTTTTGGCCCCTACCACTTCTACTGGAAGACTGTTCCATGTATCCACCACCCTCTCAGTAAAATAATGCTTCCTGATGTTACTTTTAAACCTTTGCCCCTCTAATCTAAGACTATGTCCTCTTGTTTTGCTATTTTGTTTCCTTTTAAATATACTCCCTTCCTCTACCTTGTGGATTCCCTTTACGTATTTAAATGTTTCTATCATATCTCCTCTGTCTCGTCTTTTTTCCAAGCTGTACATGTTAAGATCATTAAGCCTTTCCTGGTAACTTTTCTCCTTCAAGCCGTACACCATTTTAGTAGCCCTTCTCTGAACTCTCTCTAAGAGGTCTATATCCTTCTGGAGATACGGTCTCCAGTACTGCACACAGTACTCCAAGTGAGGTCTCACCAGTGCTCTGTACAGTGGCATGAGCACTTCCCTTTTCCTACTGCTAATACCTCTCCCTACACAACCAAGCATTCTGCTAGCATTTCCTGCTGCTCTATTACATTGACTACTTACCCTTAGATCCTCTGAAATAGTGACCCCTAAATCCCTTTCTTCAGATGTTGAGGTTAGGACTGTATCAAATATTCTATATTCAGCCCTTGGGTTTTTACGTCCCAGGTGCATTATCTTGCACTTATCCACATTAAAACTCAATTGCCACAGCTCCGACCATTTTTTTAGTTTACCTAAATCATTTGTCATTTGGCTGATCCCTCCAGGAACGTCAACCCTGTTGCAAATCTTTGTGTCATCAGCAAAAAGACATACTTTTCCTTTAATACCTTCTGCAATATCCCTAATAAAAATATTAAAGAGAATGGGTCCAAGTACTGACCCCTGAGGTACCCCACTGGTAACAAGACCTTGTGCCGAATAAACTCCATTTACCACAACCCTCTGTTGCCTGTCACTCAGCCACTGCCTAATCCATTCAACAATATTGGAATCCAAGCTCAAAGATTGCAATTTATTGATAAGCCTTCTATGCGGAACAGTATCAAAAGCCTTACTGAAATCTAAATAAGCAATGTCTACTGCACCACCTGTGTCTATTATTTTTGTTACCCAATCAAAAAAATCAATAAGATTAGTTTGGCATGATCTCCCTGAGGTAAACCCATGTTGTTTCTGATCCTGTAATCTATGTGTTTTTAGATGTTCAACAATCCTTTCCTTTAACATGGTTTCCATTAATTTCCCCACTACTGACGTAAGACTAACTGGCCTATAGTTCCCCGATTCCTCCCTACTACCCTTCTTGTAAATGGGCACAACATTTGCTAATTTCCAGTCTTCTGGGACAACTCCCGTTAACAAGGATTGGTTAAATAAATCTGTTAACGGTTTTGCTATTACATCACTGAGCTCTTTTAATAATTTAGGGTGGATCCCATCAGGCCCCATTGACTTATTTGTCTTTACTTTAGACAGCTGCTGTAGAACCTCCTCCTCTGTAAACTGATATGTAAATGTTTCCTGTCCCCCAGGGCACTACCCGGACCCCCATACACCTTTTATGGCAAATATCTTGCATATGTGCCCTCTTGCAGGGCACTCTAAAAATCAAACTTTTGAGTCCCATTGACTTGCATTGAGTTCGGTTCGTGTTCGCGTTCGAACTCGAACTTTTGAAATTGTTCGAGTTCGAATGCAAACCGAACATGGGGGTGTTCGGCGCATCCCTACGTGTGCAGAACACTAGTATGAGCTCCTGGCATTTACATGACTCCATGGATCCAGACATGACCCTACTGCAAGCAATACACAAACTCATGTATGTGAGGTTGCACATGGACGGTGAACGAACACTGGGAACTATTTGCTCCCATCCTTTTGCTGCTCATGCCCACAGTGGATAAAGGTTAAGTAAGGGGTATTTTGATGTGGTTAAACTTAAGCAAAATAATGTATTCTCAGAAAATAAGAGGTGTGAAGAATGAGTGAGGTTGGAATAACCTTTCTTTGCAAGAAGACAGCAGTGCATGCTTTCATTTGTGGTGCATAAAATATCAAATTTTTTGGCTAGCCACAAATTAATGGCTCCTATACAAAGTATAGAAGTCAATAATTTATAGTAACCTGCGACATTGTCTGTGTTAGTGGTTGGAGCAGTTAAACTAACATCTGCAGTGACCATAAATAATGGCTCAAGTCGTTAAAGGCTCGGTGGGAATAGGGCTCTTCGTTTATATATGTAGTTACAGGAAATCAGCGAAAGTAAATATGTTGGCTTCTTAATTATTAAAAATACGATCTCTGGTGTATTTATCCTCTTATTGTATGCTCCTTTTAATTTAAAAGATAGACTTTTGGGGTTTACTAGACTAATGTTCATCTGGGAAATAGAAATATATATATTACCCATTAATGGGATGTAGCGATTTGTAGGCTGAAACATGATGGGCTCTATTACATTCTCGGCGCAAATTTGAGCGCGCTGCGCATTTTGTTTTGTGCGCAGCGTTAAACGTTAAAGCGCGTAAATTAACGCTGGTTTTATGATCCGAGTGCATTTTTTCATCCGCCAAAAATATTGCACGTAAAAAAGACGTGCATTAACGTTGTGCGCAGAAATCGGTGGGCAATCAGAATTAGGAACCACAATTGTCTCCCGTTCAGTTTTTGCACCTGTCAAAGTCAATCTGAGTATATATGCTGCAGCAATAATAAAAACACACACAACCTCTCCATTTTATTGTTTGGGTTTGTGTAGAATGTGTAACTATACTTTGCTGTATTTTTTTTTTTCGTGCTGGTGTATTTTGTTTCGGCCAGAATGTTCAGATTTGCAGTTACCACCAGCTTTTAAAAGACGTTAAAATTATGTGCGCAAACGTCATTCGTAAAAAGTTGCACATCGATTGTAATACCATCCACGTACCAGCGCACGAACACATTTGCGCTCACAATGTTAAGTATGGGATGCGCTCCCAGACTTGCGTTCGTGCAGGGTTCGCGCAGGGTCACTCGCGTTAGACGTTAACGCGCATCGTATGCGCAAACATCGTAATATGATGTTCAGCGCAAAGGGTTTTGCCCCTCGCGTTAATGTGTTTTTGCGCAGGGGCACATTTTTGCGCGAAGAGTGTAATAGTGCCCGATATGTATTCTCCACAAATGGCAATATACACTACTGCCTCGTTAACCATCTAGATATACTGTATATCTGAACGAAAGACAGACATTTATAGTGGCAGCCTTTACTCAAACATGACCATGTGACAGAGCCAAGTGCTTATGTTTGGCTCTGTGAATTTAAGTGTTCTATACTTTGAATTTACTGTATATACTCTGTTTTCACTGTACCTTTGTTGCATATTTTGACTCATCTGTTTTAAAACCTTTTTGTGGTTTAGAGTAAGTAGGAAGGCATTGGCATCTTACAATATGTTTTATGTAGTACTGTTGGGCATGGTTTGCATGGGCAGCAAACATAATTAATATAACACACAAGGAGAAGTGGATTGTCTGAGAAGGTTGCGTGTAATTGATGACATACCCACAAGCCTTTACACTAGAGCCAGTTTAGGCTCCTCACTATGTGAGTGAATTATTTACTACAAGAAAAAGAACTTATTTTGTACTGTGTTGCGTGATTGTATCCTTCCTTTTTTTTATGTCACTATATCTCCAAAACAAATTAATTGAAAGAGATATTGTCTTTGAGTTCGGTGGAAGAAAGCTATTTTGATCATCTTGCGTATGTATTACATCTTTTTACAAGAAATATGTATATGTATAATTCCACATAATACCTTCTGGAGGTGTTGCGCCAAACCACATTTTGGATAGCAAAAATAATAGAATGAGATTTATAGTAAATATTGAGTTCACCTTATCAGTTAATGTGTGAAATTTATTTTGTTTATTTTTAAAACATGGGTAGATTTATAAAAATGATTTCAGCAGACTGTATTGACTCACATTTCTCATGCACAGGAGAATTTATGTAAAATGAATGGAAATAAAATGTGTCAATCTAGTAGATAGATTGCTTTGGAACAAGTTAAACCGTATCAGATAATTTCGCCATTGCAATCTTTAAGTAAATTGATTTTTACTAACTATGCTCTTGAGAGTTGCATTAGGTTCTTTCTTTCTGAAATAAAGCAAATCAGTAGGGGTGAACCTGTTTAATATTCGGCACATTATTAGCATATTTTTTCTTGTTATTTTCAGCCTAATTTTTTTTGACTGTATATATGGTGATTATGCTCTAATGAGGCACAATGTGAATGTTACTAGAGAGGCATAAGAATTATTCTGGGCATACACTGTAGTTTATTTGTTTGACCTTCCATGAACAAGGATTTACATAATTATTGCTTAATAAACCATTGATGGCTAGGTCATCTATAAAAAAATATATATATTCACAATGACAGATATTTAATACAAGAGTTTGCAAACACCACATTGCAAAAAACTAAATATATTTTACATTTATTATCAATTTTTAAACCATTTCCATGTGTAGAATATGAGAATTTTGTTGGTTTGTGTATAATGAACACCACATATTACTGTAAGTTTAATTATATTTATATTTTATATTAAATTCCAATTGTTTTGAAAGGAAATATCTCCACACCATAGTTTCATGATGCTTGAACTGGTTACTTGTGAACTATCTCTTAAGTTATAAGAAAGAAATGATAGGGATGACTGACTGATATTGGCTTGATCAATTTGCTTTGGTTTTTATCGATACACTTCCAAGTAAGATTTGTGGGTGCAGTGTATTAAAATGAATTCATGTTTGGAGCCCTTTATTGGATGAAAAGACGATCCTAGAAACTGAAAAAGTTCGAGGGAGTGGTCCCATTTATATATTCGTGTGAAGATTTCTTCTCTACTGGTGACTTTTCCTTTGAGGTATTTTTTTTTCTCTTTTCAATAAGACTTTTGTAGTAAATAATAGACTGTGCAGTTTAAAAGCAGAAAGATTTTTTGTCGCAATCTCTTTTTGGTTGAAAAGATATAACTTTACGTGGGAGCGCTGTCCTTATTTTTGTGTTTGTATATTTATCTTTGCTTGTTAGTTGGACAGACTAACCTTATAGGATTCTAGCAGCTCCCTTTTGTATACATATACCCTATCCTTCTCTTAGCGCCACAGTAGTCCTACGTTGTGTTTACTCTTAAAATGAATTCAGACCCATATGTCCTCCCAACTAGGGATGAACCGAACACCCCCGTGTTCGGTTCGCATTCGAACTCGAACAATTTCAAAAGTTCGAGTTCGAACTCGAACACGAACCGAACTCAATGCAAGTAAATGGGACTCAAAAGTTAGATTTTTAGAGTGCCCTCCAAGAGGGCATATATGCAAGATATTTGCCATAAAAGGTGTATGGGGGTCCGGGTAGAGCCCTAGGGGACAGGAAACAAAGACAAAAAGTTTTAAAAAAGAAGTTTATAAAGGAACAGTGAGTTTTCCATAAAATAAGGGTTAAAAATAAAAACTAAAAATTCCTTCAAATATTGTGCCTAGGAGGTCCCCATAACCTGCCCGTGAAGTGGCGGATTTGTAGGATGTATAGAAACATCGCCATCAGAGACCCACACACGACACCTAGCCACCCTTAAGGGGTTAAAATGCACAGGGACTGGCTACTATCTTGTTAGATGAGGGAATGTATTATATGTATAAAGAAAGGTATATATGACAATGGATAGTCAGAGACTCTAGGGACTCAGCTTGTACGCTTTATGATAGACATTTTCACGTGGTGTTGTGTTACTAATGCAGAAGCAGCAAGCCCTTCCACCATGCTTGCGCACCACAACTATAGATCTAATACAATAATAATTGTATGCTCACATAGGCCCTTCGGGAGAGGTACATGACATACAAATACTGGAATATTATGTTTAAATCTAAGGAGTGTGACAAAGATTTTATTAAACCCTTGATGACAAACGACGTAACATCTACATCATTAATGATTGGCTTTACAGAGCCCTGGTCCTTAAGGGGTTTAACAGCATATCAGAGGAACATGTAGTAGAAATGAACACTTCTTTGAATTCAGAAGCACAGTGCTCATACATGTGCAGGAGCCACATCCAGTCTGCAGGCAATGTATCAAATTCATGAGACCAGACTAATTAGAAGCATATGTTATTTCCAAACACGAATTAACACCTGTTGTTTACACCGTTTATGCAAGCAACATGCATGCCTTCTTGCCCTGGGTAGTTTTTTAATTCAATATCCAATAAACCGTTGCTTATAATATTCTGCAGTAAAGAGTCTCTTTATTTCTAGATTTTTTAGTATTTTTTAAGCATTTTTTATACTTTTTTGAAAAAAAATATTTGAATTTGAACCGAACACTTCAAAAAGTTTGAAATTCACAAACTTTCGAACTGCCAATGTTCGAGTCAAACGCCAAACTGATCGAACCGAACAGCTCATCCCTACTCCCAACCAGATGTTAAATCATAGTACTTGGGCTGTTTGACCTCCCCTAATTTAACCACTCTTCTGTTGGCCATGGAGATTGGTAAAGAAAGGATCGGGGTCCCCCTTTTTTATTCATCTCTCCCCTATAACTCTGAGCAGGAAATGGGTTTTGGGAGTATGACTGCCCTAATTAAGCCCCTATAATGCTGACTCTAATGCTTTATCTAATAGCCGACTTCTTTGCTTAACTTTGCCTCAAACCTTTTTGAAGATCTCCTCACTTCTTTTTATTAACCCACTTTAGTCTTTATAGAGGCCTCTCTGCTCAAAAGGCCACATAGATACCACTGATTCCAAAGGTCACTGCTCTTTTCTCCTTTGTCTTGATCTTTATGCAACCTCTGAAACAGCCAAAAACCTCATCTTACTCCCAGCATTCATCTGTCTCTTTCCTTGCTTCACCCCTGCACACACACAATGATACTTCTGTTTGTCCTAGTGCCTCCATATTTTTTGGATTTCATTATGTGCTAAATGCATACTACTCAGTGGCGTCACAAGGTAGGGGTGGAGGGGCAGGCCACACTGGGAGACACCCTCTTGGCCAGCCTTTGATGTATACTTGCTCTCAGTGCTGTCTCTCTGTGGGAAGAGGTCAGCGCTGGGCAGAGGGCAAACCCTGCCCCTGGCCGGGACAAGGCCCGCCTCCTCCATGTGATGTTTGGGGGGGCAGGGAGGGAAGGGGGAGCAGCCCTTCCACCACCATGGCTGCCTCCTGCTTCACTGGGCTCTGCCCCACCCCTTCCTCACACAGCACCATCACAAGCATGTGACTGTGGATGTGAGGAGGAGAGAAGCCACGCCCAGCAGCAGTTACCCTGACACCCTGCAAATGCTGGATCGGTACACAAGCAGGTAACAGGGGTTGCACTGTGAATGGGTAGAAGAGGGTGATAGACTGTACACTGGGGGCTGAGGTGGGTGATCGAGAACACACTCAGGGTTATTCAAAGAGATTTGAAAGTTACTGCACGTTCGGTGATTTTTCGTTCCCTGCACTTCGAGGCGATTCGATGATCCTAGTTCGCCAACCCTGCGGTGTATTCAGCAAGCACCGCAGGGAATACTCACCGCAAACCCGCCGAACACTCAATGCAAAACCTGCCGAACACGCACCGAAACCCGCAGAAATAGCTGGATTAACCCCGCCGAACACGCAAGAGAAACCCGAGCAGCCGCCGATCACAGTGCAGAGCAGCTGCTGGAAAAAGCCAACATGCAGACGAATGAGTTGAAAAAAAAAAAATGTTTGCTTAAAAGTTTGAAATTTAAAACGCTGTTTGCAAAGAAACTACTAAATGAAAATGTCTGGAATTTACATATAAGATCCAAGGAATGATAATAAAAAGGGCTGTTACAGAAAAAAGAAAAATCGATGTTACAAAAAAAAAAGGAAAAAAAGTTTGCGAACAAAATCCCAAAAAATGCATAAAAAATCGATGAATAAAGTATTTTTAGAGCAGAATAAAATAGTAAACGGTTTATTAGATGTTGAATTAAAACTGGAATATTTTTAACATTGAAGCCTATGGGATTCTCCTGAATAAACCTGCCGAACAGCAGGGAATTTCAGCAACTTTTCCCTGCTGTTTTGTGTTCTCTGAATAGATGAAACATTGCTTCTCTATGGGGGATTTCATTACTCTCGAACAGGCACCATATGTGCAGGCAATTCGCCAACATTTGGCGAACTGCCTGCTCTCTAGCTGAATGGCCAGGAAATGTGTGTCCAGTTAAATTTCGGGGCCAGATCGTCTCTCTTTAACCCCTTCGCTGCGGAGGATGCGCTCAGCGTGTCCACCTGCAGGTAGCGTTCCTTGCGGAGGACGCGCTGAGCGCGTCCTCCCTTTGGGGCCAGCGATCGCCAGGTTCCAGCCGATCGCTGTGCTCCCCAGTGCGGGCTGACATCCTCGATGTCAGCCCAGCACCTGGAACCGCCGCTGGCACAATTAGATGTCATCGCGGTGGCGTGATGACATCTAATTCAGGCGCCGCCGCATGTGCGGAGGAGGCGCCTGAAAGGGAGGGGGGAGGTCCTTCGGACCTCTCTCCCTCCCGATCGCCGGGGTGCAGGGGGTTAATCCAGGCACCGTTTGGAAGGGCACAGCCTGCCCTTCCTAACGGTACCTGGAATTAACCCCATGGGGGCCGGATCACGAATCGGCGCCGAAAAGCGCCGGTTCGTGATCCTTTCCCGGAGCTGGCCGACATCTTGGCTGTCGGCCAAGCTTCTGGGAATGCCCCCTGAGGACTGGCGTAATCTTGCATAGCACGATGACGCCAGTCCTGGAGTTAACCCCTAACTGCCACCAATGGTGGAGATAGGGGGTTCCAATGAACCCCCTATCTCCCGATCCGTGGCAGTTAGGGGTTAATGTTTGATATTGTTGGATCGGCCAGAGCATGGCCGTTCCAACAATACCAAACATGACTATGAAAAAAGTTTTTTTAAAAAAATAAAAATAAAAAAATATTTAAAAAAAAATAAACAAGTTTTTTTTCTTTTTTTTGGTTCATTAATGCAGAAATATTGTTCCCATTTCAATTATAATGTGAACAATGATACTGAACTAACGATTTTTGTATGCGGTGCGTTTGTTAAAAATCGCGTAATTTTCCACAATAAAAAATTTAACGAGACCCCATCTCAAATTTTTTTAACAAGCGCACCCCATACAAAATATAACCGCAATTGCTCGCATGTTAAAATGTGAAAAAAACACACTTTACATGTTGTAAATTATTGAAAATTCATATTTTATTGCATTTGTTGTTATAATATACAGACAGGTCATGACGTATACATATAATAATGACATATTATGAATCTACCGAGTCTGACGGAAAGAACGATATATAATATGTCTGGGTCATATACTAAAATAAGCCTTCAAAACACGTTTAAACATGATGAGCAAAACTGGTAAAAATGACCTCAGCACAGAGGCGGGAAATGCCTCAGCAGCGAAAGGGTTAAATAACCCTGACTGTCTATCCATCCATCCATCCCTGTCTGTTCCTTCATCTATACACCCCACTGTCTGTGAGTTCATCCATACACCCCACTGTCTCTGCCAATCCACCGCACAGTATATCTGTCCATCCAACCATCCATCCCACTGTCTGTCCATCTATCCCTGTCTGTCCCTCTGTGTATCTTTCTACACCTGTCTGTCTGTCTATCCCTCTGCGTATTCCCCGCCAGGCAGGTTATTCCCTATGAAGGAGATATGGGGGGGGGGGTAACACCATAGGTTACCGCCCCGTGTGACATCTACCCTAGTGATGCCAATGATACTACTTGTCAAGTGATCTTATCCTGGGATTTTTTCAGTAGCGTGCAACAATAGGGAGAATAAATGTCTTATATGATATAAATCATTTTATGACAGTCATGTTGGTATGCAGCAAAATCACAATACATAATATAAATTATATCACCACTCGTCAGGGAAATGTCACTGCATCCATCACATCCCCCACATAAACACAAAACCGGAAGAGCAGACACCCTGCAATATATCCAGTAAAATGCTTCAATATTGGCAAGCGAAAATTTGCATTGCTACTGATATTGTCTCTTAAAGTCCCTAGGACTCCATGCAGACATTTACAAGCTCTGTGCAAACTCACATAACTAGGGACATGCAGGGTAAGTAGAAGGCCACTAGGAACTATTTGTTTCCAGTTTCCTTCTGCAAGTGGGGAGGGGAAACAGAGAATAACACCACCTTCTGCAACATGGAACCAGGGGTGAGTATTTAATTTTTTAAACGTACAGGGTTATTCAGAGAGAGGTGAAACTCTGGAGAACTTTTGGAGAAGTGAAAACTCAAGGTCAAAATAGCCAAACCAGAAAAATTCTCCTATTTATCTCACTTTCCAAATCAGCTTGTTTGACCTAGAATTTTCACTTCTCCATAAGTTCTCCAGAGTTTCCCCTTTCTCTGAATAACCGTGGTAGCATCTTAGGTTTAGGTATTTATGGTTTTCAAAACAAACTCAAGTCAGGAATAATGACTGACCTTGGACTTGCTCATTATTCTCCTACTGGCTGCAATTTAATGATTCCTATACAAATTATATTATTGAGATGAGACACTTGAAGCTGCTTTTTGTTTCCTTACACACCTCGTCGATTTACCTCTATACAAGTCCAAAGCATGTTATACTGTACATGTGTGTATATAAATACAATCATTTTAAGTATCAGCTAAGGTTAATCAAGTAGCACTAAACTCAACATTGGATTTAAACTTAATGAAACATCTGCTTTTATGTGTAGGTTGCGTTTACAGTTTTTCCTTCCAAAGCTGCTTGCAATATCCAGGGCTTTTTTTGTGAAAGAGTATCCAATTCCTTGAAAATAGAATGACAGGCAAAACGGTAATAAAGCATAAGTGTAATGAAATTCCTTGTTAACTGCTATGCTATCCGTTTGATTTCAATAAGGACTGCACATGCAAGGACTCAAAAGCTATCAAGGTCAGTTCAAGACATCTTGGGCTGACTTTTCTTGAACAATGATATGTCTAAGGACTTTGATTAAATCACAACTGGAAGCAATTTGACTGGTGAAGGATGACATAACCAAGCTGAGACACTTATTTTATTGTAATTTTACCACTACAATTAAAAATGACAGTTTAAAGAAGACATTTCACATAATGTAATGTACATCACTTGATAAAGAGACAGCTTCATACTCTACCAGCCTCTGCATTCACTAATTAACCAAGTGACACAGAACTGGAATATACCACCAATAATACACCAAGTACAGCAGTTACAAATTCTATTTCAATGCATCACAATATACAAACTCTGCATATTGAAAGTTGTTCTTTTGCAAATGTTCTAAAATCCAAACTTTAAAAAATATAAAGCTAACTATGTTTACTATTTTCTAGTTCAAACTTCCGTGTATGGGGAAAAGGGAAATTAAGCGTGTGGACGTGTGGGAGGATAATGTACATCTTACTACACTTTATTTCAATATATAAATACTTTAATTAGCAGTCTTGGCAGCTATTTTATGAGTTTTTACATTCTTAATGCTGGGGAGAATTGGTACTAGTTTTAATGTATTTTTGGTGCTTTATTTTATATTTTTTGCATCATTACTTAACTATTATTTAACATTAATAATATTTTGCTTGTTTTAATGTGGGATACTCTCTTTCATATGGAAGCAACAGGTTTCATGAAATTCTGCCTTGCCTAGCTGCATGTCAGAACCTGCTAGTCCTCTCTTCACTTATCACACGGTGTCCAAATGTGCCTGCATCATCCTGAGCTGCTACCATGCATCTTGATCCATTGATCTTTCACCCATGGTTTATTCTAGATTAATAAAGGTCTTTAATTAAGCATCACAGGTGCTGAACCAACTTACACGTATGTATTTTCTACTTTATATCCTTCATATTCTTCCCAAATTTAGAATACAGCTTAAAAATGGTAGTCCAGTAAAAGTGATTTGCATGTTTGCATACTCATGTTGCTTCCACATTGCTATGTTTACATTAAGAAAGCCTAACATCAATAAACACATATGACAAATTTCAACATCCTAGTTTTGAGGAAAAAAAGTATCAAGAACTGTAATGGAGAAATCATTTTTATTAGCATATAAACAGTAACACTATCTCACTTTCTGAAATAATAGTCCTCATAAATTAATAGAATAATAAAAAAAAAAAAAAATATTTAAAGCTTTTGGCCTGAATTTTACCGGCACTTGAAGTGATATATTAAAAATCTTTCTGTGTTGTTTTTGCACACGAAGGATAAAATATAACAACTTATAAATTATAAGAACAGGTTTGTTCCTTTCCTGGCAGTGTCATTATTTCAAGAAAACAGAGTGACAGGGAGTAAGCTACAACTCTACAGGAGACTGATAACTGTGAACTGAATGACTCAGAACCAGATCATAGCGGATTCAGATCATACAGAGAATACTTCATTACCACTTATTAACATGACAGCAACCTGGGGCTTACAAACAATCTTACTGATTTTAAAAAGGATTTATAATTTGCATCGTCTGTAAGCATTATCACAAGACAGGGTGCACATGCACACTGGGATAAAAGCTTACAAGATGTTCACCTCATGTCTAATAGCAGAACAGTTGCATTTATGTAAATAAGATACTGTATTAATTCACCCAGTTTCCTACAGCAAAATGTATTTAATATCTTAAGTATTGCTAAAATAATATCCCACCCACCATTCCCATTAGAAAGTAATTTTTCACTCAGCATACATGACACGCTGTTGTTTTTCTGCCCGATTCAGTATTTCATCATAATTTTTTTTTAAATTTAAAACCTACTTTAAACTGTAAAATATCTAAACACTCTGAAAATTTTCCCTGGAAATAGTTAACTTTAAATTAATATATTCTAAATATGGAAAATAACATAAACATCTAATCAGTTATACTGTAGGGTTTTTTAATTGTGTTGAGCTAGAATAGGTAGAGGTGTTAGAAACATGCACATGTACAATACGTAGCTCAGGCACTCACACAGCACTTCAGGGTGGCACCTCATGAGAGGTTAGATCCTGCAGGTCATTGGACCATCAGTCGAAGCCTCAATGGAGTCTTATGGACTCCATGGAGGGTATGCTCACAGCTGCGCTTAGCCCTGCCTCAAGTATTCTCAGGCTTAGCCCTGTGTTACAGGGCAGGCTGCTGATTTAACGCCTGCCCCATAATATGGAGCTTAAATGGGGACGCTATGGCGCAGGTTTTCCTCCTTAGCGTCCCCGTTTTAGTGGGCAGTATGTAATACTGCTCTTAGTCTTTTATGCACAATAGTAATTATGGTTCCAAAGTAATGTTTACAGTTAATTAAATATAGACCACTCACTGTATCTGTATATCAATAATTATATTCCTACTGCCAGGGCAGCCATCAGAAATCTGAGCCCCTACCTGAACATCAGGATGGACCCCCACAACCCCCCTGCCTTGAACAGCCCCGTTCTCTTCTTCTACCAGCCCATGTCCTCAAGGTTCCACTACATCCCACCCCCTCTATGGGCCTTCTTGTCTTCTCCTCCCCAAGGATAATATAATGACTGCTATATACCTTGTTATCAATTTGAAATTACTTACACATTTACATAATTAAAATTATAAATAAATACTTTTTCATAATTTTCATGACACCTATAACCAGTGTGGAACTAATAATATTGGCATACCATGCTGAATGTTTTAGTCAGTTTCAGTAATTATGAATATTAAACAATTAGCCAACAAGAATAATAGTTACAATTTTTTCTGTACTTTTCAATGGGAAATAGCAACTTTTGTTAAAATTTATCTAAACACAATATTCGCAATGAAATCCTTCTGTAATAGTCAATTCTCTGTGACGTTCCTCAAAATGCCAGAAATTGGTTTATGTGACTGCTTTCTATCCTGTCAGGAAAAATGAGTTTTGGTGACATTTTGGTAAATAAAAAATAAAAAATCTGTGTTCAATAATTATTATAAGTGAAGGTGTTGCGGTATCATTATCTGCTCATAAATCACTCTGCTGATAGTTTATCAGTCCGGTAGTCTTTTGTGCTATAATGTTCAGATAATTAAGAAAAAATGTTGCTCATAAAACATAGTACTTTGTCATTAGCTGGTATGTCAGGCAAATGTAAGATATTAGTGTTATTGGCTTCTCTAGTAATGGATTCCATTGGCTTGGCAAACTACCACTTGCTCATGAACATAGTGCCGATTTGAAATCATCTGAAACATACGGAACACTGTATTGACCTTCCATTAGTACTAATGTACCGGGCTATATTGTGATGAAACAAGCTGAAAAAGAGCTGCCTTTTGAAAGGTTCAAAGAACAATCGATAAGTTAATCACGATCCTCAATGTAAGAAGTTGAAGAAAATGTAATAGCTATGTATTGTTTTCTTTTTGTATGTTTAACCCTTCCAATGAACAGAATACGAATGAAGCAATAGACAGAGTGCAATAAACAGTGGGCTAGAAATTATAAACCGCAGTTTTATACGCATTATGTTTTGTCAATTTAAACATAAATTGTAACATTAACCCCTTCGCTGCTATGCCATTTCCTCCTGTTTGCTAAGGTCATTTTCATAATTTTTTTCTCATCATGTTTAAAAGTGATTTGAAGTAATGTTTTATTGTAGAACCCAGACAAATTTTATAACTTTGTCTTCAGCAGACTCCGTAGATTCAAAATATATAATTTCTATAAGTCAAGATCAGTTAGAACGCTATAACAAAATTTTTTAAAAAAGTGTAAAATTCCATTCGGACTTCAATTGTTTGCAGTGTGTAAATTTTTTTTTCCACATTTTATCATCCAAATCATTGTGGTTATATATTCTATGGGTTAATCTTTATGATACTCCTTTTTTTCCTTCTTTTTTCTTACCGAAAATAATGATTTTTTTTGCTTGTAATTTCTCACCTGCATGAGCGTTAACGTTAGCCGTGGTGGCTACCGCATATTACAATCCAAACGCTAACAGGCTAAATAACCCGTTTGCGTTTGGTACCTTGCGATTTCAGCGCGAGGTTACTGTACTTTGCGCTCTCTAATCAGCATTATTCCAACCTATTAATGATGATTAACGTCTGGCTGTGGTTAGCAAAAAGTTAACCACAGCCAGGACTTGGTGTTAACGGATTCCGCTTCTGCAGAATCTGTTAACACCATCAAAAAAAACCAAACAAAAACAATCAGATACTCACCTCCTGTCCCGCGGCAAGGACCGATGCTCCGTTTGCCTCCTCCGTCTGGCGGGAGCAGAGTGAGACTGGGTGAAAAAGTTCCTCAGTCTCCCCCCGTGTATCACTACGCCGACCGGCCGGATATCGCGAGGCGAGATCCGGCAGGTCATGTTTATTAGGCAGGTCATTATTTCAGAACCTCAACCCACCTAAGCACTGTAAGGACACCAGATTGCAAGTAAAAGCACTCCACAGAAATGTGATTGAGGCTACTGTGCTAACCAATTATGGCTGGAGGAGTCTGTGTTCATACCATGAATACCTCTTATTCCTTTAGAATATCCGTTTCAATTTAAAAGACTTCAGTTCACCCTAAAGGTTTTTTTTCGTGATGACCATCAACAAGACTCAGGGACAGACTTTGCAGGTAGCGGGGATTGACCTAAGGGAAGACTGCTTCTCACATGGGCAATATTATGTTGTTTATGTCGCATGTTCTAGACTAGAGTGAGCCCACCTAACTCTCTGGTGATCCGAACACCTGAAAGAAGAACCAGTCATGTACTTTACAAAGAAGTACTCAAATAGTGTTTGTTTTTCTATGCTCCAGATGCCCAAAAAAATTAAATTTTTTCGTGTGTCTCATTGTCTGTCTGTATTTACAACGCAACAAAAATTCATGGACGCATATGAATGAAACAATTTTGTTTTGAAGCCAATACACTCTGAATAACATCTGAAATTAAACATTACTTATTACGTTAAGACCTCATCCTGTAAATTATATTTCATATAGTTTGTACAGAAAACTCATGTTTCTTTTAAAGACAATTGTAACAAATTCCAAAATCCACCTGCGTGAAGCAGCAGGCAAAAGCTAGTTTCTGTTAATATAATGTTCATTTTATTTTTAGTCAAATTCTAAATTCAGACTGATGCTTGTTGATATATAATTAATAACTACTGAATATGAAATGCAGTGCTAAATGCCACCCAGTTTAAAGTACACATCATAATATGGACTTGATAGTTATTGTGCACATAGAATAACTGAAGTCACAATCCTTTGTATTTCATTTTCACATGTGTGTGCGCATTCACAGTTGGTTTTTAAATGATAAGTTTATTATTTGGTAAAACGTATGAATTCAAGGTAAATAGTTTTAGATGGATTTTGTACAGGAAATCTAAACCCAAATTAAACCATTTCTCAGTTGAACTGAACCATTTTAGTAAATAAAAAAGTATAAGTGAAGTCTTTGCTGTCAACCAGAAAATACATGGTTGTTTTAGAAATTAAAAATGTATTCATTCAGGAGTGTTTGTCTTGACTGACTTTATATATATATTTAATGCCATTCTGTCTTTGTGCAGTGCATGAAAGCCAGTCTATCAGTGTCAGCTGCTAGTCTTCTTGAGAAATAAAAATAGCAAAAGTACCAAAACTCTCCCAGTCGTCAACACATACAGTAGAATCCTTTAAAATTAAACAGTACTAGATGTGTTAAAGTTTTGACATCAGTTATTTGTATCTGACCATTTCAAGGAATTATTGTATTCTTGGTAACCCTGGTTTAAACATGAATTTGCATAATCTACCTTTAAAAAAAGAACACTCAAATCTAGAATAGTATTAATAATTGTAACATGTTGCATTTATGCATCTACAGTAACTGCTTCATTTTGCTATATGCCTCAGCATGAAACTTAGATTCAAAAGGGGCAATTAACCTTCCAAATTGCCTGTCAATGTAGAATTGCTTCATCTGATGCATCTGACTAATGGTAGCTAACCTTTTCATGATTAGGGGCTTACTATTTTCTGAGGAATTAAAATAATTTAGTCTAAAGATAGAGAGTTTTCATATGGATCTTACATTTATAAATATTCAAATTGAAAACTATTCAAATTTCTAACCATCATTTTAAAATGTTAATTTTCTATGGATTCCGGTGTATAGACAATATTTCCTTGGTGTAGCAAAGGATAAGAAGAAATATTGACAGTGCTCAGTGAGTTTTGTCAGTACATTTCTTCACAAATGTTTTTTAGATTGTGCTGTAATTATCTCTTTCTTAAAAAAGACATTTAAGGGAAATTAGAAAAAATACACGAGAATATAGAAGTGAAAATGCTAGGAATGGTGTCCAGTAAGAACGTTTAATAAACACAGACTGTGTATGCTAAGCACATCCCAGTAACTCCTGCATACAGTGTTTCTGCTTACCAACTGTGACGTAAATGTTCTAGTAAAGAGCAATCCAACTTCTTTTGATCTCATTTATTTTCGTTTCTTGAACGAAAGTAATCTCAATAATGAGAAATATCTCCCATTGGTACCATACCATTTACATTTCAATCAGTTTAATTAATTCAACTTAAATATAGGCCTTCCCCGTCCTGTTTTTCATTTCAACTGTATCGTATATGCTTTTTATGTACTTTGTGACTTGTTAGTAATACTGTTCCAGAAGGATACCATAAAGTGTGTCACTTGGGACTCAGGGCACTTAGGCCTGAAATTACTTTTGGGAGGTGTGTGACCGTGGTTTCTGGTGGGTTTGAATGTTCAAATTGTTCCCCAGCCCTCTCCTATGTTACGGCCACCCTGTACCTACAATTGTAGGCACAGAGTGTTTGTGTTTTCTGTGTCCTATCCCCTTATGTCTGTGCTGTATTATACACTGATGTACTTATTGTACAATGTTGTATTGTAAATGCTGTGCTGCTTCCCTTATTTGTAATATGTAGTTAATGGTTCCTTTGTTTTTCCATGCTGTTTCTCCATACTTCCATCCAAACACCATTGACTGGCTTAAACCAGAACTCTTTGCCACTTTCTTCATCTATTTCACAAGGGCGTGTGTGGGAGGGGAAGACGTTTAAGTATGGCAAAGCCATGGCTTGTTTTACCCTTGTGTTCTGCCCATTCCATGTCTGTGTATTGTTCGATTGTAATCCTAAAATAAAGTCAGTCTAAATTCTGTGTTCACCCTACAAGGAGCTCCAGCTGTTGACTGGATGGGATTGAGCCAGAATCAATACTTATTTGGGACTTACTGAGGGTGAGATGGAACTTTTCTGCAGGGGCTACCCACCCTGGGTACTTACCCCCTTTCCCCCTGTTACTTGGTATATTGTAGAGGAAAAATAAATTGCCGCCATTTCAAATACATGAAATTCGAGAGAGCATATATTTAATTTTTTTCCTTTCAAAAATCACCCCTCAGTGATTTGTTTCCTGCTGCATTAGTTGAGGTGTCTTTCCATTGATTTGTGTTGCAGAGAAATTGTCGGTTTGCATAAAATTTGGATAAATCTCAAGCAAATGCATATGCTTATTGTTTATCACTCAAACAGCTGATTGCCTAGCTTCTTCCTAAGTGCAGGCTTGCGTTGTACTGGGATTATATTGGCTCCTGCTATACTGAAATAAGATATTTAGCTTTAGAAGAGCATGTCTTGCAAATTAAATTAATTAGTAACAAATTTAATTATGCTAGTTACCAACTCATTAAGGCATTTCAAATATTGCTGTCAAACTGGTTTTATGCCAACTAGAATGCAAATAATACCATTAAATTGCATATTCCTAAAAACAAGTGGTCAAATCATGCATATTGGAGATCCTCTCAGGAGTTGTCACCGCTCATTTTGCGGGGTTGCAGGTAAGAGCCCAATGTGTGGTTCTAAAGTGGAGAGAGACAGATATGTAGGGGTTCAAGGAAGAAACTGTTTGTTATGAGGAATAAACGAGGAGTAAATGAACAGGGGACACTGAATAAATAATAATAGCAGTATAGGAGGTGACTGGGCAAGACCAAAATGAGACTATTAGATACACACAATATACAGGACAGGACACACTAAGCAGACTGGATAAGAAGGGGTGGACAGGACAGGGCAGGTACTGGACTGAACACAGAATATTGAATAATAGACAAAAAGGGCAGAACAGGAAGAGGGCTGACTAAACAGAAATCAGCAGGCACAGATAAACCAAAAAATACAAGGAGACTTACTGAAATAAACAGAACAAGGAGAGGGCTGAGGACTAGAAGAGGGCAGAGGCTTAAACACAATATCCAGGTGAGGTATCAGAAAGGGGCAAATCCAGTAGAGTGGTAATGCTCTTGGCATAGGTCAGGGCAGGCAGCTGGCAGAAGGGTGGTCAATGTCCATAGCAGAAGTCATTCATGGGTGATCATTGGCATCTGAGGATCAGCAGGATCAGATGATACAGGAACAATATGGAGGGTAGTGATGGAGGGTCACAGGAGTCCAGGAATATGAATAGACAGAGATGTAGGGTCACGGTGGGATTCCAGGAACACAAGGGGTTTGTGTGCTGCACGCTGGTCAGGATACAATGAGGACTTCATTGAGACGCAGAAGAGCAGACTTAACAGTGGGGTATGGCTATAAAGGCAATCCAGGCCCAGCCTCCAGCTGAGACTGAAGAGGAGTGGAAACCTGGCATGGACTCCTGGATGACTGGACACCAGACCAGGCAGGGATAAAATATGGTGAGAAAGGGAGAGGTTTGTGAGTGTCCTGAGAATGAGCAGCAGCACTAATAGCTTGCTCTACGGTGGGTGCCCGCTCAGGCCTCACAAGGTTTTAGCTCGATTGTGCCATTACAGGGACAACTGCTCCGCATGCAAATCAGACTGCTACACCCAGAAAGGGTCGCCAGTAATGAAATGCCGAGGACGTCATCCCTGCACGCCCCCGACGATTGTAAAATATGGTCCGGGATCAGGATATTAGAGTGGAATGGCACTTAATTTGGTCTTTTTACTGCGCGTACAGCAAGTGCCGTGGCAGGTGTGTTCTGGGATTAGAGCGTACATAGCTTTAATTTATAATGGCATTAGAGTACATAGGAGTATCAGATGGTTAGAGTTAAAAGGACATGTCAAGCAATGTTTTTTAATGTTTACAAGTTTTTTGTCAGTGACAGCTTTCAGATATGTTTATTATGGAATATAAAGGGATGGCAAATAAAAAGTGTTTACGCAAGACACCTTGTTGGTAAATACAATTATTTTGGGTGATCCTTTTATTTAGGTGAGCTTTTAAACACCGCAAAAGCTTAAACTGAACTGCATTTTCAACTGTACATGTTACATTGTAGGATGAAAATGTTCATCTTTGAACTTAGAGCCAGAACTAACACAAGCAAAGGGGATACAACTACACAGCATAATCTTACATTTTAAAAAATTTCACATGAATGCAGGGTCATTCTTCAAATCTAAGGCTGGGGTTAGACGAGCGTAGTGTTCACGTCCGTGATTGCGCCTAAAAGTACGTCCGTGACAGCATGACAGAAAGCCCATTGGAGCCTGTTACACAAAGTACGTCCGCACTGAACTGCGGACGCACAACGGCCGCTGAAAACGGATGCAAGGCAGGCAAGAACGTACAACCACTAGAATGGCCGCACAAAGTGCGATGCGTCCGCAACGTCCGCATAGCTTTGTGTGTGAGTGATGGAACGTGGTCATACGGACTGCATTTATACGTCCAGCATTTTTCACGGGCAAAATGGTTTTGCGTTTTAATTTATTTTCCCTCCTACATCCGTCAAAATATACGTCAGTGAAAAAAACGGACTGTGTGGCCACTACTGTGTTTTCCGTACTGACGTACGTCCGTGTGCACGGACGTACAGTCCGTAGAAATCACGCTCGTCTGACCCTAACCTAAAACACATGAATATTTCTGTTTAGTCATTTAAAAGCAAGGGCATAATAACCAGGCTCTGAAAGTTTATAATCATTAATAACCCTGTGGACTTATTCTGAATATAATCAAGCGGCTTTGATGTGTGATACACCTATGTAGTTTTGTCATGATTTGTGTCATTTTATCATAAAAAATTTATTGGTTTCAAGCTGTTGACACAGTTGGCATCTGTTTCAAATTCATTCTTTACTGACAGCAAGCTGCTGCTGGCAAGAATGCAGTCTTTTTATCTTCAAATGGGTGGTGTTTTTGACGTTAGTCTTTATTATTCCCAAAAGTTTACTTTCATTTATTTTAATTAAACTTTAAAGCATGCTTTTTTAAGTAAACTTTTCAGGTGAGCATTGGTTTGGTGTCTCATAATCTCAAAAAAATGTGACTATCTCTGCTTACCAGAGATCACTACATTTGGTTTTGACATTGTGAATTGTAAGTGCTCCTTATTCATACTTCATTTAATTATTGAAAAACGTCACTTACAAGCAGTAAAACCTTGTGAGACATACTCACAGTGTGCGCAGGTCATATATTAGGCTGTGCACACATCATACATTTTTAACTTACAAACTGTAAATAATCACAAACTGTTCATTTACTTTATCATGAGCCAAAAAAAGACAAACCGGAAAAATATAGATGAGAACATAAAAGTTTAAAGGCAAGAGCAACAAGCAACCCTCCCCCCTTTCTACACAAAACTATATAAGCTATTTTGGTGAAAACGGTGTTATTGGTCATATCATTTGTATAGTTCCAAGTCTTAAAAGTACCACACGTCTAATATTCAACTAGTATTTCCATATTTTTGCTTGGTAATGTGATGATCTGCAAAATGAAGGCATTCGATGGGGATTGCTCAGTTTTCTCACAAATGGTTATTAAATAAGAGCTGAATTTGCCACTGAATTGCACCGAACGGAATTATTCCTCTCGTGATATAACGCAAACCATTCGCTTTGTTGTTAATAAATTAATAACTCAGAGCAGCTTACAGTACCCTGACCCTGTAAAATACTTAGATGCCAGGGTTAAACCACCACAAAGTGTGGTGTTTGAGTTATTAAATTGTTTTGGCTGTTTCAGGGCCATTGGGTGACATTCCCTTCTGTGGACAGGGCCAAATTTAACACGGGGCAAAAGGGGCAGCTGCCCCTGACCCAGTCATTGTTGTGGGGCCCAAGCAGCTGCCTCTTTTGAGCCTGAAAAAAACATGGCTTTGTGGGCTTCCACCCCTCCATGGTGACAGGTGACAGCAGAGAGGAGATGAGGGCTCATGAGAGAGGAAGTGAGGCGTAATGGGAGATACGTTTGGCTCTGTTTTGTGCACTTTCTCTTTACACTCTCCTGTTCCCTCTCCTATTCATTTATTCTCCTTTAAGGAAAGGGCAAGCATAGAAATCTTTGAGCATTGGGGTAATATAGGTTTCCATAGGTTTTGGAAATGGGGGGGTGCATGTCCCGATAGAGGTATACTTTGATTGTGAGCTCTCTGCTTATATGAGCACAGTGTCTGTTTATTTGTGACCAACAGGACTATTCAAAGAAAGGTGAAACTCCAGAGAATAACTGGAAAGGTGAAAATTCTAGGTCAAAATAGCCAAACCAGAAAAATTCTCCCATTTATCTCATTTTCCAAATCGGCTATTTGCTCTAAATTGTTCTCTTCTCCTGACAGTTCTCCTGGTTTTCACCTTTCTCTGAATAACCCTGTGAGTATATTTAGTGGCTCCATTGTTATTTTTCTCTGGTCACAGGGTTGGACGTAAGCAGAGGTAGGGGAGATGGCGTTATTGGAGTAGCACCTCACCTATTAGATGCAATATGAGGCAGTACTAGTTTAATCGTGGCGTCTGTGTATTTTATACCACTATTTTATTCTTTTGATATTTGTTTGTCCGTCTATGCTCAGTTATTTTAAGTGAATTAATAATATAATTAGGAGAAGGGGGGTTTGTGAGGGTCCTGAGAAAGAGCAACAGCACTAATGGCCTGCTCTACGGTGGGGCCCGCTCAGGTCTCACAAGGTTTTAGCTTGTATGTGCCATTACAGGGATGAATGCTCCATATGTCAGGACGTCATCCCTGCACGAGAGGTGCAGCAACCCCCGACGATCGTTTCGGCCTTGTTAGGCCTCGTCAGGAGGGTATAGCTGACATCCCTCTAGGCACACCAAGCAAGGGGTCCACGTCTGGATAACCCAGTAGACTAATAGTGAGGAGAATGGGGGGTTTGTGAGGGTCCAGGGTCCTGAGAACGACCAACAGCACTAGTGGCCTGCTCTATGGTGGGGGCCCGCTCAGGTCTCACAATAATATAATTGACTATTTTACGCACTTCCTTTGGTGATAGTGTGTATCTACACAACCTGGTTTTATGCTAATATACATTGGGTTTTCAGCAAAAAAATAAAGAAATATCCATACACGTTTTATTTTCATTATAAGATATACTGTCAAGGTGAAGGTGACTTCATGCTTCTATGAAATAATAAAGACCATCTTATAAGAAAAAAATCAATTATTGTTCTCTTGATAGTATTTGTCAACAGTTCCTATAAATCTTTAGAGTCATCGCACAGACTATATATCACATGTCAAGCTGTCAAGTGCTTTACAGAGGTCACAAATAGTTTAATGTTAAGGTTCTGATTATAATAGTGATCATCAGTAACCCTCTGCTCCATAAGGAATGAAGGAGTCTCTATATCCATTGTGTTCCCTTCTTAAGGATTTTGACAGTTACAGGAAAGATCTGCTTCAAGAAAGAAGCACATGCTGGACTGAGAAATAGCACAGAGCTGCAAGCTATCTCTGATAGAAGCACACCATAAGGACGTTGCAAAGGTTAAAGAACAAAATGCAGTTTGCATTATGGATTACTTAACGTGCCCAGGGCATGCTCAATTCGTGATGTATTATCATTTGATTTGTATTTAAATTAATTAAGGTGTAGGTAACAACATTCTACAGAATGGTGCAAATCAATATATAATCCTGCCGTGTTCAAGAAAATGCTTTAAGGGATTTCTCAAGAAGCTTTGAAAAAAGTACATGACACATTTTGACAATATTGTGATAAACCGTTGATGATACTAGTCATTTCTGAAATATTTCTCAAGTTTGTGTCTAACTTTTTAATCTCTTTGGCAGTTTTACAGTTTTTATGTTTATGAGTTACTCTTTGTTTTTCCTTGAGTACAGTGGACAATTATCCTCATCAGAGAGTTTTCTCTCTTTAGAATATTGGTAATCTGGTATTATTATACTTTATATAGCTCCACATATTTCCGCAGCACTTTAAAAGATCAGTGTACAAGGGTTGATACATTGGAATACCACACATGAATGATACGGCCTGATTCAGGGGAACCCTGTTCCCAAAGGAACTTACAATCTATATGAGAAGTACAAGTATTTTGTGAGGTAGACGCATCCATTTCATTTGGTGTCTTGCCCAAGGACACTCACTGGTAGTGTCTTCTGAGTGGGATCGGAGTCTGCTTTCCATGATTGTAGATCAGTAACCTGTGGTGAGGTTGAATCCGCTTCTCGTAAAGTCGAGACTTGCTTCTCCACAGTTGTATTGGAGGGATGTGCTGAATGGGATTTATCACTGGATTCCACAGTCAACATTGTGTGGTAGGCAAATATGTACCGTTAGGTGTCTTGCCCAAGGACAGTTACTGGAGAGGTGCTCTGGCCTGGGTCTCCATGGTTATAGAGCAGTAATGTTACCACTACTCCACCCAGCTGGTATCAGTTCATATAACCACTATCATGATATGTGATTTGCTTTATTTGTGTGACAAGGTAGTGTGTTGTAAATCCATGCTAATAAGCCTGTCTTCATTTGTGGGGGATCCTGGGGGTATGGGATCTGGGACCTCTTGTTTGTGACGATCAGTGTTCTGGAACCTAGTTAGGGAATCTGGTTCTCTCACTCAAATATGTGGAACATTGTCAATACAGTAAACAAATTGCCTAGAAAATGAAAATTACAAAGTACATGACCATGAGATTGAGGGGAAAAAAGATAGGGTGACACAATACTTAAAATACAATTTTCATGCAATAAGGAACCATTGTATAACTAAGTAAATAAAACATGTACGACTTAAGAAACAAAGTTCTTAATTATGCAATACTTCTTTTCCCACTAACAATGACTAATTGCTTGATACCTGTACATATATAACTGAATTAATTCTTTATTTTCAAATTATAGTGGCGCCATCAACTGAAATGTTCGGTTCATAAATCATTTTAAAACCACTGACACAAATATATTAATCTAATTCTCCTCTAAGTGTAGTAATAGTTCCAAATTGAAGATCTGTCAGTGTTTCTGTATGGAGACGGCCATCTTGGAATTGATGCACAGTTTCCAAAACCAGTATCAGTTACTAGTTAAAAAACACATTGTTACAGAGAGCTTGGGAAAATTATCAAATTTGAAGGTAGTAAAAATCCTAAGATTTACAGCTTTTTGTTACACTTCAAGGATTTCTTTGAATGGCGCCCTCTGTGTGATTTTGTATATTGTCAGGGTTGTTCAAAGAGATTTGAATGGCTGCCGAAGGGTAACTGAATGCTGAAAATCGGCAATCCAGAGAGCAGGCAATTCGCCAAATGTTGGCGAATTGCCTGTACATACAGTGCCTGTTCGAGGGCAGTGAAATCCCCATAGCTTTGTCTATTCAGAGAACAAAACCCAGCAGTGAAAAGTTGACGAATTGCCCTGCCATTTGGTGGTTTCATTCGGCAGGCTTATTCAGGCGAATCCTGTAGGCTTCAATGTTAAATATATTCCCGTTTTAATGCAATATCTAATAAACCATTTATTATAATATTCTGCAGTAATAAGTCTCTTTACTCTTTCTTAGTATCTTTTAGGCATTTTTGGGATTTTTTTGCAAACTTTTTCCAATTTTTTTTTCAAATGTTTTTTTTCTTTTTTCTGTAACAGCCCTTTTCATTATTATTCATTGGATCTTACTGTATATGTAAATTTCAGACATTTTCGCTCAGTAGTTTGTTCGCAAACAGCGTTTCACTTTTCAAACATTCAATCGTACTGTTTTTTTTTTCTTCACCTCTTTCGTCTGCGGTGTCGGGTAGTTTTTCCGGCGGCTGCTCTGCGCTCTGATCGGCTCCTGCTCGGGTTTATCCGGCGTGTTCGGCGGGGTTAATCCAGATGTTTTTGCAGATTTCGGTGTGCATTCACCTGGGTTTTGCGGTGAGTTTTCGGCAGGTTTTCGGTGACTTTTCTCTGCATTACGGCGGCCCTGTGGTACTCGCTGAATACACCGCAGGGTCGCCAAAATGGGATCGCCAAATTGTACTGAATTGAAGAGAACGAAATGTCACAGAACGTGCGGTGACTTTTCGATTCTGTTTGAATAACCCTGTGTGTGTTTATCAAAGACACTAATTAGTTTAGACATTTTTGTATGTTTTACGCAACTACTGGAATGATGTGAGCACACTGGGCACTATATAAAAACAAACCAATTGTGTGTATAGTGGTACACGTGAAACAATAAAACGTGATGCTACTAAAAAGTGTCAAACCTCCAATCGAATCAGTACTGTATAAACCACAAAAAAATGAGGTCTCGCAATCAATTTAAAACATAAATATTAGTGTATATGCAAGTGCTAAATGTGACTCACAACATATAAAAAGAGTACTCATATGTATATTCAGTCTTTATGAATCCACCCATTGGCTCAGCAACAGAGATTTTGTTAAAAAACTTTCCAGAGTCAAACTTTAACTCCAACTTTCTAAGTTGGATAAGGGTTACACAATACTTCTTTTCTTCAGATCACCTCAAAGACAAAAAAGTGGAGACGACACTCCCATAGTGTGATACATTCCAATATAGGAAAACAGCCCGAAAAAAGTGGAATATTGCTCACCTATTTCAGAGCCTCCTCTACCATAAAAGATAAAATCTGGGGTTGGGCTTCTATAGAACTAAAAAAAAAAATTAGACATAAAGTTAATAATATACTCAGCTGCTCCTAGGAAAGGTAAATCCCTCCTGTGCATCCAAGCAGGAGGGTAGTAATTCTCGACAGTAAAATGAGCAAATACCTCCAACGCTGCTAAAATGGTGCACTTGTGCTACCACATTAATTACAAAAAGAAAATAACACACAACAAACGTTTGGGGGACACAGCCCCTTTCTCAGTGTATAGTGCCTTGACCCCTTAGTTACTGGGCGGTTTTACGCAAATCTGTCCTTTAGTGCCCACTGCTGTTTTTCCGTTTCTGTGATGTTCGTGTTTAGGTCAAATTTTCCTCTTTCCTCTTATGAAACCCACACATATTATACACCGTTTGTCCTGCCATTAAATGGACTTTCTAAAAATACCATTATTTCCATCATATCCTATAATTTTCTATAAAAAAAATATGAAATATGATGAAAAATGGTAAAAACACACTTTTTCCTAATTTAATCCCCAAAATCTACAACAACCAAAAAGACCCCAGGTAAATAGTTTCAGAATTTTGTCCCGAGAAAAGAAATACCCAATTTTTACATGTTTTTGCTTTTTAACCCCTTCATTGCTGAGCCAGTTCACCTATGTGCGCTGAGCTCATTCTGACTGCTCATTATTTTTAGATGACAGCCTAGATCCTATTTAACTAAACCCCCCCAGACAAAAAAAAGATTTTTTTTTACATTTTCTTTTCTTTTTTATTTTTGTTTTAGCTTTTTTTTACACTGAACCTAGTCATGTTTGGAATTATTGGAAAGGCCATGATCAGGTCTTTCCAATGATGTCCAGCATGACCCTCTAGCTGCCACGGATCGGGAGATAATGGGATCCCCTTGGCAGCTAGGGGGTTAACTGGTCCACTGACATCCTCACACATATGGTGGGGGGGTGACCTGGAGGCTTGGCTAACATCCACGATGTCAGCCCCCTCCAGGTTTGAATCACGATTTGGCGCAAATTTGTGCCGAATCACGATCCGCCAGCGAAATGGTTAATGCTCTCCCCTTTCCAGCGGTGCAACTTGCAGCGCTCTATCTTCAATGGTTGGGGAGATAGAGGGCTCTGAAGGAGCCCCCCTCCCCTCCATTGATTTCAATGGGTGTGCCTGCTGATGACGTCACCACGCAGTGTGGTGACATCATCGAGCTCGCCGGTCCATCTAAATCACGGGGGCAGACTTCTACCCTGCCAGATCTGCGAGGGATCCAGTAAGGGAGGTAAGTATCGGGCGGGAGGGAGGTTAGGAGCCGCTGACGTACCCTAAGGGGTTAAACAATACATAGAGTAACATCCTTATATACGCATAATGGGAAGGATACTGCGAATCAGACACTTCAGATCACACATGGAAAGAGTAATTAACATTTGCTTACTGATATAATCCGTGGTGTGCAGAATACTCAGAGTGTTCGCATCGTTCAAATGCACATTGCGCCGACTGGCGTACCAAGACTCTCTCTGCCATCTTGGTACGCCAGTCGGCGCAATGTGTATTCGAACGCTGGGAACACTCTGGGAGTATTCTGCACACCCTGGATTATATCAGTAAGCAAATGTTAATTATTCTTTCCATGTGTGATCTGAAGTGTCTGATTCGCTGTATCCTTGCCATTATGTGTATATAAGGATGTTTACTTTATCAGGGTTATTCAAAGAGATCCGAATTGCTTGAGAATTGCTTGAAAATCAGCGTTCGGTTACCTTTCTTGGCCATTCGGCTATCCAGAGAGCAGGCAATTCGCCAAATCCTGGCGTATTGCCTGAACATACGGTGCCTGTTCGAGGGCAGTGAAAACCCCATGAAAAAGCTCTGCTTCGGCTATTCAGAGAACACAAACCAGCAGTGAAAGGTTCCCGAAATGCCCTGTCATTCGGTGGTTTAATTTGGCAAGTTTATTCAGGAGAATCCCATAGGCTTCAATGTTAAAAATATTCCCGTTTTAATTCAATATCTAATAAACTGTACATTATAAAATTATGCAGTAAAGAGTCTCTTTATCTATAGATTTTTTAGGATATTTTAAGCATTTTTCTTCTTTTTTTTTTTTTTAAAAGTCCGTTGTTTTTTTTTTTTTTTTTTAAGTTTACTTATTTTTTCTGTAACAGCCCTCTTCATTATCATTCCCTGGACCTCATATGCAAATTTCAGACATTTTTGCTCAGTAGTTTCTTTGCAAACAGTGTTTCACTTTTCAAACATTCATACAAACTGTTTTCCTAATTTATTCACTTCACTCTGTCTGCGGTCTCGGCTTTCTCGGCTTTTTCCGGCGGCTTCGCTGCGGGTGATCTGCTCCGGCTCGGGTTTTTCCATGGTTTTCGGCAGGTTAATCCAGATGTTTTTGAGGGTTTTCGGCGTGCATTCGCTGGGTTTTGCGGTTCGTTTTCGTCGGGTTTGCGGCAGCTTTTCCCTGCAATTCGGGGACCCTGTGGTGCTTGCTGAATACACCGCAGGGTCACCGAAATGGGATCGGCAAAAGAAACCGTATTGAAGAGAACGAAAAGTCACCGAACGTGCGGTGACTTTTCGAATCTCTTTGAATAACCCTGTATGTATTGGTTAAGACACTATACACTGAAGAAGGGGCTGTGTCCCCGAAACTTTTGTTGTTTGTTTTTTTTCTTTTTGGAATAAATGTGGTAGCACAAGTGCACCATTTATAGCAGCGCTGGAGGTATTTGCTCTTTTTTCCTCCTCTACCATATGCTCTTGGATGTTTGCATATGATACTCTTATTGGGTAACTATCAACCCTCTTTCAAGTGGCCGGATATCTCCATACACTGATGATGTTCAGAATAATTCTTACTTTTCCAGCTTGCAGGTTTCCGCTTTGCCTGGATAGAGCTTGCAGCTTCCCTTCTGCTCAGGGTACCCTGTCTCGGAGATGTTTTAGTGACATAGCCACTTAAAACATGTTTTATTTATTTTTGCTGTGTTTTTTTAGACTTTTAAAAACAAACTGATAGGAAATAGTTAAGATTTCAGAAGGTATCAATTATTTATCACTGTTCTTGAAGAATGGGAATGGCATGTATAATTCAAGTTTAATGTTCCGTACTTTTCCTTCTTTTGTCTGTTTATTATATTGTGTTCCTCTTTTATATTTGTTTCATGTCCCCTGATTGCATCTGGTAGCACATTATTGTTTTTTATTTAAACTGAAAAGTTCTACATGATCAATGTTTACGGAACCTTGTCTGAAAGCAGCGAGGCACTACTCTGGCATCTGTCCGCATTGCTATATACAGACATGAATAAATAATTACTGCAAAACTCTTGTATAAAATTATAAAATATTTTATACTATAAATAAAGGAGAGATAAATACAGTGAAAACCCATGACGCCCTCACTGCGCTATCAAGGCACTTTGCATCAACCATGATACACAGTGAATTTCAGCCAATGACAACATGTTGTACACAAATAACTTGCAAAAAAAGTTAATTAGTTTTCCCGTCATCTGCTGCAATTTATTCCTATTAAATTCATTTTAATAAATGATAGTCATCATTACCATTCACCAAGGGCATTATTTGAAGTGCAGAACATATTTTTTAGATCAGCTAGTTGGTTTTGCTGGCAAAGGGATTAATGAGAATAAACTAGGCCAATGTTGAAAAGTCATAATTATTGTTTGTTTCTTCTTGGATTGACAAAGCTAATCAAATCTCACTCTGAACTCCCAAATTCAAATGTCTATTGCTATGATTCTTTTACAAGCTATTGTCTGTCATCATTACCTCCTTCAGTGCTGAGCAATTTCCCATCCATTTTCAGCTATTTTTCGGAGGTGTCTACCTTGTTTTCTTCAGCACCTCCTCCTTTTTTAGCACATCCATATTCAGTAACTTTAATTAGAAAAATTACTGAAATATGGAACAATGTCACCATATTATATAAAAAAAGTTTCATTTCTGATCATGATGGCAGCGTGGGAATTATTAGTAACTATTTCAGACTTATATTTTATGGTTCCAGATTATCGCTTCTTCATAGAAAACAATAAATTGAATTAAGTGCACATTTTTTCTTGAAAAATACCAATTTATGGTTTGAAGATAATTTGCACAATCATGAAATTCATATAGAAAATGAGACGGGATAAAAATAATGATGAAGGCCCATCATATCCTTGATGAAGGCTCTTGTTTGAGCCGAAAGGTCAATTTAGTTTTTAATGACTTCCCAATAAAGTAAGCATTTTATTTTTTCTAAGTCTGTGAGTGCTCCTTATCTGGTATATACAGTTGTGTTCAAAATTATTCAACCCCCATTGAAATTGAGTGTTTTGGCCAGTTTGACATTGATTTTGATCATTAAGTCATCTTGCTTACAATTAAATCAAAGAGGCACGTGTAGGTCAGACAAATATAACATAACATTTATAATGAAATAACCACAAATGTCTTTTCAGTGCTCACATCATTATCAGTTTTATTCAACCCCCAAGTGACATTCAATCTTAGTACTTAGTACAACATCCTTTTACAGTTATAACAGCTTTTAAACGTGAAGCATAGCTTGACACAAGTGTCTTGCAGTGATCTACGGGTATCTTCGCCCATTCGTCATGGGCAAAAGCCTCCAGTTCAGTCACATTCTTAGGCTTGCGCACTGCAACTGCTTTCTTTAAGTCCCACCAGAGGTTCTCAATCGGATTTAAGTCAGGTGACTGTGATGGCCACTCCAAAATGTTCCAGCCTTTAATCTGCAACCATGCTCTAGTGGACTTGGAGGTATGCTTGGATCATTGTCCTGTTGAAAGGTCCAACATCTCCCAAGCCTCAGGTTTGTGACGGACTGCATCACATTGTCATCCAATATCTCCTGGTACTGAAGAGAATTCATGGTACCTTGCACACGCTGAAGCTTCCCTGTACCTGCAGAAGCAAAACAGCCCCAAAGCATGATTGACCCCCCGCCATGCTTCACAGTAGGCAAGGTGTTCTTTTCTTCATAGGCCTTGTTCTTCCTCCTCCAAACATAGCATTGATCCATGGGCCCAAACAGTTCTAATTTTGTTTCATCAGTCCACAGACCACTATCCCAAAACTTCTGTGGTTTGTCCACATGACTTTTGGCATACTGCAGTTGACTCTTCTTATTCTTTGGAGACCGCAAGGGGGTGCGCCTGGGAGTTCTGGCATGGAGGCCTTCATTACGCAGTGTGCGCCGTATTGTCTGAGCTGAAACTTCAGTACCCACATCTGACAAATCTTTTCTCCGTTCCTCAGCAGTCACACGGGGACTTTTCTCCATTCTACGCTTTAGGTAGCGCACAGCAGTCGAAGTCATCATCTTCTTTCTGCCACGACCAGGTAGCGTTTCAACAGTGCCCTTTGCCTTGAATTTGCGAATGATGCTTCCTATGGTCTCTCTGGTATGTTTAACATCTTTGCAATCTTCTTATAGCCATTGCCCTTCCTGTGAAGAGGAATCACCTCTTCTCTTGTCTTCCTGGACCATTCTCTTGACTTCACCATGTTTGTAACCACACCAGTAAATGTCTAGAAGGAGCTGAGTATCACAGTCATTTTAAAGCTGCCTAATTGGTGCTTATTATGCTTTATTGCTGCTCCGTGACATCCACAGGTGTTTTCAATAGCTCATTGAAAACACTTGAATGAATCTCTGTTCTTCAGAGTGGTAGTCTTTAAGGGGTTGAATAATTGTGTCAATGAAGAATTCACAAAAGAAACATTTACTACTGTATTACAAAACCAATTGATGTCATTTTAGTTGCATATGGTTCTTTAAAAAGTCCTTGTAGGATTTCATTCTGAATACAATTACAAATGTACACTAAATTCCCTAAAACCCTTTACAGCATTGGGGGTTGAATAATTTTGAACACAACAAAAATGTATTATTCCCCAGATTGGTGACTTATTGCATTTTGACACTGTATAGAGGCTCCTACTACTGTACAAACCACATTAGATGAGTTAGTATTACTGTAAAAAATACATACCAAACCTAAAACTGCATGCACTAAAACACTGTAGTTGATCAGTAATCCAGGAACCTTGTAGAACTGACAAATGAATCAAAGCGAAACAAATATTATTGAAGCAGTTTTGGCCTAAGATACGCAACCTCCTAATCAATCCTTCACTTTGTAAGGTTTACTGAATAAACCATGGTTTAATTTATAGCATATCGAAGTGAATTCCCCTTTGGAGTCTCGCAAGTTCACTCAGAAAGTTAATTACTAGTGATCTTCGGAGAATTTAAGCCCATTATGATTACATTAATATATGTAAGAATGTTTTCTTAAACTATTTACAAATAAGTCATCCATTACAACATTCTAAAATGGAATATTGTTTCAGATCTTCTAAATGTTTTCTTCTTATCAGTTAATGCTACATGGCACTGTTTGCATCTTTCATCAGCAAATTGAAACATAAGATGATTATATCTATATATATATATATATATAATAGGTTTATTGCTCCAGAAAACATTTACACATCCTAGCAATTCAGAGAACCACTTACAGAGCTCTCGTGCTACATTCCCCATATGCAGCAAATAACTCTGAAGTCCACAGCTTCTCACTTTTTTTGGATCTAGGCTCAGTATCTGGCTCTGCATATCCTACCCAGAGTTCTTTGCTGCATATGGGGAATGTAGCACAAGAGCTCTGTAAGCGGTTCTCTGAATTGCTGGGATGTGTAAATGTTTTCTGTAGCTATAAACTTGAGTATTTGCAGTGTGGAGGCTTTTAATCTCACTTTTTAGCCCTCCACTACACTTGAAATATATATATATATAATCGAATTGCAAGTATGTCAGCACTCCAGGGATTTTTCAAAAAAAGTTCAGTTTATTGGTCCATAAACATCAACATTTCGGCTCCTAATGTAGAGACTTCCTCAGGACAGACATGTCTGTCCTGAGGAAGGCTCTAAATTAGGAGCCGAAACGTTGATGTTTATGGACCAATAGACGGAACTTTTTTTGAAAAATCCCTGGAGTGCTGGCATACTTTCAATTCGATATTGATTGGGGCCACTGGTGAAGCACCAGGTGAAAGAAAAATTATTTGAACCGTGAGTGCGTTACTCTTTTGTTGTATTATATATTTATATATATATATGAGAGAGAGAGAGATTGTATTCATGATACTAATGTATATAGTACTAAGGACTCAAAGGATTTAAATACACAATTTGTAGAATAATTATAAAATATATGATATGAGATGTACCCAATTGTGACTGTGTGTGTATGTGTATATATATATATATATATATAAGAAAAAAATTACAAATATCTTTAATATACCCCTATAGCCTGCAGGCATATGTATATACATATGTATACCTGATATCTTGAAGTTAGTCTATTTTTTATAAATGACTTCTCACATTCTTCCCTGAATTTAACTAATTATATATACATGAAAAGTCCTACATTGTTTGTTGAGAAAGGGGAATAAAAATTTTAATAAACTTTTCCATAAGTTTTATATGGTCATATTCAAAATTCAACTTCCTGCAGAATTCTGAATATATTAATATAACAAATCAACAATTGAAGATAATTTATGAAAGGGTTAATGTACAATGGAGGTAACTAAGCCACATAAGTAAAATAGAAAGCCTCCAAGGCCACTTAGGTTTTATCACAATGGGAAGACAGATAATCTCTTTTATCTCCTAAAAATCCAGTCACCTCTTTGAGTCAGAAAAAGATTTCTGGATGAGCATTTGTTTGAGAAAATCAATCACACCACTTTACAATAACAGCTGGAAACAAAGCCCAGTTTATACAGTTCCATGCATACTTTCATCTTGAGACATATGTGTGACCTTTCACATGCTGAGTGATAAAGTAATGAGACGGTTGTAAGTCATGCATTTTGCAGTATGTAACACAAACTGTTAAAGTATACTTCTCTATGGAAATGATGGAATCCGATTGTTCTCTTATTAATCCAATATCATCCGGCAACCACATTACCTTTATTTTATATGGTGCCAATATTTTAATTAGAAGGAAATAACCTTGTCATATAAGAAGTGATGTCAGAGTATGCCGTTTATATTAAGAGACCAGAAAATCCACAAATGAGGACATGTCCCCACTATGCTGAAAAAGGGGAGACTTCCTGTGACAATAAATATGAAAGAATGCAAGTTCTTTAACTTTTACCCCTAATGGAAATTCTCTAATTTCTATGAAAACGTCTATCCATGATAATTTGTCTTAAATTTTACACAGCTTAACAAAACCTTCCACAAACTACCACTAAGTTAACATACTCCTTAGCTGTCACCTGCTAATACATCACATTTCCTTAGCATTGTTATGTAATATTTTCTTAGTCAAGTACAAAATGTGCTGAGCTTTAGGTGAGTAGGTTTACTAAACTTAGGTTCAATGGCTTGATATGGGTAAAAGCAACTAAATTATATAGGGCTAGCCTATCAAATCCTGGAGAAATTAACAATTTGCACCATAAACACAACAATAGACAAAAAGTGATTGGATTATCCCAATAAACATTTGAATGACAATCTTGGGCTGTATTCCAACCCTGTTGTAAATTTAACCAGAGCTGTTGAAAACTTCCAAACTCCATAGGCTAAAATTACTTTGGAACGTTTACAACAGCTCTGGTCAAGGTTACACCAGGGTTGGAATATTGAGGACCCTTGGTTATTGGTTATGATACCTGCATGACATGTGATGCCCCAGGCTCGGTTTTCCCGAATCGCCTTTACTGCATACTTTTTCCTGACACTGTTCCTCTGTTTTATATTTCATTATCAGATGACGTGTATCGATATTGCAATGTACATTTTTTCTTCTTCTTAATAAAATTTTATTATGCACAGGGCTGGAATATAGTCCCTTGTGTTTCCTATCTTGTTGACGATGTGAGTTTAAGACAGAGGTGAAATGTGTCTGAGATGTGGGATAAGCATGTTCTCCCCTTCTGCAGTTATTCCTGCAGTGTTATTTCACGTTCAACAGGGTAGGGAATCATTTGTATCTACAGTATATCTAGTTTTATTTACTGTGTTTATGTACATGCAATAAGGCAGACCCCATTTGAAATTGTGCATCATGTAGTCGATGCCGTCCAATGTTTAGTATTTTTCTTTCCAGCAACATTTACGTATAGAATAATTGAACAAAATTTTTTTTGAAATGCAGACATTTATATTATTCTTTCGCTCACAAAGTGTGCATGTGTATTTATGTGTATATTATATATTGCAAAAAAACTATTGAGCTCTCAATCCCTCTTTAACGTTTGTTGAATCTTTGATGCTATGCAAAAAATCCACAATCAATCATAAGTAACGAAGTGGATGCACTCGAACTTAATAAAAAATAAATTAACCCCTTCATTGCTGCGCCATTTCACCCCTGTGAGCTGAGCTAATTTTGACTGCTTTGTGCTCATCATGTTTAAACACTATTTGAAGTCACGTTTTATCATAGGACCCATACATAGTACATATCCTTATTTTCAGCAGACTCTGTAGATTCAAAATATATCATTATTATACTGTATGTATACATCATGTCCCGTCAAAATGCTACACATGTACATTTACTTTCAGATTTCAATCATTTACAGTTTATAAAATTATTGTTTTTCACATTTTGACATCCAAACCTTAGTGGTTATATATTCTATGGGGGCACTCTGGTCAAAAAAAATTAGAAATGGGAAATTCTGAGAAAACACGTCAGTTTAACTAAAACTTAAACATTTTTAAAAAATTTTGCTTGTATTTTGGCGGATTGTGTTTTATGAAAAATATGACTATAGATAAAACACTGAACTTACTCCCAACATGGGAAATGAGAAGATGAGTAATGGCAGTGGCATTGCTCATTTTCTACATGACAAATGGACAATGCCATTGCTTTGGAAAAAAAAAAAAATGAAAACAATTAAAAATAAAAATTGTTGTTTTTTCTTTTACATAGTCATATTTGGTATCATCAAAAAGGTCAGACTCTGGGCTCCAAAGCTGCCTGCTTTCCTCACGGTGGTATGAAGGCTTGGGTAATAGATGAACTAATGCGCAATAATGCTTTGCTCCATCACCTCCACATATGGTCCCTTTGAAGGAAATAAGAAGGGGAATTCGAGCTGTGGCATGGTTTGCTTTATACGTTAAAGCACATAATGCCACAGCCTTAAAAAATTTAAAATAAAGTCAATTTTGCACATAGTGTGTGAAAAGGCAAAAAAACGATGTGGTCATATTTGATATCGTTGGGAAGACCAGACTTTGCCCTTTCCAATGACACCTCACTTGACCCTTTGTGTTATAAATCAGAGACGCAGGGTTCCAAAGAACCCTTACGCTTCTTGCTACATTTCTGTCACGTTTCCACACGTTCCAGACCTGCCTCCTGGGGGTGAGAGCGATCCAGTCCAGCTCTTACCCTTGTCTGGGCTATCCATTCCCCATCCTCCTCTCCAGGAATTCCCCTGTAGTCAGTCTGGCCTGAGATCACATGCTCTGCCCTGTCCTCTGTATATAACTGGTTACTTCATTTTCTCAGGTCTCTTGCATGGGTCATTATTCCCTGAGGTTTTGTCTGCAGTATCTTTTTTCTGAGTTTGTATTGATTTGTCATTTTGCCTTGTTTTCCTGTGTTCAGTTTATTTCTTGTTTCCGGTCTGATCATCTTAGTGTCCTTCCTGGTATCTAATTTTGCTTTATCCTGTATTGTTTTGTTTCTGTGATATTGAACTCCTGTGTATGACATTGGCCTGGTTATCTGACTATTCTATTGTACTTATTCCTTTGCTCTGTGATCTTTTGTGTACTGACTTCTGGCTTGTCTGATATACTGTTACGGATAGACTTAAACAGTCTCTTGTTCGTATGCCTGCTGCTGCCAAATGGTTTGGAGAAGTCATTTCGAGTGCGCACTGAAAGAAACCACACAGACTCACTGGATAGTTGTCTATGTAGTCTTCCTCGGACCAAGCCGGGTGACTTCTCTCTTCTTTATTGAAAGATACATGCTTTTATGCCAGTTGGTGCGGAAGCAGGGGCGTTAACGAATATTTTATTTACATCAGCAGTAAAATTGCAAACTCATTATGGATTAGATCATAGAAACGAAAGTCAAATATCAGCTGTTTCCAAATGTCAAAGTATTTTGCGTCGTTGACAAACGTCAGCCGTACTTCGCCATCATGGGTGTTGGCGAAGTCCCGTTTCAGATACATCGTGTTACAGGATGCAGAATGTCCCTCGCCCTGCTCCTGGTACCAAAATAGGGATCCTCATGACATAGAAACATAGAAAAATGGCAGCAGATAAGAACCTTTCGGCCCATCTAGTCTGCCCAATTACATGGATACTTTACCTGGATTTATCTTTTGTTTAGGATAGCCTTATGCCTATCCCATGCTTGCTTAAATTCAATTACTGTTTTGGCCTCTACCACTTCTACTGGAAGACTGTTCCATGTATCCACTACCCGCTCAGTAAAATAATGCTTCCTGATGTTAGTTGCGGTTAGCTTTTCTGTTGAAACAGCGGAGTTACGCAAGATACATTTTGATTCTCTCTGAAAAGACAGTTTTATTAATTCAGCTCTTAAAGACATATTAACTACTTAAATGAGCATTTTTCTAGGTCTTTGAATGTTATTAAAGCAGATACATATTCTTATCCATAACAGTCCCCCCTAAAATGCACATTTCTCAAGTGTCCCCTTGGAGACGAGCTGCGCCTTATCCGTTCCCTAAAGTCCGTTTTCTTCACCAAAGTTTGAGACGAATAGCTCATATTGACGCTAAACCCCTTTGTAATTCGGATTTGGGCTTGGTCGAGACTGGTGGGTCAAGATTCGGGCCTACAACTCGTCTTGCAATTGGTCACAAACCTGTAGATTAGCATAAGAGTTCCCAATGTCCTCCCCAGTTTCCCCACATAAGAGACTAAGCATAACAGGGCTAGTGGACTCCATAGTTTTCTACAACATTTTTAATGCAGGGTAAAACACAACATCCAATCATCGCCAACAGAACCATCACTACCAGGATAACTATCCCTATTTGTGTAAGGAGCTTCTGCCAGCCACTCATCCAACTAAAATACTGATCCCATGGATCAGTAATACCAGAGTTCTTCTTCAGTTCCTCAGACAGGTCTTCCAATTGTTTAATGGCTTTAGTGACCTTACCAGTAGGGCCGGTGTTATCCGGGATAAAGGTGCAACAGGAGCATCTTACAGACCCCACCCCTCTCTGCCAGTAGCATATCAAGGGCCATGCGGTTCTGGAAGGTCATTGCAGAGGCCGGGCCTAGCTGGTCGGCAAAACCCTGGAGGGCATCTCGGGTATAGTTTACAAACCTCTGCTGATTGTAATAGATGTAGTTAATCTAATCAACATTTTTATTGATGGTTATCATGGGGATTAAAGATTCGAATCCCGCCTTTACCTGGTCTCTAGCTTTGAACTCATCAGGCACCCCCTTGGGACTCCTATGACATTGATGTAGACGGGTGGGTCGAAACTGCCAGGTACGGGTTTCGCCTGTCTCCTTTGTCTAGTGAGTCCGGGGGTGTGGGCTATTGGCAGATCATCATCAAAGGGCAGGATGTGGAGGGGCATGATGGCTTTAGCCAGAGCACACTCACCTTCCCATGCACCTACCAAGCGGGAGCAGATTCGCAGGTCACCGCAGATCCAATAGGCATCTCCCAGGGATATCACCTGGTTTGGCACTTTCTCCTTCTCCACAGCGCTGTACCGCACACAATAACCTTCTGTGAAGTTCCCAACCACCCGGCCACCAGTCCCCCAAGAGGAGTAATAGGTGTAGTTCCCGGGGTAGATAGTGATACTCTCTGAGAGTCTGGGGTTTTGTGTCTGGAGGGGGTATTTGGACTTCCATTCTTCACAAGCATCGTGATTTAGGGTGTTGTTGGTAAACAAACTGAGAAAACATTCTTCGATATCCTCGGGGATATTAAAAGGTACCGTACCTAGATGAGGCCTAGCACTGCCACACACATAGCAATTGGTTCTGTTGTGGGACTGAGCGCTATATTTTATCCATTCTAACCAAACATTCATATCTGAGAATCCTGTTTCAATGGCCACAGTATCCTCAAATGTGGGATTAGCGATGGCTACTATACCATTGGAAGAGATTATATGGCGTTTAAGGGGGTTGGACTGTTGATGTGGAGGGACCCAGTCCGGGCAAGGTACATGTCTCACAGGCGGAATTTTTCCAGGCTCCGAGGATTCTCTGGCCCCCCTTTTTCCCACATACCCAGAATGTAGGTCCCTGCATCCCCGGGTCCAGGATTTTCTAGGGTTAGGATTAGTTTCAGTGCCGTTGCCCCTATTCTAGGCTTAAATACCTCGTCATCATCTGACTTATGCAAATCTTGGTTGGGGCATGTGTTTGGGGCCATTTTCAGTGTCATGCAAGTAAGTGATTTACCGTTTTTATCTTTCTTGTCTAGGGCGCTTTGTGGTTTGTGTCCCCAGGAAACCCCAGTATTCCATCCCACTGATCCCCAACTACCACACTCCTGTCCCCAATAGTATTGGTAACGCACATATATATATTGTAGTTGTGTGGGATCCCATTTCTCCGGATACACTGCAAGCGGGGGCCTGGACAGGGGTTTACATCACAATAGTTAAAGGTATAAATTGCCACTCGAGTGTTAGAGGAATTGTACCAGAAAGTGGTTAGTTTGTTTTCTCGGGCGGTAGCAATCTGACGTCCCATGGTAACCTGTGGAATTATGTCAATGCCCACCCGTTCCCCCACGACCTCTCACACCATGGCAACAGCCGCCTGTTCCATTATGATAGCAACATTTTGCCCCTTAATTCCCACTCCCCAAATGAGAAGGATATACACGATCATGGCTGGGTTGCTTTCTGGTCTGTCTCCGGTGCACAGGTCTTTTTACAGTGGGAAGCGTGGATCCAGGTGGTCTTTCCTTCCAGCTTCACTGAAGTTGCTGTTGTGAGGAGGACCTGGAAAGGGCCATCATATCTGGGCTCAAGTGGAGTTTTCCAAAGGAATTTCTTAACTAGTACCCAGTCTCCTGGGGCCAATTGATGCGTGTCGTTGGTACTTTCGGGATCTGGAATGGAAGAGAACACCTGACCATAGATATCAGTTAATGTTTTTGAAACACTGGTGACGTATTTTACCAGACTGTCAGATTGTAATTGCAGTTGCTGGGAACAAAGTACCCTAGTCTGGGGGCCGTGCTAAATAGTATTTCGAAAGGGTGACAGATTGTGTAGACCGATGAGGGCATTCATCAATGTTTTTTGAAAGGTGTGAGTGCCCATGTGCCCATTGTACCACAGCTGGATAGAGAGCCTTAGGTAGCACACCTTATTTCTCATGCAGAGGAGTCCGTGTATGCGTGTGGCCCCCCTTTTCTCCCTTTTCACTGTTTGATGCAGAGCCCTGCAACTGTGTTATTTGTAACTCTAATCTGTACTAACGATGGAACTGGCTGCTCGAGTTCCTTTTCCTGTGTCTGTGCCGCTAGGTTCTTTTACTTTCATAAATCAGAAATCTGTGTAAATAAAGGAAACAGGCTTGAAGTGAGTGCAGTTCTGCTTTTTCAGGCAGAAACGGTGGGGGCAAGGGGAGAAGTGTACAGAATTGAAAATTCACTCGTGACAGCGCAACCAGTATGATATATATACACCAAACTCGTCCGTGAAGCTTGAGCCATCCACATACAGTGTCAGGTCGGGGGGGCTGTGAGAGGAATATCGCATACAGAGGGCAGGTGTGCTGTTTTGGGGAACATGGCTTCGAGGCAATCATGCGGGCAGAGGGGTATGGCACCAGAGGTCATATCGGACTCATGACTATCAGCATCGCCACCACCCCCCTCAGGAAAATGAAGGAGAGCAGCCAGGTGAAGGCACCGGATGAGGGTGACATTATCTGTTATGGGAGCAGAAGGGAACGGGACATCCATCCACCGTGCTGCTGGGTAAGGATGCCAGTGGTCTGGCCACTTATCTCAGATACAAATAGCTTGAAAGTTTTTTTTTTCTTTTTTTTCTCTGAGACAGCATGTTTTAGTTTGTCAAAGTTGGGCACAGTGTCTGCAGGGAGAGAAAAGGGGTCGGCCTTATTGCTTCCTACAATGGTTGCATGAGGGCTGAGGCGTCAGGGATCCATGATCTACAGGTTATAATGAGACCTAGGAAAGCCTGTAACGGCTTCTTCGCTGGGGCAGGGGAACGGATAATATAGTATGTACTCTGAACTCAGTTAGGTGTCTGATGCCTTGTGAAATACAGTGGTCGAGGAAAACCACAGTCTGGAGGCACCACTGTAATTTGGCTTCGGAAGCTTTGTAGCCTTGTTTAGTCAGATACTGCAGAAGGCTGATTGTCTTGTGCTTTTATTCACATCATATTATGCACTCATACTATTAATCACCTACATGTCCTTCGTAATGCTCTCTACCGGGAAGCAACCTGTAGTTGTCATATCTAGGATAGGCTTTCCTAACTCTTTTGGCCTCATCCTATACCATCATGTCTCACATTCTTCTTCCAAACAACAATCTTTAAAACTTTTTTCCAAAACTCCGCACTATTACTTCATTCATTTGTCTACATGCCATTTTACTTTCACAATGTCTCTCCATACACTTTCGTATTTTCTAATCATATTGACCTATAAATTATCATCCGCATCCTTTGGATGATCATGTTCTACGTGTCTTGAAAAGCTTTGCACGTTCACCCTCACTCTCAGAAATACAATACTATGCATTCAAACCTGATCAAAACAGCTGCAGCTTTTACAAGTATCCTATCTATCCACCATTACGTATTCAGCTTCTAGCAACACATCTCCCTATACAATTACCCGGGCCTGAAGGCCACCAAAAACCCCCGTTATACTATGCGGAATAGGCAACCACCACCACACTATGGAGCTCTCAGCCCACTCCCAATATCTCTACTCCTTTTTTCTCCGAATTACCCCTGGATTTATCAATCCCTTCGTTAGCCCCGCAGGAAACTTGACCCTGACTGAAGACAGTGCAACAAAAGGTGTGTCTTCCAAACTATAGACACAATTATTTATTAAATCCTATACAAAATACACATTTTTCCTTAACAAGAACAACCTGCGATTCCAGATACAGCTTTCATACTACTATCTATACCATAAAACATTAAGGGCTGGCGTGTCTGTCGCCAAAACCCTACTGCGCATGCGCGCGCAACCTGCGGCGGTTGGCTGCGCGCGCATCCAACGGCCGCGGCACTCGCACAGCCGGCGTGCAAGAGGGACAAAACAAATCCCACACAGCGCCTCTCCAATGGATCGGATTTGTTTTCTGCATCTCCTCGGCGCCCGGCCTCCATCTCCTCCGCGCCCGGCCTCCATCTCCCCTGCGCCCGGCCTCCATCTCCTCCGTGCCCGGCCTCCATCTCCTCCGTGCCCGGCCTGCCATATTACCAGTCTGCCATGCCTGCCATGCAAAATACCAGTCTGCCATGCACAATACCAGTCTGCCATGCATATTACCAGTTCCCAGCCATATTACCAGTCTGCCATGCACAATACCAGTCTGCCATGCACAATACCAGTCTGCCATGCATATTACCAGTCTGCCATGCACAATATCAGTTCCCAGCCATATTACCAGTCTGCCATGCACAATACCAGTTCCCAGCCATATTACCAGTCTACCATGCACAATACCAGTCTGCCATGCATATTACCAGTCTGCCATGCACAATACCAGTCTGCCATGCATATTACCATTCTGCCATGCACAATACCAGTTCCCAGCCATATTACCTGTCTGCCATGCATATTACCAGTCTGGCATGCACAATACCAGTTCCCAGCCATATTACCAGTCTGCCATGCATAATACCAGTCTGCCATGCATATTACCAGTCTGCCATGCAAAATACCAGTTCCCAGCCACATTACCAGTCTGCCATGCACAATATACCAGTCTGCCATGCATATTACCAATCTGCCATGCACAATACCAGTCTGCCATGCATATTACCAGTCTGCCATGCACAATACCAGTTCCCAGCCATATTACCAGTCTGCCATGCATATTACCAGTCTGCCATGCACAATACCAGTCTGCCAGCCATATTACCAGTCTGCCATGCATAATACCAGTCTGCCATGCATATTACCAGTCTGCCATGCACAATATCAGTTCCCAGCCATATTACCAGTCTGCCATGCATATTACCAGTCTGCCAGCCATATTACCAGTCTGCCATGCCACAATACCAGTCTGCCATGCACATTACCAGTCTGCCATGCACAATACCAGTTCCCAGCCATATTACCAGTCTGCCATGCACAAAACCAGTCTGCCAGCCATATTACCAGTCCGGCAGCCATACTACCAGTCCGGCAGCCATATTACCAGTCTGCCATGCACAATACCAGTTCGCCAGCCATATTACCATTCTGCCATGCACAATACCAGTCTGCCAGACATATTACCAGTTCGCCAGCCATATTACCAGTTCGCCAGCCATATTACCAGTCTGCCATGCGCAATACCAGTCTGCCATGCGCAATACCAGTTCGCCAGCCACATTACCAGTTCGCCGGCCATATTACCAGTCTGCCATGCACAATGCCAGTCTGCCAGCCATAATGCCAGTCTGCCATTCATAATACCAGTGTCTCATAATACCAGTGTGCCTAAATACCAGCCTGCCATGCCATGCATACCACGTGCCATTAAATATACGCATAATGTATACGCTACAAAAAAATGCCCGCCCAAGCCCAACACAATCTAAGGGCCCCATGAGCTTACAATCTAAGGGGCCACATGAGCTTACAATCTAAGGGGCCACATGAGCTTACAATCTAAGGGGTCCCACGAGTTTACAATCTGAGGGGTCCCACGAGTTTACAATCTGAGGGTCCGGTTCCCGTGAGTTTACAATCTAAGAGGGAAGAGGAACCTACTCTAATATATAAATTCCTTTGTAATGCGCTGTCAGCTGTGCGCGCACCCATCACAGCTGCTCAGTCGGCCCTCCTGTTGCGGATGGGATGGCGATGGACGCGTTACAAACGTATTTATATAGAGAGATACTCTTGGATAGGACATTGAAAAAAACTATGTGGACTTGAATTCTGACCTGGCGACAACAACAATAGACTGCCCTCTGGGCAGGTTTTCCACCTAGTATTCTATAAACCACAATAAGTGGTATTTAAAAATCTTTTCCGTTTCAACCTAAATCCAAATCTTGGTTCCCCTTTTTTTTCTTTTTTTCTTGACAAACTTAGTTCCTTTTTTTTTTTGTTTCTTGTGCTCACTTTCTTCGCACTAAAAGTGATAACGGGCTTTGCAGCGCTGCACATACAAACATACATTCTTTCTTCAAAATTGCATACTGCAATTACCTATATTTCACATTTCTACAATACATACAACACAACAGCGATGACTCCTTGCATTACGACTGCAATGCAAGGGAAAATCACCCTGCAACGCAGGGGAAATCACACACACACCGAACAGCATTTCAATTAAACCCATGCTGACATCTCCGTTTAACCAAACCTATTCAGCTTGCGCCAGAAACGAGGTTACCATGACCCAGTGCGTCCCAGTCGTTCCCGGACAGACAGTCAACCGCCATGAGTGGAGATCCACAGAGCAGGAATTCCTGCTGGGCGCCTTGTAGATTGTCAACTCAATGGCAATGGATGTTCCGTCCTGGAACTTTCTTGGGGAGCTTGGGGGGGCCTGACACAGGGTTGTCAGTTTCCTAGCACAGGGGTGGGGGGTGGTGGGAAATTATCAGATACAATGGCAGTGTCCTGCTAAGGGCCATTGGCTGCATCCGCCCTTTGGGGGCGTCACCTGCGGGGTGCTTTACAATCCTGTTTGAAATGGCTGAATTCTCCACAATTAAAACAGGTTCTTGGTGGACGCCCACCCTTCCCACCAGGCTTCCCTTCCACGGTACCCGCTGTTATACTGAGAGTGGGCTGCTGTATCTAGGTGACATTATTCTTGGGCGTAGGGGGTATTTCCATGGCGTTTTGGTGGAAAGGGTAGGTGGGGTCAGTTTGGTGGGGTGGGAACGTCGTGAGATCTTGGTTCTGGGGTGGAAAGGTCGTGGGTCGAGTATGGGCAACTTGGGACGTGGGCATACCTATATGGGATGTCAAAGACTCATCTGTACGATTTACAGAGTCATGTGAATGGCTTCACAGTGATGATTGACCTGAGTTACCGGTCATGTCTACCGTCTGTAGGGTGGCGTCCAGGTTGGCGTCTAGGTGAGGCATAATAGGGGATATGGTCGGTACCTGGCTCATGGCTGTTGATGAGGGTACGACAGGACAAGGGGTGTAGTACGACCCATCTATACGTAAGACAGGGTAGAGACCTGTCAGCTGTTTTTGGCCAGTTGTCGTTGGGGTTGGGTTTATTATTTTCTTTTTTGATATTTCACCATAAGAAGGGGGTTCGGATTTTGGGGTGAGGTAATAGTAATAATTAGTCTTTCCCTTCCTATTTTCCTCTGTTTCTATCCACCTCTCCTTCTCAATCTCCTTTGCAACTCTATACCATGCTTCTGCTACATTCCATAATCCATTGTCTATCAACATTCCTTTTTTATTCTTCAATAAATTTTTCATTCCTCTGTTTGTAGTCTGGGGCTATCTGAGCCGCAGACCCTACCTAGAAGTTTCAGTTTCATTATATTCCGTTTTCCTGCTCTTTCCTCAACCAACTTGCTTGGAGTCATCCAACCAGCATGGTTACTCTGTTCATTACCCATTCCTGATTGTTAGCTCTTTTCCTGCGTGGAGTCATCCAGCCATAACAATACCTCTCTGGCTTCTGATCTCTGGCATCTGTATGATTACCCATTCTGGCTACTCACTTTGGCTACTGCTGAGACTCTGTCCTTGGATTTGTTCCTGGTGTCGTGTCTCTTGTTCTGTATGTAACCCAGCACTGAGGTTCCCTTCCCTTCCATTAGACGGCCATCCTAAGGGCTGTATTCAGATCAGGGTTCCTTTTAGTGTTCTGCTGGGTGCCAGTCTATAGTTATTCTCTTCCTGAACCCTTGCCCTTCCTGTTGTCTTGTTGTGTGTAGTCTGTGGTCTAGTTCTGTGTATCCTGCCGCAAGTGACTATCCTGCCTAAAGGGCTAACTATCCCGCATAAAGGGCCCGCCTTGGCTCACGCCAGGTGCCCCCATGACAATTTCAGCGGTTTAGGTTTTGATGAAACAATACATAATAAGTAAGTGTGCCATCGCCTCCACACTTGCTGGCATTATGGGAAATGATGAGGTGAATTAGTGCAGCATCATTGTTCCCTTTATAACTGAAAAGTGACCAACAGTGCTGCATTATAAATAAAAAAAGAAATACATTTGTATTTATTTATTCATTTTTACATATAACTAGATCAAGTTTGATATCATTGTAACGTCCATGCTCTGGTGATGGGGCGGGGGGATCCCAATGCATGGTCTGACTTCCAGGAAGTCAGACCACTTTGGGATTCCTCCCAGACCAGCAGACATCTCCCCCAGCCCTGCCGTTAAATAATGGCATATGGGAGTTGTCCTCCATATGTTGTGATGAAACACTAGGACGTACCCCACACATCATCAACAGACAAGAGGTTATTATTACATTAAAAATAAAATTTCAGCTCCCAAATGAGTCTTTATCAAGGTCAAAAACACTGTACTTGCATACATTTATATCTAAAAGCAAAATAAGTACCTAATAAATCATTTACCGCAGCACCTCCAATCTCTCAAACCTGATTCTGGAAGTGCTGTGTCGTTCCCTGCGTTGCCCGTGACGTAGGATGCAGTTGTGTCAATACGGTACATTATTTTTTGTGATATATGGAAGAACTTGAATCTTCAGCCTCCCTAGAGCTTTCTAGACAAGTGACAGTTGGAATAAAAAATAAAAGTCATTATTACAAACAAAATATATTTCTTTGTCCATAACAGTGAGAAGAATAACTAGCATTCCGTTTCTGAGTTTTCTGCTAAGTAAAATTGAATGACAGCTTCCACCCAGCAGGTGCTATATTAATACAATCTCCACAAATGGGATTCTACTCTAGGCTTTTTTCTGTAAGTGTATAATAGTTAAAAGACAGCTTTTTGGTAGATATGAAGCTTCCATGGAAACTGCATATAATCCAGGGTTTGTTCCACTGTAACACCATGAACAGTGGAGACGGTACGAACTAAAAAGTGAAACTACAGAGAGGTCAAGAAGACAAGATTTTTCTGCTGAGTAGTGGAAACAGAAGATGTTATTCCCAAGGAACAATACAAAACGACAATACAATGGTATAGTTATAACATCTACTAGGTTGGAATTTTTTATATATATTCTGTATCATACGAATGTGTGAGTAAGAATGATGAATAGGGTTTTTATATTAAAAATCCTGAAGACCACCTACACCCATTATCAATCTGAGATAAAAACAAGTCATTCCCTCTTTCTACAAATGTTATGTACAAAATGCCAAATTCCATCACATCTCTCAATGTAGTATTTTTGCCGAGAGGAGATTCACTCCTGTTGCTTCTGCTCATTCACTGGTGCCAACTGAGCCATTAACATGCATATGACAAAACGATGACAGACACTCAAGGAATAATGCCACCAATCCAGGACTGGATAGTGGAGGTAGAGCGCACCTGCAGCTATGAGGCATTGGTAGATGCCAACACGGGTCAATATGAACAGCACACAATGCAATGGTATTATCGGCGAATGGAAATTCTTCTGGAATTCACTTAAATTCTGTTATAGAATTTCTCATATGACAACAAGATATTTTGTATAGGAGTCACCTCTTATGTATTGAATGACTGATGTACAGGCACAATTGTCTAAAAATGTTAATTTGTAAAATGCTATTATTGCCCTTCTTTACCCCTCTCGGTCCCACTTTTTTTTCTTTCATCTTCCTCTGTGTCTATACACTTTTTACAATTCTTTGCCGCAGCTATTTTGTGTATAAAAGTTACTATTTGTTTGGGACTGTGCTGTATTTAAGTCTCATCTTAAAATTAAAATAAATAAAAAAAACACAAGATGAGACACCTGCGTTGCTTTGTGATTAGTCCACTAGTATGTCCACTTTACTTAAATGGAGAGACAGACTTCTTTGAAGTAAAGTGGTCACACTAGTGGACTGTGACAGGAGGCAGGGCATGATCATAAATGGGAGGTATGTGAGACCAGACTTTTTTGACTACATCCCTCCCTTATGCTAAAACCCCAGGGAAATGGTGTGTACTGCAGCTGTGTATGTTGAGAGTTGTGTTCTGGGTCCCTGGGGTTGGGATATTGGAGAGTAGTGTGGGCCATTATCCTAGTCATCTGGGTCACTGGTCAGATCCATTTGTAATCACAGGTGTGGCCCATCAAGCAGCTTGCAGAGCCTTAAAAAGGGGAAGCTGATATGGGTGAGTGAGATGGAGTACCCAGCTAAGGGAGAGAGCTAGAGGAAATTGTGATTGCCATATACCACTGATTGCCGTTTTCCACCATTGCTGTCCAGTGAGAAAATAAAATCTGACAAAAACGAACTTGCAGTGTTGCTGTGTTTGTGCCCTAGAAGACGTGGCAGAGGAGCCCTGTCACAGGACCAATTACAAAATCGTGCAGGTGTCTGTTATCTTCTTGTCATTTGTGAGTTGATTCTGGCCTCCTGTTAGGTACAGAGAAGGGAACCAGCCACCTTTGCAACAGCTGGATAAGGACTTATTTTTTGATGCCACAGACCTACAACTCTGGGGTTTCCGTTCTCTGGATATGAGCCATTACATTAAAATTAAGGGATTGTTAATTTAACACATTTAATGGCTCCCCTAATATTGCTGAAGAAATGCAAACTTCACTTGCAGCTTGGTTTTAGTGCCAAAGTTGCTCATTAATCTTGCTTTCAGCCAGTAATGGAAAGAAAATCTGTATAAAGTGTGTTTTTTTTTTTAATTCGATATTTAAAGATTTTAAACAATGTCATAGAGCGACCAGCATAAATGCGGCTTTGCAGGGCAGTCACAACAATTCTGAGACATAAAACATAAAGTGCAAACAAAAATAAATGAGAAGAGCCAAAAGGCAGCGTCATCATGAGTCCAGAAAATAAAACTCTGCTGGAAAAAATAACCAAAAAATAAAAAGCGAAAGTCCTCAAGTAACATCGAAAATAAAAAAGTAAGCGAGTGTCCTGAAAAAACATCTTAGATAAAAAAAAGCGGGAAAATCAGAAATGTCTACAGAGTCTCTCTGGTCCGGTAAGGAGGGGAGGATGGGGAAAGAGAAACACAACAGCATGGGGACACGCCGGCTCAGCTTGTGTCCAACCACATGTCATGGTGGCCATCCCCGTTGCTACGGAATCTACCAACTGAGGAGAGGAAGCATAACGTTGGAGCATTTTGTCTGAAGTGTGACCTACATACTGTATGGTGACTAGGAGTCATGGACCTTGTTCATTTTGAGATTTGCACTTTTTCACGTGCACTTTATACAGTCATAGGCCATCCAGAGACTATCAGATAATAAAAGGACTGTCTTATGACTTTTTTGATGTCACATCAACACAAATTTAGTGTCTGCACTTTACGAATGGAATAGGATATATGAGTACATGCACTTTATATGTACTTTATATGCATTTTGCACATGTGAATTATTATACACTTTGCGCTATAGGAGCAGATTTGTACACATGATTTAAGGATTTATCACCATTGTTGTTGCTTATTTTGCACAAGGTTGTTCATTTGCACAGAATTGCTATTTGCACAATACTAGTGTAACATTGACTCACTGGAGTACTTTTATCTATCACCACCTGATAAATAGAGTTGAGCCATAATATCAGCATTTAGAAATACTCATCTAGATTGCTCCATATTTGGAAGCACCCACTGCGCCACTAGGACCCTTACCCTTTTCTATTCAGGTAGGGTGGTAGCTTCCCAGAAAAGCTCTTAAACACCAGGTTGGAAAGGTGAAGGGTGCGTCTGGATTCCAGCGACGGCCAGTTTAGCTCTTTTAACATATCACAGTGGTGGGTCATGTAGTTACATTGTAGCACAAAGCGGCAGAATGAGTTATACTATGTAGTAAGTTTATGAAGGTGTGTCTGCGGGGCAACTGTATGCACTATATTTTAGTATTCAATAGCTGGCATAATCCGTTGTACAAATTGCTTTCTTACTGCTGGGCTCAGGCAGGATTTGTTTCTGTACAGGGCACCTAGTTTGGGGTAAAGTTTAGATGAGTTTTTCGATGTGGGGGCCAAAAAATTGATTTGGGTCTAACCACATACCTATATATTTTTCAGAGAACTGGCTCTGGTCAGCGTGTTATTTGATTTTGTCCTGACACATAGATTGGAAGGTTGTAATTTATGTATTTTAGGTGCTGTTCCAAAGAGCATTGTGACAGTTTTGTCCATATTTAGAAAAAGTTTGTTATCTCTGATCCTCTTTTCTACCTCTATGAATTAGCAATGGTTGTTTCTTTCTGTTTTTATCTTTTAAAATAGCCTCCAAAGGTTAGGGAATCACTAAACCTGCATTGTCCAATTTCTCGTCTGAATGACTTAAAATTGAAAGAAAAGACTTATTTGTGCATTCGTAAAGTACAATAGGATTGTAAGGAATAGTTTGGAATTTTAATCATTTCTTTAACCGTGTTATGTGACACCTTGCAAGAAAATGAACATGTATTTTGTGCTACCTCATACAATAATATGTTAGCGATTTGAATTTATTGCATTATTATTTGCTGTATTAAAAAAGTGATTTATTAATTTTCTTATTTTCGAGCCCGCATCTGCTGCAATTATATCAATAGCACTTTTTTTGTTCAACTCATTAATTACTATTTACTCATAACCATGCTGAAACTAGAATGCCACTTGACCATCAATAAACGTTATAATCTCCAAAATCACATTGACTTTCACAATGGTTTGTCCTTTAAACATTTTAATTGGTCATATTGCTTAAGTACATTTTCATTTAATGCAATTATGAAATGATGAGATTCTGAAACTATAATTGCATAAACACTTTTGTGTTCAAATGAAGGTAATTGTTTTCATAATTAATATATTTGTATGTTTTGTTACCCACACAATATTTTATTTAGCAAGCGCTTGCACTTCATATAATTTTTATATTGTGTATAAACATGCGGCCCCGCCCTTAACTCCTCCCCTAAACACGCCCTCTTAACCACTTCGCTGCTGAGGATGCGCTCAGCGCGTCCTCAGCAGTCCCGCTGGTGTGCTGAGGACGCGCTGAGCGCGTCCTCCCATTGGGGTCAGCGTTCGGCCGGGTTCCGGCCGATCGCTGGCCCCTCCGGTGCGGGCTGACATCCTGGATGTCAGCCCGGCATCCGGACCAGCAGCCGCCAGAATTAGGTGTCATCGCGGGGGCGCGATGACACCTAATTCAGGCGCCCCCCCCGCATGTGCGGAGGAGGCGCCTGAAAGGGAGGGGGGGAGGTCCTTCGGACCTCTCTCCCTCCCGATCGGCGGCTCTGCGGGGGTTAACCCAGGCATCATTTGGAAGGGCACAGCCTGCCCTTCCAAATGATGCCTGGCATTAACCCCTGGGGAGCTGGATCGCGAATCGGCGCTGAAAAGCGCCGGTTCGCGATCCTTTCCCGGAGCTGGCCGACATCTTGGATGTCGGCCAAGCCTCCGGGAACTCCCCCAGAGGACTGGCGTCATCGTGCGTAGCACGATGACGCCAGTCCTAGAGTTAACCCCTAACTGCCACCAACTGTGGAGATAGGGAGTTGCAATGAACTCCCTATCGCCCGATCTGTCGCAGCTAGGGGTTAAATTTTGGTATCGTTGGATCGGCCAGAGCATGGCCGTTCCAACGATACCAAACATGAAAGTGAAAAATTTTGTAAAAAAAAAAAAAAAATGAAAAATAAAAATAAAAAAAATTTTAAATTTTTTTTAAAAAAAAAATAAACACTTTTTTTTTATTTTTTTTGGTTTGTTAATGCAGCAATATTGTTCCCATTTCAATTATAATGTGAACAATGATGCTGCACTAACGATTTTTGTATGCGGTGCGTTTGTTAAAAATTGTGTCATTTTCCCCAAAAAAAAATGTAACGAGACCCCATCTCTAATTATTTTAACAAGCGCACCCCATACAAAATATAACCGCAATTGCTCGCATGTTAAAATGTGGAAAAAAACACTTTACACATTGTAAATTATTGAAAATACATATTTTATTGCATTTTTTGTTATAATATACAGACATGACATAACGTATACATATAATAATGACATATTATGAATCTACCGAGTCTGACGGAAAGAACGATATATAATATGTCTGGGTCATATACTAAAATAAGCCTTCAAAACACGTTTAAACATGATGCGCAAAACAGGTAAAAATTACCTCAGCATAGGGGCGGGAAAAGCCTCAGCAGCGAAAGGGTTAAAATATCTTACAAAATGACAGTATGACAGTGGATTTGCCCCAGCTCAGGGATTTGCCCCAGCTCATGGATACTGCCCCAGCACATGGATACTGCCCCAGAACATGGATATACCCCAGCTCATGGATATACTGCCCCAGCTCATGGATATACTGCCCCAGCACATGGATATTGCCCCAGCTCATGGATATACTGCCCCAGAACATGGATATATTTCCCCAGCTCACACATGGATTTGCCCCAGCTCATGGATTTGCCCCAGCACATGGATATGCTCCAGCTCACACATGGGTGTATAGCCCCCAGCTCTCACCTCCACCCACCGGCGTTCTTCAGCTGTCCCAAGGAGGTGAGCGGCCACTGATATGCAGCTTGGTCACTCGCCGGGAACCACCTGACCAGCCGCTCAGCCGGTTCTCATCCCAGGCGAGCGGCCAAGCTGCATATCAGCGGCCGCTCACCTCCTTGGAACAGCTGAAGAACGCCGGCGGCGATTTTCCCTCCTGGATCCGCTCCTGGCTGCAGCGTGCCTCCCACACTCCTAACGCGAGTCTGGGAACGGCACGCTGCAGTGGTTCCGCCCCCTCCCGCGCATCACCTGACTCCTCCTATGTGATGCGTCGCACACTCGCAGCGTGCGATGCATCACATGGGTGGGCAGGTGACCCGTGCGGGAGGGGGCAACGCCGATCAGAGACAGCTCCGGATTCGGACTCCAAGAGTCCGATACCAGAGCTGTGAATAAAGGCGGCGGCACACTGAACCTGGCCCCAGCACGGGTCAGTCCAACCCACTCGCCCTCAGATAATTTCCACTCGCCAAATGTGAGCAGGCGAGTGGAAATTTTGAGGGCTGGTCTACTGTGTCAAAGGCCTTGGCAAAATCAGGGGAGATGGCTCCAGTTAGGTTTCCTTGTTCCATGCCAGCATAGATATCATTGCAAACTTTTAAAAGGGCGGTTGTAGATGAATGATTTGGTTGTAAGCCAGATTGATCTGGGGTTAAATAGTTTGAATAATAATAATAATCACATAAAGGCATGTAGACACATTTATCCAAATTTTTTATTGCGAATTTGTAAAAATACAAAGAAAAGAAAATCACAAAATCAAACTGACATAACGATTCACGGTAGTTCTATACCAAAGTATAGTCACCACTTTTATGGATAGGTAGCACCCTTACAGTCTTCTAGAGTTTGGGTACGTATCCAGTCGCCAAAGATTCATTGATTAGGGTTGCTATAGCTTTTGCAGTTGCCAGCACACTGTTTTTAAGCAGTATTGCTCGAATTTGATATATTATACTGCACAAAGCTCTGGCACTCATGTACTTGCTAGATGTAGATGCCTGGTGCTCAGGTGACAACAAGCAAACACACCAATGACAAGTCAGCACTCCAAGGTCTTGTGTAATTAAAAACAAATTTGTTTATTGAATATATGTTTAAAAAGTTGGCATTTCAGCTCTCAATCAGAGCTTTCATGAGGATGAATATACAATTTACTCCATGTAAATATTAACAATGTAAAATTGCTTAACTAAGGTAACACCGATGGAGATTTAGTCACAAATTATGATAATAAGTTGTTAAAGCCTGCCACCAGATCAATGTACTCAATACAACAGGTTCATATCTAAGGAAACCTAATGCCATCTCATAAATTAGCTCCCTTATCTGGTACTAAATGTCTACTGAGGCTCTCTGCAGAACACAAGGTTTACTAGGTTCTGCTATGGAGGTAACACAAACCTTGTGATAGTATGTGACGCTAGTCTAAATGGGTGGTCAGTGTCACGACCCACTACGCGCGCTGCTGCGCAAAGATGCCGGGTTAAGCCGAGCACTATCTATCTATCCTAGACCCAGATAATTACGCGCACTTCTCTACCCGTCCCGACCACACTACCTCTCACAACAGGCACGTAGAGCGCGATATACTGATCCCAGGATTGCAACGCAGTACAAATCTTCTCCTGAAGCGCATAATAAATACGTCTCTCCCAATCCTGGAGCTCACTTTCTTATTCTATTAGTAACGCTGCCACCAGTCCTCACGGACACTACGCGTGTCGCAACAGGAGACGCAGGGCTTGGCAGCCGCACTATCCTGGACTCGGACAGTGACTACGGATTCCTTAATTCCCTGCCGTTTCCTGACTACCGCAACACGCAATTTCTTATATATAACCGAGCTTAAAGCAAATAGCAATTCTCCCAATCTCCTAGTTAGTGTGGATTTCATCAGCCAGAGTCAAAACTTAAATACTTTTTGTTTATTTATGATAGAATCACAGTGCTTGGTTACATAAAAAAAATCATAACTAGAATAAATCAATTACTTATACAATACACAGCAAAATATAAAGAAAAAGGTGTTAATCACAGAGCCTTACTTACGACGGAATAATCCGTAGCTAGCATCGGTGCCTCCTGGGACCTGGAGGTAGAAGGTAGGAACATGGACCGATCAGTCCTCTTTAGAAGGTGCCCAAGTGATCAGCTCTGAGCCATGCTTGATTCAGAATATATATACCCTTCCTGATCTTTCCAGCCCCCACCCACCAATGGCCCAGTGTTCTGGACTCCATTTCCCAGAGTGCAATTCTCGCTTGTGCTCAGTAAGCTTGTCAATTAATCTTTAATTGCCTAAAGGCGTCCCTCTTCCCTCCAGACCCCCCTTAGAGATCAAGGATGTGCTTCCTGTCTTTGAAGATTGGGTCCAGCTCTCTTGGGCCGACCTGGCTGCTAAGGTGTGATTTTCTATGTTAGTGTACAAAGAAATCCCCTTTTTACAGCTACGTGTTATATCCTCCCCCCAAGGGAGAAAGCTAAACATTTTGATTACATTTCAGCTGTGAACACAGGGCTTCACTTACCAAATGGCCAGACACAAATATGAATATACTCCATATGGAGGAGAGATGTATGAACCGGCAGATAGACACATATATACAGGCAGACCCTTATATAGATAGAAATACAGATCTAATCTGCCACAGTCAGCACTATATATATATATATTATATACATATATGTTATCAGGTGGTTTTTATTATACATTTAATATACTTGGTAGATGATGTTATGATGATTATGATTCAACAAGATGCCAGATGTGTTTTTTAAACATTTGTTTTTTGACGATTTAGGAGCGTCTTGTAATTTGTTGTACATGTATTCTGCTGGGTTGACAACTGGTAACTTTGGAATCTCTTTTAGTAAACTCATGAACATGATCCTGCTCATGGAACTAGATTTGAGAACAATTTTGCCTTCTGATATTTTGTTCTGATTATTCTTGGCCATAAAATAGGCAGTGAATCTGACAGTAGTAAGGTAGGTGAAGAGTTGTGTGGAATTTGAACGCATTAACAGATTGGATGTATGAAAGAGGTGTCTGCTCTTATGTCATGAAAGGTGTAGATAAGGGACATAAATTATATTTGTTTTGCAAGGGATAAAGTGAGAATAAGATAAAGTGAGAATGTAAGAATTGAATATGGATAACAAATAGCTAAAAGTGAGATCTTGGTTTTTGCGTGACACTAGAAGAAGTATTTTACCTCCTTAAAATATTACATTAAAAGAGAAAAACATATTTACTGCCCACAAAGTCACTTTATGAAAAGTCAAACATATGTTTTCTGCTGAAAGAAATAGGAAAAACATTAGCAAATCCGTTGATACATAGAATCCTGATTAGATACCAGAGGGTCATCAACGACCGCAGAGGAAATAAATAAGAACATAAAAAGAATGAAAAGAAAATCCTCTATGTACTCTTACAAAAGATAAGAAAAGAAGAAAGTAATGAGAAATAAATAAAGCACAAAGGATTAGGAAAGATCTAAATGGAAATAGCTGAACAAGTGATTGAAAGTCTTAAAAGTAAAAAAATCTGAAAAGACAATCTCAGAAAAGCATATACTCTTTTCAGAAAAAATAATGTCAATAGTTTTTTCTCCCCATTGATCTATATAAAGTATCCCGACTCTGCATGTGAGGTTTACACCTTCATTTGAGGTTATTTTGTACCACAGTTTGTGTCTTTTGTCTTGTGTTTATGTAACTCTGTGAATGTTGTCACTTTATGGAAAATATCATAATAAGGAACTACAAACACAACTGAATTTTTTTTTTATTAATGTTGGATTAATGTATAGGTCTGCTTGTTGTAACTGAAGTAGTGAAAACAGTCATTTATGTTGCAGGTAGCTCACACTAAGGTGGGGAAAAAAGCCAGCAAAATGAAATAAGAATTGAAAACTGACCAAAAAATAAAAGATCTTTGGCTTTGTAGGATGCAACTGCTACAACTCAAACTTGAGTTTAGTGACTCCTTACAAAATATTAGAGAATACTCAGCAGTGAAAGAAAAATTAAAGCGTTGCATTACGGTTTTACATAACAATACAAAAATACCCTGTTTTGAAATAATGGCAACAAACAAAAATGCATACCAATCCAGACCTGGAAAGATTTCTACTGAATATAGACATTTGCAACCACAGAAGCGTTTTATTGAATCTCATTTAAATGTATCCTAAACAGCTACACTATATTGCCAAAAGTATTCGCTCACCCATCCAAATCAGGAGCTGGGCAGGTGAGCGAAAACTTTTGGCAATATAGTGTATGTTTAAACCTTTCCTTAATCATGATATTTTAGGTATTTTCCCATATGCAAGGTATTTGGAACAGGTAGATAAATTAGGGCACTATTGCCACCTTAATGCTAGCGCTCACATAAATGAGTGTTAGCATCCGCATAGATCACCTGCCGATTGCTGACAGGTTAAAAAAAATCTGTTAGCGAATTGGTATTAGCGCTTTTTAGAGCTGTAGCTAACCGATTCTGCCTCTGCAGAATCAGTTAGTTGCAGCTGTAAACCTCCCCAATAAAATCAGATACTCACCTCTCGCCCCACGGCGAGAACATCGGCCTGATCTGCCTCTTCTGGCCACCAAGAGCAGAGTGAGACTGGGGAAAAAAGTCCCCAGTCTCCTGCAACGATCACTCCGTGGGCCTGCAGGATCTCACAAGAGGCGAGATCCTGCCGGTCATGTGACCTGGGAGCAGATGCCTCCATGGAGTCCAAAGGACTTCATGGAGGGGATGCTCGTGACAGCTCTTTAGTGCTGCCCCAAGCATCCTGGACCCTAGTGGCTGCTATGTCAAGGGCTGTTGGACTCAGCGCCTGCCCCGTAATCTACAGGTATAATGAGGACACTAAGGGGAGATTAGTGAATGCAAATGTTTCCCCTTAGTGTCCTTATTTTAGCTGTAGGGATGTGATTGGGCCCTTAGAATTTTATGATTTGTCTCAAAACTCTGAAGATACACTACTCTGGATATTTTAAGAATTCTAGCGATGTAGCCAAAAAAGTATATAATTAACTTTATGTATTTCTATACATGATATGGATGATGGATTTAGTATATTTAATAGCTACTTGGGTGATAAAGCACTGTGATTAGTGCTATTTGTATGAGCAAATGCTATACGTAGATTCTTTGTAGAGAGGTATACCGCATTGCTACAATGCCCAGCAACCTGCACTGTGCAAAGCAGAGAGAAACTAAAGTCACAGTCAGTGAATACAGGGTTATGACTGATTGTCCCCCCCCCCCAAGATTAGATATGAATCATTTTTCTGGACAATTTTGTATGGTTTTCCTTAGTGTCCAAACATGAAAATGTGAATTTTGCAAATATGTAAATATAAAACGAACACAATGAACTGTTCGATAATTGATATTGAAAAGAAATAGAATAACATTCAATTTTGTGAATTAAATGAAGACAATTTAAGAAAAAATACTTTAGTGCCTAATGAAAACTAAATATATTCTTGGAATCAGTGCTCATGTTCATTCTAGATACAATGCAACAATTCTCAATTGTTCTCAATTCTCAATTTTTTATTTGTACTGTCTGAACAATGAAGACAGGAACATCCTTACATTCAATTCTTAAACTCCTATCTAACTCCTCTCTGACAAAATCCTTACTCTTGGTGACCTGCACTGAAGCTTACATTTTTTATGGCTCTTCAGTGTTCAAGGGTGAAACATTTCACCAAACGTACCTTTTGAAGTATACTCAAGCTAACTAAACTCCTGAATAAGTAGAGAAAACACTTTTTAAAAATTAAACTACAGCTTAAAAATAAAAGGTGTACTATTTCAACATCCTACCATCACAAATGTATACGCAAGCTTTCCAAAGGCACCCACTGCAGTTTAAAATAACGTAAGCTAAGTCATAGCCATGTTTGCACATTTACAAACACGCTTCAATCATTGCAAACACATTTTCTTTGCAAATATGATTTTAAGTTCTATTTGTTGTTTCTCACATGTCATACCTTGATATGGTGTGAACTCTTGCAAGAAGCAGATGTGTACAAAGTTCAATTGGTCTCGCTGATTGTGTTCCTTTTTTAGTTAATGAATGAATGAAATGTATGGGAATTGACTGTTGATAATTACATTGATAATTAATACCTGTTCCATGGGACACAGTGACAACCATATCTGGAGCAAAGGTATTTATGGTTGAGGGGTTGCTACATAGGGAAACGTATCAATAATATGTGGAATCAATGCAATTGTAAATTGGAACATAGGTCAAGGATATGGGATACTTGTGTGTCAGGATCGGGTAACCCCGCTTGCAGACGATAAGCCAACAGACCCCGACCAACCAGTCCTTAGTAATGGCCCGGGTTATGGTCAGTAATACTGAGAATGACGAACACAAAGAAAGTGGCGGAGTGCAAAGTAAAACAACCTGCAGAATGAAGTAACCCACAGTGCTCTAGCTAGCCGGTCCTTAATAATGGCCGGGTTAAGCAGAGCAGACTAACAAAAACACACATAGGTAGGGGTTAAGGAAATAGAGGTCCGTTTATACTATGCCAAAATTCAGGGCGCCAGAATACAGGGAAATTGAGACAAGCCGGGATCGTATTAACCAGGAAATCAGTCAGATAGGAATGCAGCAGTAACAACAAGGCTCTAGGTGTAACTGGATCCACGCTAGGGCAACTTGCTATGAGAAAGGAAGCCCTTTAAATGGAGCCACAGCACTTCCTATTGGTGCTCAGAGGAGACGCCCTGCTCTGCTATAGGATTGCTGGTCATGCGTTGCGATTGGTTGTCCTTCCTGCATGCTACGTCTGATTCACGGGCAGCACCATTCTCTGTCCTGTAGTACACAGTACCCTGGAATAAGGCTTTCTGGATATCAGCTGCTGTGACGACCGCAACATTTCCCCGGACATGGGTTGAAGGGGGCAACACTTCCCAGGACATGGGCTGAAGGCGCAACACTTCCCTGGACATGGGTCGAAGGCGCAACAGTTCCCTGGACATGGGTCGAAGGCGCAACAGTTCCCTGGACATGGGTCGAAGGTGCAACAGTTCCCTGGACATGGGTCGAAGGTGCAACAGTTCCCTGGACATGGGTCAAAGGCGCAACAGTTCCCTGGACATGGGTCAAAGGCGCAACAGTTCCCTGGACATGGTTCGAAGGCGCAACAGTTCCCTGGACATGGGTCGACGGCGCAACACTTCCCTGGACATGGGCTGAATGCGCAACACTTCTCTGGACATGGCCTGAAGGTGCAACACTTCTCTGGACATGGGCTGAAGGCGCAACACTTCCCTGGACATGGGCCACCGTGACATTGTGGCAGCAATGTGTGGGTATGCTTTTGTGAATGGACAACTTTCTATTTACTTGTAGCTTGCATTGAAAGATGTAGTGTTACATTTTCAATAATGTTGATTCTTGAACAAGATAATCCATTTTGGGGCAATACACGAGAGACCATATAACACAAAACAGAATGAAGTAAGAGTAATGTGATATTTTTCAGATATCGCTATGCAATGTATAACCATTCCGATAATGTTCTGAAACATGTGGGAGCAGCAAACCAGTACATACGTATGCAATGCACTCGCCGTACATGAACTCAAAAAATGAGGCAACAATTATTATTATCCTTTATTTGTATAACGCCACAAATTCCGCAGCGCTTTACAAGATCAGTGTACAAGGGGTTGATGCATTAGAATACCACACATGGATGAGACCTGATTCAGGGGGGACCCTGTTCCCAAGGGAACGTACAATCTATGAGATGTCCACTAAACATCATAGTCCATCCAGGGCTCCCATAACTTGTGAAAAGTGCCCATGGTGTGCCTCAACTTGGCTGTTAGTTCATTCATAAGCATAGTATCTTTGATGTTTGACAACACTTTACCAAAGCGAGGGGGATCAAGTGCACGCCACTCAGCTGCGATTGCACAGCGCCCAGCCAGGAACTACTTTGACAACAACTTGTTTTGGCACATGGTCAGATCCTCCAGTGGGCAGGCCAAAAGAAACACTGCTAGCTTAAAGGGAACCTCCCGAGCCAGGACATCCTTGACAAGAGTGTGAAGAGATGACCAAAAAAGAAAAATAATAATTGGACAGACGCTATAGGCAGCATCTGCCTAATTATTTAAGTGCAGGAGAAGAGACCTTTATTTTTGAGTATCCCTTTATGGCAATACTTTTAGTAAAGTGTAAATTTAACCAATCCTTTTGAAAACTTAAGAGATGTCAAAACCCTCTCCAATGACCCGTGAGGGGTGCACATGTCTAATAAAAACCACACGCTGAATCAACAACGGAGTTGAAAAATCCTATGTAAAAAAAAATAGTCATAAGGGTATAAGTTAGATATGCTTGTCACTTGACAGTTTCATTTTTGTTATTCTTCACCATTAATCTCTTCAGTAAAACAGGTTAAAAAATGCAAGAATGATATTTAATTAGAACTTAAACAAAATCCTTGCACTGTGTATTTCAGTCATTTGGCTTCTTCATTACTTAGACAGGAAATTCCCCAATTCCACAATTGTGCTATCAGAGTGCACAGTCTTATCAGCTCAGTTAATGACATGTATTTACTTAAGCAGTGACTGTTCACTGATGAGATGTTGGTGTGCTAGACTTTTTTCCATGTGTCATGTATAACTTGGCTGAGAGCTACCCAACCATCTTTACATTCTCTATGAGAGAAACATGGCCTTAAATTGTTTGAAAATGTTTCTGTTCCTGGTTGGGCTGAAAGAATGCATATGTATTATAAACCTTTTTGTGTAATTAAGTACATTTTACATTATCTGAGTTTATAAGAATGAATGCCAGGATATCAGAAAACAATATAATTCTAAATAAAATCTAAAATAGCTCACGTTTTTCACTTTCCCACTCGACCAAAAGAGTAAAAATGAAAGCAAGGTAAGATATGGCAATGTAAAAAAGCAGTATTTTGAATTTAACATCTGTACCTTTTAGTTAGTAGCGGCTCATATGCCGTCACACGTATGGAAACTTTACATTGTCAAGGGGACAGACACAGTTTATTCAATAACTACAAGGTGTAAAAAAGGACAACAACACCACATGAAAGTAGAGCTTGATAAGATAGAATACCGCAATCAGTTGGTAACTCTCTAAAGGAAAGAGTATTCAAACCACAAAATAACAGCTAACGTCACAGTACATTTCACTATTAGAAATATCAACCACCACCTAAGTATAACGTTAGTCTGTTTTGTCAAACAGCGGTCTGGGCTGAAAAATGTTCTGCCACAACACCCAACAAGGCAAAAACATAGCGCAACCAATTTTGGCAACAATTAAGAGTGAAAGGCTGCAAACTCACATTTACTGATGTCACGAATTGGACACCAGATGTAACTGCAGCTGGAAAATTTATAAGGGGTACCAGATTGCTTCTCAGCGGTCAGGCATCCGTGATGTTCCTCTGCACAAGTGATCACTGGGACCATATTTGTGAAGTTAAAAGTAATTTTATTAAAATGCAATATAAAATAAAATACAGCTGAGACGCGTTACGCGATAAATCGCTTCCTCTGTCAGTGTAGGATGAAATGGGATCCCTTCCGGGATCTCGAATGTTCCTTTAGAATGGACCTGATTCTCATCTCCAAACATGCAGAAAAGAGAGAGGATTTTATTGTTATATAATTATATATGTCCAAGATTTTTTTCTTCTTCCACTTAATGTTATCATGGATAGCTCCCAGATAAAAATCTTTTGATTGCATTTCCACAATGGTACGTTTTCAAATTGAAAAGGTTTTTAAGTGAACCTACTTAATGGAAAATGTTGTGGCAATTGTGAGAAAGCAAAAAGGTAAAAGACATTTACATTTGATAAAAACCTGTGTTTTGCCATTTAGTATTTTTTCCATGTTTACTTTCATACTGTAAATATATATGCATCTTTTGTTCTGTATGCACACACGGCTCTATATGTCCATCCACCTCTCTCCATCGCTCTCTTTTTATTCTTCTCCTCTTGTTATTTCTGCTGATTTACTCTGAAGCAAGATTTGATTTTTTTTAAATAAAACCACTTCATGACAGAGAATAGCAAATACACGAATCAGTGGGTAATGCGATAAAGGGAGCCATGAAAGTGATTATTTAACCCTTTCGCTGCTGAGGCTTTTCCCGCCCCTGTGCTGAGGTCATTTTTTACCTGTTTTGCGCATCATGTTTAAACGTGTTTTTAAGGCTTATTTTAGTATATGACACCGACATATTATATATCGTTCTTTCCGTCAGACTCGGTAGATTCATAATATGTCATTATTATATGTATACGTTATGTCATGTTTGTATATTATAACAAAAAATGCAATAAAATATGTATTTTCAATAATTTACAATGTGTAAAGTGTTTTTTTCCACATTTTAACATGCGAGCAATTGCGGTTATATTTTGTATGGGGTGCGCTTGTTAAAAAAATTAGAGATGGGGTCTCGTTACATTTTTTTTTGGGGAAAATGACACCATTTTTAACAAACGCACCGCATACAAAAATCGTTAATGCAGCATCATTGTTCACATTATAATTGAAATGGGAACAATATTGCTGCATTAACAAACCAAAAAAAATAAAAAAAAAGTGTTTATTTTTTATTTTTTAATTTTTTTTTTTAATTTTTTTTTATTTTTATTTTTCTTTTTTTTTTTTTTACAATTTTTTTTACTTTCATGTTTGGTATCGTTGGAACGGCCATGCTCTGGCCGATCCAACCATATCAAAATTTAACCCCTAACTGCCACGGATCGGGAGATAGGGAGTTCATTGGAACTCCCTATCTCCACAGTTCGTGGCAGTTAGGGGTTAACTGTAGGACTGGCGTCATCGTGCTGCGCACGATGACGCCAGTCCTCTGGGGGAGTTCCCGGAAGCTTGGCCGACATCCAAGATGTCGGCCAGCTCCCGGGAAGGATCGCGAATCGGCGCTTTTCAGCGCCGATTTGCGATCCAGCTCCCCAGGGGTTAATGCCAGGCATCATTTGGAAGGGCAGGCTGTGCCCTTCCAAATGATGCCTGGGTTAAGCCCCTGTGTGCCGCCGATCGGGAGGGAGAGAGGTCCGAAGGACCTCCCCCCCTCCCTTTCAGGCGCCTCCTCCGCACATGCGGGGGGGGCGCCTGAATTAGGTGTCATCGCGGGGGCGCGATGACACCTAATAATGGCGGCCACTGCTCCGGATGCCGGGCTGACATCCAGGATGTCAGCCCGCACCGGAGGGGCCAGCGATCGGCCGGAACCCGGCCGAACGCTGACCCCAATGCGAGGACGCGCTCAGCGCGTCCTCCGCATACCAGCGGTAATGCTGAGGACGCGCTGAGCGCGTCCTTAGCATTGAAGTGGTTAATTTATATATTTAGCTGTTTTTACATGTGAAATAATTCTGCATTTACTTTAATTTACAGAGATATTTCCAAGCATGTTTTATAAATTGCATATCATAGCATAAAATGTATTTTCTTCAGAATATTTTTCCAGTGCTACATTCAAATGGTAACAAGCAAACATAATGATTTGAATTAGGAAAAGAGCAATCATGCTGAGATCAATTTTTAAATAAATTTTTAACTGGGTAGTTTTAAGCAAAGTTTGTCTTTTAATCAGTAAGTTTTTGGTGTTATTGACTTATTGACCTTTCAAACCTTGAAAACTTGGATCCTGCTAAAGATTTCCACTTTGAGGAAACTGCATTGCAAACAAAGCTCATTCTAGCCTACAGGAACTTGAATTTCATACACAACATCACAATTGATTAAATATTGATTCTTTAGCAGTTGGAAACTTCTTTTTTTAATTACTCACTTGCACTCCAAAACCCACATATTTGGACACATACAAAATATAACTTAGGGCCCTATTCCAGCTGAGACGGTAATGGGAGACTGTTAATCTTAAAAAGTGATGCAGGCGGTTAACGATTAACGGTTCCCTAACACCAGCTCTATCAGAAATATGCTGCTATGTTAGCATAATAATATAATGGAGCCACTACCAGTCACTGGCAGTGTCACTGCCATTGCTTGCATCTCCTGGAGTCCGTTGGACTCTGTAGACAACAAGAGTCCTCAGCAATACAGACAGACCTTGGGAACAATATAACACTCGGTTCAGACAGCTGGTATGTTGTGTTTTGTTTTTTATTTACCTACCAAATTTAAACAAGGATAACAGGCGACTTTGAATCTATTATTATTCCCTGTCAACAATTTATCCCTAATGTACAGTAAGCAGCCACACCAGTCAAACCACACAGTTTGCAGGTCTCCTGGAATACCAAAGGAACCATTAAGCATAATGGCCTCACTAGATATTCTTAACGGTTAACTCATTATCCATAGGAGCTCAGCTACAATAGGGCTCTAACTTGTAATAAAACAAACTTTTTAAGAGAAGGGTTCCACAGAGATTTATTATTGCAAATCAACTTGGTTTTTCAATTACTTGGCCAAAATCACCAAATGATTTTCCATAAAACCATTGGCAGGACCCCGTGCAGGGTCAAGTCCTAAGAAAATAATGGCAGTATTACAAAGCTGGTGCTAACTTAACCAGAGCTGTTGTAAACTTACCAGAGCCATTATAGCCTATGGAGGTTTTCAGTTTACAACAGCTCTGGTTAAGTTAGCACCGATATTGTAATACTGCCCTAAGTATGTAAACTCACCAAGATTTCTGTTACCTCTATTAGCAGTTCTTAACCTCGCACTTAACACAAACAGAAATTCAAAACTGATATAGTTGTACAATTATGTGAATTTTGCAAAAATATATGATAAATCATATATTTATTGTGACTTAACTGGGAAACTGTCATACATTGCCAGAGGTTTACCTGCTCAGCATGCAGTGACTCGGAGACCAGAAGAGGATTGAAAAAAGAGGGGCTTATTGGAATATAAAACAATACAGGAACTAAGCATTAACAAATACAAATGGATAAGGCTTGATACTGTGGACAGACTGCATGGGAAAGGACTAGGGCTGAGTAGAGGATTCACAGAAATACAGGGAGAAAGCACAGTATATGCAAGAATCAGACACAGGGACAAGACAGGAAGAGAGCTGGACATACGGGGACTCACAGTAGGTAACTATATGCAGTCAATCCATATATATTGTGTGTGGTCTTGATGTTAGGTTACCTACACCACTTGACCCGCATGAGGCTTGGTGATAGGACTCTATCCGAGCAAGGCAAGTGTGTGACATCTGGGAATATGGTTAAAAAGCCACAATAAGCTTAAAATACCAGACCTGTGAATTCACTATAATTGATGTATTGTACTACATGGAAAGGTCCCACATTAAGGAGACCTACATATGGATAGTATATGAATACAATTATCGTGGTTCTTGTCACAAGAATACCTCGGCGGTGCAATGGAGTTAAGCTGCGAATCAATATAACACTAGCATAAATGGCCCGAACCGGGTCGACCGTGTTATAGGCGCTAATATAATTGTTACACCACACGATAGAAGAAAAGGAAAAAAGCAATATAAAAAAATAATAATATAAATAATGCAGCTAACCGTTGGGCATATCCCTCACCCACATATAAAAATCATACACAGAAATAAGTACCACAGTACATTCGGGAGCGCAAAGATTGCATAAACTTCCAGTCTTTTATATAATGAAAGTCTCTGGAAAAATCCTCAAAATGGTTTTCAAATATAGCCTCTAGTCACGTAACCAACATATTGGGAAATAAGAGAGAAAAAAAACACCAATTGGGCAATATCGTGTATTACATATATATATAGACTATGTAATCATATGAGGGAAAAAACTCACAAGTCTGGAGCTAATATAGCTCGAATATAACCGCAGTTGAGTCACTTTGGGGAACTCCTCCCATCAATCGTAAAGATTCTTCCTCCCACTGGTTGGAAAAAATAGGAGACTCTTCACGGTATGGATAGTCCGTATATACCTCAGAAGAGAGCAATATCATAGCATAATTCCGTTAAAGTGGCCGAAGGAAGAAAGCACTGGGAGAAAAAGTACTCACATGTTGAAGAACCTCCTATTTAGGTGGTTCCATAGAAAAGGCAATAGACCACTTTCCAGGGGATCTCAACCTCTAGCTGGATACGGTCTGGTGTGTTAGTTTGCCATATACAGCGAGTAAATACCAGATAGTAAAAAAGAAAAGGTCCTCGCGCAATGTGAACAAATTATATTCAAAATCTTCTTTGATGATCCCTCTGAATTCCTAAAAGACATAAAGATGGACACATATTGCGCAGTATGTCTGGAAATGGGAATCAAGGTCAAGAAGAATAGTTCAACTCACTATTTCAAGAGCCATATAAGCCGGCTCTAAGCAAACAAGCATGGGATATATACAGTATGGCAACGATATAATCACCAACGTCAACAGCTTGTTTGTGGGATAGTCCGCTCCGCCAGTATGAAATCCAGAATGGTGATGGATAATGTTCGGTTTGCGAGACAACTTTTATAAGGTTGATATCCCAAGGAAATAATGCACGTAGATAGATCCAATCCAATTTAAAATATTTATTAAAATAAATGGAATGGAATGGCACTAACGCGTTTCGACTCTCAGTCTTTCTCAAAGTGCATCTAAAATACAATACATCAAATTCACATTTTTATACTTACAAAAATCAGGAAATGATAAAAAACGGCGCCAAAAAATGAGCGAACGTTATAGAAATAAAATCTCGCCGGTTACACATACTTCCGGGTTTCGGCGCACGTTGATGACAAGCTACGTCTCTCCGGCGGGTGCGCAATCAACCCGCCGGCTAAGAGACGCAACCTGCCCACACATAATCTCAAACGCCATCTTAACTCAGGGAAACCGGACAAGAAAAATAAATAAACAAAAACAGAATTCAAAGGAAAAATAATTATAACAAGGAGGATACAAATGGATATAGCATAACAATGGAACTATATTTATCATGGTACAGCTAACTAAATCTTAATATATAAATAAACAAAATTAGATCACAATAATCCATTAATATCCATATCTATATTTAACCCCTCTGGGGCTAAACTGCTCATTTCAAAAATCCATTTAGCCTCTATCTTATTTAGATTATTCAGATGGTTACCTCCTCTCCAATGTTTATCAACCTGTTGTATCCCAATGAATCTCAACAAACTAGGGTCACTATTATGATATTTCTGAAAGTGAACTGAAACACTATGCTTATCATAGTTCCTCTTAATGTTGTACATATGTTCTGAGATTCTCACTTTGAGCATCCTAATAGTGCGGCCCACATATTGAAGGCCGCAGGGACACCATAGTAAGTATACAACATTGGAGGAACTACATGAAATATAGGAGTTAATGTTGTGGATGCTATGGTTGGAATAGGATGTGAAGGATTGGATACTTTTATTTCCTTTTATAGTATTACAACATTTACACATACCACATCTAAAAAAACCTTTTTTATTCTTTTTAAATCCAGACAAAAAGGTTTCCTTTTTTTCTTTTTCCAAAAAGCTATTCGTTAGCACTGTCTTACAACTCTTAACTCCTCTATAGACTATTCTGGGTTTAGGACCCATGAAATCGCTAATGTCTTTATTTTGTTTAATAAGATGCCAATGTTTGTTAAGAATCCTATTTATATTCCCAAAATTTGTAGAATAGGTGGTGATAAAGGGGACCTGAACATTATTTGTTATATCAGATTTATGCTTATATTGCAAAAGTTGATTCCTATCCTGAGAACCTACGGCGGTATATTCTCGCTCAATATCTATGATGTTATAACCTTTTTGGATAAACTGTTCTTTAAGGATATCTGTCTGGTTACAAAAATCTATATTTTGAGAACAATTGCGTCGCATTCTTAAGAATTGTCCCCTCGGGATGTTTCTAAGCCAGGGGGCATGGTGACAGCTATTAATGTCAATAAAACTATTAGTGTCAACTCGCTTAAAAAACATTCTGGTCTGAAGAACGTCATTGTGAACAAATAATTCCAAATCTAAATAATTAACAGAAACCTTACTGGTATTATAGGTAAGAACAATACCCCATGTATTAGAATTGAGATATGATAGAAATGCATCAAGGGTGAGCTGGTTTCCCCTCCAAATGAAGAAAATGTCGTCTATGTAACAGTGATATAGGACCAAGCTTGCCCCCCACTCGTGTCCTGAATATACAAATCGTTCCTCCCAATAGGACATGAAGAGATTTGCATAACTGGGGGAAAACTTGGTCCCCATCGCCGTACCTCAAATTTGTAAATAAAAATCGCCTTCAAACCGGAAAAAATTGTTATTAAGAATCAAATCAATCCCCTCTATAGTATAGTCAACCTGACTTGGAGGAAACTGACCAGACTCCTCCATATAATATTTAACTGCTTCGCAACCCTTATCGTGATCAATGATAGTATATAAACTACCAACATCACATGTTACCATGATCATACCATTTGTCCATACCAGATCCTTAACAATCTGAAGAAGATTGATAGAATCTTTAAGGTAGGACGGTTGGGAAATAACTAATGTTTGGAGTATGGAGTCAATATATTCTGACAGAAAAGATAGTGTGGATCCAATGCTAGAAACAATCGGTCTACCGGGGGGGCAAGTAGGATTTTTATGTAATTTCGGTAAAGTGTAAATTACCGGAATACGTGAATAAGTTGGAATGAGGAAATCAGATTCTCGTTTACTTAGAACTTTACAGGATATCCCACGTGCTAAAAACTCTGAATATACTTTAGTAATGAGGTTGGATGGATTATTTTTTAATTTTTTATATGTCGTAGGGTCCTGCAATTGTCTAAAGATTTCATCAAGATATTGTTGTGTATTCTGAATAACAATACCCCCCCCTTGTCTGCAGGTTTTATAACTATACTTCTATCTTTTCGTAGTATGTCAAGTTCTTTTCTCTCTGCACTAGACAAGTTATATTGATATTTGTTCAGGGGTTTAACCTTTTTAATATCATCTATACACGCCTTTTCAAACGTCTTCATACTATCTGTTTTATAACAAAAAGGGAAAAATGTAGATTTAGGTTTAAGGGAAGTGTGGAAAAACTCCGTTTCATATGTGACCGGAACAGTTGGTTCTTGATTTGCAAAGTACCTCTTAAGGCACAATTTTCTAATATATCTGTTAACATCTAAATAGGTTTCGAATTTATTTAGACCCACACTAGGGGCAAACTTAAGGCCTTTTTTAAGGATATTCTCTTGGGTCTTATTAAGTATTTTATGGGAGAGATTAAAGATGGTTATCAGATAGGCAAAGGGTGTATAACCATATAATCGAGCGTGGAGAGGTTAAATACGAATAGAATTTATTTAAAAAAAAAGGATTTAAAAAGATAAATACATGTGGGAATCACCGAGACGCGTTTCCCTTACCAAGAACTGTAAGCTTCTTCAGTCGGATATTATCACACATCATTAACACATTTTAATATTTTGTCTTCAATATTCAATAAATAATTTTAATAATAATACTTGTATGTATGTGGTCACCTGACACCTACGGTGGGTTCAAGGGTTGTGGATCCACGTAAGGTTGCCTTCTTTCACATCGTAGTGATTCTCAGAGGGAGACTGAGAGACTTGTTCCCGCAGTCTCCCTCTGCTCCCGGCAGCAAGAAGAAGCAGAAGGAGCCGCCGTTCTCACATCGGGATGAAAGTGAGTATGTGGGTTTTTTTTTTGGGGGGGGGTTTCAGCTGGTGCTGACTGATTCCACAGAAACAGAATCCGTTAGCACCAGGTCCTAGCTGTGGTTACCTTTTCAGTTAACCACAGCAGGATGGTAATTAGCGTTCGGACTCTGTAATCCTAACGCTAATAAACTCTCTTCGCTCCCCATGTTCAGCATAGGGAGCACAAAGTACAGTAAGTTTGCACTGAAAAGTGCAAGATCCGAATCTCTAACGGGATTTTTAACCCTTTAGCATTCGGATTGTAATATGGTCGGCTTGCACTATGGCAACCAGAGCTAACGTTAACTCTCACACAGGTGAGCACTAACGTTAGCGTTATGAATGTAATATGGCCCATTGAGTATACTTGATATCAGGGCACCTGCAAGTACTTTTGAACACACAGTATACTTGACCTTGGTAGTAAAATAGTTAATAAATAACTGTGTATTGTTTTTCATAATATTAACATTTTGTATGAAATAAGTATCAACGCGAAATGCTAGCAGATTTATTTCTGATTTATACAAGTGAAGTCAAAACTAAACTTTGAATTGTCTTATTCATTTTCATGGTTGTACATCTCAAAGTTTCTAAGCCTCTACACTTTGTTTTAGTTTTCAAAAATTTTAAATTGGTGTAGGTGTAAGCACCATCCACTCTTTGAAAATAGCACAGCAAAGTTGTGTTATGTCCTGAGTGTGCTTTAAAAATAAAAGATCAGGAAGCATGATAAAAGGATTTTCCATTGAACCGCTTTCATGTTTTTCAAAAGGATGTATATTTCATTTTTTATACATTCCTTATAGCTGCTCAGTCATCTGTAACAGCAGAATCCTATCTCATCATATGCAATTGAGTGCATTAGAATGAATTGTTCTTAGCATTATTCACATTGAAGAGATAAATAAAAAGCTCATAATACAGTACATACCAAAGGAAACCATATGTTGCATATTTCATTTTGCTTCATCAGAGAGGATGTGTCCCAATTGATGGAAAGGGTACCTTCTGTTTAATTTTCTATACTTTTATACAAAGTACTTGGAAATATAAATCTTTAACAGTTATTAAGGAAACTAATCTTTGTTTCACCAACATATTGTCATCACTAGAAATGCAAGCTTTAAGTCATTTGATAACCAAACTGGTGAACATTTCAAAAGAGAATTTTGCCTACTGTCAAGCAGAGGAACAAGTGAACAAACATAGCAAATTCACTTTTCACGCATTGATGGCAAAATCTGAAATTGGTTAAAGTTTCAAATCAAATGACAGCAGCAGAAAAGAACTATAGAACTGGTGATAGTAGAGCCTGTCATAGTGACTGGTGAATTAATAAACCCTTACTTTAGTATATATGAACATTGATATAGAATTCTGCATATTTTAATATTCTATGAAGGGACTGTAGAATTCTATTTTGCTATTGTGTATGTAGATCATGAGAGGACATAGTCATCTATATATAAATTATCTTCAGAAAGTAAAGCGTCTTCATGGTAAGGATATAAAAGGTACAGTTAGACATCTGAGAACATAGCCTGTTGAAACGAGAACTCATGTTAATGATATATTTTATTCAGTTTGTCTAATCTCCTATGATAAGATATATGTGGTCAATGAGCACCTAATGTAGAATGATAGAAATGCAAGTGTCCGAACACGAGTTCCTTTTCTTAATCTGCATAATTTCTATCATGCCATTTCCAACATGTCTAGAAGGTGGTGTTGTTTCTATAATAAACCCAATTTTAAAGAATCATATAGTGCCACACCAACTTCAACAGTATCATGCCTGCCCATGGCAGATATGTCCATGCTACTAACCTTACTTCTGCATTGTTCTGAAGTCACTTCGTTGATCACACATTATTCTGAGGAAGCTTCTCCCATCATGTGTCAATTTCAAGACACTTGCCTTCAGTCACATCATTCTGGTGACACTCAATCATATTTGTGTCATTCTTCCTCAGGTGTTTTAATTTTTTTTTATATTACCTTGTTCCGCTCAGCCAGTAAGATTGTTCTGTAACCTAGAACACTTGGTTTTCCTCGGGAGATCACCCCGGAGTGATTTTTGACCTCTCAGAAACCACTTTTCTGACCTTCGTGCGGCTTTTGTTTTTTGATATCCTGTGTCTGACGTTGGTTGTGTTTCCTGACTGCAATTTTCTCGCTCGACTCATTCACACATTTTTGATGCTTTTTGTGATGCATTTTTTACACATTTCTTATTGCTGCTCAGACGTCTCTAACATGTATCATGTCATCGCATGCAATTCAATACATTAGAGTGAATTGTTCTTAGTATCCTTTCGGTGTTGGTGACCTAGACTTTTAGTCTAGTTTGTTTGTATCTCTATCACAGATCTTGGTTTGTTTATATGGCTACTCTAGATTTACCCTACCATTCTAAAGACTGGTATCAGTAGGGATTAGATGGCTAGGTTTGTTGGGGGTATGCCGGTTACCGAGACAACCAGTCACCACCACAGTAATAGTTATTCATATAATAGAGACAATTAAACTTGTTTGTCTGATATTTTTGTTTTAACTTTAAGTGTACTGCGGATTTCAGGGTAAAAAAAATGTTAAGCAATTTAAATGTTTTATTAATGATTTCCACTTTATTGTTTGTTACAACCCCACCAAACTACAGCAGCGTATCTTGATTGAACCAGGATTTTTATTAAATATATAATGGGTTTATCAAAACAAATGAATCAGTTTGAGTTTTGTTTCCCAGGTATCAGATTACTGAGGTTATGTATACTGATCAATCTGTGTCAATGCCCTAATATAGGAACATATTCAATCCATTGGAATATCCTCAATGATTGACATGTACTGTATTCTAAACCTTTCGTCAGCCTGGAAACTCCCAATATATCTATTTTTTCGTAACCATAATAAAATGAGCAATTTTTCATTTAAATTGGTATATTTTCTGATGTATACATTGTATGATGTCCTATTGGAACCAAAATATTTGATTCTATGAAAAACATATTCTAAATGGCAATGTGTTTAATGTTCTTGTGTTGCTTGGAAGCAAAGTCTTTCTTTAGCTACAGTTAATAAACATAAAACCAATAATTAAGGATTGTGTCAAAACAATGTCATCTGTTGTGACCTTTATAGATATACTGTATTAAAGGGTTTTTTGGTAGACAGGACTATGGCAGCATGGCTGTACTGTATATAAAATACAATACATATTCCATTTGAATGACATAAAAAATGGATAAATTAATTCGTGACCTGTCCCACTTGTCAATTTTAATGGCTTACATCCTATTCTAGCCACACCAAAAACCCATGTTATGGCTTAGCTCTGATAGCAGTCGGCTGTAGATTTGTTCATTATTCCTATCTGTAGGCATTGAGAAAAAAAAAGCAGCAGCCAAAAAGCTCATGTTAAGAGATATTTTGCCTTAGCAAAATAACTTAATACAATATAAATAAATAAATAAATAAAGCAAAACATTTAAAGCTCACCTGCCGCTTCGTGGTGTGGCGATTCACCACCTCTCTCCCTAGATTGAAAGACACCCTTTATTAGTGCAGCATATTAAAGTTCTATGCAAAATTGACATATACGTATCTTGATCAGCGCAATAAAAATTGCTATCAGGATCTTGGTGTCTCTCATAGATCAGCAGACCATATTTTGGTACATAAAACAAAATATAAAAATACACAAATGGTGAAGTATATCAAATATATACTATAAATAAAATGCAATGAATGATGTTTCACTCACAAACATAGAGCCTAGCACTGGCTCTAAGTGGAACTGCACGTTTTGGGTTGTTGTTTCTTCTGTATTGTTCACAGGTGACCCACACCTTACACGGCTGTTTCCCTTCACATATCAAGGAACCATATAAGACAAGAAAAGACAGCGCAACTCTCCTTGTGCAGAATGAAATATATAAGTGTATATATGCTTTCCAGCCAATTTTTCACTTACGCTTGTTGGAGCTTCAAAAGCTCTAAGGTTCGCGCATATGGATTTTCTCAGGCTCGGACAAATCCACAAACCACCAAAAAGACAGAGGCTGGATCTTCTTTTCGAAAGAAAATTTAATAAAATAAAAAAATGTAAAACAAATGGATAAAACAGGTACCCAGGACGCGTTTCGTTGCACTAGGCGACTTCCTCAGTTTTTCCCAGCTTTATTCTGTGTCAGCCACTATGTTAGTGTGTGGTTTTTGAGTAGACTCCCTGAAGAATCTATGGTGAGAGGAGGCTTAAAGTGATTTTCAAAAGTAGCATCAGGTGCCAAAATTAGTTAACTCCATTATTTTATTCCGTACAATGGCAAACACATTTCAGTTATTGCAAACAAATTACATTTGAAAATATGCTCCCTAGTGGACTGCCACACATACAGCACATTGGACTAAACAGGTGCTTAAGCTGCTGGTTCAGCCTCAATGTCAGAGAAGTGCACGCTGCCTCCGCCATAAAAGTGGATTCACCAGCAAAGGGAGCAAGAGTGTGTGTGTATGTGTTATAGGGCTAAGGGTTAATTTAAGGGATTTTATTTAAACCCCTAAAATCAGTTTTTTTGTAAAACCACTTGTTATTGACAGGGTTAAAATAAAAAGGGAAGACCAATTAAAAACGAAATATGCTTAAATTTTTAAATTACAGATATATCACTAAATATAGCTAATTTATTGCAAACATTTAAATGGATTATTTACTATAGTAAATGTGTTAGATTTTCTAAATGCACTGAAGCTGTTATAAGTATTATATAAAACATTCCAAACGAGATTGACCTTTCAGGCAAATTAAGAATGATCCGCTTTCTAATTAACCCGTGACAGTTCCCAGACTTCGGGCAAGGATTATGTACCAACACTAACAGACTGAAATTTCAAGTTCTTTCTGTAATTATCATGCCAAATAGTTGTTGCTTTTAATGAATTTTTGGATGTCATCAGAATAATTATTATATGATAACGATTTTTACACATACACACTGCAACTAAAAAGATGTTTTTATATTGAAAGCATAATGAAAAGTTCATACAGTGACATTTTTTAGATTATAACATCAGATTGTTCTCAATATTTTGTAGTTTTTCTTATAAAAAGGGTGGATGAGAAGATTGACATTACTCTAGCAGTAAGAAACGAGGTTGCTTAATGAATCACTGAGACATACACAGTTGCTGCGTTTCATAATGATGTAAAATAAAGCAAAAATGTTGCTTTTTTATATTTTAATAGATTTTGATCCTAAAAATAAATCTTTGTTTTTCTATCAACATGGTTATTTCTAGAAATAAAAATTAATTAAGATATAAAAATGACTTCTGTGTCCCCAAAACACACTCTCTTTCGTCAGCAAACACAAATAAATATGTTCACTACAAATTAATTAATTGTTGAATCTTAGTGTACAGAAGTTTTTGTAAAATGGCAAATAGCTAAATCTCTTTGCTGACATACAGTATTATTCTTGCAATTGTTTAACTTGTTGACATAATATTATAATAATGCCCTGTAGGAGGAGAAAAGTGTTATCTGTAAGGCATAATTTCAGCAAAATTACAATCATCCCTCACAACCTCTCCCCTTTTCTCACTATAAGTAGACAGGGTAATCCAGACATGTACCCCTTGCTCGAGGTGCCTAGAGGGGTGTCCGCTATACCCTCCTGACAAGGCCTAACAAGGCCAAAATGATTGTCGGGGGTTGCTGCACCTCTCCTTCAGGGATGACCTCCTTGGCATTCAATATTGACCACCCTTTCTGGGTGTAGTATTCTGATTTGCATATGGAGCTGTTGTCTCTGTAATGGCACAATTGAGCTAAAACCTTGTGAGACCTGAGTGGGCCCTATCGTATAGCAGGCCACTAGTGCAGTTGCTCTTTTTCAGGACTCTCACCCCTCCTTTCTCAAAACTACAATCTTGCGGATATTCTGTGCTTTTCATAAATTTTTTTGTATAATTATGGCTAAATACATGGGAATTACTTTTAAGGAATCTGCACCTCAAAGGAAAAATTCATCTAAAATGCTGTTGAATGTACAGTCATTCCAGATCTTGGTAGAGTATGAGCCTAGTTAACAGCTCTCATGCGTTGCATTGCACTGGCCTGCAACTCCAATGGAGGCTCTGAATTCTCCTCAGGATTCTATGTAAAGGTATAGATCTGAGGTTGCTTAGTTCAGACATTGTTGGTTTGGGTGGGAAGGAGTGTTATACCAGGTATCTAGGTAATCGGCAGTCCAACCACTTTTACATAACAGGTAATTCATTAGATTTATATGATTGTGGCTGGTGTATCAACAGAAGTGTAACTGAGTGTGAACTGGGGGCATAAATAAAACAATATAAAATGTGAGGAATGTGCCTGAATGAACTTGAATTGTGGGTGATGTAGAAGAAGATCAGTTTGAAAGAATAAGACTGGGTGATGTGGTTTGAGAGATACTGTAGAGCTGAATTAAAATCTAGGCAATAAGGGGGTGTATTCCAACTCTGGGTTAAACATAATAGAGATGCTGTAAACTAACAAGAGCTACTGTAGGGCTGGATCACTACCTACCCATTAATGGCCACTGTATCGGCAGCTTGGCCAGAATAATTTGTAGCCGCTGACAGATACCTGCAGTGGCACCTTGCGCCATCACTCCTGGATTCAATAGGACTCCAGGAAGCCATACTCCTCCTTGCATGAGCTCCGAGCGAGCTGGCCTGAGGAGGGACACACAGAAGCCACTCAATGTTTTTACCTTTCATACCCATACACATGTCTACAGCTTAGAGCTGTGTCTGTGTGACATAAGAATTTGGTATACGTGTATATGTCTAAAGGGGATAAATTGGAAGAATATGTTTGAGGGTGTGGCTGGGAGTGACCTATTTGGAAGTGTCAATCAGTGATAAATAATTGAGTAAACCGCATAAAAATCCAGCACATTTGGCATCTTAATTTGCCGGACCAGCAGTTTTCTAGGTAATCTGTGGTATCTTCCCTCCTCACCATCTCAACCAGTACTTAGAATCTCTAGGTCAAGAGAGTTATAAATAGCCTCATAAAGCTTAGTCAAAGAACTGTGATCAGCTTTTATTTATTTTTTTTACACAAAATATAAGGATTGTGTATTGCTTTATTTTGTGTTTAGCATTTGTTGTGGAGTACCTATAATATGATCAATTACTTTTTAAATCGAACTGCCTTAAGCCAAGTTTAAAACTTTGTCTGAGCTGCTGTTTATCTGTATGATTAATTAATCAAACATATGCTCTTGCTCGGAATTCAACTACAAGGATATTTAAACCAAATCAGTTTCCTGATGACTTTCTATTATATAAAGGAAGAAAGAAATACATATAAAACATCATTAGCACACTACTAAATAAATATTGCCAATTCTAAAGTTCCATGTTAGAATACAGCACTAATAAAACTAAAAATCTAAGATCTCTGTGCAAGACCTTTAAAGAGAATAATGGATGTAAGAATATGTTAAGCATCCTCAAAACAACATAACCGTTCTTAATTCTTTGGAAATATGACTAAAGTAACAATCTGTGACATTTACATACATGCTTCTTCACACTTTTATTTTTACAGAAATTAAACACTTATGTCGAATAACAGTATAATTCCTTAATAACAAGCTGTTCTTTAAGCATATTACATGAACATGCAATATCCCACATACGTACATGTGTTCAGTCATCAAAAATAAATTGGGCTGTAAGGATTCGATAATGAAAATAGTGCCATTCTACAAAATAATTTAACCCCTTCATTGCTGACCATTTCATCTGTGTGCTGAGCTCATTTATACTGTTTTTGCTCATGTTTAAACACGATTTGAAGTCACGTTTTATTATTCAACTCAGGGGGGATCCTTTGGATATAATTTTCTATCTCCACCATATGGTTTTAATAGGGAAACCCCTTGGCAGCTAGGGGTTAATTCTAACACTGACGTCATCGCACCATGCGTAGTTACTGCAGTGGGTGGGGAGAGGGCTCGGAGGCTTGGGTAGAGCCCAAGAGAACCAAGAGGTCCACGATCTGGTGCCGAATGGCTCTGGATTGTGGACTGGCACCTCAGGGGTTAAATACAGGCATCACTTGAAAGGGCAGGCTCTGCACTTACCAGAAGTGCCTCTTTTTGCCTTATTCCACCACCCGATCGGAAGGGAGAGGGGTCCCATCCTTTCAGGCGATCTTCCGACCTTGCTAGGGAGCCGCCTGATAATGACATCATCACATCGAACATGATAGCGGGAGACTCCCATGACGTCCCCACACATCTTCCGCAGTGACAGGGTACATGGGGCACATGGGGCCCGATTCTAATCAGGACGATAAGCTAACGTCTGGAGCGGGTAGTGACAATTAGGGATGAGCTGTTTGTTCTATCTGTTTGGAGTTCACTTCGAACATATCGAACCGAACGACAGTTCGCGAACTTCAAACTTTTTGGGACGTTCGCCAAAAGTTCGAAAAAAAAAATAATAATTTTGAAAAAAGTATAAAAAATGCTTAAAAAATACAAAAAATCTAGAAATAGACTCTTTACTGCAGAATATTATAAGCAACTGTTTATTAGATATTGAATTAAACCGGGAATATTTTTAACATTGAAGCCTATTGGATAAAACATTCTTGTTACTAAAACATCAGGTAGACACGGCCCTCTAATCTGGCACTGTAGAGGGCAGCCTGCAGGGGCCTCCCAAGGATCCCCTTGAGGAGCATGCGGCCGCCGGATGACAGAGCTGCGACTGTGCGGGCTAGCCGCCCGGGTGCAAGTGGCAGAGACAGACAGCGCAGGGGGGGAGCCACTGCACCTGCGGCCATGGCAGACCCCCCCCACAGCCAGGATCCAGGGAGCTCCCACTGACCACCAGGCTAAGGTAAGGCGACACGTTTCTAAAAAAAATAAAATCCGAGGACATTTTTAAATGTCCCTGGGAACATAAAATAAAACTTTTTTTTTTCTTTCGCTACCTGGCTCAATGTATTTAATTATATATATTCGATACATTCAGCCAGGTAGAGGGGGGTGGCATGTGGGCTGCACGGGGGCAGTGTTTTTTTTGTGTGTATATTTTTAGCAAATTTATAGGGGAAGGTAAGGGCAGGTATGATATATATATATATCTATATTCTTATAAATATATATATCCAGACTTGTATTACACACACATTTTGGCAACTAATTGCCCCCCCTTTTGGCTGATCCCTCCAGAAGAGATGTTGAACCCAATAGAGCAGAGGATAATATATATATTCTCTGCTCTGTCGGGTTCAACATTTCTTCTGGAGGGATCAGCCAAATAGGGGGGGCGCATTTAGTTGAGATTGTCCACATGCCACTCCCCATGTGCGTATGTGTATATATGGTCTGAGGTCTGTGGGTGGGTGTATATATATATATCTGCATGTTGATAGATACGTATATATAGGTCTGCGTGTTGATATATACGTATATGTCTGTGTGTGGTATCAATGCATCCCTACTCTATACACGGCGCTCCGTGTCCCTATAATATATATGATCAAGGGTTACTTGTTTTTTATATTTTTATACTATACCTATTAAATTAACAGTAATTTTTCATGTATTTTATTTAGTAGAAACTTTTTTTGCCTATATAACATGTGCTTTGTGAAAATAAAATGGTTTTGTGTGTACATTTTAATTTAGATAGTGGATTCCTGTCCAGTGCGGTGAGAAGCAAACGTAATGTAGTGTAGACATGCTGCGAGGCGGAGCGGAGTGAAGTCAAGCCTGAAAAATGTTTGATTCTCTTCGCTTCGCTGTGCATCGCTACACTCTCAGTGTGTATCAGCCTTTATTCCCGCATCAGTATGTATACTTGTTACTGACCCTGCTTGTTCTGAGGACCCGATCTGTTGCCAAGCAGTTGTTTATGAATAGATTAAAGGAAAACCATTTACTGTCATTTGAAATGTCATTTTTTTGTTTTTAAATGTTTTTATACATCCTACAAATCCGCCACTTCACGGGCAGGTTATGGGGACCTCCTAGGCACGATATTTGAAGGAATTTTTCGTTTTTATTCTTAACCTTTATTTCATGGAAAACTCACTGTTCCTGTAAAAACTTTTTTTAAAACTTTTTGTCCTTGTTTCCTGTCCCCCAGGGCACTACCCGGACCCCCATACACCTTTTATGGCAAATATCTTGCATATATGCCATCTTGGAGGGCACTTTAAAATTCAAACTTTCGAGTCCCATTGACTTGCATTGAGTTCGGTTCGTGTTCGAGTTCGAACTCAAACTTTTGAAATTGTTCGAATGCGAACCGAACATGGGGGTGTTCGGCTCATCACTAGTGACAATCAACCCAGATGTGAGCCTAATTTCATCCAAACGAGATGCAAGACCTGGTTGTTGTGCGAGCTTTATGTTAATTCATGACTTTTATAGTTTGTATTGAACATGTGAATTTGTACTTCCCTAGAGGAGAATGCGCTTTTCCAATCTAGCTCCACATCCTCTAAATGAGACTGTATTCAGTAACTGAATACTGTCTGAAACCTAGGTGGTAAGTGATTTTGCTTTTGCAGAATCACTTAGTACCTTTATGTAACCCCCTAAATCCCATACTCACCTGAGATCCCGTGGTGCAAAAGGCATTGCAATCCAGTGCATTCTCTTGCCACAAACAGCGAACTGTTTGGAACAAATCGTTCTTATGTCCCTCTGCATCTTTTTCCGCAGCCCTGCACATCAGAGCTCATGCAGGGACACACAGGTATCCTGACCATGGAGCCCTGTGAACGCCAGGAGCTGGTACTAGCAGCGAAGCACAACACTACCATTAGTATCAGTCTGTGTCTTATGTATTCCGAGCCCAGACGGACATAGCACTTAATGGTTGTAATAACAATGGTAACAGGGAGGGGATAAGGGAAAACTGCTAGGAAAAGATTTTTTTTCACTTATCGTCTGCCTCTTTGCTGCTCAGTTAACATCGGGCCTGTGATGTGTGTCACTTTGAACTTGGGGTACATGGGCCTAGAAATACATTTGGGCCTGATGTTCTATATTGTTTCCCTGCCACCTCCTATGCTGAAGTCACCCTGTACATGTAGGGTGCAGCGTGTCTGTGTATCTGTGTTATGTATAAATACTGTTATTGTTGATATCGTTATTGTCTATCTGCTGATAGAACAATATCCATTCAAACCTTTAACAAACACATTCCAGCTAGGGGAAATTGGAAAAGACTAAGGTGACCCACACAGTAATGCTGTCTTGTTTGCCAAATGTTGAGCAATACTAATCCCATTGTCTGTCCCTAGGCTAATTATGTCCCAGACTCTGAAACGCTGAGCAGAATACTTTAGAGCAGTAAGAGTAAAGCTCTGGGGCAGGGATTAATGATGAAGTGCAGTAGAAGCCAGGGTGTCCTTTCCCATTGACTGCCAGGCTCCACCTGGCACTGTATATATTATGTCATTAAAGACTCAGTCCTGTTGCTGTCTGTTCTAACATTCCTGTGTGGTGCCTCCTTTTCTGGGGGATGCTATCCAAGCTCTTTGTATGTACCTATCCTTAAGTTTTGGCTAAGGGCTGGAGAAAGACACAAAAGACTGCTGGAGGGAGAACGGGGGTCCAGCTTGGAAGTGGCATTGATGGGACCCAGTCGGGGGAAGGAGATCTGTTACAGGGCTCATTTCTTCTTTATTGTCAAGTAAAGTAGTAACTAACGTTTGACAATATATGAACGTTAATATTATAAGTAGCATGCAGCTATTTATGATTTCATTTTATGAACGTCACTAAAAAAAGACTAGTATGTGGCAGTAAAGCAAATTGAGATAAATACTACTCTTTGTGTGGATCTGTTTACTCTAAAACTGAAGGGCAGAGGCCACTTGCATACTAATTCTAAATTTTTGTATCCTGTAGTTTTCGAGGTACTGAGCAACAGCAGAATTGGGATTTTATAAGCCATTAGTGCACGAATCTGCTTACCATTTAGTTAATATTTTAAATCTTTTAACTAATAACCTGGTTGTTTGTCATTGCATTTTAAACCCTTCACTGATTAGCCATTTCACACCCGTGTGCTGAGCTCATTTTTACCATTTAGTGCTCATTATGTTCAAAATTATTATTATTATTATCCTTTATTTATATAGCGCCGCAAATTCTGCAGTGCTTTACAAGATCAGTGTACAAGGATTGATGCATTGGAATACCACACATGGATAATATGGCCTGATTCAGGGGTACTCTGTTCCCAAGGGAACTTACAATCTATGAGATGTACAAGTATTTTGTGAGGTAGGCACATCCATAGAGTTAGGTGTCTTTCCCAAGGACATTCGCTGATTGGGTCTTTTGAGAAGGATCGGGTCGTCTTTCCATGATTGTAGATCTGCAACCTGGTGGTTAGCTTAAACCCACTTCTCATAAAGTTGTGACTTCTCCACAGTTGTATTGGAGGGATCTGCTGAATGGTATTTTGACTTGCTTCTCCACGGTCGAAGGGTAGATATGTTACCACTGGACTCCACAGCCAGGATTTGAACCTGGGTCTCCTTGGCTATAGTGCAGAGATGTGACCTCTACTCCATTTAGCCAGTGAAGTCATGTTTTATTATAGGACCCAGACAAATTATATATTCTTTTTTGCAAAAGACTCGGCAGATTCAAAATGTGTTATTATTATATGTATACATCATGTTGCGTCAGAATGTTGTAGCAAACAATTTAAATTTACATTCACATTTCAGTCATTTACAGTGTGTAAAATATTTTTTTTCCTTTTATCATCCAAACCTTTGTGGTTATATATTCTATGGGGCACTCTTGTTAAAACAAAGTTGAAATGGAAACCCGTTACTGCCCTTTCCTGAGAAAATATGCAACTTTAACAAAATAAAATCATTTTTTTTATGTAAACTTTATATGTTAATACAAAAATTATTAATAAAATGCTAAAGGGGGTTGTTATTTATTAAATTGAGGTTTTTGGGGGTCTCTGGGCAGTTTTAATTTTTTTTACTGCCCTATAGAACCTCTGTAATGTGTGTGCTTTACAAGTTTTGTGTGTTTTCAATAACTTTATATTTTTACTATAGTAAGGCACACCGTTGGAATGGTCAGACTCTGGCCTTTCCAATGGTGCCTCATACATTGTGGTAACCCCCTACCAATGAGATAGAGGGGTCTGAAGGACCACAAACTCCTCCTAAGGGCTTCCATGTCAGCCATTGATTTAGATGTCATCACTTCTCCCATGATACCCCGGTGAGGCCCGACATCCAGGAAGTTGGCCCTCACTGTTTGGCGGCCAGAATTGGAGGCAGATCACCGCAGAGCTGCAGAGACGCAAGAACGAGCTGATCATGTCGACCACATGGAAGAGTGAATATCGATGACCCTCTCAGTGCCTCTTCCGCTGCAAAAGATGTTAAAAGTAACGGATTCCATTGTCCTAAATAACCTTCTTACTCTGCTACATTGTAAAGGACCCGAGCTTTGCAATCTGCAAACACACCTGCATAAATCAGTCTGCACTCACTTTAGCATGAATTTCATGTAACGGTGCTACTAAGACCAATGAATACAAAATACAGTGCAATCAGCTTAAATATAAAATTAAAAATTTTAAACCCTCTTATCTAGTGGAACAATCTACATCATTGTTCCACTATATAGGTGTTTTTAAAATCTTTCTATATTATGTTTAAGTGGAGTGCACTCTATGTTGCATAATATATAATATCTAAAAGCATGCATTCTGCTCAAATCACCATTAAGTGATTCAGCCCTGGTGCAACCTCCACAACTCATACAATTGTGACAAACGGACGGCACTCATGGCATGGGTCTTCACATCAAAGTCCAATCTGTATTGCAAATAGTTTATTAAGTATTAAAAATAAAAATAAATCTAAAATAGGTAGGACTTCCCCATATGCAGCACAGAACTCTGGGTAGGATATGCAAATGTCATCTGTCTCACTTTTTTGCATCCTGGGCCTGTTTTTACACAGAACCCTTCGATCAATGCCATGCCATACTAGATGGCTAATTTTTTAGCAGAGATCAGGTTTATGCAACTGGTCAAAGCCACTTCTGGACAGCGCTGTTTCGGCTTTATTGGACCCTCATCAGCAGAAGCTAGGCATGGCCAGTTGTAGTTGGATGCTTGGACACATGATAAATAAGTACTTATTTGGGTTGTGGTGGAGGGCAAATATAATCTATCCATAGCAATTTTACATATATATTGCAAAGTAGAACAGAATAATAGAGTATACTTTTGTTGTAATGCATTTTTGTCCGAACAAAGATTTTTTACTTGCTTGATACTGCTGTTTCATGATTTGTTAAATCAAATTTAGTCAATCACATGGATATTCAGATAGAAGTCAAATCTTAACATCAGCAATACTTTAACTTGATTTTTACTACCAAGTGTCTCAAATGCCACTGTTCCATATTTTTCACAGCAGAAAACTAAAATATGTAAGAATTGATTTTTCTTTTCCAAGAAACAAATCGTGTTTTCAAGCAGCTCCATCAACATATCTGAAAGCAGTTTAAAAATCCAGATTTATTTTTTTCCAGGGTTAGGATATAATTAACCCATAGTGTAATTAACATAGTACAATCCAGTGTCGAAAATAAATGTACATTTCCATCATAATAGGAAAATGATAGGATAGTGATTTAAAATTGATATGAAACACAGGCACATTTTGTGGCCTCTGCTGGTTTTTTCCCTCCTTTTAATCACGTGAAATTTTAAAAGCTGTGTTTATTTTAAAGTAAAAAAAGTAATTTTGCACATTTATGTGAATGTGTAGCGCTCTAATGTAACAGACTGCATTGCAATTGGCTACTGGGTGAACGCTAACTTTGTTGCCAACACATAAGGAAGACCAACTGAAATCAAAAGCAATCTCTCATGACCTGTAAAGGACATTTAATTATCAATACTTGTATTTCACAACTAATCAGTAAATTTACAAAATAAATATTTGTTCAATAAGGTACATATTAGCAATTGTCAAATTGTTGTGAGGACCATCCTTTCCATTCTAATCTACTGCAACGCCCAGCTGTCACTGATTAGAAAGTGAGAGAGATCATGGAATGATTATTAGAAAAGCTATTCATTAGCATTCCCCGCCATATATTTCACCAGAAGCTCCACAGGTATGTTTGTTGCAACTATGGTGCACATTGTTAGTTAATGAATTACCAACTTTATGTAAATTTTATAGATTTTGAGTCATGGGGGCACCCGGTGTGAGCCAAGGCAGGCCCTTTATGTGGATTGTGAAAAAGGAGAATGGTGAGCGCCCACACTATGACCTCCAAGTGCCCAGCTAACCAGAGGGACAGTGGTTTCCCTCAAACCAGAAGACAAATTGAACAGAATATACGTATCTGGTCGGCGCGAGACAAACGTAAGGAGACTCGAAGGCTTCTCAAATGACGTCATCCATAATATAACATAATGGGATAAAAACAGAAGACACAAATCTAAGTGCAGTAGATTAACAGGATTAGTAAATCTTAGACGAATCTCTTATGGTTATTCAACTCACAAGCGAAGAGCCCAAACACTGGCTGGTGGATAAACGCCTTTGGGTTGTTAGTCTGGAAAAGTTTCTCAGGTAACCCACTCCTTGTTATTGGAGGTATCTCATCGCATCCATTCAAGATGGGGAAGAGAAAGAAAGAGGACTTGTGTATACCTGGCGTAATATTCAATAATATGAGACCATAGCAATTGGAAACTCAAATTTGGTGGAGCTATTCCAAGCTCGAAATGAACAGCTTATGGGTTTCGTAGGTCAAACCCAATAAAGAACCAAAACATGCAGGAACTGGTTCTTCTTTTTAAAAATTTATTAAAATAATAAACAAATAAAACTAGACGGTAGTATAGTTTTATTTGTTTATTATTTTAATAAATTTTTTAAAATTAGATCTAATTAGATCTAATCTAAAATTAGATCTAATTAGATTTACTAATCCTGTTAATCTACTGCACTTAGATTTGTGTCTTCTGTTTTTATCCCATTATGTTATATTATGGATGACGTCATTTGAGAAGCCTTCGAGTCTCCTTGCGTTTATCTCGCGCTGACCAGATACGTATATCCATTATGTGGATTGTTTAGCCCTTTAGGCAGGTTTGCTGCTCACAGCATATACACAGAAATACAGCACAGGTAACAGACAACAGGATAGGCAGGAGTAAAAGGAGGAAGAGCAGGCTGTGTCTGCTTGGGGGGTTTAACAGGGCATTGTGAAATACGGTGGGGCGAATCTGCACAGTAAAACCAGAGGTTAAACAGTCTGCATCTCTCCCTCTCAGAGGAGTAACTATACAGTCTCATTATCTTCAACTAGAGACTCCATTAACCTCTTCAGCTCCCTCACCATGTTAAGCACCATGTGGAGCATAGAGTCCAGCACAGCAAGCATACCTGGCTCTTGCATACTGTCACAGGGGGCACCTGGCGTGCGCCAAGGTGGTCCCTTTATGCAGATTGTTTAGCCCTTTAGGCTGCCACTGGTCGCATATACACAGAAATATAGCACAGGTAACAGACAACAGGGCAACATGATGGGCAGGAGTAAAAGGAAAAAATAACAGAACACTAAAGGGAACCCTGAATCTGAATATGGTCCATAGGATGGCCATCTATCTAGGGAAGGGAACCTCACAAGAAACAGAATAAGATAACAGGAAAGGCAAGGGTTAAGAGAGAAAATATCAACAGACTAGCACCCAGCAGTAAACTATAGGGAACCCTGAATACGGTCCATAGAATGGCTGTCTAAGCTAAGGGAAGGGAACCTCAGTGCTGGGTGACACACAGAACCAGAGACTGTACATAAAGAAATAAATCCAGAGATATAGTCAATAAACAAAGCCAAAGTCATACACCAGAGCGGGTAATCATAAAAGTTTGGGATCGGCCACCAAAGAGAGAAGTCAGACAAGCTATAGGTCGGAACACAGAATTGTAATTTACAGCGTACAGGGATCACACAGCAGAAAAGTCAGAACCAGACCAAAGTCATATACCAGCAGACACACAGGGAGAAAAGACCCATGCAAGAGCCCAGAGCAACTGCAATGCTGGATATTTATGGAAGACACAGCAGAGCATGTGACCTCAGGCCAGACCAGCTGGAATGGTATCCAGGAACGGAGAGGATATCCCATACAAAGGAAGAGCTGGCCCGGATCTCTCTCACCACCAGGGGACAGGGCTGGTAACGTAACCTTTTATTTCCTCTGAAGTAAACTTTCTTGCATTTCTTCTCAATGGGAAGCTGCACTGATATAAATGCCATTGGGTTTTTAGAAAATAATAAATGCCCAGAAGCAGAACATATGGTTAATTATAAAAGTTATTTATTTATATGTAGTTGTGACTAAATTTACTGATTGATAGAAATGAAAAATCTGAAGCTAAACTATCTTTTCAGATCAAATTATTAATGGCAAAGGATAGCACCCAAAATTTTCATCCCAGTCAGTGCTTCTTTAAAGAATGAAAAAGAGAAATGAATGGCTCCATTTGTGTGAATTAACATAATTTTAAAACTTTAAAAAACAAGACCGCAATTTAAATGCAAATGCTATTTTTGTCCTACGTTTAGCATGAGCTCTATGCATCCCATGGTTTGAATAAACGTTATGCTAATATTTTATAAACAACAACATTAAAAGTGTTTGCCAGTGAAAACTTATAAAAATATTTAGTAGTAAAGGTACAAAATATATTTATTTTAAATATGCAAAAAAGTCTCAATTTGTATATTTTTTTATTTAAAATATAGGTACGTTATATATTGGAAATGAAAGAACTGCAGCTAAATAGTAAAATACATTGTTAGAACCGCTTGAGTGGCTGATTAGTGCAGGGGCACACAATAGTTTATACTGCGCTGTGTATAAATGTTCTCAGCATGATTTATGTAGGTGCACAGAAGAGCACCAAACACAGCCTTCTATAGAAGAAGCAGAGCAATTAAACACATAGAAACATGATCGCGTGGTGGTAAATATGTGCTTAAATACAGAGTATAGTTATTAAGAGCAAACTAGCCTACATAACCGGGTACATTTGCCTCTCAGGGTGCATGATTAATGATTGTTTGTGCCTTTGAGATGCCAGTGCAGCAAAATTGGAATCAATACAATTGACCATGTATACAATAGGCACAGGCTTGGAATGTATTGACTTTGCATGGAAGCTATAGCAATTTTATGAATTCAAAATTACAGAGGTGTACAAGGTTTACTTTTATAACGTCATTGGGAGAAAACCTAATGTGATGTGAAAGTTGTCAGTTTCTCCTTGGGAAGAGTTTTTGTCTCTTCCTTTCATATGCGTTCCAGACATGCAGCTCTAAATTCGTATTTCTAGGAATTAGCTTAGAACTGTTGCCAGCATTATAGACACTCTACCATAAAACATACAGCACCTCAGTGTTAACCCCTTTCTCAATAGTAAACCCATGTCTGAATCGCAATTTGTGTAAAATAAAAGGTAAGCCTTTAAGCTCCCAATACATTTTCCTATTCTCCAATAAAAGTCCTCACCTGGTTGGTGATGACGTCGGTGCACCAGGAGGAGTCTAAAGGGACAGTCTGACTTTGAGGAAGTTAGACCGCCCTGGGACTCCGCTCTAGAGGCATGGGGTCTCCCCTTTTGCTGTGAAGACCCCATGATGTGTGGGGGACAACCTCTGCACACAGTGTGCACACCCGAGGATGCCCCCCACACATCATCTGCAGTGAAAAGGTTAAAGGACATTTAAATATCAATTATGAGACTAGGAGAACTCCGTTTTTTTATGCAGTTCGGCAATATTTGTTGCTTTGTGAATAAGACATTAAGTATTCCCAGTGTGTGTGTGTGTGTATGTGAAGGGGGCTGGCAGTAAGTGTGTATGTATGGGGAGGTGGGGCTGACAGTGTGCATGCATGAGTATGGGGAGGGCGGCTGGCAGTGTGTTGATGGGGAGGGGAGCTGGCAGTGTGTGTTGAAGGGTAGGGGCGGCTGGCAGTGTGTGTTGATGGGGAGGGGGCTGGCAGTATATATGTGGAGGGGGGCTGGCAGTGTGTTTTTATGGGGAGGGGCGCTGGCAGTATGTGTTTATGGCAAAAAAATATTTGTGCTCCACTCCAAGATGTAATATCATATAAATCAATACATACTGTAACCTTATAGATTTCAAATATTGCTTCCTCCAAAAGACGTCCACAAATGTATAAAAAAACAGGGTGAAATCTGTAGAGCATAAAAACATTAAACATGTATTTATGGGGAGGGGCTGGCAGTGTGTTTGTATATAGAGAGGGGGCTTGCAGTGTGTTTGTATATGGGGAGGGGGGCTTGCAATGTGTGTGGGGAGGGGTGCTGGCAGTGTATTTGTATATGGGGAGGGGGGCTTGCAGTGTGTGTGGGGAGGGGTGCTGGCAGTTTGCTTGTATAGGGAGGGGCGCTGGCAGTCTGTGTTTATGGGGAGGGGTGCTGGCAGTGTGTTTTTATGGGGAGGGGAGCCGGCAGTGTGTGTTTATGGGGAGGGGAGCTGGCAGTAAGTGTCCTTGGGCAAGACACCTAATGGTACTTACTTGCCAACCTCACACTATCTGCCAGCGGTAACGTCTCTACCCTTCGACCGGGGAAAAGCAATTCAAAATACCATTTAGCACATCACTCTAATACATCTATGGAGAGGTCTCGACTTTCCGAGAAGCGGATTCAGCCTAACCATTAGGTTGCTGTTCTACAATCATGGAAAGATGACCCGATCCCACTCAATTGAGGCCACCAGCGATTATCTTTGGGCAAGACACCCAACGATATGGATGCGCCTACCTCACAAAATATTTGTACATCTCATAGATTGTGTGTTTCATTGGGAACCGGGTCCCCTGAATCAGGTCATCATCCATAGATGGTATTCTAATATATCAACTCCTTGTACACTGATCTTGTAAAGCGCTGCAGAAATATGTGGTGCTATATAAATAAAGGATAATAATAATAACAAAAAAAAATGATGGAGGGCTTGCAGTGTGCATGTGTGTAAGGGGAGGGGAGCTGGAAGAGTTTGTGTGTGTGTATGGGGAGGGGCTCACAGATTGTGTATGTGTGAATGTCTGAATGGGTGGGGGCAATATGTGTGTCTGTGTGGTAGCCAGGGGTAGTATCTGCATGGTGGCAGTATGTGAGTTTCAATGCTGTGGATTCTGTGATACGCTCATACACAGCTCACATTACTGTTAGTTTTATTACTGTGGAACTCAGTGATACACCCATACATGCTGTGCAATACTGTTAGTTTTGTTGCTATGGACTTCAGGCGCTGTTACCAGCAACAACATATTAGCAATAGAGCTGGTGTTGGCGATCTGTTATGGGTCAAAACGGGAGGAGCAGCAGAAAGGGTCAAGAGTGGTTAATGCTTAACACCCCTGTTTTCTCGCTGCCATTTTAACCCTAGAGTAAACTTTTAAAATTAAAGAGTAATATATAAACCATAAAGTGCTCTATTCCATCATCTGATTCTACAAAGAAGTAAAAGATTGTAAGTATAATTGAAAAATTGTACAGATTACTCTTTTGAAGTACAATTTAGCATTGATAACTGGAAGAGAAAGCAACCTGTATTTCCAGTTTGGTAATGCTTCTGTAGTTCAATGAACACAGTTGATAGGAATATAGCATGTACAATAGCGGGTCATGATGTATACGTACAAGCAGGGATTCTAAATCAATAAATCTTTAACCTAGCCACTTATGTGTGTAACTATACAAAGGATTGTATGGCATCTTTGAAGTGTCCCGCATTTTTCAAGCTTGCAAAGACTGAAATAGAAAGAATATTGCAACGCGACATCTGCAGTGACATTTCAAAAGGAAGTATTTACTGATAAACATTTGATTACATTTCTCCAATTCATTTAATGCAAATAAAATGTGAGATTAACGCCCCATTCAACCTAAGCGACTTATCGCGATATCGCTCTATGTAGCTTCTACAATGTTCACATCTCACAGCTCAATGTTGCCTGTGGCTCTTCGCTATAGCTTGTCGCTTGTACATGACCCTTTTTGCCGCGATATACCGCCAACACATTAACGGTGTCACGCAATATCATGCATAACGGCGATATGGCACGATATTATCGCTTAAAGTCGCTTATATGAAAATTGTGCAGAAAAATGCACGATTTTCATGTCTCTCAGTGTGAATGGGTCCTTAGAGTATTGGTAGAATAGCTAGTGCTGGTAATGTAACATGGTACAACAGAACTCACTTTGCATCATACACATTGAATTATTCTCCCTTTGATGTAAGTAAAAGTAACACTATAGGGGTTATTCAGAGAACACCAAAATGTGGCAAACATTTCAGTGCTCTCTTGTTCTGCGCACTTCAGGGAACCAAATTCCCCGACCCTGTGGTGAATTGAGCATTCACTGCAGGGTCCCTAGAGTGCAGGGAACAGATAAGAAAAAAAAACCACCGCAAAAACTTGAAGACGCAGCCGATATCGCGTCACTCCGAACCGCTGCAAAAAACATGCTGAACACGTCCGAAAAAAGCCGATGCGCCGACCAGCCGCCGGACAAAGCCAACAACAACAGCCTGATGAACGTGGTAAACAAAATGATTGAAAGTGTCAAAATTGGAAAAGCTGTTTGCAAAAAAACTACTGAACGAAAATGTCTGGAATTAACATACAAGGTCCTATGATTTATAATAAAAAGGTCTGTTACAGAAAAAAAATTGCTGTTTAAAAAAAAATCTGAAAAAACATTGTGCCTTAAAATGCCTAAAAGATCCTAAAAATAGACTTTTTATTGCAGATTAAAAGAATAAACACTTTATTAGATATTGAATAAAAACAGGAATATTTTTAACATTGAAATGTATGGGATTCGCCTGATTAAACCTGCCGAATTAAACCACCGAACTGTTCGGCATTGTCTGAATATATTAACCATTGCATCTCTGTGGGGATTTCACTGTCTTCGAACAGGCACCGTATTTGCTGGCAATTTGCCAAAATTTGGCGAACTGTCTGCTTTCTGAATAGCTGACTGGCCAAGAAAGTACAACGTATGGGGAAATTCACTGTTCGGTGCAATTTCGGGGCCAGATCGGCTTTCATGAATATGTGATTTTCATAGGCAAAAAATAGACATAGGGCACATGATAAAGAAATTGAAATTAAGTGTGTGTTCGATTTCTAGTGACGTCAAGTTAAACAAAAAGTCTGTAGAAAATAACCAAATAAAAATAAATTGTAGAAAAGAACTAAAGTGACAATATCAGAAAATTTATTTAAAACTAACTTACTAACCAGGACCATTAACTACTAATTAATGCAAGTCACAATTCCTATTTTAATAATAAGCTATTCCTGATGTTTTACTTTGACTAATGGGCACCACCGATCTTTCATTGAAAGAATGGTGTTTTTACTTTGGTCGATCAAATACAGCAAATCTATGGTGAATTTAATTCATCATTTAGGGAAGTTTTACAGTAGTTTGCTGAATTTCTAACAGGTTTTTTCATCATAATGTCTGTCGAAGTTGATGCAAGGCATAGGCGTGCGCAGGGTGTGCATCTGGTGTGCCTAGGCACCCCCATTTTAGATGTCCCTTATCTGGTTAATGATGAATAATTCGAAAACTGACTGTGTCTCTGATTACAGGCTTGTTACTGATAAAGAAGAAAAAAAGGTGGTAGACACCAACTACCCAATATCAATTTTAATAGGTGTACAAAAAACTAACAACACCGAACGAATAAAAAACATATATAATGAATTAGATAGGTCACAAATTGAAACCACCCAATGAGGGATAGTTACCTCACTAAGGCAATCCTGTTGGTCTGTAAAATCAAGTAAATCTGAGTAACAGTCTAGCTAATGTAGGCTACTGAGCGGCAGTTAGCAGTATGCCAGGCATTCATACAATCAAATCGAAAAGCATTGAATAATTCATAGTCTTCAGAGGACCACCTTAAATGGGTATAGAGGTCGACCGATATGTGGATAATTTTGCGCATAAAGTAGCAAGATATTGTATAGACTGTGTAAAGTATCAATGCTATGGAGAGCCTAACAATTGGCTCCTATATATGCCTAATGTACATTCATTGAGACAAAAATTGTACTAAAAAATGTAAAATGTGCAATCATAGAAACTGCTAAATCAGCGATACAGCATAGATTTATAACCATAGAACCATCAAGCAGCACAAAAGCCATACAACAAAGATAGCTATGCCCTCATTGTTTAGGGGCAAAATTAAATAGGTGCCAAAGTGGGCAAAAGTGACCAGACCCACAATATTAAACTGTTAAAAGAACCTCACTCCTCGGAGGAGTGAGGTTCTTTTAACAGTTTAATATTGTGGGTCTGGTCACTTTTGTCTACTTTTGTCACCTATTTAAATGTACATTAGGCATATATAGGAGCCAATTGTTAGGCTCTCCATAGCATTGATACTTTACACAGTCTATACAATATCTTGCTACTTTATGCGCAAAATTTTCCACATATCGGTCGACCTCTATACCCATTTAAGGTGGTCCTCCGAAGACTATGAATTATTCAATGCTTTTCGATTTGATTGTATGAATGCCTGGCATACTGCTAACTGCCGCTCAGTAGCCTACATTAGCTAGACTGTTACTCAGATTTACTTGATTTTACAGACCAACAGGATTGCCTTAGTGAGGTAACCATCCCTCATTGGGTGGCTTCAATTCATGACCTATCTAATTCATTATATATGTTTTTTATGCGTTCGGTGTTGTTAGTTTTTTGTACACCTATTAAAATTGATATTGGGTAGTTGGTGTCTACTAGGGATGAGCGGTTCGGGTTCGGACAGTTCTGCCCGAACTTAGCCTGTTTGGGTAGATCGCGAACTCCGAACATTTCCGGGTGTTAGGCGCATGTTCGAGTCCACAATGCATCACAATGGCCCACAATGCATTTTCCCACTGGCCTGAAGCTCGTAATTGGCTACAGCCTTGCACCTGACCACAGGTCTGGTGCAAGACTGGTTGAACACTATGCCAATCACCGCTCAGCGTCCTGATTCGGCAAATTTTGCCCAATCATGGGCTCACAGAGCTAACTCCCGCAGCACACTATATAACGTTTCCACGCGCCGATTTTGCACGCATTTCAGAGGAAATTTCAGAGGAGATTGTTGTGTGTTGTTACTGCCGGTCTGCCACGCTACTGGGGTGTCTGGGGGGGGTCTCATTTCTACAAAATATCAGGGAATTGATATGTGTGTCTTGTCACTGTGCCAGCAAGTTTTTTTGGGGTCACTAATTTCTTTAAAACATTTGTGAATTGAGGTGATGTGTGTCTTGACACACAGCCAGTACCACGCAGTATTTTGGGGCTCACTAATTTCTTTAAAACATTTGTGAATTGAGGTGATCTGTGTCTTGTCACACAGCTAGTACCACGCAGTATTTTGGGGCTCCCTAATTTCTACAAAACATTTGTGTATTGAGGTGATCTGTGTCTTGTCACACAGCCAGTACCACACAGTATTTTGGGGCTCACTAATTTCTTTAAAACATTTGTGAATTGAGGTGATCTGTGTCTTGTCACACAGCCAGTACCACGCAGTATTTTTGGGGTCACTAATTTCTACAAAATATTTGGGAATTGTTCTAATCCGTGTGTTCTCACTGGCTGCCACCCATCAAGGGGTCTAACTGATTTATAGAAGGTTTCACTGCCACCCATCAAAGGGTCTCACTGATTTTATAAGAGGTTTCACTGCCACCCATCAAAGTATCTCACTGATTTATACCAGAGTTCTGTAAATCTTTAATCTTTATACCAGAGTTGAATCAGAGTTCTGTATATATTTAATCTATATATCACTCACCATGTCTGAAAGAACAAAAAGGACAGGCAGACGCTCCCAGACACAGATAAGAGGGCAAGCAGCCCCTGTGTCGGGAGGCTGTGCCTCTGGTCGTGGTGGACGTGGTGCATCCTCTGCAGGGGCACGCTTGTCCTTTATAACTGGTGCTGGCCGTCTTCTTAACCTGCAGCAACATACAGAGGATTTGGTGGATTGGCTAGCCAGGCCATCCTCATCCTCTGAGTCCTCTGCCAGCCAGGCTTCTAGTGCTTTACAGTCCACCTCAGCTGCCAAAGCATCTAATGCAGCCTCCATGTCCACAGCTACTCCTGCCGTAGCCTCGCTATCACACACGGAGGAGTCAGCTGAATTGTTTGACTACAATGACAGTGACATGCTGCTTGAGGATGCGCAGCAACTACAGTGCCCTGATTCAATCTCTGAGGTTGAGCAAGGGAGTTTAATCAACCTAGAGGAAGGGGGTGCCAGTGATGACACACAAATAACTGGCACTCATGTTGCCCCAGCAGCTGCAGCATACTGTCAAGTTGGCTCCAGTGACGAGGAGATAGGGGGTGAAGATGACATTGATGATGAGGTCACTGACTCCACCTGGGTGCCAGATCGAACTGAGGAATCAAGTGAGGAGGAGGAGGAGGAGGCACAGCAAACACGAGGCACAATATCCTCTGTGACCAACCGTAGCACTAGCCAGTCCAAGGCATCATATGTCAGAGCTGCTCCGGTGCAGAGCGCTGTTGTCTCAAAGATCACATGCAGGAACTCTGCTGTCTGGGAGTTCTTTAAGAAATGTGCAGCAGACCCCACCGTTGCTATTTGTAATCTATGTCAGAGGAGGCTGAAGCAAGGGATAAACACCAGACACTTGGGTACCACGTGCTTGAGGCGACATATGACCACCCGCCACGCATCCCGTTGGCGCAAAACTTTGTGTAGGTCCTCCTCATCTATCTCTACCCCCACTGTATGTCCTGCCATGTCATTGCCTACAACCTCCACTGACAGGGATGATGCTACAGTAATGGATGTACCAGGTCCTTCCTCACAATGTGACATCCTCCCAGCAGCTGAAGATTTACGCAGTCAGATTACGTTGCTGCTGCAGCGTAAGAAAAAATATAGTCCCAACCATCCCCAAGCACAGCGACTAAATGCCAGCTTAGCAAAATTACTCGCATTGCAGCTGCTGCCTTTCCAGCTGGTGGACTCTGCTCCCTTCTGTGAATTTGCTTAATGTGCTGTACCACAGTGGCAGATTCCAAAACGCCATTACTTTTCACGCAAGGCCATTCCAGCACTATACCAGCACGTGGAAGACAATGTTATCCAGTCGTTGGGAAAGGCAGTCAGCAACAAGGTGCATGTGACTTTAGACACGTGGTCCAGCAAGCATGGACAGGGTCGTTACATTTCCTTCACGGCACACTGGGTAACTCTGATTGCAGCTGGGAGGGATCCAAGATGTGGCTCTGTGCTGGAGCTTGTTCATCAACCACGCCTCCAGAAAGCTGCTTCTATGAGGTCTGTCTGCTCCACTACCACCACCTCTCCCCCCTCCTCCTCCTCCTCCTCCTCCTCCGTCTCTGGCGAAGTGGCAGTTAAACCAATGCCTGACAGGGTCTACGCAATGGCTCAAGCAAAAAGAAGCCATACTGTGCTTGAGCTGGTTTGTTTAGGGGACAGGAGCCACACCGGGCCAGAAATTCTGTCAGCTCTGCTGGGCCAGGTGCAGCGATGGTTAACACCACGCCAGCTTGAGTCAGCTTGGGAATGATCGTCCGTGATAATGGCAGCAACCTTCTCTCCGCCCTACGCAAGGGTAAATTTACGCATGTACCATGCCTAGCACATGTCCTAAATCTAGTGGTACAGCGTTTCCTAACCAAGTACCCAGGGCTGCCAGAGCTTCTCAGCCAGGCCAGAAATGTCTGCAGCCACTTCAGACGGTCATTCCCAGCAAGCGCTCGCCTGGCAGAAATTCAAAGAGAATTCCAGCTTCCCACAAACCGTCTGATCTGTGACATGCCCACCAGGTGGAACTCAACATTAGCAATGCTGCAGCGTCTGCACAAGCAGCAGAGGGCCATCAACGAGTACCTGTGTGTGTGTGGCACAAGGACAGGTTCAGGCCAACTTGGTTTCCCCCCCTGCAGTGGCTGATGATCAAGGATGCATGCACTGTACTGTCACCATTTGAGGAGGCAACGAGGATGGTGAGCAGGGACAGTGCATGCATCAGTGACACAATTCCTTTAGTGTTCCTACTGGAGCACACTCTGCGGGGAATTATAGATGTGGCTCTAGAGGCAGAGCAGCGGGAGGAAGAGGAAGCCTTCCCTAGCTCTCAAGGCCCCAGTCTTTCCGCAGACAGCATTCCAGCAGGTCCTACTCAGATCAGACAGGAGGAGGAAGAGGAGGAATATTTAAGTAGTGGGGGCATTGAAGGTGGGGATTCCTCAAGGGAGGGTTTCGTGTGCCCAGAAACACAAGGGCTAGTGCGTGGCTGGGAGGAGGAAGTGCACGATACGGTCATCCTCATTGACCAGGAAGACTCGGAAGCTAATGCCACCTCCAACCTACGCTGCATGGGCTCCCTAATGATGCAAAGCCTGCTAAAGGACCCCAGGATTCGTGCTATCAAGGAGAGGGATCATTACTGGTTGGCAACCCTTCTTGATCCACGATACAAGGGTAAAGTTGCAGAGCTCATCCTGCCCGCACAGAGGGAGCACAGGATGAAAAAACTTGAGGACGCTCTAAAGTGACACTTGTGTAACACCTTTCCAGGCACTGGTAGATTACCAAGTGCTTACACAAGTGCTTCTGAGGCTGCGGATGATCAGAGGAATAGTGGTGAAGGCCAGGGCCGCTTGACTGATGCATTTTTAATTTTTTTAGTCCACGACGCCCAAGGACGTCAAATGTAGGCACCCATTGCCAGCGTCTTCACCATATGGTGCAGGACTACCTAGGGGCAAGGGCAGACCTGGATACCTTTCCAGCAGATGAACCACTGGCTTACTGGGTGTTGAGATTGGATCACTGGCCAGAACTTAGCCAATATGCTATGCAGCTACTAGGTTGCCCTTCATCCAGCGTGCTTTCTGAAAGGACGTTCAGTGCCGCTGGAGGTTTTGTCACAGACAAAAGAGTGCGTCTGTCCACCGACTCTGTAGACCGGCTGATATTTATAAAAATTAATCAGTCCTGGATCAGCAGCTATCAACCCCCTGATGCTGACGTAACGGAATAGATCGGGGATGTCTTCTGCATTCACAAAACCTCCAGCACTGAACTCTTCCACAATACCACAAAAGGGTTACGGTATGAATGCACTTGCTGCCATGAAAGGTGCAATATTTGGCTGCACTGACGCCTGTGCCAGATTTAAATTTTTTGAACCGCAGGGTCCAACCCTGCACTCTTCCACAATACCACAAAAGGGTTACGGTTTGAATGCACTTGCTGCCATGAAAGGCACAATATTTGGCTGCACTGACGCCTGTGCCAGATTTATATCATTTACATTTTTTGAACCGCAGGGTCCAACCCTGCACTCTTCCACAATACCACAAAAGGGTTACGGTGTGAAGGCAATAGCTGCCATGAAAGGCACAATATCTGGGTGCACTGACGTCCTGACCAGAATCCTGTCTTTTTAGTATAGGACCACATGATCCACCCCTGCATTCTTCCACAATACTACAGAGGGGTTACTGTATGATGATACTTGCTGGCCTGGCACCAAAGGCACAATATCTGGGTGCACTGACGCCCATTACCAGATAAAAAACTTTTCAATATAGGACCACATGGTGCACCCCTGCATTCTTCCACAATACTACAGAGGGGTTACTGTATGATGATACTTGCTGGCCTGGCAGTCTTGCACCAAAGGCAGAATATCTGGGTGTACTGACGCCTTTACCAGATGCATATCTTTTTAATATAGGACCGCAAGGTTCACCCCTGCATTCTTCCACAATACCACAGAGGGGTTACTGTATGATAGTACTTGCAGGCCTGGCACCAAAAGCACAATATTTGGGTGCACTGCCACTGACGCCTGTATCAGATTCATATCCTCAGAGGGGTTACGGTGTGACTGCACTGTTGGGGACGCTAAAGGACCAATTTTGAAGCACCTATTGTTACTTTAATCCAAAGCCTGCACAAGTTTCACAATAATTTAGCCAAAAAAATCAGTAAATGTTTTCTGCATGTCCGAAAATGGCTCCTCTTTTCATACAGACTGCCGCCCCAAGCAGTTTTTTATGGATAGATTAAAGGAAAAGCATTTACCGTCATTTGAAACATCATTTTTTTGTTTCTAAGTGTTTCTATACATCCTACAAATCCACCACTTCATGGGCAGGTTATGGGGACCTCCTAGGCACGATATTTGAAGGAATTTTTTGTTTTTATTTTTAACCCTTATTTCATGGAAAACTCACTGTCCCTTTAAAAATGTATTTTTTTAAACTTTTTGTCCTTGTTTCCTGTCCCCAGGGCACTACCCGGACCCCCATACACCTTTTATGGCAAATATGTAGCATATATGCCCTCTTGGAGGGCACTCTAAAAACCGAATTTTCACCCCTATTGACTTGCATGGGGTTCGGGTTCGGACCCGAACATTTGGAAAAATTCGGGTTCGGGCCCGAACCGAACTCAGGGGGTGTTCGGCTCATCCCTAGTGTCTACCACCTTTTTTTCTTCTTTAATATTGCCGGTTTATGCCCATTGTAGACACTGGTTTTTGATTCTATTCCCCAGTGCTTTTTCTTTTCCTTTCTGCAAATTGTTACTGATATTTTGTGCAAAATCTGCTAAACATAATTTTTCAATTAATAAATGCACCCTAATGCATAGGGCTGCGATCATGCCAGTGATGCAAGGGCTCAAGTGACATTGAAACTTTTAATTATTGGCCATCTACTTTGTTCTCTAGAATGTTATTATATGAAACCCTGCTGTTCTTTTATACTATATATTCTAGGACCCAATATGCAGGATGAAAGGCACACAACACAAACATCAACTTTAGTCCTAAACCTAGAACACACAGAAAAAAGGGATGGATTAGATACTAGAGGATGTAGATACTTGAGTATACCGCTAGATTTTGATGACAAAAATTGTCCTGAAAATTGTAGGGGTCGTGTTATATTCGAGACATCTGCATCGGATGTTAAAAAAGAAAACAAAAAAAACTTGACTTGCTCATGGATCCCAGGTCTCCGTGACTAGCGGTGGATGAGCCTGCCTGCTAGAGCCAGAAGTCAGAAAACGACACCTGGCGTGCTGGCTATTGGTGAATGATTCACGGTGTCATCTCGCTCCGCAGGCCATCTTATCGCAAGTAAGAAGACGGGTGGTTTCATACTTAGTAACAACTACAATCATTTTAGAGCAGAGCAACCTGGCCTGAGGGGTAGCCTGACTGTGTTAAGAAAACCTGGAAGGATTTTAATGGTTTACCTGTACAGTATACTTTTACAATTTTGCTCCTCGCCTTGTATTCGAGTCTTGAGTATTCTCTCATTTCCATAGTAAATCTCTATCCATCGCGTTATATTCGGGTCACGCTATACTCGAGTATCAACGGTACCCTAATGAGAGTTCTTTTTTACGTCCATACATCATCAGTTATTTCATTTCAAACTGATAACCGTTTTCTGTGGCTATAAAGTGAAGCGGACACAAACTCCACAAGAATAGGAAATAAATCTTTATTTTTCTCTGAAATAAACACAATTCTGAAAAAAAAAGTTAATCCTTGTAGGCAATATGTGAACACACAGCACACTATGAGATTGGATTGAGTCTCTAAAAATCCTTGAGCAAAAATACATTTTATGTCTTATGCCACAATAAATATTGTGCAGCGGCATATAAATCTATAAGTATAATCAAGAACTATGTTAATTGCATCACTCTGCAACAATCACAAGACTATTTCCCACTGATGAGGGCTAACAATCCTGAAACAGCTGTCCAGGAGTGTTTTTTATGTTGTTGTATTCCCTACCCTGCTGGGTGGAGTAGAGGTGACATCACTGCTCTATAACCGTGGAGAGAGACTGTGGAGACACAGGTTTGATCCCAGCAAGAGCACCTCTCCAGTAAGTGTCCTTGGGCAAGACACCTAACGGTACATACTCGCCACTCAGGACATACTTGAAAACGAGAGAAATCTCAATGTATAATTGAGGTAAAATATCTCAAAAAAACAAAACAACAACCTATGCTTGAGGGCATCTAGTATGGCTTTGCATTGTCATGTTGGGTGTCTACATTACAGCAAAGGTATAGAGGAAAAACTGAAGAAATTGTATACTTAAATCGCAAGTCGTACCCAGAATACTCTTTTGAATTTATATTTGCATTTATTATCTCTTATAATATAGATATAAGCAATAGGAGAGATAGCAGCGGTTTTATTAGCTAAAACTGAAATAGGGCAAAAAAAAACATTTTTAACTCCAGAAATAAAAATGCTCATTTTATAATAATGGTTTGCCTTCTAAACAATAAAATGTAGATTTAGCTTAGAACGCTACACAATAAAAAAACATATCCTTAAAAAAGTGGAAAACACACTCTGACTTCAATAATTGCAATGACAGGAGAGCACACAGTGATGTTTCCCTTGCGAGGTGATAGTTCTAACATTCATTCATAATGCAGGCTAAAAAAAAGGTATAACAATTACATTAGGTCCCTGTAGGATCTTTTACAATACAATCTTTCCTCTCCATGTCCAGTCTGAAAGAGATAGTTTAAACTACACTTAAAAACTCCATGAGAAAAAGGTAACGCGATAGCTATGTAGACAGACAGATAATGCAAGAACAGATTTATTTATTTACTAACATATTTATTGTGTTTTTATTCCTTAAAAGTATTAAATGGTAAAATCCTTTGTGCGTTCGTGTTAAAAAGTACCATATTTATCGGCATAAAACATGCACATTTTTCCCCCGAAAAACAACTCTGAAATCATTGTCCTCCTTTCAGATAATAAATATCGTCTGTTTCTGCAAAGGGAGGTTCATGTATTACGATCTCATCCAGCAGCAGCCCGACTTCTCAAAAGTCTTGCAATATAAAGGATAAGTCTCCCAAGGACATAAGGAACAGAGAGGAGTAATCTGATAGTGTTATACCCTTTATTAAAATGGGTTGCCTGCTAAAACATATATACGTACAAAATTTTGAGTGGGCTTATTGAAATGATCTCACCCGCCACTACCAAGCATTGGATAAAGTAACCGCGTCTCACGAAATCCTCTACACTGCCAGGAGCTCCCGGTACGCATCCACGGCAGCGTCTAGAAGGCCCGGACCTCCGGTTGTTTAGTGACGTAATACTGATGCGTTTCATCCCCGCCCTCGGGACTTCATCAGAGTATACGTCACTACAAGTTCTCTTCCTTTTTATAGTTGTCCAATACGAGGCACCTGTCTCCATTTGGTTCAATCAGTTCGAGGTCTCAGATACATAAAAATGACTCAAAAATAATATCTATGAGTCTCAATTAGTTATTCAGTCTACTAAAAAGTCCCAATTTGATGTTACTTCATATTACAGGCGACACAACATCAATAAACAACCAGAAGTCCACGCCTTCTAGACGCTGCCGTGGATGAGTACTGGGAGCTTCTGGCGGCGTAGAGGATTTCATGAGACGCGGTTACTTTATCCAATGCTTGGTAGTGGGTGAGATCATTTCATTAAGCCCACTCAAAATGTTATATTGCAAGACCTTTTGAGAAGTCGGGCTGCTGCTGGATGAAATCGTAATACACGAACCTCCCTTTGCAGAAACAGACGATATTTATTATCTGAAAGGAGGGCAAAGAGTCTGGATGGACTGATCAACTAAATATAAGTAGTTTAAGAACTGCACTGTTAATACAATTGCGTTATTCAATTGAGATTTTTTTTTCAGCGCAACACCACCATCTGTTTATGTATTTCAATTTGTTCTGATTTTGTGGATATCAGGGTGGTGTGTGCAGCTTTTCGCCACAGGTGTTATTGGGTAAACCTCCCCTTTTTATGCTAACTCTGAAATCATACCTGCGCGTTATACACCAGTATGCGTGTTATATGCCGATAAATGCAGAGGCCAATCAGCGCGTCTGGCTGGGGTGTAAATCAGACCTCAGTGACAGGCTGTGCAGTAGATCTGCTGGCCCACCCATCTCCCTCTCCGGCTGCTGATTGATGGGAGAGTATCGATTGGATTCTGGACAAAAGGACAGAGAGGACCTAGTTCCAGAGCAGGATTGCTCAGGCCCAGACATGGGGGCTCATGTGCATATGTGTCTGAGTGTGTTTGTGTGTCTCCATTTCTAGAGAGGGATACGGCAGTGGGTGTGGGGTGGTAGCCAGTTCTTAACGTTTGCGTGGGGACTCTGGTTTCTCTCAGTTTAACCCTGTTTTTTAAAAAAAATTCTAGCTACAGGAAGAACAACAAATAACTATTAATTTAAGAATATACTTTATAATAGAGGATGCGTAAAAGTACAGCAACCACATACCGAACTTATCGTTTGACTTTGTAAGCATTCTAAATCACTAGAAGCACAATTGTACATGTCAAGTGTGTTCATTCATGGCCAGCATTTGTTTCATAAATTTGAGCCACAGTAACTCCTCTGTATGTTCGAACCAGATGTGCTAGTCCTTTCTCTCCATGTGCATTTATGCGATGTAGGTGCCCACGACTCTGATGCTGGTTCACCGATTACCCTTCCTTGCACAATGTTTGGTAGGTACTAACCACTGCATACTGGGAACACCCCACAAGACTTGCCATATTTGGAGATGCTCTGACCCAGCTGTCTAGTCAACACTATTTGACCCTTGTCAAAGTCACTCAGATCTTTTTGTTTGCCTGCTTCCAACACATGAAATTCAGGAACTGACTGTTCACTTGCTGCCTCATACATCTCCCCCCTTGACAGGCCGCATTGTAATTATATAGTCAATGTTATTCACTTCACCTGTCAGTGGTTTTAATGTTGTGCCTCATCAGCATATATATCAAAGTGGAGGGCTGTGAATTCGGTATGTTTGGCATGCTGCACTATGAGAAGATGAATGGCACAATGATGTCAGTTAGCCTGGGAACCCCTAGCTGCCCGGGGATTTCTAAGGAAATCCCATGGTGGAGATAGGAGGTTCCTTTGAACCCCCATATCTCCTGAAAGGTAGCAGCTAGAAGGTCGTCTTTGGTGTCATTCAAAAGGCCAGACCATGTTATATTTAAAGAAACAAAAATAAAATCAAAATTAAATAATAGAAAAAAAAACTGGGTTTTTTTGTTGTTAATGCAGCAACATTGTTCACATTTCAATTATAATGTGAACAATCATGCTGCACTAACGATTTTTTCTATGTGGGGGTTTTGCTAAAGAACATGTAATTTCCCCCTAAAAAAAGTAACGAGTCACCAGTTCTAATTTTTTAACAAGCGCACCCCAAAGAAAATATAACCGCAAAGGCTCGCATGATAAAATGGGAAAAAAACATTACATGCTGTAGATGATAGAAAATTCTATTTTTATTGCATTTTTTGTTATAATATTCAGGCAGGACATGATGTATACATATAATAATGATATATTATGAATCTGCCGAGTCTGCCGGAAAGAACAATATATAATTTGGGTCGTATAATAAAATGTGACTTCAAATCGCGTTTAAACATGATGAGCGAAACCGGTAAAAAATTAGCTCAGCACACGTGTGAAATGGGCTCAGCAGCGAAAAGGTTAAAGAATGTAAAATTACTCCCTGAAACCTCAACAAAAGTGACACAGACCCCATAATAGCACCAATGAAGCTTATTCTCCGTAAGCAACTGATTTCAGGGTTTACTGAAACATTCTCATTGTGTAAGTATGAAGATTTATTCTCGTAATACTGTTATTTGCTTTATTATTACTCAGCCTATCACCTCTTTTCTGCTGATTAATGAGTATCGGCTTTTTAAGTACTTATAACATCTATAACATAGGACACACTTGAAAACAAAACAAATATTTTTACAACTTTCAATGTATGGCCACATTATTCTTCTCCTTGTTCTAATTATGTGAGAATGTGCTCTTTTTTTTCTTGTACTGGGATATATTATTCCTTTTCTATAGTGACGCAATCTTTTTCTGCTACTGCTCATCCCATATTAATTTTTGCTTTTTAAATTTGTTATTTTAATGTGTTTTTTTTTTAGTTGTTTCTCATTTTTGGAGTTTGTGTATGTTTGTATATTGTATATATTTAACAATACCAGAGTATAGCAGTAGTAGTGATACTTTTTTTTCTATAGGACTAATGCAACATTTACAAGACAAGCTTTCAAGAGTCTACATCTCTTTCTCAGGTCTTGAAGCTATTTAAAATTAGCAAGACGTAAACTTTTTCCTTTTGACATGAATGCATTAATTCAGTTTTTCCATTTGAAATGCACAAACAGCATGGGTCAAATAATAAATATTAATCATCCACTTTTTTTTAAAAAAAATATGTCTGCTAATTTTACTGAATGATAAGTTGTACTGAATAGAGTCAATTCAATGGATATATTCTCAGCAAAAATCCACACTATGAAACTATTAGATATACCATATATGGGATGCTTCTAAATGGAAGAAGATTGTAAGGCACATGTACAAAAAACACTAAAACCTTCTCAAAAGATTTGCATCCCAATAGTGTGATTTCATACACAGAAAGATATAATGATATAATACACCATCTTTGTAATTTATTCTGCCTGTTCATCTGTAGCCATTTCAACTTTTGTGCATAATGTACCTAAATGCTTTTGGAAGCTTGCATTTTAATACGATCACGTTCACTAACAATGGCATCGGTTTTTCTGCAATTATTTCCATGTTTATCACAGCTGAAACTGCATTTCTCCTTCACACTGCACTTCAGGGCTTACAGATAAAGTAGCAAGTCTTAGGAAGATGGAAACTAACGACCAGTAACTTGGTCACAACATCCGGACATATTCCAAATTGAAATTCTCTTTACATTATGAAGGCCTGAAACAACTCAGGCGTAGGGCCCTTAAGTTGCCCCTGATGCCAGGACGCAAGGAGGATTTTTAAGTGAGCAGGGGTTTAGCGCGTGTAGGAGTTAGAGTGGGAATTTTAGGGGCAGGGTTTCCAGGAGGGTATAAAAGGCGCGTGCTCTGTGGCTATTCACGCCTTTTTCTCCTGAGGTTAACTCATGAAGGAAATCCCCACCCTCCCTCCCTTTATTTTTGGTTTATATGGGGGTGTTGGGTTGGGTGCTAGGTTTTTTAATTTTTCCCCTTTGTCACAGCGGGGGCTGGTAGACAGTGCTGGGGTAGGGTTCCTTGATTTAAGGTGGTATTTGGTGGATTAGATGTATGGGAGAGTTTAGTTGGCTTGGTTTAGGTGGAGTGTGGAGTTCCCTGTCAGCACTGTCTATTATTGGTTATTGTTATATGTTATTTTACATTTGGTGGGGTTTTTTATAGCTGTGGCCGATAATATATATCATTCCACGGTACAGTATTCGTGTTTGTATTGTGTTTTGTTTATTTATCTCATTGCATACGACCGGTTATCAATGGGCGACCTATAACTTTCACGTTTTAGCCCAGTATTTTTTTAAGTCAAAACATTAATAAGAAAACATAAGTAAAACAACAAATGCACAATACCTCTTCCTCTGATCAATTGGTTGTACATTGTGTTTGCATTTGAAACACAGATTTCAAGAGGTTTTCCACTTAAGATGTAAGATCTGAGTTTCCAATACCACCCCCCGGCTCAACTATGAGATCAACATCCACATATGACGACTAAAGTTATGGGAAGTATTGTCTAAAATAGATATGTTGCGTGTAGGAAGCCCTCCTAAGTTGTTTTTTTTGGAAGCCTTATGTACATCCGTAGTTGGGACTTGGCCCTCCCGATGTTTTGGAACAACATTTCCCATGAGGATCAGCCAAGCAAATGAGAGATGAGCAGTAGTTCCAAAACAAATGGGGGGCAAATGTTGCTGACCTCTGTGAAACAGTTATATTAGTGGTGCGCTTAACTGTAATAATCTTATGAGTATATACAGTACTTATTTATGCACTTTAGATTAGAACACTTACAGACCTATGAAAAAGAAGCAGTTATACAGTGGTTTATTTAACTCGCTATCTTTCACCCAGTTAAACGCATCATGCATATCATCCACAACTCCAATGAAAGTTAGGTGAAGAGGATTTAACTTGATTCCAAGATCCAACCACACATGCTTCATTTTTAGTGTTCAGTTTTCTTGCTTAGAGTTTGCCAGTTTCAAACTGAATGCTTTTAACCCAGTGAGAACCAATCTCTCTCCATTGCCCACTTTGTGACTAGCTGACTGGTCAATCTAATGTGGTAATTTGAGACAATGGAACAGGATCCAAACTAATGTCACCAAGTATAAATCAGTGTTTTGAGGTGTTTGTGATCTATATAGATTTTGCTAAATGGTTTGACTCGTTCATGCCCGAAAAGTTATTGTACAAACTAAATTTGACTACATCAGAGCAAAATACTTGCTCTTGGATTGAACAATTATCTTAGAGGTATATGGTATGTTGGACATCTCCAGGTTCTCCCTTGGGATTTATAACATTTATTGTAAACGTGGGAAGACTGCAATGTAAACATTTGGGCGCGAGGATCGGCTTTATTAGACTGCATCAAATAAAAAAGTGCAGAATATATTGTTTTTTCTTTATAGACCCCCTGATTGAAATACATAGATATCAATAGCCACACGTACACTGACTGCATCAGACATCACTGTATATGCAAAAACAGACAACGTCACAATACACTTTCTATGGATTCAACATAATAGTAGATTACAATGTATCATCTGTATAATGAGTAAATACTGAAAATCATCAATAAAATTTTGCAAAAAAAAAAAGGATCACAGTAACACAGTTAAAGCAGGAAGCTGAGCAAGAAGCACCAGGAAAAGGCTGACTAGACCTCAGTGTTAAATTGTATATTACAATTATTATTATTATATGTTATAGGATATATCAAAATTCTATATAAAATCTCTCCACCTCATCCCAGTTCATGTCAAATTTAGCCTGCATGCCACTGTGTCAGGACACGGACGGCGCTGTGTCCTTTCCCCTACTCCCAGAACTCACCAAGGCCTGGGCACCAATCCTCAGCCAAGCGTGGGTTAACTGCCCTCTGGCAGCATCCGGTGAGCACACTCTTTACCCTCGGAGTTGTGGGGGTTCCCCTGCAAGAGATCCGGAGCCTCCAGGGCGTCCTGGCATGCGGGAGTGTTGGTGTGTGTGTGGTGCATTGGGGGGGGGTGATCTTCCACTTTTGCAACTGTGGTGGTAGTTGCAAAGGAAGTCTGCATTGTATCTCTCCAGCTACATCACAGGTAAGGAGGTAGACTGGGAGGGCACGGTTGAGGGGTGGGCGCTGCCTACACTGGTGCCAGATGGTGAGTGCGCATCACCTCTTCTAATGATAGACTGCAGGATTTCTCATGCACAGCCCCCATCCTCTGGAACGCTCTCCCTCATACTGTCAGACTCTATTCTAGTTTCCCTTCCTTCAATCGCTCCCTTAAGACATTCCTATTTAGGGAAGCCTGCTACCTGACTCGCTGAAGCAACCAGCCCATCATCCTCACCTTCACTCCATCACTCTCACCTTGCAGTCCATCACTCTCACCTTGCAGTCCATCACTCTCATCTTGCAGTCCATCACTCTCATCTTGCAGTCCATCACTCTCATCTTGCAGTCCATCACTCTCACCTCGCAGTCCATCACTCACCTCGCAGTCCATCACTCTCACCTCGCAGTCCATCACTCTCACCTCGCAGTCCATCACTCTCACCTCGCAGTCCATCACTCTCACCTCGCAGTCCATCACTCTCACCTCGCAGTCCTCTCCTCCTGTTTCCACCACCAACCCTTCTAGATTGTAAATTCCCACAGGAATAGGGCCCTCGTTTCCTCTTGTACTGGTTCGTAAAATGTTGTTCAGTGTATTGTAACCCTGTTTATGTAGTGCCCACTGTACAGCGCTGCGGAATATGCTGGCACTTTATAAATAAAGAATAATAATAAAAAAATAATAATATACACACATTTGCATATATATGTATATTAAAAGAAAAATCACTTAACGCCAGGTTCTGGCAGTCAGTATTTCTTTCAGAAACTCTGGCACCAGAATAGAAGAATGAGCTACGTTAGAATTGCAATTTCTTCTGCATCTAGGTGCAAATGAACAACTCCTATACAAAGTACACTATATTGCCAAAGGTATTCGCTCACCTGCCTTTACTCGCATATGAATTTAAGTGACATCCCATTCCTAATCCATAGGGTTCAATATGACGCCAGTCCACCCTTTGCAGCTATAACAGCTTCAACTCTTCTGGGAAGGCTGTCCACAAGGTTTAGGGGTGTGTTTATGGGAATTTTTGAACATTCGTCCAGAAGTGCATTTGTGAGGTCACACACTAATGTTGGGCGAGAAGGCCCAGCTCTCAGTCTCTGCTCTAATTCATCCCAAACATGTTCTATCGGGTTGAGGTCAGGACTCTGTGCAGGCCAGTCAAGTTCATCCACACGAGACTCTGTCATCCATGTCTTTATGGACCTTGCTTTGTGCTATAGTGCACAGTCATGTTGGAAGAGGAAGGGGCCAGCTCCAAACTGTTCCCACAAAGTTGGGAGCATGGAATTGTCCAAAATGTCTTGGTATGCTGAAGCATTCAGAGTTCCTTTCACTGGAACTAAGGGGCCAAGCCCAGCTCCTGAAAAACAACCCCACACCATAATCCCCCTCCACCAAACTTTACACTTGGCACAATGCAGTCAGACAAGTACCGTTCTCCTGGCAACCGCCAAACCCAGACTCCTACATCAGATTGCCAGATGGAGAAGCACGATTTGTCACTCCAGAGAACACGTCTGAACTGCTCTAGAGTTCAGTGGCAGCGTGCCTTACACCACTGCATCCGACGCTTTGCATTGCACTTGGTAATGTATGGCTTGGATGCAGCTGCTCGGCCACAGAAACCCATTCCATGAAGCTCTCTGCGCACTGTACTTGAGCTAATCTGAAGGCCACATGAAGTTTGGAGGTCTGTAGCGATTGACTCTTCAGAAAGTTGGCGACCTCTTCGCACTGTGCCTCAGCATCCGCTGACCCCGCTCTGTCAGTTTACGTGGCCTACCACTTCGTGGCTGAGTTGCTGTCATTCCCAAACACTTGCACGTTCTTATAATACAGTTGACTGTGGAATATTTAGGAGCGAAGAAATTTCACGACTGGATTTGATGCACAGGTGGCATCCTATCACAGTTCCACGCTGGAATTCACTGAGCTCCTGAGAGTGACCCATTCTTTCACAAAGGTTTGTAAAAACAGTCTGCATTCCTAGGTGCTTGATTTTATATACCTGTGGCCATGGAAGTGATTGGAACACCTGATTCTGATTATTTGGATGGGTGAGCGAATACTTTTGGCAATATAGTGTATATAAGGGGGCATTCATTTACTGTAAGGAGAAGCAATGTATAGGAAATCCAGCGATTAAGTTATCTGCTGGAATGATTATGTGTAAGGCAAAGAATATGTTAATTATTTCAATGCCAACTGCTATTTTAAATATACTTTAAAATAAAAAAGATCGTAGTATTACATATTTAATTGCAAAATGCATTTTTCATAATGGCCTTTAAAAAGTCAAGACATAGCAACCTTAATGTTGCAATCATTTAAGCAGCAATAATTTGTTCCATTCAGCTATATATTTGTATAGAAATAAAAGAAAAGAAAGCAGCTTGATTTAAATGACTGAAACTAAAATCTTCCACAGCATGGGGAAGCTATTTCAAAGAACATCTAAGGCAATAAAACTCATTGGTATTTCTAAATAAATGATGGTCTTGATGATGTGGATGTTATTGGCGCTTTCTTTTATTACTTTATCTTTATTCACGCTAATTGATAGTTTAACAATTCCCTTAAAAAAAGTATTGTAACCCCTTCAGTGCTGAGCCATTTCACCCCGTGTGTAAGCTAATTTTGACAATTTTTTACTTACCACATTTAAATACTATTTGAAGCTATGTTTTATAGTAGAATCTACACAAATGACATATTGTTATTTTCAGGAACTCAGTAGGTCATAGATACATGATTATGTCGTGTCCCATCAGTAGGTTGCACAAAAAGTAAAAGAGGACATTTTTATTATGTTTTCAATAATTTGTACATTCTGTACTTTTATTTTTCCACACTTCTCACTCAAACCTCTGTTTTATATATGGATTTAGGAACTCCTAAAATCAGAATAAGAAAAATTGTTACTGCGCTTTTTCTAAATCTTTTACCATTCTAACCAAAATTTAAAAAAAAAAAATTGCGGTAATATTTTGGCACATCGAATTTCATGAATAAAATGCTGAGAGTAGTATTGCCATTTATTTAGAAAAATACATACAATATCACAATAAAGAAGTGTTAATAAGATGTGTCTGTATTACTTTCTACTTTATGAAAATGTTAATTAAAAGAAAAGAGGGTTTCTATACAGACTTATTTACTTATCAGTATTTATTTTGGTGTTTTCTGCTGAAAAAAAATAAATAAATATGAACATATTGCATAGCTGTCTTGGGATAATGTCCTGGTGGGTTGAAATCACCCTTTATACCTTAGCTGTATTGTAAAACAAAAATACGATAAATACAGTAACTGAAACCTCACACCTGACCGAATCAAATAACTCGTTACTGGTTTTTCTACTATGAAAATGGGGTGCAGAACCTACAGAATTGTGCACTTTGATTTAAAAAAAGTTTAGGCTTTCAGTACTTGAAATGTGCTAAACAGTAATTTTTATCTTGTTATATTCCAAATTTCTATCTTGTGCAACCTCAAGTTATAGACATATTTCTGATTTATTTATTTTTTCGTTGGAAGTGTTATTCATGCAATTAAAAGCTCTAGATACCCAGGAATTTCTAATATGGAAAATAATGTGTATTCATGCAGTTCTGCAACAGCCAGTGATAGGGAGCCAGTGGGGCGTGCTATGCCAGCCCGTGGCGTTTACACGCCCCCACCACAAGGTCGGCATATCACGCCCTGCAGCGGCAAGGGGTTAAGATTCTGCCTAATAAACTTAACTTTCATAACTATATCATGACACAAAGACTAGCATTATTTAAAATATCAGACTATGTTTCTTTCCATCTATGTGCTCAAATGAAAATGGAGAGATGGGTGGAGGGAGAATATGTAAAACACATTTTATGTACCATGGAGGGAAATCTAAGATGTGTCCCACACGCCCTCTGCAGCAAAGTGGTTAAAGGCATCACTGGTGGGTGAAAACTAGACGAACATGTGGAGTAAGAAGTTTGCCAAAGGGAATATGTACATGTGATTGCATTATATTAATGGTTATTGTGATTCTTATGAATGTATTACAATGTCAGCCATTCTTTGTGTTTTTATGTTGTTGTTGAATGCAGCATGTTACTTTTGTTTTATTATGAATATTACAATAAAAACACAAAACAAGATATTTTATTAATATTTAACCCCCCTCCACTTATGTCTGGCTTTTGCCACCCTAAACCTAGTTTTAAGTGTAACTCCAACTCTAATCATCATTAGGGTGATGGGTATGCAAGGTTAAGAGTTAATCTTAGTTAGTGCTAAGAGTTCGAAGTTAAAGTAGGGACCTGCGAAGCTTCGAAATTCGATTCGAAATCGAATCGCTGGTCGAATTCGATTCAAATTTGCAGCTCGATTCGAAAAAATTTCAAATTGGGAAGATCGCAGCGTGCCTCCAGATGCTCAGCACGCGGCACACGGCTGGGAACGTCACAGCAAGCTGCTAGGAGCCGCCCACCTCAAGGTTCAGAGGAAGCTGCGGTGGAAGGAAGCTGCGTAGAGGCCCTGGACGGAGTCTGAACTGGAGCTGTGGACGTGTTCGGAGGTCGGAGGACAGAGCGAGGAGCGAGTACAGGCTGGGCTGTGTCGTGTCAAGTTTGGATGGTGCTGGTGAGTATAATTTAATTAACTATCGGTATCCCTGTCACGTTTACAATGTGCTTCTTCTGCAGGAAGCCAGAAGATGGCCGCCGGGGGGGGGGTGATCCAGGAGGGGCCCTTACCCATCATTTTTTTATGCAGAACAAATGAGAGAAAAAAAAGGAATCAAATGTAAAAAGAAAAACCCTGGCATTAACTAGCAACTATACAAGAACAATATATTTTAATTTTGCCAAGCCAATTTTTTTTTATTTAAACTGGCATTTCTTTATTTGCTGCTCATTTTTTATATATCCATAAAAAAAAAAATTATATATGGGGGTCACTCTGCTCTGTGTGGGAGATAATCATATGGGGGTCACTCTGCTCTGTGTGGGAGATAATCATATGGGGGTCACTCTGCTCTGTGTGGGAGATAATCAGATGGGGGTCACTCTGCTCTGTGTGGGAGATAATTATATGGGGGTCACTCTGCTCTTTGTGGGAGATAATTATATGGGGGTCACTCTGCTCTGTGTGGGAGATAATCATATGGGGGTCACTCTGTTCTGTGTGGGAGATAATCATATGGGGGTCACTCTGCTCTGTGTGGGAGATAATCATATGGGGGTCACTCTGCTCTGTGTGGGAGATAATTATATAATTTATAATAATTAATAATTTTTAAATATATAATCATATACAAGTTTTTTTTACGTTTCATGATGTGTAGTTTGCTATAGACTAGTATATTAAGCCCATCACTGTTAGATTGCAGCTGTAACGTCAGCTGAACCTGAGGCTGTATACACAAACAAAGCATACCTATCCAGGCTGTGTATCGTACACGAAAGCGTCACTTTTCAGAAGTTTTCGATTCGATTCGATATTCGATTCGAGTTCGAACCTTTACAGCCGATTCGATTCGTGATTCGATTCGAGCGAAAATTTATGATTCGCAAGGTCCTAGATTAGAGGTACGATTTAAAACACCTGTTACAGCCAAAAATATTTTTTTTAAATGACACTGTAGTAATTAATCAGTATTCTCTTATCTTCTATACACTGCCAGAGATCTCTTCTGACATTTAATCAATGAAAGTATGTCAACATAATCAGTATTCTAATTGAAACAAAATATTAAACCATTGAGCAAATTATTTCACAATAGGCATACTTTTATTATTAGCTTGAAAGGCAGCATTACAGTGAAAAAACTAAATCTGACACACAAAACCATTGTTTATGTAATCCCTATTTTACAATACAGCTTTGCCTAGATTTTTTATTAGATCAAGGTTATTTCATTATCTTAATGCAATTTATTTGTTCTTCAAACACATTGTAGTCTTGATTTAAAACAGGGATGCTGCTATGACATTGTGGCATAATAAAACATCGATAACAGCCTGTACTCCTATGTTATATTTCAAGATTTGTGAAATTGTTTATTTTGTTACATTTGGCAAGTAAATCTCAAGAAGCCCTAAATATAGGTGGATTCTGAAATACAGTATCTAAGTAAGGTATCAGTAATAGGTCCCTGTCCCTACCTCAATTCTCAGTCCAAAAGTACCTTTCAATTTTAGTGATTAACAGATATTACTGCATTTATAGGTCTTCACTCGATCACTCTGACCTCACAGGAAGAAACTATTACACTTGTTAAAATTAATTTCATATTCATATATACTAAGACGTGCAACTTTGAAGATTTCTGTATTCTCTTTTTTCCATCATGTAAGGCATTGAGATATATTTCCACGTCAGAGTTGACTAGCACGGTCAGCCCAAAGGCACTTTATATTACCATACATGGTTTACATTTAACTTTTAGGTTTAGACAAAAACATTCTTTATGCCCAGAATCACATGTCGCAGTATGGTCATAGAAAGGGAAACAGGGACTTTCTAAGTCTTATCATCCCACATTCCTGAGACTCTCTACAGCAAATTGTCTGCAGTTACAAATATTAAAGAAAAGGGCTTATTAACACAGTGGTATATTTGGATAACCTTTTTTATGTATAGAACAGGGAAATTATTATTTATCAACACTGACCATCAATTCCTGTATGTTCCATTCAATACAGTGATCTAAGACCACAGACAGGAGGTGGTGCAGTCAAACCTACCCTTGGAAAGTCTCATTGAGTCTACGCACGCCAAGAATCTCACTTTAATATAAACAGAAAAAAAATGAAGATGTGCAATTGAATGCATACATATTTGCATTTAGTGCTAGTGTTCAATTCAAGTATCTATGTATGTAGGTTTTCATGAAGATATAGTGTATTTGTGAATGTAGAATTATCCTAGTACAAAGTACATGAGTGTAAATACAGGTGTATTGTTAATGTATACAAGTGCAAGTGTGTGTGATTTGTAGATGCTTGTATGCATGTGTTTTATCCTGTGTATGTGTGTACATGCAGGTGTGTTCATATGTAACTGTACAGAAATTAATGGAGCAGAGAATCCTTGTTTGTCTGTATGCATCAAGGCAGGGGTTTTACATTTTTAGAGTACCTATGCATGAATACAAGTATTCAAGTAGGGTGCAGGAATGTATGTATATCAAGATACATTGGATGTCATTGTAACGGTATATGCTAAACATGTTGCAGGGGAGGGAGTTCCATAGAAAGGGGGCAGCTCAGAAGTCTTGAAGGTGGGAGTTGGGGGTGCAGGTACGTGGAGCTGATAGCATCAGATCATTGGCAGAGCGAAGTGGTCGGGATGTGATGTACCTGTACTTAAAAATGGTCTCCTTAATTATCCTTCCGCTGCACACAAATTATCACTTCATAAGCAAAGCACAAAGCACCATGGCGGAAGTGCTGCTTACAGAAAGCTTTACTAAAATTTCAACTTTGATTCTCAACTTGACTATTCTTTAATACAGTTTTATGAACAAAGATATTACTTTTTTGTCACCATAGAATGTGAAATCTATGCATCCTGACATGAGAAATACATTTACATATTATTTTCTCAATTCTTGCAAGTCAGCAGTGGAAAGATATTCAGATTTTTTTTTTCTTTTACATTTCAAGCACATCTATCAAATACTACATCCATTTCTGTCACAATGCTTTATGGTCAATAGGCTGATTAAAGTTTGTATTCAAGCTATTTATTTCACTGTTTCTGTCCTCTGAACATCACATTGGTAGACTGTAATGTTTTATGGTGGGTAAGAGGTTATAATTTAATGCTAGGGGAAAGCTACTTGGCATTTATATGAACTGCTTTTTAAACTTGCTTCATTAATTTTTGGATCACTCTTTCAAAAAGGCACTTTTACATGACTTTTGCTGATCTTGATAAAGAAAGACATCACTTAGTTTCCAGGAGATTTTCCGAATGCTGATCTCATTGAACTAGTATCACTTTCAAGCGACTCTTAGAATAAGTGAAATTAATTTTAATTTTCTTCATTGCTTATTTAATAAGTTTCTAACATGATGTGGCTAAATGATTTTATTTTTAAAAACTAAAAATAATATGCAACATAAGAACACCCTGACAAAGCAATAGGGAGAAAAACACCTGATTCTTGGGGGGGGTCTCCTAGAGGTTCTTTAATGCGTAAACTATCCAATATGTGAGTTAAAGGCACAGATAGACTAGATGATTCGGTTGTCCTGTTTTCAATCTCCTTTTTTCCTTTGTTAATCTATATTATAATTACACAATGATAAAAGGTAATTGAAAGCATGGATGCCCCATCATTGGATGCAGGTGAGGCTGATGAGGCTTACCCTTTCCTACCAGCCACAATCAGGGCGGGTTGGCCCTCTGATATATGCCTAATGGTCCAGTGGGTAGCAATTCGATCTGCTCCACCAATGGGCAAAGCCCACATAGCATTCCCTTGCTCTAGCAGGCAGCCGTTTTGTCTTAGAGCACATGCATCACATGATAACATGTCCAAGAGCTGCACAACTAGCATGAGGGAGTGTAATGTCCAGCGGAGGCACAGACCATATCGTTCTGCCACAGGACCTCCAGCGATACATCATGGCTGCCTGCTCCCCTATGGACACCTAGGGATTAAGCTCCCTCCCTGCACATCCTTTAGCCTTTTTATTTTTGGGATGGGAAAGGAGGCGGAGCCTGCACAGTGGGTTTATTTTGATAGGATTGGGTAAAGAAGTGTGTAAAGAAGTCTTGACTTTACGAGCAGCAGGTTCAACCCAACCACCAGGTCGTTGATCATTGCTACAATCATGGAAAGACAACTTGATCCCACTCAGAAGACACCACCAAAGAGTGTCCTTGGGCAAGACACCTAATGATATGTATGCGCCTACCTCACAAAATACTTGTACATCTCCTAGATTGTAAGTTCCTTTGCGAACCGGGACCCCCTGAATCAGGCCATATCATTCATGTGTGGTATTCTAATGTATAAACCCCTTGTACACTGATCTTGTAAAGCGCTGCGGAATATGTGGCGCTATGTAAATAAAGGCTAATAAGAATAATACTAATGGAAAACAGTTGTTCACCAGAGCATACAGGGAATATTCAGTGTCCTTTCTATCTGTACTGACAGTATGAAATTTATTGGTGTTATTGTTGCCTATATTATTCAATGTATCCATAGTCTGCCTTTACTCAAATTTATCATATTTTTGCAATCTCAAATCCTATTTCCTGCATAAGCTTAGGTACATTGTAATTTTGAATAGATCTTTTTATTATTTACAGTTTTTATTTATCATACATTAACAATGTTTCTTTTTGATAACACAAAATAAAATGATTGCTTTACATATATTTTCCACAAGAGCTGGAGAAAGTCCTACTAACTGTTAATTTCATCTAAGTCTACGAATTAATTTTAAACATATTCTCCACTGTCTGTGAGTATTTAGACAGGTGTTGTATTATATGTATACAGTGCTTAAAATGATCCTATGTTTACTCGAGATGAATAATATAAATCTCCGGCGACAGCTGTTCAGTTGCCAACATAGCATATTACACAGTGCAATTCACAGTTATAAGGCTGTTATGTAAATAGAAGGGCAAACAGTTTTCTTATCTTAAAAGTTTGTAAATTAATAAAGTAGAATTTATAACATTATAAAAGTATTCCTCGTCTTTATTTTGGAACCAACAAATTGTGACAATGGACGTGATATTTTTGGCACAAAGCAAAGCAACATTTATGTGAGGGCTCTTAAAACAAGTCTTGTCTCTAACAAGTTTAAAGGCTAGAAGGGTATATAAGCAAATAGTTGATAGGTCCAGAAGATGGGTGGCAGCTAACAGGGACCAAGTGATGCTTTTATTTCAGGAGAGTAAATATATATATATATATATATATACACACACATCCACATACAACATTGTATCAGCAGCACTCCCGGTCTTATCAAAAATACTAGAATATTGAGCAATCAACGTTTCAATACGCTATCAGGTATCCTGATGAAATGATAGCCGACTGAAACGTCGATTGCTCAATAAACTAGTATTTTTGATAAGACCGGGCGTGCCGCTGATACAACTTTGTATGTGAATGATTACATGGAGCCAGACGCAGCACCAGGCATTGGATTATAGCATCTGGAGTGCAGGAGTCAGCAGTATATATATATATATATATCTATATCGAAGTGCAAGTATGCCAGCACTCCAGGGATTTTTCAAAAAAGTTCCGTTTATTGGTCCATAGACCAATAAACTGAACTTTTTGGACAATCCCTGGAGTGCTGGCATACTTGCAATTCGATATTGATTGGGGCCACTGCTGAAGCACCGGGGGAAAGAAAAATTCTTTGAACCGTGAGTGCAGGACTCTTTTGTTGTATTATTTTTTCCATTTTTTTCTTTGTGAAAGGATTTTACCAGGAAGGATACATTGAGATTTCTCTCATTTTCAAGTATGTCCTGGATGGCGAGTATGTACCGTTAGGTGTCTTGCCCAAGGACACTTACTGGAGAGGTTGCTCGCTGGGATCGAACCCATGACTCCACAGGCTCTCTCCATGCAGAGCAGTGATGTTACCTCTACTCCACCCAGCCGGTATTATATATATATCTATATATATATATATATATATGTATAATCTTTTCAGTCTACTCTGTAGGGGCCTTTATCGTGGATCAGTTCTCAGTATCTCTAGATTTGGGATTCAGGCCGGGTGCACACTAGCGTGCGTTATGATGCTCTTTATGACATCCATTGTAGCATATAATTACGCAGATAGAGAAGAACACACATAGTATGCGCTCTGAAGATGTCTGTTATGGAAACACCAAGGCTGTTGCGCTAGGATTGACGCCGTATAGACGACGTTGGCCGCGTGCATAAACATCAAATGAGCGCACCTGAGCAGTCGAACGGCAAATTCAGTTTTTACAACGTGCGTCAAAATTATTGCATCGTCTGGCATCTACCAATCTCTTCCGCCATAAAGTGCGTCCTTTATAACGCACACTAGTGCGCAGAAGAAAACACCTAGGGCCGTATTACAATCTTTGCGTTAAAACGCTCGCGCAATGCGTGAATATGTGTGCCAAGCGTTAAACGGTAACGCGTGTAAATCACTGCTGGAATTACAATCCTCATGCATTTTTTTCATCCGTCGAGCAATAACGCGCGTAAAACAGATGCGCATAAATGCGTGCGCAGTAACGTTGCGCGCAGAGATCCGTGTGTGGACTGTTTTTTTCACGCGATTCAGCCAATCAGAATTAAGAACCACAATTATCTCACGTTAAGTTTTTGCGCCTGTCAAAGTCAATCTGAGCATATATGCTGCAGCAATAATGCGTTTTTACGCCGGTGCAAACGTTTGCGCGAAGATAGTAATAGGGCCCATAGTGTTAACTCGGCCTTAGTCCTCTGCATTTATATAATTCCGAGCTTTAGTTGGACGACTTGTACTTAGATATCAAAAAACTTTGACCTTCTCATACACCACAGCACATTTCCATAATGTATTACTTTATATCATACACTTTGCAGTGCTTTATTCCCACTGTGTATGATTCTTAGGAATGTCAATGTATAATTAAAAAGTAAGAATAATTAGAAAACTATTGTGATTCAACCTTGCTGCAGGAAGATAAACCAAGAGGATTCGTGAGACATTCAAAACTATTTTAGTTCTATTTCTCATTACATTATAATTTCCAATAAATTAAACTAGATTAGATGAATTAATTTCAAAGTATGCAACATTTAATTATTTTCTTTTTACTTCAGAAAGTTCCTGTATCAGCAAGAAAATAATTCTAGTATGCATCAAAACGTATCATTAATGGAACGTTATATGTTAGTAGTAGTGTCAGATAGTAATTAATCTATTCTGTATAATAAATTGTTCTCAGCTCCATACCAAATTGAAATTCACAAATTAATTTCCTCATTGTAAGTATTTTGTGCAGGCATTACTTTTATGAAACATTCCTTCTACTGACAGGGATTGTTAGTTAAAGCTTCTCCAAAATTGTAATACCATGTGTAATGATCTTGTAAATATAAGGCTTATGTATTAATCTCATGTTTCAGCTATTTAGATGTGCCAGATGATATCTCTAGCTCCATTATTATCACGATGAAATATAAAGCGTAGTAAATTTTGTTTTGTTACCTACAAGATTGCATAAAAGTTAAACCTCTTAATCTGCAATGCACTACTATGTCAAGCATCAGGAATTATTATTTTGCACAAGGAGTTGGCTAGTATTTAAATTCCACTTGTTTAGATCAGGAGAGAGAAGTCAGCGGACTAGTGGACTTATTGTTTAAATAAAAATAACATTTCCCCCCTCTCAGCTATGTGTCTCATAGCACCACAAAGTGCCAATATTGCCATAGCATTCTAGAACAGGGATCCCCAACCCTGGTCCTCAGTAGGGATGAGCTGTTCGGGTTCGGACGGTTCGGAGTTCGACCCGAACTTTGGAAGTTCGAAAGTTCGCGAATTTCAAACTTTTTGAGTGTGTTCGGTTCAAGATGGTAAAAAAAAAAAAAAATTGAAAAAAGTATAGAAAATGCTTAAAAAAATAATAAAAAATCTAGAAATAAAGAGACTCTTTACTGCAGAATATTATAAGCAACGGTTTATTAGATATTGAATTAAAAACTAATGTGTACCTGGAAAGATTATCAACTCTAAGGCTAGGGTCAGAGTGGGGCAGTCGGAACGCGCGTGCAGGCGCACTAAATCACGGCGGCAGTAGCAGCACATAACGGCCAATGACGGCCAATATACGCAGTACGTGCGTACAAAAGTGCGCCGACACCACGCAACCGGCAAATGAACGCATTTTTCTCAGAACGTGAAACCGCTGCTACAGACGTACAGAGTGCGCTGCGGCCGCATGGCAGCGTGTGTGCGTGATTAGGAGACGTCAGACGCTGCTAGTGTGTGGCCTACATAACGTTCAAACAGCCGGATTTCCCTAGAATTGCGTTGGTGAGTACCTGCGACTGTGCGACTGTGGTCGTCTGACCACTTAAGCGTATTCCGTGAAAAAATGCGTGCGCACGCATCGACGTACATTTTGACGGTGGCCGCAGAAAATGCGCTCATCTGTCCCTAGCCTAAATGACCTCTGTTCACAAACGGGCATAACACCAGGTGTTTTTAGTCTGGTAATCAATCTGATACATTGTACACCATACTGAGGGTGGGGTGGTGTCTGCTTCTGATTGAGATTTGAGAATTAATTTCCCTAAAACATCCTAATATGCTGCATTTAACCCTTTCGCTGCTGAGGCTTTTCACACCTCTGTGCTGAGGTCATTTTTACTGCTTTCGCTCATCATGTTTAACCGCATCTTGTAGCCATATTTTGATATATGACCCAGACATATTATATATCGTTCTTTCCGGCAGACTTGGCAGATTCATAATATGTCATTATTATATGTATACGTTATGTCATGTCTGTATATTATAACAAAAAATGCAATAAAATTAGAATTTTCAATAATTTATTATGTGTAAAGTGTTTTTTTTCACATTCTAACATGCGATCGTTTGCGGTTATATTTTGTATGGGGTGCGCTTGTTAAAAAAATTAGAAATGGGGTCTCGTTACATTTTTTTTGGGGAAATTTCGCTTTTTTAAACAAATGCACCGCATACAAAAATCATTAGTGCAGCATTATTGTTCACATTATAATTGAAATGGGAACAATATTGCTGCATTAACAAAACAAAAACAAAAAAAAACTTTTTTATTTTTAGAATTTTTTTTTATTTTTAAAAAAAAAACATTTTTCATGCTCATGTTTGGTATCCTTGGAAAGGCCATGCTCTGGCAGATCCAACGATATCAAACATTAACCCCTAGCTGCCACGGATCAGGAGATAGGGGGTTCATTGGAACCCCCTATCTCCACCATTGGTGGCAGCTAGTGGTTAACTCCAGGACTGGCGTCATCGTGCTATGCACGATGACGCCAGTCCTCAGGGGGAGTTCCTGGAGGCTTGGCCGACATTCAAGATGTCAGCCTCCTCCAGGAGAGGATCACGATCCGGCGCTTTTCAGCGCCGATTCGTGATCCGGCTCCCCAGGGGTTAATCACAGCCACCGTTTGGAAGGGCAGGCTGTGCCCTTCCAAACGGTGCCTGGATTAACCCTCTGCCCCCGGCGATCGGGAGGGAGAGAGGTCCGAAGGACCACCCCCCTCCCTTTCAGGCGCTTCCTCCGCACATGCGGGGGGCGCCTGAATTGCTCCACCGGGGTCCCGGAGTGCTGGGCTGACATACAAGATGTCAGCCCGCACCGGGGGGCGCAGCAATCCGCCGGAATCCGGCGGATTGCTGCCTCCTGTGCATGGACGCGCTCAGCGCGTCCATAGCACAGGAGAACCACTTGGCTGGACGCGCTGAGCGCGTCCATAGCAGCCAAGTGGTTAACTGGTGTTTGAAAAAAATTCAAAATAACATCTAAAGCAATGTTATTTTTCACCTCGGGATTAAACATTCACAGGGTTATTAAGAGAGCGGTGAAAAGCAGGAGAATAACTGGAGAAGTGAAAATTCTAGGTCAAAATAGCCAAACCAGAAAAATTCTCCCATTTAACTCACTTTCCAAATTGGCTATTTGGTCTAGATTATTCTCTTCTCCTGCCAGTTCTCCTGGTTTTCACTTCTCTCTCAGGGTTGTTCAGAGAGAGGTGAAAACCAGGATCCAAATCGGCTATTTGGTCTCGAATTTTCCCTTCTCCAGTCATTCTCCTGCTTTTCACCCCCAAAAAATCAGTAAACTTTTTCTGCGTGTCCGAAAATGTCTCTCCTTTTCATACAGACTGCCGCCCCAAGCAGTTGTTTATGGATAGATTAAAGGAAAAGCATTTACCGTCATTTGAAATGTCATTTTTCGGTTTTTACATATTTCTATACATCCTAGAAATCCGCCACTTCACGGGCAGGTTATGGGGACCTCCTAGGCATGATATTTGAAGGAATTTTTCGTTTTTATTTTTAACCCTTATTTCATGGAAAACTCACTGTCCCTTTAAAAACTTTTTTTTTTAAACTTTTTGTCCTTGTTTCCTGTCCCCCAGGGCACTACCCGGACCCCCATACACCTTTTATGGCAAATATCTAGCATATATGCCCTCTTGGAGGGCACTCTAAAAACCGAATTTTCAGCCCCATTGACTTGCATGGGGTTCGGGTTCGGGTTCGGATCCGAACATTTGGAAAGTTCGGGTTCAGCTTCGAACCGAACTCAGGGAGTGTTCGGATCATCCCTAGTCCTCAGGGCAAACTAACAGGTCAGGTTTCCAGATATCTGAAGCGCAGGTCAGGTGATATGATTTGCTGCTCAGTGATTGCAGGATTCAGTCTGCATTTACTCAAGGTAATTCTTAAAACCTGGCCTGTTAGTGGCCCCTGAGGACCATGGTTGGGGACCACTGGTCTAGAATGACTGTTCATAACTGCCTCTAGTAACTCAAGATAGTCCTGATCCTGGACAGAAATGACAATTCAGTTTCCAAAGCCTCTGTGGAACTGTCGCATGGTGTCAATTTTGTTTCCTGATAAACATGACCGCAATGTCGTTCCCCGATCTTCACTCCTGCTTATTTCATGGCATTAGAGTGAATTGCAAGCAGCTGCTTTACGAGTACACATAGGATCCCTTTCTGTTTGCTAGGCCTCCTAAGAATTGGATACAGAGCACTTGAGGATCCAGGACGAGAGGACTGTTAAAAGAGAAATGTACCCCACTATAAAAGACTCAAGTGTGAAAGTAGAAGGCAAAGCACTTGTCAGTGATTTCAATATCAACATTGATTATAATCAATTGGAGGCACCTGCTGGTCCTCCTTATTGAGTATAGCTGATATGGTGTAATACTGGAGCAATGCCAAAGGAGTTTTGTTTTCTCTTTCGAACAGCTGGGATGTACTGTATGTGTCAAAACCATATATCTCCAATTCGTCCAGCGCTCAACCCAACGCTGCAGTGGCACTCTTTTGGCCATTCGATGGTGACACCTGTCTGAGAAATAGGCTGCTATAGTTAGTAATAAATTTTGAATATTTCCAAATATTTTTTACTTGTTAATTCTTTAAAAGTTATTTTTTTTTTTAAAAACACAGGTTTTTCTCACTGATTTCCTGGAAAATCTCCTAGTAGTGAAGGGTTAAAGTACTTTGTTTGGGTGCAGCAAAAGTAAAATTTTAAGCATTTTAAAAAAACTCCCAGCAACATAAGCAATATTTAATTTTTTTAATATTGCAGGTGGGCCAATATAAACTCACCACGCCACCAACAAATCTGCGACGCACAGCAAAGGGAAAAACCCTTTTCCTGCCTAATGCAAACTTTAGTGACTATTAAGAGATTTTTAGTTGCAGTGCTTTACTTAAGCATTTTGTTCCGGATGACGTCCGTTTGGGAGACGTCCTGAAGATTCCCTGTAACATGCGGAGGATGTCCCCCACACATCACGGGGTCTCCATATCGAAAGGGGAGACTCCAGCCACACGAGTCTGGCGGCAGTATGTCCTTTTTGATGTCAGACCGTCACATTGGACCATGCTCGTGATGACCTCATTTTCAGGTCCCCCCCAAGCAGAGCAGAAGTGTGCTTGAAAGGGGATGGGGGTCCTTTGGACCCCTCTATCTCCCCATCTGTAAAGGGCACAAAAAAGGAAAGGCATTGCTGGAAAGGTCACAGTCTGACCTTTCCAGTGATACCTCTCTTAACTCCTTTATGTTAACGTACCCGATCTGGCATCAATTGTCACCGGATCACAAACCTTTCCTGGAGGGGGTCTGACATTTTGGAAGAAAAAAATTGTTCATCAGTTTTAGTTAAAATTGTATATTTTCTAAGAAAAATACAGAAACCTGGTTCTCATTTCTAATTTTGTTTAACATGAGTGCCCTATAATATATATATAAACACAAAGGTTTGGATGATAAAATGTAGGAAAAATAATTTTACACCCTGTAAATCAGTGGTTCCCAACCGCGGTCCTCAAGTACCCATAACAGGCCAGATTTTGCAGATCTCCTTGGGGAAATGCAGACTGAATCCTGCAATCACTGAGCAGCAAATCATATCACCTGTCCTGTGCTTCTGCTATCTGGAAAACCTGACCTGTTGGGGGGACTTGTTAACCACGGTTGGGAACCACTTCTGTAAATGATTGAAATCTGAATGGAAATTCACATTTTTATGCATCTTTTGTTACTGAATTCTGATGGACATGACGTATACCTATCATAATGTTATATTCTGAATCTGCAGAGTCATCTGAAAAATAAGGTTATATAATTTGTCTGGGTCCTACAATAAAAAATGAATTAAAATTGCATTTAGGCTAGGGTCAGATGAACGCATTTTTCGCATCGTCCGTAAAAAAGTGGCTGTACTTTTTCACGGAATACGCAATAGCGGTCATACGAAGCGCAATTTCGGCCGTGATTTCATACGGATCCAAACCAGGAAACTTTGGGTGTCTGGAGGTTATGTTGGCTGGACATGAGCAGCGCCTGACGTCTCCTAATCACGCACACACGCCACTATGCGGACGCAGCGCAGTCTGTATGTCAGTACTAGCGGTTCGATGTTCTTGCGAAAATGCGCTCATTTGCCGCTTGCGTTGCGCGGCCGTACTTTCGTGCGGCAGTACTTTGTGTGTGGACCTGCGTTGGACGTCATTTGCTGCTACCACGGCCATCATAAAGTGCAGGTAAACGCACGTTCGCACTGCGTTCGTCTGACCCCAGCCTTAAACATGATGAGCAAAAACGGTAAACGTGAACTCCACACACAGAGGTGAAATGGCTCAGCAGTGAAAGGGTTAAATTATAATTTTGACTGGTACTTAATATGACACGTAGCTTGGAATTATTTTTAAGGCTATTTATTATTTTTTATAGTTTTTTCTATGGCCAGTAGCAATACATTAAGGATGCGAAAAATGTATCATGTTCACCACTCTACTTGTAATGGCAAGTCAAATATTAACATTTTTTGAGGTTCAATGGTTCTTGCTATACCAGTTAGCAAGGGCTCTCTGATTTGTGTATTTTAAATTATAAAGGTCAAAAGCAGAAGATGCTGAAAATGGAGAAGATATGTATAGCAATTTCCTAATAAATAATCTGATAACATTTCTGATAAAAACATTTATGTATACAACTATTTAAATAATATGCTCATATATTTGTTTTATAAGAATATGCCAGTAGAACTAATGTATAGTTTCAATAATAGGAATTATATAATGATAATAATATACATCAGTCAATATAGAACAATGAAAATTATTGGGTTGGATTTGTTCTGCTGTGGTGTCCAAAGAATCAAATTAAAAATAAATGCTCATGTAGCACATACCTTATTGACCATTATTTCTAGTATAAAAGCTAGCCTGCAATAAGGAAATCAAATTATGCATGCAAGTTTAGAATTAAATGTGTTTATTTCTGTATTATTATAGTTATGATGTCCCCTGGAATTATTCATTTGTTTATTATTGCGTGGGAATGCAGAGACCAATTTCTTCTGAAACAATTGTTCTGTAGATATATTAAAGTGATCAGGGATATGGTTTAAAAAAATATATCTTAGACATGCAGAAGATAAATTCAAGCATATTAAAATTTAATTGTAAGGTCCCTTCAAATAGAAAAATACTGTTTCCTATTGATTGCATTATTAGTTGCATATTCTTCATTTCTTCTGGTTTCAAAAAATAAAATTATCTTTACACATATTATTTGCTCACCTGTTATATTGCAGTACATTACTGCATCCGCATCACGATTTGGATGCAAGTCACCTTTTGTCATTTTGTCACTGACTCTCAAGATATCATGCATGGTCAATGTTTTTCGTGAGGTGACTCAGAGAGTTTTAGGCTAGGGTCAGACGAAAGCATTTTTCCCCGCGAACGTGAAAAAGTGCGTCCGAACGCATTGACGTATTTTTTCACGGAATGCGCAAAAACGGTGTTCTAATTCTTGAAGTCTTTAGCTGGCACTCTATGGTTCTTTTTGTACCACATTCAGAATTGTACGGTATGCCTTTTGAGTAATCTTGGAAGAATAGCTTTAGGCAAATTGTCTATAAATGGAGATAATTTAGAACTAACAGATACATATCTAAACTCTTTGAGAGAACCTTTGTACCCCTTTCCAGCTTTATGCAAAGCAACAATATTTGGTTGCAGGATTGTAGAGAGCTTTTTTTTTTGCCAGGCATGGTTCACGTCAACAGAGGCCTTTTGTGAATAGCAAACTCTAAATGTTGGTGTGCTTTCTATAAGGCTAAGTAGCTCTAACCCACAGCTCCAGTCTCATTTCATTAATTGGAAACAAGGTTGACAATTTCAAACTCTACATTTGAAGTCATTAGTCTAGGGTTACACATACTTTATTCAACCTACAATAAATATTTGACTGATACATTCAATATGTTCTAAAACAATACTATTATGTGTGCTGTTAGTTACAAATGTTTGTGTTTGTTGAGTACTGTAACTTAGATGCACATGAAACTAGATTTAAAGACAAATATATACATAAATTCAATACTTTCTAAAGGATTCACAAACGTGCAACTGTATGGTACATTTGTGATAAATTGGGTATTTTCTAGAAGATGCCTGCTTATAGTTGCTAATGATCAAATAATACAATACATCATGGGCTATATTACAATCTTAGCGCAAAAACCATTGCGCAAATCACCGCTGGAATTACAATCCTCGCGGCTTTTATCTTCCGCCGATAAATTGCGTGCGCAAACAGTACGTGCACAAATGCAGGCGCAGTACCGTCTCGCGCATAAATCTTTGCACGTGCAGTTTTTTACACCCATTCAGCCAGTCAAAATGAAGAAACACACCAATCAAACGCAACTGAATTGCGTCTGCCAGAGGCATCGGAGACGGGTTCTGCGTCTATGATGCAAAATGAGCACATATGCTACAGTAATAATCACACACCTGCCATCATCCATTATATTGTTGCTGCATTCCTTTTTATGAGCTTTTTTTTTTAGGGGGTTAGCCAGGTTGTTCAGATATGCCGTTAGCACCAGCTTTTTGCAGTTGCTAAAATTATGCGCGCAAAGGTTATACGGTAACTACCGCAAATAGATTGCAATAACATCCTCGTAACAGCGCACATTCGCATTTGTGCTCACAATGTGAAGTAAGCTCGCGCAGGGTTCGTGCAGGTTCACCAGCGGTAGACAATTGTGTGCGGTTGTTGCGCTGACTATGTAATACTGGATTACATGATACATGACGAAGGCTTTGGCCGAAACGTTGTAGCATTTTCTCCCAAATTGCAGTGAATAAATATTGATATGGCAGCAAGAATTTGGTGTGTCCGATCTTCCTTTTGATTGTAATAGGCGCAAATGGTTTTATCCCTCGCGTTAATGTTTTTTTGCGCCGTGCATACGTTTACTTGAAGATTGTAATTTAGCCTCGTATATTTTATGTGTGCTAACAGTTTGTTTTGATTATGTGGTGCTCCTAGTGATCATGTTGCCTATATTACATTTGATACAAGTGTCTTAATTGTCCTTGTTTAGCAAATCAAATTTTATTTTAAATAAATTACATCTCTGGGTTTATGTAAATTTCTATGGCTTTACATAAACCTTTTGTTAGGTTACAGTTGTCTATTCAGATAAAGGTCAGTACAATGTCTCTAAAAGCTGACATTTTCCAAAAACCATAGAAGTGCTGTTCATGGTAGGCTCAAGCAATAGCTGATTTTTTTTCAGTAATGTAAATGACCTTTTCAAGTTGTAATCTATTTCACTATCCTGCATTTTATCATTAAATTATTGACTGCAAGAAAAATGCTCAGACATTAATATATTATTTGTTATTTGTGATCTAAATGTGTGCTGGTTGGGTGGAGTAGAGGTAACATCACTGCTCTATAACGGTGGAGAGAGACTGTGGAGACACAGGTTCGATCCCGGCAAGAGCACCACTCCAGTAAGTGTCCTTGGGTAAGACACCTAACGGTACATACTCACCACCCAGGACATACTTGAAAATGAGAGAAATCTAAATGTATCCCTCCTGGTAAAATCCTTTCTCAAAAAAAAAAATGCATTAATCTGAAATTTATGGTACTTTTTTTTTCTTAGTTTGAAAAAGTATTATTCGAATTATTTCTAAAATATCAATCTTGCTTCTTTCACCTTTTATTCCTACAAAAATAAAACCGACATAGTTGACAGGTTGTAATCCTCATTGTACTTGTCTCATGTTTAGTCTTTTCTACAACATATGCTGCCTTTTAGCCCTCTACCTACTACAAAGTCGGATAGCTGAATAAGTACAATGAAGTTAGGGTTTAGGGCTTGGTAGAAAAAAATTAGTGGTTGAAGAGTCTACGTGTCAAAAAAGGGGCACACATTGCCCCAAATCTTCAGCTTAGTGTAAAATGTGTAAAACAAGAACTTTCTCTTGGCAATTCCAGTTTTCTTTAAACAGGGATTTTAAGCTGAACCTTTAACCCCTTCATTCCTGATATTGAGATAACGTGGGTGCTCAAGGCCACCATTGTGGTGCCCAATGTTGAGTTATCTCCATCTGCAGCTGAAATTGATTTGCATTTGTGCTCGAGACAAGTCCCCTAAAGCTTTAGCACCATCAGCATAATGTCTGAGTTGCTAACACTTTTAAAAATGAGCTGTGGAATGTCTCTGACACACTTTCCCCAGCTAATAATTCACAGAGCTCAGAACTGTAGTAAGTCCTTTTGGCTAGCAGATGGCAACCTGTACCTGCAAACTAAGTTATTGCTATCCAGGTGCGATCTAATTCAGACCAGTTACAGTTAGAAGTTTTTATAATACGCCAAGAAGTTCCATAGCACTGTAAAATGAGTGAGACAGAACAACAAATATACATACATGCTAAACTTACAGAACAGTAGGAGAGAGGACCCAGCTTGATAGCTTACAATCTAAGAGGAGAGTTGTGACACACTACCTGAGGGTAAATAGCAGAGTATGTGAAGTAGTGGGGTGCATGGGATTTGTACGGGAAGATGGAGCAAGAAATGTACAGTAGGGGATTATTGAGTGAGCCGATAGGGGCAGTTCAGGAATTCTGAAGGTGAGAGTTGGGGGTGTGGGTACGAGTAGATGATAACATCAGATCATTAACAGAGCGAAGTGGATGGAACAGGATATACCTGTTAATAAGGGAGGCGATGAAGGCAGGGACGCGGTTATGGAGAGCTTTGTACATGAGCACCAGTATTTTGAAATGGATTCTATAGGAAACAGGGAGCCAGTGTAGAGATTGACAAAGGGGTGAGGTCTGAGAAGTACGTGATGTGTGGTGGATGAGCCCGGCAAAGAGGTCCATTACAGACTGCAGAGGGATAATTTGGGATATCTAAAAGCCAGTGAGAAGAGGGTTATAGTAGTCAAGCTGGAAGATAATAAGAGCTTGGATGAGCATTTTAGTAGCATCCTGATTGAGAAATGGGTGGATGCATGCAATGTTTTTAGGTGGAAGTAGACTTGGTTAGTGACGGAATGTGAATAATGGAGAGATCGGGGTCAAAGAGGACACCAAGGCAACAAGCCTGTGAGGTAAAAGTAATGGTGGCACCATTCACTTGAAGGGAAACGGGTGCAGGAATGTTAGCTTTAGGGGGAAGGAGGAAAAAGTTCTGTTTTAGAGAGGTTGAGCTTTAGGAAATGGGAAGCCATCCAGTCGGAGGCAGTAACACGGGTCAGGAGGAGAGAGATTGGGAGAGGAAAAGTAGATTTGGGTGTCGTCAGCATAGAGGTGATATTGGAGTCCATAGGAAGAGGTGAGGTGGTATAGATTGAGAAGAATAGGGGACCCAGAACAGAGCATTGAGGTATTACAATTGAGCGAGGAACCAGTGTTGAAGAGACACCAACGAAGAAGACACTGAAGCAACAGAGATAGTAAGAGAACCAGGAGAAAGCGGTGTCACTGATGCCAAGTTGGCTCAGCGTGAGGAGTAGAAAAGGGTGGCCTTGAGTGTCAAAAGCAGCGGAACTGAGTGTAGGCTAGGTTAGGAGCTGGTGCTAACTGATTCCAGATTCCAGCCCAGTCAGTACCAGCTGAAAAAAACAAAACAAAAATCAACTCTCATCCCGCAATGAGAACGGCGGCTCGATCCACTTCTTCTGGCTGCCGGGAGCAGAGATAGACTGGGGGAAAAAGTCCCCCAGTCTCCCTCCGCGATCACTCTGCCAACCTGCCGGATCTCGCGAGAGGTGAGATCCTGCAGGTCATGTGACCAGCAGTGGAAGCCTCTATGGAGTCCTTTGGACTTAGCGCTGAGTTACAGGGCAGGCTGCTGGATTAGCGCCTGCCCAGTAATATCACGCTAAAACAGGGACACTAAGGAGAAACCTGCAGTAGCAGGTTTTCTTCCTTAATGTCCCTGTTTTAGTGTGAAAATTGTAATATGGCCCCGAATTTTCGAAAACTGAAATTCTCTTTATTTCAGGAAAAAATAGCAAAACAAATCTATTTCAAGGCCTCGCACATGGAATAATATCAGCACCCTGCTATCTATTTATAAGTCACAGAATAATATTATTTGTTTTATAGCTCCATCAGCTGAGATGTATGGAATAAACCCTGGCATTTCTATATGTGGTTCTTTATGTAACAATATATCTTTATGAAGTTCTACAGTGATGCAGGATTTTCAATAGCTCACTTTGTATTAAGTATCAAATGTGATATACCTTTTAAACCAGGAACCACTGCTCATAACTTCAATTTAAATTTTCATAATAAATACCACTGAAGGAGCCGTGGACCTGCAAAAATATTTTTAGCATCCAATCTGGTGCAAGAAAACTGAGACAATAATGTGCTGTTGCTTCCACTCTCATTTAGAATTAACTGCAACACTGCAAAGAAACCCATCAGAGCAAAGTGCTTTTTATTCTTATAATAAAAATGGTAATTTTACTGTCTGGTAGGTGACGAAAATTTGAGGCTGTCCATTGCAGAATTTCATGCATTAGCCTGCAAATATAACAAATAGCAGGGAAGATTAATCTGGATGGAGAAAGGAAACTGGCCCTGTAATTGTATCAGGCAGCAGTATTTACCTGAAGAAAATTATTCTCTAGCCTAAGCCTCATCTGTTTGACTGAACATGAATGTCATAACCCCAATTGACTGGGACTGTCAAGGTGTCCTATTGAACGAAGCAGATAGAGTCGGTATACTCCTGGGGAGAAGAGAGGCATTGTTCAGCATGAGAAAAGGATGAAGTCTATGATCTGTTAGTAAATGAACAGACTAATTATAGATGAATTTGTGTTAATTGGGTGCTTATATTGAATTATTACGATTTTATGCAACATTATTCTTTTCCTCTATTGTTAGAGGATCTCTGCTAAGACACAATTATTAATACTATTCAGTGTGAAGCCTTTTCATCATTTACAGCTTGTCATACATATGAATTTCAATGCTTCTCCTACAACATAACACAACAGAATCATAACAAGAATTTAATTCCATCCAATGGATGAAATAAATTAGGTTTTGAGTGTGCAATCACACCTGTTAAACAGCACAACTGAAAAAGTATTCAATGGATTTGCTCCTCCAGAAATATCTGGGAGATTTAAACAAAACCATCCAGTAGCTTTTATCAGACTATTCCCTTTAAAGTCCGATATAATAGCATTAGAAACACAGCTGTGATGTAGAAAAAAAAGTAATATAAAATTAGGACATACAGTATAGGAAGCTACAAAAATCACAGGTGAGGTCCTACAGTTTTATATCCGCACATCACCGCTTTGAAGCCGCAGATAAAATTGTCGACAAATAATTCCCATTTCACAAATTGAAGTGTGAATTGTCTATGGGTAAAAAAAAAAGAAGTTGTTTTGGCAAAAGATACAATGCTTCTGTGCAACAAGGATTCAATGGTACACTTGCATCAGAAAGAGAAGGAGCAGAATCTGTTGCCTAAAAATGAAGCGAGCATGATAGAATGGCTATAAAATGTAGCAAAATCTGATGCTTAAGGGTTAGGAATTAGGGTTAACCTTAACCCTAATACTGACCCTAACCCTAAACAAAGTACCAAGAGATGGGAGAACGCTGGAAGATTCATGTTTGATATGGCGCCATTCTGTACTTCCGGACTTTTGGGCATAAAAGGCATTCAAAGTATGCACTTTGACAAAGACTTAGGTTGAAACGCGTTACTGCTTTGTATTTTATTAATGTTTTATTGTTTTAATAAATATACGCTTGCTGACTCGATGTGAGGAGGTTGACTTCTTTAAGCCACCCCTGGAGCTCTGCACAAGCCTGATACTGACCTGTTCCATACTGGGAAGGAGCTGATGATTTGACGGTGTTGGCGAGGAGTTCTACTAGTGGCATTATATTGATGCAGTTACAGAGTCGACTTTATATGGCTCATGAAAAAGTGAGAGTGACGATGATCACTTCGCGTGTGTCATTACAGTTAGGACGTGTTGCGCAATGTATGTCTCCTGGACCATTGTGTATGAGCGAGGATTCTATTTACCTTATTCCTGTATTGCTTTGTGTATACTTTGGGAGTGAGTATATACGGGACCTTGCTGCCACAGACTGTTTCATATACACCTTTTTCTTGTTAAAAAGTACCAATACCCTCTCCAAACCTAAGCATAAAACAAGTGCTGATACTAACAGTGAGTTTAAACCTAATATGATGGTAACAAATATAGTAAAACTGAGGTCACTGCATATTTTTTCTCCAAATGAAAAACTACTTTAACTCCTTTGAATTAGCGCTACATTTTTAAAACGGCTATTTCATTCAAGATCGCCAGATGGCGACGTTGCCAAGGGATACCAGGTCCTAATGTAATTCATAATCTAGCAACCACTTCAGGCTGTTTAAAACATAAGGTGGTAATGTAAGTATAATATTCTGCTAATATCTGCATAAAATAAAAGGTTACTGAGGCATGAGGGGTTATTCAGAGAGGTCTGAAATGTCGCCGAAATGTAACCGGACACTGAAATTCAGCGTACAGGGACATTTCAGGGCTATTCGGTTATTCAGAGAACATGCAGCTTGACAAATTTTGGCGAATTGCCTGCATGTACGGTGCCTGTTCAAAGGCAGTGAAAACCCCCTTAGAGAAGCAATGGTTAATATATTCAGAGACCACCGAACAGCAGTGAAAAGATGCCGAAGTGTCCTGCTGTTCGGTGGTTTCATACGGCAGGTTTATTCAGGCGAACCCCATAGGCTTCAATGTTAAAAATATTGCCGTATTAATTAAATATCTAATAAACCGTTTATTATTTAGTCTGCAGTAAAAAGTCTTGTTACTTATAGATTTTTTTTAGGATCTTTTAGGCATTTTTCGACAATCTTTTTTCCTTTTTAAAATAATTTTTTCATCTTTCTTTAACAGACCTTTTTATTATCATTCATTGGATCTTATATGTACATTCCAGACATTTTCGTTCAGTAGTTGAGTTTCAATTCTCAAACTTAAAGCATACAGTTTTTTTTTCTTTACCCCGTTCGTCAGCATGTTGGCTTTTTCTGTCAGCTGCTCTGCGCTGTGATCAGTGGCTCGTCAGCCTTTTCTGGCATTTTTGGTGTGGTGGCTGCAGCAGGTTTTCGTCAGGATTGCGGCGGGTTTTCCCTGCACTCTGTGGACCCTGCGGTGAATGCTGAATACACTGCAGGGTGGGGAACTTTGATTCCCCAAAGTGCAGGGAAGTGCGGGGAACGAGAGAGCACCAAAATGTCTGCGACATTTCAGTGCTCTCTGAAATAACCCCTATGGAGTTTTACATGAGACTTGATGAATGCTCATGTAGGATTAGTAGAAAGGCACAGAACTAGAAGAATTGGCAACATTCTGTATTGCACTCTGCTGAAAGTGGACTTGTAATGAACAATGTAAAGACTAACAGCCTTAGAATATTGATATTATGAAAATGACTTTATTGCTGAAAGGATGAATTTCTAAAAATTTCTCAAAGTTGCAGCCTTGAAATTAATATTGTTGCTTAAAAATAAATATTTGGATCAGGATATATGCTTACATTATAAGACTTATTTATTTTTTACAATTATTTTCTTTTAAGAAAATTAGTTCATTATGACAATGGAAGTGAGAAACTTTACTACCAAATGGTAGCCATGCATCATTGTACCCCGAGGTGTACCCCAAGGCTCGATACTCGGCCCCCTGCTATTCACAATATTCATAAATGATCTGCCCAATGTCTGCAGAGCCTCAACTGTACACATGTACGCAGACGACACTGTAATCTATACCAGCAAACCAAATCTCCCACAGCTGGAGGCCATGCTGCAAGAACAATTCACAGAGGTAGAAAGTGGTTCAAAGATAACAAACTTTTTCTAACTGCTGACAAAACTATTACAATGCTCTTTGGAACAGCACCTAAACTACAAAAATTGCAAACACCCCATCTATGTCAGGACAAAATCAAATGGCACGCTGACCACAGTCACTTCTCTCAAATATCTAGGTATGTGGTTAGACCCAAATCTATCTTTTGGCCCCACATTGAAAAACTCTCATCTAAACTTTACCCCAAACTGTGTGCCCTGTACAGAAACAAATCCTGCCGGAACCCAGCGGTAAGAAAGCAGATTGTACAACAAATGCTTATGCCAGCTATTGAATACGGAGATGTAGTGTATGCAGCGGCCCCTGCAAACACACCTTCAGAAACTTACTACATTGTATAACTCATTCTGCCGCTTTGTGCTACAATGTAACTACACGACCCACCATTGTGACATGTTAAAAGAACTAAACTGGCCATCGCTGGAATCTAGATGCATCCTTCACCTTTCCAACCTGGTGTTAAAGAGCTTTTCTGGGAAGCTACCACCCTACCTGAATAGGCTGCTTCCCTCATCCTATAACCTCTGATCCAGGACCAGCACCTTACTTGCAATACCACAATACAAAATGAAAGTGTCTCGATCCTCATTTTCCTACAGAGCACCACAATTATGGAATAACCTCCCAGACACCATCAAATCTTGCCCCAGTCTAAAGTCCCTTAAGAGCTCCCTATTAACATACCTCAATACGGAATGCACCTGTAAACATGTAACATAGTGACTTTATTTCCTACATATTTATTTTCTGTTAATCTGTATATTTGTTTTGTGTTAATTTGTTGCATTTTACTACTTTGTATTTCTGTAACCACTCAATGTTCTTGAACCCGGGACATACTTGAAAACGAGAGAAATCTCAATGTATCCTTCCTAGTAAAATACTTTATAAATAAATAGTCCATACTGAGAGTAGTTCATTTACACGGCCATCAAATCTCTGCAGGGGATCCTGAGCATGAAGCACTGCTCTGTCATTCAAACAAAAAGATGAGCAACAAGCTCAAACCATGACAAAGAAAAAAAAAACATGATATATTTCCACAGCTTATAGTTGAGATGAATGAACTTGATGTTTGCTTTAAATATGATTATCATTTTCAATCTTCGGATTAGCATTGCTATCACATTATGTGTAAATTATTCATACTCTGAACATTCACATTACCCTTTGCTAATACAAAGAGGTTTACAAGAGAGCTTTGTATTTATTTATTTTTTTACTTTATTCATTTTAAATATTTGTGAGCTGAATGTGACATGTTAAATTTACAGTCTGATGTTTTTATTCCCTTGTTGTTAAAAAATATATATATATTTAAAACCTATGATTTAATGGTGAATTATGAAGGATAAACAGGGGCATATTTTTCAACCTGAACAAGACATTTATATCAGTTATTTTATTACAGCATCACCAATAAATATCAACATCCAGATTAGAATATGTGCATTTTTATGCAATATCCTGCATTTGAAAATTATCCCTTCTACCCATCAGGGTGCGAGGCTCAAATGATAAAAGATGATGACTAAATACATAATTTTGTTTAAAGTTTTCGGTTGAGTGCACACCATAAATTAAGTCACTTAAATGCTCTTTAACACTTGCAGTATGACATGCAGACACTGACATTCACAAGAAAAGCACCTAGCAAATAAAAAGAGGGCTGGGGAAAGAATACACACAATTATCTCGTCGCACTGACCTGCAGGGCAGCCAAATCAAGTACAAAAAAATTAGAAGTCAGGCACACTAAACCATTGCAACAAAAAGGAAGTTTGATAATGTATAAGCAATGTTTCAGTCGTCCAGCAACCTTTGTCAAGCCCAAGGACTTGATAAATGTTGCTGGAGTGACTACAATGTTGCCTATACTGTTTTAAAGTCCATTTTTTTGTTGAGGTGCCTTTAAATTTTTGTGTTTTATTGACATTCATGTAGATGCTGACAGATTCAATAAAACCGAAATTACAAATACACATTGAACATCCTGACACCAGTTCGTGCGCACGCAAGCACACACTCAGACATTGAAAACTCTCACACACTCTCTGATTATATTGCTTTCTTTGCATTGGAATTCTTTGCATATATGAAAATTAAGTTAATATGGGTCAGCATAAATACTACTATTCAGGTCAGTCATCCGGTAGATACATCTTATTTATTTATTTCCTTCCCATCAGACTATGTTACATCATGACCAGTGATGGTACAAAAAGCAATGGGAATGAGACAAAATTAAAACAAATATAGGAACAGAAACAAGAGGTGCAGCTTGTCCTGCACAGTTGCGCTTACAATCTAGAGGAGTTGGGGTATTGGCAAACAAGAGGGGAATTATTACAATCCTGATGCTAATGTTAGCGCCCACCTGTGGGCACGTTAACGTTAGCATTGATGGCACCATATTACACTGTAAAAACCTGTTAGCAATTTGGATTTTGCGCTTTTCAGAGCGAGGTTACTGTACTTTGCGCTCCCTATACTTAATATGGGGAGCGCAGAGAATTTATCAGCGTTAGTATTACATTGTACTAACGCTAATTACAGCCTGGACCTGGTGCTAACGGATTCCGCTGCTGCAGAATTCGTCAGCACCAGCCAAAAATGCCCCCAAATAATTCACCTTACATCCTGCGGCAGGAACAGCGGCTCCAATTGCCTCCTCTGGCCCCCGAGAGCAGGGAGTGACTGGGGGGAAATGTCCCCCAGTTTCTCTCTGTGGGATCACTACACCGACCTGCCGGAACTCACGAGGCGAGATCCTGCAGTTCATGTGACCGGCAGCGTCAGCCTCAATGGAGTTCTATGGACTTCATGGAGGGGATTCTCGTGGCGGCACTTAGCGCTGCCGCCTGCATCCTAAGGCTTAGTGCAAAATTACAATGCAGGCAGCTTTTTAAGCGCCTGGATCATAATATCACTATAACATGGGGACGCAAAGGAGAAACCTGCAGGCTCAGGTTTTTCTCCCTAGCGTCCCCGTTTTAGCGTGAGGATCGTAATAGTGCCCGAGGCGTTTTGTTTGTCATCAGGATAGCTATCATAGGTGTTTCAGAAAAGGTGAGGAAATGGAATTAATATCGTTCATGAGGTAGGAATAATGAAAGTATATGTACTATAATAAGTATATTACAAAAACTTCTTTTGCACAGTAATTATGCTTTTAATTGATACATTTTAATTTACTATCCATCATTCTGTGTTATGCAAGAGATGATTATGATATAAATATGTCTTGACAGTTACTGAGGTAAATGTATGAAATAGACACTTTGAAAGTGATAAATTCTAGGAATTCAGTCATTACATTACAGACCACGATTTGAGTGTTTCACTTAAGAAGTTAGGAGTTTGCTATGTAAGTTCCTTAACCCCTTCACTACAAAGTTGTTTTCTATAAAACCACTGCCAAGACCCAGTGGATTTATAGAAATTAACTTTCCATTGCAGACAGTGTAAAAATGTATGTACTCTTCATAAAATATATTTTAGAGATAGCAAACTTATCTGATACGCAGAGGTTTCCCACTGTTGGCCAAAAGTACTACTACATATATGATAATATAGATGGAGCTCCCTCTTTCTGTAAAAGAAAACTGGATCCCCAAGTTGTTCATACAGTTTCAGCACCTTGGATCACAAGTAGAAGGTGCTGAAACTATTGAGTCCAAATGTAAATGGATCACATTTGTAGGAAACAAAAGTTTGTGGCTTTGTTCCAGAATAAGAAGATATTGAGTTTACTTGATTTTGGGCTCCTGCATGAGCTTTTGAACATCGAGTATATTTGGTAGGATTGCCAGATTGTCCATGTTTTCCTGGACACATTGTCAAGTGGCGTACGCGGTTCAGAGCAGTGACGTGCGGTGAGGTCATTGGCTGGTGAGGCACTGGCTAGTATCAAAGCCAGATATACACCGGTTGCGTAGTTTCAAGTTCAGTGCTCCCCAGGATCTGGCTGCTCTCAGTGATCCCCAGGAACTGTCTGTTCAGGGCACCCTACAATCTGGCTGCTCTCAGTGCTTACTAGGATATGGCTATTTAGTGCTCGCCACGATCTGACAGCTTTCTGTGCTCCCAGGATCTTTGTCGGCCTCCAGACAGGCAGCCTAGTGTGACACTGAGGCCACACCTGAGCACAGCCCCGTGCCCACTGATTGTCCTGCACCAATCAATGCATGAGAGGCATGCCTCCCATGCAGGCATTTTTTTGAATGGCTTGGACCAATAGTGCTTTCCTATTGGTCCAAGCTATTCCATTGCTCTTCCAGGGCCTCAGAGGCACTGGGAGAGCAATGTTCAGGAATTGGGCAGTGCTCAGATGTCTTTTCATTGAATACACGCGCCGCGCTGCACCCTTCTTGGCAGCCTACGTGATTTGCAGAGCGTCCTGCTACGCAAATTGCATACGCTCAGTCAGGCTGCTGAAGGGAAAAAAAAGTGCAGCAGAGAATGGACAGAGCTGACGGGGAAATGTGAGCAGGTGAGTTTGACTGTGCAACTGCAGCCCTTAATGGCAGGTGAGGCTCTGCCTCACCTGCCACCCCTGACCGCACGTCCCTGGTTCAGAGGTGAGCTCAGCAGGCGGCGACACAGAAGGGAGGCCAGACAGGATATCAAACAAATAATATAGGTTTAATGAAACCACAAATGGGGCTTGGCAGCAGGCACTGGAATAAACAGAAGATGGCAATTCTGGACAGCACAGGCAATGACGTGGTTAAAGTCCATAAGCAAGGGGTCGTGGCTGGTGGCCGGCTGAGAGGTGTAGTTAATCCATAGCAGGGGTTCGGGAAACACGGTATATTAAATAAAGACAGTCCAGGGAGTAGTCTTGGAGAACCAGAGGATTGTGGGCAATGCAGTCACAGACTGCAGACAGGGTCCGCCAAGAATGAATCAAGACAGCTGGCAGTGGTACCTTGATTGAAGGTCAGGGAAGATGTTGAAAGCTGTCTAAGCCACAGGTAGGTATCCAGACACAGAGGATAGTGGGCTACGCCGTTGAGAGAACCCACTTGTGCAGCGACAAGGACGTCTTGTCCATGGAATGTAGTTACAGCGCAGATGGAGATCGCTGGAAGTCCCAGGCAATGAAAGAGGGTGTATGTATATTTCCAGGAACAGCAGGGCAGAGCAATGACAGGAATTGGGATGAAGACTGAACTGAGATGGATACCGGAGACGCTGGAGACGCCAGTGGAGACACTGGAGACGTTGGAGACTAGACATGTGCATTCGTTTTAGTACTAAAACGATTTAGTCCGAATTTTGGGATAATTTAGTTTTAGTATGACTCAAGAGATACGAAACTGCTCAGTACAAAAAACGAAAGAAACTAAAATAAAATGCACTACATTTTAGTTTCAGTCCTTTTTGTAATATTACATTGATGAGTGAAGGAGACCAGTAATGAAGCGCAACATCGCAAAGCTACAGAAAAGGTTTGTATGCGTAATCCTTCCCGACCCCTACCCGAAAATCTGACACTGATAGAGCTCCAGAATACTCACTCGCAGCACAGACAGCCAGCACAGGAGAGGAAACCTTTACTTAACCCTTGCATGTCTATGAGGCAGACAAGATGATAAAAGCAGATGGAGAAGGAAAACATTCAAATAAATCACACTGAAAGCTAAGGACAGAGGAGGGCTGGATAGTAAAAACCCCTTTATAACAAGCAGCGCTGGGAGAAGAGAGGGACTTTATAAAACGTGTGTTATCTCCCTCCCGCTCTGCATAATAGGGACTTAGGTCTGATACATTTTATGTTATCCAGGAACACTATCCCCTTTTCCTCATCTATAATACACGTTTTATATAAAGTCCCACTCCTCTCCCAGTGCTGCTTGTTATAAAGTTTTTTTTTAGTCTGATACATTTAGTATCCAGCTCTCACAGTTACTCTGTCATTATGAACCTTCGGTGTGATTTATTTGAATGTTTTCCCTAGATTTAAAGTGCTTTATTTTATTATAAAAATCAATTTGCACCAGTCATCTCTTCTATGAGCTCTCAGACCAATTTACGTTAATATTTTCCCTCTCCTCTGCTTTTATATTCTGGTGTCTCCCCCACAGAGATATAAAGTTTAAGTAAAAGTTCCCTCTCCTGTGCTGGATAAGCATTGAATTCCCAAGTTCTGCACCCTCCACATGCCAATGCAGTAGGATGTTCTATACAGAGAGGGGCATTAGTTAATGCAGGTGGATGTTGTACAGATTATACAGAGAGGAGCCTTTTTTTTAGCCCTTTAAATTCAGTGGTTGTGAGCACTGAGATCGGCTGCTTGTTATATTATCTCTCAGTACAATGTATCAGGCTCAACTGTTACAGTAACTGACTGTAACAGCGCTCAGAGTTTCAGTAAAATAGGGAAATAGTATTGTTCTAACCTCTTATATATAAAAATATTATTTACTAGCTTTACTGAAACACTGAGCACTGTGATGAGCAGCAGTCAGTTACTGTAACAGGAGCCACTACAATAGTAATTGTATCCACTGGTTTTCGGATGAATGAAATTAGTTTTCATACTAAAGAACTGAAAACGAATTTCTTTAGCAACTAAATAAATTGCATTTTAGGACTAATCCATTAGTTCAAAACGAAATTTTGTGCTGTGCACATGTCTATAAAAAATGGAGACATTTTGAGACACTGGAATCACTGGAGACACTTGGATCACTGGAGACAGTACAGCAACAGAAAATCAGCTTAGCAGGAATGCACACCGCCTAGTTACCTAGGTCAGGGAACTACAATGCAGAACCATTGCTTGCTGGGTCTCTCTGCTATTTAAGGAGACTTGATAGCAGATGGGCCTCAGCTGGAACTCCAAGGCTGGACAGGAAAGCCCAGGCTGGATCTCCAGAAGCTTGGACATGGCACTGAGCTTAAGTAAGACCCGGATGGGAACCCAATATACAAGCGTTCCAGGACAAAGCTGTTGGAATACAGGCAAATAGCAGTCTTCCAAAGGTGGGGCATGACACACATACTGTATAATGTATTCACTCTTAAATGTAACCCTGCAACATGTAGAATCCATACACTGCAGGTAACAAGGAGGAATCCCTGGTGACCTCCCTTGATCCACTTTCTGCAGCATATGAACTATACATGTTGCAGGGTGACACGTTTCTCTGTGCTGCTCTCTGCATGAGATAGTAATACATGCTAGGGAGACATGGCCGATCTGTCAGCTCTAATACACAACTATGGTAACGCATAGATTAATAAATGACTATCAACAGTGTTTTATCTGGAAATATAAATCTTTACAATTATACATTTTGCTTTTATGGGAAAATATATTTCAAATGTTGTTTAACCTGTTCACTAACAAAATCAAATTCACTCATTTTGGCATTGCAATTCATTGAAAACCAATAATTAGCATAACAAAACCTTATTTGCAAATATCTTTAAAGTAAGAGTAATGTGCCCCCTGTACAGTCACCTTGTATTAATGTAAAACAGATACAGACTATATAAATAAATAATATAAATAAAAAATATATAAAGTATAATACAGACTTCACTTTATCAAAATGTTCAAAGCTTTACTGTAGTATTACAACAGCCAGGTAGAGAGGTAAATACAGAAATAGTTCTGGGGTCACACACTACGGTACAGGGATAAGGTTCAGGGGTTATAGTGACCGAAAATACCTGTACACTACAGATATAATGTGTTACTGTAATTTCTATACAGTAACAGTAATATAGGCATTATGGCACATGGAGATATTATTATATACTGTTAGTACTTTTTGGAAGCTGCATTGCTAATAATCCCATTATTTATGATCACTACTAATCCCCATAAACAGGAGTTCTGACCATTTTATTAATTATCTTTATCACATCTACTGTATTTGACACAAAGGCTATTTCTGTCTGTTTGCTGATAATTGAGACCCTGTGTGAAATTTTGTAAGCTAGCTAGAATCAGAATCTTTCATTCCAACAATATTTTTGTAAAGTATAAATTAGCAAATTTACATTATTTTTTAATAATTTCTGTGCAAAATTTCTGTTTTATTCTATATTTAATTGTTCACTTTAAATCTCACGTTTAAAATAAATGTTATGATAAAAGTTTCAAGAAAAGACACTTGGTGGGGGGGGGGGAGACCCGTATTTGTGTACTTGCATTAAAAATTCCTGACTCCTAAAACATAACCATCTCATGTTATTAGTGTATGTCATTAGTAAATAAGAAATGTGTACGTTTATAATGTTACTAAAAAAAAGGTATAAGAAATCCATTTATGAAAACACTTGTATGAACCACAATATGCCAAACATCAACATCTTGGAAAGCATTTGTGTAGGATGAAAGTGAGGTTTTAAACAAATGTTCTTGGCACCTTGTCTATCACTCCCCTTTGTTACACAATCCTGTAATGGCAATCTCTTAGGGGCTTTCAGAACCTCTTAAGATCATTATAAATGACTTGAACAGCAGGGTGTTCCTAAAATACTTACAAACTACTGTTCATTAAAATACGCTTCTGCATGTTTGAAGAACACAAAATTGTTTGATTAAAGAATACAAGAATGTTATTTCTTACTGCTTGTGTTATTTAATGGAGGATAAAAGTATAATATGTTTAAAATAACTAGCACAACAGAACCCCTATATATTATTTTTGTATTACTGCGTGCTATTTTTGCATGATTTATAACTACCAAATTGTAAAGCACTGTACTCATCTTTCACATCTTAGCAATAATGCGGAGGACACATCCAGAGCATCATTGAATAGGTTAGATGTTGATTGGTGATGGTTGTGGGCCAATACATATACCAAAGAACAGGAATTAGAAATTGATTGCATTAGGGGCACAAATCTGTTGTTTATAATTTAGCTATATTAGTTATAGCTGCTACTAATATAACATACAGCAATATATCTTGTGTTGGGAACAAGATGGGAGAAAAATATCCATTATAATTTGGTAAAAGTGGAAATTACACAATAGAAGTTTTGAAATAAATTGGGCAGGTGAAAAAGAGAAAGTCTGCAAAATACCCTGCTAAAAATGGGAAACACGCTAAACTCTCTATGGGATTAAACCAAACAATGGGCGTTATTACATACTGCAGGATAAAAACGGGGACAAAAGGAGGAAAACCTGCACCTGCAGGTTTCTCCTTAGTGCCCCCTTTTTAGCTCCATTTTACAGAGCAGGCGTTAATTCAACAGCCTGCTCCATAACTCAGCGCTAATCCGCCACGCTGAGCATCCCCTCCTGGAATCCACAGGACCCCGTTGAGGCTTTGACTGCTGGGTCACATGATCTGCAGGATCTTGCCTCTCATGAGATCCTTCAGGTCCGCGGAAGGAGACTGGGGTCTTTTTTCCCCTTTCTCACTCTGCTCCCGGCAGCCAGAAGCGGCAGATCGGGCCACTGCTCTCGCCGCGAGATGGATGGTGAATATCTGATTCTTGGGGAAGCGGAATCAGTTAGCACCAGCTTCTAGCTGTGGTTAACTTTTCAGTTATTTGCAGCGGGACATAATTAATGTTAGGACTTTGTAATCCTAATGCTAATTACTCATTGCAGTTCCCATGTTAAGCATAAGGAGCGCAAAGTACAGAAAACTCGCACTGGAAAGCTCTGATGCACTAACGGGTTTTTTAGCCTGTGCTATGCCACTAAACCTAACATTAACGCTCACATAGCTGAGCGCTAATGTTAGCATTAATATTGTAATATAACACAACATGTATACAAGCAAACCAGAAAAAGAATTCCGTAACTTAAATTCTGGGTCAGGTAACTTTATAGTCCTTTGCTATTCTCTCACTATCGGCACGTAATTGCTACAGAACTGAAAGAGAGAAGACATACAGAGCTGTAGTGGCACAGCAACTTGGGGGGGGGGTCTGTGATGGTGTAGTTGCTCCTGGCACATGGATGGGGTTGGGCACCAGACGCCCACCACCAACACAACCAGTAATATACCCAGGGCTGTCTTTAATGCGGGACAAAAGGAGCAGTTGCATGCTGCACTATTCTTTATAGATGTCAGGGTTGAAGCCCTAAATGCCAGTAAATCCTGTAGTTGAGTTATTCTGAACCTGCTCTTAGACCAGGGCTGTCAAACTCAGACCCCTCAGATGTTTCTTGACTAAAACTCCCATGATTCCCTGAGCCATCTATTGCACTGAAGGAATTCTGGGAATTGTAGGCATCGTCATCAGGGGATCGTAAGTTTAACAGCCCTGCTTTAGACATTTTTTTTCTTGCATCCAGTCTACCCTGTAGCCTCCAGTTTATCTCTGAGCTGCTACTATTAGAGTGCATTACTCTCATGGTGGCAATGATGTACCATTAACCCCTTAGTGACCGGGCACTTTTACACAAATTCGGCCTTTAGTGACCACTGCTGTTTTTACATTTCTGCGCTGTTCGTGTTTAGGTCAAATTTTCCTCTTACTCGTTTATGCAACCCACACATATTATACATCGTTTTTCCCGCCATTAAATGGACTTTCTAAAAATACCATTATTTCCATCATATCCAATAATTTACTATAAAAATAATATGAAAAATGGTAAAAACACACTTTTTCGTATTTTAATCCCCAAAATCTACAACCGCCAAAAAAGACCCTGCTAAATAGTTTCACAATTTTGTCCCAAGAATAGAAATACCCAATTTTTTACATGTATTTGCTTTTTATCCCCTTAACTGCTGAGCCAGTTCACCTATGTGCACTGAGCTCATTCTGACCTTTTTATGCCCACTATTTTTAGATGACAGCCTAGGTCCTATTTAACTAAACCCCCCCCAGACAATTTTTTTATTTTTTTAACTTTCTTTGTGTTAGCTTTTTTTTTTACACCAAACCGTCATGTTTTGTATCATTGGAAAGGCCATGATCAGGTCTTTCCAATGATGTCCAACATGATGGATCGGGATATAAAGGGATCCAAATGATCCCCCTATCTCCCCTTGGCAGCTAGGGGTTAACTGGCCCACTGATATCCTCACACATATGGTGGGGATGTCAGTGGGGGGGACTAGGAGGTCTGGCTGACATCCAAGATGTCAGCCACCTCCATGTTTAAATCAGGACTCTGCGCCGATTTGCGCCAAGTCGCGATCCGGCAGCAAAACTGTTAACATTATAGACCGCTGAAAAGGGGAGACTCTCCCATTTCCAGTGGTGTAAAAAGTAAGTTTCTAGCTGCCATGGTTGGAGAGATAGAGGGCTCCAAACAAGCCCCCCCTCCACTTCCTGCTTTTAATGCAGGCGCCTGCCGATGACGTCACCACGCAGCATGGTGACGTCATTGTGCTCATCAGCCCCTGTAAAGCAGAGGGGCAGGCTTACTCCCTGCCAGATCTCTGTTGGAACCAGCAGGGAGGTAAGTATTCGGTGGGAGGCAGGTTAGGAGCCGCAGACGTACATCTAAGGGAGACCCGTGTGCAGGACGTACATAGTACGTCAGCGGTCCTTAAGGGGTTAAGTCTCCTGCTGGATGTGCTGGTGTCTGCTTCAACTCCAGAGACCATGTATTTCCTATGATACTACCATTACTGTGAGTCTGCTGCCTGCCCCAATCTTGCAGTGTATCTACTACCAAGCTAGCATTGCGTTGAGCGCCCAGCCAGCGCCATCATTATAATGTATTTACCACCCTACCCAGCATTGCTCTGAGTGTCCGGCATGAGGCAGCCTTATGTGTTTACCACCTGAACCAGCATTGCTGCCACGGGGTGGTGAAGTCGAGCCTGGGATGCGGTGACAGAGTGGAGCGGAGGCAGCAATATAGGGGTAAACAAGTAAGGTTTATTACAAAGAAACACAACAGCAGGAGTAAACCAAATAGGGGAACACTGGATGATGAATAACATATTGGTGGCTGGACATTCAGGCCGTCTTTCTGAAGCCAATGATGTGTGGCGCGCATGGCTTCAGGGAGGGGCCATGGTGGCCCATTGAAGACAGCGGCATGTACCGTTACACCCTGCGTCTTTAAGGCCCACCCAGCATATGGATGGCATATAACATCCTGCGGCGGGAAGGGGTTAAGGAATAGTCAGAGCTATTACTATACATTGTAAAAAGAGATCATATTGAAGAAGTTCCCATCACATGCTAGTCTATTATTATTGTTATACTTTATTTATATAGCACCAGCATATTCTGCAGCTTATAGTGCTGAACAAAGGGCACGATCTATACAGGGTTACGATACATTTAGACTGAACAACATTTGATAAACCAGTACAGGAGGAAACAAGGGCCCTTTTCCCATGGGAATTTACGATCAAGAAAGGTTGGGATGGAAACAGGAGAGGACTGCAAGGTGAGAGTGATGGACTGGTTGGGGCAGTGGGGTGTATCAGTGAGTCGGGTGGTAGGCTTCCCTAAATAGAAATGTCTATATATATTTTTGAATTCTCTATAACGTTTTTAATAGAAGGAGTTAAATGTATATGTTTTAGCACCGTTTTCTACGTGCTTAAAATAATAATTGTAATAATAATGTGTGTTTCGCTTGTAAATTGGGATGATGTGTGCCAAAACTGGCCAGATATTTAGCAGGTCCACCAGATATGTGCCATGATACCTGGAGATACACAAGGAACACATTGCGAAGAATTCATAGGAACAAAATGCAACATTCTGTCTGGAACCATATGCTATCTATAAACCTTCACACATGTTTCAGTATGAGTCACACATCTAGTTTCCCTGCTGTCAATTATGAATGAAGCTTCTTACTGTCCACAAGATGGTTATATCAATGGCATATTCTCAATTCGGTTAAAAGGGCAATTTTTGATAGGAGGGAGCTTTCAACAATAATGAATAACACATATAGATTGCACTCTTCCCAGATGTATGTCTAACAAAAAATGCTCAAATTGTGACACTAGGGATTTATCAGATTCCAGCAAATGAATTATCTCACAAAAAATGTATTTCATTTGTAGGTAGGATAATCTAAAGTTGTCTGGCAAGTTGTATTGACCTTAAAATCTAAAGAACGACATAATAGAGACAGGGAAGAATAATTGTTAACCCCTTAAGGACGGGAGTAATTTTACAAGTTTGGAACACTTTTGAACACTTCTAAAAGTAGAATTTCAGCTATTCGCTGTTCAACCATAATTTACCTCTTACATATTAAGTGTACCCACCCTTATTATATATCATTTTGTTCATGAGAAATAGGGCTTTCATTTTCCATCAAAGATTTATATATAAAATATATTATAGTATGAAAAAGAACCTAAAAACTGAGAAAAAAGGAAATTGTGCAATTTTCAAAGTTCTCCATTGTATTTTTAGTGTGAATGACATTGTACGCTTAGCATTAAATGAAATAAAATACATATATTTCTGGTCGGCAATGTCTTACGAGTTCAACGGTACCCCCCATGTAGAGGTTTTATGAGGTTTTGAAAAGTTACAGGGTTAAATATAGAGTTTGCCCATTTCACGTTTTACAACTTGAAATTTGCCATATTGGTTTCCTGGCCCTATGTTGACTTTGAGAGGTTATGGCAGCCCAGGTATGAAAAGTACCCCAACATGTCATACCATTTTGAAAAGTAGACAACCCAGGCTATTCCAAATGGTGTACGTTTTGTTTTTTTTATAGTAGTCCCTTAGTCGCAAACTTGGTCTTCATGTTTGTGTTTTGCATTTTTCACACAAAAACTGTTATTTTACCGATGATATCATGCTCCCTCAACATTTTACTGGCCTGAAAAACTCATATTTCTGGTCGGCAATGTCTTACGAGTTCAACGGTACCCCCCATGTAGAGGTTTTAGGAGGTTTTGGAAACTTACAGGGTCAAATATAGAGTTTGCCCATTTCACGTTTTACAACTTGAAATTTGCCAGATTGGTTTCCTGGCCCTATGTTGACTTTGAGAGGTTATGGCAGCCCAGGTATGAAAAGTACCCCAACATGTCATACCATTTTGAAAAGTAGACAACCCAGGCTATTCCAAATGGTGTACATTTAGTTTTTTTTATACTAGCCACTTAGTCTTCATGATTGTGTTTTGCATTTTTGACACAAAAACTGTTATTTTGCTGCTAATATCATGCTCAGTCAACCTTTTACTGGCCTACAACATTGATATTTGTGGTCGGCAATGTGTTACGAGTTCAACGGTACCCCCATGTTGCATTTTTATTTACTTTTGGAAAGTTACATGGTCAAATGAAGAATTTGCCAGATTGGTTTGCTGGGCCTAGGTTGAATTTGAGAGGGTATGGCAGCCCAGGTTTGAAAAGTACCCCATCATGGCATATCATTTTGAGAAGTAGACAGCCCAGAGTGTTGAAAATGGGGTATGTCCAGTTTTGTATAGTAGCCACTTGGTCACAAACCCTGGCCACACTTAGTTTTCATGATTGTGTTTTGCATTTGTTTTACACGAAAACTGTTATTTTGCTGCTAATATCCTGCTCGGTCATCCTTTTACTGGCCTATAACATTGATATTTGTGGTTTCTGCAATGTGTTACGAGTTCAAAAATACTCCCATGTTGCATTTTTATTTACTTTTGGAAAGTTACACGGTCAAATGTAGAGTTTGCCCATTTCAGGTTTTACAACTTGAAATTTGCTAGATTGGTTTTCTGGGCCTAGGTTGAATTTGAGAGGGTATGGCAGCCCAGGTATGAAAAGTACCCCATCATGGCATATCATTTTGAGAAGTAGACAACCCAGAGTGTTGAAAATGGGGTATGTCCAGTTTTGTATAGTAGCCACTTAGTCACAAACCCTGGCCACACTTAGTCTTCATGATTGTGTTTTGCATTTGTTTTACACGAAAACTGTTATTTTGCTGCTAATATCCTGCTCAGTCAACCTTTTACTGGCCTATAACATTGATATTTGTGTTCGGCAATGTGTTACGAATTCAACGGTACCCCACATGTAGCATTTTTATTTAGTTTTTTGGTAATTTGACAAGTGATTTTCAGGATTTATGTCGACTTTGAGAGAACATGGCACGCCAAGAAAGAATATTGCTCCAAAGATGACGTGCCAATGATTCTAAATTAGTATTTTGAGTTGTTTGGTGCAGCCACTTTAGAATAGCTGGGCTTAACGTAAACAGGGACAGGCAAAATTCAGGGGATTCCAGAAGTCAGAGTAGTCGTTATAACAAGCCAATGAGTCGGTACAGGCAGCAAACAAAGAGTAGTCGGTATAACAAGCCAATGAGTCGGTACAGGCAGCAAACAAAGAGTAGTCGTTATAACAAGCCAATGAGTCGGTACAGGCAGCAAACAAAGAGTAGTCGGTATAACAAGCCAATGAGTCGGTACAGGCAGCAAAGGGTAATCGGGACAAAGCAGAAAAGGGGATTTAGTAATTTAGCTCGGTATGATAAATTTTGAAGCACTCGGTTATGCAGAGGCCAGGTAGAGATGGGCAGGTTGGGCAATAATAACTAGAATCCTTTCGGATTCCTTTCTTGCGGCAGACACGACACTTTTTCTGGGGGGACTTTTTACAGCGGGTGGGAGGGACTCGGGAAGGAAAGTGTCTGCCGCTTAATCTTTGGAGATCTCCTGATTCCAAAGCGGATGTAACGGGGGCCGGGGTTAGGAGAAGTTGGGATATGATCTCAAGCATGAATTCTAGGAAGGGATATGGCTTTTGTACTGCTGCCTGCTTGTAGAGCACGTACGCATTGAAAATTGCTATCTCGGTCAAATAGATGGCAATCTTCTTGTACCATGCCCTAGTCTTTCGGTTCACCAGATAAGGCTGTATACATTGATCAGCCAAGTCTACTCCCCCCATAAACTTGCTGTAATCTACAATGCACTTCGGCTTTTCCAGTGGCTCAGTCCTCCCTCTCACAGGCACTGGCACTGTACTTTCGTCGTCCACTGTAGATAGCATGTATACATCCTTCTTATCGGTGAACCGAAGGGCTAGCACTTCTTCCTGATGTAGAGATGAAGAGGAGCCTCTACTTCTTTTGCCTGCAGTCAGGATTTGGGGAAAACCTCTGCGATTCTTCCGCACTGTGCCACACACAAGGGTCTCAAAACAATATAAATTTTTAAATAGGTCGATACTGGTGTAATAGTTATCGACCCATAAATGATAGCCCTTGTTGAATAGGGGATAGACCAGATCCAACACAATTTTTCCACTGGTGCCAATACGATCGGGGCATCCTGGGGGGTCAAGGTGGCTATCTTTCCCTTCGTATATTCTAAATGCCCAGGTGTAGCCTGTTGTGGACTCTAACAATTTATAAAATTTGACGCCATACCGGGATCGCTTGCTTGGGATATACTGCTTGAAGAGCAGTCTGCCTTTAAATTTCATAAGGGACTCGTCTACAGATATATTTTGGTCGGGAACATAATTATCGGTGAATTTGGCAGACATAAGACTGATAAGGGGCCGAATTTTATAGAGGCGGTCATGCATTGGGTCGTTTCTTGGTGGGCACAGTGCGTTGTCATTAAAATGGAGGAATCGCATGAGATTTTCGTATCTCTCCCTCTTCATAACCCTTGGGAATAGTGGGGTAGCCAGGAAGGGGTTTTTGTGCCAGTAAGACCGGATACTTGGCTTCTTCACTATTCCCATTACGAGGGTTAGAGCCCAAATTTTTTTTAACTCTATCACATCCGTAGGGTGCCACTTGTTACGTCTGTGGCGATGTGAATCCGGATGCGCATCAAGATACTGGTTGGCAAACAGGTTGGTTTGCTCAACCACCATCTCGAATACGTCGTCCGACATAAAGAGATTTAAAAAGCTCACTGGCTCACAGTTCTCTACACTTACTGTGATGCCAGGAGTCGCTATAAATGGGGGTATTTCTGGGGCAGCCATATTTGGGGGTACCCAATTGCTCTCGCGCCTCCCAGTAGATGGTGGGGGGTCACCATCACTGGAGGGTTCACTAAGGGGCTCTATATCAGAGGCTGTGAGGGTGTCACTGTTGGCGAGAGCGTCGCTCTCAGAGGCGGCCAGGATCTCATATGCCTCTTCTGGGGAATAAAAGCGGGAGGACATTTTTATGGGGATCTTGTTATAACTAAATTAAATGGGAGGTCGGGGAACTGATGGGGTCAAGTACACAAATAAAATATTAGAACACCTAAACTAAGCCCTTCCGGTCCTTGTAGTGGCCGGTACTTCTATCTATCTATCTAGACAAGGTAAGAATATTCCAAGGGGGGTCGTATGCCAATGCAGGTAGTCAGGAATGCCACTGGGTCGTATGCCAATGCGGGTAGTCAGAAATGCCAAGGGTTGTATGCCAATGCGGGTAGTCAGAAATGCCAGGGGTCGTATGCCAATGCGGGTAGTCAGAAATGCCAGGGGTCGTATGCCAATGCGGGTAGTCAGAAATGCCAGGGGGTCGTACCTGGGGTTTTTTTCAGTGTTTTTTTTTTCAGCCAGGGGCTACTGTGCCAGGAGGGTACAGTGCCAGTAGGTACAGTGCCTGGGGGGTACAGTGCCAGTAGGTACAGTGCCTGGGGGGTACAGTGCCAGTAGGTACAGTGCCTGGGGGGTACAGTGCCAGTAGGTGCCTGGGGGGTACAGTGCCAGTAGGTACAGTGCCAGTAGGTGCCTGGGGGGTACAGTGCCTGGGGGGTACAGTGCCTGGGGGGTTTACAGTGCCTGGGGGGGGTACAGTGCCAGGTGGGGTATAGTGCCTGGGTGGGGTACAGTGCCTGGGGTTTGGGGTTTTCAGGTTTTTTTTCCTGCTCCGTTCTCTGCCTCTCTCTCTCTGCTCCTCAGATCGCAATGAGGAGCAGGAGAAAGGGGCAGAGACAATGTCTCAGCCAATGCAACAATCATTGGCTGAGACATTCTGACAGTTGCAGAGGTGACAGCTTGTCACCGCTGCAACTGTCAAATCCAAGCGCCGGATTGGCTGCTTGGATGTTACCACGAGGGAAACGGCCCGCCTCCCTTCCCACAATGCCGATTGCCAGCTGGGAGGGTCTGCCCGGGTGTCAGGCAGACCCCCAGCCAGCGATCGGCATTGTGGGAAGGGAGGCGGGCCATTTTTCGGCACGCAGAGGCACCAAACGCTGCGGGGCGTACCATGCCGTCCTGCGGCATTAAATCCCACGTGGTGCAGGACAGCATGGTATGCCCTGCGTCCTTAAGGGGTTAAAGGTAACAGACAAAGGTGTTTTCCCAAGAAGCATTATTGAATCTTCTTTTTCTATATTTAAGAGCAGATAAAGGAGCTGTGAAAGCGATGCACAGAGTGAAGTTCGAAAGAGGTTTTTTTTTTTGTGTTAATCTAAATGGAAATGACTTTACTGACCCCAAACGGCCAGAGTTAAAAATATAGTCTCTGGTTCCAAAATCCTGACATTATGTCGTTTTTCAAGATTCTCAAATTACTTAAACAAAAGAAGTAACGTTTCATCCGGTGGTGAAGCAATGAATGAGATCTGATGCTTCTTTTTTCACTGCTGCTGGAGGTACACAGGGAGCAAAAACTCCTCTGTGCTTTTCCTCTAGAACTGTGTGAGCAAACTCTCACATGACACTGCGTGGAGTTCTATACTCAGTTTGGGAATAGCAGCTGTCATGCTAGCTAGCTTGCCCAGGTTCCACGGAAGGACAATGAGGAACTGTTTGCTGCATCCTCTCAGGTCCCGTTCACACCTGGGCATTTTACAGCATGTCCCTACACTCTGTAAAATGCCCAAACAAGGAAATCCCATGATTTCCTATGGGGCCCGTTCAAACCTGGGCGTTTTACAGCGCGTAGAAACGCCCTACACCCAAAGAAGTACATGAGCTTCTTTGGGGCGTATTGCAGCGTGTTCGCGGCCATAGACTACAGCGTGAAGGCGCTGTAATGCGCGTTTGAGTGATACGCGCGACAAAAACGCACGTATTACGCGTATATGAAAAATGCTGAGGTGTGAACGGGGCCTGAGAGCGGCAAGAGGAAACAGAGAATAACACTCTCTTTTACACTATAAGATATATACAGTATATTTTTCAGCCTGCTTGATTAAAAAGGAACAAAGTAGCAAAACAAGAGGACATAGTCTTCGATTAGAGGGGCAAAGGTTTAAAAGTCACATCAGGAAGTATTATCTTACTGAGAGGGTGGTGGTTACATGGAACAGCCTTCCAGTAGAAGTGGTAGAGGCCAAAACAGTGATTGAATTTAAGCAGGCATGGGATAGGCATAAGGATATCCAAAATAAAAAAATAAATCCAGGGGAAGTATGATATTATTGGGCAGACTAGATGGGCTGAAAGGTTCTTATCTGCCGACATATTCTATGTTTCTATGATTTTTTTTATTCAATGGCATCAAGGGCATGCTACAGTTTGTATAAGTACAGTTCAGACACCTTTAACCCCTTCACTGCTGAGCCATTTCACATCTTAAAAAAACATTTTCCTTTTTTATTATTACAGTTATTATTTTTTTCTTTACTTTAAACATGGTCATGTTTGGTATCATTGGAAAGACTCTGGCTTTTCTAATGATACCAAACATGACCCTCCTAGCTGAAAACAGTTGGGAGATATTGAGGTTCAAAGGGACCCTATCTTTCCTTAGGAGTCAATGAGGACGTTCCCCACACGTCCTCAGCAGTGAAAGGGTTAAAGTGGACTAGCAAGTCGCCATTAAGACACTTAGAAGTCTGACCATACTATTCCAAAAAGGTTACCAGCTGGCTGGAGTAGAGGTAACATCACTGCTCTGAGACTGTGGAAACACAGGTTCAAATCCTGGCAAGAGCACCTCTCCAGTAAGTGTCCTTGGCCAAGACACCTACTGGTACATACTCGCCATCCAGGACATACTTCAAAATGAGAGAAATCTCAATGTGTCCTTCCTGGTAAAATAGTTTATCAAAAAATAATAATATTGTTTTCTTAAAAAGAGCGTGAAACAGTATCTCCTCTGCAGAGCATCAGGTTGACCAATCCCCCCTAATGGCACTAAAATTTAAATTTTCCACCTTTCGTGGCCCAATGGCTTAAAGACCATTGTAAAATCACATGTCTCGATATACTTGGAATACAGGCTGCAGTCTTTTTGGAATTAAACAATATAATAACAAAAGCTAACAGAACTTGAAACACATACTATTTAAAATAAATTTTAAATTACCATAATTACTTGAATAATAATGTCTTTGTTTTATGAGAGTTGCAGTAAAAGTTTTTAACATTCTAAGTAGTGTTACATTTTAACTTAATTAGGTTATTTTTATTCTAATGCACTGCCAGTCCAAATAATTAAGTTGATATATACACGCTTTTTTGTTAATTAGCGTTATTGACATCTCCCTAGATGTATCATTGAGGTCATTATACACTATAAAAAATAAAATGGGGGTTGCTGCAAGATGCATAATTATGGGGATTTATTGTAATAATTATTTAATAGTTTTAGCGTATGATGATTTTTTTTCTTGCAAAAGTACTTTGTTCATTTTAAAATATTAAAATGTAAAACACACAATCCTATACAAGGTGTTCACCCTTTATAATAGGGCATTTATTGCATGTCTGCATAAATTAACTTATCGAAAGTGAACACACTTTATGTATGGCTTGTAGTACTTGATATAAAGCAATTCATACAGTTTTCATTTAAAAATACGGCACAAAATAGATTCTTTCATTGATGCTCTTATTATTGAATTTTATTTTGATTATGAATGGGATATGTAAAGCATCGAGTGATATGTGCTGTTCGATGCAGAGGTGCCTGCCTAAATTAGAATTCACAGCTATGGAGGATTCAAGCTATAATCTGCCCGGCTGCGAAGTTGGGGGTGTGTAACATTGTACAGAACTATATGGTCACAATGTTAGGCGACTGTATTATAATATCGGTGCGTAACAGGTTGAAGACAAAAGAGTGCATTAACCACTTTGATGCGGAGGACGTGCTCAGCCGCATCGGCACTTGGCTGTGGAGGACATGCTGAGTGTGTCCTCTCATTGCAGCCGGGATTCCGGCTGATCGCTGCGGCCCCCTGGTGCGGGCTGGCATTTTGGATGTCCGCCGAGCCTCCAAGACCCTGTCCACACAAATAGACGTCCTCGCTCTGGGCGTGATGATGTCTATTCCAGGCACCCCCCTGCCAGTGCAGGGACGGTGCCTGAAGGGGAGGTTCTTTGGACCTCTCTCCCTCCCCATCCGTAAGGGGCATGCACAAAAGACAGGCACAGCTTGGAAGGGCAGGCTGTGCTTCCTTTATCCCCTTGGGGGCAGGACCTTGATTCGGCGCCAACAGGTGCCGGATCGCGGTCCCCTCCCGGAGCTGGCTGAAATCTTGGAAAAGATGTTATGTTTTGTTTGTTTCATTAATGCAGCAATATTGTTCCCATTTCAATTATAATGTGAACAATGATGCTGCACTAACGATTTTTTCTATGGAGGGTGTTTGCTAAAAATCACGTAATTTCCCCCCTAAAAATGTAATGAGTCCCCATTTCTAATTATTAACAAGAGCAACCCATAGAAAATATAACCGCAAAGGCTTGCATGTTAAAATGTGAAAAAAAAAACCCTTTACACACTGTAGATGATTGAAAATTCTAATTTTATTGCATTTTTTTATTATAATATTCAGGCAGCAGATTCATAATAAATCATTATTATATGTATACGTCATGTTCTGAGTCTGCCGGAAAGAACGATATATAATTTGTCTGGGTCGTATAATAAAATGTGACTTCCAATAGCGTTTAAACACGATAAGCGAAACCGGTAAAAATGAGCTCAGCAGACGGGTGAAGTGGCTCAGCAGTGAATGGGTTAATACCCCCTATGCCAACCCTGAGCCAGTGAGTGGGGGGTTACATTGGAGAGCGTGCAGGTCTCAGCCCTGCCTATCTGCTCCCCATCCAAACACCTGATTAAAGTTAAACCATAATTTTTTTTATAATATTTCCACCTATATCAGACATAGGACCCTCTATACACCCCTTAAACACGCTATATGCTCCACTTTACACCTATGACTAATAGCATTCCTTTTAAAAAATTACATGTCAGCCGATGGTAAAGCCCCATTTAGGGATTTCTTTCATTGGTTGGAGTACAGTGGGTATAGGTAGCAGAATTAAACAATTAAAGAACAGTGGAAAGGTGTCTTCTGATTGGATTAATGACAAAATTGACCAATTAGAGAAGATCCATATCTCGTGTCAAAGTAGCCCCAATATCTCACAACTTTTCTATTTTTTAGAATGCAATCTTTAATAAATCTGGCTGTATGTATAGCTCCTTCTTATTTACCCATATGAAACGTCGAATTTTAGGTTAATATAAACTGTGTACATTTGCGAAGAATCCGAAACAGATTGCAAATTATTGACCAAAATAGATGAATTTAAGAATTATTCCAAACATGGTATTCCATCACCTAGAATACAATATCGTAAAATTTGCAATTTCCTTGCATTCAGCTGCACAATCTCACAAGAAGGGTTATACACCCTATAGCTTGTATTTTATGGTGCACTGTTATTAGAGATCCGGCTGTGAAAACATTCTGCTTTTTGTCCCAGTTTCGCATACAAGTTGCTAGCTGGCCACAGTCTATTAAAGAGAATTACACCGCAAGGGCAAAGAATAAACTTTTTTATAGTTAACCAAGGAAATTCAAGGAATATTTTAAAGTGAATAACATATATAAAATGATTAAGCCGCTATAAACCAAACTGTAAATCTCAAGTAAATTTCATATATTACAGTAAGAGAAATAACTGGGTATAAAACCTTGTCGAAATGAAGTGTTAACGGGAAATAGTGGCACCTCGTGAACTACTTTTTAAAATTATTATATACTTTTCGTATTGCATGTAACTAAATAGTTGCAATACACAATCGATTGTTGATTGATGGATAAAACAGAAGTAAACCAGAATTTAAAAAAAATAATTTTCCAAAGAAAGAATTATTGGAGATATGTATATATTGCAAGATTAAAATAAGAATGCAGTAAAGGAGAACGAAGTATAGAAGAAAATTCCAGAGAGCAAGTGACGAATAGAGCTTGTCTGACCAACTTGTAAATCGCAGTGCAACCCAACCCTATATGTAATGAGGCAGCAGGGTCGGTGCATGAGGATAAGTATGGGAGTGGAAGAGGATGGGAGAAGAAGAGAGGGAGTCGGAAAATAAAGGGTAGGAGGGAATAATGGGAAGAGGGGAAAAGGATACAGTACATATGGCATAAAAGAGCAGTTGAAGAATCCAGATCCGTTTCAGGGGTCACCCAAGCACCCACCCATCCCCAACTGTCAAGCCCCAAAACCACAACCCTCCACACTTGTATTCTCACCACCTCACAGCCTTGAATAGCATGATATTTACGATGTTTTATTGAACGGAGCATAGATCTAAACCAGTGGTTCCCAACCACAGACCTCAAGTACCCCTATCAGGCCATGATTTCTGAAGCACAGCACAGCACAGGTGATATGATTTGCTGCTCAGTTTTTTTCTTTTTGAGAAGGGATTTTACCAGGAAGGATACATTGAGATTTCTCTCGTTTTCAAGTATGTCCTGGGTGGCGAGTATGTACCGTTAGGTGTCTTGCCCAAGGACATTTAGTGGAGAGGTGCTCGTCGGGATAAAACCCATGACTCCACAGACTCCCTCCACGCAGAGCAGTGATGTTAACCTTACTTCAGGATTCAGTCTGCATTTCTCCAAGGCAATCCTTAAAACCTTGCCTGTTAGGGGTACTTGAGGACCACGATTGGGAACCACTGATCTAAACAATGACCGGCATAAGGCAACCTAGCATGCATAAAACACTGGGTTGTTTTTTTATATACATGCTATGATGATACTCAATGCAACTAATTTACAAAAAAAGAATAAAAATAAATCATATTTATTTTCAAACAACTGATGGTTAAGTATTCAAATGTAAATCACAGTACATATAAATACAACCGTAGGATAGTTCAGATTCAGAGCACATAAAAAAAAGAGATTAATTGAAAAATGAGGAAGCAGGTTTTTTTTAAACATGACTGATTGCACTAACTTGTGCTTATGCTTGCAAATCAATGCAAAGAAGATTTTCAAGTATAATTTTGCTTTGGATTCCTATGAAATACGTTTCCAATCAACGGAAAAGTAGTTAGAGTTCCGGGTTGAAGCTTACACATATTTATTTATCGCTTTGAATGATTTGAATATTTCACATTTCATTGTCGTAAAATGTAAATGAAGATGTGAATTCTTATTTCAAATCTAGTTTACAAGGAAATGACTGTGATACCTATGGAAAGAATATTTATGCCTGTGGTTTATGTAAAAAGGGCTATTCAGGTGGTCACAGGTACACATTCCTATCAAAATAAAGTTTCATGTGATGATTAGCAGGTTTTGGGTGTCCATTGGAGCCGGCAATGCTGGTTGAGTCAGATTCTCTGTGGACATATGTCTCTGGCTGCCCATATATGAGCAGCTCTGCATATAGCCTATAGGGAGATTGAAAGATTTTCCTTATCTGATCTAGAACGATACACAAAGTTTTGATTCATGCAAAACAAAGTTGTATCTACATGCACTAATTTTATGTAATCTCTATCTAGGTATACTATGTACAGATAGATGATGTCCATAAGACTTCTAAAGTAGTTTGACCTTTAAATAACTCCATGATGATCTCTTAAGTCATTCTGTTTGTCTTGGGTACTATAATATATAAGTATCGGGCATTCATCTTGAATCCTGGCTACAACCCATTCATGGTCACAGCCCTGGTTTGGACCTGTATGTAAACATCTATACTGTATATAGAAACTTGTTTAGGTTGTGACATTTGCAAAACACATTTGAAATAACGAATACAAAAAAATCTGAGGCCTCTTTTCTATTTGTAGCGGTAATCTTTGAGCTCTAGCATTGTTTCTATTGGAGTACACTTTAACCCTTTACCGTCGCAGGGCATACTATGCCGTCCCTGTGGTGGGTGAGACTGAACACTGTGGGGTGGCATAGCATGCCCCGCTAGCGTCTATGGACCGTGACAGGCCAGCTCAAAAGTTGGCATGCATCATTCACACTGCGCGTCACCTGCATAGGTGGGCCAGTGGGAGGGCCCACTGCAGCAGCCGGGAGGCGGGGAGTACTAGTACACCTGCCGGTGTTAGCGCCCCTGCTAAGCACAACCTGCCAGGTGGTAAGGGGTTAAAAATGCAGACAAATATTTACTGTTGTTGCAAACATCGGAAGAACAATAAATGGAGAATAGCCGCAGTGTACTCATTTTGGGGAAGAATAGCAGTGATGTTGTTGTTCAGTGTTATTTACAACAATTTCGTCTTCCTTTATTGAATTTTGCTTCCCACAGAAGATGGTCATTTTTAGCATTGATTCCAACTAAGGTGAAGTTCAGTTCCACTACGGTGGATAGCGAATAACCCCTTACGAGTGTCTCCTCTCCGGGATCTGGAGAACTAAGGGAGAATCAGTAACAACTGCAATGGCCTCACAAAGTGCATCAGTTCACTTGCGAAACCTAACAATGCCGCAGGACTTTGGGTTTCAAGTAATATTTCATTAATTTGGGCATGTGTTTATTTCTTCTTTTTTTTTTGCAGCATATATTTTAATGAGTGGTCCTTTTGTGTAATTATTTTTCTTTTTCTTTCAAAATTATAATCGTAATTTCACACTTTCAAGTTATAAATTATACTGGCGAGACTGTAACACGTTTTAAGCAAACTGGTGAGAATTAAAGCAATGTTTTTAGATTTCCTATATCCCTTTGATAACAGCAGCTTTTAGTTTTCAATCTTTAGTGAGTCTGGCTAAATGTTATGAGACGGAGTGAAATAATCTAACCTTGACAAAATCTTGACTAGGGATGAGCCGAACACCCCCCAAGTTTGGTTCGAGCCCGAACCTGAACTTCCCATTTGTTCGGGACCGAACCGGAACTCCCATGCAAGTCAATGGGGCTGAAAATTCGTTTTTTTAGAGTGCCCTCCAAGAGGGCATATATGCTACATATTTGCCATAAAAGGTGTATGGGGGTCCGGGTAGTGCCCTGGGGGACAGGAAACAAGGACAAAAATTAAAAAAAAAACGTTTTTAAAGGGACAGTGAGTTTTCCATGAAATAAGGGTTAAAAATAAAAATGAAAAATTCTTTCAAATATCGTGCCTAGGAGGTCCCCATAACCTGCCTGTGAAGTGGCGGATTTCTAGGATGTATAGAAATATGTAAAAAACAAAAAATGACATTTCAAATGACGGTAAATGCTTTTCCTTTAATCTATCCATAAACAACTGCTTGGGGCGGCAGTCTGTATGAAAAGAGGAGACATTTTCGGACACGCAGAAAAAGTTTACTGATTTTTTGGCGGTGAAAAGCAGGAGAATGGAAACATCTAGACCAAAAAGCCGATTTGGAAAGTGAGATAAATGGAAGAATTTTTCTGGTTCGGCTATTTTGACCTAGAATTTTCCATTCTCCAGTCATTCTCCTGAGTTTCACCTTTCTCTGAATAACCCTGTCAGGGTTATTCAGAGAGCGGTGAAGAGCAGGAGAATGATTGGAGAATGGAAAATTCTAGGTCAAAATAGCCGAACCAGAAAAATTCTCCCATTTAGGCTAGGGTCAGACTAGCGAATTTTTAACGTGCGTTTAGGCGCACTTAATCACGACCTCACTAGCAGCAAATGACGGACAATTGACGGCCAATATACGAAGTACGGTCGCACGAAAGTCCGGCTGCGCAGCGCAAGTGGAAAATGAACGCATTTTTTTGAGAACGCAGAACCGCTAGTACGGATGTACAGAGTGCGCTGCGTCCACTAGCGGCGTGTGTGCGTGATTTGGAGACGTCAGACCCTGCTCATGTCCGGCCAACATAACGTCCAGACACCCAAAGTTTCCTGGTTTGGATCCGTAAAAAATCACGCACAAAAATGCGCATCGTATGACCGTTTTCGGTCAATCCGTGAAAAAATACGGCAATGCGTTCGGACGCACTTTTTGACGGTCGCTGCGAAAAATGCGTTAGTCTGACCCTAGCCTTCTCTCACTTTCCAAATCGGCTATTTGGTCCAGATTGTTCTCTTTTCCTGCCATTCTTCTGGTTTTCACCTTTCTTTGAACAACCCTGAGAGAGAGGTGAAAGCCAGGAGAACTGGCAAGAGAAGAGAACAATCTAGACCAAATAGCCGATTTGGAAAGTGAGATAAATGGGAGAATTTTTCTGGTTTGGCTATTTTGACCTAGAATTTTCACTTCTCCAGTTATTCTCCTGCTTTTCACCGTTCTCTGAATAACCCTGTGAATGTTTAATCCCGAGGTGAAAAATAACATTGCTTTAGATTTTTTTCAAACACCAGTTAAATGCAGCATATTAGGATGTTTTAGGGAAATTAATTCTCAAATCTCAATCAGAAGCAGACAGCACCCCACCCTCAGTACAAATATTGTACAATGTATCAAATTGATTACCAGACTAAAAACACCTGGTGTTATGCCCGTTTGTGAACAGAGGTCATTTAGAGTTGAAAATCCTTCTACGTACACATTAGTTTTTAATTCAATATCTAATAAACCGTTGCTTATAATATTCTGCAGTAAAGAGTCTCTATATTTCTAGATTTTTTAGTATTTTTTTAGGCATTTTCTATACTTTTTTCAAAATTTCTTTTTTTTTTTTTTCGAACCAGAACTGAACACGCCCAAAAAGTTCGAAATTTGCGAACTTTCGAACTGCCAAAGTTCGGGTCGAACTTCGAACCGTCCGAACCCGGACAGCTCATCCCTAAGCTTGACCACAGATTTCATCATTGATCTTTCGTATGTGAATACAAGCATTGCATCTGGCTTAATTACACAATATTGTTTCCTGATTTCTCTGGTGACTTCATGGAAACAAAACCCACAACAAATTTCTGACATGTACTCTAAAACCACCCCTAGTAAAAGCTGCAAAAGTAGGATGAGCTTTAAATTAATATGAATGGATTTTCAATTCATACGTTAGTCTAGCAGGAGTCAAAGCAATTGTGACCGTATAATATACCAGATAACTATTCCTGGAGACATAAGCTGTACTTGATGATTGTCCATATTTTATCATTAAAATTATTTAAACTACTAGTTCTTGATGCTAGTCGACTAACAGGTCAGGTTTGCCATATATCTGAAACAGCACAGAAAATATGATTTGCTGCTCCGTGATTGAAGGATTCAGGCTGAATTTCCCCAAGGCAATCCTTAAAATCTGGTCTTTAAGGCTAGTGTCAGACGAGCGTCTTTGGATAGCGAAAGGAACCTCTGTGAGAGTGGAAGTTCCTTCCACTTGACGCACGTCTGGCCACCTTTCTGAGCGTACTCTGCGCTCAGCGCTGCAAAGCGCGATCCTCCTATGGAGAATCATGCTTTGCAGCTCCGTCAACGCGCGTCCTAGCACTTTGACGGAGAGGCTTGGATAACACATGCTTGTTGCGAGCGCATTTTGTGCATGTGCACAAGCGTGTGACTGGCCCCGTTGCAGCATCACAATGCTGCAGCGGACGCCGGTTAGCACGTAGGTACGGGCCACATAGTGCGCTCATCTGACGCCAGCCTTAGAGGTACTTGAGGACCAGGGATGGAACTACTGATTTAATGCATAGAAATGGCCTTTAGTACAGCCATTTGCATTTATTCAGTGTAGAAAAATAAAATAGTTTTGGTATTAAATTTATCAATGTTTTCTCATATATATAGTCTTCAAGAAGCCCCACTTTCCAGTTTATCCCATACTTTACTTGCTCCGGTGCAAAGTCTGACAGCAGCAATATAATGTCCCAAAGATTCAGAGGCACACGGAGACTGGCTTAGATGAAAATAAAAAAGTATTTATTTAGAAAAACCTCAACGTTTCAGTTCGATTGGGAACTGAAACGTTGATGTTTTTATAAATAAATACTTTATTTTCATCTAAGCCAGTCTCCGTGTGCATCTGAATCTTTGGGAACATATACAGGGTGTCCATAAAGTCCCATTACAATTTAAAGAATTTATTACAAAGGCAAATGAAAAGACAGAAAAGTGAAAATTATTACAAAATGAGACGTATATTTTTTTGCCTCATTTAATACACCTCTATATGGGCACCATTAGTTGCACGAAGCACATCAATACGGTACTCAATTTCTTGCCATATTCGCTGTAGCATACCCTCATCAATGGCGGCAATGGCATCAGTGATCCTCTGCTTTAGATGAATGTGTGGGATCATGTGAAATCGAATCATTAGTCCGTTTTTCTTCAGTGAGACATCAATTACTGCAAATGTTTACCTTGACCTTTTGACAGAATACGTGGCACCAACTACATGACCTTCTACCAACCATCATTTTCCAGCAAGATGGTGCACCACCACATTGGGGTCTGCATGTTCGTGGGTTCCTAAATTAAACATTTCCAGGCCAGTGGATTGGAAGGAGTGGCCCAATTGCCTGGCCACCTCGTTCACTCAGATATCACTCCCCTCGTCTTCTTTCTATGGGGTTATGTTAATGATATCGTGTATCGATCAAGGTACGGGACATCACTAATCTAAAGCAGAAGGTCACTGATGCCATTGCCACCATTGATGAGGGTATCCTACAGCGAACATGGCAAGAAATCACCATTTTGATGTGCTTCGTGCAACTAATGGTGCCCATATAGAGGTGTATTAAATGAGGCAAAAAAACTTAAATATATACGTCTCATTTTGTATTAATTTTCACTTATCTGTCTTTTCATTTACCTTTGTAATAATTTTTTGAAATTGTAAAGAGACTTTGTGGACACCCTATATACACTATATTGCCAAAAGTATTCGCTCACCCATCCAAATAATCAGAATCAGTTGTTCCAATCACTTCCATGGCCACAGGTATATAAAATCAAGCACCTAGAGATGCAGACTGTTTTTACAAACATTTGTGAAAGAATGGGTCGCTCTCAGGAGCTCCGTGAATTCCAGCGTGGAACTGTGATAGGATGCCACCTGTGCAACAAATCCAGTCGTGAAATTTCCTCGCTCCTAAATATTCCACAGTCAACTGTCAGCTGTATTATAAGAACGTGGAAGTGTTTGGGAATGACAGCAACTCAGCCACGAAGTGGTAGGCCAGGTAAACTGATGGAGCGGGGTCAGCGGATGCTGAGGCTCATAGTGCGAAGAGGTCGTCAACTTTCTGCAGAGTCAGTCGCTACAGACCTCCAAATTTCATGTGGCCTTCAGATTAGCTCAAGAACAGTGCGCAGAGGTTCATGGAATGGGTTTCCATGACTGAGCAGCTGCATCCAAGCCATACATCACCAAGTGCAATGCAAAGGGTCGGATGCAGTGGTGTAAAACACACCGCCACTGGACTCTAGAGTAGTGGAGACGCGTTCTCTGGAGTGATGAATCGCACTTCACCATCTGGCAATCTGATGGACGAGTCTAGTTTTGGCGGTTGCCAGGAGAACTGTACTTGTCTGACTGCATTGTGCCACGTGTAAAGTTTGGTGGAGGGGGGATTATGGTTTGGGGTTGTTTTTCAGGAACTGGGCTTGGCCCCTTAGTTCCAGTGAAAGGAACTCTGAATGCTTCAGCATACCAAGACATTTTGGACAATTCCATGCTCCCAACTTTGTGGGAACAGTTTGGAGCTGACCCCTTCCTCTTCCAACATGACTGTGCACCAGTGCACAAAGCAAGGTCCATAAAGACATGGATGTCAGAGTCTGGTGTGGATGAACTTGACTGGCCTGCACAGAGTCCTGACCTCAACCCGATAGAACACCTTTGGGATGAATTAGAGCAGAGACTGAGAGGCAGGCCTTCTCATCCAACATCAGAGTGTGACCTCACAAATGTGCTTCTGGAAGAATGGTCAAAAATTCCCATAAACACACTCCTAAACCTTGTGGACATCCTTCCCAGAAGAGTTGAAGCTGTTATAGCTGCAAAGGGTGGACCGACGTCATATTGAACCCTATGTATTAGGAATGGGATGTCACTTAAGTTCATATGCGAGTCAAGGCAGGTGAGCGAATACTTTTGGCAATATAGTTGTATATATATTATAATATTTTTTCCCATAATGCATCAGCTTTTGCAGTACTAACATTAAAAATGCAATAACCATTGGATGAAATTGTCAATATGCAGAAGAGATCATTCTGTTTTTGTTTCTTTTTTTGTTTTGTTTTAGGTTAAAAAATGAAAATAAAGCAGAAAATACAAACCTGAAAGACCTCATTTTACATTTCACATATTGTAAAATACAGTTCAAAATGATGTACTGAATTATTATAGAAGGTTGTAGATAAAGTGAAATTAGATCAGCTGAATAAAAAAAGATAAATGACCGGTGAATAGCATATTAAATAATCTTGTTAGATAACATAATTGGGGTATGTATAAAGAATACTATCACTAGAAAAAACAATAACTTCCACGGACATACAATCAATCTGTATGCAAAAAGTTATTACATCAAAGCCCATTAAAATAGATCTGCAAAAAGGCATGTAGACTAGAGGATTGATAGAGTACTGATAGAAAAGGAAGTGACAAAGGAATATTAAAACATGACGATAAATCTCCACAATTGTGCTTAGTGAGCAAGGCGCAAAATGAGAATTAAACACAACTGGGAGAAGAATGATCTTGGTATCAGTAAAATGTCACTGCTGTATTTTATAGCATAATTATGTACAACCTGAAAAAGCAAGGATATCAAATGCAATTTATTCCATTTCAGCTAGTATTCCTCCATCCTTTGCTTAGGTTAAATTTGTTGCAGTGAATTCCCTTACCCAAGCAATGAGGCTCTATTACGGCTTGTCTACAACAATTTTAGCTAATCTGGTTGGAATACTTGGTGTGGATGCCGATCATCTACTGTAATTTAATGACACAGTATGAAGTTTTGAAATTTTTCACATAGGAATTAGTAGATTGCGTGAAGTATATTTAAATTGGGATATTGACCCCTTCACCTCCAAGTGATTAAAAAAAAACTCTCAGGAACCAATGTTTTGTTTTTAAATAATTTTAATAAATTATACAGTAAGAAATATATGGGAATATTCCCAATGTATCACTAATTATAATCGCATATTTGGCAGGAAGATATTGCCATTTACTGGCCAAATGGAGTTACTGCAGGTAGAACTGCAGCTCGTGGCTCAATGCAACGGCTTTTGGAAGTCCGATAAAGGACACTCCTTAGCCAGTTTAAAACCGTTTTAGATCCTTGGGCATTATGCCACAGGGCTAAAACTTTGGGGAAACCTTCTGGAGCCCAACAGTAAATATAATTTGCAAAAAACGAATTTCAATTTTGTTTGTGCTGCTCAGCTGCGGAACAAGAGGTCAAGTACCCAATGGAGCATGTGAAGACTCGAGTTATCGTTCTCAGGAGTTAAGCTACAAGGTTATGTATCACAGATATAAACATTACATAATGTTCTACGAACACCCCTTCCGTTTCTCAGTGGCAAAAGAAACACTGATTATCTAGGGGGTAACAACATCCTTACTCTAAATTTGCATTTTTTTCCTGTAATTTTTTTTTTAAGTTTAGCTTCAATATTTATTCTGTACTCTGTCTTGAACCATCATGCTTGGACTGCAACTGTTTTCATGTAAAAAGTCGATATTTAGGTGGTAATTCACCAATCACTGTTGTTTGTAACTACAGAAAATAACAGCAAAACTCACGGTTGTTGCAAATATGACAAAGTTTGGCATTTACAAAAGAGACATTCAAACAGTGGAAGAATATTCATTGATGAAGCTTCTCCTACTATTGCATGAATTTCTTTCGAACAAGGAATGTCATTTTTGTAACATTGGCAATTTACGTACTTTGTTTTTAATTCACCAAAATATCCTTTAACCATGGTGCAAAGGATGACACGTTCCACCATTCCTCTGCTCTCCAGCAGCAGAAGGTCAGACGTATGCTACGCTCAGAAGCACTTCCACCAGTCGGCGTGGACACACTTCCAATTCCAGGAAATAAATAATTATTGACTCCTTCGTATGGTAAATCAAAAGGATGATTTTATTCCACAGTGAGCAAAGGACAATATTTTGACACAATGGTCTTTATCAAGTCTCATTGAGACTTGATAAAGACCATTGTGTTGAAACGTTGACTTAAAATACTCAAGCAGCAGAAGACTGGGAACAAATAGTTTGCAGTGTTCTCCCGGATGTCCCTACTTGAGCTTGGGACAGACAGGATTGGCTCCATGGAATGTAGAGGGTCCGATACTAGGGCTGGCATTCGGTGCCACTAATTACGTAGTTACATAGTTATATAGGCTGAAAAAAGACATGCGTCCATCGGTTTCAGCCTCTCCCACATAACCTACTGCTGTTGATCCAAAAGAAGGCAAAAAACCCAGTCTGAAATGCTCGCCAATATGCAACATACTGGGAAAAAATTCCTTCTTGACCCCAGAATGGCAGTCAGATTTCTCCTTGGATCAAGAAGCTTTTACCCACATATTAAATATTATAACCCTTAATATTCTGTGTCTGCAGGAAGTCATCCAGTCATTTTTTAAAAGTCTGTACAGACTCTGACCCCACCACCTCAACAGGCAGAGAATTCCACAGCTTTATTGTTCTCACCGTAAAATAACCCTTCCTATGCTTTAAGCTAAATTTTCTTTCTTCCAGTCTAAATGGATGACACATTGTCCTGTGTTGTAAGGAGCTGGTTCCGGGGTGGTAGAATTGAGCCCAATGTACAATGATATTTGCTGAGAGTTGTAGATGTATAAACAAAAAGAGGGTTTATTAGGAAATTATAGAACAAAGGCAATAGATGAATATAGAAGGGAAGGGAGCACACTGAATAAACAATAAACAGTAATAACCTTAACTGAAGGCAAGATAAGACAATACTAAACTAAACTACAACAAAAGAGAAATATATAGAGGCAGAGTGTTTTTGCAGGCAGAGGTTCCTGGGTCTGTAGAGGGTCCTAGAAATGCAGAGCAACGGGCTCTGGGGATTCTGTAGGATGCAGGGTAGCGGATTCTGCGGGATGCAGGGACAGCAGGTTCTGAGACTTCTGTTGGATACAAGGCAGCGGATTCTGCGGGATGCAGGGCAGTAGGTTCTGAGACTTCTGTTGGATACAAGGCAGCGGATTCTGCGGGATGCAGGGCAGCAGGTTCTGAGACTTCTGTAGGATACAAAGCAGCGGATTCTGCGGGATGCAGGGCAGCAAGTTCTGAGACTTCTGTAGGATACAAGGCAGCGGATTCTGCGGGATGCAGGGCAGCAGGTTCTGAGACTTCTGTAGGATACAAGGCACAGAGGAAGGAAATGCTGGTGGAGACAAGACAGTTAGGGTCTAGATAGATAGAGGAACAAGAGGCAGCTCCCTGTCAGCTTGGCATACACCAAGACAATGCAGAAGCATTGTGTCTTGGGAGTGGTTCCTTTTTGTAGAGGGGGAAATCAGGATGCACTAGTCAGCACCTGGTTGCTGGATCAGCCTGGTTGTAGAAGAATTACCAGTCTCCTTACAGGAAACTGTTTTGCTTTTAGGTTTCCTGCGGCGCTGGCGTCCAGGTTCCTGACAGAGCCCCCCAACAAGGGACGCACTATGAGCGGACAAGATAGTCATGGGCGCCTCAGAATTTTCACCATCTATATGGACAGTTATGGCCTCAGGAACGTCCATAGGGACTCTTAGGAATGGTTCAGGCGTATCTTCTAGATTTGAAGTCATATGGGTAGTGATTTCGGAAGGGTCTTTAGTATCTGAGGAGAGGGGAGATGTTAGTATTGTACCCAGGAGTAGGGGTTTCCTCGGCTTGATCTTCTTAGTGCTGAAGATAGGGGTCTCCACCTTAGCCATCCCATGGTATCCTATGGGGACAACTGGTTCTTTCAGTTCTGTAACTGGATCCTGTTTAGGTAAAGAAGCAGAGGTATTAAGAAGTGGGGGTAACATGTAGTATCGAGTGTTCTGTAATCGGTTTTGCAAAGATTCTATGATCAACTGTTGTCCGCTCACAGTCTGAGCGACCTTAGTAACTTGTTCGGTAAGTATCGTTATGGCGGATATGACACCAGGTATGGTATCGGTCATAGCACAGGCCGAAGTTTCTTCAGTGAGCCCCATGGTAACAGTCATGACCTTAGCAATTGGCCTTGTCTCGGTATTACCCAACTCAGCTGGTAAGTCCACGGTAGCTGGTGTATTGTTCGGCACTTTACCATCAGTCGGTGGTACCTCCAGAGCAGAGACGTGAGCTGATGACACTTCAGTGACAGGCACGTTGACTGGTGGCACCTCAACAACTGGTTCTCTAGCAGCAGGCACTTTGGCATAACCAGAAACTTCATCAGCGGGTGATGTGGCAGCAAACACTTCAGCAGGAACTAAAGTATCGGCAACTGGCTCTTTGGCTTGAAACGAAGCTCTGGCAGCGGGCACTGCTATCTTGGCGATTGTCTTCAGTTGAAGTCGCTCTGTAGATGGAGTCCCAGGACCTCTCGACTTAACCTCTGGAATGTGCATAGAGGGAACCGGGTCGTGGGTACCGGAATCTGTAGCTTGAGGACCTGGAGGATCTTGATAGAAATGATTAGTCATAGTTGCCAATGCTGTACCATAGATAGGTGAGGAAGGTGTATATTCTCTGTCAGTGAATTCGTCAGATAGGGAGCGGTCAGAAGGTACAAAATCCTCTTTTGGATCTCTGTGGGGAATAATTGTGGTGGTTCCGAGGAGGCCATTACGTCGTCCAGGACCACCATTAGAATGTCGTGCGACTTGCAGCGGCATGTCCATGGAGTCTTCAGAGTCCCAGCCTTCTGAACCGGTGTAATATGCAGTATGTATAGCTGGTGGTGGTTCTTTACCATGGTGGCTGAAGGTGAGGGGAGTTGTACTACTAGCCATAATCACGTTCTTGGGTTGACAATTTTTGTTCCTGCCTCTAAGGCCTTTTCAAACATGATTAAGTCTTTCTTACGGACCACGGTTCCGTTTGAGGAGAGGGCACAGTCTGGGGGTACAGGCTTTGATAATAAACTGACCTGATATGGAACGGTTGTTGGATTCCAGGGTTGCTGGCTGTGCGTGAGGGTGCTGTTACAATATACAGGTTCAGTCTCCATAGGTGAATCACATGTCCTGGGGTCTAAGAGTTCATATTCCATGGGTTCATAGGGTACAGGCGTTGACATCTGTGATCTGGTGGATCTTGACGGAGATGCAGGTAAAGACAGAGAAGATGGCATAGGGGTAGAAGGTGCTCTATACATGGAATCAGAGAAATTTGCAGGTTTATGAAATGGGGTGGATTTCTTAGGACCGGGTTTGGCTGTAGGAGTAGCTTTAGACTTAGATGCCCGGGTCCTCTTAGGTGGTCTTGAGGGGCAGAGTGGGAGATAATGGCCTGGTGCCCCGCAATAGATACAGAGGTTGGCATTCAGTCTCCTGGCACGTTCTGTTGGGGATAAAGGACCATGGGTTACCTTGTTAGTAGGAATGTTGTCTTTCGTGGAAGGATTCCATAGTCTGTGAAGCTGCAGATTTAGGAGTTGAATCAGGTGGGTCAGGAACTCCTGAAGGGCTTTCTGGATTAACCCTGTGATGGTTTGAATCATTGCGGGCTCAATTGGTGTAGGCTTCTGCATTCTGGATTCAAAATATCCTTTAACCATGGTGCAAAGGATGACACGTTCCACCATTCCTCTGCTCTCCAGCAGCAGAAGGTCAGACATATGCTACGCTCAGAAGCACTTCCACCAGTCGGCGTGGACACACTTCCAATTCCAGGAAATAAATAATTATTGACTCCTTCGTATGGTAAATCAAAAGGTTGATTTTATTCCACAGTGAGCAAAGGACAATATTTTGACACAATGGTCTTTATCAAGTCTCATTGAGACTTGATAAAGACCATTGTGTTGAAACGTTGACTTAAAATACTCAAGCAGCAGAAGACTGGGAACAAATAGTTTGCAGTGTTCTCCCGGATGTCCCTACTTGAGCTTATTAGGAAATTATAGAACAAAGGCAATAGATGAATATAGAAGGGAAGGGAGCACACTGAATAAACAATAAACAGTAATAACTTTAACTGAAGGCAAGATAAGACAATACTAAACTAAACTACAACAAAAGAGAAATATATAGAGGCAGAGTGTTTTTGCAGGCAGAGGTTCCTGGGTCTGTAGAGGGTCCTAGAAATACAGAGGGTCCAGGAAATGTAGAGCAGCGGGCTCTGGGGATTCTGTAGGATGCAGGGTAGCGAAGTCTGCGGGATGCAGGGCAGCAGGTTCTGGGACTTCTGTAGGATACAAGGCAGCGGATTCTGCGGGATGCAGGGCAGCAGGTTCTGAGACTTCTGTAGGATTCAAAGCAGCGGATTCTGCGGGATGCAGGTTCTGAGACTTCTGTAGGATACAAGGCAGCGAATTCTGGGGGATGCAGGGCAGCAGGTTCTGAGACTTCTATAGGATACAAGGCAGCGGATTCTGCGGGATGCAGGGCAGCAGGTTCTGAGACTTCTGTAGGATACAAGGCACAGAGGAAGGAAATTCTGGTGGAGACAAGACAGTTAGGGTCTAGATAGAGGAACAAGAGGCAGCTCCCTGTCAGCTTGGCATACACCAAGACAATGCAGAAGCATTGTGTCTTGGGAGTGGTTCCTTTTTGTAGAGGGGGAAATCAGGATGCATTAATCAGCACCTGGTTGCTGGATAAGCCTGGTTGTAGAAGAATTACCAGTCTCCTTACAGGAAACTGGCTTGTTTTTAGGTTTCCTGCGGCGCTGGCGTCCAGGTTCCTGACATGTGTATAGTCCTGTTAATGAATAGGTTATCAGACAATGGTTGATAATGGCCCCGTATATATTTATATAAGGTTATCAGATCCCCTCTAAGGTGCCGTTTCTCTAAACTAAACAGGTTTAAGCTTGTTAGTCTTTCCTCATAACTTAACCTTCCATTCCCCTTATTAATTTAGTTGCCCGTCTCTGCACTTTTCTAGCGATATAATATATTTTTTAAGACAGGTGCCCAAAATTGCACGGCATATTCAAGGTGCGGCCTGACCATTGATTTATACAGGGGCAAAATTATGTTTTCATCCCGAGAGTGAACTCCCCTTTTAATGCATGCCAATACTTTGCTGGCCTTGGCGGCTGCTGTTTGACATTGCACATTGTTACTTAGTTTGAAGTCTATGATTATTCCCAAATCCTTCTCCTGCTTGAATTTCCCTAACTCTGTACCATTTAGGGTATAAATTACTTCACTCCAAAGTGCATAACTTTGCATTTATCTAGATTACATTTCATCTGCCATTTAAGTGCCCAGTCCCCCAATCTATCTAAATCTCTCTGCAGCGAAGTAACATCCTGCTTACATTGTATTACTTTTCCTAGTTTTGTGTCATCTGCAAACACTGATACATGGCTTTCAATGCCTATCTCAAGGTCATTTATAAATAAATTGAATAGTATTGGTCCTATAACAGACCCCTGAGGGACACCGCTTACCACTGGTGTCCATCTTGAAAATGTACCATTTATGACCACTCTCTGTACCCTATCTTTTAGCCAGTTTTCTATCCAAGAACAAGTATTTTCATCTAGACCAATTTTTCTTAATTTAAATAGTAACCTTTGTGTGGAACTGTGTCGAAAGCTTTGTCAAAATCTAAGTAAATTATATCCACTGCGACCCCCTGATCTATACTTCTACTTACTTCCTCATAGAACGTAATTAGGTTAGTCTGACATGATCTGTGTTTCATGAAACCATGCTGATTTTTGCCAATAACATTATACCTCCCAATAAATTCCTGAATATTATCCCTTAGTAACCCCTCAAATACTTTCCCAGCCACAGATGTTAAGCTCAAAGGTCTATAATTCCCAGGCACAAATTTTAAACCTTTCTTAAATATAGGGACCACGTCAGCTTTTCTCCAATCCTCTGGTACGATTCCTGAAAGAAAAGAATCTTGAAAGATTAAGAACAGAGGTTTACATATTTCAACACATAGCTCTCTCAGTACTCGCGGGTGAATTCCATCTGGCCCTGGGCTTTATTCACATTCACATTGTTTTAATTTCTGCAAAACCTTGTCCTGAATCAACCAGTCACTTTGTATTAGTAAGTTTTTTATTAATGAATTTCATGTCTCCTGTTATAGGTTTCTCTTTGATAAATACTGAAGAAAAATAATCATTTAAAATTTCTGCCTTATCCTGATCTTCAGTTAACAATACCCCTGACTCAGATTTTAGTGAACCTACATTTTCACTCCTGGGTTTTTTAGAATTTATGTACCTAAAGAATCTTTTAGGGTTGATCTTGCTCTCTTTGGCTATTTCTTTTTAATTTTCTAGTTTAGCCCATCTAGTCGCATTTTTACATGCTTTATTGGCTGCCCTATATGCTTTATAGGATGCCTCAGATTTATCAAATTTAAAATGTTTAAATGCCTTCTTTTTATTTTTCATTTCCTTAGTTACCTTCCTACTAAGCCACATTGGTTTCAGTCTGTTTCTTTTATATTTATTAACCAGTGGGATATATTGTGACGTGTACTTTTCTAGTGTTAGTTTAAAGATATTCCACTTATCCTCAGTGTTTTTCCCGTAAAAGAGTTTCTGCCAGTCAATGACATTGAGATATGACAATGATATCTGTTTGTAGCTCCCAACTATTCTGAATGGAACCACTAATGCACAGACTACCCAGTAACAAGGGGCTTATAAAGGACTTTGCCACACGCCATTCTTTCCCCACTTAGCAGCTCCCTTTTACCAACAGGGACAGAATAGGGCACAACATATTATAAAGATACAAAATCTCTCTGCAAATACATTATTTATAGTGCATTCTTTCCAGTGCAACGAAACCAATTACAAAACGTGTGTGGTAAGAATAGTTCTCATGCAAAATGGCTCACGCTAGAGAAATTATATTTAGTGGAAGAAAGAATTGCAAACAATGAATCGAATACCTTTATGTAGTTTTAGTCCTATCCATAAGCCATTATTTTCCATATAATAGGAAGCTGTAGAAAAATATATGAATATGTGAGTGATGTACTAGTAAGGGTACATTGCTTTTAATTTTCTTAATTTTTGTAAAATGCATTCACTTCCTCTTTGATGAAATCCCCGAGATCAGTGGTTCCCAACCACGGTCCTCAAGTACCCCTAACAGGTCAGGTTTGCTAGATATGTGAACCACAGCACAGGTGATATGATTTGCTGCTCAGTGATTGCAGGATTCGGTCTGAATTTCTCCAACGTGATCCTTAAAACCTGGTCTGTTAGGGGTATTTGGGAACCACTGCCCTAGATGAAGCAAAAAGGGTTAGCGATACGCCAAGACCGTACATGTCTATAATGTCTGCATAGAAGTGGACAAACCGACTGAGAGGGCAAAAATACAGAGAAGCATTGAGATAGATGAATGCTGCACATATTTATGAATCATTCATTGATAATGAATATATTTACCAAAAATAATGTAATACTCGCAGGATATATGTGTATATGGTCACTTATATACAAATATGCAAGTAGTGATGAACCTTGGTTGGTTAAAATGTTGCCTAATTTGATGAGGTTGAGATAATTCCCTCATTTGATCAGTGATCCAAAGCACTGCCCCCCCCTCTTGATATTTCTAGACTACAACTCCCATGATTATCTGGCCATTCTGTTTCAATTGAAGCATTTTGAGAACTCTAGGCATCAAGAGCTGAATGTCCAGAGTTTGACTTTCATGAATTAGCTTGTGGTTACGACTGCTTCTGTTGACGTTGTAATAAAATAATGTCTGCTAGCTACGTACAGACAAATTACTCTCATTTCTACTTGGCTAAACTTCTAATATTAACATCAACAAAGTCTCTTTATTGCATGGGACAACTATAAATACTCAACTGGTTGTTCTTATTATATCAATAATTATGGTAATTCAAGAGCATGCATGCAAAATAAGTCACTTCTTGATCAAGGTCTCCAACATCCAGCAGATTTTTTCACCATATACAGAATGAATAACAATTCTACTTAAGACGTTTATTAATTCTATTGCCCCAAGTAGGGTCAATGCCAAACAAGAAATAGAATTTGGTTTTATGAGCATGTGCATATTCTCTTTAAATATCACTGCAGTCTTACTGGAAAGGGAACAATTCTTTTTCTGCAACACACGTTTCTCATTGTTCTTTTTTTTCTTGAAAAAAAGTTTGTAAGTTATTGTAAACTCAGAATAAACAGACTTTCAGAGGTTAACATTTATATTGCCAAGGACAGTTTCAAGCTCAATTGAAAACTGTGCTTCTCAGCAAAACAATTTGTCAAAATGTCAAGTTTTTCTATAACAGTAATAAGGCACTCTTGAGGCTTCTGACCTTCGTATGCTTCTCTGGGTTGAGATTAACTGGCGCTAATCCATCCTATATTGCAAAATATTGGCAGAATATTCTTGCAAACTTGCAAAGGTTTTCAAAGATGGTGCCCAGTCACAAATGAGTGTATGAAAATTCGTCACCTTCCTAGAACATAGCTCGGGAACACTGACACAAAGTGTCAAAGATGCAGATGGGTAAGTATAAGTACTTTTCTGCCAAGGATAACATTTGGCATTGAATAAATGCACTTACATTTCAACTAGTCATGCATTTTCTTTACCACATATGTATTACAAACTGCAAATCGAGTGAACACTCATTACTATGCTGAGGCAGCACCTAATTATAGTGGTAGTCATAAGTTACAATTAGTTACAGTTACAAGTACTTATTCAGAGAAAGACATACTTATAAGAGGATAATTATTTTGGGGTCCATGCTCACCATTCTTTAAAACATAAAGGGTTATTAAGAGAGCACCTAAATGTCACTGACATTTCGGTGCCCTCCCATTCGCCGCACTTTGGTGAGTTAAATTCGCTGACCCTATAGTGAATTCAGCATTCAATGCAGGCTCCTCGAAGTGCAGCTAATCGACCAGCTGAACGCATCCAAAAAACTGCCGAATCTAATCGGAAAACCCTCACATAACTGCCGAACGAGTAGAAAAACTGCTGAAGGCATCCGACGATCCACCGAACAGACCACCGAGTTGATCCGAAAAAGCAGACGACCCACCGAACAGACCGCCGATCGACAGCCAGAAAAGGCTGACAAGCCACAGAACAGTGGAACAAATAAAAGAAAAACACACAACTTTTAAAAGCCGTTTTTAAAATAAACTACTGCATGAAAATAATTTGAGGTCCTGTGAATAGTAATAAACAGATCTGTTATAGAAAAAAGTCATTTAAAAAAAAAATTGAAAAAAAATGTGTTGAAAAAAAAATCACGAAAAATGCCTAAAAATTCCTAAATAAATATAACTTTTTTCTGCAAATTAAATAAACGGGTCAATAAATGTTTCCGAAAATCAGGGAATTTTCCTATCCCATAGGTTTAAACCTGTCAAAGGAAACCACTGAAAATCAGCCCATTTCACTGACATTTATCTGCAGTTTGGTGTACTCTGAATAGATTAACCATTACTTTTCTATGGGGATTTCACTGCCGCTGAAGATCATGGTATTTTGCCAATATTTGGCTAATTGTCAGCTTTTTTGACTTTGTGCACTGCAAACCAAAAATCTGTGCTATTTGTTTCGTTTAAATTGTATCCAGCTTTTTTGACTAGCCGAATGACCACGAATTTGCGCCGTATGGGGAAATTCACTGTTCAATGCAATTTCGTGGCCAATTCGGTGCCGTCCATATAACCCCTATAATAAACAGCTGTTTCCAAATGACTTCAGCTCCTTGAAAAACAAATAGATAAATAAAACAAGCACATTCAGGAACAGTTTCACAGAGCAGAATTAGGTTTTCTGTCCAACTGAAGGAACCTTGGGGAATCACAATGTTCTTGGGAATACAGGAATAAGATGAGACTCTATTCAAAGCTTTTATAAGGAACGAAGGCTTTCATTGATTGTCCCCTATCTGGGTCAACAAAGTTTGTCGTGGTTGCAACAACAGGGATTTTTGTTTGCTTACTGTTGTTGTTTAGTGAGTAAGCCAGATGATGTGGTACTAATAGAATGAACATTAACACTCTTTTTCTCAAAGTAGAAAAAGCAAATGAAAGAAAATGTTACAAATACGAAGCACAATCCAATGTTGGCTTTGACAATATATCAGAGAGGTCAAACTTCAGTTCCATAGATTATGATTGCTTACGATTCTCAGAATTCTTTGAATGTAAACGAAGGCACCAAAATTATGGAAGTTGTAGTTCAGCAACATCTAGGGGGCAGAGTTTGACATCCCTGTTGTACATGGCTAGAACATACTGCTTACAACTAGATAATATAAGGGAGTCTTTAGCATTATTTGCTGTTAGTGTGAGGTATTTGCACATGACTTATGATTCAATGATATCCTCAATTGTAATGATTTTCGGCTGACCTTTTTTTTGCAAGGCACTGTTAGATGTTTACCAGCTTAAACTTGAATAATTGGGTAATGAGGTATATGCTGTCACAAAACATTCAGTAGAGTTTTACAGTATCAAATCTACCTTTCCAAAAAGCTGCGTGTCCATCCAGGTCTTATGGTGCCTAGAGCGTCCCTTTGAGAATATTCACAAGTCCTATAACATCATAACAACTTCAGCATACTAGACTGTAGCTATAGTGAAAGAATCCAGTCCTACAGTATTTCAAAACTCTTTACAGATCTATTCATTAAAGGTGAAACTATGGAGAACTTTTGGAGAAGTGAAAATTCGAGGTCAAAAATAGCCAAACCAGAAAAATTCTCCCATTTATCTCACTTTCCAAATTGGCTGTTTGGTCTAGATTGTTCTCTTCTCTGGCTAATTCTCCCGAGTTTCACCTTTTAGCGAATAGACCTGATAGTATTTGCAGAAAAAAAAAAAAACAATTTCAAAGCAGATAACGTTACCCAACCCAGAAATCTGTCAATCAGACCCAGGAAACTGAACTACCTAAAAAGAATTTCCAGATTAGCCAGATTTCCTGGATAAATATCGTTATTAATGATGATGAACAGTGTATAATAAAGTACAACACTGCAAGTAAGGAATCAATGAGCATCCCAAATTAACTGCTTTGATTAGAAAAGTTATTTACCTCCTGCAGTGCAACAACTTCGCTGTGCTCTCCCTCTTCATGAAGTAGTACTATGTGATAATAATAGGCAACCCTATTAATATATCACTCAACAAATGGTTGCAAATATCCATGGCTCACTAAAGCAAGCAATCTCATATGTAAGTTTTATAAGGTTATGTTTCGGATTCTCATTGTGAGTGTGTATATCACAAATGTGTGGTTTTATAGATAGATGTTGGATTAATAGAATTTCAGATTCTCCGAATTTCTTGACGTATATGTTATGGTTAATGTCCGAAGTGCGGTTAATGTTAGGATTACCTGGGTAATCCTGACATTACCCAGGCGTCATTAGCAAAAATCCATTAAATTTCAGACTTTATCTGGGGTAATCTGCAAAGTATCCAAAGGCCTCTGGGTACTCCAGTTTTCTGCTGTGTTTTACCCGGGTAAAATGCACATTACCATAGTGTTGCTGGATAAAGTGTGATGTGCGATGAAACATCAGACTTTATCCGGTGTAGTATAGCAACCACTCAGGATCCTTGGTTCCAACCAAACAACACGGTCTTCTAAGGAAGAAACTGCTGCAGACTTGAAGCTTGTGCAAATTCCAGCATACAGAAGCAAACTGCAGACTTGCTTTGGAATCACTATTGCAGGTGATTCAGCGAAAAACTGCAAAAAGTAAACCTAACTCAAATGAGAGTACTAACTATACATCCAGCACTCCTAACTATCACAAAAGAAAAAAACACAGCATCTCTTTAGAAGTGCTACTGCTTCACGCCCTGCTCTGAGCAGTCTGATTAAACACACTTCTGTCCAGCAGCAAGCAGCATGGGAATTTATCTGTGGCTTAATTGGTTAATTGGCAACAAGTGTGTGAGAGGATAGAGACCATGCAGGAGTCTGGGCCCTAAATACCTTCCCTTCATTACTCTCCCAGACGTCTTGTTACCCAACCCATGCACTCTATCACACCGGGTAAACTGCAAAGTATCCAAACACCTCTGGGTAGTCCGGTTTTCTTCGGTTTTCAGCAGGTTACAGTTGACTGAATTCCGAGGATTACCCGGGTAAAGCTGCAAACTGTTATCTGACTGATAACAAAATTGTGGTTTTTGTTATTTTTAACCAAATTGTATCCACAGTCACAAACCACACTAAATAACCGTCAGATTACTCTGTGTGTGTTAAGGCTAGGGTCAGACGAAAGCAGTTTTAACATGCGTTTAGCCGCACGAAATCACGGCCGTGCTAGCAGCAAATGACGTCCAATGCCGGGGAACACACGAAGTACGGCCGCACGAAAGTTCGTCTGCGCAACGCAAGTGGGAAACGAACGCATTTTGTCGAGAACGTGAAACCACTAGTACGGTCGTACAGAGTGCGCTGCGTCCGCTAGCGGCGTGTGTGCGTGATTTGGAGATGTCAGACACTGCTAATGTCCGGCCAACATAATGTCCAGATGCAAAAGTGTTTTATTGATGATCCGTACAAAAACACGAACGCAAATGCGCATCGTATGACCGCTATCGCGTACTCCGTGAAAAAATGCGTCCATTCGTTCGAACGCACTTTTTCACAGACAACGCGAAAATGCGTTCGTCTGACCCTAGCCTTAATGTCTGAAAGTTAATTTATGAAGATAAAGATATTACATAAAGAGTAGCCTGATGGTTATTATGTTTTATAAATGATCTATAAGCACATATGACACATAATAAAGATCATGTAACTCTTTCACATTCGTATAAGAAACATATCCTGTCACTCTGTATATTTATTATATCTGCAATACATTTTAATGTTTGTCTTTTGCCATTTTCATTGATAATATCCATAAGTAATGGCAAAATTCACTTTTACCCAAGCGGGGTTGGATGCTCTGCAGATTACCCAGGTGAAGCTGCGGATAGTCCTCAGATTACCCGGGTGAAGCTTCAGACTTTTATTTAAAAGATAATAAAATTCGGTTTTAACCACACGGGTTGGATAGTCTACAGATCATCTGGGTAAAGTGCAGCTTTTTCAGCTCTTCCAGACTGTTACCCAAGGGCAGGTGGTTAGTCCTCAAATTATCCAGTAAAGTCTGAATTTTTCATTTTTTTCCAGCTTTACCCGGCGGTTTTGGGTAATTTTAAGATTAACCGCACTTCGGGCTTTAACCGTAACATATATAATAAATACATGATGATGTGCAGTGTGTTAAAAGTGCTGAACTGATGAAGCAAAAAACCATATCATTGCCTAGAGTTTTTCTCTAAAGCAGTGTTTCCCAAACCTGTCCTTGGGACCCTCAACCAGGCCAGATTTTACAAATCACCTTGGGGAAATGCAGACTGAATCCTGCAATCACTGAAATGGAAATGATATCACCTGGGCTGTGCTTCACATATCTGTTAAAACTGGCGTGTCAGCGGGTCCAGGACAGGTTTGGGAAACGCTGCTTTAAGGGGTGAAATAACAAGACCTAATCATATTTTCTGATAATTATTTTGTATAAAATGGATACTATAGGGTTAAAAAGGAGAGGGGGTGAAATGAAGGGGTTACACATTAACCCCCTCCTGGCCTCTTGTGCAATCCCCTCATGGATTTTAAGACTTTTTTTTCTTTTAAAAACTCCCTTTATTCCAGTGCTGATCTCTCTCTTATCTCTTCTGGGTGTGGCTTGCTACCAGCAGACTGGAGGGGGCCTGGATGTTCCAGCCAATCCAGTGCCTCTCAGTGCAAGAAGGCATTGAGAGACGTTGGATGTGGTTGGTTCCCAAAGCCCTGTAACCTGAGCTCATCACCTTCTGAAGCAGCCCATCAAGCCCACTTAGAGGGGGAAAGGGGAATGAGGGAGCAGGCAGCTCACAGCAGTGAACCTTGAGTGGCCTCACTGTGTAGAGTGTCCTTTTAATAAAACAAATACATTTTGGGTGAAAAGGAAAAAAGTATACATCAGCAGCTCTTGAATATTTCATCTATCTTCTGTCACAGTAACAATATATATATTTTAATGTACCTTAACAATTGTTATGTTATTGAGATAAGGTTTTTAATAAACTTTGCCAATGAACAACATACTAATTTCACAGACCACTGGTCAGTGGTGTCCACACGGAGATATGAATGGAAGAGGCCTACGCCACTTTGCATGTGATTTCAGAAAAAGTTAGTATAAAGTAATGTTTGTATAAAAAAAACACCGGGAACTTCATACATTACTTTGTGTAATTTAAGTAGCTGATGCTCTACTTGCCATCCTTTTTATATATGTTTGATCCGCAAGATGAAATTATAGCTTCCTTTAACTACCGAACGTGGTAGACTACCATTTATTTATAACGGTGTTAGATCAGGTAAACATGAATAGGAAAGCTTTATTGTGTCAGTCACGATCTCTTTAAAAAGAAAATCGAGTATTGGCTTCTTCCATAAACTTTTTAGGACATTTTTCTTTATCTTGCAGTGGTAACCATTAGCTTTGGGTGATGAATGTTTTCAATGAATAGACTAAAAGCTGAACATTGAAAAAGAAGAACAGTTTAAAAGCATAATTCAAACATAAGTAAAGCATCTTAATTATGTGTTAAATGATAATGTGTGATGCTGTATCATTTTCCCGAAGCTATCCTTTTTTTAAAATGCAACTCAAGTTCTATTGCTGCTTCCATTTCTTTTACGGGCATTTAAGTAATTATATGCAATATTACAAGAGTGAAGTTGCAAGGCATGCAAAATGTACATCCCATTTAGACTACCACAAGACTATAAAGCTTTAGTAGTTTTTTTGATTCTATATCAAACAAGAAAAGAAATCTAAGGAGTTGAGAAAAATCCATTGTTCACCGTCCTCCACGGATATGATTCACTCCTACATCACTCTTCTTCTCGATTTCATATCCAACCTTCCCTCCCTATCCAATCTATATTAAATCTCAATAGTTCCTGCTATTCTTCTTTTATGGACATATAGTGCAAGACTACAGCTAATCATTTTTTTACTTTTCTCTTACACTGCAACTGATTACAGAGCTTTTGGATTCCCTTTTACACTAAAATTTGAATTAAAGGGACACTTTGGGCAAATATGTATTTTTTTTTCTTCCGATCTAGTTTTGAGGTAATATAAAAAGGGGTGTCCTGCTTTTTTGGTTTTAAAGAAATTTCTAAAAAAGGCATTACAAATTAGATTTTTGCTTTCTGAAAGCAACAACTGTCATACCTTCCCTGGTTGTGCACTGCAAACAAAAAATCTGTACTATTTGTTTCATTTAAATTGTATCCATGACAGTTCTGAAAGGGTTAATTTAGTGGAGACTAGCCAGCCGTTACTGTGCAAAATAAAATAAATATATAAATAGATAATGTAGTTAAATATAAATGCATGTCCGGGTCAGAATAATCCCCATAACAACCTATACATCTGCCAGACATGGTGTGGGTGAGGGCATATCCGCTAAATAACGAACAGCTAACGGCTTCCCACTACTACTATCACAGTGCTGCTATAGTTAAATATCAACAACTGAGCAACTATTGCTGCCCATTCACTAATAAGAAATAGGGTTGGACCTCTTACTTGTGCTTCACTCATAGTTGTTAGGTGAGGATACAGTCCATGCGGAATGGTCATGCCAAACTATCCCACAAATCCATCACTCTGGCACATTGCAACATTTATCTGGTTAGCAGATTTGATTTGCTGTCCTGGACACAAATTATACCTTTTATGCAGTGGGAAGCACAAGGAAGTCTCTACCTTGTAATCTGTATGCATTGAAGGGTGGAAATCAGTTACCTTCTAAAGGCACCTACTAAAGGCAGCTAATTTGATACCCCACCCGATTAATGAATTAGTTTCCTACCTGCAGGCAGGGCGGCCATAAGAAATCTTAGGGACACTTAGTGGACCACTGGTCAAGTCTCCCCTTCCCCCAGCTGCCCATTTTGGTAAGTTAATTAAAAATTAAACCTTTTGCCTCCTCTCATACTTACTGTATATTACAGGGTGGGGGCTAAATCCCTAGTGGTCCAGCAAGGGGATATAAAGTGTTCCATGATGGGAGGGTGTACGTTGTGCACCCTCTACCTGATTCAGACCATACCAATCTCTCCCTACAGTGATGAGTCAGGACCCCTCTTACTGACCCCAGAGGCTGCAACCCACTGGGAAATTTGTTGGTATCTTGGTGGGCCAGTTCTAGGTGGCATGGAAAAGCATAATTTCATATGAAAACACAGTGTACGTAGACAGTCTTGCGGACTGTCTGGTTAAGGCCCACTTCAGACGAGTGCACTTTTTGCGTCCGTCTGACCGCACTGTTTGCTGTCCGTTGTAGCTTTTCAAAGGAGTCAGAGAACAACAAACTAAGCACCTGCGCACTTTTTAACGCGCACGCAACGCATGTTGCAACGGAAGCCAAAATGGCATCAACATGAAAAAGCTAGACGGACGTAGAGCAACAACTGCATCCTTTTTTTTTTTTTTTCTCAACATCAGTAAGAATTAACTGATACAATGTAACCACAATTTCATCAGTTAAAAAGTACGTCCGTTACTGTGCGCAGTCTGAGCGCTCGTCTGACCCCAGCCTAAAACGTAACTTTTACTGTATTACTTAAAAGCTTTGTACACATTGAAACCGTTTGAAACAACACAAAGAAATGTTAAAAACAGATTTGACTCAATATACGTATGCCCTGTCAGGGGTATTGTCCCTTAGGATCCTTAAAATGATCTGAGATGATTATCCCTAATCCAGGTGACTGGGTGTACAGGTTAGCATACAAACCCCTGCATGAGAGCTATAAAGGAGCAGTAAAATATGAAAGCAGGAGGGAGTGCAATGAACAAAGAACCTCCTTGGTATTACTGTCCCTTAGAATCCTTGCGTGGTCCTGAGTGGTTAGGTTATCCCTATTAGAAATGACCACAGGTGGACATATGAGTAACTTCCCTATAAGTAGAGCTCATATTTGAACAATGAGAATTATAAAATGAATTTTCTAATATGTACTTATGATTGTTCACATGTTCCATAAACTGAGGATCCGATTTAAGTTGTGATCTAGGAAATTTCAATTCTGTGGATCTATTTGATTTCTGGTTGGAATTCGAACATTGGCTTTGAGGCTTTTTTTAAAAAAAATTAAATAGTTTTGAAAAATGGTACTGCAGAGGCCGAGTCCTTGCACTATAACCATTATAATATGCTGAGGATGTTATGGTTTTGGAGTGTCCTTGTAACATAACTAATTGGAATGTTCAAAGTAACTAAATACAGTACAGAATATCCAATATAATATTTTTCCTTTAAAGACGGATCTGAAGTGTGATTGTGTATTGACAAAGACGTTTATCGTCGAAACGTTGGGATCCTTGACTCTGCTCTCCTGCTTATACTTTTCCAAGTGCCGGGTAATTTATGCTATTTGATTCATTATCTGTAGTGTGTTTCCCTTGAAGGGTTAATTTATTTGTGGTGAGTTACTGCTTTTGATTATATGTATATGTGCCTTTTTTATGTGTTTTTGTTTGAGAGATTAATAAAATTTATTTTATTCTATATGAGTGCATCTCCTTATTTGATTTTGTACATAGGGATGTGCATGGCTGAAAAATTTGTTTCGATTAGTTTCGTTTCGTTATGTTTTTAAATAATTTCATTTTCGGAATTTTGCAACTAATTTTGTTTAGTGTTTCGTTTTGTTTCTCCTATCGATTTCTAATCAATTTGAATTTCATATATGAATTCGATAATTGATATCAATTTGAATTTTGTATCACTAAATAAAACCCCAATTAATCAAATTTTGCGGTTAAAAAAAAGCTAGGGTTAAATTTTAAGCTGTGTTACAGATTTAGTATTTGAGTCAAATTAAACAGTGAAACAAAATTAGTTTCATAAAATCCTTTGCTGACTATTACTTGTATTTTAAGTTAGGATAATTTCGATAGTTGATATGTATTTGATAGTTCATTTCAAATTCGATAGTAAGATATCAATTCGATAGTTCATTTCAAATTCGGTAGTTGATATCAATTATTCAAATTTTTATTTTATGATGATGACACAGTGTAAAACTAAATAAATTCGTGTTATACCATTTTGTTTCAAATTCGTTTCGTATCGATTTGTTATTCGGAAGTACTTCCGAACTACGAATTATCAAATTTTGTTAAAAATTCTGAATTTTTCCGAAACAAATGCACATCTCTAGTTGTACAGGTTCATTCAGTATGCATGCAGAGACTCCTAAAAATTCAAATGGTTTGAATGGGATATTTTTTGCCCAAAACAACTTGTTAAAATAAATGAACTAAATATCAGTTTAGCTGCATAGTATCTAGGTAGTTTGAACACTCCAGCTTGCATGCCCAGAGAATTGAGCTAAATCCAATCCTGCTAATGTAACTAGTTTGTAAATGAAATTACCGGTATAAAATGACAGCACCAAATAAAAAGCAAAGCGCAAATATTAACTCTCACCACTACCAAGGCTTTAACACAAACCACATATCGGCTCGGTATGTTAAAAACAAACACAGCTAGTGATGATGGGCAATTGAGTTTTAGGAGGAAACTTATTAAAGTGATTATATTGTGAGGAGAAATTTAACAAATCAATACATAAAGAATCCCATGTGAGTTGTTGATGCATGATTAAACGCACTAGACAGAAATTGGTGAATCTGAGGTAAGACAACTACCAACAGAATTTAAAATTGATTACTTAAACTTGATTTTGACATTTAATTACTTTGGAGTCTATTGATAGACTTGCCATATAACAATATTTGTGTTTAGAACCCATTTGTGTATATTGTGATTTGAGTTCTTCCTAGAGAGTGGTAGATTTTGCTCCTATAAATCAATTTTTATGACTAAATACGGAAATGTATAGTAATAGTATATATATGCAAAACCATTGCATACACTGCATATATATATTTATTTATATTGTAATGTATTTTTCGATATAAAAACACTAATGTATTATTTAGCTGTATTTTTACTCGGTTGACAGGCTAATTTCTTAAGCTCTGTAAATTAATATCATCATTGGTATTTTATGATATTGTGTTGAGATTTCCATTTATTTGTTTGACGCATAATTTACATTGTAAGGGAACAAAAGTTGAGTTTCCTCATCAAGTAGGCCACAGTCTTGCATGCCCTTCAAAAATGACACACAGGATATGTATTGCTAGCACAGCCAGTGGCTTGTGAGCAGGCAGCTGACATTTGTGCCTCTTTTCAAGACACACATTGTGATATATATATATTTTTTGCCTGGTTTTCCATACAGTGAGGGTTTTCTTTTTCATTTACTAACCGATCAATGAATACGAATGGATCTGTGTTCTCCTATTTGACCTTGGCTTTCTTGTGTTGTTGGTGAATAGCAAATATTGTATTCTGCTGAGATGCCTGTGTTCACCTTTAACATTTGATGCAGGTATGCAAACAAGTGAAATAGAATATATTATAAAATATGCATGTCTTTCTCAACAGTGAACACACTTTAAATTTGAATTATAATGAATGGCAGAACAATTTTTTTTATAAAAATGCACAGTTAATGCATCGCTTACGTCAATTTGCCTTCCTTGCACCAGAGATTAAATGAAAGAATTAAGCATATTCTGTAACAACTCAGTGGAAACATTTATGAGGACACATTTCAGCCTTCAAACAACGTATTGCAAACTGATTGCATTCAGTAAATGATTTGTGTATACTTGGCACGGATGCCATTGATTTGATCTTTTATGTTTGTTTTTACTTTAAAAGGACTGTAATTACATTTTTTTAGCTGAACGTTGATAAAGAAACAGAATGAGAAAAACTTTCCCCTTATTGTAGCATCAGAACCACAGATGGCTATATTATTCAGATAGCCTCAATGATAATTTGGCTGTCATAATGATGATCGAACTGAGAGGATTAGTTATGCCGTATGGTGATCCATATGTTGTTGTGAACCAAAGGTTAAAATATTCAATCATGGAATTGTCCTGAATATTTGCTTTCTGTAAATCAAGTTATGTACAAAAAAGAGGGGTGTTTCCCCTCTTAATTTTAAGTATGTAGTTCATTTTCTAGTCGGTAGCAGATATTATATGCATACAGAGGTAAGACAGGTTAATGCAGTATTAAATCTGAAAGAGAGAGGTTGATGACGTAATGTTCTTACAGGTAATAGCTTTACTGCCACGCTAAAGAGCCGGATTATAAATAGCAGTATTTTTAATAAATTATTGCTGCCTCTTTTAACTCAATTTCATTAAACTGAAAGAAAAAGGCTAAGGAAGAATCACAGAACATCTTCACCATCTTCTATCATGATTTATGGTTCTTTTCAATGTCATCTATTTATGAATAAGTATGCAGAGTAAATGAATATATTTATATCATGTTTGTGTAGTTTCATTAAGGCGTTTGACAGCTAAATGAATTAAGGACATCTATAAACATACAGCAATTTCAAAAGAATGGAAAAAAAGATTCTTATTAGGCTAATTGGAGCTTGAAGGAAGCCAGTCTGGGTTGTACCATTGAGTTATAATGGAGTTTGAAGTCTTCGTTCATGATACCCAAGAGTAGTTTGGGTTTTTGCAGTTAGTAGGAATATAAGATCTGTAAGTTGTGAGCAATTCAGATACTATGATTATGGAGTAGTTATATCCAAGGGGTGGCAGGTCATCTTAGAAAATGTTGCTGAAACCAGCTTTTATGTGTGCTGTCATTATGGTGTTAATTTGTTTACACGGCTTTATTTTGTGATATTGTGGGTCAAATGGAGTGTGGATATGGCAGTGGGAATTTCTTGGACAAGAAATGGGACAGAGAAGGCATTACTACAGAATGAGTTTGTGGATACCAGCTCTGTGTAAGAAATCTCTGAGGTTCAGACTGGTCTGGTTCTACTTGATAGCAAGATTGAAAGTGGGATTGGAATAACTAGGCTATTTCACCATGGTCAGATTTGACTATATTATGGTTAGCGGAGTAGGAGAGTTTGAATGAGAGGTAGTATAGTTGAACGCAGGAGACCTGTTGATGCTCAGAGTACAAAATCATTAGGGTGGGTGTTCATCCAAGCAATCGTGATGGGAGATGGTCTTGCAGAAAAGGAATGCTGGTGCTAGTAGGAAGAGTGAGGAGCATAAACAACAAGGAATGTACATGGTTCATTATGTACAGTAGTTGTTACCAAGCTGTATTAGCCCTCCAGATATAAACTGGAAGAAAGAATCCTATAATGCAAATGTTTATCAAAAAGAAAGTCTGTGCCCCTGTTGTTAGAGTAGTACAAAGAGGAGAAACAGTCACATATCAGTTAGATTTTAAGGACATGTGTGATATTGAACCAATGAGTGTCCTGCAAGAAATCAATATAGAGTTTAACTATACAAATCTGAATAAGTGGTTTTTTTAGTTTGATTGAGTTGTTAAGACCTTTTACATTTTATGAGGTTATTACAAGAGAATGTTTGAGGGAAGGGTGTGATGGTGCCATCTCATCATTGATGAACATATAATCAGAGGTAATAAGTAATTATGTAGTGTGGCAAAGCTGAGATATTAACGTGGCAATACTTTTACCAGCTGTCACATGTGCCACAATAACATATAACTGTGATACTGTCACGTCCGCGGTCCCTGGGGCCTCCCAGCACCTGGCAGCGTCATCCTCGCTGCTCGCTGGCTGGGTGCCAAGTGATATGCCAGCTCAGAGCAATCACGTGACTGGCCCGGGGGGCACGGCATGATAACGAAGAGCCACAGGTTTTAAAAGCCAGCTTGTCACATTGTTCATTGCCCTGTTATGGAGTTACTTCCCTAGTGCTGTCTGTGCTCTATTACTGACTCAGATTGGTTTGCTTCTATTGTTGCTGACCCGGATTGTATGAGGACCACCCATGATGGTGACTTTGCCTGTATGAGAACTAGTTCTGTTGCTGACCCAGCCTGTCTGAGAAATAGGCCTGTTTCTGACCTGGCTTTTGTGTGAACCAGTCCTGACGCTAACTCAGCTTGTATGAGAACCAGTCCTGTTTTTGACACAGCTTGTATAAGAAAAGCTCCTGTTCCTGACGTGGTCTGTCTGAGAATGTCACATCCTCTGCACCTGCAGGCCTTCGGGGGGGGGCACTCGGCGGCATCACTGGCTGTCCAGGTGCCAGAAGTTCAAGCTGTTCGTGAGCCTGGAGGGGCGGGGCGTGGCACGACATGATGACGCGGAGCCGCCAGCCTTAAATGCAGCGCTCGCGAGTCAGCACATTGCCCTGACGTGGAGTTAGTTCCTGCATCGCCTGGTGTATTCTCTTATTTGATTCACTAATTCTTTTGCTCTGTTGCTGAACCGGATTGTATAAGGACCCTGATTGTTGCTGACTCGGACTGCCTTCCTTACTTCCTGGCTGTAAAACAATATAACACATCAGGCCTGCACCTCTCAAATGCATCTTTAGGTCATGTACCCCAAGTTTCACATGACTACAATCACACTTACTTTTGGCTTTGGTGAATGTTGTTAAGTAAGGAAAATTTCTGCTTACGAAAAATCAGCTAGGAGGATATATGGTTATTTAAGCTGTGTTGGAATGTTGATGAAAATGCTAAAATATGCAGTAAAGATCTCTGAGGGGAAACTGAAGTTCTTTCTCATTGCTGGAAATGATTAATGCATGCATTTTGCTTCATATTCATTTGCTATACAAGTACATATGTAACTACCGATTTTAGAAACTACATTCCAGATGGCTGCTTTAAATTTATTCCTACAACTGTAGGACTCTGACATATTCACAAAAGGTGATTACTGCTTTGCCCAATGATGGACCAATGGTAGATCTTGGTATTTTGTGATACATCAATCCCTTATCGTAGCTAGTTTATATATGTGTAGCAGATGTAATACTACTCAATACAGAATTATTTTATAATTCACCCGGAAAATAATGGTGCTCTTATGGTTTGGTCCTTGTATTATATGCACATATACTTAAGTATAATTTTCAGTGAGCACTGGAGTGATATGGGAAAAAAATACTATCTTGCTATAAAATGACAAGTGTCTTTTCACAATCTAAGTAGCATGGAGATAATCCCATAAAGAGGATACCACCCCAGGGGAGATAGAACAAGAATGTTGGGGTCAGCCCTATTGCTTTCCCTTCTTTTGCTCTAATTAATTGCTTCTGAAGGTCCCCTTACCCCACCCAACCCTTTCTTACTCTCCACACGACTTTGAAATTAAGTTCTTAATGGAGTCTAAGTTATGTGGAGATTTTATTTGGGGCTACCATCTGTAGCCTGTTACACTTGACTATGTTTTATCCCCTACCCACTTTTTTCCTTTGAACCCCCATATCTCCCAAACGGTTAGAGGGTCATGTTCCAGAGCACAGCCTTAACAATGATACCAAACATGACATTGTTCAAATTAATAAAAAAATAATTTTAAAAAAGTAGTTTTTGTTTCTTTTTTATTAATGCAGCAATATTGTTTCCATTTCAATTATAATGTGAACAATGATGCTGCACTAACGATTTTTTTCTATGGGATGGTTTGCTAAAAATCACGTAATTTCCCCGAAAAAAAATGTAATGAGTACCCATTTCTATTTTTTTTAACAAGCGCACCCCATAGAAAATACAAACGCAAAGGCTCGGATGATAAAATGTGAAAAAAATAGGGCTGGTGCTGATTAAAATTTTCGTGTTCGATTAATTGAGTTTTTCTTATATTCTTTTAATACATTAATTTCGAGTAATTATAACGAACATGCAGATCCAACTACTTTTAGCTGATCTACTTGGGTCTTGGTCTTGGGTCTTGGGGTCTGAGCCCTGGGTCTTGGGGTCTGGGCCCGTGGGTCTGGAGTCCTGGGCCCTGGGTGTTGTCTGTGGCCTGGTGTGTGCCTGGAGTCTGGGCCCTGCTGGGGTTTGACTGGGTCCGAGGCTGGACTGAGACAGGCAGCACCATACTCACCTCTCCTCCGCTGCATCCTCGTCTGCCATCTTCTTCCTGTGCCAGTCATTGTGTGTGATGTGTGCATCACACGCGTCACACATGCGACTGGAGGGCAGCTTTGCACGCTGCTGTAGGGCTGATTCTGACTCCTAGAGTCCTAGAGTCCGATACCGGAGCTGATGGACCCCCTGATCAAAATAAATTTAATCAATCAAAAAATTTAACGATTAATCGACTAATTAATCATTAATTTCTCCAGCCCTAGAAAAAAAAACACTTTACACGCTGTAAATGACTGAAAATTCTAATTTTATTGCATTTTTTGTTATAATATTAAGGCAGGGCATGACATATACATATGATAATGATATATTGTGAATCTGCCCAATCGGCCCAAAAAAAGGATATTTATTTATTTATAAAGTATTTTACCAGGAAGGATTCACTGAGATTTCTCTCATTTTCAAGTATGTCCTGGATATATAATATGTCTGGGTGGTATAATGAAACATGACTTCAAATCGAGTTTAAACATGATGAGCAAAAGCGGTGTGAGATCAGCACACAGAGGTGAAATGGCTAAGCAGCGAAGGGGTTAATTGAATATTAACGTTGTATTATTTTGTATTTACAGTCCTCGTAAGATCAAAATTTATAATAGTTAGGACAATACTACACATGTAATGTGTGCACTAATTCTATTTTAAATCATTCTGACTACATGATATATAGTGATATATAATGTATATATATATACATTTAAAACAAAAATATTCCGCTACACTGACAAACGGGAAAAAAAAGGTTTTATTTAATTAACAAAATACATACATGCATTGTGTTAACTTTATGGGAACTAAATCTCATATTTCAATGAATGGACCTATCCTTACTAAATTGTATTCTGTGTATTATTTTGCTACATAACATTTTGTCTAAAGTAGATTAGCTTACAAAGTGAAATATAAATTGAGGGATCATATAAGCATATGTTTTGTAACATAAACTGAAAAGCTATTTTAAAAATAGCTGTATTAGTCAGATACTGAGGCAAGCACAAATGCAATTTATTTTGTTTTCTAATATGTGATAGTGTTCGCTGCTAGAAGAGTGGTGTAAATGCATTCATCAGGTAGATTGATGGCGTTACAGATTTCCCTTCCATGTTTTTGATTTTGTGTAATTTACCATAAAATACAAGCTGCATAATGTGGCACTCAATAAATAAACAAATAAATATTCCAAAGACATTTTTTCTTATATTATAGGAGATTCAAATTTATTTTGGAATAAAAATTTAATTTCTATTTTTATTCAGTAGTTTCTTTAATATAGGTATACAGTTGCAAGAAAAAGTATGTGAACCCTTTGGGATTACGTGGAGTTTTGCATGAATTGGTCATAAAATGTGCTCTGATCTTCATCTAAGTCACAACAATTTGAAAAACACAGTCTGCTTAAAATAATACAACACAAACATTATATGTTTTCATGTGTTTATTGAACAGAACATGTAAACATTCACAGTGCAGGGTGGAAAAAGTATGTGAACCCCTAGCCTAATGACTTCTCCAAGAGCTAATTGGAGCCAGGAGTGAGCCAACCTTGAGTCCAATCAGTGTGATATTATTGGATGTGTTGCTGAAAGCTGTCCTGCCCTTTAAAAACACACACCAGTTTTGGGTTTACTGGTTTCAAGAAGCACTGCCTGATGTGAACCATGCCTCGCAGAAAAGAGCTCTCAGAAGACCTACGATCAAGAATTGTTGACTTGCATGAAGCTGGAAAGGGTTACAAAAGTATCTCCAAAAGCCTTGATGTTCATGTGTCCACGGTAAGACAGACTGTCTACAAATGGAGAAAGTTCAGCTCTGTTGATACTCTCCCGAGGCGTGGTCGTCCTGTAAAGATGCCTGCAAGAGCACAGCGCAGAATGCTTAATGAGGTAAAGAAGAATCCTAGATTGTCAGCTAAAGACTTACAGAAATCTCTTGCACATGCTAACATTTTTCTTGACACATCTACAATAAGGAAAACATTAAACAAGAATGGAGTACATGGGAGGACACCACGGAGGAAGCCATTGCTGTCCAAAAAGAATATTGCAGCACGTTTGAAGTTTGCAAAAGAGCACCTGGATGTTCCACAGAACTACTGGCAAAATATTATGTAGACAGATGAATCCAAAATTGAGTTGTTTGGAAAAAACACACAACACTATGTGTGGAGAAAAAAATGCACGGCACACCAACATCAAAACCTCATCCCCACTGTAAAACATGGCGGAGGGCGCATCATGGTTTGGGGCTGCTTTGCTGCCTCAGGGCCTGGACGGATTGTTGTCATTGATGGAAAAATGAATTCCAGAGTTTATCAAGACATTTTGCAGGAAAATGTAAGACCATCTGTCCACCAACTGAAGCTCCGCAGAGGATGGGTGATGCAACAGGACAATGACCCAAAGCATACAAGTAATTCAACAAAAGAATGGCTTCAACAAAACAAAATACGCTTTCTGGAGTGGCCCAGTCAGAGACCTGACCTCAACCCGATTGAAATGCTGTGGCATGACCTTAAGAGACCGATTCACACCAGACATCCCAAGAATATTGCTACACTGAAACAGTTTTGTGAAGAGGAGTGGTCCAAAATTACTCCAGATCGTTGTGCAGGTCTGATCTGCAACTACAGGAAACGTTTGGTTGAGGTTATTGCTGCCAAGGAGGGTCAACCAGTTATTCAGTCCAAAGGTTCACATACCTTTTCCACCCTGCACTTTGAATGTTTACATGTTATGTTCAATAAACACATGAAAACATATAATGTTTGTGTTGTATTATTTTAAGCAGACTGTGTTTTTCAAATTGTTGTGAATTAGATGAAGATCAGAGCACATTTTATGACCAATTCATGCAAAACTTTACATAATCCCAAAGGGTTCACATACTTTGTCTTGCAGCTGTAAATGAGGGAATTATGTAATAAAAACACATAAAAATAATTTCCAAATCTTCAAAAACAAAATTAATGGCGTAAAATAATGGGGTCAAATTACATACTTGGTGCTAACGTTAGCGCTAACCTGCGTGAGCGTTAACGTAAACCCAAGTAGTTACCACAAATTACAATCCAAACGCTAACGGGTTAAGTAACCCGTTTGCGTTTGGTAACTTGCGGTCCTATGCGTGAGGTTACTGTACTTTGCGCTCGCTATACTTAACATGGGGAGCACAAAATGTTAATCAGCGTTAGGATTACAAAGTCCTAACGCTGATTAACGTCCAGCCGTGGTTAACAAAAAGTTAACCAGAGCCAGGACTTGGTGCTAACGGATTCCGCTGGTGCAGAATCCGTTAACACCATCCAAAAAAATTAAATTATGATTCGTATACTCAGCTCCTGTCCCGCAGTGAGGACCGCGGCTCCATCCGCCTCCTAAGTCCGGCAGGAGCAGGGAAAGACTGGGGTAAAAAGTCCCCCCAGTCTCCCCCTGCGTATCACTGCGCTGACCTGCCAGATTTCGCGAGGTGATATCCGGCAGGTCATGTGACCGCCGGCATCTGGCCATGGACTCCATTGAAAGGATGCGCGGCTGCACTTAGCACTACTGTGCGCATCCCGGGGCTTAGCATCCGGTAACCATGCAGGCAGCTTTTTTAGTGCCTGCATTGTAATCTAGTGGTAAAACGGGCACGCTAGGGGGAAAACTGCACAGTTTTTCCTCGCTAGTGCCCCATTTTACCGCTAGAATCGTAATTTGGCCTGTGGTGTTTTATACCCTTAGCTCCCTGATTTTAATTTTAAGGTGTAGTACTTAATTTTCTATGTGTAACAGTCACGTCTTGTATTTTAGCACATTATCTACAAAACTGTAAAACATTTCTGTGCAGCTCAAAGACTGGCAATGTCTATGTGAATGTGTGGACATCAGGCATAGCTTTAAAATGCAATTTTATTCAACATATGATTATATAAGTGCTGATGTTTAGTAGTATATATTAAAGATGACAAAATAAATTGTTCATTAATCTATTGATTTCCCTTTCTCTTCAGAGAAAATGTTTCATGCTAACCAGACCAATAATAAACTACAACAATAACAACACATGTTTGGTACTATTCGAGGAAACACTACCGTTAATGAGTTATTATGCCTTTTGAATTCAATTATAATCTATTTTTATTTTTGTACTTTCAGTGCTACCAAGCCATACGTGTGGAAATCCTGGGGAAATACCAAAAGGTGTATTACATGGAACACGATTCAATATTGGAGACAAAATCCGATATAACTGTGTTACTGGACATATTCTTGAAGGACATTCAACCTTAACATGTATTGCAAGCCCAGGGAATGGTGCTTCATGGGATTTCCCATCTCCTTTTTGTCGAGGTAAGGTTCTTCACATTGATTTAAATATGAATTATATTGTTGTAAAATAGATATCAGAACTTTAAAGCTATACTCTAGCCATTATGACTATTTAATTTCAGTTCAACTACATGGTTATGTGAACTAGGTGTCCCCACTCCTCCCCAAACCACGTCTAGTGTCCCTGCAGGGTCTTAGGCTAGGGTCAGACGAACGCATTTTTTGCGTCGTCCATGAAAAAGTGCGTTCGAACGAATGGACGTATTTTTTCACGGAATACGCGATAGCGGTCATACGATGCGCATTTTCGTCCGTGATTTTGTATGGATCATCAATAAAACCCTTTTTGCTTCTGGACGTTATGTTGGCCGGACATTAGCAGCGTCTGACGTTGCCTAATCACGCACACACGCCGCTAGCGGACGCAGCGCACTCTGTACGTCAGTACTAGCGGTATCACGTTCTCTAAAAAATTTGTTTTTTTGCCGCTTGCGTTGCGCGGCCATACTTCATATATTGCCCGTCATTGGCTGTCATTTGCTGCTACTACGGCCGTGATAAAGTGCGGCTGCACGCGCGTTCGCACTGCGTTCATCTGACCCTAGCCATACATTCTATCAAAGTATAAGGATTTCCTCTTTCTGGAAAGGTGCCAATCGGCTCATACCAGACAGCCTTCTGGGATTTCAGGCAACAGTGTACAACTCTGCACAATGATGACCAGTTAATTTGAGAAGCATTGGTTTGGTGAGTGCGCAAGACGGCATTCTGCTTTGATGACCTGCTTCTTTCTTGAAGCAGGGCTGTCAGTGAGCTCCATGAGCGTACAAAAGTAGATTACAACACTGGAGAATATGTGAGTTTTAAAAAATATTTATTGGTAAGGAAAGGATATTTTTTAACCTCGCTGCCCTCCCATGTTTTCTTCACTTTTTCTTTACTATGGGGTATCCATTTAGGCTCCTTGTGTAATATGTCTCTTTGCTTGAAGACAACTTTAGAACGAAGCATTACTTTAATAGTTTCAATTATTATGTCAATCATGAACATCACTGCAATTATTTTAAACATCATTGGAATGAAAAAGTTCATTAGTAGTTTTAGGTAAATTTTATAAATTTTCTTTGAAATTGACAGGGTTTCTTAAAGAAGTATGATCACACTCACCCTCACAGTGTGAAGACCCCATTTCCCTCACATGCCCTGCCAACTAACCAATCTTATAAATATAGTCTCGAAACAGACTTATATATACAAGAACAACTCGCATACATATGACTCACAATACTAGAAAGGAGTTATGTGGCATCAGAAGGATGAGTGTCCCACCCCCTTTGCATCTTTAGTGAAAGCACAACTTTCAAACCATATTATTATCTAGTAACACTAGATTTGGAACACTAGAGAAAAAAAAACATGGATAGTGGAAGCCTGAAAATTATGACTATGCTGCCAAAGGTTTATTGGTTGGAAGGCATGCAAAAGAATGGGAACCAGCACTTTGTATCTTCAAGAAGGCACTTTAACTTTTCAACTCTAAGGCTAGGGTCAGATGAACGCATTTTCTATGGACTGTGCGCCCCTGCAGTATGGACGAATTTTTTGACGGAAGACGCAGTAGTGGCCATACAGTCCGATTTTATGACTGACGTTATTTTTGACGGATGTAGGAGGGAAAAAAACATTTTGTCCGTCAAAAATGCTGGACATATAAATGCAGTCCATCTGACCATGTTGCATCACTCACACACAAAGCTAGGCTGACATGGCGCACTCCGCACGTCCGTTCTAGCCATATTACTTTCTTGCTTAACCTGCGTCCAATTGCCACATCCGTCTTGCGTCCGCACTTCTGTGCAGACGTACTTCGGCTAGGATCAGACTGAGGCAGTGCGAACGCGCGTGCAGGCGCACTTAATCACAGCCGTAGTAGCAGCAAATGCCGGGCAATGACGGCCAATATACGAAGTACGGTCGCACAAAAGTCCGGCTGCGCAACGCAAGTGGCAAACGAACGCATTTTGTCGAGAACGTAAAACCGCTAGTACGGTTGTACAGAGTGCGCTGCGTCCGCTAGCGGCGTGTGTGCGTGAATTGGAGATGTCAGACACTGCTAATGTCCGGCCAACATAACGTCCAGATGCACAAAGTGTTTTATTGATGATCCGTACAAAATCATGCATGAAAATGCGCATAGTATGACCTCTATCGCGTACTTCATGAAAAAATGCGTCCATTCGTTCGAACGCAGTTTTTCACAGACAACGTGAAAATGCATTCGTCTGACCCTAGCCTTAATGTGTGGGGCTCCACTTAACACAATTGTAACACGGATTTGAACACTGCGCTCATCTGACACGAGCCTAAATGCAGCCTTTCTCAAGCCTGGAAGTCATGTCAAATTAAGAGTTTCAGAAAGAGAGGACACAGACTGTGCGAGACAAACCCACCTCTGCAACCCCCGCCATAAGTTCAGAGAGATACGCTGGATGTAGGGACTTGTTATGATCGTACCAGAAATTGTTGTATGGTATATATTAGTGGTGTTATCAACGATGAGAAGCTATAGTGGTTGATCTCTTATTACCTAAAATCACACGGGAATAATATTACCACCAAGGGGCTATTTTCCAGCCTGATATGAACATAACCAGAGCTGTGATAAACTTATTAAAGCCAATGGATTTGCTACATTTACCAGAGCTTTGGTAATGTGTACACAAGACTTGAACTACAGATGAAGATGTGTGAGAATGTTAGCACTCAGAATAAATGCTTAGGTAGCATAAAATGATTGTGTATATGTAAAACTAGTGCTGGACACAAAAGCATTATTATAGGAGCCCACCTTCAGCATAGCAAAAGTGAGCATCTGGATTTAACCGTTTGACTTCGAAGTTATCTCATTGACTCTTTTTGAAATCTTACTCTGATTTTCAATCTTCTTTAAAAAATGTCTCTTATCGATTTCTTTATTGCTACACTCTTCTTCTGTCCTTTAGATTTCTAACGAATGACAATTTCAGCAGTTATTTGACCCTTTTTTTAGGCTAATATAGTAATGTTTTGAACGATGTGTCACTTATTATAGCCATTTTAATTTATTATGTTGTTTCTAGAGGGTAGTATGTCAAAAAAATGAAATTTTTATGAGTAATACTCTTTTCTCAAGAAGTAGTTTTTAAGCAACTAAGAAGGTTAACTTGAGGGTCTTTAAAAGGTTTAGTATTAAATATTATAATGTCTTATAGCTGTCTGCTCTCATTTCAGGAGATTTTCTCCTAGGTAGGCCTCTCTTATAGTATACTTTTGATGTGGAAACTCTTTTTTTTGTGTGGGCAGATCTGTCATTGCAAAAAGTAACCCATTTTTTTTTCCGTTTAATTTTTTTGCTATGGTTTTCCTTAACCTGTGATAACAAGAATAATCTAATGTCTGTCAGACATACAGAAAAAAAATCAGTTTGCATTTATATCTGCTCCATCAGGTTTCTCTGGCACAAATCCTCCTCTCACATCAGATTTATTAATAATTATATGGTTGCAGTCTATTCAAAGGGACTATAAAAAACATTCATCGACACAGGTTCAGCTTGGAAAACTTGTATTGCTTTGTGTAATCCACATACATATAATGTTTATCGCATGAGGGGTGATTTGCTCAAATAAGGTCATGATTTTTATATTCAGCTGGCATTTTCAAATTCAATTTCCAGCCGATTCCTTATAAATACCATCAGGGCATTAGGGCATTTTCTTCTAATCACTATTACAGTTTCATACACATTTTCAAGACAAAACATAACATCTCCACTATCATTTTATAGAAAACTATATCTCTGCAAAAAGTAAATATTGATCAATTAAGCCATACATTCTGTGAAAAAGATTAACTCCGATACATATAAAATATTATTATATAGCAAAGCATGTTGATTTCTAAATATGAAAAATAAATTAAAATGTAGTTCGTCTACCCTAACATAAATTCTTTGTTTTCTGCACAATGTACCTAATTAACACATGGTGAGTTGACATACTATTTTCTATTGTTCAATAAAGAGACTCCATGAAACTATAATGGCTCACATACTTCTACAAGTTGTGTAGCGATATCTAATTATTTTATTTTTTGCTACTATTGCTGTGGTCTGAAATCTGCGAACAATAGGTCTGACAGATACCGAGGTGGAAAAGATAGCAATATGAAGTAAATAACCTAACTTGAGTAGGGCATGGAGAGTTCAAAGGAAATTGAAAGCTAGTATCACACTGCGTGGCTTGTGTTTTTTTTACCTTTTAAGAAGGGCTAAAATATTAACATATCAAGGAACATAGATCAATAATGCATGCATACCTTCCCCCTTCCCCTGCCTACATTTGATAACTTCAGACATTTGAAAATAAACTTTAATTCAACCAAATGTTACTCATAGATTATTCGGGGGGGGGGGGAATAAGATTTGTAAGTTCTATATTAAAATTTATATATTGGCACTGTTAGGTTAATTCTTTAGATATATTTAATTTAAATATTCAAAAAAGTTGCTGATTATTACATGGTGACTAAATTCAATATTGTTATCTTTGTCAAACTAACGCAGAGTTTTTCTTCTCTAGTAGATTTTGGTTTTAAGCAATGCACTTTTCGAATAAAGCAAGCACTGAATTCTTATGAAGGCGCATGTAGTTCTATTATTGTCTACAGTAACATTTCACAACCTCTTTCATGACATTAATTAAATTTAATATCATGTTAGCCAAAGTGAGCATAGAGAACGTGGGCCTATGTTCTCCTAATGGCACCATCTCTCATCCTGTCTCATTATGTCAAGAATTTTTTTTTTTGCAAATGTGCATTGATTCATGATAAAAGATAGGCTCTCATCTTAGATGACAGGAATTGTGTATATATTTCTTACTGTTCCTACATCACAAGCAAAATGACATACATTTTTTGTTAGTGGGCGCCTACAATGATGATATTGAACACGTAATTGTATGGTTTTGTGTTTAAAAATGTCCTACTCCTATTATTGATGCCATTACCCAACATTTTCACTTCAGACACTTTCTGTTCATGTTCTTTGGAACAAATGTGTGTTAACGCTTCAATTACTAAGGGTTTCTTTTCTTTTTTTGTTTTCGTCTTCTTTTGTTTTATATGAAAATATGGTAATACAAATAAAATTTTTGGCAACTCATTCAACGTCGTTCCATATTCTAATGATGATAGAAGGAGACATTGTAGTAAATACTGTTCATATTATGTATACAACTAAAATAGTTAAATGAAGATAATCCAATAATTTTCTTCCTAATCCCTTCACTACCAAGCTATTTTTGTATAAAATATATCAAATTTATTTGAAACATGGGATGCAAAATTAACAATTAAATATAGTGTAAAATAGAAAATGTGCGCAGAGACTGTTGTTCTGAGTTCAAAAAAAATAAAATAATGTATGTTTGATCAGTTTGGTTGCTCTAGGCCTAAATGAAGCATTTACTTCCATAGCTAGGGTTAGAAATTAGGGTTATGTTACTATTTGTGCTTGTTTTAGGTTTAGGGTTAACTCCAGCCAGAACGATCTCCTCCATTTTTGATTCGTTTTAAGACCCCAGATACTGCCCCTTCTTCTGGTGTGAGCGCAGTGAGAAACTGTTTTTCATTTTTCTAAATTGGTAATTATTATTTTCCCCCAAATAAAAATTAAAAACCTATTTTTGGCACTTGTTGGGGGCGGCACAGTGGAAAAATATGTTCCTGGAGAAATAAGAGAAAAGATTGTTGCGTTGAATGTGTTCAACATTTCTGATTTGGTTGGTTAAACTAAGTATTTTATACTTCCTGGACAATGTATATGTACATGAACTATTCTAGTCGGTCATTATGGCCATATTTAATCTGCACTACATATAAGGAAAGACTGAATTGGAACCAGGAAAAATTTACATAAGTTCAGCGCTACTTTAATGCAACATGGTTGATGAGCGACACAGTTAAAGGGAATCTTTAGGGTTAAAGAAGAGTGGGGAATGGATTGGATATTAACCACTCCTGCCGTCCACTTCACACCCACCTACCATTATAACCCTTAATAGTTTTTAAAAGCTCCCCAGGGCTGCGCTCCCTGGACACTGGTCTGGAAAGTACATTCTGTTGACTTCCTGTAAGCTGTAGGTGTCACGTGACCACGGGGAGAATGGACACTTAATGCCAGAGTGTCTTAAGAGCCATTGGTGGCAGGCTAGGTCCCAAAATCCTTGAACTCGAACAGCACCTGCTGATTTCAGGTTTTGAGTGGGACTAGTTCCCTGCACTCTGAGGTCTGAATCAGCCCTCTGAGATAAACTCTCACCCTGCCCAAAGAGGGAAGAGTGCACTCAGATCCCTTTTATTACATTGAATGGTCACAGTGCCTAGAATCAACTAAAAATGAAGTTATAACAAGAAAAAAAAAGTGTGATCTGCGCTTGTTTCTATATATTTCCATGTGCAACAAAACACTGTTAGAGGTTTTAGTTTGCTTAAATGGCCATTGAAGTGTCAGCTCACTCGCCCCATCAAGGCACCTCTTTGTAGAGTGAGTCCTAACCAATGACCTAAAGCTGCTCCTCTGAGCAGCTGCATGCCCTCCTGCTGCTTTTCAGCTAAGGAGAGGCAGAAAAATGGTGTGTTTTATTTATACACGCACCAAGCACTTCCCATTTGGGGTTGAAAACAAAAACATGGAAAAAGGATCAGCAACAAAAATGACTAACTGGTGTTACAGCATAATATACATACATACATACAGAAAAAATGGGACGAGTGAGCTTACGCTTCAATGGCCATTTAAGCAAACTAAAACCTCTGACAGTGTTTTGTTGCACATGAAAATATATAGAAACGAGCGCAGATGACACTTTTTTTCTTGTTATGTTTTATACATGAACTGGGTTGTTACTCCTGGTTGTTGCAGACGCTCTGGTGAGTACAGGTGCAAAGCCATTTTTTCTGTATGTATAAAAATGAAGTTATTTCGGTTTAAAATGTGTACTCTTCTTATATAAAGTAATGGTTATTTCTTAGTTAAAATATACAACATGTTACATAGTGACGTGTAATTTTTCATGTGTCTGTACAAGTTTTTGCTTAAAGGTCGTGGAAAAATATGTGTTTATGAGACATTTGATAGTGATAACTATTCCTAACTTTACTCATCTGGAAGTAATTTATATTTGATAAGCAAACAAAAATATTCAGCTGTTGAATAATCTTGTGCTGTTTGAAATATATATTTGATAAAGTAATATTAAACCATCTCTGTCCCAGAAAGATTCATATTTACAAAAGACGCCACTAACAAAGACTCACTTGCTACCTTTTGTTGTACATTTAATAAGGCATCCTGAATAATATATGTCTATGGTTCGTTTAGATCTGTCTAAAGCTTCATTTATTTAAATTGATAAGCCTTATATAATGTGACTGGCAATGACAATATGTCACTTGCTGGTGCTTTATGAAATGTCAAGCTTCTTAATTGCATCTATTCAGCTTCAAGAAAAAGAAATGGAAAAGGGCAGAAATCTAGAGGAGAAAAATATCATAGCTTTTCATGTTTGACTCCTCTTTCAATTTTGAAACATAGATCTGTTTCTTTGCAAAGTAAAAAAAGTTAATATGGGAAAGAGAAAACTTTAAAGCATTTAATGTGATCAGGTTTACAGAGCATAAAGTTTTTGCTGAATTAAGAATGAGACCCAGAACATTCTACATTTACTCACAGCTGCATCTATTTGACCTTGGAATATAAAATAAATATAAATATAATATAAAATAAATATAGAAAAATGTCAAGCGGGAAAATAAAAACTAATTAATGTAATTCAAATATTTATAATATCTATTGGTAAACAAATAGACATACAAGGAAAGATATAAATGCATGTATTATACAATTCTTTGAAGGTAAAGCAAGGATATATTTTGAAAGCTTTGTTGATATTAGGTGGGCTTGACAACTGCTCATTAAACCCAGCATTAAAGTGACTTGAGGACTGAAATGTTGAAAAAGCTCTTCAATCCAAACATGTTATATCTTTTTGTTGCTTCAAGCAACATTAGATGGCAATTATACCTTAGTGTTGTTAACCTTTAGACATTTCTTGTCACTACAGAATAATTTTGAATTAGCATAATGTGTATTGATCTGAACAAGGAACAGGCAAGATCATTCCACCAATGCAAGAACATATATTACGCATGAATTTTAATCAATTGCCTGTGCATAAAACACTATGAAGTCCATCCACTGAAGGTCAGATTTTGCTGACTTTGCCACCAGCTTGCACAACACCAGGTCTAACAGTCACTAATGGAAATGTCTACTATTAAGTTTGCCTTTTTATCTCAAGTTGAGGAACCATACCCATGCTCAGCTGCTGCTGGTATATGATTGTTTCCTTTTAGAAGTTATAAGTATTCTTCTGCTGAGTTCCAGCCAACAATATATAAAATAGGCAACTTGTTACATTAGGTATTTTTTGAGTTTCCATCAAAACTTAACATGCACAAGTCTCCCAAATACATTATACTCTTATTGGAAAATTATATGAACATGTAAATAAATCTGAGATCAGTGACACGTTGTCCCTGGTTTTGGCCGTGCCCCCTGGTGGTGAGAGGCATTCATGCCTGTTTTTCCCTGTTCTGTGTTTGGCTGTGCTGCCTTGGGCTGCTCCAGGGTTCTGCTGTGATATTCTGGTCTGAAGTCACATGGTCCAATCACACAGACCCACTCCCTATAATACTCCCAGCAGCACAGAGCTACATTGACCTGTTCTGAGTTCACATGTTGGCTACGTTCCTGTGTTTATGTTCTGGTCCTGGTTCCTGTTCCCCGCGTTGCTGTTTAGCATTCATGTCTTGTGTAATCTGGTTTTGACCTTGGCTGTATTCTTGACTATCCATTTCTGTCTGCTCCTGGTATTACTGTATCCTGATCTGTTGCCAACCTTTTCTGTATGACGTTCCTTCTGTCTCTATTAATCTGGATCGAGTACTGACATTTCCTATTGATCTCTGGTATTGACCTCGGCTTTCTCGATCACCCATTCTGTTTGCGCCCTGTAACCTGTATGCCTATTCTGTTGCCAATCTCTGCTAGTCCTGACCATTCTTTTATGTTTCATGTTTTACGTGTTTGGTTTGTCTGAATTTAGTTACTTAGAGGCCAGCATTCAAGGACCTCTCCAGTCTAGGATCTCTGTCTGTCTTGTTAACCCTTGCCCTTCTTGCTCCCCTGGCTCTGTCATCCTTTGTGAGGTTTTACCCTAGTTAGAGGCCAACTGAAGGACCTACCCCAGCTTAGTATTCCCTTTAGCTTTCTTCCATACCCTCCTGTCCCTCATGTTTCAATCTGGTTTCCCTCTTGTCTGGAATCTTTATTATATATCTCTCCTGTATTAAGCCAGCATCTAACCTGCGTAAAGGGCTACATTCCTCCAAGTAGGCGGCCCGCATGACAATCAGCCTCAGATTGGCCTGCACAGTGGCCCTCAACTACAATAGGCTGCTAGCCATAAAGGAGCCATGGCCCACAAATACCCCACCCACTTAACTATGGGTTCTTCCTTTGCATCTTGCCCCTTCCTATAACTGGTAATGCATTTTTCCTCATGTTGCTTTTTGGCATCAGTCCACCCCAAACAACACTAGAATTCAACTACACATTTTGTTTATTAATAGACATCCATGACATACTAAATTAATTGAAATAACTGAAAGTTGAATGCATGGTAATATATATATACCTACATGTAATACGTGCCAGTTATCCATCTTTGAATATGTATTGCTACAGGTAAAAAACAAGCTGTTTGACTTAGTGTTTTTATTTTTTTATTTTATGGAATAGCTGAAGGAGCATGTGGAGGAACTTTGCGAGGAACTAGTGGAGTTATTTCTAGCCCTCACTTTCCCTCAGAATATGAAAATAATGCTGATTGCACCTGGACTATCCTTGCTGAACCTGGAGATACAATAGCTCTAGTTTTTACAGATTTTCAGATGGAAGAAGAATATGATTTCCTAGAAATAAGTGGGACTGAAGCACCATCAATATGGCAAGTACAAAAGATCAATTCAAAAATTCTATTTTTTCTTAAACTTTAGCTTTAAGTATATTGTTTAAAGCATTGATTTCTGATCAAATTTTAAAAACTGGAATTTACATTAATATATGTTTGTGCAACTTTGAAAAATACTTATTTTTGCTTATTAACCAGGTGTAACGCAGTTAATAGTTATGTTATCTCACAATCGAGTGTGCATTGTGCGTACAATTACAAACCGGTGTAATACTGCTTTCAAATATGCTTTAAAACCTATAAAATATCAAGTTCCCAGCTTCTCTACAACTTGATAGGGTGCAAAATGATGTCCTGTTGGCTGTACAGGTGGATTTGAGGCAGGAGATCCACCAGCAGTGGATCCCCTATGCTCCTATTGCCTTTGATACATCCTGTAACTACCGTGCACAGAAAGTATCTGAATGCGCGATATTAAAGGGGATTGAGTGTTTCCCTTAACATATGTAAAAGATTGTGTCTGTGAATTTATATATGCCTACGTGTGTAAAGAGGTGGTATGTGGCATTATTATGAGTCATCTTATACAATGATGGTGAAAGGGTGCTACTGTGGTAGTTAGTAATTTGAGGACAATGTTGAGATACAAATCAATATGGTAATTGAATGAAAAGTAAAAATAAGAAAGTAACTGTGACTAGGGGTCAATTGTAGGTATATAGGAAAATGGGTTTAATGGGGTTAAATGGTAATAGTGGGAATAATGGACAATTAGTTTATAATCAACAATATGGGAGGAATTGAGTGATTTAAAACTCACATAACCGGCGTCTTAATCACTCAATTCCTCCCAAACTCAAACATAATAGGCTTTGGATATATATATATATATATATATATGAGAAATCATCTGTCCGCCTGCAAAAAGCCACCCAAAAAAAGAAAAGCCGGGGTGCACAGTCCAATAGAATCATATATCCAAAACAGATGGATGCACTCAAGGTCCTGAAATATAAGTTAAAACACGATGCTATTAAAATTGTTGTGTCCGAGAACTGACGTTTTGGAACCCTTCAGAGGCTTTCTCAAGATTTTGGATATATATGTATAATGCAATAATACCATAATAAACACCATTGTAGAGTGGCATATTGGAGAAGCTGTAAGGTGTTATGGATATTTGCTCTCGAGGCTTCCACTTTTCCAGTTATATTAAGCAAAGAATAAAACCTATATGTCAAATTCATACATATTATTATTCACTTAAGACGCCATTTTCAGTTACCAGCAATGGGGTTTTCTCGTGAGATAGTGTGTTATGTATGAAATTAATTTACATTTTAAAATATGTATAAAAAAAAAGAAAATTTTTCTGAGACTGGTGGTGAAAAGGTTAATCAACTGTGAAATTGTATTCCAAATAAGTGAAACTATACCTGTGACAACTCAGTAAAGATTTTTTTAAAAATTAAGTGAACCTGACATATGTTTATTTTATTTCATTTACACAAAGAGATCTAGCAGAACAAAAGTAAGATTTCAGACAAGGAGATTGTTCACTAGAACGGCTCTGTAAAAATGCAGTTAAATGTAGTGGGATTTGTCCTGCTTGTGTGGCTTTGTTTTATAAACCAAGATCTGAGCAGCATTTTTTATAATCCTGTGTTCAGCTCCCATACAAATAGGACAAGCTTCATTTGAAGAAAACACACACACACATAAGGGATTATTCAAAGAGAGCCGAAATTGCACAGAACAGTGAATTTCCCAACATGGTGAAATTTCGGGGCCATTTGGCTATGCAAAAGCTGGCTATTCGCAAAAATATTGGCGAATTGCCAGCGAAATACGGTGATCTTCGACGACAGTGAAATCCCCATAGAGAAGCAATGATTAATCTATTCAGATAAACAAACGAACAGCAGTGAAATGTCAGTGAAATGCCCTTATTTTCGGTTGTTTCATTCAACAGGTTTAATCATTAGTTTCAAAGTAAAAAATATTCCCGTTTCTATTAAATATCTATTAAACTGTTTTTTTTTTTTTTTAATTTGCAGCAAAAGTCTCTCAATTAATTTTTTTTTTTTTTTTTGGCATTTTTTCGGGCTTTCTTGGCAAAAAAAATTTGGGTTATTTTTTTTCCCCTGTAACAGACCTTTTTATTATTATTCATAGGACCTTTATATTCTATACATTTTTGTACAGTAGTTTTTACAAACAGCTTTTAACAGTTGCTGCGGTTTTTATTATTTTTATTTTTTACCTCGTTTGTCTGTTTTTTCCGGCGACTGGTCGGCGCTGTGTTCGGTGGATCGTTGGCTTTTTTCGGATGCGGCCAGCGGTTATGCGGTGGATTGTCAGATGCAGGCAGCTTTTTTTTCGACGGTTTTTCGGATCACTCCAATTTTTTTTTAGGAGCTTCTGCTTGAGTTTTTGCGTTCAAATTGGCAGTTTTGTGGTTGGTTTTTCAGATGAGGGCGGTGGTTTTTTCCTGTGTTTCGGGGACCCTGCGGTGAATGTTGAATTCACCTCAGGGTCTGGGAATTTGATTCCCTGAAGTGCAGGGAACGAAAGAGCACCAAAATTCCACCGGCTCTTTCAATAACCCTGATAGTGTAAAAATAAATTTAGAATATTTTGCTATACTCACATTCAGTTTTGATAAAACCTTTAATGAGTAGAACATTTTATAGTTTGTCTACACACACAGAGCAAGATTCTAGCGCTTACTTCACATTGCTTTCAAAGGGGAAATGGCAAAGATTCTCAACTTGAGACAAACTAATTGAAGCCAAATGACTTTTGTATGTCAACGAACTGCTATGGTGTTATGTTTTTTTAACAGACACACAATATGAGGTATAATCTCGCTACTACAATAAACTGTACTGGTACAGATAAATAATGAGGGAGTTTATGGGATTAAAACATAGACTGCTTTGAGGTGAAAACCCAGATGTTGATGTATAAAATGTTCAATATCTGCATGGACTCACATTGCAGACCAAGAACAAACAAGACTACAGAAACATACGTCGTTTGATCTATTTTTTAAAAACTAGATATTTATTGTAATTATTTAGCTATAAATTGCAAGTGGTATTTGTGTCTTTATGAGGCATTGCATGTGATGAAAATTTCCATCTAAACAATTTACCACAAGGTTGAATAAGCAAAAATAAAAGTTTTTTCTAATCATTGGAAACCCATTAAAAAGAAACAACTGAAATATTTCATTGACGCAATTATTCATACCCCTTGCTTTGAAACTTGAGATTTCTCTCCAATGCATCCCATTTCTTTAGACCAGGGCTGTCAAACTCCCCATCCCCAGATGTTGATGCCTACACATCCCAGAATTCTTCAAATGCAATAAACGGCCAGAGAATCATGGGAGTTGTAGTTCAGATTCATCGAGGGGGAGGCGGAGTTTGATAGCCCTGCTCTTGATCATCTTTTGAGAGGTCTCTAATTTTTGACATAATTCCGTCTTTCGGAAACCAAACTGAATGGATATGATTTGGAAAGGTATAAAACATTTTGAAGATTTGAATCGGAGCAAAAAACAAGCAATGATTTGGAAGGAAAGCAGAGCTCAGAGGGAGTTGAGTTGAAGCAAATATCTGGAGATGGCTACACAACTATTTTGATTGCAGTGAATGCTCGCCAGTGGACAGTGGCCTCAATAATTCTTAAATGGATGGAGTTTGGAGCACCCAGGAATCTTCCTAGTGATGGCCTTGCAGCCAAACTGAGCAATCATCAAAGAAGGGCCGAGGACAGGTGACCAAGAACCTGATTCTGGATGAGTTCATTTGTGGAAAGGAAAGAGCATAAGGACATCATTCACTCCAATACTGCACAATTCGGGCATTTCTGACAAACCGGCCAGATGGAAAAGTCTGTCCACTGCAAGACAGTTGAAAGGCTGCTTGAAATTTGAAGAAAAAAAAAGCACCTTAAGGACTCTCAGACTGTGATAAGCTAGATTCTTTAGTCGGGATAAACAAAGCTAGAACTCTCCAGTGTCAATTAACCACTTCAATGCGGAGGACGCGCTCAGCGCGTCCTCCGCATTACCGCTGCTGTGCTGAGGACGCGCTGAACGCGTCCTCCCATTGGGGTCAGCGTTCGGCCGGGTTCCGGCCGATTGCTGGCCCCCCCGGTGCGGGCTGACATCCTCGATGTCAGCCCGGCATCCGGGACCGCAGCCGCTGATATTAGGTGTCATCGCGGCAGCGCGATGACACCTAATTCAGGCACCCCCCCACATGTGCGGAGGAGGCGCCTGAAAGGGAGGGGGGAGGTCCTTCGGACCTCTCTCCCTCCCGATAGGTGGCTCTGCGGGGGTTAACCCAGGCACCATTTGGAAGGGCACAGCCTGCCCTTCCAAATGGTGCCTGGCATTAACCCCTGGGGAGCTGGATCGCGAATCGGCGCTGAAAAGCGCCGGTTCGCGATCCTTTCCCGGAGCTGGCCGACATCTTGGATGTTGGCCAAGATTCTGGGAACTCCCCCTGAGGACTGGCGTCATCGTGCGTAGCACGATGACGCCAGTCCTAGAGTTAACCCCTAACTGCCACCAACGGTGGAGATAGGGAGTTCCAATGAACTCCCTATCTCCCGATCCGTGGCAGCTAGGGGTAATGTTTGGTATGGTTGGATCGGCCAGAGCAACGATACCAAACACGAATGTGAAAAAAGTTTTTTAAAAAAAATTAAAATTAAAATTGAAAATAAAAATATATTTAAAAAAAAAAATATAAAAAAAACAAACATTTTTTTTCTTTTTTTTGGTTTGTTAGTGTAGCTAAATTGTTCCCATTTCAATTATAATTTGAACAATGATGCTGCACTAATGATTTTTGTATGCGGTGCGTTTGCTAAAAATCGCGTAATTTTCCCCCAAAAAAAATGTAACGAGACCCCATCTCTAATTTTTTTAACAAGCGCACCCCATACAAAATATAACCGCAATTGCTCGCATGTTAAAATGTGAAAAAAAACACTTTACACGTTGTAAATTATTGAAAATACATATTTTATTGCATTTTTTGTTATAATATACAGACATGACATAACGTATACATATAATAATGACATATTATGAATCTACCGAGTCTGACGGAAAGAACGATATATAATATGTCTGGGTAATATACTAAAATAAGCCTTCAAAACACGTTTAAACATGATGCGCAAAACCGGTAAAAATGACCTCAGCACAGGGGCGTGAAACGCCTCAGCAGCGAAAGGGTTAAAAGTGTCATGTCTGGATGAAACCAGCACTAGTCATAACTTGTGCAGTACTGTCCCAACAGTAAAGCTTAGTGGCGGTACCATCATGTGTTGGAATTGTAATTCAGCGGCAGAGACTGGATAGCTGGTTCGGGTTGAGGGAAAGCTGAACGCAGCAACATATCAAGATATTTGTAATGAAAAGCTGGTCTGGAGAGCCGAGGACCTCAGACTGGGCAGAATGTTTACCTTTCAACATAACCAAGACCCTAAGCACACAACTATAACAATGCAAGAGTGGCTTAAAGACTACTCAGTGAATGCCCTTGAGTGAGCCCAGCTAAAGATCAGAATTTAACCCAATCAAACATTCATGGAGAGACCTGAAAATAAAAAAAAAATTAAATAATTTCATTATTTTTCAAAATCATATGGACATAAATAGAAAACACAGAAGATAATTATATCAATATCTTAACCCCTTCACTACCAAGTGATTTTTCCAAAAATACCACAGTTAGGAACAGTTTGCTTTTTTAGAATCATTTTTAATTTATTACACAGTAGGAAATGTTTTGGAATATTCTGAATGAATGTCTAACTGTAGTAACCTATTTTACAGGTGAATGTTGCCATCTGCTTGCCAAATGAAGTTACTACACTTCCAAGGTCTGTCCATGATCAGCTGAGGAAAAGACAGATAAAGCCATTCTCTGGCTGCTTTTAAAAAGTGTTGGCACCTTGTGCATCATGCCCATGGTGGTAAAACCTTGGGGGCACCTTCTGGAGACCAAATGCAAGCAAAATAAATTTGGAACAAACAAATTTCATTTACAGTGATTCAACATAGCCACAGATCGTGTTAACATAATCTTGGGCTTCCGTGTTGCTATTGCTGATCATGTATACACAATCACAGTAGCGAAGGGGTTAATAACGCTTTACAAATTAAACATTTAACAAAATAGGGGAAGTGATCCCAAATTAGATCTTGTAGAGCATGGCATAAAGCAGCACAGAAAAAAAACAGTAACTTGCATATAGCAATAAAAAAAGCAATAGAAAAAGTTTAAAAAAGTAACTTACATACATCAGTTTTGAAGTGCTATAATTTTCTGATTTGTCTGTACCACATAATTCTGAATAAATATCGAACAAAAATAAACTACATCTATAGCACATATAGCACATACAGTGGCAAGAAAAAGTATGTGAACCCTTTGGGATTGCGTGGAGTTTTGCATGAATTGGTCATAAAATGTGCCCTGATCTTCATCTAAGTCACAACAAATTGAAAAACGCAGTCTGCTTAAAATAATACAACACAAACATATGCTTTCATGTTTTTATTGAACAGAACATGTAAACATTCACAGTGCAGGGTGGAAAAAATATGTGAAGCTTTGGACTTAATAACTGGTTGACCCTCCTTTGGCAGCAATAACCTCAACCAAACGCTTCCTGTAGTTGCAGATCAGACCTGCACAACGATCTGGAGTAATTTTGGACCACTCCTCTTCACAAAACTGTTTCAGTGTAGCAATATTCTTGGGATGTCTGGTGTGAATCGCTCTCTTAAGGTCATGCCACAGCATTTCAATCGGGTTGAGGTCAGGACTCTGACTGGGCCACTCCAGAAAGCGTATTTTGTTTTGTTGAAGCCATTCTTTTGTTGAATTACTTGTATGCTTTGGGTCATTGTCCTGTTGCATCACCCATCCTCTGCGGAGCTTCAGTTGGCGGACAGATGGTCTTACGTTTTCCTGCAAAATGTCTTGATAAACTCTGGAATTCATTTTTTCATCAATGACAACAATCCGTCCAGGCCCTGAGGCAGCAAAGCAGTCCCAAACCATGATGCTCCCTCCGCCATGTTTTACAGTGGGGATGAGGTTTTGATGTTGGTGTGCTGTGCCTTTTTTTCTCCACACATAGTGTTGTGTGTATTTTCCAAACAAATCAATTTTGGTTTTATCTGTCCACAGAATATTTTGTCAGTAGTGCTGTGAAACATCCAGGTGCTCTTTTCCAAACTTAAAACGTGCTGCTATATTCTTTTTGGACAGCAATGGCTTCCTCCGTGATGTCCTCCCATGTACTCCACTCTTGTTTAATGTTTTCCTTATTGCAGATGTGTCAACAAAAATGTTAGCATGTGCCAGAGATTTCTGTAAATCTTTAGCTGACACTCTAGGATTCTTCTTTATCTTTACCTCATTAAGAATTCTGCGCTGTGCTCGCGCAGTCATCTTTGCAGGATGACCACGCCTAGGGAGAGTAGCAACAGTGCTGAACTTTCTCCATTTGTAGACAGTGTCTTACCGTGGACACATGAACGTCAAGGCTTTTGGAGATACTTTTGTAACCCTTTCCAGCTTCATGCAAGTCAACAATTCTTGATCGTAGGTCTTCTGTGAGCTCTTTTCTGTGAGGCATGGTTCACATCAGGCAGTGCTTCTTGAAATCGGTAAACCCAAAACTGGTGTGTGTTTTTAAAGGGCAGGACAGCTTTCAGCAACACATCCAATAATATCACACTGATTGGATTCAAGTTTGGCTCAATCCTGGCTCCAATTAGCTCTTGGAGAAGTCATTAGGCTAGGGGTTCACATACTTTTTCCACCCTGCACTGTGAATGTTTACATGTAATGTTCAATAAGAACATGAAAACATATAATGTTTGTGTTGTATTATTTTAAGCAGACTGTGTTTTTCAAATTGTTGTGACTTAGATGAAGATCAGAGCACATTTTATGACCAATTCATGCAAAACTCCACTTAATCCCAAAGGCTTCACATACTTTTTCTTGCCACTGTACGGTTGAGTTTTGTATTTTATATAGATGAGAAAATTTAAAGAAAGTCTCAAAAATGTCAACCCATGTTAATGAGTTTAGCATAGCAATGTCTGCTGCTCTTCTTGCAAAGTTCTTTCATGTGTACACTATTGTTGTTGTTCTTTTTAACAAAAAGAATAGTATTTAGCAAAAAAATAATCAATCTTTTGCTTAAAACCACATATTGATGTCTTGCATATGTAAGCCATTGAATGTCAAGGGAAACCAAGACGCGTTGCTGTACTTTTCAGACCTCCACTGAGTTAACTGCAGGATACAGCATATTAGGTTGAACAAATTAGTATTGCCATTATTTTGCTGGGGGGATACAGAATTCAATAAATAGCTTGGGATATGATCTGTAGTTCTATTAAATATTTGTATATGCTCCTTGCTGTGTGGCCACAAGAAAGTGTGGTTCTGTCTCTGCATTCTTGTGACAAAGCTTTATTGAAATTCTAGTACTGAACGTTATTAAAAGCTACGCAGCAGAAAAAAAAAACAACATGCCAATTTTCCAGGAGGTATTTGCATTTCTGTTCATTGCTTGTTCTTACAAATTATTCTTTAAAAAAAAATGATAAATGTTGTACACACTTTGGAGCTTTAGAGATAAATGTGTTTTAATACCCCTTTTTAGAGCTGACGTGTCACATAGAAAATGGAACAAGTTTCAAAAACAATTGTGTTCTCAAATCAAACCATTACATAAAATACATCTTTACTTTATCGCTGCAGAAATCAATTGTTTTCCCCCCTTACTCCTGCAGAGTGAGAGATAGTCAATTTCCTTTAGAATGGAAGAACAGCAGCGACATACAAAGCTATAGGAACCTTTAATCTTCCAGCTTCCAATGCAATAAAACCAAACAAAATCTGACATTTAGAATTGAAAGATACAGTGTGATCGCTTTCAGCACCATACTTTAAAATTGCTGCAATATGTTGAGACAGAGATAAATTAGACACCTTTCACAGAGATAAAATAATGTACTGCTGTCTGTATGTTTTTCAATGCCCTGTGTTTACTCCTTATCTCCCTTGAAAAATAGATGCCGCACATAACATATTCAGAAATCTAATTACATAATGTGGCCATACCTAATAAGTAAACAGATCACGCACATAAAGCACACTGCATGACATAGGCAGCTAATGTGCCTGCACTGCATAGCAGCTATATCATAAGGGAATTTTTTTTTCTTAAGCAAGAATAATCTGTTCTGGGTCTACCATTAATAACATTTGAAGGAAAATGTTACTGCTGGGGCTTTCTTCTACAACATTTGCTTGTTGTAAACAAGGCGGTCATTTTATAGTGTCAATTCTATATAAAAAGAACAAGAAATGAGTCATGTCATGGCTGATTTGGTAACCCAACAAAAACAATGGCCTATGTTCATTATTCTTCAAACTTTAAAACAATGCAAGAGCTGAGAGTTCCCAGGAGTAAACTGCTGCGGCAAAACCTCAAAATTAAGTAAGTCCTGAGGCACCTAATGGACCTGCAATCTATTCTCCACTCTGAGTTTACTTACACATTGCCCAAAATAGAGTTGTACTTTAAACTCCACATTCAAAATCAGCCCAGAGCAGCAGAACCAAATGCAGATAATACATGGGGAAAAAACCTAAACAATGTGTGTCAAACACTTTTACAACAGTTGCAAGCTAGTCGTCTTAGGCTAGGGTCAGACTGAGGCAGTGCGAACGCGCGTGCAGCCGCACTTAATCACGGCCGCACTAGCAGCAAGTGCCAGGCAATGACGGCCAATATACGAAGTACGGTCGCACAAAAGTCCGGCTGCGCAACGCAAGTGGAAAATGAACGCATTTTGTCGAGAACGTAAAACCTCTAGTACGGTTGTACAGAGTGCGCTGCGTTCGCTAGCGGCGTGTGTGCGTGATTTGGAGATGTCAGACACTGCTAATGTCCGGCCAACATAACGTCCAGATGCACAAAGTGTTTTATTGATGATCCGTACAAAATCACGGATGCAAATGCGCATAGTATGACCGCTATCGCGTACTCCGTGAAAAAATGCGTCCATTCGTTCGAACGCACTTTGTCACAGACAACGTGAAAATGCGTTCGTCTGACCCTAGCCTAACTCCCGCTGATGTTATTCTCTTAATTTAACATGAACTTTGGTCAATTTTCTTGTAATACCAGGCAGTTAGTGATGCAAAATAAATAGGAACCTGCTGCTTCCCTTGTGCACAGATGACTGCCTTGGCATTTCACTACTGGCCACCCTTTTTGGGTGATACTATTATTATCCTTTACTTATGGAGGGCTACATATTCCGTAGCGCTTTACAAGATCAGTGTACAAGGAGTTGATACATTAAAATACCACTCATGGATGATGACTTGATTCAGGGGGACCCTGTTCCCGAGGGAACTTACAATCTACGAGATGTACAAATATTTTGTGAGATGGGCGCATCCATATCGTTAGGTGTGTTGCCCAAGGACACTTGCTGGTGGCGTCTTCTGAGTGGGATTGGGTCATCTTTCCATGATTGTAGAGATAGCAGCCTGATTTGCATATGGTTCATTCTTCTCTGTAATAGCACCATCATACTAAAACCTTGTGAGACCTAAGGGCGGACCCACCATAGGGCAGGCCACTACTACTGTTGTATTTGATCTCTGGACCCCTGTGTTGTTGCCTGTTCTCAGGGCCTTCACAAACCTTGGACTATATTCCATAGTTGGTGCTAATGTAGCATCTCGATGTGTAATCTTAAATTCTAAGCTTTCTGTACTTTGCAACTCCTATACCTAACATGGAGAGTAAAATCATTTTCTAGCATCTCAACAAGTCAGGTATTGCAAAGTGCAGGAGCAATTTACTGTTAGGATGCACAATTAAATTTTTTGATAAAAGTAATATGATTGTGCATGGATTGTAGATGTTTATTATATTTTTGGAATTGTGAATAATTGCCTTGTGATAAAAAAATCTCTTGACAAAAAGCAGACCAGTTGCTTTAAAATTTGCGATCTTAATAAATACATGCCTTGCTTGCATTGGGCTATAATGTCTTGTGAGTAGTTGGACTTTTGCTTTAATTTAAGTGTTAAAATACATAGGTTTTACAGCATTTAACTGCAGACGGAAATCGACCTGAAAATTAAGAGGTTGTTTTAACGATGTTGGAGGTGGTAATTGAGAGGTATGTGATGTATTGGGGGTATTCTGACAGAGCAAGCACTGGACATTTTGCTGGGTTATATCCTAGAGAGAACTATTTCAACATCAGCTGAAAAACTTCTCCTTTTCTAATTGTAAAGGGAGAACGAGGCCAACTGAACACTTTGCTATTTAATATATTTTCTTACATGAGTGAATAAAGTAGACCAGATTATTTCAAGTTCTAAAGGGAGAGTTTGAAAAGGCTGCCATCAGACTGCTGAACATCATAATTGCCATATGCGTTTTGCATTAACCCAGGAAAGAAATTGCATTGTGTGATTAGAAATTGAAAATGATATTCCACATGAGAATATTAAAATTTATATTTAGAAAGAGATGGATGAAAAATAAGCCTTGTTGCTTTTTGTTGTTCACATTAATTGTTAAGCAGGATTCCTTAACCTTTACTACCAAGATTGAGTATACTCGATCTTTGAAAGCACCTGCTGGTGCCCCAATTTTAAGTATACTCGTTCAAGGCTAATTCTGGAGCAAGGCAAAATAATTTCATATATTGCAAGGGAAATTCATTTGGAAATGGACTTCAGAACAGCCTCCTAAAAATTTCAACACATCAGGCATGACTGCCAATGTGTAGAATGTCATGCTCCCAGCCCCAGAGTCCAAAAGATATCTGAAATCCTGAGATTAGCTAATCCAGGCCAATTCTTTCCCTTGCCTTGGCCAGTCCTTATATCCAGTATGGGACTTTTCTGTAACCTGAAGCTCACCTCAAAGTTATCCTACACTGAATTCCTGCCCATCAGTCCAGCGAGATCTTGTCAAGCCATGCTGTATCCTCCTGCCAAGCCGTGCTGTGTCATCCTACCTAGCCATGCTGTGTTATCCTACCTAGCTTTGTCTGCAGTGTTTATCATTCCTGCCAACCTTGCAAAGAGTCCCTGACCAGCCGAGGGGTAGAGTTGACGCTTTTCTTTGGACATTAACATGACTTGTGATTGTAGGATAATGGCTGAAACTGATTTATCGACCATTAATTTTTCACTTTACCAATAATCACTGTAAAGTTTCTTGCATGTTTTTAAAAAGACATATGACGAAATGTAAGAAAATTAACCTTCTTTTTTCAACTTCCTTGAACTGTCTTACAATTAAAATTATTTGTAATTATTTAAACTTGTTGGCTGGTGAAGGATGCGGGTCAAATTTGAAGTAAAGTGAGAAATATTAATGCACATTGTAATCATCATTTGTTATTCATTTTATTTTAAACTATGTACATTTAAGCATCTCATTATTCATGCAAGAAATGGTAGGTAAAGCTGCTTGTTTCATTCCTCCATGAATAGATTGTTGAATAATTAGTGCAGTGGATCATTTGATCTTTACCTCATTATTCATCTGTCACAACCACATTTTACTTGTCAAAATCATTAATTTATATCATTTTTCACATTTCAAGTTAAAAAGTTTGTTTTGCTGTATAATTAATTCACAAAGAAATTAAAATCTAAATATCATAAAAAAATCAAAACAGAAATTAAATAATTAGGAGTGATTTGTTTAAGGCTCTGGAGTATATGATTTCCTACTTTTCATTTTCCTTCTTCATCTAAAGCATTATCCTTATAGGGATAATATGAAAATACATCTAAGGTCAATTCATCTGCATATTTACGGAACACATTAATGATTATCTCCAGGTATGTGAGGAATTGCGTTTTATTGTCAACTATGACATCCAATTTTTTTGTAAGAAAATAATTAATTGCACAGAAAATGTATTAATATGTTTTGGAGATTAAACAAATTTATATAATCAGTATCACAGATATATAATTATGTAATAATAAAAAAGTAATACTCCATTGATTGTACAGGTTGCCCACTTAGTGGAGGTACTAAAGTGGCATTTAGGCCAATTGTTAGATTTATTGAGCTTGCCACAATACACAGCTTTCTCCAGCTGACACTGCATACAAGTTAGGTGTGTGTTGGCTTCAATTTGACAGAGGTGGTAAAGAATGTGTTTCCTAACCTAAGAGATCAGTTTGGCTGGTCCAGACGCTCTGCCTTTAAGACTTTAAAAGACACAGCACCTGGTATCGAACAACAAAGTCCAAATTAGAAAGCCCTCGCCTCTCTATATCCAACACTGGAATGCAAGAGACATGTCTTTGTGTGCATTTGTCAATTTTCGCGTATGTGTGTAGAGATGTGCATTTCATTTCGTTCCAAAATTTCATTCAAAATTCAAATTAAATTTACCTGTTCTTATTTCGGAAGCACGTCTGAAAGAACGAATCAGTTCCGCCTGAAACTGAATGAAAATGAAATGGAACGAAACAAAATACAAATAACTGATTCTGTTTTTACGAATTTATTCGTTGTACACTTTCATTTAGATTCAGCACCGCGTTTCTGTCCATTGGCCGTAGTGCTAAATATGTTGTATTCAGCACTAAAGGCCATAGACAGTGCCATTCAGTGCAATTCGGCAGCAGTGAAATTCCCCTTAGACAACTAATGGTTAATCTATTCAGAGAATGCTGAACAGCACATAAATGTCAGTGAAATGCACTGACTTTCGGTGGTTCGTGGGACAGATTTAAAATGGTGTATCCCATAGGTTTCAATTTAAAAAATATTCCCCTTTTTTTATTAACCCTTTAGCTGCATTGGATGCGCTCAGCGTGTCCAGCTACGGGGGACATGGCTACGGAGGACGAGCTGAGCGCGTCCTGACATTGCAGCTGCGGTCAGCCGGGATTCCGGCCTATCGCTGTGGCCTCCCAGTGCAGGCTGACATATTGTTCCCATTTCAATTATAATGTGAACAATGATGCTGCACTGACGATTTTTTCTATCGGGGGGGTTTGCTAAAAATCAGGTAATTTCTCTAAAAAAATGTGACTAGTCCCCATTTCTAATTTTTTTAACAAGCGCACCCAATAGAAAATATAATCGCAAATGCTCGGATGATAAAATGTAGAAAAAAAACACTTTACACCCTGTAGATGATTGAAAATTCTAATTTTATTGCATTTTTTTGTTATAATATTCAGGCAGGACATGACGTATACATATAATATATATGATAATATACTAATAATATACTAATATACTAATTTACTGATAATACTGTATAATATACATAATATGATATAATATGAATCTGCTGGAAAAAATGATATATAATTTGTCTGGGTCGTATAATAAAATGTGACTTCAAATCGCGTTTAAACATGATGAGCGAAAACGGTAAAAATTAGCTCAGCACACAGGAGTGAAATGGCTCAGCAGCGAAGGAGTTAAATATTTATTCAACCCATTATTCTTTTCACTTGCAGTAAAAATCTCTTTATTTTTTAGGGTTTTCTGGGCATTTTTTGGGATTTGTTTTGTGAAATTTCTGTTTCTAATTATTTCTAATTTATAATTATTTTAAAACAACAAGGCTGTTTTCATTGCCAAACTCAGAGTTTTTTTTTCTTTCCTTCAGACTGGCGCATTCAGCGAGTGCTGCCCTTGGTGCTAAAACCTATTCAGCACCAAGAAAAGGAGACCCGCGGAGCTGCTGTCCTTGGTGCTGAATAGATTTCATTGCATTCAAAAATAACTAATAAAAATTTAAATATCTAATAAAAATTAAATATTGAATCAATCCGAAATCTAAAAATGAAATAACTAATCGATCTGAAATACGAATTACTAATAAAAATGAAATAACGAATCGATGCAAAATACGAATCATGGTAACATAACTAACACATGAAAAACGTAACGATCCAAAACGAAACAAGTTTTTTTCATTGTGCACATGTCTTTAGGTGTGTAGATCTTTTATTCTAAAGCACACAAAAGGGACTGAAACAGTAAAACCATATTCAAGACTGTAAATGACCTTTTAAATTTAATTTATCATGTAGATAATTCCTAAAAATACAAAAAACCTAAAGCAACCACAAAAACTTAACTTAAAAACAATTTCAACTTCTTCTACTATCCCAATTATTTATGGCTGATTGGAGATGGAGAAGGAGGACCAATCCTATGGATAGCATAGAAAACCTGCTAGCATATTGCAGCAATGTCTGTTTTTGCATCTCTTTCATAAACCTGTTGTAAGGAGACTTGGCAAAGAGCTTAAACCACTGCCTTACAATTTATGTGTTTTTAATGTGATTGTATCAGGTTGTTCCATAATATAATGTTCAGAAATATAAGGTGCATTTTCCCGCCATACAGGATATTCAGCTACTAAAACAAATACTTATTGTGGAGGTCCAATTTTACGCATGACATTCCTGGGGTCCTCTTACGTAACAGCCCCTTTCTCTCTGAAGTTCCAATAAATTATATGTGCAAGGTCTAATCTGTGCGCAAAGATAACGTGTGTCTCATTTCTGAGTCCCTTTTAGGGATGGACTGCCGGTTCGAAGTTCGATTCGAACATCGGCAGTTCGAAAGTTCGCGAACTCTGAACTTTTTGGGACGTTTGCGGAGGGTTCGAGAAAAAAAAAGTTTTCAAAAAAATTCCAAAAAATCATTAAAAGATCCTAAAAAATCTAAAAATAAAGAGACTCTTTACTGCAGATTATAATAATAACCGGTTTATTATATATTGAATTAAAATGGGAATATTTTTAACATTGAAGCCTATGGGATTCTCCTGAATAAACCTGCTGAATGAAACCACCAAACAGCAGGGCACTTCGGAAACTTTTCACTGCTGGTTTTTGTTCTCTGAATAGACTAAGCATTGCTTCTCTATGGGGATTTCACTGTCCTCGATCAGGCACCGTATGTGCAGGCAATTCGTCAACATTTAGCGAACTGCCTGATCTCTGAATAGCCGAATGGTCAGGAAAGGTAACCGTATGCTGAATTTCAGTGTTCGGTTACCTTTCGGCCACAATTCTCTCTGAATAACCCTGTTAGATTCTCGGTGTCGTGCACCAACGACCAAGACACAATTTTTCTGCACTTGAATGTGACAGGTGCATATCATTTCAATATTTGACCACAGGGTCCAACCCTGCTCTCTTCCACAATACCTCAGAGGGGTTATGGTGTGAAGGCACTAGCTGGCACCAAAGGCCCAATATTTGGGTGCACTGACCCATGTTCTGGATGCATACAGGGCAGCCATCAGAAATGATGGGGCCTTCCAAAAACTTCCTCAACCTGTAACAGCTTTTCGCCCCCTTCCAAAACAAAAAAAAGGATATAACATAGGTCCACAACAATAAAACTCAGTAATGTGTGGTGTGTATGAGCGTATCTGTCACGTCTGGGGCTCAGAGGCGGCCCCGGCACCCGACAGCACCATCGACAAGCCGGGTGCCAGGAGTTGTGCCGGCTTCCAGAGTTGGGGCGCTGCATGATGACGCGCGCCCGCTGGGTTTAAATACAGACAGCAGGATCCGGCACATCACCCTGTCGTGGAGTTTGCTTCCCTCAGTGCTGAGTGTCTCCTGGTGATTCACAATTTAGTTGATTTTTCAGTCTCCGTTGTTACCTGGCGTGTATGAGAACCGCCCCCGTGTACCAGTCCTTGGCTATTCCTTTACCACTCTAACTCTAATTGATTTTTGTCTTATATGATAGATACCTCTTGCGTACCGTTTTGGCTATCCCAGACCACTCTAACACTGATTGATGTCAGGGATTATTATTCAATAAGAAACTTATACGAGACACAAATATCAATCGTTTATATTTCCTAGAATCAAAGTGTTTTGCTTTGAAGAATACACTAATCAATAATCGGATAAAAATATATATATATATTTATTACGTATACAAAAAAGTTTCAAATCTCATATCATAAAAATTTATAAACCACAAAATCCATCAGCACATAGAAACTAGCTTCACAATATATGTATCTTGTGTTAGTAACTGCATATATGATTAATATCATTTACCTTATCAGTTAGTAACTATACACAAATGGTTAATAAACCTTTCTGCTTAACGAAACATGTATTTCCCAGCAAACCAATGTTTAACAAGCTAGATCTTGTAGAGATACATGTATCTCTCTATGCTACGTGGATCAACAAAAGATGAGTTATCACTTATTCTATTTTTAGAATAAGTAATAAAAACGTATTTAGTGAATCCTCCCCTAATATCAAGAATTAAACTTCTAATCTTCTGCTTTTTATATTGTAGTTATATAATTCCTTGCTTATTAATTTCAATCACAGTAATTTCCAAATTCAATATATATATTTGTATATCCTCTTTGCAACAGTGTCTTTAGGATAAATCCTTATATCCGATTCTTCTTCATATCTCTATCTGCAGAATAGAAATATTTTAGATTCTGGATCTAACAATATCTGAGAAATCTCAGTCTATCTGTTGCAAGAAATACTCCAAATATATATAATTTATTAACCTTAAATTTGCTCTCTCATACATTACCTGTCCAAGAGTTACAGCGGCAATATTCTTTGATTGTTTTGGAATATGTGAAAATTATCTGTCAGATAATCAATGCATGTGAGTTAGAGATTTGGTGTAAAATCTTGAGTGCATTGTGTCCTGGGATGGCCTGCTAGCGATGGCCTGCCTGTGATGGTCTGCTTGCGTGAATGCCTTGTAACGAACAGTGCGGCTCCAATTAAAGTCAATTTGATGTCACTGACAATCTATTCTCTATATCAAATATAATATTTACTATCCTCAAGAGGGCAGTGTTGCACTTCAGATTAATTCCACCATTTAATTTTTATATCTCTTATCTCAGATCAAGAGGTCAATCTGATTTACAAAGACCCTCTATTTTCAATGTAGACTCTGAGTCTATCCTGTTCAAATTAGATTTATTTTTCCACTCCTCTCAAAGTTTTTACTAGGTCTCTTTATCAGTTGAATTCCTTTCTCTGTTAAAATCACAGAATCTATTCTTCAATAATTATACTATTTACCAGTTATACTCAACAAATACTTATTGGAGCATCTATTTTCTACTGTAAATATAATAAAATATACCTTGATTATAAGAATATATTTTGTGAATATACTCATACATTTGCAAAAATTTTAACTTTTATTCCTATACCCAAAGAGAAAATATCTTTTTGTTTTAAAGACTTAAGACAAACCAATAAATTTAAATATGACATGTCTGGCACTTAGTTTCAGCATTATATCACACAAAGACATTTTAAGGTTCCCTCATGCCTGGCATTTAAAAAAAACCTCTTAGTTTCACCTAGCCATGAACTATTAAAAAAAATCTCTGTTCATTTCTAAAACTAAGGAAAATTGAAAAAGAAAGACTTTACATTTAAAACAAGATGGCTACAGGCATCCATTTTAATTTTTCCATTCTAATATACCCGACGTTAATTTGGGCTTGTGTTAGAATGCATCCTTGTATACCGTATGGCCTATTTCAGGTACACTCTGTCCTGTGTGTTGGTCAAACATTTCCCACTCGTTGGTCAAACATTTCCCGCTCATTGGTGATAAAACATTTCCCATGGCTTCAAATCGTGTTTAAACATGAGCAAAAGTGGTAAAAATGAGCTCAGCGCACAGCAGTGAAAGGGTTAAAAACTTTTTCCTTATTTTAAATGTCATTGTTTCCTGTCCCCAGGGCAGTACCCGGACCCCCATACACCTTTTACGGCCAATATCTTGAATATATGCCCTCTTGGAGGGGACCTTCATTTTCAAACGTTCGAGCCCCATTGACTTGCATTGTGTTCGGATTGTGTTCGAGTTCGCGGTCAAACTTTTTTGGGTGTTCGAGTTTGAATGCGAACCGAACACGGGGGTGTTTGGCCCATCACTAGTCCCTATATCGGCCAAGCAATCAGTGGGTATGGTTTGCTTTTTATTGGACTTGCAATGTTAGTAGTGAAGGAAAGTGTGTTAGCAGGGAGATTATGACTTGACAGGTGCTTTATTCCTTTTTGTTGTAACGTTTTTGTTGTAGCTATAACAATACACTTTACTAATCAACCACATTATTCTGTAGGAGCCTTTTGTTATAATTTAAACAATGTAATTTGAAAAATTCTAGTCTTGGCCATCTACTAGTTCATCTTTTTCTACAGTTGATTCTCCCTGAAGGTGCCCTAGTATTATGTATTCTTGATTTGGTGGAATTCCAGCAGAATATGAAGGAATTTATTTTATTACAAACAAAACGTGTATGCAATTGGGCTCCAGAATGTGCTCTAAAGGTTCTAGCAACTTGGACATGACACCAGAGGTGATAAAACCTTACTGGGAGGACATCACTTACTGGGATGAGCACAACCTTACTAGGATGACGTCAAAGATACTGTATGTACTTTGAGCTGTTACACAAAAATCTAGCACTTTATCCCTGGGACTTTCTGCTTCCTCAGCCTTTAGATGACTTTATTCTCCGCAGCTGAGACTCTTCGGGCAAAATTAACATCGCAACCCACCAGCTGGTTGCCGCAATCGGGCTTTTACCTGTATCTCCAACTAGTTTGATTGTACTATACCGAAAAAAAAGGATGTCCACATCATGGACGTACTTCCTGCATTATTGAAACACTGATCTTGCTCATTTCACAAAATAAAAAACATGCGTAATGAGTTTCAAAATGATTTTGACCCAGCTCAAGTACAAGTGATTTGAGAGGTACTTTGTTACACTTCACACAGTGGCGTAGCGTGGGGTGGGCAACAGGGCAGTGGCCCCGGGCACAATTTTTTTAGGGGTGCAAATTTCAAATTTGCGCCACTAATATTTCCCAGCCTCACCGCTGCACCGCCGAAGGTAGAAGGAGATCAGCCGCACTGCCGAAGGGATAAGGAGAATACGGAAGTGCTGAGTGACACGTGACACCGGCGCCACGCTTCTCAGGTGGGCGAGAGTGCCAGGAGACAGCGGAGGGACGTCACTGATTGATGTATCCTGGCAGGGGGATTCACCGTGACACCCCCACTTCAGGGGGTGTCAGATGCATTTTATGACCAATTCATGCAAAACTCCACGTAATCCCAAAGGGTTCACATACTTTTTCTTGCAACTGTATAATCTCCCTATGTTACACATAGGCATGTTTTTTATACTCTCCATCATTATGGAGACAGGCCAGCAAGGCGCATGTGTCACCAATGCGGGATAAAGGCCTCATGTACCGCCTGCACTGGGGTGAGGTATGTGGGCTGGCACACTGGGAGCAGCGGCTACAGTGCCTGCCCACAGTGCCTGAGCCACAGACTACAACAGCAGCAGTGCCACAGGCTGCCCACAGCTCGCCCACAGCTCAGAGCCACTTGCTGAAATGCAATGTGTTGATTTACTAATCTGGCAATTGAGGTGAATAAATCACCAAATTTTTAGTCCGTTTGAGGACAATCCCCAGCCCCACCAGCTCTTCAGACCCTGGGACAGGAGTAGGTAAACTTTGATGATTTGGAACTACATTTCCTACAAAGCTTGGCCAACCCCATGAGTGGCAGAGCATCATGGGAGATGAAGTTCCAAAACATCTGGAGGGACAAGGTTACCATCCCCTGTCCTGGGAACCTTAACATTCCAATACGTTGGGCGATAAACGTTTGGTCCAGGCCCTCCAAAACGGGGGTCTGCTATTTCATCCCAAGCATTGCATTGTTGAGGCAGGATTGGTATCGGGATACAACTTGTAGTCTTCTCCTTTCCAGGCCCCTGGCTGCTGCTGTGGTTGTTTTTTTATTTTTGTTAGTTTTTGACCTACGGGTGGGAACAGTCCGTATTTGTCAATATAAAGAAGGTTTCAATGGCGTATGCCGAGAACACATGGGTGTCCGGTTACCCCAATTCCCAAAATCCCTGGTATAGTACGCACTGCTTCTAAAAGTGGTTCCAGATATAAAGCAATTAACAAAGGCTAGAGGGGACACCCTTGTCTCATGTCCTTCCATATCTGCACTGCTGGGGACAAAGCCCACATTGACTCAAATACAGGCCAGTCGATTCTCTTTTACAGCAGGGATACTCACTATTTTTGTTCGGGAGCTGCAGTGGCTAGAGATCAGTCAAGAGGAGAGCCGCATTACTGAAATACCTTTGGCCTATCAGTTTGTGCCCCTCCCCAATACTGTATATTTTAAGCCTATATCTTTTTAAATGAAACCAGAAGAAGAAAAAAATCCTAGCTTTAGGCTGGTGGCCCACTGACACTGTAGTTAGGCGATCAATTTGGTCTCCCAGGTACGGCCAACACCAGCGGCTGTCCAGGCTTGTCCACTGGAAGTGTCTGTGGACGACCCAGATCAACCGGTGGACAGGCCGGCCAATGGAAAAAATCAAAATACCCTGCTGCAGTGCCGCGGCAGTGGGGAGGAAAAAAAACTGTCTCTGGTGCTGAAACCCGAGTTTCAGCATCAAGTGGCATAGTGGGGGGAGTTGGGGGGCGGTGGCCCTGGGCGCAGCAAAAGAAATTTGCGCCCCTAAATGTTTCCAGCCAGCAGGCCCGGACTGACCTGTCGGGCCCTTGGGCGCTGCCCAAGGGCCCGCAGGTTGAGGGGGCCCGGATGCCATGCAGGGGGTGCCCGGTCCTGAATAGCGTGAGAGTCTGTGTTGAAGGGGAGGCGGCTGCGTGTGTGCGCAGGTCACGTAATCCGGCCAGTCAGGTGGTACTGAGTCTCTGTACCACCTGACTGGCCAGACCGCGTGACCTGCACATACATACACACACAAACACGAGCGCAGCCACCCCCTCTTTCAATGGACTCTTACGCTATTCAGGGCCGGGCACCCCCTGCATGGCATCCGGCCCCCACCCCCTGCTTGGCATCCGGCCCCATGCCAATATATCCATGAGAGCTGGGCAATATATCAATGAGAGCTGGGCAATATATCAATGAGAGCTGGGCAATATATCCATGAGAGCTGGGCAATATATCCATGAGAGCTGGACAATATATCAATGAGAGCTGGGCAATATATCAATGAGAGCTGGACAATATATCGATGAGAGCTGGGCAATATATCCATGAGAGCTGGGCAATATTGGGGAGGGACGCACAATCCTTGGCTGGCCCCGGGCGCTGACAACCCACGCTACGCCACTGACTTCACATGGTGCCGGAGAGAGCCTCCCCACTCCTATTTTTTCTCCCCCATCTTCCCTCCCCTTCTCAGTTATTGATATGATGCCTTGATATTGTTTCTAAAATTATTATTTTTGTTTTTTTAAATTGGGACACATTGGAGATTTTGTAAAATGCTTATGAAACATTTTCTATACCAGATACCGATACCCAAGTCCTTCCTAAATAAAGATTATATACTGTATATATATATAATGAAAAAATATAAGTTTGAACAACCTGTACATAAAACACAAATCTCTAGCTTAGTTATTTTTGGACAATAGACAATGAAGCCTGTCTGTCAAATAGAGCTACTACAGTAAGCCGTACATAGTGAAAATTTCCAAATATTTCTTTCTATATAATTCATGACACATAACCCCGCCACCCCCACCAAAACAAAAACATAAGATAAGTGATTCTTGACCATCGTTTTATGGACAATCTCTTGGTAGTTAAATCAAGTTCTTGAACTCAGATATTCGGACTTTGAATACAATTCAACAATTATAACTATTAAGTCAGTAAAACAGATTATATTTAGTCGCAAATACGGTTTGTAGATGACCCATGTTTTCACAATGTAGAAATGCAACTATAGTATAAAACAAAATGACATGTTAACTGCATTGACAGTAAGTATAGCTCCGTCTTAGTGATGTTGATTGTACATGCATGATGGAAATCAATAATAAGATTGTGGTTAGGGATGAGCTGCTCGGGTTCAGACGGTTCGGAGTTCGGCCCGAACTTTGGCAGTTCGAAAGTTCGTGAACTTCGAACTTTTTGGGTGTGTCGGTTCGAGCTCGGAAAAATTTTTTTTTTGAAAAAAGTATAAAAAATGCTTAAAAAATACAAAAAAATCTAGAAATAAAGAGACTCTTTACTACAGAATATTATAAGCAACGGTTTATTAGATATTGAATTAAAAACTAATGTCTAGGTGCAAAGATTCTCAACTCTAAATGACCTTTTTTTTTTCAAACGGCATAACAACAACAGATGTTTTAGTCTGGTCTAATCAATTTGATACATTTTATGTAGAATGAAGGTGTGGGGTGTCTGCTTCTGTTCTGAGTGAGTAATTTCCCTCCTAAAACTTCCTAATATGCTGCTTTTAACTGCTGTGTGAAAAAATACAAAATTTCCTCATTGCCCGCTTTAACAGCTAAAGCAATGTTATTTTTCACCTCAGGATTAAACATTCACAGGGTTATTCAGAGAGCGGTGAAAAGCAGGAGAATAACTGGAGAATGGAAAATTCTAGGTCAAAATAGCCAAACCAGAAAAATTCTCCCATTTATCTCACTTTCCAAATCGGCTATTTGGTCTAGATTGTTCTCTTCTCCTGCCAGTTCTCCTGGCTTTCACCTCTCTCTCAGGGTTGTTCAGAGAAAGGTGAAAACCAGGAGAATGGCAGGAAAAGAGAACAATCTGGACCAAATAGCCGATTTGGAAAGTGAGATAAGGCTAGGGTCAGACTAACGCATTTTTCACAGCGACCGTCAAAAAGTGCGTCCGAACGCATTGCCGTAATTTTTCACGGAAAAACGGTCATACGATGCGCATTTTTGTGCATGATTTTTTATGGATCCAAACCAGGAAACTTTGGGTGTCTGGACGTTCGGAGGTGGAGGGTCATGTTTGGTATCATTGGAAAGGTCAGAGCATGACCTTTCCAATGATACCAAACATGACACAATTTAAAAAACTAATTTTTTTGAAATTATTAATGCAGCACTATAATTCACTTTTCAAATATAATATGAACAATAGTGCTGCAAGAACGAAAAATGTCATGTGTTTTTTAGCTAAAATTGCGTATTTACTCAAAAAAAATTTTTATTTAAATATATTTTTATTGGTATTTTACATGTTACATAAAATTGTTCTTGCCAAATATATTAAATATACAGTAACAGAAGAGAAGAAAAGAAGAGAAAGGAAGAGGGGAGAAAAAAAAAAAGGGAGTTAGAGGAGGTGGGGGAAGGACCTACATTAATATCTGCTTTTATGCAATCAATCCCGTACTTCAGAAGTAATAACAACACTTAACCAGAAGTAGCCTGAGCGTCTGGACGACCAGTCCTGCATGTCTCATAAATTTTTTGAATATCCCACAGTTGCCAAGGATCTTTTTTGGCTGGTCTAAAGCCATATATCGTATTAGCTTTGGTGTCAAAGTGGCAGTATTGGTCCAGTAAGTCTATCAATTGTTTCCGGGTGGGTAGGTGGACAGTCCTCCAATTCCTAGCTATCAACAAGGCAGTAGTAGAAACCAAGATGAATAACATCTGTATATGTGGGCGTGGGAGATCTATCATTCCTAATAAAAGTGTTTCTGGAGCATGAGGTATCGGCACTCCCAGTACTTCCGTGGCCAGTGCCGAAATGTCTCTCCAAAGCTCAGCTACTCCAGGGCAATGCCACCAAATGTGTCCCATCGTGCCAACTGCGGAGGCGCATCTCCAGCATAGATCGGATGCTTGGGGCGAGAATCGTTTCAGTTTGTCCGGTGTGTAGTACCATCTGTACAAGACTTTTCTGTGTGTCTCTATCAAAGTTGCACACTTGGTTGCTCCCATTGAAAATTTGTACGCCTTATTCCATTGGGAAGTTGAGAAGGACTGAGATAAATCTCTCTCCCATCCCTTCTGGAAAGCCCAACACTCTTTGGTGGCCGGTGTATTTAATATATGATAAAATAGTGATATCGGCTTACTGGAAGACAATGAGTCCAGGCAGAACAACTCCACCTCTGACAAAAGCGGTTTGTGTGTCTTGAGTCCAGTTAGAACCTTATTCACTTTTAGATAAGAATATATTTGCATATACGACAAAAACATTGAGTCTGAGATCGAATATTTACAACGGACAGCATCAAAGGAGAGCATGGCAGTCGGTGTGAAAAGATGATGTAGGTTATAGACCCCACATCTGAGCCAAGGGTCAAAAAGTGTCTGAGGCAAGAGGTATGACAGGGAAGGCAGAGGAGCAGCCATGGATAATGGGTGGTGGCTCGTGAGCACGGTTAAATGGCGGTCCCAGATTCCGAGGTGAAGAGCTGTGGATGGCATAGGGGCCTGCAACTTAGGTCTAAAAGATGAAGGCACCCAGAGCAGGTTGGCTAAATTGTGACCTTCCAAACAAGAGGCTTCAACTACAAGCCATTGTGGCCATGGTTCTTTATGAAAGATTTTGGATAATGACGCCAAACAGGAGGCTCTATTTACCATGTGCAAGCCTCCTTCTGTTTGTCTATAGTATAAGAGGCATCTAGGAACTCTAGGACGTTTATGGTTCCAAACAAAAGTCATCAGGGTAGATTGTAACGTGTCCAAATAGAGTCTTGGTAGCTTAAGTGGTAGGGTGCGAAAAATGTACAGAATTTTTGGAAGAATGCTCATTTTTACAGCCGCCATTCTGCCCAGCCACGACACCTCCCGGGATCTCCATTGAGACAACAAGGATTTCACTTCGGTCAATATTCTATCATAGTTATGTTTAATCAGTCCCCCCGGGTCCCATGTTATACGCAGACCTAAATATGTGAGATAGTGGGATCTCCAGTCAAACGTGTATAGACGACGTAGTGCGGTCAGTTGTGTCTGGTGGATATTATGAGGTAGAGCTTGCGTTTTGGAGACGTTGACCAGATGATAGGTAAGTTGGCTGTAAGCAGTTAGTTCGTCTTGTAGGGCAGGAATGGACGAGTGAGGATCTGTCAGAGTGACTAAGATATCGTCAGCATAAAGATGGAGTTTATATATAGCCAGGCCTGCCTGTATTCCCCTAACCTCATCATTCTGTCTTATGGCTTGTGCCAAGGGTTCCAAAACCAGCGCAAATAAAAGAGGGGATAACGGAGATCCCTGTATGGTTCCATTCGTGATCACGAATTCCTCCGACAAGAAGCCCGAAATGAGCACTCTCGCGGAGGGAGAATCGTATACTGCTTGTATCGCGGCTCGAAACTTGGTGGGAATGTTAAATTTAGTCATAACCAGTTCCATAAATAACCAGTTCACTCTGTCGAATGCCTTCTCGGCACCAGTAAGAGACCGGGTTGACCCGAGCGCCGCTGCGCCTCCATGAGGTTAATCAGTTTTTTAGTACTGTCAGGGCCTTGACGTCCAGAAATAAAACCCACTTGATCATGGCCAATCAGTTTTGGGAGGAATGTTTGAAGTCTGGTTGCTAAAATCTTACTGTACAGTTTCAGGTCCACGTTTAGAAGCGATATAGGTCTCAGGTTTTTACAAGCGTCTGGGGTCTTCCCTGGTTTCGGCAATGTGATAATATGTGCCCTTAACATATCCACTGGGAACGAACTCGTCTCTCTTGCCCGTGCAAATACTGTCAATAATTGTGGTATCAGTATGGTGGAGAAAGAGGTATAATATTGATCAGTCAATCCATCTGGGCCTGGTGCTTTATGTTTCGGAAGGGCCTTAATGGCGCCGGAGAGTTCCTCTTGTGATATAGGAGCTGACAGAGATTCTGCTTGTGTGGTTGTCAGCGACGGTAAATTTAAGTTCGCTAGATATGCATTAATGTCGTCTGCGGTCGGGTTGGGCGTTGAGTCGGCTATAGCCAGATTATACAGAGACTCATAATAAGTTGCAAATTCGTTTGCAATGGCTATAGGGTTATGAATCGGACCCTGCGCCGTTTGAATTGCGGCAACCTTAGTGGGAGCCCTAGAGGGCTTAAGCTTGCGAGCTAAAAGCGTCCAGGTTTATTCTGGAATGCATAATACTTTGCTTTTTGCTTGGCCATAGAACCAAAATATCTATCTGCTTCCAGGGTTCGTAGAGAGCATATAGCCCCGTCCAACTCCTCGGCCAAAGCAGGTGAGGGAGACAATTTATTCTGAGTATCTAATATTTGTATAGAGGCTAGAAGCTCTAATCGTGCGGAGACATAGTCTTTACGCAACTTGGCTGCCCATTTTATGCATTCCCCACGAAACACCGCCTTATGTGCTTGCCATAAAGTGAAAGGATTTATGTCGGGGGTGTCGTTTTCAGTGAAGTAATCTTTCAATGTGTTCGTCAACGCTGAAGCGGCCTAGTCGTGTTTGAGCACGTGTGCTGGAAGTCGCCATGGTGGTCTCATGTAATATTTATAATCATCTGACAGCGTTAGAAGCATAGGAGAATGATCTGACCAAGTAAAGGGAAGAATAACACAGTCGATCACTCGAGGGAGGAGCTTGTTTGATATCAAAAAGTAATCTAATCTGGTATAGCTATTGTGCGCCATGGACCTGAAAGTGTAGTCTTGTTCAAAGGGATGAAGGAGACGCCAGGCATCATACAATTGGTACTGTTGTAATAGGGACCTGAGTTTATTCGGAGAGGAGGTAGCGGAAGAGGATATCTGTGAGGCGGAGCGGTCCCTAGAGGGATCCATACAGGCGTTTAAATCGCCACAGAGCAGCAGATCCCCCGAGAGAACGTCCAAAACTTTGTCAAGTAATTGAGTCAGAAACCGTGTCTGCGCCGAATTCAGGGCATATGCTGCTACCAGAGTATATAGCTTAGAGTTCATCGTACAAACTAAAATCACAAACCTGCCCCCCGGATCTTTAATTATCCGATGGGTTTCGAACGCTACCCTATTATGGATTAAGATAGAGACTCCTCGTGATTTAGCTCGATATGTTGAGTGGTATTGTCTGGTGTATTGGGGAGCAAAGAGTTTAGGGTGGTCCAACCTGCGGAAATGGGTCTCCTGCAAGCATACTATATCTGCGTCGTGAGTGCGCAGATCTCTATATAGGGAATGTTGTTTTACAGGCAGGTTAAGGCCTTTCACATTATAAGTGAGTATCTTCATAAAATGGTTTTAATATAGTGACTGCGAATTGTGAAGCTTGCGCAACTTCAGGTATTAACATTTGCATACGTCTGTCCCTATGTCTCCAGTCGGGATAGGTGTCGACTGCGTCAGTAGCCCTTAAGAAAAGAGGGGGAAGGAAAAAAGAATAGAAAAAATAAAGAAACCAGTGCTGGTGCACTGTACAACTATATACATGAATTAACAAAAATATCTCCATCCAGGGTTCCCTGTAAGGAAGCCTGATCCCTTCCAGTGAAGGGGGAGAGAGGTGTAGCATACACTGCGGCAAACAGCGCCATGGTTCTGCGTGTATAACATAGAAAAAACATTTGTATAATCAGAAAACCACACATAACATTACATAACTAACGAGTAAACTTGAGAAAGAGGCACGGCCACCCTTGGGCAGGACGTACATAGTACATCAGCGGTCCTTAAGGGGTTAATTGAAATACACCTTTTTTTTACATTTTTTGTTATAGCATTCTGGCAGGACATGACCTATACATATAATAATGATATATTATGGATCTGCAGGGTCTGCAGTAAAAAAAGGATACATAGTTTGTCTGGGTCGTACAATAAAACGTGACTTCAAATCGCACTTAAACATCATGAGCAAAAATGGTCAAAATGACCTCCGCACACCTCTACTTTTAGAAGTGTTCCTGAAATTGTAAAATTACCCTGTCCTTAAGAGGTTAAAGGAACCTACACAAAGATAGGTTACCTTGAACTATACTCCATGCTTTGTCACCAGTGGCCTATACTTAAGGCGAAAAGATTGTGACTCTACTCAAAGGTTTCCGTTTGTTTATAATTTTGCGGTTTCCTGTGACTATGTGCGTGTGAGATCGTTCGACCCTCCTATTTTTACAAACCTGAGAATTAGCTAATGTATGTATACCACTTACACATACAAAGCTTCTTTGATAAATTACTCACAAACTAATTGGACAGATGGGATTACAGCTTTTTCTATGCGATGTGTTGATAAAAAAAATTGTATGTGATATAGATAGTGAAATAAAGACTAGTGCAATGACAATGTTAATTAGGCATTTTAGCAGCAATCTGTTTGTTTGATAAGACACTTTTTCACCATTGTTTATTTTTATTAAGCATTAAATATGTTTATTTCCTCTACAGAGTATGATTGTTCAATCTAACAAACAATAATTTACATGCAAATATATTTTAACCCCTTAGTGACCGCGGACGTACCATGTACGTCACGGCCGCGGGTCTCTTTTAGACCTGCTGACGTGCATGGTACGTCCTGCGGTCTTTTGAGCGCTGGAAGCGATCGTATCGCTTCCAGCAGCTCAAACGCCATTGCAGGCTGCCTGGGAGTCCAGGCATCCGTGCAATGGTGGTTAGAAGTGCCGGGGCCCCTTGTGATCGCTCCCCAGGAGCGATCAACATCCGGTTTGACCGGAAAGGTGCCCCGCACTTCTAGAGAGCGCTGGAAGCGATCGGATCGCTTCCAGCAGCTCCAGGGCCATTTCACGCTGCCTGGGAGTCCAGGCATCCGTGCAATGGCGGACAGAAGTGCCGGGGCCCCTTGTGATCGCTCCCCGGGAGCGATCAACATCCGGTTTGACCGGAAAGGTGCCCCGCACTTCTACAGAGCGCTAGAAGCGATCAGTATCGCTTCCAGCTGCTCTGAGTATATTGCAGGGATGCCTCGACATCGAGGCATCCTTGCAATATGGTTACCTGCCGCCGGTCCGTCTGTGATCGCTCCCCCCGAGCGATCACTTCCGGTAGCGGCAGGAAGTACTGAGTGCCACGAGGTATCTTGGCACTCAGTACAAAACGATCACATGAATGATCAGGTGCTCTGCTGGGTGCCTCGAGGGATCAAGGCACCCAGCAGACTAAAAAAAGTGTAAAAAAAGAAAAATAAATGAATAAAAATGAATAAAATAAAATAAGTGACAGCCAAGATGGCGCTGCCCTTCTAAGGGCAGGGTCATCTTGGGGCTGTGTGGGATGTTCCTAGCCTGCCTCATCAGAGAGGCAGGCTAGCAACATCCAATCAAAAGTTATAAAAAATCTAAATAAAATTTCTGATTTGTCAGGCCAGGTCAATATTTTGTAAATATTGGCTGTGACCTCTGTGATTCTCCCTCCCTCTCCTCACTTGTGTTTTGGTGAGTGAGAGAGAGAGATCAGATTTGACAGGTTAGAGAGATTAGGTAGATTTAGATAGATTTTAGGGAGATTTAGAACAATTGAGGCAGGTTTAGAGGGATTTAGAGAGATTTAGGTGTTTATTTGTATTTTCTTGTGAAACCCAACGGTTCTTTTGAGAACCAATAATCCGCTTATATATATATATATATATAATAATTATAAAATTTTATAATCTATTATATATAATGTCTGAGAGCGTGTACAGCGCCGAGGAGGCATATGCCATCCTGGCGTCAGAATCTGAGGCATCTGCGTCGGACTCCGACCCAGATTTTGACCCCGCTAACTGCTCAGAGACATCGCTAGATACATCATCTACGCTGGCTGATGTATCTCCTAGTGATGTTTCTGATGCAGATCCTGGGCCACCACCTGCCAGCAGGAGACGCACAGCTCCAGCTGAGGAGTGGGTAGTGCCTCATCGCCAGAGGCCAGATATCCCTCCTTTCACAGCAAATCCTGGCATCAATATTGATGTTGCAGGATTTACCACCACACAGTTTTTGCAGGTGTTTATGGGGGATGATTTGTTGGACCACATTGTTGACCAATCAAATCTGTATGCCCATCAGCATTGTGCTGCGAAGCCAGACTCCTACTTGGCAAGGCAGCAATGGACCCCGCTAGATGTGCCAGAATTTCTGAAATTCTGGGCACTTACTATGCTGATGGGCATCATAAAGAAGCCCTCAATTCGTTCCTACTGGAGCAGTAGCCCTATCTGCTCTACCCCCATTTACCCCCAATCAATGTCATGTAGAAGGTATGAAAACATTTTGCGTTTCATGCACTTCAGTGACAACAGCCTGTGCCCTCCCAGAGAGCATCCCCAGGTTGACAGGCTGTATAAAATCCGCCCCCTGATTATCCACTTCGCCGCCAGGTTTGCAGAGGCTTATACACCTGGAAGGAATATCTGCGTGGATGAATCCCTAATGAAATACAAGGGAAGGCTGGGATTCAAGCAGTATATTCCTTCCAAACGCTCCAGGTATGGAGTGAAGGTGTATAAGCTCTGTGACAGCGAGAGTGGGTATACTCAGGCCTTCCGGGTGTACGAGGGAAAGGATAGTAGCCTTGACCCTCCAGGTTGCCCAGAACACATGGGAACCAGTGGCAAGATTGCGTGGGACCTACTTTTTCCCCTGATGAACAAAGGGTACCACTTGTATGTTGATAATTTTTATACGAGTGTCCCTTTGTTCAAGCTGTTGTATTGTTTTGATACAGCAGCATGCGGTACTGTTCGCAAGAACTGCGTAGGTTTCCCAGCACAGCTTGTCCGCACCCGGTTAAAAAGGGGGGAGACCTCAGCTTTGCGCCAAGAGGAGCTGTTGGCGGTCAAGTACAGAGACGAGAAGGATGTATACCTTCTATCCACCATCCACACTGAGAGGTCTGTGGAGGTCTCTGTACGTGGCAGAGCTGAGCGCATCAGGTAGCCAGTGTGCATCAAAGCCTATAACCGGCATATGGGTGGGGTTGATCTGGCAGATCAGCTGCTCCAGCCCTACCAGATTATGCGGAAGTCAAGGGCCTGGTACAAAAAGGTTGCAATTTACCTGATGCAAATTGCAACCCACAATGCCTTTTTGCTCTACAAAAAGGCAAACCCCGGAGTGACGCTGTCCTTTTTACAGTTTCAGCTCCAGGTCATTTTGGGGTTTTTGTACCAGGATGCACCTGCTCCCCGGGCGGTGATGGGGGACAGAGTTGGGGCTACACATTTTATTTTTAAAATCCCCCCTACTGAGGGCAAACAGAAACCCCAAAAAAGATGCAGGGTGTGTTTCAAGAGGGGGCAGAGGAGAGACACAATCTTTTACTGCCCAGAATGCCCTGGACAACCCGGTCTGTGTCTTGGGGACTGTTTCAAGATGTATCACACTGTGCGTGATTTGTGATTTTTTTTTCTTACAGTCTAGTTAGTTAGTTCAGTTTAGTTTTTTTTTCTTTTACTGCACCAGACTTTTACATTTTATTCCTACATTTTTATGTTCTACAATTGGTGCTGTATTTTGCCAAAATCTTTGCACACCTATGCATGGGGGGCATGGGTGTACTCAGGAGACCTTGCAGAAAACAACCTGGAGAGTTTTCATGCAGTAACCAACAACAGTGTCTCCTAAATCACAGTCCAAATATAATGTGGGCGTAAAAATCTGAAAATTGAAAAATTACCGCCACACACCTTCTCAAATGTTTTGGGCTAAAACCGTTGCATCCATGGCATCAAAGCACTCCATATGCAATACCTTGGGGTGTCAACATAACAAATATAAACAATTTTCTGGCAATAATTCAAACTGGGGTATGCGGTAGACCCAACACCAAAGATAGGCCTAGCTGAAGAAATAATCTCAATTTCAACTCCAATGACAAAGTCATAAAAATTGTATTTGAACCTTCCCAAAATCCTGGCAAACCAATGCATGGGGGGCATGGGTGTAATCAGGAGACCTTGCAGAAAACAACCTGGAGAGTTTTCATGCAGTAACCGACAACGGTGTCTCCTAAATCACAGTCCAAAACTGATGTGGGTGTGAAAATGAAAAATGACCACCAAACAGTATCCGATTTGTTTGGAGCAAACGGTTGCATCCATGGCATAAAACACTCCATTTACAATACTTTGGGGTGTTAGCTTACCAAATATATGCACGTTCATAAAATTGGGGTATGTAAAAAGGCCCCTAAAAAGAAGATAAGCAAAGAAGATATGTCAAATTAGAAAAATGACAAGCACATGTTAAAAGATTGGCGTAGCACCCCAAAAACAACAGAACAAATCTATATATGGGTGGTATCACTTTACTCAGAAGATGTTGCTGAACATATTTTGTAGGGATGTGCACCGATTTTTTTTTTCGGTTCGATTTTTCGAATTTTTTAACTTTTCGATTCGGCTCGTTTCGACCGCTTTCTGTTTCGATTCGGTTCGGCTCGATTCGTTTTTCGGGTACATTTATTTTTCGGAATATCGACCATTTTTCGTATTTTCGTGTCACTTTGCTCGTTTTTTGTATCGGCTTTTCGTTATTTCGGAAATTTTCGTTTTTTTTGGAACATCTGTTCTCCTCGTTTCAGAGCTGTCTAACTCTATTGCCCCAGCAGTCCAGCACATGGATTTGCCCCAGCACATGGATTTGCCCCAGCTCATGGATTTGCCCCAGCTCATAGGATATTGCCCCAGCACATGGATTTGCCCCAGCTCATGGATTTGCCCCAGCACATTGATTTGCCCCAGCACATTGATTTGCCCCAGCACATTGATTTGCCCCAGCACATAGATTTGCCCCAGATCATAGGATATTGCCCCAGCTCATAGGATATTGCCCCAGCTCACACATTGATTTGCCCCAGCACATGGATTTGCCCCAGCATATGGATTTGCCCCAGCTCATAGGATATTGCCCCAGCTCGCACATGGATTTGCCCCAGCACATGGATTTGCCCCAGCACATGGATTTGCCCCAGCTCATGGATTTGCCCCAGCACATTGATTTGCCCCAGAACATGGATTTGCCCCAGCACATAGGATATTGCCCCAGCTCACACATGGATTTGCCCCAGCTCATGGATTTGCCCCAGCACATTGATTTGCCCCAGCACATTGATTTGCCCCAGCACATGGATTTGCCCCAGCTCAAAGGATATTGCCCCAACTCACACATGGATTTGCCCCAGCTCCTGGATTTGCCCCAGCTCACACATGGATTTGCCCCAGCTCACACATGGATTTGCCCCAGCTCATGGATTTGCCCCAGCACATTGATTTGCCCCAGCACATTGATTTGCCCCAGCACATGGATTTGCCCCAGCTCATAGGATATTGCCCCAGCTCACACATGGATTTGCCCCAGCTCATGGATTTGCCCCAGCACATTGATTTGCCCCAGCACATGGATTTGCCCCAGCTCATAGGATATTGCCCCAGCTCACACATGGATTTGCCTCAGCTCATGGATTTGCCCCAGCACATTGATTTGCCCCAGCACATTGATTTGCCCCAGCACATTGATTTGCCCCAGCACATTGATTTGCCCCAGCACATAGATTTGCCCCAGCTCATAGGATATTGCCCCAGCTCATAGGATATTGCCCCAGCTCACACATTGATTTGCCCCAGCACATGGATTTGCCCCAGCATATGGATTTGCCCCAGCTCATAGGATATTGCCCCAGCTCACACATGGATTTGCCCCAGCACATGGATTTGCCCCAGCACATGGATTTGCCCCAGCACATGGATTTGCCCCAGCTCATCGGATATTGCCCCAGCTCACACATGGATTTGCCCCAGCTCATGGATTTGCCCCAGCTCATGGATTTGCCCCAGCACATTGATTTGCCCCAGAACATGGATTTGCCCCGCACATAGGATATTGCCCCAGCTCACACATGGATTTGCCCCAGCTCATGGATTCCCCAGCACATTGATTTGCCCCAGCACATTGATTTGCCCAGCACATGGATTTGCCCCAGCCTCAAAGGATATTGCCCCAACTCACACATGGATTTGCCCCAGCTTCCTGGATTTGCCCCAGCTCACACATGGATTTGCCCCAGCTCACACATGGATTTGCCCCAGCTCACACATGGATTTGCCCCAGCTCACACATGGATTTGCCCCAGCACATTGATTTGCCCAGCACATGGATTGCCCCAGCTCATAGGATATTGCCCCAGCTCACACATGGATTTGCCCCAGCTCATGGATTTGCCCCAGCACATTGATTTGCCCCAGCACATGGATTTGCCCCAGCTCATAGGATATTGCCCCAGCTCACACATGGATTTGCCCCAGCTCATGGATTTGCCCCAGCACATGGATTTGCCCCAGCTCATAGGATATTGCCCCAGCTCACACATGGATTTGCCCCAGCTCATGGATTTGCCCCAGCACATGGATTTGCCCCAGCACATGGATTTGCCCCAGCTCATGGATTTGCCCCAGCACATGGATGTCCCAGCTCATGGATTTGCTCCAGCACATTGATTTGCCCCAGCACATTTACAAATACAAAATTTACAGAATCAGCGATATAACCGATAATAGTTAAATATACGATGTTCAGAATTACCGAAATGGAACCAAAATCCCGAATGGAACCGAAATCATGAATAGAGGGAAAATAAATTTCGATTTGACACATTTCAAGTCCATTCGAAAATTCCGAAAAATTTTCGATTCGGCTCGGAAAACGTTTTGGATTCGACGTTTTCGGATCTAAAAAATTTTGGAAATTCGGCCGCATCCGAAGACACGAATCGGGAAATTTCGTGAAAATTCCGAAATTCCGAAACCCGAAACGCACATCCCTAATATTTTTGGGTGTTTTTTGGCAGTAACCCATAACTGGATTTGACAATTCATGCCTAAAGTACAATGTGTGTGAAAAATAACACAAAAAGTGACTACCTGAAAGTTTGACAAAGAGCTAGTGCATGGAAAGTGTTAAAATTCAACTCTTTGAAGTACCCTAGGGTGTGCCCTTTCTAAAAATATATGGTTTGATGGGGGTAAATTACTTTGGCCGGCTTCAAAAATGTCCCAAATAGGACATGGGTGCATGATGACGAAATGTGAAAATCTCAAGTTGGAAAACTGAAATGCGCACCCCCCAAATAAGGCCTATTAGCCCCAAAATGACCCGACATACCTATACATGGGTGGTATCAATTTACTCAGAAGATGTTGCTGAACATATTTTGGGGTGCTTTTTGGCAGTAAACCTTAAAGTTCACAGTACATGTATTCTTAAATTGCATTCAAAAAAAAAAAAATCACCAAAACTTTTTTTTTCTCAAACTTTGGCATAGATTTGTGGTAAAATGGTTTGCATGGAAAGAGTCAAAATACCCCAAGTTTAATACCTTGATTTATGTACTTTAAAAAAATATGTATATGTGGAGGGTTATTCAGGAATTAGTGACAGATATCAGTGTTACAATGTCACTATGACTACTTTTAAAAGTAAACCCTTTGTAAATGGCAAAGTGCTACTTTCACTTTTTGTTGCATAAGATAAGGACCAAAGCGAGGAATATGTAAACATTGGGTATTGCTAAACTCAGAACTAAATTTAGAAACTACTAAGGAATTAAATTTCTTTGACGGTTGTTGATACATAAGAAATTTTGGGGGTCAAAGTTCAAAAAAGTGGTGTTTTTTCAATTTTTTGTTATATTTCACAATTTTTTTATAGTAAATTATATGAAATGATGAAAAAAATGGTATCTTTATAAAGTCCATTTAATGACGAGAAAAACCGTGTAAAATATGTGTGGGTTGCATAAACGAGTAAGAGGAAAATTTGACATAAACACAAACAGCACAGAAACGTAAAAACAGCAGCGGTCACTAAAGGACGGATTTGTGTAAAACCGCCCGGTCACTAAGGGGTTAATTATGCAGTTTAGAAGTCTGTATTTTATTTGGTGAATTTTTCCAAATACCCAGAGATCACATTGAATCAATCTAAAACACTTTATTTTTTCCCCCATGAGGCACTGCGTTTAGGAAACCCAATTTTTACCCAAATGGCTGAAGGGGTTATAAGATTTAGCAATGGCTGAAAATATGGTGATGAGCATATTTGTTGTGATGGAATTTGCAAGTAAAATTAGATAATTTTTTTTAAAAAAATGAGTCAAATACAATCATCTAAATGGATAGTTAAAACACAATAGAACTTTATACTATGCTACAAAATAATTGTTCTACAAAAATACTTCATTACTAATGATGTCAATCATATTATCATTACTATTATTATTCTTAAAAGGCATTGTATTTTTTACCCATTGTGTTGATATTAAGTCGCTCTATAACGTTCATATGGTGTTTAACCACTTGGTTGCAGATGACACGTTGGGCCCATCCTCCACTTTCCCGCTAGGATGCGGAGGACATTTCGAATTTACACTGCTCGGTACCGATCTGGCGCTGATCATGGACTTCTCCCGCAGCAGCCTAAAATCTTCGATGTCTGTCCCACCGTTGGTAAATCCTCCCACCCACTTAAGGCTAGAGTCAGACGAAAGCATTTTCCCCGCGAACGTGAAAAAGTGAGTCCAAACGCATTGACGTATTTTTTCACGGAATGCGCAAAAACGGTCAGACGATGTGCATTTTCGGGCGTGATTTTGTACAGATCGTCAATAAAACTCTTTTTGAGTCTGGACATTATGTAGGCTGGACATTAGCAGTGTCTGACATCTCCTAATCACGCAAACACGCCGCTATGCCGCAGCTGCGCACTCAGTACGTCAGTACTAGCGGTTCAGCGTTCTCAGAAAAATGCGTTCAAATTCCACTTGCGTTGCATGGCCGGACTTTTGTGCGACCGTACATCATATATTGGCCGTCATTGCCTGTCATCTGCTGCTAGTGCGGCCGTAATTATGTGCGCCAGAACGCACGTTAAAAGTGCGCTGGTCTGACCCCAGCCTAAGTCATCGCACATGGGTGCAATGATGTCAGAAAGGGACCTCCCCCTGGCCAGGTGGTGAATTTCCTATAGAAAGGACACAGGGGTCCTTTGGACCCCCATATCCTCTGCACCATAACAGCTAGAGTGTCATGGGAGGAATCATTGTCTACATGAGATCTCCTGTATAGGAGATAAAGGGGTCCATTGGACCCCTGTATCTCCAGAACTATATGGGCTGAAGAATCATTTGGTATCAAATGCCAGGAAATGGCCTTTCCAATGATATCAAACATAACCATTTGTTGTTCACTTTTCAATTATAAAGTGAAAAATGGTAATGCACTAATTCGTCCTCTCATTGGGGACATTGTCAGCAAGTTTGAAAGCGGTGGCACATTGCGTTCTTACTCATTGTTTCATGGAAAACCTAAGCTGCATGTAACGGTAGCTGTATCACTTACCCAAGAATAGCAGAGTTGGGATCTTTGAGGACAGAAGTATCTGTTTGAATAATACAAAAAGGTTTATAACTACAGACTGTAACAAGGAGACACAAGGACTAACTGAATTGCCTCTAGGCTCTGAAGGTTTCAAGACCAACAGGTTACATAGGACACGCTCAGAAACAGCAGACATGGAATGACAGTCCGTGAAGTATTCAAGGTGCAGGGCAGTCAAATGCAGAAACCAATCGTTTTGGTACATACGAGGACTAACTGAATTGTCTCTAAGCTCTGAAGGTTTCGAGACCAACAGATTACCTAGGACACATTCAGAAACAGCAGACGTGAAATGACAGTCCGTGAAGTATTCAAGGTGCAGGACAGTCAGAGATGCAGAAATAACATAAAACAGAAATAAACAATAGTTTGTAATCGTGGTTTTAGCAAAACCATAAACCTAAGTAGTAACCTGGATAAAGGGACACTGAAGGGTTGCAAACAATACCCCTAAACATGAGGGGTTAGAATCCAAAACCGTTAGTGATCAACCCATTAACCAGCAGGGGGTTAAATCACTAAAACAAGTGATACAATGTAAAATGCACAATAGAAAGAGAGAAGTCAAAAGCCAAGCCGGGTCAATAACAGGAGAAGGGATCGCATACAAAGCAGAATCGTCAACAGTAAAGTCAAATATATAATCAGGAAGTAGAGGTGTGTTAAATGAACTCCACAACAGGCCATTCCTAGAGCCCTGTTTTAAAGCCTGTGGCTCCTGGTAACCACACCTGACCCCGCCCCCTCAGATGCTGATCTGCCAGCAGAAAGTGCTGGCATTCGACCAGCCAGCAGTCTCCCTTCTTGCCCAGACCCCCCAGGGGGCACAGCGGGGGCTGAGGATGTAACACTGCAGCAGAGAGAGATGAAGGAGACCTTTGGAACCACACTGGTCAAGTAATATGTGAATGGAAAGGTCAGAGTCTGGCCTTTCCAATGATACCAAATATGACCATGTAATGAGCAAAAAAATAAATAAATTCAAAATGTGCTTTTTCTTTTTCTCTGTTCTAAGGCTAGGGACAGATGAGCGCATTTTCTGCGGCCACCGTCAAAATGTACGTCGATGCGTGCGCACGCATTTTTTCACGGAATACGCTTAGGTGGTCAGACGACCACAGTCGCACAGTCGCAGGTACTCACCAATGCAATTCTGGGGAAATCCGGCTGTTTGAACGTTATGTAGGCCGCACACTAGCAGCGTCTGACGTCTCCTAATCACGCACACACGCTGCCATGCGGCCGCAGCGCACTCTGTACGTCTGTAGCAGCGGTTTCACGTTCTGAGAAAAATGCGTTCATTTGCCGGTTGCGTGGTGTCGGCGCACTTTTGTACGCACGTACTGCGTATATTGGCCGTCATTGGCCGTTATGTGCTGCTACTGCCGCCGTGATTTAGTGCGCCTGCACGCGCGTTCCGACTGCCCCACTCTGACCCTAGCCTAAGAGTTGCATTAGTGATTTTACTTAAAAAGCAAACAATACTGCTGCACTAACTCACCTCATTTCCCACACTAGGAGCAAACATGGGGATTATGGCACAATGCATTATTACATATTGGTCCATCTAAAACACAAGCCACCGCACCTCTGCAAGGAGAGCGGGGGTATATTTCACCACAGTATCTTCATTGTTTACATCCCACAAGGTCATATTAGGTGTCACTGTACAGGCCAGAGACCACTTAGATTTAACTTCCATTGGATAATTACTGCAGTGATTAAGAAGATTGACCTGGCAAATAAGCTAGGGTCAAACAAAAGCATTTTTACACGCGAACATAAAAAAGTGTGTCCAAACGCATTGACGTATTTTTTCATGGAATACGCGACAACGGTCAGACGACGCGCATTTTTGTGCGTGATTTTTAACGGATCCAAACCAGGAAACTTTGGGTGTCTGGACGTTATGTTGGCCGGACATGAGCAGGGTCTGACGTCTCCAAATCCACACACACACCGCTAGCGGACGCAGCGCACTCTGTACGTCAGTACTAGCGGTTCTGCGTTCTTGAAAAAATGCGTTCATTTTCCACTTGCGTTGCGCAGCCAGACTTTCGTGCGACCGTACTTTGTATATTGGCCATCATTTGCTGCTAGTGCGGCCGTAATTAAGTGCGCCAGAACGCACGTTAAAAGTGCGCTGGTCTGACCCCAGCCTTATAGGTCAGATTACTACATGAATATACTGAATATTTTATAATATTCATATTTTGAATAGGATTTTTCCATCATGGATTTTTTTTCCTAATGGAAGGGGTATATTCCAAGATGACAATGCCAGGATTCATCTGGCTCAAATTGTGGCAGCCAATCCATGTGTGAAAATGATGTCTCATGCTCCTGCAAACACTTGCACAAAGTCCAGACCTTAACGCCATTGAGAAACTTTGGGATGTGCCGGAGAAGACTTTATGCAGTGGTCTAACTCTCCCATCAATTCAAGATCTTGGCAATAAATTAATGCGACTCCGGATGGAAATAAATGTTGTGACATTGCACGAGCTTAACGACACGGTGCCACGGCGAATACGTGCCGCCATCAAAGAAAAAGGCAGTCCATCAAAATATTATTCGGTGTGACTTGATGTTTTTGGCCAGGCACTTAAGCATTGATAGTAATAAATATAATGAAATGTTGCGTGAAATGTTTAGAGTTGATAAAGGAAGGGTTGAGCAGTGGAACGCAACCCCTACTGAAATGGGGGGGGGGAAATAATATTACTAAATAGCAAACACCATAGCTATTTAGCTCAACATATTTAACCCAAGATACAGTATATGGTGAGATTGGAACATATCACATATTGGAACATTTTGGCTCTGGGATACTTAAAAAATATAAATGTATATACATTTATAACACCTATGCACAAAAAAGAACGAAAACACACGCAAACACACACTAGTACTAATGTGCATCATTTCCAATCATTTGCTGGACCAAGGAGTGTTTGGACCTTAGTGAAGAAATATACAGGCATTTTATTGCAACATAAAAGTCATGTTTATAGAAATTAATAATGGGTGATTAATTCAGGTTCACTGAGTCTTTATAACCTTAAAATAGATCTGCTACATATAGATAAGAGTAATTTTGTAAAACCATTAGATTAATATACCTCACTCTAAATGCTATTCATAAATCTTCTGAAAGAAGCTGTGCAATATCTTTTAAACCAGATTCTACTTGTTTTGACTCTCACCACATTGAAATGGCTATGGTCCCATCTTTCCAAATTTAAGGAGCAGCATGGTAAAAAAACATATGCATCAAAAGTATAATTACATAAACAGTGCTAAATATGACCTGTAATAATTTAAGATGGGTTTACTCATTACCTGCGTCCTTTGAAAGCTATAACTTCATTTATTTATAGACTACTGCTTGTCTTTCGACAAAATTGCAGGTTTACATATTTCACATACTAGAAAAAAAAGAGAACAAAAAAAACCCAGAGATTAGTGTGAGCACCAGTAGATAATAGATTTTGATTTACAAAGAGGATTCTTTTAGGAAACAAGCTGCCGAGATTACCTTCCATAGGGAAAAACCCAGAAACTTCTTTATGATATGTAAGTGCATGTTGTAACAACCTTTTATAGTATAAAGTTGGGTAACTTCATTTGGGATGGGTCGAAATCCCTACATCCAGGTTCCCTAATGCCAAAATCCAGATGGCCAATGTCCCTACACAGACAACTCCCTGACAGCCAACTTCCAGACATCCAAAATTCCAGCGGCTAACACTAACCCTACTCCCTAACCCTAATTCTAGCCCCCTAACCCTAATCCCCCAAACCTAACCCTAACCTAGCCGCTGGGATTATAAATGAAGTTGGCTGTGTAGGGAACTTGATATTTCCTGCACTCGTTCTGTCTGGAAGTTGGTCGTCGGGATGTTGGCATTAGGGAACCTGGCTGTAGGGATTTTGTCCGGCACCTACTTCATTTATATACCATACAAAGAAATACAGTAAATGTGTTCTGATCCCACTTCATCCAAAAGATCCAAGAACACTATTATAGTCTGCTTTGGCATACAACATATGGATACATCTTTGTATTATTTTCCAATTATTAAGCACCAACATACTCTGCAGCGTTGTACTATGAAAAAGACAAAACAAACCAGTATGACATACAGACATATACAGAAAGATGGGAAGAGGAGACACTGCTCAAGAGTTTATGATCTAAGAGGAGAGGAGTGACACAGGTTAGGGTAAAATGTAGAGCGCGCTATCACCTGTTGTGAGCTAAAACGCCATCGCTAATGGAAAAATGTATCACCTGACGACCCACCAACAGATCACTTTGTCCACGGTAGTCCAGGTAGGTTGTTTAGCGCAAGCTAGGGAAACGCTAAGTCCGGGGCCGAGACCCAGCACTAATGCGGTTCTGTACAGGACAGGATAGAACTGCTTTTTTCCAGTGCAGAGTGCCTGACTATAACTATCCTCTGAACTCACAAGCTTGTATAAGTATGAACACATCCAGCGAATAGCCCTCACACCCCTGCATTATTAAAATCCTCCAAAGGTAGCAATATTATCCATGTTTTGAAGCACACATATATTAATTAAGGCTGATGGGCATTGCATGATAAATGCCACCCAGCAGCATGTAGAATCATTACAATGCATTTAATGGATCCAAAAGGAAGGCCAGGTGAGCGACAATAATATCTCTGCTGCAGCATATAAATAATACGTGTTTCAGGGCAAGATGTATCCATGTGTCCCTTAAAATATAGTCCACACAGTCACTCCAATAAGCATCCTCTTAAAAACAATGAATAACCCCTAGCATAAAATGTTTAAAATTAGACAACATATTATAATTAGGATATATGTCAATAAAGGATACATATATATCATAATAGAGTCTACTGCAACAGCAACGACCTTGCTGACCAGATCCATTACTATGGTGTATGGGGCCAAGAGAACACCTGTGCTGCATTCCTTTCAATTGCCTGTTAATTGCCTGTTTATTTTGGGCTAGGACCCGTTTTTGTGTTTTTTTGGAGTTGAGCAGTAGGTAAAATTTTGCGATTAGCGTCGTCTAAAAACTAGCGCAAGTGATCTGTTGGTTACAATAGCGCATGTGCTCTCAAGCACTCCCTATTAAGTATAAGGCGTGGGTAAGTACAGAAAGCTCATGTTATGAATCACAAATTACCATGCACTAAGCGATTTTTCCCATTTCTAGCGGGAGACAGACTCTTTTAGCTGTGCTAACGTAAAAACATGTTGACGCTAGGGTTAGCTCACACCAGGTGAGCGAGCCCAGAGAATGAGAAGTAATGTAATGCTGACATGTCAGGAATTATCTAAACCTATGATGACACTGTCATAACAAATATTAATATAAATCTAACTTGCCAATAAGTGCTTTACGTATTCTGTATTAATCGCTTAATATGTTTAATTGAATTATAACCATAACACCACTGAAGAAGGATGACTTGTTTGTGATTTACATTCTGTTATCATTCTGAAGGGTTAAATATATACAGTGTCTATTTAGAGTTTTATAATAGCATCACGTTTATGAAGTGTTTTTCTCATCTAAGAGCCAAAGTGCTTCAGAGTTACAATCAGTATGATTTTTATCAGTTAATTAATTGATTAAAATGCTTTGAATATTTCTTCTTTGCTAGTGATACTAATCTGTTTATCTTGCATTTTGTTTCTACGTGGTCCAGTCAAAGGATATGATTAAAACATTCACTACTGTCCAATCCTGCCCAATTCATTAGCCCCTTGTCGGGTAGACTTAGACCAGCGTCACACAAGTGTTTTTCAGAGAGGAAGGAACGTCTGTGAGAGTGGACTTCCTTCCTTTCTGATGCCCATGTGTCCACATCGCTGAGTGCAGTTAGTGCACTCAGCTTTGCAATCTCAATTCTTCTATGGAGGATCGCACATTTTAGCCCCGTCGAACGCGTATCGCAGTGTTTAGACTGGGAAGCTTGCAGCACGCCCACTGTAGCGCATACAATTAATGCGCTCGCTACAGGGTGTGGCCGGCCCCGTCAAAACGTCACAGCGCTGCGAAGGGCGTCGGAAGGCACGTCATTACAGGCGTACATAGTGCGCTTGTCTAACACTGGCCTAAGCATCCCTGTGGATGACTAAGTAGCTCCAAGACCACAGATATACCCTTCTAACCAAGCTTATAGAACAGCCAGTATCTTTTCATTTTTATCATTTGCATTTTTTTAATGCATTCCTGCGCTCATTTAAGATAGTTTATCTGTCTTTACTATCTTTTGTAAATTATGAATATAATGTTATTTATAATATAACACAATCAACTTTTGCAGCCACAATTCTTTTGAAACATTTCACTCCATCAAATATTTCCTTAATGCTGTATGCTTAATTCTTTGCCAGTGACTTTACTAAAATGTCAGTGCTCATGTTAAACATCACCCATTGATTTAACATGTCAGCATGTATTAGGAAAGCATATGACTTGTTCAATGCAAAGTAAATACACTAAAAATAAATCCACCATTGACTGTAGTAATTTCAAGATAGACTGTTATTTTTATTAACATTTCCTGTATTTTATAAACTTAAAATGGCTGTAATGTATTAGAGATGTGTGTGCTGTTTCGCTCCGAATCAAAATTCAAATGAAAGTTACGATTCCTATTTTGGACGGACGTCTGAAATAACGAATTGCTTCCATCCGAAACAAAATGAAACAAAACAAAATACAAGGAATTGATTCAGTTTTTATGAATCAATTCATTGTACCGTTTCACTTACATTGAGCCCCACGTCCCCCTGTCCATTGGCAACGGTGCTGAATCTGTTTTATTCAGCACCACAGGCCATGGACACTGCCAAGGTGCTGGTTGGTACAGATCAGCAGCAAGGAAATTCCCCATAGAAAAGTAATGGTTAATCTATTTAGAGAACTTCGAACAGCATCGAAAAGTCAGTGGAATGCCCTGATTTTCGGTGGTTTTGTACGACACTTAAAAAGACAAATCCCATAGGTTTCAATGTAAAAAATATTCCAAATTTTTAGTAAATATTTATTCAACCGTTTATGCTTTTCACTTGCAGCAAAAAGTCTCTGGATTTTTTAGGCATTTTTCCAGATTTTTTGGTGAAATTTTGGGATTCCTAATTAGTTTAACACAACGAGGCTTTTTTCTTTGCCAAATGCAGAGGTTTTTTATCTTTTCTCCAGTCTGGCTGTATTCAGTGGGGGGGGGGGCTGTCTATGGTTACATTTATTTACACAGGACAAGCTATTTTCTGACTTAAGCAAAGAAGGAATAGACAAATTTTGTCAACTAAATATAGGATTTATTTAAATGCTCATTACCATGCATCATGTCATGCAGTCTTATGGCGAAACAATGTGAGTCAATTGTTTGTTTTTCTTTACTATAAATAATGAAATAGGGACCTGTGCTCTATCTATTGTTAATTCGTCTAAACTCCACAATGCAAGGGTGCTAGTCCCCAGACCAAAGAATGTGAGAGAAGAAGCAAGTAATCTCAGCACTTGTAAGAAAATATCGAAAAACCCTAATTACACAGCCACAGCTTACCAATGTTTGAGTCCACAGAGGTAATTTCTTTGGAATACTAAAATATATCAGAAGCAAGAATAAGTACCTGTAAAACAACACTGATAATACCCAGTTGATTTAAGATGGGGAAAAAAATAGATAAAGAGATGGGGGGGGGGCAAACACAGAAAAATCTATACCTAGCTATATAGATAAAAAACATGTTACATTCAAAGTATTGCAAGGTAATAGAAATATTGTGGGTGCAAACAAATAAATATGCAATATGATAATAATAATGTATTAATGTTATTATTTTGCAGCTGAAAGGATACGCTCACATGTCTTTAAAACCGATCAAAGTCACATCGTAACTAATAGAGCGCCATGAATGTGTTTGTCTCATGAAACATTGTAAATATACAATCTCTGGCCACTTTATTAGGTACACCTTGCTAGTACCGTGTTGGACCCCCTTTTGCTTTCGGAACTACCTTACTTTTTTGTGCCATAGATTCGTCAAGGTGTTGGAAACATTCCTTAGAGATTTCAGTCCATATTGACATGATAGTATGATACAGTTGCTGCAGATTTGTCGGCTGCACATTCATGATGCCAATCTCCCGCTCCACCACATCCCAAAGGTGCTCTATTGGATTGAGATCTGGTGACTGTGGAAGCCATTGGAGTACAGTGAACTCATTGTCATGTTCAAGAAACCAGTTTGAAGTTTGTGACATGGTGCATTATCCTGCTGGAAGTAGCCATTAGGGATGAGCTGTTCGGGTTCGGAGTTCGACCCGAACTTTGGCAGTTCGAAAGTTCGCGAATTTCAAACTTTTTGGGCGTGTTTGGTTCGGGTTCGAAAAAAAAAAAGAAATTTTGAAAACTATAGAAAATGCTTAAAAAAATACAAAACTAGAAATGGAGAGACTCTTTACTGCAGAATATTATAAGCAACGGTTTATTAGATATTGAATTAAAAACTAATGTGTACGTGGAAAGATTATCAACTCTAAATGACCTCTGTTCACAAACGGGCATAACACCAGGTGTTTTTAGAAACAAACAGCAGGTGATAGGAGAGGCACAGTAATACTTATCTTGAAGAATGCCGATAAACTTCCCAGGAGATGGTCCACAGCTCCACATGAAACACTAGAAAAGACGCAGGGAATTCGGCAGGAAGGGTAGCCAGAGTAGTATATGGACCGATCCAAACCTGGTCATCAGTACCGGAAACGCCAATAACCGGATATATGCCAAATAAACCAGGAAGATGGGAATTTAAATGAATAAAATTTATTATAAATAAAACAAATAACGCCCAACGTGTTTCATCTAAAAGACTTCCTCAAGGGCAGTAGTAATATGCAGTATATCAAAAAGTAAAATAATATAAATCACAAGACTTCCCATCATGCCTTATAACATCCTTAAACAGTTTTCATTGGTTCCACAATTAACCATGGCGTTTTCCTTATATGGGCCTTTCTTAGTTTTTATTCCCATGATCCTCCTGAGCATGGGGGCCCAATCAGCTTATTTCTATTTTACCAGTTTATTAGGTAAAGGTTCTTTTCTTTCTCTTTCACTTTTTCTCCAACCTTTATTGTTATATGAAAACATCCGGTCACCCCGCGACGTCACTTCCGCCCGCGGCGTCATATCCGGTCCTTCCCGCAATCAATCTCCTCCGGCCGCAGGAAACCTGTCTCGCCACCGGAACCTTTAGAGGCAGATCTTGTTTCCCACTCGAGCCAATAGTTTGTCATTAATGGCGTCATGTCCGGTCCTTTCCACATTCAGTCTCCTCCGGTCATAAAGAAACTTTTTTTTCCCTCGCCGTCGGATTTTTAAGGCGGATCTTATTTTCCACTCGGACCAATACTTGTTCCTTGCTCCCTTCCCCTTTCGATATGCGTCTTCTTAATTGTCGATCTTATAGACCATATCGTAGTTTCTCCTCAGGAATATTCATAACCATAAAAAACATGAATAAGAAGGGAAAAAGAGAGGAACAAGAAGAGAAAAGGGGGAGAAGGGGAAAAAGAAAGGAAAAAAAGGGGGAAAAAGATAATAATAAGTAAAATATTTTTTTATATATTTTTTTCTAATTTTTCTTTATTATTTTACTTTTTGATATACTGCATATTACTACTGCCCTTGAGGAAGTCTTTTAGACGAAACGTGTTGGGCGTTATTTGTTTAATTTATAATAAATTTTATTCATTTAAATTCCCATCTTCCTGGTTTATTTGGCATATATCCGGTTATTGGCGTTTCCGGTACTGATGACCAGGTTTGGATCGGTCCATATACTACTCTGGCTACCCTTCCTGCTGAATTCCCTGCGTCTTTTCTAGTGTACCAGGTGTTTTTAGTCTGGTAATCAATTTGATATATTGTACAATATACTGAGGGTGGGGTGGTGTCTGCTTCTGATTGAGATTTGAGAATTAATTTCCCTAAAACATCCTAATATGCTGCATTTAACTGGTGTTTGAAAAAATCTAAAGCAATGTTATTTTTCACCTAGGGATTAAACATTCACAGGGTTATTCAGAGAGCGGTGAAAAGCAGGAGAATAACTGGAGAAGTGAAAATTCTAGGTCAAAATAGCCAAACCAGAAAAATTCTCCCATTTATCTCACTTTCCAAATCGGCTATTTGGTCTAGATTGTTCTCTTCTCTTGCCAGTTCTCCTGGCTTTCACCTCTCTCTCAGGGTTGTTCAGAGAAAGGTGAAAACCAGGAGAATGGCAGGAAAAGAGAACAATCTGGACCAAATAGCCGATTTGGAAAGTGAGATAAGGCTAGGGTCAGACTAACGCATTTTTCGCAGCGACCGTCAAAAAGTGCGTCCGAACGCATTGCCGTATTTTTTTCACGGATTGCGTGAAAACGGTTATACAATGCGCATTTTTGTGCGTGATTTTTTACGGATCCAAACCAGGAAACTTTGGGTGTCTGGACGTTATGTTGGCCGGACATGAGCAGGGTCTGACATCTCCAAATCACGCACACACGCCGCTAGTGGACGCAGCGCACTCTGTACGTCCGTACTAGCGGTTCTGCTTTCTCGAAAAAATGCGTTCATTTTCCACTTGCGTTGCGCAGCCGGACTTTCGTGCGACCATACTTCGTATATTGGCCGTCATTGCCTGTCATTTGCTGCTAGTGTGGCCGTGATTCAGTGCGCCTAAACGCACGTTAAAAATTCGCTAGTCTGACACTAGCCTAAATGGGAAAAATTTTCTGGTTTGGCTATTTTGACCTAGAATTTTCCATTCTCCAGTCATTCTCCTGCTCTTCACCGCTCCGAAAGGTGAAACTCAGGAGAATGACTGGAGAATAGAAAATTCTAGGTCAAAATAGCCGAACCAGAAAAATTCTCCCATTTATCTCACTTTCCAAATCGGCTTTTTGGTCTAGAAGTTTCCATTCTCCTGCTTTTCACAGCCAAAAAATCAGTAAACTTTATCTGCGTGCCCGAAAATGTCTCCTCTTTTCATACAGACTGCCACCCCAAGCAGTTGTTTATGGATAGATTAAAGGAAAAGCATTTACCGTCATTTGAAATGTCATTTTTTGGTTTTTACAGATTTCTATACATCCTAGAAATCCGCTACTTCACGGGCAGGTTATGGGGACCTCCTAGGCATGATATTTGAAGGAATTTTTGGTTTTTATTTTTAACCCTTATTTCATGGAAAACTCACTGTCCCTTTAAAAACGTTTTTTTTAAAACTTTTTGTCCTTGTTTCCTGTCCCCCAGGGCACTACCCGGACCCCCATACACCTTTTATGGCAAATATGTAGCATATATGCCCTCTTGGAGGGCACTCCAAAAAAACGAATTTTCAGCCCCATTGACTTGCATGGGGGTTCGGGTTCGGTCCCGAACAAATGGGAAGTTCGGGTTCGGCTCGAACCGAACTCGGGGAGTGTTCGCCTCATCCCTAGTAGCCATCAGAAGATGAGTACAATGTGGTCATAAAGGGATGGACATGGTCAACAACAATACTAAAGGTAGGAGGTGGTGTTTAATCAATGCTCAATTGGTACTAAGGGGCTCGAAGTGTGCGAAGAAGAAAAAAACACACCACCAGCCTGAACTGTTGATACAAGGCAAGATGGATCCATGCTTTCATTTTATTTATGCCAAATTCTGACCCTACCATCTGAATGTCACAGCTGAAATTGAGACTCATCAGACCAGGCAACATTTTTCCAGTCTTCTGTTGTCCAATTTGGTGAGTCTGTGTGAATTGTAACCTCAATTTCCTGTTCTTAGCTGAAAGGTCTGGCACCCGGTGTGGTCTTCTGCTGCTGTAGCCCATCTGCTTCAAGGTTCAAAGTGTTGTGCGTTCAGAGATGGTATTCTGCATACCTTGGTTGTAACGAGTGGTTATTTTAGTTACTGATGCCTTTCTATCATCTCAAACCAGTCTGTTCATTCTTCTCTGACATCAACCAGGCATTTCCTTCCATACAAGTGCTGCTCACTGCATAGTTTCTCTTTTTCTGACCATTCTCTGTCAGCCCTAAAGATGGTTGTGCGTGAAAATCCCAGTAGATCAGCAGTTTTTCAATTACTCAGACCAGCCTGTCTGGCACAAAGAAGCATGCCACGTTCAAAGTCACCTAAATTCCCTTTCTTTGTTCAATGGAGTGACTTTATCTGGCGCTGCTCGCTAAAATTGAATCGGGTTGGTTGTATATATCACATACACCAGGGTCTGTCTGGGAGATTATGCCTTTGCGGATAAGTGGTACAGATAAATGGTACAGAATGGAGATATGTCAGCAAGTATCAGTGTCCGTCTAGGCGGATTATGTGTCCACGCAGACAAAATGAAGACAGGATAAATGGTGATAGTATACAGATAGGAATATAGTAAGCTAAGGTGTATTCTAATTATGATGTTGTGTGCCCGTCTCTGCTGGGTTATTAGAAGACAAATATAAATGACATTGCCTTTAACCACTTGGCTGCTATGGACGCGCTCAGCGCGTCCAGCCAAGTGGTTCTCCTGTGCTACAGGAGCACAGGAGGCAGCAATCCGCCGGATTCCGGCGGATTGCTGCGCCCCCCCGGTGCGGGCTGACATCTTGGATGTCAGCCCAGCACTCGGGAGTCCGGCGGGGACATTAGATGTCATCGCGGCGACGCGATGACATCTAATTCAGGCGCCCCCCGCATGTGCGGAGGAGGCGCCTGAAAGGGAGGGGGGGAGGTCCTTCGGACCTCTCTCCCTCCCCATCGCCGGGGAGCAGGGGTTAATACAGGCACCGCTTGGAAGGGCACAGCCTGCCCTTCCAAACGGTGGCTGTCATTAACCCCTGGGGAGCCAGATCACGAATCGGCGCTGAAAAGCGCCGGTTCGTGATCCTTTCCCGGAGCTGGCCAACATCTTGGATGTCGGACAAGCCTCCAGGAACTCCCCCTGAGGACTGGCGTCATCGTGCATAGCACGATGACGCCAGTCCTGGAGTTAACCCCTAGCTGTCACCAACGGTGGAGATAGGGGGTTCCAATGAACCCTCTATCTCCCGATCCGTGGCAGATATGGGTTAAAGTTTGGTACTGTTGGATCGGCCAGAGCATGGCCGTTCCAACGATACCAAACATGACTGTGAAAAAAGTTTTTTAAAAAAAATAAAAATAAAAAAATATTTTAAAACAAAATTATAAAAAAAAATGAACAAGTTTTTTTTTTTTTTTGGTTAATGCAGCAATATTGTTCCCATTTCAATTATAATGTGAACAATGATGCTGCACTAACGATTTTTATATGCGGTGCGTTTGTTAAAAATCGCGTAATTTCCCCCCAAAAAAAATGTAACGAGACCCCATCTCTAATTTTTTTAACAAGCGCACCCCATACAAAATATAACCGCAATTGCTCTCATGTTAAAATGTGAAAAAAATACACTTTACACGTTGTAAATTATTGAAAATTCATATTTTATTGCATTTTTTGTTATAATATACAGACAGGTCATGATGTATACATATAATAATGACATATTATTAATCTGCCGAGTCTGACGAAAAGAACGATATATAATACGTCTGGGTCATATACTAAAATAAGCCTTCAAAACACGTTTAAACATGATGAGCAAAACCGGTAAAAATGACCTCCGCACAGAGGCGTGAAACGCCTCAGCAGCGAATGGGTTAATTGTTCAAAAGTCCATAATGTCTTTAGATCCGCAAGGGTACTGGGTGGAGTTGCTTTGTTGATCCATATCCCTCCTGGGGTCTTTTTTCCCTTTAACCTCCGAGATATAAGCAGAGACAAACGGCAAAGAAAATAGTGCAAACTGTCATTAAACAATTGTCTGGTGGAAGTAAGTTTAGCTGCACTTACATGGTCCAGAGCTACATATAGCTCAATGGTCTCACGTTGTTAGCCCATAAAGGTGACCGAACATCCCTTCTTTACACTGCTCCTCTTCCTCCTTTGGTAAAGGACTGCACGGCCGGGGATCCGTGCTGGTTCGCACTCACATAGATCTCAGGGTTTCCGCTGGCAGGTGAATGAGGATAGTGGGAGACGTAGTGTATATAGGTATGGGATTTATTGGGTTTAGTAAAGTAATTACAGATTAAAACAATCTAAAATATGTCCGGTGAATTGGGGGTTCTACAGGACGCGTTTCTCCAGTCACAATGCTGGCTTCATCAGCTGTGGAACCCTCATGTATACAGTGTATATTTAACCACTTCGATGCTGAGGACGCGCTCAGCGCGTCCTCAGCATTCCCGCTGGTATGCGGAGGACGCGCTGAGCGCGTCCTCCCATTGGGGTCAGCGTTCGGCCGGGTTCCGGCCGATCGCTGGCCCCTCCGGTGCGGGCTGACATCCTGGATGTCAGCCCGGCATCCGGAACAGCAGCCGCCGGAATTTGGTGTCATCGCGGCAGCGCGATGACACCAATTCAGGCGCCTCCCCCGCATGTGCGGAGGAGGCGCCTGAAAGGGAGGGGGGGGGTCCGTCGGACCTCTCTCCCTCCCGATCGGCGGCTCTGCGGGGGTTAACCCAGGCATCATTTGGAAGGGCACAGCCTGCCCTTCCAAATGATGCCTGGCATTAACCCCTGGGGAGCTGGATCGCAAATCGGCGCTGAAAAGCGCCGGTTCGCGATCCTTTCCCGGAGCTGGCCGACATCTTGGATGTCGGCCAAGCCTCCGGGAACTCCCCCTGAGGACTGGCGTCATCGTGCGTAGCACGATGACGCCAGTCCTAGAGTTAACCCTTAACTGCCACCAACGGTGGAGATAGGGAGTTCCAATGAACTCCCTATCTCCCGATCCGTGGCAGTTAGGGGTTAAATTTTGGTATGGTTGGATCGGCCAGAGCATGGCCGTTCCAATGATACCAAACATGAAAGTGAAAAAAGTTGTAAAAAAATAAATAAATGAAAAATAAAAATAAAAATAATTAAAAAAAAAATTATAAAAAAAAAAATAAACACTTTTTTTTTTTTTTGGTTTGTTAGTGTAGCAATATTGTTCCCATTTCAATTATAATGTGAACAATGATGCTGCACTAACGATTTTTGTATGCGGTGCGTTTGTTAAAAATAGTGTAATTTTCCCCAAAAAAAAATGTAACGAGACCCCATCTCTAATTTTTTTAACAAGCGCACCCCATACAAAATATAACCGCAATTGCTCGCATGTTAAAATGTGAAAAAAAACACTTTACACATTGTAAATTATTGAAAATACATATTTTATTGCATTTTTTGTTATAATATACAGACATGACATAACGTATACATATAATAATGACATATTATGAATCTACCGAGTCTGACGGAAAGAACGATATATAATATGTCTGGGTCATATACTAAAATAAGCCTTCAAAACACGTTTAAACATGATGCGCAAAACAGGTAAAAATGACCTCAGCACAGGGGCGGGAAAAGCCTCAGCAGCGAAAGGGTTAAAGGAATCTTTCTTCAATTTGATTGGCACTTTTTCCTTTCGTTTTCACAGTTTATTATTGTTCAGATGTCATTGGTTCAAATGTTCCGCTCACATGACAGGTGTTGGGCCAATTGGAGAGGACAAAAAAGCTCAGATGTCAGATTGAATCAGGTGTTCTGTCCATGTGACCACTATTGGCCAATGGGAATGGGCAAGGTGGTTGCTTTTGGTTTCCCTTCATTCCTGTATGTTTACAGTATGTATAAATACCCCATAACTTTTAACCTGTTCACTCCCCCTTCCAAAATAGGACACCCAGAATATAGAGATATCTACTAAGACGCATCACATAGCACATCCCATTTAGAATGAGCTCATAGTAATCCGTCAGGGGTATATTACTATATCCCAATTCATCATAGGGAATACATCCCATGCAAACTTCGGACACAAGATAAAAATAACACGGAGGCTAACATGACAAGCAATTAGCTGTTTCATCTACACAATAGGATGCCTGTCAACCTCATAATAGGGCCGTCTACTGTGTTTATGAATAACCCAGCATAAACCCAACGACCGCGGCGCTGTAAACATACAGGAATGAAGGGAAACCAAAAGCAACCACCTTGCACATTCCCATTGACAATAGCAGTCACATGGACAGAACACCTGATTCAATGACGTCTGAGCTTTTTTGTCCTCTCCCATTGGCCCAACACCTGTCATGTGAGCGGAACATTTGAACCATTGACGTCTGAACAATAATAAACTGTGAAAACGAAAGGAAAAAGAGCCTATCGACTTGAAGAAAGATTCCTTTAAATATACACTGTATACATGAGGGTTCCACAGCTGATGAAGCCAGCATTGTGACAGGAGAAACGCGTCCTGTAGAACCCCCGATTCACCGGACATATTTTAGATTGTTTTAATCTGTAATTACTTTACTAAGCCCAATAAATCCCATACCTATATACACTACGTCTCCCACTATCCTCATTCACCTGCCAGCGGAAACCCTGAGATCTATGTGAATGCAAACCAGCAAGGATCCCCGGTCGTGCAGTCCTTTACCAAAGGAGGAAGAGGAAGAGCAGCAGTGTAAAGAAGAGATGTTCGGCCACCTTTATGGGCTAACAACGCGAGACCATTGAGCTATATGTAGCTCTGGACCATGTAAGTGCAGCTATTCTTCCACCAGACAATTGTTTAATGACCGTTTGCACTATTTTCTTTGCCATTTGTCTCCGCTTATATCTCGGAGGTTAAAGGGAACAAAGACCCCAGGAGGGATAAGGATCAACAAAGCAACTCCACCCAGTACACTTGCGGATATAAAGACATTATGGACTTTTGAACATTTAAAGGCAATGTCATTTATATTTGTCTTCTAATAGCCCAGCAGAGACGGGCACACAACATCATAATTAGAATACACCTTAGCTTATTATATTCCTATCACCATTTATCCTGTCTTCATTTTGTCTGCGTGGACACACAATCCGCCCAGAAGGAAACTGATACATGCTGACATATCTCCATTTTGTACCATTTATCTGTACCACTTATCCGCAAAGGCATAATCTCCCAGACAGACCCTGGTGTATGTGATATATACAACCAATCCGATTCAATTTTAGAGAGCAGCGCCAGATAAAGTCACTCCATTGAACAAAGAAACTTTGGCAATATAGTAAAGCATTGTCATTTCACTCTATTAGGCAGCAGCACGCTCACATATTTAATTCTAGACTAGTAGGAAGAGCGCCCACGGAGGGTAACATTCCCCTTTTCTAAATTCCCTTTCTTACCCATTCTGATGCTCAGTTTGAACTTCAGCAAGTCTAGATGCCTAAATGGATTGAGTTGCTGCCGTGTGATTGGCTGATTAGCAATTTGTGTTAACAAGCAATTGAACAGGTTACCTAATAAAGTGGCCAGTGAGTGTATATGTATACAGTTAGAAGTATTTATAAAGCGCTAACAAGTTCCATAGCGTTGTACAATGGGTGCAACAGAATGCCAAATATACATACAAGTTAAATACACAGAACAGTAGGAGAGAGGACCCTGCTCGAGAGCTTACAGCATGTAAGCCGAGTTGGAAGATGGTGCAAGAAATGTACAGTCTGGAAATCTTGGACTGAGCTGATAGGCTTCTTGTAGTGCTTTAAAGTAATGCTGTACATTTTCAAAGACTTCATGAAAGATTGAAAAGATGGGAGAGTCTTATGTTGCAGTGGAATGAGTTCCATAAAAAGGGGCAGCTCGGGAGAAGTCCTGAATGCGAAAGTTGGTGTGCAGGTACAAGTGGACAATAAAATCAAATCATTGGCAGAGTGAAGTGGTCGGGATGGGAGGCACCGATTAATAAGGGAGGAGATATAGGCAGGGATGTGGTTATGTAGAGTTTTGTATGTTAGTATCAGTATTTTGGATTGGATTCTAAATGAAACAGAGCCTGTGTAGAGATTTACAAAGGAGCGAGAGATGAGAGGTGAGGTGTATGAGTCTGGCACAGGCATTCATAGCAGACTGCAGAGGGAGAATCTGGGATCTCTTAAGGCCAGAGAGAAGGGATCTCTTAAGGCCAGGTGGTCTTCTTGGAGTGTTGGACTACAACTTTTTTGAAATTGTATTTATCATTTTTGCTCTTCTTATGCTCTCCTATACCCACAGACCCACAAAGGTCTGGTTCCTCCTGTTTTTGTACGGGCTTCCAAAATATGAATCGATTCTGTTCAAAACCGAACGAAACAATAAATTAATCGATTTGGACCGGAACAAAAACAAAACGGTATAAAACAAATAGATTTAGTTTTTATGGATCAATTCGTTATACCATTTCACTTACTGGGTTATTCAGAGAGCGCCAATCTGGCCCCGAAATTGCACCAAACAGGGAATTTCCACATACCCAGGCAAATCCCATCGGTGTCAATGTTAAAAATATTCCCATTTTAATTCGATATCTATTAAACTGTTTATTCTTTTTGTATGCAGCAAAAAGTCTCTACGCAAAAAAAAAATTTTTTAAATAGCATTGTTTTTTTCTGCAACAGACCTTTTTATTATTATTCATAAGACCTTGAAAGACATACTTGAAAACGAGCGAAATCTCAATGTATCCTTCCTGGTAAAATCCTTTCTCAAAAAAAAAAAAAAATCTAGACATTTTCGTCCAGTAGGTTTTTTTTGTAAACAAATTTAAGGAGTTTCAATCATCTTGTTTTTTTTGTGTTTTTTTGTTTTTACACCGTTCGTCAGGTTGTCGGCTGTTTCCGGTGGCTGGTCGGTGCTGTGTTTGGTGGATCGTCAGCTTTTTCCAGACGCATTTGGCAGGTTTGTGGTGGCTTATCAGATATGATAATTTCTGCGGATCCGATCCAGTCCAATCCGATAAGTCACTGGGACCCACCGAAATTATCGGATCTGATAATTTTGGTTGTTTACCAGTGGTTTTTTTTTAAATTGTGGTTTTGCAACGGCTTTTCCCTGCACCTAGGGGACCCTTTGGTGAATGTTGCATAAAACCAATGGTTTTATGGCAAACAACTTGGTAGTGAAAAGGTGAACTTAAAGTAAATTAGGAATCCTAAACATTGACTCTGAAATGTCAGCCTGTTGATTTGGCCTTAATTTAAAAATTGTACGTAAGGATACAGCAAACTCATGTGGTGCTGAACTTCTGATTGCAGGTCATGCCTTATAAAAGACATTTGAAGAGCAGCTGACTGATGGGGTGCACGGTGCACCTTTAAAAACTTGATTGTTGATTGCACAGCCTTTGCTCCGATGAGTTACTGTACAGAAACAGATTTTATTTTAAAGAAGTTTCCTCTCGCATAAAAACACTCTGATTGCAAGATGTTTTATTTAACAACCGTTTACTTGTTCTTTATAGTGTTGTGTGTCTTTCGTATATGATTCCCTATATAAAGAATAATGAATGATACTTCTAGAATTAGAGATTAAGAACACAGGTCTCAAAACTTGTCCATGGGGCCTGATGGAGCCACGGCTCCAGGCAGCACTATGCCAGGGGCACCATTTTGGGCCTCAGCTAGGCACACCACCAGTAGTGTAGCGAGGGGGGGCACTTGCCTCCAGGTGCCTGTCTGGGGAGGACACTGCAAGCAGGGGCGTACTGACCAGGCAGGCATCAGGGAGTAATGCTAAAGTTTGTTACCTGTAAAATTCTGTTCCCCGGCCTCTTGTGCACACTTAGGCACGGCAGGAGGGCTGACCATGGTGCTGAAAGCCTTCCCTGACAAGAACTGACTCCTCCCAGTGTTAAAGAAACCGCTGCTCACTCAGACTCCCTGTGTGAAGCCCAACAGGGAGCATGAGAGTGTAACAGAGCATACCAAAAATTAACCCTTTAATTCACAGCCCCATTTATCCCTTCTATGGTAATATCTGCAGCCCTGACTGTTAAATTCTAATTTCCATTATAATTACCATAAACCTTTTTCAAGTTTCTTCTTATATATCAAAAATGAAGTAAGGCGCTGCGCGACTCTGATCAGAGGAGACGACAGACCCAACCACACCGAGATATGGCAGATTAGCATCTGATCAGTCCGTGGTCTGACAGATTGGTTTATTGTTTCAACATCCAATAGAAATGTTCGTTATACATAAACACTTCCTGCAGTTTTCACTCCCAACATAGGAATGTGATACAACAACCAATCAGAGCAGATACATTTCTACATCATGTAACAAAGATTTTGCGGGCATTCTAAGTCAACACAGGATATCTATTTCCATCACCCCGCTGACTAGCCTCGAGAGGAAACGAAATTGAACAGACACCGTGCTGGAAAAAGGAGGGGGGGATTTCACACTAATGCAAAAATTAAAAAACTACCTATCATATTAAAATACCTTTCACTGACTTAACCCTTCAATGAACACTTCTAATTTAACCTTAACCTTATAGCCCTGACTTGAAGGGACATGCATGCTTTGCTAGTGTGCTTTTTATAAATGTGCAATGCTTTTTGAATGAGTCGGTAGTGTCATTCAGCAGGCATAAAAAGCAAGTAAATATGATATTTTTTCAAATTTACCTGCTTTTCTTTCTTGGTGTTTTCCACACCCACCTCAGGAAGCACTTTGAGCTAACCAATCAGTGTGTATACCTAGGTACAGATAAAAAACACACTGAGCATGTGCGACTGAGTTGCTCATCCTCCCTGCTACACTGTGAGCTGAGGGGAGGGCGGGGCTGAGTGCCATTTCAATCTCTAGCTCTTTAACCCACTACTACTACAGAGACAGGGAAGGAAAGAAATCAATACACATGGGGAAAAAAAGAGACAGCAGAGCGAGGTACAGCAAAAAAAGCAGAGAGACACAGCAAGGAAAGGTAAAGAGAGAGACAGCGAGATAAAGCAGAGAAAGCGCAAGAAAAGGTGCAGTGAGAGAGTGCGTACAAGAGACAGCACAAGAAAGAGCACAAGTGAGCATGTCAGTGGGTGAAAGAGTCTGTGTGTGAATGTGTGAGGAGTCAGCGGGTTTGTGTGTGAGCGAGTCAGCGGATGAGCGTGTTTGGTATCATTAGAAAGGCCTGTCCAATGACACCTAACTTAACCTTGTGGGATGTAAAAAATGGAGATGCAGGGGTACAAAGGACCCCCATTTCTTACTGCACCACAGACAAATCCCATAGGATTCAATGTAAAACAATATTATCGTTTCTATTTTTTTATTCTGTCTATTCTTCTCATTTTCAGAAAACCATCCTGTTATTTATCTTTTGAAACATTTTGTTGTATTTTTTTTGCGAAAATTTCCCAATTTATTAACTTGTTAAGCATAGGGAGCGCAAAGTACAGTAAACTCGCGCTGACCAGAGCAATCTCCAATTCGCTTATGGGTTTTTAACCCGTTAGCGTTCGGAATGTAATATGGCCCGCGATAGGGCTACTTAACCAAACGTTAATGCTCACATAGCTGAGCGCTAGCATTAAGAATGTACTATTGCCCGTTAAGTTTACTCTGGTTCTGGTTAAGTTAACACCAACTTTGGAATAGGGCTCTAAGCATTCAGGTTTTCTCAATGTCCGAGTGGAAAGCAGTTATGTAATCTCATAAGGGGTTATTCAGAGAGCACTGAATTTCCCACCGAAGTGCACTGAACGGTTAATTTTCCCGTACGTTGTAATTTCGTGGCCATTCGGCTAGTCAAAAACTGACAATTCGCAATTCAATTCATATTGGTTAATTGCCAGCAAAATATGGTGACTTTCGCCAGCAGTGAAATCCCCATAGAGAAGTAATGGTTTATCTACTCAGTGAACAGCAAACAGCACCGAAATGTCAGTGAAATGCCCTGATTTTCGGTAGTTTCATTCGAGCTAATCCCATAGGTTTCAATCTAAAAATAATTCCCTGTCTTTCTTAAAAACTTATTCAACCGTTTATTCTTTTTATTTGCAGCAAAAAGTATCTTTATTTAAATTTTTTGAATTTTTTAGCCATTTTTCGGGATTTTTTCCGCAACAATTTGATTCCGATTTTTTTTTAAAATCTTTTTTTTATTATTCTGTTACAGATCTTTTTATTGCTATTAATAGAACCTTTATTTTTAATTTCAAGGCATTTTCATGCACTATTTTTTTTCATTTTTACCTGTTTGATAGGTGGTTGGCGGGCTTTTCGGGGCGCCGTCAGCATTTTTTGGTAGGTTTGTGGCTGCGTTTGATTTTTCTAATCGATTCGTCAGTTTTCCGAATCGATTCGTTGGTGTTATCAGCCGTCTTTCGAAGCAATTTGGCAGCTTTGCAGTGGTTTGAGGTTGCGGTCGGTAGGTCGATTTGGCACACTTCGGGGACCCTGCGGTCAGGGCCGGCCCGTCCATGGAGCAGGGTGGAGCAGTGGCGCCAGGCGGCCCTTTTTCCGGGGCGGCATTTTGCTGCCCTGTCAAAGGCTGCGGATTGCCCTGCGGCAGGCCGGTGTTTCGTGGAGAAATCAGGCCGCTCCTTGTGCTGGCCGTGCCCACCCCTTATTAGGGAGAGAGATCAAGGTCTTGACAGCGCTCGAGTGTTTGCACATAAGGGCGGGGCCGGATCCAGGAAGTGCCGTGTGTATGTGTCAGGCTGCAGGCGGCCGAGAGAGAGTGAGCGTGTACTACGTTCATTGCCTTTTGATGTGTTTGCACACGTTGTGGGCCTCTATGTATCCAGAAGTAAGGATTTAGTGTTGCCATGATGCCAACTGGGGACAGCTTTTAAAGTAGGCAGGCATCATGGGAGATGTAGTTTCACCCCACTGGATTGCCAGAGCTCAGTCATCTTTGAAACATTCCTTTTTAAACCAGACAGAGCAATTGTGACTGTTTCTAATCAGTTGCCAGTGGTGGGAAGTGTCTATGATCAGCCTGGGACCAGTGTTGCTGTCCAGGAAATTTACCCTATTTTTCTTTTTTTCTTGTTCATAGATTTATGTATTCAGTTGAATCTTCTTTGATCAGGTCGAGGAATTGGAGTTTGCTGGTGATGAGGAAAGATTGCTAAAGTGATTGTAAGGTGGTGCCCCCCTCCTCCCTTTCTCAGTACGTCCTGATTGGTGTAATCCACCATGGGGCCATGAGAGGTACTCAGTACCCATGTGACAAGTAGCTGGAGAAAAATAAATGTCAGCTCTGTTCCTTGGTTATCAGTCTACCTCCTGTTGAAAGTTTATTTTTCTACTGTAGTTTCTTTTTGGAATGGGCTCAGTGGGAGGTTGAGTGGTTTTAAACAGGGTTTCTAGGAGGATCTGGGATGATTTAATTACAAGAAAGAACACAGTGATTGGTACTATAAATAAATATGTGTGTGACCAGTGGAGTGTGTGTGTGTGACCAGTGGAGTGTGTGTGTGTGTGAGACCAGTGGAGTGTGTGTGTGTGACCAGTGGAGTGTGTTTGTGCTTGGAGTGTGTGTGTGTGACCAGTGGAGTGTTTGTGTGTGTGTGACCAGTGGAGTGTGTGTGTGTGTGTGTGACCAGTTGTCAGGGCCAGCCAGGCTGGGTGGGTAAGGGTGCGAGCCTAGGTTGCAGTGACACGAAGCAGGCAATATGTTTCAAATAATGAAGGGTTTATTGGATAAACAAACACAGGATGATGGGGAAGATAGGAAGTGGGCTGCCTAAAAAAGGGAAAGCTGAGAAATAGGCAGGAAGGGGTTAACCATGAAATATGCAGGTTAATGGGCTGAGAGGGAGAAGTAAACTAACTTCATAAGCAGAACTGGAGCAGGGCTGACCATGCATACAATAAGGGAATGAGAGAGGACACGAGGTTAACTTACAGACAGAGGGATAATACAGGAACAGGGCTGAGAGCAGGGTTTTCTGGAATGTAGAATAAGTCCAGTAAACAGGGAGTCCGGTAGCTGAATAAATAATAAGCAGATGGTCTGAATGAAGGAGTCCTTGGATGAAGTGGAAGGGGGGGGGTCACAGATGAAAGCGGGGTTCCAGGAAAAGCAGTGAGGGAATCTTGCGAGGTATCAAAGGGATGATCCAGAAGGGTAGTCAAATGGAGTCCATAGGTCCAGGAGTATAGAAGGCAACAATCCGGTGAGCAAGCAGGGGGTCTGGTACACGTTGAATCCAAATGCTGGGTAGAAACAGGACAGACTCCTGGCTGCACAAGCTCCTCTTAGGGAGTGGAAACTGATGCTGAAGCCCTAAGTAGGTAAACAGTCTCTAGTATTTAGAGGCACCTGTTAGGCCTGCAGTGCTGTGAGCAAGGTTGTACATTGGAAAAGCAGTTTGTGGAAGTGCTGCCCTGCAGTCAGGTTAACGCAGCACCTGGTTTGCCTTTCTTACCACGGTTGCGGCGGGCTTTACGTGGGGTGCTGGGGGGCTCCAGATAGGGGTCCTGACACCAGTGGAGTGTGTGTAACCACTGGATTGTGTGTGAGTGTGTGTGTGACCAGTGGAGTGTGTGTGTGTGACTGTGGGCTATGTGGTGTTATGGGATACACTCATACATACTGCACGTTACTGTGACTTTTATTGCTGTGGAACGCTCATATACAACACATGTTTTTTTTTTCTTTTGGGAGGGGGGCAGCACTTCATCCATTGCTCCAGGCAGCACAGTGGCTTGGGCCGGCCCTGCCTGCGGTGATTGCTGAATTCACCACAGCGTTGGTGAATTTAATTCGTCGAAGTGCTGCGAATGAGAGAGCACCGAAATGTCGGTGACCTTTCGGTACTCTCTGAATAACTGCTTAGGCTAGGGTCAGATGAGCGCATTTTGTACGGACTGTGCGTCCGTGCAGTACGACGTACTTACTGACTGACTACAAGGTAGTGGCCACACAGTGGTTTTTTTCACTGACGTATTTTTTGACTGATGTAGCAGGGAAAGTAAATTAAAATGAAAAAACATTCTGTCCGTCAAAAATGCTGGACGTATAAATGCAGTCCATCTGACCTCGTTTCATCACTCACATACAAAGCTACACGGACGTTGCGGACGTGGCGCACTCTGCACGTCCGTTCTAGCAGTATTACGTTCTTGTCTAACCTGCGTCCGTTTGCCGCGTCCGTCATGCATCCATACTTCGTGTGTGGGGCTCCATTGGTCAGAATGCTATGCTGCCACGGACGTACAAATGTGCGGCAACACGGACGTGATAACTGCGCTTGTCTGACACGGGCCTAAACTGTTGTATTCATTCTGTCATCTGTAAGGATGGATTTGAGAAATAATGCAGACGACACAATAAAATATTCACCTACTTTAACAATAAGTGAACACTTTTTAAAAGTTGTGCTTCCGAACTATATTTATGTTGGATAAGTAGATCAGGCTATTTAATAACTTTCTACTTGCTTTTAAATGAATAACGTAGGTTGTGCAGACAAGTCAAAATCTAGTTATAATTAAAAATATATACAAATAATATATATTGCACTAGCCAAAAGGCACAAAATGTCTAGGTTTTTGGAAATGAAATAAAATGCAGTTTGGCTTCCAGCAGCAATTTTAATTTATTAAGTCAAAAGAATGGAAGCTGGTAGAATAGATGATACCAACTGCTTCACAGTCCTACTTTCAGTCTTGTAAATAAGTTGCGGTAGCAAACTCTAATACTGATTACCCCTTTCTCAGATGTAAAGGATATGCATTTAAAGGAAAATGGCAAAAGGAGAATAGAAAAGGCTTAAAGGTGGAGGGAGTTTAGAAAATATTTGTAGCTGTAAGGAATGAGGTTCCGGGAGACAAGTGAGGAGACAGAGCCTTCTCCTTCAATATGCCTCTATTAAGGCTAGGGTCAGACTGAGGCAGTGCGAACGCGCGTGCAGCCGCACTTAATCACGGCCGCACTAGCAGCAGATGCCGGGCAATGACGGCCAATATACGAAGTACGGTCGCACAAAAGTCCGGCTGCGCAACGCAAGTGGAAAATGAACGCATTTTTTCGAGAACGTGAAACCGCAGGTACTGACGTACAGAGTGCGCTGCGTCCGCTAGCGGCGTGTGTGCGTGATTAGGAGACATCAGACGCTGCTAATGTCCGGCCAACATAACGTCCAGACGCAAAAAGAGTTTTATTGATGATCCGTACAAAATCACGGACGAAAATGCGCATCGTATGACCACTATCACGTATTCTGTGAAAAAATACGTCCATTCGTTCGAACGCACTTTTTCACAGACAACATAAAAATGCGTTCGTCTGACCCTAGCCTTAGGCAGCAGCCTCCATTGCCATATTGAATTACTGGCTTTCTGAATTTTATCCAGTAGGTCTGTTTATTTACCCTAGCCGCGTAATAAATAATAAGGCAATTATAGAGCAATACAGAAATATGTTTACTCTAGCAAATATTTAAAATATAATATTAAACTTATAAAATTATGCATTATTATCGATGCATTATTTACACAGTCTGTGAAAATGATGTACCCATTTCCCAAGAACATTTTTCCTAATCTAAATAATTTTTTGCTATTAAATTTAACTTGGAAAGCATATGCCAATTACAGGTTTAGTACATGGAAATGAGACAATGGAATGACAGGGATAAATGGGTGAGGCAGTCATATTTGGGAACAAAGATGAGGAAGAGGCACATCACATTCTTCAGCTCCGGGCTCCTGGAGCCCTCAATCCTGCCTTAAATTTGTTAGCATACTTTACTGTAATATGATATCAATATTTTGGCAGTTTAGCAGAGTGAGTCTGGGAAGAAATAGTCCCCAGACTCCCCGCGATTACTCTGAGGTTTTGCACGATCTCGCGAGAGTGAGTTTTCAATTGTGGATTTTTCCCATGATGCAATATTTACCAAAATCTGTGCAAACGTTTTGCTTTACAGGTGTTGCATTACTTCTACAGTATTTAACAGTCGGTGGGGTGGAGGAGTGAATGTTTAGATAAGGCTGCAGGGGGCTATTGTGAGGCAGGCTGCCAGAGATGAGAGATGACAGCTAAATTAGATAAAACAGGGGGCTTAAAAGACTTCTAATCTACCCCCTGGTGATGTCCTTTGAATACATCCCACACATTACAAAGATGTTAGGCTGCCTGACTCATAGACTCCATTCTATGCATAATGACACACAGTGAGAAGCAAGTGATGTAAAGATAATGTGAGCAGTTTACAGCACACCATATCACAATATGGATGCACCCAGTGACACATATAGAGTAACATATTTTCTGAACCAAATATACAAGAGAAAAACAAAGCACATGCACATATCAGCAACATAAGATAAACACAATAATGACATTTCCTTCTTTGGTGGTTGCGGCCCTTTAGGTCCAACACGATTAGGGCCCCATTTGGGCCTCAATGAATGGGATTTATTGCTACAGCACATCCCACAGATGCTCATTCGGATTGAGATCTGGGGAATTTGGAGGCCAAGGCAACACCTTGAAATCCTTATTATGTTACGTAAACCATTCCTGAAAATGTTTTGCAGTAGGGCAGAGTGCATTATCGTGGAGCAAGAGGCCACTGCCATCAGTGAACACCACTCCTATGAATGATGTATGTAGTTTGCAACAATCTCTATGTAGATAAGTGACTTTTGACACCTTTCTATGATGGCCAGCATTATTTTTTTAACAATTTGAGCTACAATAGCCCTTCAGTGTGATCAGACCAGAGGCCTCTGCTCAACATTTGCAATAATGAGCCTTGGGCACTCATAATCCTGACGCAGTTCACCTGTTGTCGTTACTTGCACCACTATTGTGAGGTAACCACTGTATACTGAGGACATCCTGCAAGACTTGCCGTTTTGGAGTTGCTCTGTCCCAGTTGTCTAGCCATCACTTGTTGGCCCTTGTCAGTCACTCAGAACTTTTCACTTACCCAATTTTCCTACTTCCAAAACATGAAATTCAGAAACAAACTGTTCACTTGCTGCCTAATATTTCCCACCCCTTGACAGGTACCATTGTAACAATATGATCAATGTTATTCACTTCACCTGTCAGCGGTTTTAATGTTGTTGCTGATCAGTGGGTTTAGAAAATTGCGTTGCATTATTTTGCTGTCCTTTTCAACATATAGTCCTTATATTTCTTTAGCCCGTGCAATGGAAATTCATGTTTTTTCCCCCAGAAAGCATAATACTGGTGAATTGTTTTGAGATCATTGTTATTAAAGAGGCTAAAATGTGGATAATCAAGCACAGTAATACATAGACATGGCTCCGCTAAGCATTGAATTGTAAAAATTGCACAAATAACTTATTTGAAATAAATAAGCTGTTTAATAAATCCATGTTCAGTGTAGGATATATATATTTCTTATTTTTCATTTTTAACTACATAATTTTTTTCTTAATTTGAGAGAGAAACCCCTTATAAAAATAGCAGAAGCAGTGAGAAAATGCTAAATTAAATCTATTTAGTAGGTTACTTTCACACAAATTACAGACAAATAAAAAGTGTTTATTAATTACCTTGCTCATTAAAGTTTTGTGTCGGAACAGTTGTTTCATGCTAGCTGTGCTGCTGTGACTGAGGTATAAAGAACACAACCTTTGAAAAACCACATTGTATGAAACTTTAATGAAAAACTAATCATTTTTATTCTCGGCATGCTACAAAAACAGCACACATCTGACCTAGCAGCTGCATCATGTACCAACTCTTGAGAGTACTTGTGGAGGTGAGGAGAATGTAAATTATCAGCTGAATCATACAACGCTGGCAGGCAGAATATATACATGACATGCAGATGAATTTTAATCTTTTGAGGACCATGGACGTAAGCAACAGATTGCAAAGCAATCCATTGCAATTGCCATAATTATCAAAGCTGAAATGTAATATTTCGAGTGCGCATTGCTTTACTGTGACCAATATATCATGTTTTTCTTTCAACTACCAGCACAAACTATAATGCTGAAGTTAAATCTTTAACCGGTCTATTAGCTAAAGGTGAATTAAAAAAGTATTACCTTTTTACATTGAAACATATCTGATTCAACTGTTTAAATCCGTTGAATTGAAACACCATCAATCAATGCATTTCACCGCAATTTCAGTGCATTTTGGCGTTTTGTGAATAAAAGATACAATAGTTCCCTATAGGACAATTTTCGTGCCGCCGAATGCCACTGAATTATGTCAAATTGCACCATATATCACTGTCAATTTGCTTGTATTTGGCACATTGACAGCTTAGGGCCGTGTCAGACGAGCGCACTGTGTCCATATGGACATGCCTCCCGGCGTCTGTCACAGCATTGTGACGCTTTGACGGGGTCACACGCTGTAGCACGCGCACAAATTGCGCTCGCTACAGCAGGCATGCTGTGTCTGTTCAGAAAGTCTCCCAGTCAAAGTGCTACGACGCGCGTTCAATGGGGCTGCAAAGTGCAATCCTCCATAGGAGGATCGAGCCTTGCAGCGCTGAGCGCACTAACTGTGCTTAGTGAGGTGGCCAGATGGGGTGTCAGAGTGGAAGGAACGTTCACTCTCACGGACGTTCCTTCCGCTCACCGAACATCAATTTGTAGGTTAGTGAAAAACACATATGCAGATATACTGTGTTATCTCTTTTCTTTTCCAGAGTTGCACTTTTTTGGTTTCTACTTTATTTTTCAGCAGGTCTACTCAAGCATTAAAATAGAGATCTGGAAATATAATATTACTACTAGTACTTTTCACCTTTTAGTGAATAGACCTGTAAGATAGAAAAGGTAATTATAAGTAAAATCATTCAAACCATATGCCCGTTCTTTATTTTTTGTATTGTGTGACATAATGTTTATGTAAGGCTGACTTGCGTGCAGATTTGCATCCATGATCTACAAAAATTTGTGGCTGCCTGGTTTGGATACAAAAGACAGACCACTGACCTTAACTTGTATGTGGACAGGTTTGAGGCTAAAGCTAAATGTGCTTTCTAAAAAAAGCACAGCCATGTGGCGTTAGGACACAGGAGCCGCCCTCCTCTTGGCAGAATAGCTGCTCCTGTGCATCTCCAGACTCAAGATCGCGTCCAGGGCATTCTCCTCTCTCGGCATTGTTCAGAGAGATTAGATGCTGAGACTCCTGTGCACCCCCGCAAGCGTGGTCCTCTCTTGTAATGATGCTGAGAGAAGGGAATGCCCTGGCCACGATCGTGCGCCCAGAGACGCACAGGAGCAGCTTCTCTACCGGGGTGTTGTGTCATCTATGGTTTCTTATCGTATACTGTTCCAAGGAGCCCTCGGCAAAGAACGGAAGTCCACCTCCCCAGGCTCCAACACATCAGGGCTGCACAGAGGCGTGTGTTTGGGAGGCGCTGATGTGTTGGAGCCTGGGGAGGTGGAGTTCCGTATTTTGCCGAGGGCTCCTTGGAACAGTATTCGATAAGGAACCATAGATGACACACCGGGATGCTACTACCACGTGGTAAGCGGAAAAAATCCGCGAACCACGGAGTCCGTGGACACAGAACCGCGAATGACCGGGGGCTTACTGTAATTTATTTATTCATCCCTTACAAAAATGAAGATAAGTGGTCCTAGCACTTACTGTACATAGCAGGAGTACATTTATTTGGCCAGATAAAACCTGTTGTAGCAAAATCAGAATTCATCAAATCTTCTGCTTAAAGTATATGTATGAAAATTTAATTTTTACTCCCATCAGTTTGTGAACATATGGTGCACACATACCTTGAACTCTGTTACGTCATTGATATTTGAAAAGTATAGCATTGTAGGCTCATGTTGTTTGCACCATACTTGTTGACTTCAGGGCTCCCCTCTACGTTTTTTCTTGCTGCTACAGTAGAACAGTGGTTCCCAAACGTGGTCCTCAAGTACCCCTAACAGGTCAGGTTTTCCAGATATCTGAAGCACAGCACAGGTGATATGATTTGCTGCTCAGTGATTGCAGGATTCAGTCTGCATTTCCCCAAGGTGATCCTTAAAATCTGGGCTGTTAGGGGGACTTGAAGATTGCGGTTGGGAACCACTGTGCTAGAATATTGCTAAGACGTTTAGTTGCCAAAGATCGCAACAACATTGCAGATGGAGATGCCCAGGTAGACAAATTTACTTTTGAAAATGGACTTTTTTCTAATGACGAGCTCAAAATAAAACAAATCTTAGACTGATATTAAGTTGTTTGACCAGAGAGAGCAACGATATTTCAACTTGGAAGCTATCTGAGCATAATGACTGCGCAATGTGAACTTTCACTATTTATAAATAAAGTGACAGATAATTTAGCACCATCTGTGTGCACCATATAAAGATTTGCTTCATTTAGCATGTCTGCTGTGTATGTAAATGATAAAATGGCTAATCTGGTAGCAATTTGACTCTGTCTATGTAGGTTCTTAAGTGTTGACACTAATTTGACAGCCACAAAATGAAATGCCACTTGCTCTTCACACTAAAAGAGAATAAAGATATAGCACAAAAATGATCCATACACAGATATGAACATAATGTCCAGGAATGCCATCTTTGTCACAGTGAAGCAAAAGTAATATCCTTCTGTATTTTTATCGCAGTGGTATGTAATAGGATGCCTCTCTTTTTACATGACAGCAGAAGACAGATTTCCCATATAGCAAGGCAGGTGTATTTTTTTATGCATTAAACCCAAGCTCGAAAAGCAAAGTGAGGCAAAAAATAAAATAGATATATTTATATATATATTTGCCCACATCAGACACAGATAAGGTAAAAAAAAAGTAATACTATAATGTCAGGATATAAAACAAAAATAGCTGTAAACCCTCTCTCCAGGGGAAATAAGAAAACTAACACAAAAAAATGGAGAATAAGAGCCCAAACAACCAAAACAGAATACAAATTTACTAGAATTGTAAATAGTCATTTATGTATATATTTTTCATGGCTGTAATTGATTGGGATAGTTTGAGTTCTGATTCTGTCCCCTGTATCTATACCTTTATAGTTGAATTATAATAGCAAATATTATTTTGAAATATTCTGGAGTAAAGGAGGTAATATAAGAAGAGAAACTATATGTGTGTATTAATTGTGTATTCAAAGGTCACACTGCACATATTGTTGACAATCAAGTGCACATACCTTCAATTTGAACAAAGACCAAGAGCAGAAATGCAGATAATGCAGAGCACAGCTTACATATAGCTGTAGCATTAATAAAGTGTGCAACTATACCAAAGATCAGTGATGGTGGATACAAAGTATATTAAAACTTAACTTTTAAAGAATTAGAAGGACCAGACGGACATTTACACTTTGGACCACAAGGGGGCACCAAAGGAACAGAACCAGTGAAAATCAAGCTCCGGATGGGCTTGAAGAGAATTATAAAACAAACGTGTGTCAGATCTGCCTAGAACCCCGCAGTTCTAGGTAGCTCTGAGACATCTATTTGTTTTTTAATTCTCTTCAAGCCCATCCAGAGCTTGATTTTCACTGTTTCTGTTCCTTTGGTGCCCCCTTGTGGTCCAAAGTGTAAATGTCCGTCTGGTCCTTCTATTTCATTAAAAGTTAAGTTTGAATATACTTTGTATCCACCATCACTGATATATATCAATTTGGGTTACCCCCTTGCACCATCTGGATACCTAGTTACATATAGCTGAAGTTGATTTGGCTGTTATCCATCAGTAAGTGTCACACATGTAACTATACCAAAGAGTCTGAATCAAAATTCTCTCTTTAGATAGCCTTTGTCTATGGTAAGAGCGGCTGTCACGGGGAAACAAGTGATGGTAGCTAGAACAGTCACAAATGCGGAAAAACTAAAACATTCACATTGTAGGTTAGTCTCTTCTATTCACTTATATTTTGTGCACATACAACATAAACCACAGTAAACAAAATGTTGCATCATGTTTATAAAACATACCTGAGGACTCTTACACTTTAAAACACTCTACTACTGAGACCCCAGACTCTTTGAAATCTTCACCATATGAACATTAAATCATATTATCTTGGTAAGGGCTGCATTTCACAGAAGACTTATATTTACATTATAAAAATTTAAAAATGGATCGATGGAGCCGAGAGGGATTTTTTTCCCTCGTCTAGACAGAATTCTCATTTTGCCTTTTTCTAGGCAAATAAAAGTAGCACCAAAAACATGAAATAACTCTAGAACATGTGTCTCGTGTTTGTAAAGGTTACCATATCCTTGGGGCAAAAATGAGCATTCAGGGTTACTGGAACTCAGGATTGCTTATTCACATTTACAGTGTATACCTAAGGATTAGTGACAAATCTCATGTTTAATACAGGCATGTCTTTGAGTGAAATGTACTAAACACTTTGCAAATAGCTTCTGTATTTTTTACCTTTGCTGTATATTATTAATATAAGGAACCATGCCTTTTTTAAAAGCTTTAACGCTTTTACACTTTTTAATTCAATTCAGTAAAATCAGACATGTTGCAAATTAGCATCCACTATTTATTTAGACTCTTTAGCTTGTTTTGTGTGATATCAATAAATAATATTTAGCAAATAACCTTGATATAGTCAAATATTACACATAAAATATTTTCAAATCAATGTAGATAACTGTGATATAGTATAGAATAAGGTACACGATGACCTATATAAAGCGATAATGCAATCATGAATGAGAATAAGTACTGGCTGTATTGAAAAAAAATATATGGACATATGTGCTGACATAAGAAAGCAAAAAAAATATTTTAAATTTTTTGTCTTTAGTTGGTTAACAATATTAACTTTGAATCTTAACTGCAGTTGTGAGTGGATGGGAAGGCATTTTCTGTTAATCTGAGACAGACTCTGTCAAATTTGTTTGAGATGCAATAAAACGCTCCCACCATTAAGAAGTGTGTGTCTCTGGCTCATCTCTTGAAAGGTTGCAGTAATTTTGCATGTTTTGCATAATTTCCTTTTAATGTTTGCATATGTAGCAATTTGTCTAATATTGCATGTTTTGTTTTTGCAAAGATGTTTCTTCTTAGCATCCCTGTTTTAGCTCCATATTACGGGGCAGGTGCTAAATCAGCAGCCTGCCCCGTAATGCAGCGCTAAGTCTCGGGATGCTCAAGGCAGCACTAAGCACCTCCGCGAGCATCCCCTCCATGGAGCCCATAGGACTCCATTGAGGCTTCGAAAGCCAGTCACATGACCGGCAGGATTTCACCTCTCGTGAGAGCCGGCAGGTCGGCAGAGTAACTTGTGGAGGGAGACTGGGGACTTTTCCCCCCAGTCTCTCTCTGCTCCCGGTGGCCAGAAGCAGCGGATCAGGCAGCCGTTCTAGCCGCAGGATGATAGTATGTGTATGTGATATATTTTTTTTATTTTTCAGCTGGTGCTGACTGATTCTGCAGAAGCGGATTGAGTTAGCATCAGCTCCTAGCTGTGGTTAACTTTTAAGTTAAACGCAGCAGTGCACTAATTTGTGCTTTTTTAAAAAAAAATAGGTGGGGTACTCTCTCACGTCCGGGGAAAATCTGATTATTTTGACTATTTTCATGTCCTAATAAATAATAGTTGTAGCTCACTTAAAGAAAGACGCTATGAAAGGGAACCATATTTTTTAATACTGTGTTCTTTTAAATGAACTACACCTATTGTTGTAACTCTATTCTATTCTTTTGCTTATTCACTAAGTACCTCTGTTGCAAGAAAAATCTGTATTGCATGGCAGTTAGCGTTTTTTTGGGGGTTTTTGCAACGATGGCACTGACTAAATAATCCCCTAGCATTTGTGAGCACCACAGCAATGAAACTCACAGTAATGCGCAGTATGTATGAGCTCCACAGCAATGACACTCACAGTAATGCGCAGTGTGTATGAGCTCCACAGCAATAAAACTCACTACCGCTTTACTGTGCCAGCTCCTCTGATCACACCGCTTGCCTGACAATCCACAGCTCTGGCAGATGTGTGTAAACATTCTCTGCCTGCCACTGCAGGAGGAAGAAGGAGCATCATGCTCTCTCCTCTTATTTGTGGCTGGTGGTGAAGTGCCGGTATTGAGTGGGGAGATGCCGGTACTGAGTTAGGACTTTATAATACTAACGCAAATCAACTCTTTGCGCTCCCCATGCTAAGCATAGAGAGCGCAAAGTACAGTAAACCCACGCTGAAAAGTGCAAGCTCTGAATTGCTAATGTTTTTTTAACCCATTCGCTTTCAGAATGTTATATGGTCAGCCCGCGCTAGGGCCACTTAAGCTAACGTTAACGCTCACACAGCTGAGCGCTAACTTTAGCCTTAACTATGTAATGGAGCCGTTATGTTTCAAATTTTTGAAATTTTTATGATTTTTCTTTTTAACATTTTGTTCTCCTCTGCACTTGCTCCCAGCATACAAAATAAGAAGGTGATTGTTTTTGTTACGTTTAGACATTGCATGGTCATTTCTGGTATCATTGGAAACACCTGGACCTTTCTAAAGAACCTCACTTGACCTTATGAGGTGTACAGAAGAGGAAATGTAATGATCGAAAGTATCCCTGCCTCCACTGCTAAATCTTGTCCGCAAGGAGTCCACAGTGCATGAATTAAACATGATATTTCATTTTTTTCTTTTTTCTCACCAGCTATAATAAAATGCAAATTTTCCTTTGAACCTCTGAAATCATTTGCAGTGGTTTAAGTATAATCGTATATTATCTTTGTTGAATTTATTACCAAATCTATAAATTAGTTCATGTCTAGTAATGTATGTGTTTAATTTCTGAATTTGTTTTCTGGACACTTTGATCAAGGCATAGAGCTTTCATATTAAATATGAAGCATTTATCCTGAATCAGAAAGAGTCTCTTAAAAAAAAAATATATTTTCTTTGTTGAATACGACCTATTAAAAAATGCTTCTCTGGTTTGGAAGATAAATAAACTTGCATTCATGGACATTTTTCTTATCATATCCTATTCTCACCAATGCAGACTTGGCAGGACATCTGTTATGCAGAGATTTGCCTAAACCTTTGTCATTAAGTAGTTAATAATGTGAACAGTTCTACTATAAAATAAATGGGAAAGTTAGTAATTCAGTAATGATGTTAATATCTAAAGATATTCAGTTGGGGTTTAAATATTATATACATCTAAAATGTTTATTACTGATTATACATTTTATTACTGTGAAGTAATTATCTCTACTTTATGCCTGGTGCCTCCAAGGGATGGGTTTCTTTTTGACATTTCACCAAAAGGTGATAATTACAGTATAATTACACCCTATAGCACAGTACTAAAAGTATTTCTTTATGCAATGCCTACTCGTCCCAAATATCTCCCTGGTACACATAATGAAATATCTAACAATCTATAAATAAATAATGAAAACAACAGATGTTGATAGATTGTTACCTTACAAAGTATTTTACCAGGAAGGATTACACAAGTATGTATTTTTTTTTAATGTGAATAATACATTATTATTTCTTTCCCGGATAGCTACCAATGAATGATAATTAGAAATTTGATTACAGTAGGAAATGTATATGTTTAGATAGCATAAGGGTACAAAGTTGTGAAAATGATCAGAAGGAGGCGGTAGAGGTAGTGGTATGGTAGTTGGACTCTCATCATATACTAGTTTTCCAAAGGATTAAAGCACTTATGTATGGTGCTTAAAATAGAGATTAATGAAAAGGAGAAAAAACAGAGAACTCTAACTGCTACACGACATGTAAAAAAAAGTGTTACCTTGTTTATGCAGTATATAGCAATGAGCACTACTCTAAAAATCATAAAGTGTGATTCAAGATATTCATTTCAAATCAAAGCGTAATAGTAAAGCCAAAACAGGTTGTTTATATCAGCTCACCTGCAGAAGTGCTATGTTTAGGTTTTTTTTCCCAAATCTCTCTAAAATAAGCACAAATGCTATCACGCATTTGCATTATTAAATATTTGTATCTTGTTAGTTTCTAGTATTCAATGACCCCTTGCGATAATCTAAGATTATTATCCTTTTTATTTTTGGAGGTTTTTGGGAAATGCTTATTAATTCACATTGGACAATATACAAATCCAAATGCGAATAGAATAAGTGGCAGATTGGGGGGTGGGTTCGCCAGGGCAAGTGATGAGGTTACCCTGTAGTGCAGTGTTTCCCAAACCTGCCCTCGAGACCCTCAACCAGGCCAGATTTTGCAGATCACCTGGGGAAATACAGACTGAATCCTGTAATCACTGAGAAGCAAATTATATCACCTGTACTGTGCTTCAGATATCCTGCAAACCTGGCGTGTCTGCGGGTCCTGAGAACAGGTTTGGGAAACATTGCTGTAGCGGTTCCCTATTCATGGCTGAGATAGAATAGGCCACACTCTACATAGTTATAAAAACCTTTTCCTATAAAAGCCAGTAATTATCCTTCTTACTTAAAAAGTACTAGTTAATCGTTGTTCAATAGTTACAGTTTTTTCCCCATACATATCCACACAAAGGTTACTATTTAAATGAAGAAAAATTGGTCTAGATGAAAATACTTGTTCTTGGATAGAAAACTGGCTAAAAGATAGGGTACAGAGAGTGGTCATAAATGGTACATTTTCAAGATGGACACCAGTGGTAAGCGGTGTCCCTCAGGGGTCTGTTATAGGACCAATATTATTCAATTTATTTATAAATGACCTTGAGATAGGCATTGAAAGTCATGTATCAGTGTTTGCAGATGACACAAAGCTAGGAAAAGAAATACAATGTGAGCAGGATGTTACTTCGCTGCAGAGGGATTTAGATAGATTGGGGGACTGGGCACTTAAATGGCAGATGAAATTTAATCTAGATAAATGCAAAGTTATGCACTTTGGAGTGAAGAACACACAAGCAATTTATACCCTAAATGGTACGGAGTTAGGGAAATCCAAGCAGGAGAAGGATTTGGGAATAATCATAGACTTCAAACTAAGTAACAATGTGCAATGTCAAACAGCAGCCGCCAAGGCCAGCAAAGTACTGGCATGCATTAAAAGGGGAGTTCACTCACGGGATGAAAACATAATTTTGCCTCTGTATAAATCAATGGTCAGGCCGCACCTTGAATATCCCGTGCAATTTTGGGCACCTGTCTTAAAAAAAGATATTATATCGCTAGAAAAAGTGCAGAGACGGGCAACTAAATTAATAAGGGGGATGGAAGGGTTAAGTTATGAGGAAAGACTAACAAGCTTAAACCTGTTTAGTTTAGAGAAAAGGCGCCTTAGAGGGGATCTGATAACCTTATATAAATATATACGGGGCCATTATCAACCATTGTCTGATAACCTATTCATTAACAGGACTATACACAGGACACGGGGTCATCACGGGGTCATCCATTTAGACTGGAAGAAAGAAAATTTAGCTTAAAGCATAGGAAGGGTTATTTTACGGTGAGAACAATAAAGCTGTGGAATTCTCTGCCTGTTGAGGTGGTTGGGTCAGAGTCTGTACAGACTTTTAAAAAGCGACTGGATGACTTCCTGCAGACACAGAATATTAAGGGTTATAATATTTAATATGTGGGTAAAAGCTTCTTGATCCAAGGAGAAATCTGACTGCCATTCTGGGGTCAAGAAGGAATTTTTTCCCAGTATGTTGCATATTGGCGAGCATTTCAGACTGGGTTTTTTGCCTTCTTTTGGATCAACAGCAGTAGGTTATGTGGGAGAGGCTGAACCCGATGGACGCATGTCTTTTTTCAGCCTATATAACTATGTAACTATGTAACTATGTAATATCTTCTGCTGTAACTTTCTTCTTTAACAGACAAGTCCGATTTTGAAATGATCTTTTTTTGAAATCCCAGCATCAGTGCTGTGATTTTTAACGGCAGGAATGTGTTCATCTTGTTGCTTGTCTTTATTTTTATAAGTGATATAAGTTTTTTTTCCCATCACCTTTACTTTCTGTAGATCCACATTTATCTATTTTGAAATACATGATTTTTGTAACTATTGATTATTTGTTATATATATATATATAAATATACAGGGCTCAAAATTTCAAGTCCCAAGCTACTAGCCAGGCCTTAAGAGTTACTCGCCACTAGTTGCCCCACCTAACCCCTTATCCTGCCCTGCCTCTGCATTCCCACTCGCCCTCTTGTAATTTCCACTCGCCAAATGCGAGCAGGCGAGTGGAAATTTTGAGGCCTGTATATATATATTGTTTTAGATTCAAGCAATACAGCATAGAACAAAACTGATAACGCACAGTGCATGAAAAGTACACCACAACAAGAACAATAACAACCCACCCCCACAATTCAAAACCTTGCCTAGTCGGTGCCGTTTATGGACTCATGAAGGGACAGAGTCCAGAACGCGCTCGAGTATCCAGGAGCGGCAGTATAGGGGGCCCCGTGAGCGAGTGTGCCAGAAACCATTTTGAAAATCGGTTTTGATCCGAGTCAAACTGTCCTCTGGTAGATGCTGTATAAATGGCCCCCACACCTTAAAAGAACTTGCTCACATTGTCCTCTTTGTGAAGATTGGGCAGAAACTAATCATGCCTAAAAACATTGTAAAACTGTGAGTAGAACATCAAGAACATAGGGGGGGAGGCAACTATCCACTGACCCAGAATAGCCTTCTTCGCTGCTGCGGAGATGATTCCTCAAAGAGTTTTCTGAGCTCTAGATAAGGGGCGCGCTTTGTGATCAGAAAGAATATTAAATAACACCCAGTCAGGAGAGGTAGGCATTCCTAACTTCAAAACCCAGGATCCGAATCTCCTAATGGAGTTCCAAAAAAGTGTAATGAAGGAACATGTCCATAGGCAGTGGAAGAGGTCAGCCATGTCCCGTGAACATTTAAGACAACGTCCTGAACTAAGTGGATTGTAAAGAGACAGTCTGGCTGGTGCCACATAGGCTCCATGCAATAATTTATAAAACATTTCCCCATATATTTACAATATTCATAAATGATCTGCTTAACATCTGCAAAGACTCAACTGTACACATGTACGCAGACGACACCGTAATCTATACCAGCAAACCAAATCTCCCACAGCTGGAGGCCGTGCTGCAAGAACAATTCACAGAGGTAGAAAAGTGGATCAAACACAACAAACTTTTTTTAAATACTGACAAAACTGTAATGATGCTCTTTGGAACAGCATCTAAACTACATAAATTGAAAAATCCCCATCTATGTGTTGGGACAAAATCAAATGGCACACTGACCACAGTCACTTCTCTCAAATATCTCGGTATGTGGTTGGACCCAAATCTATCCTTTGGCCCCCACATCAAAAAACTCTCATCTAAACTTTACCCCAAACTAGGTGCCCTGTACAGAAACAAATCCTGCCTGAGCCCCACGGTAAGAAAGCAAATTGTACAACAAATGCTAATGCCGGCTATTGATTATGGAGATGTAGTGCATGCAGCAGCCCCACAAACATACCTTCAGAAACTTACTACATTGTATAACTCATTCTGCTGCTTTGCGCTACAATGTAACTACATGACCCACCATTGTGACATGTTAAAAGAGCTAAATTGGCCATCACTGGAGTCTAAACGCACCCTTCACCTTTCAAACCTGGTGCTTCCTATAGCCTCCGACCCAGGACCAGCACCTTACTTGCAGTAGCACAATACAAAAAAGACCTTGGCTCAATCCTCATTTTCCTACAGAGCACCACAGTTATGGAATAACCTCCCAGACGCCGTCAAATCTTCCCCCAGTCTAAAGTCACTCAAGAGCTCCCTATTAACATACCTCAATGTGGAATGCACCTGTAAATATGTAACATAGTGACTATTTCCTACATATTTATTTTCTGTTAATCTGTATATTTGTGTTGTTTTTTTTTAATATCTTGCATTGTATTACTTAGTATTTCTGTAACAACTGTAACATTTTAATGTTCTTGAACCTAGGACATACTAGAAAATGAGAGAAATCTCAATGTATCCTTCCTGGTAAAATCCTTTATAAATAAATAAATATTGGGCCGAAGGAATCTGTTTACATGATCTATTAGTGGCCGCTATAAGTGAAAAAGGCGACTGTTTAGGGAGGTGCAGGCACCGAGAGGCTAAACCCGTGGTGGCGACCGTCCAGTCATAATACAGGCGGAGTAGTTGTCAGAAGGCTGCTGTCGAGGGGCCTACCTTCATTATACTATCAAAGCGGTTAAGGAAATCCCATGTCCCCAGTTCCTGTAGCTTCTGCGAGACAAACGCTGAGATGTGCATATAGTGAACAGGGTGTAGGAATTCAGGGGCTATCAAGTCACAGAGAGCACCGTAAGGGAGGAGGGTGGTGGAGGGTTTTTGCAGTAGATGACCAATTTGGGACAAACCCTTATGCACCACGGCCTGAAACGCTGGGGCTGTCGAACCATTTTGGAAGTTCGGGTTGCGAAGCAAAGGCTGAAAAATCGAGGTCTTCAAGGACAAGCCCAGGTACTTTCTTGCCTTACACCACGCAACCTGACCCACATTTAGGAGAGTATTAGCCCTCTTGGTGGGGGGCAACGAGATGGGGGAGACGTGTAGAAGATCCCCCCTGACAGTGGGTACGCCATTGCCTGGTATAGCATGTAATCCGTGAATCCGGAGGAACCTGTTAGCCAATCAGCGACCAAGCGGTATTGGGACGTTGTGTTGTACGAGCTGAACTCTGGCATGTTCACTCCCCTAGACCAATGGGCAGTTGCAGTTTGCACATCGCTATACACGCCCTCCCTCCCAGATAAACTTGGAAAATAGTGTATGAATAATCGAGATATCCCGTTTCTTAAGGAAGATGGGCAGCATTTGAATTGGGTACAATAAGCGTGGGAACGCAACCATTTTTATGAGGCTGATTCTTCTTATGTAGGATAGCGGGAGTTTATTCCAGGAGGTCAGCAAAGATTTAAGTTGGGTCACTAACTGTAGAATTGTTACCTCGTATAATCTCGTTAAGTCAGTCGGGAGTAGCAATCCTAGGTATTTAAACACGTCACCTGTGCAGCACTGGAAGGGAAGGCGGTTCAATAGGAGGGACTTCAGTCTCATCCCAGGGGAATGGCCAATGTTATGTCATAGTTTATTTTAAAAGCCAAGGCTACATGGAACCGCTCCAAGTAGTCAAGCAGCGTTGGGAGAGAAACAAGGGCAAATCGTTGGCAAACACCACCACCCGAACCTCCCGGGAGCCCACCTTTATGCCTTCAAAGTCCGGTCAGGCCAGGAGGACACGTATAAACGGCTCAATAGCTAGGTTAAAAAAGAGTGGGGATAGGGGGCACCCTTGCTGTATGCCACGCTCCAAAAAAAGGGACTTGAATTAAGCCCGTTGGTTGAAACGGAAAATCGATACAGAGCCTCAAAAAAGTTCAGGACAGACCTGCCAAAAAAATATTTCAAAAAAACAACGCATGTAGACCCAAGATAGTCTATTGAATGCCTTGTCTGCGTTGCAGCTAAGGATCAGGTTGGCCGAAGGCTGGCGGCACTTTGACACCCAAATGGCTGCCAGAGCACATCTAATGTTCTGAATGGAGTGACGCCCCTTTAGAAAACCTGTTTGTCCAACGAAATAAATTTGGTCAAGGGTGTTTGGAGACGATGCGCCATAATGCCCGACGAGAGTTTTAGGTCGATATTCAAAAGAGAAATAGGACGATAGGATGTTATTAATGTAACTACATGACCTCGTAAAAGTTTGTAAAATTCCACAGAAAAACCGTCCGGACCTAGGGTTTTATGAAGCTGTAAGCGTATAGCATCATGAATTTTTGTAGGACAAATTGGGGCATTTAACCTTAGGCTCTAATTCCGGTAGGTTTGCTTCCAAAAATTATTTGGCCTGGGTCTCCCAGACGTCCGTTTCTGCCTTATAAAATTACTCAAAATAATCCCTAAAATAGGCATTGATTTTTAACGGATCATTTAGAAGATCACCAGTAGGCATCTTGATATGCGAGATGAGGGGGGCGCTGGCATCTGCAATTGAAGGAGATTAGACAATGGTTTCCCCTGTTTGTTACCTCATCTAAAAAATTAGTTTTTTTTGGTGGAAACAAAAAATATTGGCCCTGTTACTCAACAATGACCTCTTGCTGGCCTTGTATTCATTCGCTGATTGGGCAGTGGCGGGAAGCAAGTGGGATTTATAAGAGAACACTAGGGACGAATGCGCTTCCTGTAAACTCTTGTTGACTTCCTTGCGCTTGCGCGATACATATTCTATTACATGGCCCCTCGTTACTGGCTTGGCCGCCTACCAGAATAGGTTAATGTCATCTAGATGTTCGATGTTGTCATCCTGGTAATTATTCCTTTTTAAGATAATTTGCTAAAAAATATATTTTCAGTCTTTGAACAGTTATATCACTACTTTCTAAACTGTCCATTATAAATGTTTTCTCTACAGGGATGAAAATGGCAGATCTCAACACCCATAAAACTTTTAACATCTGTAAAATAGAAAGTTCTAAATATAACAAAGTTAAATTTTCGGTTAAAATCTGGACTACGTTTAATTCATCCACAATATATTTGTGTGTAAATATGACTATTAGGGATCAGATATAGACACGCATTTCTGTGGGGTTTTGTGGTTTTTTTTTCTGAGCAAGCGATATAATAATAAAACGAAAGAAATGCAAAATAAAACCTACAGAAGAAATGTCCCAAAATTTGCCCTTTCTACAAAAAGTCAATAAGTGCCAGCTGTGTTCTTTTTTTATTTCTAATCAGAAAAATTTAGACAGGTTAGATTTATGATAATACGGATATGTCAATTGTGTAATAATAATACACATTAAAATGTAACTTTCTTTCCGTCAGGAACATGCTTCGTGGCCGATAGAGTTTGAGACATTTATATAGAACACTTTTCAACTGTAGGAAATTAAGTGGTATTTTATTATGCGCTGATACATTTTAATTACTGATTTAGCTGATTTATTGATGAGATTATGTTTAAAAGTATTCTAACTTAGGCTGTTATCTACAACTTGTTCCTTTCCTTCGGAGTTTCAAGGCAGGCTAATTGTCAATTTCTCTGCAGGGTATTACTGTAACTTACTAATAAGTAAGTGGCAGTCACATTGAACTAAAGTGTTACATACCTAAAGAACTTTGATTTGCTAAGATTTTCACAGCTATCACCTTGAAATGAACAAATGTATAAAGAAACTATTTAAAACAAGATAGGGAAATACAATACTGTGCTTAACATACGGTTTTACTCCATTGACTACGTTATGAAAAAGTTTGTGAAATTGAATAACCAGTACCACGCTTTATTTTACTGTATCAGCTAACAAAATACACTATCATTCTTGGTTATAATAGCAAAACATTTAAACATTTAAAATTGAGTTTCTTAATAATTAAGATCATCAAAGGTTAATGAGCAGACATTTACCTCAAACTCCCTTTTGGAAACTTAACTCCTTCACATAATGCCCAATGAACTAAAACTGTGTATAATCAGCTAACTGAATGTCCTGACATCGGCCATTCAGGAGCCATTGCAGGGAACACCAGCTGTAACTGTAACTACCAATTTGGCAGTAGATGGCACTATCTGCTGGCCAAATATGTTATTATAGTAATAAAAACACTAGGAATATGTCCAAATATGTATTACTTCACAATTAATTAAAAATAATTTTTCAAAAAACCACTGGTTCCTGACAATGTTTTTTTTAAAAACGACTCTAGGATTTATTTATTTATTTATAAAGGATTTTACCAGGAAGGATACATTGAGATTTCTCTCATTTTCAAGTATGTCCTGGGTTCAAGAACATTGAATTGTTACAGTTGTTACAGAAATGCAAAGTAATAAAATGCAAGCTATTAAAAAAGCAGCACAAATATACATATTAACAGAAAATAAATTCCTCCATTTTTTTCTCGTGTGGCATAATAGTTTGGAAAGTGATGAAAAAATGTTGATTCCATGGCCAATTAATGACTTTGAAATGCTTCCAGGATTAATTTTGACAATGGATGGTTCATGGGGTTCTCCTATTCCTAACGCTTTAGACATATTAACTTAAAGTGACCACACTTTTACAAACTCACTACAACTCTAGTATAAGCTGCTGACTGAAATATCCTAGTACTGTACATTGCTTTCTTCATGTATTTTATGATAGTATGAACAGCTGTTGTTCACCTGATCCAAAGGCACGCAAGGTCCACAAAAAGCACGGTGTCAGAGCTGCACCTGTTGTAATCTAACTCTGGCAACACCTTTCCTGTCCTGCACTAGTCCAGGGTTTCACACTATCCTGTCTGTATGGAGCTGATGGGTCACCTTAAGTGCTTTTTAAGGGTATTGGTCCAGAGACTTCTAGCCTTGATATCACACCAATTCATGGGCAAATCCATACTTTGTTTCATACCTGTTGACGTTTTGACTGTGTTCCCTACCATCCCAGTTCTTGTGTTCCCATTGTGGTTTCTATCATTGTTACCTTATCCTGAGTTCCTGTTATCCCTGTCTGTCTATGCCGCGTTGTATCCTCAAATATGAAATGTGAGACTTGACAAAGACCTTTGTGTCAAAAAGTTGTCCTTGCTGCTCACTGTGGATTAAAATCCTTTTCAATTTTGCCTCAAAAAGGAGTCGGTAATTATTTATTTCCGAGTATCTGGAATTGGAAGTGTGTCCATGCCGACTGGTGGATCTTTGATGGTTGCAACATATATTTGACTTTGATATCCTCAAATGTGAGCTTTTCTTTTCAAAAAATGTTTTCAGTGACTGACTGTTTAATACATACTTTTTTGCACATACTGTGTAGAGCTCCTTCAGAAAGTTTAAAACTAGTTTTACTTGTATTGGCAGTATTTTTCTGAACTTAAGTCTAATTTTCTTTCATGTCACCTAATGCCTTTAATTAAAGGAAAAATTAATTATTTCTTAAACTTGTGAGAAGGGCTGGAGTGATCCACTAAACTTTATTTATGCAGTAGAGTCAGAGAATGAAAAACAAAACAGAAAAAGCAAAACAGCATTGCCACTAACAACCTTAGTTTGTGCACTACTGAAATGGAGCCTCTAGGTCACAACAATTTGCAGATGTCACTATTCAGTGTACTTTTGGAATGTCATGGACAGCTTTTTTGCACCAGGTATTTTTCAGAAAACCCTGTATTGTGTTTTTTGGATGAGGTTATTAACCCTTTCACTACTGAGATTGAGATATGTCTGTCTTCAAATGCACCATCCAGTGCCGAATATCGAGCTATCTCAATCTGCAGCTTTGAAAAGTTGCAGCAAATGAAATTTTAGGGCTGCAGCTAACGATTATTCTCATAATTGATTAGTTGGCCGATCCTTTTTTTTTTTGATTAATCGAGTTATCGGATAAAAAGTTTACTTAAAAGGAACATTATGTAGAAAAAAAAATCAACCCCTGCCTCCCACTTTTTCGTAAACCATTTGAGTAGTGAACATAGTCTTCGTATGTACATACACAAATTGCATACTTTTCACACAAAAGGTACACAAACACCTGATCACAATGATGGATTGCTACACTGTGTAGCACGTAAGCCTATGTCTGCTTTTATCCTCAAACAAACGCAGCTACGAGTGCTCAGATAGGCATGGTGATGTCAGTATGACTGTGGGGTGAGAAGGGGGGCACTCCACACAGCCTGACCATTTTAATAAGCCAAAGTGGTCAGAGAGTCCCTTTTAAAATAATTTCATGAACAAACTGAGTTGGAGCAGGGTCCGGAGGTAGAAGGGAGTGAGTTTCGGCAAGGGACTTGACCCGAGTGTAAGAGGAAGTGGGTTTGGGCAAAAGACTGGACCTGAGTGAGGGAGGGAGTTGTGGGAAGGAACCAGACCAAAAGGAGAGAATGGCAGCTCCAGACCAAAGAGGGGGTGGCAGGCAGGTTGTTGTGGTGGAACAGGACTAGAGCTTCAAGTAAGGATAAAACCCCAGCAGTATATTTATTTATTTATAAAGTATTTTACCAGGAAGGATACATTGAGATTTCTCTCGTTTTCAAGTATGTCCTAGCGCCCATACCCAGTGGTAGTATCACAGGGATTGTGCTATAGCGCTACTACAGTTGTGCACTGGATAAAAACAAACTGTTATGTCTGACATAACCTTAGAACTAAATCACACGGAGTAAAACAGTCGGTCGGCATGTCTTCTGCAATTAGCTCCAAAGCAGAGTCTGTGGTTATAACATTTATCTCAGTCTGATAGTGTGTGCTGTTCACAAATCTCTTAATCAATAATGAAAATAGCTGTCAACTACTATTCTCATTATCGAATAGTTGTCGATTAATCGATTAGTTGTTTTAACCCTATGAAATTTGTTTGCTGCAAACTAATTGTCAAGTTTTATGGTTTTTTGCATGATTTTTCCTGCTTGAAAGGAACTTCTAACATCAATGCCTGAAATAATAACTGGATTCCACTCTTCATTCACTTCCATTTAAGTTTACCTTCAGTAAATTGGGTAGTAAATATAGTAGCTGTAGATTGATTAGGTGAATAGATGAGTAGTTGAATAGTGAATAGGTGATGAATAGTTGAATAGTGATTAGATGAATTAAAGTGATGAATAGCGATTAGCTAAATAGCTGAGTAGGTGAATTAAAGGTGAAAAACCTTAAACAGAAAGAAATACAGAAATTGTATAAATACATTGCACATAAAGCTTGTTAATCATTAACTTCTGTGTCAGCTTCATTTTAACTAGCACACACTTCTAGAATATCATTACTGCCCAAATATATTTTAACTTAAGGAAAACAGACATGAAATGGACTAATATAAAGAGCTGCATGTGGAATCTCCTCACACTGAGCATAAAATAGATCTAAAAGTTAATTGACTGTATTTATCACTAAACTGGCTCAATTCCTTTCCTACATATAACTGTGAAACCAATCCTTTTGCTCACCGGCTGCCACTCCAGGATCTGAAGATATTTGTAAATCTCTGTGCACGTTCTTATGTCCAGGTTGCCTGCCTCATGGCATGGCATGGAGCTCTCAGATTTCCCCTCCCTTACTCCACAGATTTCCTCTCTGAGGCTGGAGGGAAGCCTGACCTCTGCTCTGACTGGCTGACCCTAAATAGAGCTGAATTTCATGCAGGGACTAGTAGTTCTCACAGACTTTTGCAGATTTCAATTACCTAAACTGAATTACAGTCTTTTTATTATCCCACCTGCTTGTACCTTAGCTGACCATTCTGTATCTCTGCAGTTTGACTTGACACTAACTTTGTTTGCTTTTTGACTGCAGATGGTGCCCCCAAAATTTTAGTCCTGTGGGCATAATGCCGAAAGCGCTAAAACTGTGTAAAATCAGCCAAGTGTCTTGACATCGGACATTCAGCAGCCAATGCAGGGAATACAAGCTGCAACTGTAACTCAATTTGGCAGTAGATATCTACTGTCCAAATATGTTATTACAGTATGAAATACACTGGAAATATGCCCAAATATTTCTCACTGTATAATTAATTAAAAATGTTTTTTTTCAAAAAAATCACTGGTTACTGACAATGGGTCTTTTAATGCCCTTCTAAGAGCCACCAAAGTTTAACACTTTTGCAATTAAGCTATTGTAACAATTAGTAACATGTTGATAGCCCAAAGTTGCAATTCAGCCTTTATAACATTTGACTGACAGCTGACCTACAGGAAGTGTCTTTAGGCAACCAATATTTTATTAGAATTCAGTTTCCCATTTAGAATTTTAACACTAGATATTGCAGTGTTTAGTGAACAGACCCATAGTGTGTGGCATGTTTCTTATTTTGTCTGTATTTAATTTCTTCCACCAATCTTTCCTTTAGAAATCTGTTTAATATGAACACTTTTGAAAATATGACCTCCTGAACTGTTCCACCTCATCAAACTAAATGAAAGAAATGACTCAAATATAAGTCAGGAGGTCTCCTGTGTTTTTGCACTGGGAATACGCTACTTAATATATAAATTTCCCTCAAGGCATGAATTCAGACAGAATTAGCCACCAGCTGTCACAGCTACAATATAGAAACGTGTACCTTTGGTCCCATTTGTTGTAACTTTAACAATCAAAATACAAAATGACTTGTATAACAATGTATTGAAGACAGATTAGAATTCAGAGATTACAGAACATTTCATATATATATATATATATAAAACGGTCAATGCTACCATCTACTGTTTTAGAATTAGTTTTGACATTAGCAAATGAAAGCTTATAAAATAATATAAAATGTAATTGTTTGTTTACCTGAAAATATTAATGAAAGTTGACTACATATTTTCAATCACAATTAGCTATACTAACAAAGAGTAGGTTCGAATAATTCCTGTTTTTAGCTCCAACATTAACAATTAAAAAAAATGTAATCCACATTCTTAAATGTGATATTCTATTTCAGATAAATGTTATGGAATGGGTATTGGTGAGTCCTGAGTTACTAGATATTACATTAATATGTATTATATTCAGATAGATGTACAGGCTTTTGAATTTCAGATTCATTTTTTACATATTCTAAGAAACCTTGAATTTCTCAGGGAAGGGAAAGGCTGCATATAGTTTATTTTTTAGGTCTTTATTTGTATTTCAGGATCACCGCAAAAAATAGCAAATGACAATTATCAGAATAGATTTTACATTTTTAAAAAAATACATTTCATAGATTAATATTTAATTTTAGAATTTAATACTATGTTATATTGTAAAAACTGTTTATGTGCATTTTTTGTCCAGGTGCAAATGGCTTTCTAAAGGACATTACCTTCCTGATCTAACTCCCACACAGCCCCATGCATTCCATTACTTCTCATACTCTGCAATTTGCCATCACCTCTGTGTGTCACCGCTCCTCTTATAGTGTAAGCTCAATAATGCAGGGTGCTTTTTTCTGAACATTCTCCATGTGTCAAACTACTGTAAATTTTCTATTTTTTGTTCCACCAATTGCACAATGCTGCTGAATGTGTTGGCTCTTTATACAGAAGTGTAATAATAATAATTACAAATAAATCTGATCAAAATATATAATTTTGAAGGAAATAGTTTCCAATTTGACCAGAAAGTCCTTAAGTAACTCTATGAGTTACGTCTGTTGAAAACCTTTAACACAGGTATACAGACACATGGAGTTACTGTACTTCATGAATGCAGGCACACCTTCAGATATTATTTTTATATTGCGTTTGCTTTTTTTTGAAAGGTGCATTGCTAATAATCTCCTGATTACTACAAATTGCCAGAAACATGGTGTTTGTTCATTTTTATGTATCCTTTTTATTTTCCTTCGAATTTGCCGTGCCTTCTCATGGCACCAATTGTTTCCTATATAATGTACATACACTTCTATTATTATAGAAGTAAGCACTATGCATAGTGGTCTTGAGATCATCAAGCATAATGTATTACTTCTTTTTAGAATATATGCTAATATGTTTTGTTGGTGTAAATTGTACAGCAGAACAAGCAGTGTATACTAGAGCAAACATAACTAGCATTGTTTTTTAGGGTCCTGACTAACTGTAAAGGCCCATGTTAACCCTTTCCGGTCCGATGTCGGAATATATCCAACACAACCTTTTGCAGGTTGTGGTACAACATTGGATATCTTTTTTCTGAATGACTGCATCCTTCTGGGGGTCTGTAAGAGGCAGAAGAGGGACATAGCGCGTGAGAATAGACGAATCTAGGCTGTTGGGCTCCCACTAGTAGCTACATAACCACCCACATCACGGAGTGGAGGTTACTATAAGAGTGATGGCATTTGCTCTGACCATCTCTATGTGAAAATATAAGCTTCAGAAGGTTTAAAGCACTGCCCATTGTTAGGAGCAGGAGAAACTGCAGCAGGGCAACATTGTTTCTTTTTACTACTCATTACTATCAAATTGCTACCTTCTGTTATCTGATGTGTCTAAAGGAATTTATGACTCTTCCTGATTAGAATACAATGTTACTCTGCGGCTATTTGGTTTGTGAAGGAAATTGATGCTCATAAAAAATATTCTTCTCGCCTCTTCTCTCTAATTTGGCTGGTCTAATCTAGTGATACTTACCTCTGATATGGTTATGATGAATTTATAATCATTATTACAATTATCTAAGAGCTTTAATGTGTATTCAGGGCAATTTGCATAGTACTTTACGTGCGCTCTACTTCGCAATGTAAGAATTACCGGGGAACCTGACTGATTTGAATAATAAATTCCCTAGGAAGATTGAGTATGTTCTACTGTCTTTCCAAATATGGATATAATGGACCTCTACTTTGTGGACTCAGATTAGTGGTATTTTTTGGAATATTGATTTTATTGTAATAATTGGTTCAGCCTCAAAATAAAGTGCTATTTTAATTGGAGTTTATATAGGGGGGTGTTATGTATGAATACTACTGTTTTGGATTTTTGATATTGCCACTTCAGGCCTTGTTCACACCAAGCCCAGAGCAGAGCAGTTGCAGACCGGATCAAAATTGCATCCAATGTATTCCAATGGTATTTTTTGATCCAGTTCACATCGCAGCGTTCAGTTCCAGAGCAGGTGAAAAAAACTGCAGCAAGCCCTATTTTACCTGCTCTGGACCTGCTCTGGAACGCATCAAAAACACAACACAACACAATTCAATTCAAAGCAAAAAACTAACCATAAAAAAAAAAACTGCATATAGATTCCCAAACTGGCCCTTTGGATCTCTTTCGCTCATCAGTGGGTGCACCCAAAAAACCGACGTCTCCTTACAGCACTTTGGCGTAGCAGTATAATAATCATCACCAGGAGTATGCCTGCATCCCATGATCCATGATGCATCAATTTTACATGTGAGACAAGGTCAGAGGAAGCAGGAAATAATCAGAACAAAATGCTCTGGAACGCGTTAAAAACGCATCTAAGGCTAGGGTCAGACGAACGCATTTTCACGTTGTCTGTGAAAAAGTGCGTTCGAACGAATGGACGCATTTTTTCACGGAGTACGCAATAGCGGTCATACTATGCGCATTTGCGTCCGTGATTTTGTACGGATCATCAATAAAACACTTTGTGCATCTGGACGTTATGTTGGCCGGACATTAGCAGTGTCTGACATCTCCTAATCACGCACACACGTTGCTAGCGGACGCAGCGCACTCTGTACAACCGTACTAGCGGTTTTACGTTCTCGACAAAATGCGTTCGTTTGCCACTTGCGTTGCGCAGCCGGACTTTTGTGCGACCGTACTTCGTATATTGGCCGTCATTGCCCGGCATTTGCTGCTAGTGCGGCCGTGATTAAGTGCGCCTGCACGCGCGTTCGCACTGCCTCAGTCTGACCCCAGCCTTAAACGTGTCAAAAGCGCGTGTAAAGACTAGCGTGCATGTGCAGAAACCTGAGCAGATCTGCTCTGCGGTGTGAACAAGGCCTCAATGTGCTGTAATGCCAGCAGATGTTTTAGGCGAATCGATTCTGTCCTAGCTATATCTGGGCAAGAACGGGTGACATGTTTGCTTGTGGATGTGCCCGACCTCTTTTAACAATCAGGAAATTAAATGAGACCAGCTGGCGCACATACTGAAGGTTTATTGCACCGCAAAGGGTTAAGAAAGATATGAGACACAGAAGGCACTATTACAATCTTAATGCTTGCGTTAGCACTCAGCTAAGTGAGCATTAACGTTAGGTTACAATCCAAATGCTAAAAATAAAAAAACTGTTTGCACATCGGGGATAGCGCTTTCTACCACTAGCTTACTGTACTTTACACTCCCTTTGTTTAACATGGGGAGCGCAAAAAGTTAATTTGCATTAGGATTACAAAGGCCTAGCGCTAATTACCGCACCACTGCAGTTAACTGAAATCAGTCAGCCCCAGCTTAAAATCCCACCAAAAATCAGATACTAACCTTTCATCCTACCATGAGAACGGGGGCCCGATCTGCTGCTTCTGGCCATCAGGAGCAGAGGGAGACTGGGAAAAACTTAACCAGTATCCCTTCGCGGATCTGCAGGATTTCACGAAAGCGAGATCCTGTAGGTCACATGACTTAGGCTGGGGTCAGACGAGCGCAGTGTTAATGTCCGTGATTGCACCTAAAAGTACGTCTGTGATAGCATGACAGAAAGCCCAACGGAGCCCGTTACACGAAGTACGTCCGCACTGACCTGCGGACGCACAACGGCCGCGGCCCACGGACGCAAGGCAGGCAAGAACGTACAACCCCTAGAACGGCCGCACAAAGTGCGCTGCGTCCGCAATGTCTGCATAGCTTTGTGTGTGAGCGATGGAACGTGGTCAGATGGACTGCATTTATACGTCCAGCATTTTTCACGGACAAAATGGTTTTGCTTTTTATTGTATTTTCTCTCCTACATCCGTCAAAATATACATCAGTGATAAACGGACTGTGTGGCCACTACTGCGTCTTCCGTAGTGACGTACGTCCGTGTACACGGACGTACAGTCCGTAGAAATCACGCTCGTCTGACCCTAGCCTTAGCAGCACAGGCCTCCATGGACTCCTATGGACTCCAGGATGGGATACTCACAGCTGCATGTTAGCGCTGCCAGGAGTATCCAGTTTCTTAGTGCTGCATTACAGGGCAGGATACAGAATCAGCTCCTGCCCCATAATATGGTGCTAAAACTGGGACGTTAAGGGGAAACCTGCAGGTGAAGGTTTTCCACGTTATCGTCCCTGTTTTATGGAATAGTGCCCAGAATAGGGAAACACCGTAAAATCCAAATGGCTCACCAGTTTATCCAAGTTCTACAAAGACCTCTACATTGAGAATCATCCAGAGCCATCATCACAGTCTCAATTTCTAGATAACATTTACAATATGGTCTGAATCCTTACTTTTCAAGGTGTTCTTATGGCCATTCACTCTAGGGGGTGTTATTTGTGAAGTTGGTGTTGATTTTGCTGCTGTTTCTGGAATAGTGCGGTAATCTGCTCAATTCCAGGTGCTAACTGCTCATCACGCCATTCAGTCCACAAGCCAAGCTCCTCCGCTAATACTAATTTTTTAAACTAAAGTCCTTGTAGTGAAGGGGTTAAGTGTGATATTTTTGGGGAACTGGTTGTTGCCAGCTATTTGGTCTAAAACTCTATCAATATTAATTTGAATTTAATGTATGTGCATTTTATTCAAAATGTTATAACCACAATCTTTAACGTTAGAAAGCATAGGTTAGCTGTAACTATATACATCAGGAGATCATACAAGCGTAGCGTGAAATTAAAGTCTATAGAAACGAACTAATCACATATCTGTCGTCTAGGGACTTGGGCGAAGTCTATAGAAACTAACTAATCACATATCTGTCGTCTAGGGAGTTGGGCGTATATGGCATGATTAACCATAATCACTTGACAAGAATTATTCTTGGCAAGTTCTTAGAACTGCTTTAATGTACGTTGCATTATGTACGCAGTCCTTTTACTACATTATAAAGTGTTGGAGCAGGTATGTAAAAAATCTATAACATTGTGCTCTCCGACGAAATACCAGCTTGCGCAGCTGGTATTTCTTATATATGATATAAATGATGAATCAGCTGTTTGTTTCAGTTGCTTTAGGATAGTTTAGAAACATTGACATACAAAAAACAGATGCGAAAGCTAAATTGAGTAGGTGTGAATTTCCATGGAAACGTACCGTTCATGGTAATAGAGAATGATATGTTTTCTAATTATAACAAGCCCTAATTACTTAATAAAGTCTTCCAGAATAATGAGTTTGAGATTAAAATGCCAAGACGTAGGCAGATTTTTTTTTATACATTTTTTCTTTACTATTGCAGAATATTGAACTCCCTTTGTTTATTTTTTTTAATTTGTATTTGGAATAAAGGTTCCTATACTATCATAGGCAAGGTATATAACAGGTATATAACTCTTTCACTACCAAAGTCCACTTGATTTTTCTTTGTAATACATTGAAAAGCAATCATTAGCATATCAAACCCCACTTGCATTTTTGTTTAAGGCAGGATTAGTCTGCTCCCTGTGAAGAAAAGAAATTCACTGTGAAAATGTATTCCTGTTCCTCTGTATTACTATAAAATAAAATGCAAAGCGCAGCCCCAAACCTCACTGTTGTGAGGTCTGGGGTTGTGGAATTTGGGTATGTTTTGAGTCAGGCCAATACATAGGACTAGAAAGCCCTTAAATTAACCCAGGTGTGATACCAGTCCTTTAGGCGGCTGGGTTTTGCAATGGTGTAACAGAACATAAACATGCACACAGGGATGGCAAAACGGAAGAAAACCACTAGTCCTTAGATGGCTGGTAATCAGCGGCAGAATACGAGAGAAAAAGGCACACATTACTGAAATAAGGGTAGTGCAATATAGACTAGTACAGGGAGCAAGCCGAGCAACAGGGAGCCAGAGATGCACCTAAACCTGTAATCAAAGCCGGGTCAAACCAGAGTCGGAGATACATGTAATCCTATAATCAAAGCCGAGACAGAGATACACGTAATCCTATAATCAAAACCAAGTCAAAGGGGAGTCTGAGATACACGTAGTCCTAATCACAGCCGGGTCAAATACAAGAAAACACTTGAGAATATATATATATATATATATATATATATACATACACGTACAGGGCTCGAGTCCTGTGGGAACGTGCAGGAACGGTGTTCCCGCACTTCTCCCACTGCAGGAACGCAGGTTCCCGCTGTGGCCTGAGCCCTAAACGATTTAGCTGGCCGCACATGGCGGGTGGCCGCGTGTTTTCCCTAAGACTAACGGCAGCTGGTATGAAGTGCGGCCGATCGCCTGGGATCCAACAACCATCCACGATCTCGCGAGATCGCGGAGGTCACGTGAACTCTGCGATCTCGCGAGATCGCGGATGGCTGCTGGATCCCAGGCCATCATACCAGCTGCCGCTAGTCTTAGGAGGGAAAACACGCGGCCACCCGCCATGTACGACCAGCGAAATGGGCCTGGCGAAGGAGAGGTGAGCTGGGGGCAAATACATCCATATGAGCAGGGGGCAAATACATCCATATGCGCAGGGGCAAATACATCCATATGCGCTGGGGCAAATACATCCATATGAGCTGGGGGCAAATGCATCCATATGTGCTGGGGCAAATCCAAATATAGAGTGGATTCCAATGGCTAAAACAATAGATACACTAACATAGCATAATACTGTAAAAACATTTAATAATATAAAAAACACAAGGAAGCCACTCACAAACAACGTGGCACACGTTCAAAAATAGTGTGCATATAAGCATAATTAACACATCCTTATAGTCACCGCCACCGGAATGCATTCAGTCCACAGAATGGAGACTCCTGGCCAGGGTAGACTCCAAGGAAACCGATATTGTAGTCCAATATAGTTAGGCAGAAAAGTTCTTGCGGACCACCCAGTTTCAACGACCGGAAAATCAAGCTCCTCTTCAAACGATGGACAGCAAGGCGGCAGGCAGTAGACACAAAATAAAGCACAGATCAACTCGACATGTTTCGTCCGTAGGACTTACTCATGAGCTGATCTGTGTATCACAAAGCAAACCTATTATAGACCCTCCTTAATTGTTAAAACTAGAATGGATAGAGATCACCTGTGGAGTCCGGGGAAGGACAGCATCGCCGGTAACCTCCACAGAGCGCTCCGGAAATGACGTCACCCCCCTCCGGCATCCATCTTGCTTAAGGGCAAAAATTAGAAAAATTATAAAAATATATAAATAAAGCCCCAAAATTAAGGCAAAGAGGACAATACATTTGTATTAAATGCAGAACGACGATAGATGAACCTAGAAACAGAAAAAACAAGAACAGCAAACCATAATATAAAATAATGGGATAAAAATCCCTTCCAGGCATTGAGATTATATGTTTATATAATATGATAGGCTCATATGCCATTATATAAGACGGCCATGGGTGCCAAGTTTGCCCCAGGGTATGCCAACATCTTTATGGCCCATTGGGAGCAAGAATCAGTATGGGCAAATAATCCCTTTGGGGCAAACTTGGCACTCTGGCGTCGCTATATAGATGATGTGTTCATTATATGGGAGGGAGGTAGGGATGATCTAGAGAGGTTTCTTGACTATGTCAATATTAATAACGTGGATCTTAAATTCACTATGGAGGTGGGAGATCGTACTCTCAACTTTCTAGATCTGAATATTTTCACTACAAATACTAATTTTTGTACTAAAACCTTTTTTAAACCGACCGATAAAAATTCTTACATTAATTATAACAGTTGCCACCATAAAAAGTGGCTTAATAACATTCCAAAAAATCAATTTGGACGAATTCGTCGCAATTGTACAAAATTGTCAGACTTTATTGTTCAAAGTAAAGAGCTTTCTCAAAAATTCCTTTATAAACAATATCCTAAATCTCTAGTCGAGGAAAGTCTAGAAAAAATAAAAAGCATAGATAGACCAAATTTATTTGAGCGTAAAACAAGGTCCCAAAATAATCAAACTAAATGGGAATTTGCTTTTTTGACTAAATTTAACGGGAGAAGTAGGGATATTGAAAAAGCTCTTTCTAGATGTTGGCCGGTCCTTCAGAACGACCAGGTTTTATCTAAGCATTTACCAGCATTTCCTCGCGTTATATATAGAAAAGCCCACTCAGTTAAAAACACTTTGGCCCGAGCTGTTTACCTTGGAATCTAATAAGGAATTTAACCCCCACCCTTTGCTCAATAAACCTAAAGGTTTTTTTAAATGCAAGATGTGCTCAATGTGTAGAGACCTTAAAGTCAAAGTTGATTTGTTTAAAAGTACATGTACTGGAAAAGAGTATTATATTAAGGAGTTTATCAACTGCAATACTACTAACGTAATATATCTCCTTCAATGTGGATGCGGGGCCCAATATATTGGGAAAACGAAGCGTAAGCTGAAAGAACGCATTTACGAACATTTTTATAACATTAGAAAATGTAGTGACAAACATAGTGTACCCCGACACTGTTGTAAATGCCCACTTTTTAGTTTTACTACATTTAGTTGGTTGGGGATTGAAAAGGTTAAATTGAATTGGAGGGGAGGTGATGGAGCTAAGGCTTTATCCCAAGCAGAAACTAAATGGATATTCTACATGGATACTCTGAAGCCGCCAGGCCTCAATGTAGATATCGACCTCCTATCCTGTTTGTGAACTCTTTTATGTGGTTCTAGTCCTTAAAACTTCCTTTTCCTACAGATCTTTTCTATAGATTACATATATTTTTTCTATAGATCACTGTTTTTTATAGATTACTGCTTGTTGTCTTATATAATGGCATATGAGCCTATCATATTATATAAACATATAATCTCAATGCCTGGAAGGGATTTTTATCCCATTATTTTATATTATGGTTTGCTGTTCTTGTTTTTTCTGTTTCTAGGTTCATCTATCGTCGTTCTGCATTTAATACAAATGTATTGTCCTCTTTGCCTTAATTTTGGGGCTTTATTTATATATTTTTATAATTTTTCTAATTTTTGCCCTTAAGCAAGATGGATGCCGGAGGGGGGTGACGTCATTTCCGGAGCACTCTGTGGAGGTTACCGGCGATGCTGTCCTCCCCCGGACTCCACAGGTGATCTCTATCCATTCTAGTTTTAACAATTAAGGAGGGTCTGTAATAGGTTTGCTTTGTGATACACAGATCAGCTCATGAGTAAGTCCTACGGACGAAACATGTCGAGCTGATCTGTGCTTTATTTTGTGTCTACTACCTGCCGCCTTGCTGTCCATCGTTTGAAGAGGAGCTTGATTTTCCGGTCGTTGAAACTGGGTGGTCCGCAAGAACTTTTCTGCCTTACTATATTGGACTACAATATCGGTTTCCTTGGAGTCTACCCTGGCCAGGAGTCTCCATTCTGTGGACTGAATGCATTCCGGTGGCGGTGACTATAAGGATGTGTTAATTATGCTTATATGCACACTATTTTTGAACGTGTGCCACGTTGTTTGTGAGTGGCTTCCTTGTGTTTTTTATATTATTAAATGTTTTTACAGTATTATGCTATGTTAGTGTATCTATTGTTTTAGCCATTGGAATCCACTCTTCATCTGGCTGTGCCATCTACACCATTGACCAATTTTTAAAGGTTGTATTCATTTTACTGCAGTTCCTTTTGTTTTTGTTTCTGATATATTTAGCACGTTTTGGTGGAGAGTGCTGTGCACTGCTGTATGTATATTGTTTGGGTATACTTTCACTCTTTTATTCAAATCCAAATATACCCATATGAGATGGGGCAAACATATCCATATGAGCTGGCCTGGGGCAAATGCATCCATATGAGCTGGGGCAAACATATCCATATGAGCTGGCCTGGGGTAAATACATCCATATGAGCTGGGGCAAACATATCCATATGAGCTGGCCTGGGGCAAACATATCCATATGAGCTGGCCTGGGGCAAACATATCCATATGAGCTGGGGCAATATATCCAACCATGTGTTGGGGGCAATATATCCATATGAGCTGAGGACAATATATCCATGTGTTTGGGTGCAATATATCCATATGAGCTGGCCTGGGGCAAATATATCCATATGAGCTGGGACAATATATCCAACCATGTGTTTGGGGGCAATATATCCATATGAGCTGGGGGCAATATATCCATGTGTTTGGGGGCAGTATATCCATACGAGCTGGGGGCAGTATATCCATACGAGCTGGGGCAATATATCCATATGAGCTGGGGGCTGTATATCCATATGAGCTGGGGGAAGTATATCCATGTGAGCTGGGGGCAGTATATCCATGTGAGCTGGGGGCAAATATATTCACGTGAGCTGGTAGCAAATATATCCAAATAACCAGTGCTGTGCATATTATTCTGGGAGCTCAGTGCTGTGTATATTATTCTGGGGGTCCAATGCCTGTGTATATAATTCTGGTGGGTCTGTTCATATAATTCTGGGGGTGTCTGTGCCTGGATATATAAATATACTGTATATGTGTGATATATATATATTATATATAACGTGTTAGTCCAGTTGCCAAAATCACGAATATACCTGTACGTAGTGATACCTTTCACTGATCAGTATAGTTTCCAGACCTGAAGAGGGGAGGTTACACTCTTGAAAGCATGTCTTTTAAATGTAATGTTAACCCAATAAAAATGGTATCACCACATACTGCTATACTCGTTATATATAATATATATATATATTTTCTTCAGGTATTAGGGGTTGTGGAATTCAGGGGTGAGTTCCCTCACTTTTTTTCCCAGGACTTGACCCCTGTATATATATATATTGACAGGTCAGAAATACTGAAACCACGAAAGGGCACCTGTGAATTGAAGTTTGCCATTTAAAGAGGGCGCCCTTTCCCCTCATTGGGTGGTGAACGCCAGAACGTGCGCATCGGCACATGAGCGATGACATCACACGTGTGACAGTCCGCAAGCTGCTTAAATGGTGTTGGCAGCTGGGGGCTCGCCACAGATCCTGTACCCGGGGAACTGACTTGGCAGAGTGTACTGGAGATCCAGAAGAGGATGCCAGGGGACCTGTCAGGACATCTGACTGAAGTCTGACAACTGTAACAAAAAGACTGACAACATTGCTGCTGCATTACAATAACCAGAGAAAGGGCAGAATATAGGTTAAGCACAGAGACCACTTACTGATATCGAGAGAGAAGATTCAGAGGGTTTATAGTGACTGAAAATCTCTACACAGTACACATATAAGGTGTTACTGTAATCTTGATACACAAGCATTATGCCGCATAAGATATAACTTTTATATTCTATTCAAATTTTCTGGAAGACTCATTGCTAGTAATCTCATAATGAATGATCACTAAAAATCTCAATAAACAGGATATCTGCCCATATTTATTATCTATTCTTGTCACGTTTACTATATTTGACATTTCTGCCTGTATGTTGATAATGCAGATCCTGTGTGATATTGTGTACGATAAAGGACATTATCTAGAGTTCAGAAGCTTTCATTCCAGTAATATTTCTGTGAAGGATAAACATAGTAAAAATGAGCAAATTTACATTATTTTAATTACATATCTCAGAGCAACAATTCCTGTACAAAATGTTAATTTTACCCTATATTTAACAGTTAACTTCACATTCAGAGTTTGAAATAAATTTTAGGATCTTATTTTTTCAAAAAGTGCTTTGTACTGGCTGGGTTAATGTGGCTGGGGTTCATCTGCAGACACACAAGATAAATTATTCCATTTGTGCCCAAATATTTGAAGCTCACAGGAAATATATTTAACTTAATTTTAGTAGTATTGGAAATAAATATAAAAGATGCAAAATACAAGAACGTAAACAGGACACAGGTAATATCATAATCTATTATTCCACCAAAGAGGGCACTGGGTAATTTGTATAAAAATCTGCATTATCACTGAACCATAACAGAGCAGTAGTTGTTTCTATACATACTTTATGATGAATATCACCCTTCATGGAATATAGTATCTGTGTGTGTACTATGACATTGAATTAATTCCTTTTGATAAGCCAGGGTTGTTCAACTCCAGTCCCTCCAGATGATTCTCAACTTCAATCCCCATGATTCTCGATTCTCTGACCAATTATTGCTTTCAAAGAATTCTGGGAATTGTAGGCAATCAGCATTGGTGGAGGGCAGAGTTTAAAACCCCTGGATATTCATTTTCAAATAATTCCAATCCGTTAGCAAAAACTGAAATGGTTTATATGCAAAAGTCACCCATACAGTCAATGGGAATTTTTGTAGATAAATGATTTGATGTTTTTCTAACAGATTGTGCTAATTTTAAAAATGCATATCCAAAGGAATTAAATCAAGGCTTATGTGTGTACAGGGACAGCTTGGGGAAGTACTTACGTCGCTATCATACATAACCATTTGTTTGCTTTTTTGCAAACTATAGACCTCTATGGACACTGCATCTAGCAGTCTCAGAGCTGTTAAGGCTCCCATGTGAGCATAAGCATCTTGCCAGGCTTTAGAGATGTGTAGCAATGCTGACACATCTTCAACATTTTCTGACTGGACAGATAAATGCACCCGCAAGTGGATGAATCTGGGGTGTTCTGAGTGGTTTAAGACCAGCAATATCTCTTTCATGTATAGATTTGCATTTTAATTATGCTTATATGCTCAGGATGCATGCCTGTTTATTAGGAAGCCATCCCAAACATGATGTCAACAGGAGCTACCTATGTCTAGAACAGTGATTCTCAAACCTCTCCTTGGACCCCAACCAGGCCAGATTTTCCAGATATCTGAAGCACAGCACAGGTGATATGATTTGCTGCTCAGTGATTGCAGGATTCAGTCTACATTTCCCCAAGGTGATCTGCAAAATCTGGCCTGGTTGGGGGTCCCGAGTAGGGATGAGCGGTTCGGTTTCGGACGGTTCGGGGTTTGACCCGAACTTGGCCTGTTCGATGAGATCGTGAACACCGAACATTTACGGGTGTTCGCCGCATGTTCGACCACAATGGACCACAATGCATTTTCCCACTGGCCTGAAGCTCGTAATTGGCTACAGCCCTGCACCTGACCACAGGTCTGGTGCAAGACTGGTTCAACACTATGCCAATCACCGCTCAGAGTCCTGATTGGGCAAATTTTGCCCAATCATGGGTTCACAGAGCTAAGTCCCGCAGCACACTATATAACGTTTCTACGCGCCGATTCTGCACGCATTTCAGAGGAGATTTCAAAGGAGATAGTTGTGTCTTGTTACTGCCGGTCTGCCACGCTACTGGGGGGGTCTGGGGGGTCTCATTTCTACCAAATATCAGGGAATTTAGGTGATGTGTGTCTTGTCACTGTGCCAGCAAGATTTTGGGGTTTACAACTCTCTTTAAAACATTTGTGAATTGAGGTGATCTTCTGGGTCTTGTCACTGTGCCAGCAAATCTTTTTGGGGCTCACTAATTTCTTTAAAACATTTGTGAATTGAGGTGATCTGTGTCTTGTCACACAGCCAGTACCACGCAGTATTTTGGGGCTCACTAATTTCTTTAAAACATTTGTGAATTGAGGTGATCTGTATCTTGTCACACATCCAGTACCATGCAGTATTTTGGGGCTCACTAATTTCTACAAAACATTTGTGAATTGAGGTGATCTGTCTCTTGTCACACAACCAATACCACGCATTATTTTGGGGCTCACTAATTTCTACAAAACATTTGTGATCGGTGTCTCGTCACACATCCAGTACCACGCTGTATTTCAGGGCTCACTAATTTCTACAAAACAATTGTGACTTGAGGTGATCTGTCTCTTGTCACACAACCAGTACCACGCATTATTTTGGGGCTCACTAATTTCTACAAAACATTTGTGAATTGAGGTGATCTGTCTCTTGTCACACAACCAGTACCATGCATTATTTTGGGGCTCACTAATTTCTACAAAACATTTGTGATCTGTGTCTCTTCACACATCCAGTACCACGCTGTATTTCGGGGCTCACTAATTTCTACAAAACATTTGGGAATTGAGGTGATCTGTGTCTTGTCACACATCCAGTACCACGCTGTATTTCGGGGCTCACTAATTTCTACAAAACATTTGTGAATTGAGGTGATCTGTCTCTTGTCACTGGCTGCCAGCTATCAGTGTGTCTCACTGAGTTATACCAGAGTTCTTTAAATCTTTATACCAGAGTTGGATCAGAGTTCTGTATATATTAATCTATATGTCGCTCACCATGTCTGAAAGAACAAAAAGGACAGGCAGACGCTCCCAGACACAGATAAGAGGGCAAGCAGCCCCTGTGTCAGGAGGCTGTGCCTCTGGTCGTGGTGGACGTGGTGCATCCTCTGCAGGGGCACGCTTGTCCTTTCTAACTGGTGCTGGCCGTCTTAAGCAGCAGCAACATACAGAGGACTTGGTGGATTGGTTAACCAGGCCATCCTCATCCTCCGAGTCCTCTGCCAGCCAGGCTTCTAGTGCTCTACAGTCCACCTCAGCTGCCAAAGCATCTAATGCAGCCTCCATGTCCACAGCTTCTCCTGCCGTAGCCTCGCTATCACACACGGAGGAGTCAGCTGAATTGTTTGACTACAATGACAGTGACATGCTGCTTGAGGATGCGCAGCAAGTACAGTGCTCTGATTCAATCTCTGAGGTTGAGCAAGGGAGTATAATCAACCTAGAGGAAGGGGGTGCCAGTGATGACACACAAATAACTGGCACTCATGTTGCCCCAGCAGCTGCAGCATACTGCCAAGTTGGCTCCAGTGACGAGGAGATAGGGGGTGATGATGACAATGATGATGAGGTCACTGACTCCACCTGGGTGCCAGATTGAACAGAGGAATTAAGTGAGGAAGAGGGGGAGGAGGAGGCACAGCAAACACGAGGCACAACATCCTCTGTGACTAACCATAGTACTAGCCAGTCCAAGGCATCACATGTCAGAGCTGCTCCGGTGCAGAGTGCTGTTGTCTCAAAGAACACATGCAGGAACTCTGTTGTCTGGGAGTTCTTTAAGAAATGTGCAGTAGAGCGCAGCGTTGCTATTTGTAATCTATGTCAGATGAGGCTTAAGCGTGGGAAAGATACCGGACACTTGGGTACCACGTGCTTGAGGCGACATATGAATAAGTGCCACACATCCCGTTGGCGCAAAACTTTGCGTAGGTCCTCCTCCTCCTCCTCATCTGTCTCTACCCCCACTGTATGTCCTGCCATGTCATTGCCTACAACCTCCACCAACAGGGATGATGCTACAGTAATGGATGTACCAGCTCCTTCCTCACAATGTGACATCATCCCAGTAGTTGAAGATTTACGCAGTCAGATTACGTTGCTGCTGCAGCGAAAGAAAAAATATAGTCCCAACCATCCCCAAGCACAGCGTCTAAATGCCAGCTTAGCAAAATTACTCACATTACAGCTGCTGCCTTTCCAGCTGGTGGACTCTGCTCCCTTCCGTGAATTTGCTGAATGCGCTGTACCACAGTGGCAGGTTCCAAAACGCCATTACTTTTCACGCAAGGCCATTCCAGCACTATACCAGGACGTGGAAGACAATGTTATCCAGTCATTGGCAAAGGCGGTCAGCAGCAAGGTGCATGTGACTTTAGACACGTGGTCCAGCAAGCATGGACAGGGTCGTTACATTTCCTTCACGGCACACTGGGTAACTCTGATTGCAGCTGGGAGGGATCCAAGACGGGGCTCTGTGCTCAAGCTTGTTCATCCACCACGCCTCCAGAAAGCTGCTTGTATGACGTCTGTCTGCTCCACCACCACCACCTCTTCCTCCTCCTCCTTCTCTGTCTCTGGCGAAGTGGCAGTTAAACCGACGCCTGACAGGGTCTACGCAATGGCTCAAGGAAAAAGATGGCATCCTCTGCTTGAGCTGGCTTGTTTAGGGGACAAGAGCCACACCGGGTCATAAATTTTGTCAGCTCTGCAGGGGCAGGTGCAGAGATGGTTAACACCACACCAGCTTGAGCTGGGAATGATCGTTTGCGATAATGGCAGCAACCTTCTCTCCGCCCTACGCAAGGGTAAATTGATGCATGTAACATGCCTAGCACACGTCCTAAATCTGGTGGTCCAGCGTTTGCTAACCAATTACCCAGGGCTGCCAGAGCTTCTCATCCAGGCCAGAAAAGTCTGCAGCCACTTCAGACGGTCATTCCCAGCAAGTGTTCGCCTGGCAGAAATTCAAAGAGAGTTCCACCTTCCCACAAACCGTCTGATCTGTGACATGCCCACCAGGTGGAACTCGACATTAGCAAATGCTGCAGTGTCTGCAAAAGCATCAGGGGGCCATCAACGAGTACCTGTGTGAGTATGGCACAAGGACAGGTTCAGGTCAACTTGTTTCCCCCCCCCCGCAGTGGCTGATGATCAAGGATGCATGCACTGTACTGTCACCATTTGAGGAGGCAACGAGGATGGTGAGCAGGGACAGTGCATGCATCAGTGACACAATTCCTTTAGTGTTCCTGCTGGAGCACACTCTGCGGGGAATTATAGATGTGGCTCTAGAGGCAGAACAGCGGGAGGAAGAGGAAGCCTTCCCTAGCTCTCAAGGCCCCAGTCTTTCCGCAGACAGCATTCCAGCAGGTCCTACTCAGATCTGACAGGAGGAGGATGAGGAGGAGGAGGAATATTTAAGTAGTGGAGGCATTGTAGGTGGGGATTCCTCAAGGGAGGGTTTGTGTGCCCAGAAACACAGAAGGGCTAGTGCATGGCTGGGAGGAGGAAGTGCAAGATACGGTCATCCTCATTGACCAGGAAGAATCAGCAGCTAATACCACCTCCAACCTACACTGCATGGGCTCCCTAATGATGCAAAGCCTGCTAAAGGACCCCAGGATTCGTGCTATCAATGGACGTCAAATGTAGGCACCCATTGCCAGCGTCTTCACCATATGGTGCAGGACTACCTAGGGGCAAGGGCAGACCTGGATACCTTTCCAGCAGATGATCCACTGGCTTACTGGGTGTTGAGATTGGATCACTGGCCAGAACTTAGCCAATATGCTATGCAGCTACTAGGTTGCCCTTCATCTAGCGTGCTTTCCGAAAGGACGTTCAGTGCCGCTGGAGGTTTTGTCACAGACAAAAGAGTGCGTCTGTCCACCGACTCTGTAGACCGGCTGACATTTATAAAAATGAATCAGTCCTGGATCAGCAGCTATCAATCCCCTGATGCCGAAGTAACAGAATAGATCGGGTATGTCTTAGGCATGCACAAAACCTCCAGCACTGAACTCTTCCACAATACCACAAAAGGGTTACGGTGTGAATGCACTTGCTGCCATGAAAGGCACAATATTTGGCTGCACTGAAGTCTGTGCCAGATTTATATCATTTTAATTGTTTGAACAGCAGGGTCCAACCCTGCACTCTTCCACAATACCACAGAGGGGTTACTGTATGATGATCCTTGCTGGCCTGGCATTAAAGGCACAATATCTGGGTGCACTGACGCCCATTACCAAATCAAAAACATTTCAATATAGGACCGCAAGGTCCACCCCTGCATTCTTCCACAACACCACAGAGGGGTTACTGTATGATGATACTTGCTGGCCTGGCATTAAAGGCACAATATCTGGGTGCACTGACGCCCATTACCAGATCAAAAACTTTTCAATATAGGACCGCAAGGTCCACCCCTGCATTCTTCCACAATACCACAGAGGGGTTACTGTATGATGATACTTGCTGGCCTGGCATTAAAGGCACAATATCTGGGTGCACTGACGCCTTGACCAGAATCATATCTTTTCAATATAGGACCACATGGTCCACCCCTGCATTCTTCCACAATACCACAGAGGAGTTACTGTTTGATATTACTTGCAGGCCTGTCACCAAAAGCACAATATTTGGGTGCACTGCCACTGACGCCTGTATCAGATTCATATCCTCAGAGGGGTTACGGTGTGACGGCACTGTTGGGGACGCTAACGGACCAATTTTAAAGCACCTATTGTTACTTTCATCCAAAGCCTGCATATATTTCACAATAATTTAGCCAAAAAAATCAGTAAACTTTTTCTGCGTGTACGAAAATGTCTCCTCTTTTCATACAGACTACCGCCCCAAGCAGTTGTTTATGGATAGATTAAAGGAAAAGCATTTAACGTCATATGAAACGTCATTTATTTGTTTTTAAGTGTTTCTATACATCCTAGAAATCCGCCACTTCACGGGCAGGTTATGGGGACCTCCTAGGCACGATATTTGAAGGAATTTTTTGTTTTTATTTTTAACCCTTATTTCATGGAAAACTCACTGTCCCTTTAAAAACGTTTTTTTTAAAAACTTTTTGTTCTTGTTTCCTGTCCCCCAGGGCACTACCCGGACCCCCATACACCTCTTATGGCAAATATATAGCATATATGCCCTCTTGGAGGGCACTCTAAAAACCGAATTTTCAGCCCCATTGACATGCATTGGGTTCGAGTTCGGGTTTGGGTTCGGACCCGAACAAATGGGAAGTTCGGGTTCGGGCTCGAACCGAACTCGGGGAGTGTTCGGCTCATCCCTAGTCCCGAGGGCAGGTTTGAGAAACCCTGGTCTAGAATATGGTACATTTAAATCTCTCAACACTTGTATTTCCTAGTATTCTACAATAACCACACCTGTTTCAAATAGAGTTCAGTCAACACAAGCTTAAAAAATTGCTGTATTTATACACTTGCCATGTAATTTAAACTTGGCATATGCTCACTGCAGGCAGCTCTTAACATGATTTCAGTTACTTTCCAATTGCAGTGTCCTCATAACACACATTGAAATGATGTATCTAGATCAGAATGTTTTGGAATGAAGTTAATTTGTTTATACGTTTTCTCTGAAGAGCTGCATATGAGATCGTTACAATAATGTGTCAGGTTGAATACATGTTTCTAGTTTTATGCATTGCGGACCCCAACTGCATCTTACTTGTCTCTATTCCCACAGCTGGATCTTACTTGTTTCTATTCCCACAGCTGGATCTTTCTTGTCTCTATTCCTATCCATGTGTAACTTTTACCTACCTCGTACCATAAAAAAACAAAACATGGCAAGACCAATAATTGGCTATAAGAAAAACAACTTTATTTAAGTGACATATTTTTACCAAAAAAGTGGCACACAAATACAAAACGGAATGTGTTAACCACTTCACTACCGTGATCATGTAGCAGTAGCCATAGGCGTGCGCAGCCTATTGCATTAGGGTGTGCACCCAAAAGCTCATACATACATACATACATACAACGACACACACACACCATTACTATCAGGGTTATTCAAAGAGATTCGAAAAGTCACCGCACGTTCGGTGACTTTTCATTCTCTTCAATTCGGTTCCTTTTGCCAATCCCATTTCGGTGACCCAGGGAAAAGCTGCCGCAAATCTGACGAAAACTAACCGCAAAACCCACCGAATGCACGCCGAAAACCCCCAAAAACATCTGGATTAACCTGCTGAAAACCGGAGCTGAACGCAGCTGAGACCGCAGACGAGGGAGGTGAATAAATTAGCAAAACCGTTTGTATGAATCTGTGAAAATGAAACGCTGTTTTTTCCGGTGGAAAAACTCAGCAATGTGCAGTGTGTATGAGCGTATCACAGAATCCACAGCAATAAAACCAAGCAATGTGCGGTGTGAATGAGCATATCACAGAATTCACAGCAATAAAACCAAGCAATGTGCGGTGTGAATGAGCGTATCAGAGAATCCACAGCAATAAAACTCAGCAGTATGCAGTGTGTGTGTATCACAGAATCCACAGCCATAAAACTCAGCAGTATGCAGTGTATGTGTATCACAGAATCCACAGCCATAAAACTCAGCAGTATGTGTATCACAGAATCCACAGCCATAAAACTCAGCAGTATGTGTATCACAGAATCCACAGCCATAAAACTCAGCAGTATGTGTATCACAGAATCCACAGCCATAAAACACAGCAGTATGTGTATCACAGAATCCACAGCCATAAAACACAGCAGTATGTGTATCACAGAATCCACAGCCATAAAACTCAGCAATATGTGTATCACAGAATCCACAGCCATAAAACTCAGCAGTATGTGTATCACAGAATCCACAGCCATAAAACTCAGCAGTATGTGTATCACAGAATCCACAGCCATAAAACTCAGCAGTATGTGTATCACAGAATCCACAGCCATAAAACACAGCAGTATGTGTATCACAGAATCCACAGCCATAAAACTCAGCAGTATGTGTATCACAGAATCCACAGCCATAAAACTCAGCAGTATGTGTATCACAGAATCCACAGCCATAAAACACAGCAGTATGTGTATCACAGAATCCACAGCCATAAAACACAGCAGTAGGTGTATCACAGAATCCACAGCCATAAAACTCTGTGTTTAAAAATATTTTGGATACACTATTAAAAAATATTTTTGATATATAAAAATTGCCCCCTCTCCTGCTCACCTTTGTTTTTTCTGCTTGCAGGGAGGGGGTTGAATATGAATCATTGGTGGTCCAGTGGCACAGAGGGGGGGGGGTCGAGGAGGGGGAACCCGGCTGGCCGCATCCGATGGATATCCGCCGGGACCCCTCATTTCCGCGGGCCTGGCGGCAGCCTCCGCTTCCCTGGTGGTCCCTGTGGTTCGTGGGGTGCTGCACTGCGATCTGTGCATGGCGCACAGACCGCACAGCACATCCCTCGCTGACACGAGCGGCCGGCGATCTCTGATGACCTGTCACCTGACCGCCGGCGCTTACTGACTGTGTCAGAGCGCCGGCGGTCAGGTGACAGGTCATCAGAGATCGCCGGCCGCTCGGGTCAGCGTGGGATGTGCTGTGCGGTCTGTGCGCCATGCACAGATCGCAGTGCAGCACCCCACGAACCACAGGGACCACCAGGGAAGCGGAGGCTGCCGCCAGGTCCGCGGAGTTGAGGGGTCCCGGCGGCTATCCATCGGATTCGGCCAGCCGGGACCCAGAATGTGTCACGGGCCGGCATTAGGGTGTGCCTAGGCACACCCGGCACACCCCGTGCGCACGCCTATGGCAGTAGCATACACAGCAGCCTGAGATCATGCTAGCATGATCTGGGGCTATGATGTATCATTGCAAATGATATGTATTTGTTGCAAGCAAATTTCATGCACATTTGGGCTCCAGAAGATGCCCCGAAGCTTTGGCACTCTAGGCATACTGCTCAACACTTTTTAAAACCAGCTGGGGATTGTCTCTAACAGACTTTTCCTCAGCTGATATTGCATGGAACTGCAGTAACTCCTTTTGGCCAGATGATAAACATCTGCCTGTCAAATAGGTTATTTCAATAAGAAATATATTGGGGCTGTTCCCAAATATATCTTAGTGTATAATTAATTATAAATCATTTTCCAAAAAAACACTGCTACATGACCGTGCAATAGGAGAATAACCTAATACCTTCATTTACCCCCCCAATCCCATTCTCAGAGGTACTGCGTTGCAATCCACCACTTTCTATGGCCGCGGGCAGCAAGAGAATGGGAACAAATAACTCCTATGTCCCTCTGTGTCTCCTTCCGCAGCCGCTGCACATTCAAGCTTGTGCAGGGACATGCAGGACCCTATGGCGTCCTATTGTCTGTTTGACAACCTCTTTTTTGGTTTGTTGCGAATGCACCGTGGTGTATGCTGCAGAATTTCCAACATAAAGGATTTGCATACAGGTCCATTCAAAGAAAGGTGAAAATCAGGAGAATTGGCAGAAGAGAATGCTCTAGACCAAATAGCTGAGAATTTTTCTGGTTTGGCTATTTTGACCTAGAATTTTCACTTCTCCAGTCATTCTCCTGAGTTTCACCTTTCTTTGAATAGACCTGACAATGTTTAGCATGTGCATGTTTTTTTCTTTTATCAATCATACTGTTTGCTGCTGACTAATGATATATTTGCACTCTATGAATGCACTTTATTGATATAACTACTATCTTCATGTGTAGTTAAACCAGGGGTCAAGTTCTGATAAAAGTAGTGAGGGCACACAACAAGATTTCTATCCCCCCAATTAGCAATTATCATCTCTCACTTAAGACAAAAGTACAGTCAAATCTGATAAATGTATGTATATATATGTGGATTTTATCAAATATATATATATATCTATAAGCCACAGTACATACTGGATTTAACAGGGAAAGATATGAATGAACTTCTGAATAATAGCGTTATAGTATGTGGGACCAATGGGAACTCCGTTCCTAATGCAAAAATAGTGGAGAAACTGCATTTCCACATGTTTCCCCTCGACTTGAACTGGAGTTTAGGCTGGGGTCAGACGAGCGCAGTGTTCACGTCTGTGTTGCCGCACATTTTAATGTCCGTGCGAGCATACAATTATGATCAATAGAGACAGACGTACGGACGCGGCAAACAGACGCAAGTTAGGCAGAAACGTAAAACCGCTAGAATGGATGTGCGGAGTGCGCCACGTCCGCATAGCTTTGTGCGTGAGTGATGGAACGTGGTCAGACGGACTGCATTTATACCTCCAGCATTTTTTACAGACAAAATGTTTTTTCATTTAAATTTATTTTCCCTCCTACATCTGTCAAAAATACGTCAGTGAAAAAAACGGACTGTGTGGCCACTACTGCGTCTTCCGTCAAAAAGTGTGTCCGTACTGCACGGGCTTTCAGTCCATAGAAAACGCGCTCGTCTGACCCTAGCCTTAACTATTGCACTTGATATTGACATTTTCGTGGTTGATATAATATCTTGAGTTTACTTTGAGCACCGTAGTAGCACAATTTCATACTGAATGATGATTCTGCTCAAAATTTTAAGTGCCTATATTACTATGTTTTTATTGTTTCAAGTATATGTTCTGTAAAGCTTTACTGAAACATTATAACCTATATATGAATGATTTAACGATACCCATAGTTACATATAAACAAACATATGGAATAACCATGGTAATTTTCTTTTCACTCCTAGTTGTCTGATATGTATTGTTTATTTTACACCTTTGCAGACGAACGTGCCATTAATCTGAACGTAAAGAGAATGCCTGTTTTGTATATAACCACTTACCGTTTCTGATTTAATGCAGAACATTTCCCCAGATGTCTAAATAACATGGCAGGAAAAGCCAAAACCAATTGTTAAATGAGGAAGCGTTCTCAGTCTGTTCCATTTGTTTCCTATAAGTATGTATTTTCATTTTGGCCCACAAAAGAATTTGGCATTTAAATGTGGGAAAGAAACATCCATTAAAGCTAATTCAGTGGGATTTGAAGGCTTATCCTTTGACTACTTGTTTTGGTATTCCTAGAATGCGGTGATATGTGCTTTTATACATAAATGTTTTCTATAAACTGGTATTGCTTTCTAGCTGAAAGAGCGAATATCATGCGTCAAATGAATTTCTGGCTAAAACACTGTCAGCCTGTAGAATTTACACCTGCAAAAATGAAAATAAATTGTCTGTATTTGTTATGAATTGCTTGGTGCCCTAGCATTGTATACAAAATAACATAGCCCACATTATGCATCATAAATTTAATTTGTTATGATACTGTCCTGTTGTTTACCTGTTTACTGTTTATTATTTTATTTTTTATGAGAAAAAATAATTAAGCGTTACCTTTACAATGATTAACCTCTACATTTGCTTAACCCTTCCGCTGCTGAGCCATTTCACCCCTGTGTGCTGAGCTAATTTTTTACCGGTTTCGCTCATCCTGTTTAAATGCGATTTGAAGTCACATTTTTTTATACGACCCAGACAAATTATATATCGTTCTTTCCGGCAGACTCGGCAGATTCATAATATATCATTATTATATGTATACATTATGTCCTGGCTGAATATTATGACAAAAAATGCAATAACATTTGAATTTTCAATCATCTACAGCGTGTAATGTTTTTTTTTTCACATTTTATCATCCGAGCCTTTGCTTTTATATTTTCTATGGGGTGCGCGTGTTAAAAAAATTAGAAATGGGGACTCGTTACATTTTTTTGGGTGGAAATTACGTGATTTTTAGCAAACCCCCATAGAAAAAATTCGTTTGTGCAGCATCATTGTTCACATTATAATTGAAATGGGAACAATATTGCTGCATTAATAAAACAAACAAAAAAGTTATTTTTTAAATTTTTATTATTGTTTCTTTAAATATAACATTGTCATGTTTGGTATTATTGGAAAGACCATGCTCTGGCCTTTCGAACGACACCAAAGATGAAACTCTAGCTACCATCGTTCAGGAGATATGGTGGTGCAACTTAACCCCCCATCTCCAACATGGGATTTCCTTAGGAAATCCTCGGGCAGCTAGGGGTTCCCGGGCTAACTGACATCATAGCGGCATGCGCGCGATGACGTCGGGTAACGATGGGGGACCCAGAGGTGGAGCTGCCATCCAAGATGGCGGCCCCCACCGGAACTAGGCCGCGATCTGGCCCCGAATTACGCCGGATAGCGTACCGGCACCTCGGGTTAAAGGCAGCCACCGCTTGGAAGGGCAGGCTGTGCCCTTCCAAGCAGTGCCTGCCTTTTTTTGGTACCCCTTACCGATGGGGAGGGAGAGAGGTCCAAAGGACCGAACCTCCCCTTCAGACACCTTCCCGGCACTGGAGGGGGTGCCTGGAATGGACGTCATTCTCCCAATCCCGGCCAATCACTGAATCCTGGCCAATCGAGGCCGCAATGGGAGGACACGCTCAGCGCGTCGTCCACAGCAAGTGCTAGCGTGGCTGGACGCGTTGAGCGCGTCCGCCGCAGTGAAAGGGTTAATTATATTTGTTTGTGAAGTGCTGACACATAAAGTAACATTAGGACCTTAAAGAGACTAATTCCAAATGTCTACAATTTTAACTCAAGCTTTTTCTGTACATTTAAGACCTCTTCGATCATGCTGACCCCGGTCTTGATGAGGTTAAGGGTGGGATGAGTTGACTCTTTCAATAATAGTGTTCTAGTTCAATGTCTCACTGTAATGCTAGGGTCAGACGAGCACATTTTGTACGGACTGTGCGTCCGTGCAGTACGGACGTACTTTCTGACTGACGACAAGGTAGTGGCCACACAGTCCGTTTTTTTCACTGACGTATTTTTGACGGATGTAGGAGGGAAAATAAATTTAAATGAAAAAACATTTTGTCCGTCAAAAATGCTGGAGGTATAAATGCAGTCCGTCTGACCACGTTCCATCACTCACACACAAAGCTATGCGGACGTTGCGCACTCCGCACATCTGTTCTTGCAGTATTACGTTCTTGCCTAACCTGCGTCCGTTTGCTGCGTCCGCCTTGCATCCGCACTTCCGTGCAGACGTACTTCGTGTGTGGGGCTCCTTTGGTCAGAATGCTATGCTGCCACAGACGTACAAATGTGCGGCAACACGAACATAGAAACATAGAAACATAGAAAAATGTCGGCAGATAAGAACCTTTCGGCCCATCTAGTCTGCCCAATTACATGGTACGTGGTAACTGCGCTCGTCTGACCCCAGCCTAACAGCGGTACAGGCATATAAACATGGACAATATAGTACAACATGCCACTTGGTATCTGACAATTGCTTTACTTTGTGCAAACCACCAGCCACGTTGCGATAACAATACACAAGTATTACATATGTTTGAAACATTGCTATTATTTTTTTGCACCAGATAAAATCATTCTGACACTGGATGCACAGCCAAACTATTTTATTTTATTTTTTTTGGAACAATGTAGTTTGAAGGTTTATAATAATAATACTATATTTTTGTTTAGCGTCAATATATTCTGCAACGCTACACCAGATATGTGAAGAAGAGAGTGAAACGTTAGAACAGCAGACATAGTTTAACAAGGATGACGCAACAGTACATTTGAAGATGAGATACTCAAAGGAACATACAAAGTATAAGGGATATATACATTATGGTGAGGCAGGCACATACATATCTCTTGCCCAAGGACACATCCTGGAGAGGTGTTCGTTCAAACTGGGATTCAAGCATCCACAGTTGTAGATACAACATGACCACATAACCTGTAAAGTTAGAACAACAAAAAAACATTATTATTGTTTTTAAAACAATCACCATTGTCTACTTTTTATTTATAACCTAAACAATGGTGCTTCATTAACTCATCTTTTCATTTCCTATGCACAGAGCAGCTGTAAAGACGATGGCACAGGGTGCTACTACACCCTGTTCTGTCAAATACACAAGATGAAAGGAGAGCTGGTGGTTCTTTGGACTGTTGTATCTCCATGCTTTTCCCCACACAAGGTCAAGTGTGATGTCATTGGACAGGACTGGGCATTCCATTGATACCAAACATGACTATCAGAGCTATTCAGAGAGAGCGGAAACCTTGAGAATTGCCAGGAGAATGAACAATCTAGACCAAATAGCCGATTTGGAAAGTGAGATAAAGGGGAGAATTTTTCTGGTTTAATTACTTTGACCAAGAATTTTCACTTCTCCAATCATTCTCAAGGTTTTCACCTCTTTCTGAATAGCTTGGAATGTAATGGGTAAAATAAAAAATAAAGTTAAATTAAAAAAAAAATGTTTTGCCCCCCCTTTATAAAGAGAACAATGTCGCTGCGCTAGCTCATTAATTTTTTAAAAATATTTTAATATATATAAAGTTTATATATAATTATTTTAACAATATATTTTAATATTTTATAATTTTTATCAAATTTTTATACATATACTAGGCCAGAGATGGCTCTAATTTGAAATTCACTTTGGTTTCCTTTCCCTAAGGTCTCTATTTTGGAAAATGTCCAACCTCAGCCTTGGTCCGTGCCTATCCCTGGTAATGTGCAGTGTATATGTATGTGTCACAGAGCTCCACAGCAATAAAACTCACAGTAATGTGCAGTTTGTGAGCATATCATAGAGCTCCACTGCTATAAAATTCACAGCAATGCACAATGTGTATGAGCATATCACATTGCTAAACAGCAAAACACACAGTAATGTGTGTATAACTGCATCCAGAGCAAGGCAATAAAATTAACAGTAAAGTGCATTGTATAGAAGCGTATCACAGAGCTCCACAGCAATAAAACTCACAGTAATGTGCACTGTGTTGTAATGTATCTATTAATCACAAGCAGGGTTATCCAGCAAGTGCTGGTCTTTGCTGTTTTTACGACAAATGTCAGTGGTGTACAAAAGGGAAATTTGAACAGTGGAAGAAGAATATTAGCTGATGAAACTTCTCCTGCTGCCCTTTGAATTTCTCTTATTTAAATGCCAATGTTTGTCACCGTTATGACAAATACTGCCACTTACTGACTAAACCCCCCTCCATGGCATTGCTAGTTATGTGGAGCACCACTGGAATAAAGCGTTTGGTGTGTTATGGTTAGACTTAAACAGTCTCTTGTTCGTATGCCTGCTGCTGCCAAATGGTTTGGAGAAGTTAATTTGAGTGCCACACAGACTCGCTGGATAGTTGTCTATGTAGTCTTCCTTGAACCAAGCCGGGTGACTTCTCTTCTCTTTAATGGAAGATACATGCTTTATACTAGTTAAGTGCGTATGCGCAAATATGGGAGTCAACTAATATTTTATTTAACATCAGCAGTAAAATATGCAAACGCATTATGGATTAGATCATAGAAACGAAAGTCAAATATCAGCTATTTCCAAATGTCAATTTATTTTGCGTCATTGACAAACGTCAGTCATTTTACACCATCATGGGTGTATGGGCGAAGTCCTGTTTCAGAGTGTTTCAGGATACAGGATGTATGTAGGGATCCTCATGACTTGCGGTTAGCTATTCTGTTGAAACAGCGGAGTTACGCAAGATACATTTTGATTCTCTCTGAAAAGACAGTTTTATTAATTCAGCTCTTAAAGACATATTAACTACTTAAATGAGCATTTTTCTAAGCCTTTGAATATTATTAAAGCAGATACATATTATTGTCCATAACAGGTGCATGACAGCTGTTCATCATTATGTGTCTAAGTAATGGCTGTTTGCTGTGTGTGATATTTGTAAGTTATTTTGATGTCTGTTTGTTGCGTGCACAATTGTTGTGTGTTTTGTGTGTTTGTGTGATGGTTGTATGTCATGCATGAGTTGCTCTCTGTCATAACAGTGTGTCATGCGTATGGTATGTGGTTGGTAAAACACAAGGGTGGGGGTGCTAAGCAAAGCGGCAAGGCCAGATGTTCCTCCAGCTTCAGACTTCATCAGCCACCACTGCTGCGTTTTGTGAATAAACCCCTATATGTGTATTTGTCATAAAAGCAGAGGCAGCCAAAGTAGACTGAAGAGACTGCAGTGTTTTTTGCCACGGGCTAACTCTTTGGCTTGTACGTTTCACGATCCAGCTTAACGAAGTATCACACTCAAAATTACAGTAACTGTGCAGAAAAGCCAACCATCACCAAAATATTTATATTTAAGTATTGAAATATGCAAATATTTACATGAAAATATTTGTTTAGTTTTTATAACTTGTTATACAGCATCAAACCTCAGCATATTTGTTTCAGTAATGTAATGCCAATATGAATTATTCAGTAATACTGGTAATAGAAATTCAACAAAGAAAAAATAAAAACAAAGGTACAAATCTCTTCTGCTCACTTTCTTTTTTTTTTACTGCTCTCTAGCTTTAATGAAGCAAAAACCTTTATCCAGTATGTAGCCATTTGGTACTTCATCAATTAGCAATGTTTTTATTTGTATTGTTTGTTTACATACAAACATGCAATTGACTAGAAGTTAAAATTAATGCCTACCTTGAGGCAACCACACTGACTTTTTATTTTACTGTATAAAGAACAGTTTACAGGATGTCTAAATACATTGATATACTAAGCCAAAACCAATTGTTAATTGAGGTGTTCTAAACCTGCTCAACATGTTTCTGGAAATTCAGAATACCGCATTCTAAACTACTCCCCTAAATGTCTTTTTTCTTTAACCATACTTTGTACATTTGTGTACGAAATTTGTCAGTTGGCATTGCACGTTTCTAAATGGTATTAGCTTAAAACATTGTTTCATGGGAGTTGCTGTTTAGCAACTGAGGGGATTATTCAGCAAAAACTGCTTTTTGCAGACGTTGCACGGTGAAGCTTCTCCTGCTTCTGTTTGGATTTTTCTTTTGTAAAATGTCAGCACTTGTTCTAGTTACAACAATAGTGATATTCATAGAAACATAGAAACATAGAAAAATGTCGGCAGATAAGAACCTTTTCGGCCCATCTAGTCTGCCCAATTACATGGATACTTTACCTGGATTTATCTTTTGTTTAGTGTTTGCAAATACCAGCGTTTACTAAATAACCACTTCAGTGTTCTTGAAAGAAGTAATTTCATAAGACATACTAAAATTATTTATATATTAAAAAGGCATACGTAAAACTAATTCCATGGTATTTAAATTTTATGCTGCTTTTTAAAAATTTTAACATTATATTATCTATATTAAGCCTATTCAAAACCAGCTAGAACTACAGTGCTATTTGTGTAAAGTGCCTGAGAGGGGCACGAAAAGTTTGTAAAATAGAGCCAAAATTCATAAGGCTCTGGCCTGTTTGTGTACATTTTCTCCATATGGTTTCAGAGCTGCAGAGATTACTGCACTATATTATTTTGTTTGTTTTGAAAAGGCAAGACTGCCACTGATTTGAGGTGGTACAAACACGAAACAAGACGAGAGCATCACCCATGAGACATGGAAAAAGGTGTACCAAGCTCAAGAGAAGCTGATTCCAAGAAAACTATCACGTTTGCTGTCCCACTCAACGTCGACAACCATGGTGTGGATCCTCTTGGACAGACCTCTAAACCCTCCGATCCTTGAGTGGTTGGGACTGCTAACCTTATCGCTCCCAGCCAGGGATAACAGACACATAAGCAACAAGGAGTACAACTTAGTAGTACTAGCAGCAGGTTTCAAGACAGAGTGTGCACTGGGGCAGAAAGGGTTAACCTCAATGACCGCTGGGGAGCATCCTGAGTTAGGCTTGTGCAGGACGTTCATACACAAGAGGTCAGAAATAGCGTGGTCACTTAACCCCTTAGTGACCGGGCGGATTTACACAAATCCGTCCTTTAGTGACCGCTGCTGTTTTTACGTTTCTGCGCTGTTAGTGTTTAGGTCAAATTTTCCTCTTACTCGTTTATTCAACCCACACATATTATACACCGTTTTTCCTGCCATTAAATGGACTTTCTAGATATACCATTATTTCCATCATATCGAATAATTTACTATAAAAAAATATGAAATATGATGAAAAAAATGGTAAAAACACACTTTTTCGTAATTTAATCCCTAAAATCTACAACCACCAAAAAAGACCCAGGCTAAATAGTTTCAAAACTTTGTCCCGAGACTAGAAATACCCATTTTTACATGTTTTTGCTTTTTAACCCCTTCACTGCTGAGCCAGTTCACCTATGTGCACTGCTCTCATTCTGACCATTTTGTGCTAATTATTTTGAGATGACAGCCTAGGTCCTATTTAACTAACCCCCCCCAGACAAAAAACTTTTAAAAAAAACATATTTTTTTTATTATTTTATTTTTTACATTTTATTTTTAAACCAAACCTTTCTAATGATGTCAAATATGACCATCTAGCTGCCACGGTTCGAGAGATAGGGGGATCCTTAGGATCCCCTTATCTCTACATGGCAGCTAGAGGGTTAACAGGCCCACTGACATCCTCACACATATGGTGAGGTTGTCAGTGGGTGGGGGGGACCTGGAGGCTTGGCTGACATCCAAGATGTCAGTCCACCTCCCGGTTCGAATCGCGTTTTGGCGCCAATTAGCGCTGAAACGCGATCCGGCAGCAAAATAGTTAATGCTATACACTGCTGAAAGGGGGAGACTCTCCCCTTTTCAGCGGTGCAAAAAGCATCTCCCTAGCTTCAATGGTTGGAGAGATAGAGGGCTCCGAAGGAGCCCCCCCTCTATTGATTTCAATGGGGGCACCTGATGATGATGTCACCACGCAGCGTGGTGACGTCATCAAGCTCGCCGGACCATGCAAATGAGGAGGGAAGGCTTCCTCCCTGCCAGATCTGCGTGGGATCCAGTGAGGGAGGTAAGTATCGGGCGGGAGGGGGGTTAGGCGCCGCTGACGTACCCTGTACGTCCGCGGGTCTAAGGGAGACCTGTGGGCAGGAAGTACAGGGTACGTCAGCGGTCCTTAAGGGGTTAAACAATCCAGGTCGACAAAAGACAGGGTTCTCATACAATCTGGTTTGGCAACAGACAGGGTCACTATACTCTCAGTCAGTTTTATGCAGGGTCAGTAGGCAGAAATAGCATACACTCTGAGTCTGTTCTGGGCATAACATACATTCAGACTTGGTCAGAGAGAGAGAATAGTCAAGAAGGCAGTCCGAGTCAGCCACAATCAGAATGTAGCAATGTATCAGTGACTCAAAGACAAATGGTTCACTAGCGATGCGGGAAATGAACTCCATTGCAAGGCAACGAGTAGATTTGTGCACCCTGCATTTAAGGCCGGCGGTTCCGCATCATCACGCCGCACCCCACCCCTCCAGGCACACGAACGGCCGGAATGCTTGGCACCCAGCCAGCCAGTGATGCTGCCGGGTGTCTGGTTCCCCCTTGAAGCCCTGCAGGTGCTGGGGATGTGACAAAAACATAGACTACGCACAAGAGAGAACTGGGCTCTCAGTCTCAAAAAATGCACTTAGAGGGTCGAAACATCACCCGGCATTTCCTATAAATTTGCCATTGTGGGAGCCTGAGAGCCTGGTCCTCTTTCATTTGTTGGGGAGTAGTGTCCAAGGTAGAGTGGAGATTGGTCAAATGTTGGGTACAGTGCCCCCTTATCGAGACCACTGAACACGTGAGGAGCTGAAATCCTAGAGACTCTGACTTGTGCGAGTATATATTTTTCATATTTACCTACTCCAGCTGGGTCACAGAGATTATTGCACTATATTGGTTTGTTGTGCTTATCTATTTATTACAGCTCTTTATTTATAATGTCTAACCATCTTTTATATTGTTTAAAACAAATTATATATTTATACTACCTATCAAGTTTTATCAAACACTCTCATTATGTTGATCCAGATTCCTCACTGGATGGGTGGCACATTTTAAGAAGAAAATCTGGTGCAGTATATCAAGTTATCTCAATCTGCAGCTGAGCAGGTTGAAAGTAAATGAAATCTGCTTGCTGCAATTTAATTTTCTTTTGGGCTTCAGAGGCTGTACCCCAAGTTGTAGCTCAGTGGACATAATGCACAAGGTGTTAAAATTGTTTAAAATCAGCAAGTGAATGTCCTTTATCTGACTTTCGTCAGTCGATGCAGGGAGCCTTTAACTTTTTACCCCTTAATAAGGTAAAAAAAAAAGAGCAAAAAACGAAAGGTGTAAAGCTAATGTCAGACGAACGCAGTCTGAGCGCACTCTGCGTGCTTGCATAACGGGCGGCCGTACTGACGTAAGATACTGTAGACACCACACGTTCCGTTTTTTAAAGGATGTAGAAAAAAAAGGGAACTATGGGAATTAAAATTAATTAAAATTAAATGACCGTTACATTCAGCCAGAACAAAAAAACATCTGAGCGTCAACGTGATGGACGTCGCAAATGCGATGCGTCTGACGTCGCGCCATCACGCACACAGGCTGCTACTCGGTTGCAGCGCACTCTGGGCGTCTGTCGTAGCGCTTTTACTTCGAGGCCTAAATGGCGTCCGTTGCCACCTACAGGGTGTGTGCGCAATTCGGTGCGCATGTACTTCGTGTGTTGGTCTCTTGATCAAAAATCAATGCTACGACGGACGTTAAACTGTGCAGCAACACAGACGTGATGACTGCTTTCGTCTGACGCTAGCCTGAAAGACTGTGTTACTTAAGTGCAATCCAGATATAATAACATGTTTAATTATTCACTTACCTGCTTGTAGATTATTTACAAGTCCTGATAGGGCAAAAGTATTTAGTAATGAATGTAAATTTCTAGCTATACGATATTTTCCTTTGTGAAGCTATTAAAACTTTCTCAATGATATACTGTAGCTCTGGCTCTGGCTCCCATCTGTTGCTATGTCCATAGCAAAATAATGAATTCTGTAATCAAACATGTCATTTCACTGTGGCTAGAAGGCACATAAAAAATAAAATAAAAACATTTCTGAAAAATCCCAACTTTCATGCATGGTTTTCTTTCATGTAGCTTTTTGACATGAGATATCTTTTGTAGAAACGAATGACTGAGAAAAATCCACTGGTAGGTTTACTATCTGCATTTAATTTCATATGCATGTATGGACTGCTCATCCTTTACTGCAAGGATTGTTTGAAATGGAAAAGATTGAACTCCAGCTGTCATTGGACTCTGACTTACATCAACTTCTACCACCACATGCTGTGTATTTTTGCTGGGAAAAGCTTTATGGAGATGAAGCACACTGGCAGATGAAGGTCATAGTTTGTTCACCTTGCTTTACTGTATAATGAAGTATCTGTAGGATAAGGAGTTTCACTTCTGCAATGATTAAGAAACCTGACCATAGATGCCTAGCTGTGGGTTTAAGACATGCATAATGCTATACGAAGCAGAAGCAAATTGTTAAATCAAACTTTTTTTTAAACCATGTGTCCTAGAATGATAATATGCTATTATTTTTCTCTGTACAATAGCTTGACATGTTCGAATGTTTGGAATTGTGTCTGTTTAGGCTCCATGCGGATCTCAGCAACACTATTACATACATTTTCAACTAGCAAAAAGCTTGTTAGCATTTCCTCATATTTTAAACCTTCCATTCCCCTTCAGTTGCCCGTCTCTGCACTTTTTCTTGCACCATAATATCTTTTTTTTAAAACGGCATATTCAAGGTGCGTCTTACCATTGATTCATAAAGAGGCAGAATTCTGTTTTCATCCCGAGAATGAATTACCATTTTAATGCATGCCAATATCTTGCTGGCCTTAGCAGCTGCTGTTTGACATTGAAGAGTGCTGCTGAGCTTGGATTTTATGATTATTCCCAAATCCTTCTCCTGCTTTGATTTTTCTAACACCGTACCATATAGGCCAGGGTATACGTGGCTTGTGTGTTCTTCTCTCCAAAGTGCATAACCTTGCATTAGTCTACATTAAACTTCATCTGCCATTTAAGTGCCCAGTCCCCAAATCTAGCTAAATGCCTCGGCAGCAAAGTAACATCCTGCTCACATTGTATTACTTTTCCTAGTTTTGTGGCCTCCGAAAACACTGACACATGACTATCGATGCCTATTTTAATATAATTTATAATAAGATTGAATAAAAGTAGTCCTATAACAGACCCCTGAGGCACACCACTTACCACTGGTGTCCATCTAGAAAACGTACCATTTATGACCACTCTCTGTACTCAATCTTTTAGCCAGTGTTCTGTCCAAGAGCAAGAATTTACATCTGGACCATATATTCTTAAACATAGAAACATAGAAAAATGTCGGCAGATAAGAACCTTTCGGCCCATCTAGTCTGCCCAATTACATGGATACTTTACCTGGATTTATCTTTTGTTTAGGATAGCCTTATGCCTATCCCATGCTTGCTTAAATTCAATTACTGTTTTGGCCTCTACCACTTCTACTGGAAGACTGTTCCATGTATCCACCACCCGCTCAGTAAAATAATGCTTCCGTTCAGTTTAATTTAAACTGTAACCTCTTGTGTGATCACGGTAGGTCCATCCTCACCTAAATTCATACCAGAATCAAAATCAATTTTTCCTCAAAATTCTTTCTTTTGAAATTTTCATTAAAAAAAACAAAACATTATCAGAAGACAGAAATCACACGTCTTCTAAAGCAAAAATATGACTTTTTGACAGATGTCTAGATAAATGGAATCCAAAATTCAAATCCTTCTACTGGTTAAATGCCTCTTGATCACTGTTTCTCAACTCCAGTCATCATGACCCAATACAGGCCATGTTTGGCAGATATGTGAAGCACAGCACAGGCGATATACAGTTGTGTTCAAAATTATTCAACCCCCAATGCTGTAAAGGGTTTTAGGGAATTTAGTGTACATTTGTAATTGTATTCAGAATAAAATCCTACAAGGACTTTTTAAAGAACCATATGCAACTAAAATGACATCAATTGGTTTTGTAATACAGTAATAAATGTTTCTTTTGTGAATTCTTCATTGACACAATTATTCAACCCCTTATTAAATTACTTAATTAAATTACCAGGTTTGATCTGTTACACCAGTGGTTCCCAACTGCGGTCCTCAAGTACCCCCAACAGGCCAGGTTTTAAGGATTACCTTGGGGAAATGCAGACTGAATCCTGCAATCACTGAGCAGCAAATCATATCACCTGTGCTGTGCTTCGGATATCTGGAAAACCTGACCTGTTTGGGGTACTCGAGGACTGTGGTTGGGAACCACTGTGTTACACCTTGACAGAAATTAAATTATCTGCATATGCAGCAACCTTGATATTCTAGGAAGACTTCAAAGTCATTGAATATTGTAGTTATTTTTGTTCTCCTATAGTACACAACTACAGGATTGCTATGCTTTTATGCTGCTATCTATATGATCAGGATAATTTGGGTTTATAGTTCAGCACCACAAAACATAATCCTACCATCCTCAAATCCTTCAATTGCTGTGTTACCAGTAAACAGTGGTTTCCACAGACCAGATCTATAAACAAGATACTATAAACCTGGTATAGCGCAAATTTCACAATCTGCTTGTGGAGGTAATGGTTATTTTTATACATTTCCAGAATCTTCCAAATAAACTCCAGCTCACATAGGGAAATAGAGAACAAAACGATTCCTTCTCGTGTAGTATATGACTCACTAGGTTTTATATATATACATATATATATATATATACAGTTTTGTTCAAAATTATTCAACCCCCAATGCTGTAAAGGGTTTTAGGGAATTTAGTGTACATTTGTAATTGTATTCAGAATGAAATCCTACAAGGACTTTTTAAAGAACCATATGCAACTAAAATGACATCAATTGGTTTTGTAATACAGTAATAAATGTTTCTTTTGTGAATTCTTCATTGACACAATTATTCAACCCCTTAAAGACTACCACTCTGAAGAACAGAGGTTCATTCAAGTGTTTTCAATCAGGTATTGAAAACATCTGTGGATGTCACGGAGCAGCAATAAAACATAATAAGCACCAATTAGGCAGCTTTAAAATGACTGTGATCCTCAGCTCCTTCTAGACATTTACTGGTGTGGTTACAAACATGGTGAAGTCAAGAGAATGGTCCAGGAAGACAAGAGAAGAGGTGATTACTCTTCACAGGAAGGGCAATGGATATAAGAAGATTGCAAAGATGTTAAAAATACCAAGAGAGACCATAGGAAGCATCATTCGCAAATTCAAGGCAAAGGGCACTGTTGAAACACTACCTGGTCGTGGCAGAAAGAAGATGCTGACTTTGACTGCTGTGCGCTACCTGAAGCGTAGAGTGGAGAAAAGTCCCCGTGTGACTGCTGAGGAACTGAGAAAAGATTTGTCAGATGTGGGTACTGAAATTTCAGCTCAGACAATACGGCGCACCCTGTGTAATGAAGGCCTCCATGCCAGAACTCCCAGGCGCACCCCCTTGCTGTCTCCAAAGAATAAGAAGAGTCGACTGCAGTATGCCAAAAGTCATGCGGACAAACCACAGAAGTTTTGGGATAGTGTTCTGTGGACTGATGAAACGAAATTAGAACTGTTTGGGCCCATGGATCAACGCTATGTTTGGAGGAGGAAGAACAAGGCCTATGAAGAAAAGAACACCTTGCTTACTGTGAAGCATGGCGGGTGGTCAATAATGCTTTGGGGCTGTTTTGCTTCTGCAGGTACAGGGAAGCTTCAGCGTGTGCAAGGTACCATAAATTCTCTTCAGTACCAGGAGATATTGGATGACAATGTGATGCAGTCCGTCACAAACCTGAGGCTTGGGAGACGTTGGACCTTTCAACAGGACAATGATCCCAAGCATACCTCCAAGTCCACTAGAGCATGGTTGCAGATTAAGGCTGGAACATTTTGGAGTGGCCATCGCAGTCACCAGACTTAAATCCGATTGAGAACCTCTGGTGGGACTTAAAGAAAGCAGTTGCAGTGCGCAAGCCTAAGAATGTGACTGAACTGGAGGCTTTTGCCCATGACGAATGGGCGAAGATACCCGTAGATCGCTGCAAGACACTTGTGTCAAACTATGCTTCACGTTTAAAAGCTGTTATAACTGTAAAAGGATGTTGTACTAAGTACTAAGATTGAATGTCACTTGGGGGTTGAATAAAACTGATAATGATGTGAGCACAGAAAAGACATTTGTGGTTATTTCATTATAAATGTTATGTTATATTTGTCTGACCTACACGTGCCTCTTTGATTTAATTGTAAGCAAGATGACTGAATGATCAAAATCAATGTCAAACTGGCCAAAACACTCAATTTCAGTGGGGGTTGAATAATTTTGAACACAACTGTAATTAGCTGTTCAGTGATTGCAATATTCGGTCTGCATTTTCCCAAGGTAATCCTTAACCCTTTCGCTGCTGAGCCATTTCACGCCTCTATGCTGAGCTAATTTTTACCGGTTTCGCTCATGTTTAAATGCGATTTGAAGTCACATTTTATTATACAACCCAGACAAATTATATATCGTTCTTTTCGGTAGACTTGGCAGATTCATAATATATCATTATTATATGCATATGTCATGTCCAACCTGAATATTATAACAAAAAATGCAATAAAATTTTAATTTTCAATCATCTACAGTGTGTAAAGTGTTTTTTTTTCACATTTTGCATGCAAGCCTTTGCGGTTATATTTTCTATGGGGTGTGCTTGTTAAAAAATTAGAAATGGGGACTCGTTACATTTTATTGGGGGGAAACGTCCCCATAGAAAAAATCGTTAGTGCAGCATCATTGTTCACATTATAATTAAAATGGGAACAATATTGCTGCACTAATGATTTTTTTCTATGTGGTGCGTTTGCTAAAAATCATGTAATTCCCCCCAAAAAATGTAACAAGTCCCATAGAAAGTATAACCACAAATGTTCATATGATAAAATGTGAATAAACACTTTACACGCTGCAGATGATTAAAAAATCTAATTTTATTGCATTTATTGTTATAATATACAGGCAGGACATGACGTATACATATAAAAATGATACATTATGAATCTGCGGAGTCTGCCGGAAAAAGAACGATATATAATATGTCTGGGCCATATAATAAAATGTGGCTTCAAATCGCATTTAAACATGATGAACGAAAGCGGTAAAAATGAGCTCAGCACATAGCGATGAAATGCCTCAGCAGCAAAAGGGTTAATAAAACAAAAAGAAAGTTTTTTTGTAATTTTTTTTCACATTTTACATGGTCATATTTGGTATCGCCGAATCGCGATCCAGCCCCAAGGGGTTAAAGGCAGCCACTGCTTGGAAGGGCAGGCTGTGCCCTTCCAAGCGGTGCCTGCTTTTTTGCAGTGCCCCAAGCCGATAGGGAGGGAGAGACCCCTTCAGGCACCTTCACCGCACTGGCACGTGCCTGGAATAGATGTCATCGCGCCCAGTGCGATGACTCTATTCCTGCCTGCCGGGGCACCGGGGGACTGCAGCGATCGGCCGCTCAGCGCATTCTCCGCAGCCAAGTGTATATGCGTCAGGATGCGCTGAGCGCGTCCTCCACAGCCAAGTGTATATGCGGCAGGATGCGCTGAGTGCGTCCTCCGCATAGAAGGGGTTAAAATCTGGCTTGTTAGTGGGTCCTGAATGACTGGAGATGAGAAACCCTGCTCTAGATTCCCAGAGCTGTCTTTATATACAACACTGGAAGATAGTTGCTTTAATTTGATCAGCATATAGTTGCCATGTGTAACTTTTTTTAAGAAAGTTCTCAAAAACTCTTCTTGTTGGAGAGTGTCAAGCCAGCTCATGTGAAAAGTTCTAAAAGTAACCACGGATGACCAGACCTTTCGGGGTTAAGGTTGCCTTTTAGGCTTAGGGCTTTTTTTAGGGTTAGTATACTTTTTAATATAAGTGCTATTTTTACGGTCAGAGTTATTTCTAGTGTTTGTTTTTATTAGCACTAAAAACCTAATATAAAAATTGAAGGTTTCTCTGATTTCAAAGTGATTTTTACACTTTTCTTACCTAAATAGTCATGTATCAATAACTTTCAGCAATTTCTATTGTTTTCTAATTTGACTCACCAGATTATTTGAGTTGAATCACTAAAGGCGAAATTTCTATTAAAAGGTATAGACGAATGCTTCATTTTTATTGGGGATTGAAATCCCAGCCAGCATGACCTTATTTAATGTTCCAGAACAGAAGAAAAGGCCAAATTGCAGTTGAAAATATACTGGATTTCGGTGATTGGGTCTAATTAAATCAAGCCCCAAATACTAACATAGTGGCAGGCAGACTCCTAATTGAGCTGGAAATAGACAGCCACTAATACGTATTGGCCTGCTCCATCTTTTGCTATTGGCTCACAATTAATGGCTTGGCCAGAATAGGGGCCTGTATGTCTGTTTATTTATGTGTGTAGGTCTATGCAAAAATTATTTAAAAAAAAAAAAGACTATTCCAAAAACATAAGTACAGATCACTGTATCTGAACATTTGTTAATATCTTCAAAGTAATTAGAAAACCATTGTAGCCTGTAATCAGTTATATATAACATGTCAATCACAATATGATTATTTAAAAATCCTAGACATATTCTATATTTGTGGTAATAAAAAAATGTATACAAATATGCTTTCTAGGTAATATACATCAAGCTAGTTCACATAAGTGCAGCTGGTATTTCCAAACAATGCTTCAGGCTTTGTTTCCACAGAATGTGCAATGCTGTTGGCATTCTGTGTTTAGCTCTTATCTTTCTGCAACATTACTTTCTTGATAAATACCATTCTGATCCATATTATAAATGACATTTTGAACCTCATGCAAAGAAAACATTTAAATCCAAACCAAAGATTTTTTATTTTGAAACCATGCTTTGTAGGTACTGTGTTCCTGTGGCTAATGCCAGTCGAATGATCAATTTATAGCATAGTAGAATTATCAATATCATTAATTCACAAAAGGGTATGTGAAATATGCACAGAATTAATTAAAAAAGCTGAGCCTTTGAAAAAGAAAGACTTCTTTAATCAGTTCCCTGCTGAGCCATTTCACCCCTGTGTGCTGACCTTATTTTGACCGTTTTGTACTCCTCATGTTTAACCCCTTCACTACCAAAATCAAGAAATCTTTGGCTTCAAGGGCACCATCTGGTGCCTCGATATCAAGATATCTCGATCTGCAGTCCAAAAGCAAATTAAATTTGTCTACGGCAAACTAATTTCATTTGCTTTTGGGTTTCAGAAGGTACCCCCGAAGTTTTAGACCTGTGAGCATAATCAGAGCTAAAACTGTGTAAAATCGGCTAAAAGATCCCTGACGTCAGACATTTAGTAGCTGATGCAGCGAAAAAAAGAATAAAATAGAACTGCAGCTCAAAAGGCTGTAACTCAATTTGGCAGTAGATATCACCATCTACTGGCCAAAATAGGATATTCACAGTAAGAAATACAATGTGTATATGCGCAAATATTTCAAACTGTATAACTAAATATGATTTTCAAAAAAAAAAACACTGGTCTAAAATCACCTACTGACACCACCTTAGAAATCTGGAAAAAAGTAAATTTTTAATTCTTTAAAAAAAATTATCTATTATTATACAATATATGGTCATAATTGGAATCGTTGGAAAGGCCAGACTTTGGCCTTTCAAATGACACTTCACATATTATTGTGTGCCGAAAAATCAGAGACACAAGGTTCTAAAGGACTACCGGCATTCCTCGCAGCAGTGCGGCATATTCTTTTTCTGATTAGCCAATCCGTAATAACCATCTCCTCCACACTTGCTGGCATTGAGAGAAATGGGAAGGTGAGTTAGTCATTGGTCACATTATTATTGACCAATGAATCATAGTGCTGCATAGTAACCCCAGTCAGGGGGAAGTCTCTTTCTGATGTCATTGTGCCCATGCTCGATGACTCAAGTGGGCAGGGTTGTCCAAGATGTCAGCCCCTTCCGGAAGAAGTCCGTGATTGGCGCTGCATCGGCGCTGAGCCGCGTCACTGCAACAATGCGTTGAACGCGTCCTCCGCACCCTATCGGGAAATCGGAAGATGCGCTCAGCACATTGTCCATAGTCAAATGGTTAAATATATGTAAAATTCTTGTTGACAGGTTAGCTGGACATTAACATAGAAGGGTTTCCATTGTGAAATGTGCTGTTTTACAAGTCAAATTATTATATTATAGTCTATTAGGCAACTCAACAGGAGATATTGATTATCAAAGAACCTTTTCTATTCTATATCAGTTCAATCACCTAGGATGGGATTCACTATATGCCAGTTTTCTTGCAAATCACTTTTTGTGATGCCTCACAGGTATGTCAGAGTGAGATTTTTGCAAAATTCACTGACCTTTATAGGTATAGGAACCCACAATGGCAGGCTGTGAAAGCTTTTATTACCGGTGGCCTAAAAGACCACGGCCAGGAACCCCACTATACAAAGATCCTTTATTCAGGGGATATAAAAGTGTAAATTAATTCTCCCAATAAGCCCCAAACCCCTTAAGTAACACCTGCAATATTTTAAATGTTCTCCACATTGTCCACACTTCTTTCTTCCTATAGACATTACATTCAAACACACTCTTGTATTTATATTCATGCACACACATATATGAAAGTCAGTACATAAATATGTCTACATTCCAGCGATACATGTAATTTTACAGTCTATACTGTATATATGACAAATAAAGACCTGCATTCATAACCGCAACAGATCATTTACGCTGATACTCCACAGAAATATACACCAGCATGCTGAAAAACTGACTCCAAGCCTGTGACTATATGCAAACTCAAAGCACAGTAAGTATGAAGAAATCTAGGGGGGGGGATAAAACAATAGAACAATCAGAGGAAGAACAAAAGACAAATAGATCTAAATATATTGTGACAGCCAGGCACGGTTGTCAATGGGATATATATAAGACTAGGGTCAAACAAACGCATTTATTCGCAGAGACCGTCAAAAAGTGCGTCCAAACGCATTGACTTTTTTTTCACGGAATGCGCGAAAACGGTCAGACGACCGTTTTATTTTACGGATCGTCAATAAAACACTTTTTGCGTCTGGACGTTATGTAGGCTGGTCATTAGCAGCGTCGGACATCTAATCACGCACACACGCCACTATGCCGCCGCAGCGCATTCTATACGTCAGTGCTAGCGTTTCTGCTTTCTCGAAAAAATGCGTTCATTTTCCACTTGTGTTGCGCGGCCGGACTTTCGTGCGGCCGTACTTCGTATATTGGCCGTCATTGCCCGTCATTTGCTGCTACTGCGGCCGTGATTAAGTGCGCCTAAACGCACGATAAAAATGCGTTAGTCTGACCCCAGCCTTAGCGGAGAACTTTTAAAACCTCAGGGAAATGTGTATCAGCGTATATATACTATAGCTGGGCATGCCGGGAGTTGTAGTCTGGGTCCCTGGGGTTGGGATAATGGAGTGAAGGGTGGGCCATTATCCCAGCAAGCCTGACTCGCAGGTGTGGCTTTTCAGGCTTGCTCAGCCTTTAATATAAGGGAAGCTGGTGTAGGTGTAGGAGGGGTGTGTGTTCAGCTTGTGGAGAGAGCTGAAGAAAAGCAAAGCGTTTGAGTTGCTGTGTACTGCTGTGCTGAAAATAAAAATCCTAAAAGAACCTCAGCGTTGCTGCGTTTTGGCACCCTAGTAGACGTGGCACAAAGGAGTCCTGTTACAATATACACATTTTTAAAATTAAAAAAAACCAAAGATATACTTTCTCCATATATGCAATTCTGACCAGTAATAATTTTATAATAAATGAGCTGTTCAAACACTGTCAAAATTATGTAGTAAATACAAAAGGAGCATCAGACTTTCTTTTATGTTTGAAATTTAGATCTCGCCTTTTTTCACTTAATCATTCTTCAATAAAAAATGTAATAAAATGTTTTACAGGATGAAAATGCAATCATCTCCTCTACTCATCTTGGAATATCTGTCATAATTGCACAGCTGTAAAATAATATTATATTTTAATAAATCTCTTCTGAGCATGTGTTTAAAATTCATCAGCTACTACCCTTTTTTCATTTGCATGCAACTAGATAATTTTGACATAATTGAGATCTGATTAGTGTTTTGGTAATTTTACTGAAATTACAAGAACAGTGTGTGTGAATTATATTGCTGATTAAATGTAGACTGTTTCCTTTAAAACCAATGTGATAATACCATGTGAGAACAATATCAAATAATTTTTCTCTGAAAGTTGTAATTGTTTCTACATTGGGAGCACAAAGAAAATAGTATATTAAATAGCTGCTGCTAAAATTTATTTAGTGGTTTATATATAAGTAAACTCTAACGGATGTGGCCAGGTGTGTAGTTTCAAAAGCCTATACTTTACCATGGGCCCTATCATCACCTGGTGAAAGCTAAAATGCCATCGCTAAAAAAAAATTGTGTGTATTGTTAAAATTTAGTACCTGACGACTTACTAACAAATCACCTTGTCCGCGAGAGTCTGTGTACAAAGTTGTTTTGCGCATGCAATGGAAACGCTAAGACCCGGGCTGAGACCCAGCACTAATGAGGTTGTGTACAGGATAGACCAGTTTTTTCCAGTGCAGAGTGCCTGGTCATTCCTATCCTCTGCCATACAAGCTTTTATACGTATGAACACATCCAGCGAAGAGCCCTCACAACCCTGCAATAGTAAAATCCTCCAAGGTAGCCATATCATCCATGTTTATATGCACACATATGTTAAGACTTATCCATGTGTCCCTTTAAACATGGTCCACAGAGTCACTCTAATAATCAACCGCTTACAAACCATGAATAACCCCCAGTATAAAATGTTTAAAATTAGGCAATATGTTAGAATTAGGATATATGTAAATAAAGGATACATAAATATCATAATAGAGCCTACTGCAACAGCAGCGGCATTGCTCACCAGATCCATTACTATGGTGTATGGGGCCAAGAGAACACCTGTGCTGCATTTCTTTCAATTGCCTGTTAATTTTTGGGAAGGACCTGTTTTTTTGGAGTTAGCACCAGGGTTGAGCAATAGGTAAAATTTAGCATCGCTCCAGGAATTAGCGCAGGCACCAAATGATCTGTCACAAAAGCACTAGAGATCTCTAGCGGTCCCCATGTTAAGTATAGGATGTCGAAAGTACAGTAAGCTTGTGCTATGAATTGCTAATAGCGATGCGCTAAATTATCTTTGCCATTTCTAGCGGGAGGCAAACGTTCTATTGGTCAGGCACTAGACTCAATAAACTTGGTGCTAACGCAAAAACATGCCAATGCTAGGGTTAGCTCACACCAGGTGATAGGGCCTCATATTTTTTATTTAACAGACAGCAAAAGCCTTTCAAATGTGGAAAACCCTTTAGAAAAAGAGAGCTTTTTCTAACCCCTTAACTACCAAGCCCCCCGATCCACCCACTCTAAAAACCATTGTCAGGACCCAGTGGATTTATGAAAAACAACTTTCCATAGATGACAGTGTAGAAATGTAATGTACCATTCAAAAAAAGGTACAGGCAGAGCCCCCCATCTCTGCTGACTGTCCACAGAGTGCAATTCATGTATAATAAAACAGCTGGAGCTCTGTCTGGATGAAAAATGGATCTACAAGCTGTTCAAACAGCTTCAGCACCTGGAATAACACATCCAATAAGGTGCTTAAAATTTGGGGGCACATCTTGGAGTTCATTTGCAAACAAATTATTTATTTATTTTGCAGTTTATTTTTATTTATTTTGCTCTATAATCAGTTTTACTTGATGTTGGGCTCTTGTAAGATCTTTTGAACATCGAGTATACTCAATCATGGTAGTGAATGAGTTGATTTGAGATATTTCAAGCTCCTCATTTGGGTGCACATTATTATTATTATTTATTAAGCGCCAACACATTCCGCAGTGCTGTACAAGGTGTTATGGGTATAGACAGGACAATTCTACAATAAATACAGGAGACAGGTCAGTATTCCTGCCAGCAGATACATGAGGATATGAGGACCCTATTCCCGTGGGAATTTACAATCTAGATGGTGAGGGGATTAGAAACAGGAGGGGGGGCTGCAGTGATGAGCTAATGCAGGGAGAGGTGAGGACTGTTTTTGGGTCGGTCGGATGTCTTGTTACGGAGTCGGGTGGTAGACTTCCCTAAATAGAAGGGTCTTTAGGGAGCATTTAAATGAAGCCAGATTTGGGGACAGTCTGATATTGCGAGGAAGCGCGTTCCCTAGGGTCGGCGCCGCACAAGAAAAGTCCTGCAATCTGGCATGTGAAGAGGTGATGATGGAGGATGCCAGGCGCAGGTCATTGTTGGATCGTAGGGGACGGCTGGGGTGTATTTGGTGATTAGTGAGGACAGGTAGTGAGTGGCGGCGTTAGTGAGGGTTTTGTAGGTCAGGGTGAGTAGTTTGAATTTGATTCTGCTGTGGATGGGGAGCCAGTGCAGGGATTCACAGAGTGGAGCAGCAGAGACAGAGCGACAAAATGGTCTATTCTCTAAGCACCGAACTTGCCATCTATTTGAACTGAAAGGTGAATTTCAGCATTTGTTGCAATTTGGGAGCAGTTTGCCCATTCATTAACCAAACACTGGCAAATTTACTGTAAACTATAGTGTGGTTCGCTGCAGTTCAGCTGTCTACAGCGGCAACAGAATTGTTCCATATAGAAGTAATGGCTTGTCTATTCTCAGAACGCCGAACTGCATTAAATGGTCAGCAAAGTGGCCTGATTTCCGTTGTTTCAGTTTGACAGGTTTACACAGGTGAATCCCATAGGTTTCAATATAAAAATGGTATATTATTCTTAATTTCTTTTTAATAGACCTTTTGTTTTTTCATTTCCAGCAAAAAGCTTTATCTTTTAGACAAAAGTATTGTTTCCCAATTATTTTACAAGGAGTTTCTTTTATTCTGTAACAAACCTTTTTATTATGTTTTAAATGACCTTTTTTATTATTTACAAACATATATATGCATTTTTATGCTTTAACTACCTATTGGAATAGGAGAGTTCAATTTTTTTTTATGCTATTCGGTGGTAATTCGCCAAGGCCACTTTGGAACTCTTCGGCACTCTTCAGGGCTTTTCAGTCCTCTTCGGCAACGTTCTCAAACTTTTTCAGGAGACTTTGGCAACTCCATCTTTGGCACACTGCAGTGACCATCCAGTGAATAGAGAATTCACTATACTGTTGGCCAAACGGAATTAAAATTTCGCTGAAATTTTGGCGCCTAGTGAATAGTCATAAAGTAATCAATGGGACCAGTCTGGGAACTCTGAGACAGCCATACACTATGCAGTCACCAAAGTGGCCACAGAGTAGCAGAGAACAGGTGTGAATAGAACACCCCATGGTTTTCATTTAATATATACCCAACTAATTGATCATGTGATATCGCAGCGACCTACACCATTTACTCTGGTACCTCTCTATTTCCTGTTTTTACTCACCTCCACCACCTTTCTCTAGAATGTTTATCCCACTGTTGCTTCTCTTTTCTTTCTCATCCCTTCTCTCTAAAACTACTCTTTCCTTCTATACACCTTTCCAATTGCCCCAGGATGGAAAACAAGTTCCAATACACCACTGCCTGCTCAGTTCTTTTAACCTATCAGCTGAGTGCTGGTAGAGACTGTTAAAATCCAGCCCTCCCACCCCCACACACAGATATAAAACTCTGTCACTTGCGGTGTACCCCAAGGCTCAATACGCGGCCCCCTGCTATTTACAATATTCATAAATGATCTGCCTAACATCTGCAAAGCCTCAACTGTACACATGTACGCAGACGACACCGTAATCTATACCAGCAAACCAAATCTCCCACAGCTGGAGGCCATTCTGCAAGAACAATTCACAGAGGTAGAAAAGTGGATCAAACACAACAAACGTTTTTTAAATACTGACAAAACGGTAACGATGCTCTTTGGAACAGCACCTAAACTACACAGATTGCAAACACTCCATCTATGTGTTGGGACAAAATCAAATGGCACGCTGATCAGTCACTTCTCTCAAATATCTAGGTATGTGGTTGGACCCAAATCTATTCTTTGGCCCCCACATCAAAAAACTCTCATCTAAAATTTACCCCAAACTAGGTGCCCTGTACAGAAACATCCTGCCTGAGCCCCACAGTAAGAAAGCAAATTGTACAACAAATGCTAATGCCGGCTATTGATTATGGAGATGTAGTGTATGCAGCAGCCGTGCAAACACACCTTCAGAAACTTACTACATTGTATAACTCATTCAGCCGCTTTGCGCTACAATGTAACTACATGACCCACCATTGTGACATGTTAAAAGAGCTAAATTGGCCATCGCTGGAGTCTAAACGTACCCTTCACCTTTCCAGCCTGGTGTTTAAGAGCTTTTCTGGGAAGCTGCCACCCTATCTGAATAGACTGCTTCCCCCAGCAGCTCCCTCATCCTATAACCTCCGATCCAGGACCAGCACCTTACTTGCAATACCACAATACAAAAAGACAGTGGCTCGTCCTCATTTTCCTACAGAGCACCACAGTTATGGAATAACCTCCCAGACGCCATCAAATCTTCCCCCAGTCTAAAGTCACTCAAGAGCTCCCAATTAACATACCTCAATGCGGAATGCACCTGTCAACATGTAACATAATGACTATTTTACTTACATATTTATTTTCTGTTAATCTGTATATTTGTGTTGTTTTTTAATATCTTGCATTGTATTACTTTGTATTTCTGTAACAACTGTAACATTTCAATGTTCTTGAACCCAGGACATACTTGAAAATTAGAGAAATCTCAATGTATCCTTCCTGGTAAAATACTTTATAAATAAATAAATTAACATCTGACACCAGGAGTACATAGTGGGTAAAGTCAAAAGTGGAGCCAAGATGAAGACCAGTCACCAAATGCAAAGAGAAAGCACAAGGCTGTCCAAAACATGTCCGCTCACCTCCGCATCCTGTCACTCCTCACAATTATTATTTTTTTGCATAGTAAGACATGTAATTTTTTTATCCAAGGCCTTTCTTCCGGTAATAGGTCTGGGTGTTATTTCTAGCGTCTTACTGTTTTTATGTAAATTACTCAGACAAAAATTAACAACTGTAAAAAAGCTTCAGAAGTTTCTTGGTTTTTTTTTCTTCTTCTTCTCAAAACATCCATAAAGCGGCACAAATAGAATGTTAAAACTGCCACTGTTGCTTCGCTTCACCAGTTTCATCTCTCTTCAAATTTAATTGAAAGTAACCCTAAATGCGAAAACAAGAAAATGCAATACGTACAAAAGTAAAACTATAAAAGCCGTAGGATAGCTTGATAGTTAGAAACTTTAACTTCACAATGTTTTCATGATATGAGAAGCATATTTTATAGCAATGCCTTTTTTTGATTATGATCTGTTAAGACCTAGACACTATATTTGATTAAAGACTCTACTAACGTCCAACAATGTGATCGTATGTTTATTAATATTTATTTCTGCTTATCAAATTTACATATGTTTATTGATAACATTTAGGTGCAAATAGGATTCATCATCCTGGTGTTTAATCCAACTTCCATTTATTGACGCAATCTACAAGATTAATAGTCAATATTAAAGGTGCATTGAAATTACTTTCTGAATTATTGTGTTGCTGTTACAGATTAAACGGAAGTCAATATACCTCAGGACATATTTAGTAGAGCGCTACGTGATAGTCTGAAACATTATAGTAGCAACTAATTAACTCAGAGCAGGAAGTTATGTTGTATTCAAATTCAGAGGCAAATGTTATGCCTGCAATTGGTTATGACACATATGTTAGATAATACTCTTAATTTTGCATTTAATGTTACTTGATACTAGATTGTGAGGAAACGATGCCATAAAATCTGTTTCATTTTTAATTACTTGTTGCGAATGGGTTTCCTGCAGGGAATGTACGACAGCAGTAATGATGCAACTTGCTGCATAAATGTAAAGGAGGTCACACAGAGTTTCATAAATCATTTCTTTATGTGTAATCTTTAAATTGAAAAGAACTGAAAGTTTCTAATTGCAATTGCATCCGAAAAACAATATGAACAGTCAAGTAGGTTTGAAAGAACTTATAATATACAATAACTGCATATTTAGAAATAAAACGTATGTTTTTTAACTGGAGATGAAATTGCGTCACTGTTTTCCATAACATATCACATTTCCCTCAATTTTTGTTAACAATATAGAAAATGGACTATAAATTTCAAAATATGTCTTAAATGTGAGTTTCAGGAAGCTGCTGCAGCTCTTTAAAGTTTTGTGTTTTCATTATGAATTTTTTGTGCAAAATGTCAGTACATTTTCTATGGGTTCCAGTACTTGTTTATTAATTAAATGGAATGATTACATATGTCATTGTACCCTATGTCTGGTCATGAAGAACATGAGAAAGATCTCTACGCTACCCTTTATACACAAAAATCATAAATCTACTTTTTTGCATTAAAAAAATGCACAAAACAACATTTAAAGAATAAAACCAAACTTACTGTTTCTGAAATACAGGAATTACATAGTACATCAGCGGGTTCCTAACCTCCCTCCCGCCGAAACTCACCTTCCTCGCCAGGTCCCAAGACATCTATGGCAAGCTTCAAGCTTGCCTTGCCGTTTCCTGGGGGCTGGCCAATCCGATGATGTCATCACGCTGCGTGATGACGTCGTCGGCCAGCGCCAGTGGGCAAAATTCAGGAAGGGGAGGGTGACTCCTTTGGAGCCCTCTATCTCCCCATCCGTGTAAGGTAGAGTGATGCAAGTTGCACCGCTGGAAAGGGGAGAGTCTCATTAACTATTTAGCTCCAAGATCGTGATTCAGCACAAATTTGCGCCAAATCGTGATTCAAACCTGGAGGGGGCTGACATCTTGGATGTCAGCCAAACCTCCAGGTCACCCCCACCCACTGACATCCTCACCATATGTGTGAGTATGTCAGTGGGTCAGTTAACCCCCTAGCTGTCATGTGGAGATAGGGGGATCCTTATCTCCCAAAATTTTGAAACTATTTAGCTGGGTCTTTTTTGGTGGTTGTAGATTTTGGGGATTAAATTACGAAAAAATGTTTTTACAATTTTTTTTAATCCTATTTCATATTTTTTATAGTAAATTATTTGATATTATGGAAATAATGGTATTTTTAGAAAGTTCATTTAATGGCGGGAAAAATGGTGTATAATATGTGTGGGTTTAATAAACGAGTAAGAGGAAAATTTGACCTAAACACTAACAGCGCAGAAAGGTAAAAACAGGGGTCACTAAAGGACGGATTTGTGTAAAACCGCCCGGTCACTAAGGGGTTAATAATAATTATACGAGGTCTACAAAGTCCGGTGACTGGTATCAGAAAACAAATAACCTCCCAGTTCTTTGACCACTTTGCTACCTGGCTTTCTCACTTCCTGTCTTCTAATCTTCCATGCCTAATTCTCGGCGACTTCAACATTCCCATTGACGATCCTTCCGCCCCTGCTGCCTCCAAACTTCTTTCACTCACATCCTCCCTGGACTCACACAATCCTCCCTCCTCCCTACCCACCGCGATGGTCACGCTATTGACCTTGTCTTCTCCAACCTCTGCTCCATTTCTGAGTTCAACTGTCGCCCTTTCCCCATCTCTGACCACCACCTTCTCTCTTTCAACCTATCTGGACTTCCTAAACACCCTGCTCCCCCACCCCGCACACACACTCGCAGAAATCTACATGCTGTGGACCCCCATCAATTCTCCAACCTACTTCACCACCTCCCTCATACCTCATCCTTCACCTGCCCTGATGCTGCCACTAATCACTACAACACTACTCTTATCTCTGCTCTAGACACTCTTGCTCCTCTTCGACTCTGTAAGGCCCCACGCCGCCAGCTTCAGCCCTGGCACACCCTCCAGACACGCTACCTGAAAAGATGCTCCCGCACTGCAGAGCGTGCCTGGAGGAAATCCACTCTGAAGCTGATTTTGTTCACTTCAAGTTTATTCTCCGGTCATACACCTCTGCCCTCCACTTGGCCAAACAATCCTTCTTCTCATCTCTTATATCTACGCTGTCCTCCAACCCTAAACGGCTCTGGTCCACCTTCAACACCCTCCTCTACCCACCTGCACCTCCCCCCACAGCTGCCTTCAGCGCTCAAGACCTGGCAGACTACTTCCTCAGTAAAACTCTAAACATCAGATGCAACATCCCAACACAAGATAGTTATCTGCCACCTCCACTCCCACAGGTCCCCTCTGCCACCCTCTGCCGCTTCCTCACAGCCACTGAGGAGGAAGTCAATTCCTTATTGTCCTCCTCACATCTCACCACATGCCCGCTCGACCCCATTCCCTCACATCTAATTCCTCCCCTCTCCTCCTCCCTCACCCCTGCTCTCACACACATCTTCAACCTATCTCTCTCCACTGGCTCCTTTCCATCCGTCTTCAAACACGCGCTAGTTACCCCTTTACTAAAGAAACCATCCCTAGATCCCAACTCTCCATCCAACTACCGCCCTGTATCCCTGCTTCCCTTCACATCAAAGCTCTTAGAAAAACTAGTCTTCAACCGCCTCTCCCTCTTCTTGTCCTCCAATTCCCTACTTGACCCCCTGCAATCTGGCTTCCATCCCCTACACTCAACTGAAACTGCCCTCACCAAAGTCACCAACGACCTCCTAACTGCTAAAAAACACGGCCACTATTCTATTCTCATCCTGCTTGACCTCTCGGCTGCTTTTGACACTGTTGACCACCCCCTCCTTCTACAGACCCTCAACTCTCTGGGTCTCGGTGACACTGCACTCGCTTGGGTCGAATCCTATTTATCCAACAGGTCCTTCTGTGTGTCCTTTGCTGGTAACTCCTCCTCCTCATTGCCTCTATCTGTTGGTGTACCTCAAGGCTCTGTCCTTGGTCCTCTGCTCTTTTCCATCTACACCTCCTCCCTGGGCAAAATCATCAACAGCTTTGGCTTCAATTACCACCTCTACGCTGATGACACTCAGATCTACCTCTCTACCCCTGATCTCTCTCCCCCTGTCCTTTCAAAAGTCAGTGACTGTTTATCTGGCATCTCCTCCTGGATGGCCTCCCACCACCTAAAGATCAACATGTCGAAGACTGAACTCCTACTTATTCCTCCCTCCAATGCCTCCCCACCTCCTGACTTCTCTATCACGGTGGAGGGTATCACCATTTCCCCATCAAACCAAGTTCGCTGTCTTGGAGTTACACTTGACTCTGCTCTTTCCTTCATCCCCCACATCAAGTCTCTTTCCTCCTCCTGCCGATACCAACTGCGTAATATTTCCAGAATTCGGCCATTTCTTACCGCTGTCGCCACAAAACAACTCATACACGCCCTGGTAATCTCCCGACTCGACTATTGCAATAATCTCTTATCTGGCCTCCCTCTGTCCCGCCTCTCCCCCCTACAATCCATCCTGAACGCCTCCGCCAGACTAATTCACCTCACCCGCCGCTCTGTCTCTGCTACTCCCCTCTGCGAGTCCCTTCACTGGCTCCCCATCCACTGCAGAATTTAGTTCAAAATCCTTATCCTTACCTACAAAACCCTCACTAACTCAGCGCCCCACTACCTGTCCTCACTAATCACCAAATACACCCCAGCCCGCTCCCTAAGGTCAAACAGTGACCTGCGCCTAGCTTCTCACCGCATCACCTCTTCCCATGATAGACTGCAGGATTTCTCACGCGCAGCCCCCACTCTCTGGAACGCTCTCCCTCGTACTGTCAGACTTTCCCCTAACTTCTCTTCCTTCAAACGCTCCCTTAAAACGTTCCTATTTAGGGAAGCCTACCACCCAACTCACTGACGCAATCATCAATCTCTAACCTTACAGTCCTCTCCTCCTGTTTCCAACCCCAACCCTCCCAGATTGTGAGTTCCTACGGGAATAGGGCCCTCATCTCCTCCTGTACTGTTTGTCAAATGTTGTTCAATGTATTGTAACCCTGTCTATACTGTGCTTATTGTACAGCGCTGCGGAATATGCTGGCGCTTTATAAATAAAGAATAATAATAATAAAAAAGATACAAAAAATTCCCTTTATTGGCCTTCAAAAATAATCACCATCCTTCACAACACACATTTGGCAACGTTCATAAAGCTTCTGGAAACTGTTAGCAAAGGTCTCTATAGGAATCAACCAAATAACCGCTGTCAAACATTCTTGGATTGAAGCCACGTCTACAAAATGTGCACCTTTCATGACACTCTACAGGTGAGGAAACAGAAAGAAGTCTGCAGAATTTGATGTTCACTCTTTGCTCCATTGCACTGTGACCTTACCTCTCATACTGACCATGATCCACTGTTCGCAGCGGGTTTACCCTGATGGTCAAGTGTACTTAATGATAGGTGGTGCTTCTCAACATGTCACTGGATAGTCATGTGCAAGAGCTTGCACCTGGCTCATGTTGAGAAACTGGACCATTCACCAAACTTTTTAGACACACCCCATATAGTTTTACTGTCATTTCTGTATGCAGGCATTATGGCCATATACTCACATAAGGTATGATTTTAGGTGTTTTTTTGGAAGTTGTAGTAATAATATCTTTTAACCTCCCTGGCGGTCTGATATTTTCAAAATTTTGTGTCTAAAAGTGTTTCAATTTTTTTGGAAAGGAAATGTGTAAGCCTGTAATCCGTAGGAATAACTCCCTGAAATCCATGCAAGCAAGAGTCTAGTAAACACACTGAGTCAGAGAAGGTTTGAAACACGAAATAATAATTTATTATCCCAAAAATAATTATCCAAAATAATAGAAATAAACTATATTCAATAATATAATCAAACCAAAAACACTGGGTGCTGGGATTCCTGTTCAGACGTGGACTCCTTTGCCAATGAAATACAGGACACAGGGGTACCAAAAAACTTTGAGGATTTATTCTCATCAAAGCAGCTTTATAGAAATAAAGGGTAAATAAAAATTGTTTGTAAAATGTAATAGGGCTTTCCAATACACGTTTCGCTGGTGCTTGCCCAGATCCAACTGATGGAGCTGGGCAAGCACCAGCGAAACTTGTATTGGAAAGCCCTATGACATTTTACAAATGATTATTTGCCTTTTATTTCTGTAAATGCTGCTTTGATGAGAATAAATCCTCTAATTTTTTTGGTACCTCAGCCTCCTGTATTTCATTGGCAAAGTAGTCAGCATCTGAACAGGAATCCCAGCACCCACTGCACCGCACAAAGTTTTTTGTACAGTATTTTTTTACAGTATTGTTTTTTACAGTTTTTGCATTTGCCGCCTGGTCACGCCCCTGTGTCGCGTGGCTCGCTGGGAGCAGAACCAAGAAGCAAGTCACCACGATCACACTACGGTGACTGCGGAGACAGTGAGGGAGCGAAGGATGCGGTGAGTATACAGCCCGAGTGTGGCTCAGGGTTACCGATCACGGTAGCGAAATTTAAACCCGAGTCACACTTGGGAATACTGCCAGGCAGGTTAAACTACATTAACTGAATTTGACTAAAAAGGCACAACTCACAGATTTTCACAATGCAAACAAAAAGACACGGAGAACAAACCGTTCTCCAGTATCTTTCCACTGATACTGAGCAATTCTGCAAGATCACATACAAGCAGTTTCTTGCAGGACTTGTATAAAACAGAGATTCCAGGAAGAATAACCTGGTCATGTTTGGTATCAGTGGAAAGGCCATGTTCTGGCCTCTACCGTTAACAGATTGTGAGATACGAGGTCCAAAGAACACCCATATCTCTAACATACGGAATCCCACTATTCCTTTTCTGACATCATCGTGCACCCATGTGTAACAACATCAGTGGATTAGTAGAAGCCCCAGAGGAAGAATACCATGATCTGGTGCTGATTGGTGCCGGACCGCAGTACTGGCAGGTAAGGAGTTAAGATGATTATCGCTGGAAGGGTCAGACTCTGGCCTTTCCAGTGATGTCTTTCTTGTTTCTGTACAACCTACGGATGGGGAGATAGAGGGATCCAAATGACCCCCCTTCAGGCACTCTACCGGCATGCTGGGGGGAGCTGAAAACGACATCTCGCTCACATGTGATGGCGACCCATGGCTGAGGGATAATTCCACAGCGAGGGATAACATGCCAAATGTCAGCCCTCTGTGGTTGAAGCTCTGGTTTGGCACCAGATAGGCAATGAGCTGGAGCAACACAAAGACGTGCAGAGAGCATCCTCCGTGCACAGGAGTGAAACGGAAGGACACTCCTTTGCATTCAACTGGTCAATGTAATAGTGCAATAGTAATTTATTTATACTCTGCTAAACTGTCGTGCTAATTTAAAGAATACATTCTGAAAATTTAAAATGATATTCTATTCTTTTTTTGCTCTTCACCTAAAAAATAAATGCAGGGATGATGTAAATGAAATATAAAAATGTTACCATAATTTTATTGTTCTTTTCAGCAACACAAAAAAAAGATTGAAGCATTAACTTCACTCTAAAGGCTTGAATATGTAGAATTTAAAAAATTGCATAATTTAAAAAAGGTACACAATAGTGTTGAACAAAAGGTCATGCTTTCTTATAGTGCCATTTTTAATGCTCATTTCAGTTTTCATGCTGTATACTTTTCAAGATGTGAAATATAATTATGGCAGAATATTTGGGGATATTTGGTCATAATATGTATTTGTTTAATAAGACATTTTTTAAAAAGCAGTACCACTATTCCAATTATTTGATGGGTTGCAAAGACATTTTTGATACTCTTTAAAAATAAGTCCTTAAGCAAGTGTAAAATGCAAGACAATAAGGCAGACTGGTTCTGGAGAACTAGTTGAGAAGGTCACATATGGAGAAGTAAACAAAATATGATAAACAATCAGGTGTCGGAGCCAAATTAGATAAAAAAATGTAAAGGTACATCGAAGCAAGGACAGTTTTGTGACAGATGAGGAAAGTCCAGGAATAAGTAAAAATAAGGTTGCAGTCCTTAACAACAAAATAAGCAAAAATAATGTTATTTATAGTACTGTCAATCCTGATACAGGTTGTTTGGTTCAGACTATTTGAATCTGAGTAACAGATTGTTCAGTAAAATCCATCTGAACATTCATGCAATATTAGCAGTGACCCAGTCAGTGACGCTGGCACAGAGCAGTACACATTTTTCACATAGCATATGTTACATATTTGGTAAGCCATAAAACTATTTGACACTCTCTGAAATATTATTTCAATAAATAAATGTACTACATCGTGTTATTATACTATATTTATTATACTTTCTGTACATACATGCTTCAAAAATCTGGGGGGAATATGTGAGGTTTCATAAGATCATATAGTAAGATTGTATTTCTTATTTGATGAGAATCTGTCTGCTCTAATCAATTCATGAGAGATTTCATTCAAACCAAGAAGAATATCATAGAGGTTTTGCTACCTTCAATGTGGTGAATTGTATGTGATGTAAGGACGACGTCAGACGAACGCAGTGAACATGTCCGTCGTAGCATAGAATCATGATCAATAGAGATCCACACATGAATTACGTGCGCACCGAACTGCGCACCGAGCTGGGGCAGTATATCCATGAGCTGGGGCAGTATATCCATGTGCTGGGGCATATATCCATGAGCTGGGGCAGTATATCCATGAGCTGGGGCAGTATCTCCATGAGCTGGGGCAGTATATCCATGAGCTGGGGCAGTATCCATGAGCTGGGGCAGTATTTCCATGTGCCGGGGCAGTATATTCATGAGCTGCTGGGGCAGTATATCCATGAGCTGGGGCAGTATATCCATTTGTGAGCTGGGGCAAATCCATGTGTGAGCTGGGGCAAATCCATGTGTGAGCTGGGGCATATCCATGTGTGAGCTGGGGCAATATCCATGTGTGAGCTGGGGCAATATCCATGTGTGAGCTGGGGCATATCCATGTGTGAGCTGGGGCATATCCATGTGTGAGCTGGGGCAAATCCATGTGTGAGCTGGGGCAAATCCATGTGTGAGCTGGGGCATATCCATGTGTGAGCTGGGGCAATATCCATGTGTGAGCTGGGGCAATATCCATGTGAGAGCTGGGGCAGTATCCATGTGTGAGCTGGGGCAATATCCATGTGTGAGCTGGGGCATATCCATGTGTGAGCTGGGGCAATATCCATGTGTGAGCTGGGGCAATATCCATGTGTGAGCTGGGGCAATATCCATGTGTGAGCTGGCTGGGGCAATATCGATAACGTGTCCACAGGTTGGGGGGGCGCACAATTCTTGGCTGGCCCTGGGCGCTGACGGCCCACGCTACGCCACTGAGCGGAGTGATCGTGGAGGGAGACAGGGGACTTTCTTCCCCCAGTCTCTCTTTGCTCCCAGGAGCCAGAAGCAGCGGATCGGGCCGCAGTTCACACCGTGGGATGACTGGTGAGATCTTCTTTTGGAAGGGTTTTGAGCGGCAGGTAACAGATTCTGCAGCAGCGGAATCCGTTACCTACAACTCTGAGCTGGCGGTGACTTTTTCGTTAGCGCCAGCTCTTGGGGTCACTTGGTCTTAATGCTAGTTACTAACACTAGTTAATCTGTGTTTGCACTTTGCGCTCCCCATGTTAGGTATAGGGAGTGCAAAGTACAGTAGACTAGAGCTACGAATCGCTAATTATCGAGCAATAATGGGTTTTTAACCCGTTAGCGATTCGAAGATGATATGGACGCAGCGGAATGACCTCCTTTAAGCTAGCTCTAATGCTGACACTAGTGTTAGCTTGAAGGAGGTGATAGAGCCCTAAAACTGCTGTTTTAATATACTTGTTAAAATTATTCCCTTTCAAACCAGTATATGTTTCAGTCCGCTATTAGGATACTAGTACAATATAATAAGAAAAGGATTATTGACATAGCCACCAATGGTAGCATTGTAAAAGAGTTTTAATAGATAAAAATATAAGTAAATACAAATAAATATACATTATTAATATATGGTAAAACAATATAATATTTGATTAAATTATTATACTTAATGTATTATATACTTAAATTTTAAAATTAATTTTAAAAAGTCATATTTTGACGTGCTAATTCCCTGGAAGTACATTAAGAAAAAAAAAAGATAAATATGGGTCAATTCATCAGTTAATTATAGTGTCCCAGTGTGTGTATTGGCAAACAATGAATTTCTGTGCAATGCAGGGAAAATAAATCTAAATATAGACTATGTGCATTTAGGAATAATGCAAATATTTTGAAATGAATAAAAGATATGGTTGAAAAGTATTTTTCAACAATGGCCACTGAAAAAAAAATAAGCCAGTCAAAAATAAGACATTTTAATAAGTCTAGCAGTTCCAGGAAGTTCCTTGTCAGAGATGTGCATTGAAAGTGCTATAAATATTCCCAGACTCGCTAATGATGGGTAATGTGCAAGAAATTTGTGGAAAATGAGCATCAGACAGCGCATGATACTTTGAATTTACAGGAAATTGTAGACTATATCAAACATTCAAAACAAGGTTTGTAAATGGCCGAGAAGTTACTGTTTTATTTAAAGAGCATAAGGACTTTTTAATAAGATACTATATATAAGATAATGGTAGGAAATATAATTAATTATAGATCAGATGTATAAATACCCAGCAAGAACTGTCAATCTATTTAAGAAACCCCAATAGTAGTTTATTGGATGTGTTGCATACTCCTAAATCATTAAGGATTAACAAATATGATGACGTAGATAATATAATATCAATAACTTAAAGGTCTGTTCCACTAATAGTGCTGTGTTTGCATGACGGCCGGTTTTGAAGTTCTCCTGCTAATAACTATATGGGTTATTAACTAAACTCGCACCGTTCTTTGATAAAACGGTGGTATTATTTTGGGGAGCTATGATGACTCAAGTATGGTGAAACTATGGTGAATTCACTATTTAGGTAACTGCGCTACAGTTAGTTTGCTGTAGTTTTCTATGCATTCTTTCCACCACAGTTTCTGCCATAGTTGCCTAATATTGTTCTCAGTGTAGTTTCATGGGCTTTCCACCGGAGCTTCCATCATAGATTCTGTTGAAGTTAATTAGTATAGATTTCACTGTAATTGCCACAGCTGTTTCAGACAAATGTGCCAGATTCAGTTAAAGTTGTCTAACACTATTTTCCGATTTCTCTCAATGCCTTCTGCAGAAGAACAGCAGGAACCATTAGTTCCCAATGTTCTTCCAAGGGGTCCCGAGGTGCTAAAACTTTAGAGATGCATTCTTGAACCCATTGGCAAACACAATTTGATTTTTAAAATCAAGTATACTTGATGTTTGTAGTTATCAGTTAAATTTACTATGTATGTCGTCACGGATACTCTATGAGAAGCATTTGATAGGATATGATCAGGAATGCTGATTGGTTTCAAAGTGGGTAGTCCAACATCATAGTTTGCTGTGGAATAAATTATATTTTTAAAGGGACAATACCACCACAATTGAAATGTCCTTATTTTGTTTGTTATGTTGCTGATATCTTACATGTGCTTTGTTTTTCTTTTGTTTGTTTAGTTAAGTAAATATTTCACTCTATTTTTTCCACTTGGTGCATCCATTGTGTGATATTTTGTGTTGTAAACTGCCCCCCGTGTATCTTTACCTCACTTGCTCCTCACTGTGTGGCAATAGTCATATAATGGAGTAAATGGGATCACTGACCCAAATCATTGTATTGTGTGGGGTGTTTTCAAAGGATATCACCAGGGGGTTAGATTAGAAGTGTTTTAAGCTCCTTGCCATATCTCATTCAGCTGCCATCTCTTATTTCAGTTTGCCTGAAGAACAATACCCTCCTTCCACTTTATCTAAACATTCCCTCCTCCACCCCATTGTTAAATAATGTAAATTAAATAAACAAGAGCCACAAAGAAAAGCTTTTGGTACGTGTTGCTTCATGGGAAAAGTATATAAAATGAAAGTAAGAGAACAAAGCCTTACTTTAGTTTTCATTTTTACATGCAATTTCTTTAAACAAAGAAAAAAAACAGCAGCTTGTTTTATAAGGATATTTTGTTTGAAATGCACAAGTAATCGAGTTACAGCTTATGTAAGTGGTAGTGTCCCTTTATATCAATAAAACATATCAGGACACTTTATATGATATATTATTACTTAGAAGAAAAAAACACCCAAGCATACTTTTGTCCTAAATTCTCTTAAAGACCTGTAGTTATGTAGTATATCTTTATCGATTTTATAAAGATTTCTTTGCCATATTTTAACTCCATGTATTTTTTCTGTACTTCTTTCGATTCATTTAACCCCTTAAGGACCAGTGAGGGAACTGTTCCATCATAAATGCTTTCGCTTTAAAGACCCTTGGTCCTTAAGGGGTTAAATTAAGGTTGTTGCATCATGTATACTTAATGTAAGCCTCAAGTCGAGAATTGTGTGTTATTTACACCTGCCATAGTAATGCATTTTAAATTCCTGGTTATTCGGGGTTAGATTTTTTGTATCAGTGAATACATGAGGCAAATTGCAAAGTCACCTTAAATGTCTAAAAATGGCAATTGTTGTCTATGAAAGTCCCATAGTGAATTGGTCCATCTGTCAAGTGTAGTTAAATACGCTCTACCTGTGTACTTTTCTTTTTTTAAATCTCACTTTATTAGGAATTCATTACTTAACAGGGAAGAATTTTTAAACACAGCATGTTTTTCCCTATTAAGAGGAGTTTTATGTTTATTTTATTGCTATATGCTCGCATGCTATGAATTTATATTAGCTGCCCTTTCAATTAGTCAGTTATGTATTTCTACTTCTTGCTCATGAAATATTTTTTCCATTAGCATTCTATTCCGTGTAATTGTCTACTGTAATTATTTTCAAAATTCTTTTCTTTATGGAATTTTATTGATCTAGAAAACTAAATTAAAAGTAAAAGATTGAAAAGAATTAAAGTATCATTTAGGACAAATATATTGAAAGGCTCATAGAAATGGAAACTGAATTATCCAACTAACCTCTTCAGTGCCAAGTTATTTTCCAAAAATCCATTGTCAGGAACCAGTGAATTCTTGGAAAATCATTTTTAATTATTTATACTATATAAATTATATAAGATTATTTATACAATACGAAATACTTGGGAATATTCCCAATGTATTCCTAACTATATTAACCTATTAGGCAGGCAGATGTCGCCATGTACTGGCCAAAAGCAGTTACTGCAGGTAGAGCTTCCGCCTGTGGCTCTGTGCATCGGCTAGATATCAGGGCATTCCATAGATAATTTTCCAATTTTAAGCAGTTTTAGCACCTTGGGCATCATGCCCAAGGATTGCAACAAATGGATTTCATTTTCAATCATACAGCACAGCCCCGGAACGTGTTAACACAATCTCGGGTTGCTATGTCTGCTACGGCTAATGGTGTATACATGATCACGATAGTGAAGTGGTTAAAAGATAAATTCTTCAGAAACAAATGGTTATTAATTAGTGTTGTCATTGTGTAAATTAATTCTCTTGGCAATAATCATGAAATTACCTCTTCATTGTAATTAATTCTCTATAAAACCACAGGCAGAACCCAGCTGATTTATGGAAAACCACTTTCCTTTACCCACACAGTGAATGATGCAGAAGGCTTCCTCTGCTGGTCAAAAAGCTCTATTACATGTGTGTGTATATATATATATATATTACAGCTGGAGCTCTTTGTTTCCTTGGAAATAGCTTCTCGGATTCTAAGGCTTGTGTAGGCAGAGAGTTCTGTATTAACAAAGTGAATGCACATGATGTGGAAAAATTTACTTTATGTACCTTTTTACTACAGGATTGATTTTCTCCTTGCTGATGGACAAAACTCACAATTACGCCTCACTCCTGTCATCTGTATCAATGCAAGGGACATGAAAGGAATAGCCCATTAACAATTAAAAAAGTTCAAAAAATTTTATTGTTGAATTAATTAGCTCTGGGGAGAGCAAACCTAAAGGACAGTTCTCGAGTCAAAATACTGGGTCAGGATAAGAATAGGGTTGTAAAAATAGCTGCAAGTCACTATATAGTACAGATATGGTGTTACTGTATGTTCTAGAAGCACAAATTGTGCCTTAACACAGATATAGATTTTACGTTCTGTTGGTACGTTTGCAAGCTGCATTAATTACAATCACAGTTTAATACAAAAACTATCTACAGGCAGAGTATCTGACGCTTGTTATTTATCGTTATCAAAATTACCGTTACTATGTTTGACGTAAAAGCCTTCACTGTTTGTTTGCCAATAATGTAGACCCCATTTAAAATTGTGTAGGATAACAGACACCATCTAGTTCCTATAACTTTTCTACCTCATCAATATTTATCTTATTTTTATCAAACTAAAACACACATCCCTATCACTCCCTTTAGTCCCCCGTTCCCCCTCTGTCTTTCTTGAATAAGAAAGTTCCTGTTAATATAATCTTTTGTATTCTCATATGTGGTTATGGATCTCTAGTATCTCACAGTAGTTATGGGAACACATCTAATTATAATTGATTATGTATTAAAATATTAAAGGGGTTATTCAGAAAGCACCGACATTTTGGTGCTTTCTCTTCAGTGCATTTTGGCGATTCCAGTTCATCAATCCTGTGGTGAATTCATTATTCACTGCAGGGTCCCCGAAGTACGCTGAATGTGGAGTCGCCGATCAGACTGACGAAGAGAGCCAAACTAACTGCCGAACGCCGCCGAACTGCAGACAAAAAATTAAACTCTGCTATTCTTCTAATAGGTGCTTAAACCAATAAAAATGCATGAAAATGTGTCTACATAACAAATAAGGTCCTATAAAACATAATAAAACAGTTTGTTAGAGTTTAAAATACGCCTTTAAAAAAAACTGGGAACTGGGAAAAAGTAAATTAAAATAATAATCTTTACATTGAATCCTATGGGGTTTGCCTGTTTATACCTGGTAAACTGAATCACCAAAAACCAGCGCATTTCACTGACACTTCGGTGCAGTTCAGCGTTCTCTGAATAGATTAACCATTACTTCTCCATGGGAGCATTTCGCTATCGCCGAAGATCGTGAATTTCCCTGTGAATGCCTCTGCCATGCTCATCCACCTCACCCGCTGCTCTGTCTCTGCTGCTCCTCTGTGAATCCCTTCACTGGCTCCCCATCCACTGCAGAATTAAATTCAAAATCCTTACCCTGATCTACAATGCTCTCACTAACTCAGCTCCCCACTACCTGTCCTCACTAATCACCCAGCCCGCTCCCTAAGTTCAAACAGTGACCTGCGCCTAGCTTCTCCCCATCACCTCTTCCCATGATAGATTGCAGGATTTCTCATACGCAGTCCACATCTTCTGGAACACTCTCCCTCGTACGGTCAGACTTTTCTCTAGTTTCCCTTGCTTCAAACGCTCCCTTAAGACTTTCCTATTTAGGGAAGTCTACCACCTGACTCACTGACACATGCAGTCCATCACTCCTACCTTGCAGTCCACCCCTCTCACCTTGCAGTCCCTCCCTCTCACCTTGCAGTCCATCCCTCTCACCTTGCATTCCTCTCCTCCCCCAACCCTTCTAGATTGAGTTCCCACAGTAATAGGGCCCCCGTTTTCTCCTCTACTGGTTTGTCAAATGTTGTGCAATGTATTGTTACCCTGTCTGTATTGTACCTATTGTACAGCGCTTCGGGATATGCTGGCGCTTTATAAATGAATAATAAAAATAGTAATAATAATTGTGGTGATCTGCGGCAAACTGCATTGTATTTCACTGTCAAATCGCCAGTGAAAGCTGTCTAGCTTTCTAAATAGACAAACTGCCATGAAATTGCACAGTATGCTTAAATTTCCCGTTCAGTGTTCTTTGATTAACCCCTTAAGTCTTAATTTATTGTTTTAACAACCAGTGTATATTGGCTCTCTGATGGATATGTCCTTGAATGTCCTTGTAATACATTATGTGGATTATCCTGTTGGTTATAGCTTCTCTTTACTTGTTATGTATTAGTTAATCTCCAAAACACTGGATAAGTAATAAAACCAAATGAATAAATACGCACAAATTAACATTCCTTTTAAACAATACGAAGTGTTTTGTGTTGAAGGGATTAAATGCCAAAAAGTCATTAACTCACTATATTAAAACAACATCAATAATAATAATGAATTATAGTTTACCTAGAATTGATAGTATTTTCACTGCAAAATATTTTTCTACTTTATATTTAGATTTTCTGGCAATTGAAAAGTAACATATCCTTTCAAGGTCAAATAAACTTTGCTCTCCAAAAGCTTCTGCTGAAATAGTATGATACTGTTATTTGCCAGTTAGCATTAAAAATATATAAATATATTCTACAGAAGCATCTTTCTAAGTAAGAAGCACAGAGAGGATAGAAAACAAGTATGAAAATAGGAACATTAAAGATGACTACGTCTTAATAATACAAATGTACAGATATGAAAGTCAATGTTATACAAAAGAATGGGAATTAAAAAATCCCTCAAGTTTGGTCAAAGCAGGTGTTATTTCCAAAAGCAAAATGAGATCTGAAGATATTTCTTGAAAGGACAAGGTTTCCTTACATGTGTGTTTCAAAGAGATCACATTGGATAGGTCCAGAGAGCTACATAGATTATCAATTTAAGAAGAAGAAAGATTTTCAAGAGGTTGGGAAGTTACTTTGAATTGTGTTAGGTATATTTAACAAAAATAGCACTGAGAATGCAGAAGGATGCCTTATTTTTTAACATAAGTCATTTTACTTTCTAACCGATAACATCCAATTATCTAATTATGTTTAATAAGAGCACTTACAAGTTTCTGTAAAACATATGACATAGTCTGCATGGTAACTGGAGACGTGCCATAAAGTTTCTATTAAGTAATGTAAAATACAATAATTTACAATAAGGCTGCATGGCGCAATGAGTCAACTGTACAAATAAACACTATTTTAATTACAACGCACAACTTTCAATGTCTCTACTCTGAAATACACTTTAAATTTTACTTTAACCCTTCAGTCCTGAAATCGAGACAACTCGGGTCTCCAAAGGCACCATCAGGTGTCAGATATCGAGTTATCTCGATCTGCAGCCGAGCAGGACAAAAGCAAATGAACATTGCTTGTTGCACACAAAATTAGTTAGCTACTGGGCTCCAGAATATGCCCCTAAAGTTATAGCACCATTGGCATGATGCCCAAGGTGCTAAAACTGTTTAAAATCCTTTAGGAAAGTGTCTACCTTTCCCAGATGATTTATATACAGAGTGACGACCTGTAGTTGCAAGTGTATTAACTCCATTTGGTTTCTAGATGATGACCTCTGCCTGCCAAATAGGTTATTACAGTTAAGATTACATATGGAATATTTCCAAATATTTATTGTTCTTACCGTATAATTAATTAAAATGATTTCCCAAAAAAAACCACTGGTTCCTTTCCTTTATTTGGAAGATCACTCAGTAGTGATGCGCAATGGTCGTAGTTTAAAAGCCACTTTTTATATTATAACCCTCATTTTTCAGTAAAACTGCTTTTTTAATTTAACCCCTTGCTGATGGGAGTTTCCGGCAGCAAGGCAGTACCCCATTGGCGCTGAGGCTGGCCTTCAGCACACTTCCCTGCCTGCAACAGCCAATGACGTGATCATATTAAGGAAGAGCTAGGCAAATGCCCTGTTGTGTCTACTAATTAATTTCTGGTCTGTCCCTATTAATGCAGAGTAGTAGACACAATAGGGCATTTGCCTAGCTCTTCCTCAATATGTCTCAGACAGACCCTGGAGTTTCCCCCCTGCCCTATGAAATGTTCATTAATTGATTGCTTTAAGTATTTGGGCTACGGAGATACTCTTTTCCAAACGTCATTGACCGTATATTTGAATGTATCCCATAACCTCTGTTGTTCACTTCGTCATGTTTGTCTTTTTGTATTTAATAAAAAAATCTGTATTTGTATACATACCCAGTTCACTTCGTTGTATTTTTGTCCAAGTGAGTCCCTTTCATTCCTTGTTTTTTTGTTCCAGTATAGAGGTCTAATCCTTTTGGTTTAGGTTTTTTCTGATCCCTCCTGGTTCATACCGTATCTAGGTGGGATAATATCTTATGTTTTGCAAAGTGCTTAAGGGGTTATTCAGAGAGAGACGATCTGGCCCTGAAATGTCACCTAACAGTGTATTTTCCCGTACGGTGACATTTCAAGGCCTTTCGGCTATTCAGAGAGCAGGTAGTTCGCCAAATTTTGGCGAACTGCCAGCAAGTACGGTGCCTGTTCGAAGACAGTGAAATCCCTCACAGAGAAGCAATGGTTATATGTAAATTCCAGGCATTTTCGTTCTGTATTTTTTTAACAAACAATTTTTCAATTTTGACACTTTTATTTATTTATTTGCAAAGTATTTTACCAGGAAGGATACATTGAGATTTTTCTCATTTTCAAGTATGTCCTGGGTTCAAGAACATTGAAATTTTACAGTCGTTACAGAAATACAAAGTAATAAATGCAAGATATTGAAAACAAAACACAAATATACAGATTAACACAGTAAATAAATATGTAAGTAATATAGTTACTGTTACATTTTTACAGGTGCATTCCGTATTGAGGTATGTTAATAGGGAGCTCTTGAGTGACTTAAGACTGGGAAAAGATTTGATGGCGTCTGGAAGGTTATTCCATAACTGCGGTGCTCTGTAGGAAAATGAGCATCGAGCCACTTTCTTTTTGTATTGTGGTATTGCAAGTAAGGTGCTGGCCCTGGATCAGAGGTTTTAGGATGAGGAGACTGCTAGGGAAAGCAGCCTATTCAGGTAGGGTGGTAGCCTCCCAGAAAAGCTCTTAAACACCAGGCTGGAAAGGTGAAGAGTGCGTCTAGATTCCAGCGAGGGCCAGTTTAGCTCTTTTAACATGTCACAATGATGGGTCATGTAGTTACATTGTAGGACAAAGCTGCTGTATGAGTTATACAAATTAGTAAGTTTCTGAAGGTGCATTTGCGGGGCAGCTGCATACACTACATCTCCGTATTCAATAGCCGGCATAAGCATTTGTTGTACAATCTTCTTTTTTACAGTAGAGCTTATGCAGGATACAGTATTTTTCTGTATAGGGCACCTAGATTAGGGTAACGTTTAGATGAGCGTTTTTCAATGTGGGGGCCAAAGGATAGATTTGAGTCTAACCACATACCTACATATTTGAGAGAAGTGACTGTGGACAGCGTGCCATTTGATTTTCAATCATATGTTTTTTTTAATTATTTTTACCCCATTTGTCAGCTTTTTTTGGCAGCTGGTCTGCATTGTGATCGGCTGCTTTTGCATGTTTTTTGCGTCAGTTTGTGGTGAGATTTCAGCGGGTGTTCGGTGAGAGTTCGGTGGGTTTTCCTTTAACTCCAAGGACCCTGTGGTGAATGCTGAATTCACTGCAGGGTGGGAAACTTTGATTCCCTGAAGTGCAGGGAAGTGCAGGAAATGACACAGCGCCGAAATGTCGGCAGCATTTCGGTCCTCTCTGAATAACCCCCTTAGTTTCTTTGAAATATGCATAAACATGTTCTCTGTTTCTGATTTTCTTAAGAGAAAAGAACAAGGGCTGGGGTGATAAAATGTGGACATAAATGTACTGTATATGCTGTAAATGGTTGTAATTCAAATAGAAATTTACACTTTTATGTTATAGCATTGTGACGTAACATGCAGAGGAGTCACTAGCGTTTGGATCACTCCCTGTATCGCCTTCATAGGGAATAACCTGAATGAAGATTTATATAGATCTGCAAAGGGCAATATACAAAAGAAAAATCATAGCGTTAAACTGCTATAGCAGTGGTGTAGCATGTTATGCCCCTGCTAAATCGCAATCACAAGATGTCAATTGGTTAATCGCATGTAACGTTACCCCTCCTACGGGTACTTCTAGAAAACCCTGGATATCGCCATACATGAATTCCTCCACTGGACTCTGTTTCCTGCAGCTTCCACACCGGGAATTCGAGGGTCCACTCGCGAAAAGAGGTGAATCAATGACAGGGTAATTAGAATTAAAAGGGTTTTATTAAACAATAAATCCAACGCGTTTCATTGGTACTAAGCCAACTTCATCAGGGATAAAATACAATCATAGCCCTTCTTCCTTTATAGTCCCCGTCTTTAAATGAGGTACACTCCCTCTCCAGTGGTACACCCCCATCTCCGGTGTAGATACTTCCGGTTTCCGGTATCCTGGAGGCTCGCGATGACTCATTTCCTGTTCTCCACCATCTTGATGCAGGCAGGAAATGACCTTCTCATGGCGGCTCAAGGAGGCTTATTTCCTATTCTCTGCCATCTTAGTGCAGGCGTGGGACTTCCTGTGCAGTTCTTCTGGCCAAAAAAGGTTGTCCCACATCATCCAATCGGCCATTAATATGGAACAAATATTCCGTCCCACAATCCACCCACGATAATGTTGGGGGGACACCGCCATGCCACATTGAAACATGGATGAGAGAAAGAAGGGCTCAATTACAAAAACACAAGAATAACCAATACATAAAACTAATCGCTGATACGGTATAAAACAGTGAAGAAAAAGAAAAACGTGAAACGATAAAAGGATATTATAAACAGTTTAAAACATCTATTTCTAAATTAAGACCTCCTTCTGACCAGGTGCCCATTTCAAAAATCCACCTACTTTCTTTAAGGGCTAAAGTTTTAATGAAATCCCCCCCTCTCCAGTTGGATTTAACTAGTTCTATGCCACACCATTTAAAGGTAGAGGGTGTGAATAAAGGACATTTATTACAATGATCTGAAACACTGTGTTCTTTTTTATTCCGAATATTATTCAAATGTTCTAATATTCTTATCTTAAGTTCCCTGGTGGTTCTTCCTATGTATTGTTGTCCACACCCACATTCAAGAAGGTAAATCACTCCCTTACTTCTACAATTTATAAATTGCTTGATCTCAAAAACTTTTCCTGAAATCGTGCTGGTAAAGCTGGTGCATTTCCTACTTATATAAGTGCATGCTTTGCACCTGCCGCATTTGAAAAAACCTGATTCTCTTTTTATAAACATTTATTTATTTTTTTTACATCAGGTTTTTATAAAAAGAGAATCAGGTTTTTTCAAATGCGGCACATTAGAACATTTGAATAATATTCGGAATAAAAAAGAACACTGTGTTTCAGATCATTATAATAAATGTCCTTTATTAACACCCTCTACCTTTAAATGGTGTGGAATAGAACTAGTTAAGTCCAACTGGAGAGGGGGGGGGGATTTCATTAAAACTTTAGCCCTTAAAGAAAGTAGGTGGATTTTTGAAATGGGCACCTGGTCAGAAGGAGGTCTTGATAAAAGGATATTATAAACAGTTTAAAACATCTATTTCTAAATTGTTTCACGTTTTTCTTTTTCTTCACTGTTTTATACCGTATCAGCGATTAGTTTTATGTATTGGTTATTCTTGTGTTTTTGTAATTGAGCCCTTCTTTCTCTCATCCATGTTTCAATGTGGTATGGCGGTGTCCCCCCAACATTATCGTGGATGGATTGTGGGACTGAATATTTGTTCCATATTAATGGCCGATTGGATGATGAGGGACAACCTTTTTTTGGCCAGAAGAACTGCACAGGAAGTCCCACGCCTGCACTAAGATGGCGGAGAATAGGAAATAAGCCTCTGTGAGCCGCCATGAGAAGGTCATTTCCTGCCTGCATCAAGATGGTGGAGAACAGGAAATGAGTCATCGCGAGCCTCCAGGATACCGGAAACCGGAAGTATCTCCACCGGAGATGGGGGTGCACCACTGGAGAGGGAGTGTACCTCATTTAAAGACGGGGACTATAAAGGAAGAAGGGCTATGGTTGTATTTTATCCCTGATGAAGTTGGCTTAGTACCAACGAAACGCGTTGGATATATTGTTTAATAAAACCCTTTTAATTCTAATTACCCTGTCATTGATTCACCTCTTTTTGCGAGTGGACCCTCGAATTCCCGGTGTGGAAGCTACAGGAAACATAGAGTCCAGTGGAGGAATTCACATATGGCGATATCCAGGGTTTTCTAGAAGTACCCATAGGAGGGGTAACGTTACATGCGATTAACCAATTGACATCTTGTGAGTGTGATTTAGCAGGGGCATAACATGCTACACCACTGCTATAGCAGTTTAATGCTATGATTTTTCTTTTGTATATTGCCCTTTGCAGATCTATATACATCTTCATTCATTTTATGCACGTCCTTTGGAGGGGACGAACCTGAGATCTGCAAGGTCTTTTTCAAACATTATACCACCTCTGTGGCTTGCTATTTTGGGAAAGAGCACATGTTTGTTTTATAGGGAATAACCTGCCTGGTGGGGGATACGCAGATAGACTGACAGCTATAGAAAGATACGCAGAGGGATAGACAGTAGACATGTGCATTCGTTTTAGTACTAAAACGATTTAGTCCGAATTTTGGGATAATTTAGTTTTAGTATGACTCAAGAGAAACGAAACTGCTCAGTACAAAAAACGAAAGAAACTAAAATAAAATGCACTACATTTTAGTTTCAGTCCTTTTTGTGATATTACATTGATGAGTGAAGGAGACCAGCAATGAAGATCGCAACATCGCAACATCCGAAGTTCTGCACCCTCCACATGCCAATGCAGTAGGATGTTCTATACAGAGAGTGGCATTAATTAATGCAGGAGTATGTTCTATACATTATACAGAGAGGGGTATTAATGCAGGAGGATGTTATATACATTATACAGAGAAAGGTATAAATTGAGGAGAATTTTCTATACAGAGAGGGACATTAATGCAGTAGGATGTTATCTACATTATACAAAGAGGGGTATTAATTAATGCAGGAGGATGTTCTAAACATTATACAGAGAGGAGCCTTTTCTTTAAATCCAGTGGCTGTGAGCGCTGAGATCGGCTGCTTGTTACATTATCTCTCAGTACAATGTATCAGACTCAGCTGTTACAGTAACTGACTGTAACAGTGCTCAGAGTTTCAGTAAAACAAGGAAATAATATTGTTCTAACCTCTTATATATAAAAATATTATTTACTAGTTTTACAGAAACTCTGAGCGCTGTGATGAGCAGCAGTCAGTTATTGTAACAGCTTTGCCTGACACGGGGCAGTATTACAATGTTGGTGCTAACTTAACCAGAGCTGTTGCAAACTGAAAACCTCCATAGGCTAGAATGGCTCTGGAAGGTTACAACAGCTCTGGTTAAGTTAGCACCAACATTGTAATATGGCCCACATTGTGCTGAGAGTGAGAGATACTGTAACAAGCAGCGATCTCAGCCCTCTGAGGAGCCACCACTACAATAGTAATTGTATCCACTGGTTTTCGGATGAACGAAATTAGTTTTCATACTAAAGAACTGAAAACGAATTTCTTTAGCAACTAAATAAATTGCATTTTAGGACTAATCCATTTGTTCAAAACGAAATTTTGTGCTGTGCACATGTCTAATAGACAGACAGGTATAAAAAGACACGCAGATGGATAGATAGACAGGTATAGAAAGATATGCAGAGGGATAAACAGACAGGTATAGAAAGATACGCTGCCCAGTGTGCCTTATGTCACCCCTCCCCAGCGGTCCCTCTATCACCCTCCCCAGCCCTCAGTTTACAGTCTGCCACCCTCCCTAGTCCCCTCTTCTATCCTTCCCAATGCAGCTCCTGTTACCTGCCTCTCTCCAGATCCAGCATGTGCATGTCAGGGCAGCTGCTCCTGGGCCTGGCTTTTCTCCTTCTCACATCCACAGGAACGTGCTTATGATGGTGCTGTGTGAGGAAGGGGCAGGGAAGTGTGTTGGAGACTCCCCAGACTCAGAGCCAGGGGAAGCAGTGGGCAGCCATGATGGTGGGAGGGCTGCTCCCACTCCTCTTCCTATCCCCCAGCCACCACATGGAGGGTCCGGGGCTTATGCCAGCTAGGGTCAGGGTTTCTCCTCTGCACAGCGCTGATCTCTCCCCACAGAGAGACAGCGCTGAGAGCAAGCACACACCAAAGACTGGCTCTGGGTGGTGTCACCCCAATAGGGTGTCACCCGGTGCGGCCCGCCCACCTTGTGATGACACTAGTAGCATGACATATACACAGAGTAATTATATAGATGGAATCTTCCATATTCACTAAAAATAAAAAAGGTTAGTAATTTATCTGGGATCTTTATTGGCTAAAGAACATTTTAATGTGATGAGCAAAAAATGGGCAAAATGAACTTTACATACAGTGGTCAAATGGCTCAATAATGAAAGGGTTAAGAAGTGAGAATAGTTTATCTGTTTGATTTCTAATATTTTCATTTTTTTTATACATTTCCTTTGTAGTCAATTACAGTGAGTCATCAACATTTACTAGCAAACAGCAAATTGCTAGTACTGCTTTTGCAGGTCTAAAAAGTCATGCATAATATAAAATGCAAGTGATACTTCGGAAATGTTATTCTCTTCTTCAGAATAACTTTGAATTCGTGTGATGGAATATCCTGGGGGAGATATACTTTTGAGCCAAGTTCTATGTAATGTAAATTGAATAAATGTATTTCAAATATCTGTACAGAAAAGGCAGCATGGGCTTCCCTTACTGAAAATAGCACAGGACAAATTTCAACAAAACTTTAAGTAACAACTTGATAAAATTAACAATAAGATATACAATGGTTGTTTATGGCAGGTTTGTACTTGCTCATAAACTAAGGCCCGTGTCAGACGAACGCAGGTATCACGGCCGTGTTGGCGCACAGTTTAACGTCCGTCATAGCATAAAATCATGAGCAATAGAGTCCAACACACTATGCACGTCCGCACCGAACTGCGCACGCACAACGCATGCGGCAAACGGACGCAAGTTAGGCAAGAACGTCAAACCGCTAGAACAGACACGCGGAGTGAGCCAAGTCTGCGTGGCGGCCTGTGTGCATGAGGAAAGGACGTCAGACGCAGTGTGTTTGCGGCCTACATCACGTCCAGACTCCAGACGTTTCCTGGTGTGGCTGACTATACCTGTCTACCTGCTGCTGGTGCCATGGATGTACCCTTTGGCGCCACCCGGTGGTGTTGGAGAGGTAGTGTACCTTTAAACTTCAATTAAGGAAAGTAAAAACAGACATAAAATAAAACATAAAATATAGCATAAAATCAATAAAAGGTATAAGAAATTGGCAGCTTGTAAGGTGTCTGTGTCTCTGTGGATGTGTCTCTAAAGACAAAGTCTCTGTGTGGCCTCTTTCAAGTTTGTTAGAGGAAAAAAATAATTCTGTTACCCCTCTGCGGTCAGCAGCCTCTCACATCTACTTGGTGGTATATCCCTTCCCACCTTTGTGATACAGAATTAAGGGAAAATGTATCAGAGTTGGCGCTTCAGATGCACTGTTGGTGAAATATTTGTAGGATCTTGCTTCTGGGGTCTTCTGTAGCCCTTAAAAGCAGAAATCATTTATAAATACACATATACTGTATAGTTACATACATAGTTACATAGGCTGAAAAAAGACATGCGTCCATTGGGTTCAGCCTCTCATGGCATAGCACAGTTTGAAATTAAAGTGCAAGTATACCAGAATTTATGCTACTCACATTTACTGGTGTCTCAGAGCTCAGACACCAGATTTGAAGGCAGCCAGTGATAGTTACATCGAGAAAACCAGCTGCCATTTCTGGAGCTGGTTGGAGGGAGTCCCAAAAGGACAATTTATACGGGTCAGAAGAAACTGTACAGAGGAGAACAAACATGTTGTGCAGTTGCAAAAACTTCAACAACAATTCGTAGAAAAAGGCTACCAGAGTACCACACTCAACAAAACATGAGTTGAAGTATGTAGAATGGATCGTAAACATATCCTCTACGGATGAAATACAAGGAAACAAACCAAACAGCAACAGAGAATCGCGTTCATTTGTGACTACAACGAAGAACATCAACAGATCTTCAAGAAATATTGTTCAATCTTGAGATAAGATGGAGATTTAGACACCATATTAGAAGAACGTCCAACATTGATCTTCAGAGGAACACGCAACATTAGATCCCAACTAACACAGTGTCACTGTCAGGGACTGGGTTCTGGTGACGCTGGTGATGTGGATATGAACCCAGGATGCAGTAAATAAAGACAACAAAAAGGGTTTGGTGAAAACAGCAGAACGTATATTGAATAAACTGGATGCAAACAAAAAGGCAGGAATCTGTATAAATAATAGTCCTTGAAAAACAATGCAGTTGATGGGGAAAACAGTCTCTTGAAATAATGAACACAGGAAAAATGATGAGTCTCTGGAGATGGAGTGAGGAGGAATGGTGGATGGTGGTCTTGAGGCTGATAAACTGAAGGAGGGGTCTTGACACAGTACCGGCAAGAATGAAGCAAGAGAAGTCCAGGGAAATAGCCAGGGGTCCGGTACACAGGAATCAGTAGAGTCTCAGCAAGGCTGGTTACTAGGCTCAAGAACTTCCTTCCATTGCAAGGATCAAACATTAATGACAGAGCACTGGCTGGATGTGGGAGTGGTTGTTTTAAGGAACCCAGCCAGTGCTCAGTACATACACCTGCAGTAAACCAAAAGCTGGGCTAAGGCATACTACATGGACTTGCCACCAGGGCTGGACTCAGGACTTGGCCTTTCTGCTACGTCATCGCCGTGGGACCTGACAATCACCTTAGGAAAAAACAACACCTCCCTACAAGATGGAACGCGGCTTCTATGGTTGTGGCAACTGCCTATCATGCAGGACCACGGGAAACAGTAAAAGACATATAAAAGAATTCAAGAACATGAGTGGTGACCAAACACATAAAATTTTCAGCACACTTACGTGCTTTACAAAAAACGTAATATACCCTCTCATCTGCCCATGGGGAAAATTCTACATTGGATGAACCATTAGAAGCCTAAACGTAAGGATTAGAGAACATCTGAACAATATCAAAAGAGGTAGTGATAGTCATACAGTCCCATGACACTACAAGGAAGCACACCAGAAGGAACCAAGAGGCACACAGTTCCTTGCCATCCAGAGAGTAGAGAAGGACTGGAGAGGTGGGAACTTTTTAAAGAAGATCAACAAAACAGAAATGAAGTGGATCTACAATCTAAAATCACTCATTCCGAATGGCCTCAATGAGGATTTTGAGCTTTGCCACTTCCTTTAAGTCACAATCAACTCCTGAACCTATACTGTAATGCAACCCTCCCAACCGAAGACACTCCCATCATTTTATTTTATTTATTCTACTATAGTATTATAGCTTACTATAAATTTTATCATCAATTTTATGTTTTATTATAAATTTTATAATTTTATGATCATTTTTATACCCATTCTGTATGCTATTTTAAAGCCATTTTAACGTAAACTTGTTCTTATATTTTTAGGTAATAACATTCTATAACCCTTGCACTACTGTATCCTGCACCTTGACATTGAACTCCCTAACAACACCTTATTGAACCTTAAGACCACTTTGTCGCATAAATTGATACATTTCTCCTAGCCTTGCATTTTAATCACATTTGCATATTAACTTCTTTCAAGAAGTATGACACATATAAGGTCAAAACAAATTAACCCTTTCTTCATGCATTAAATGTATGCCCCCTCCTCCCCTCTCAGTTATTTAGTCCAAATATGGCACATGATGGGTAAATAACACCTTTAAAGAGTATACACTTAGGGGATACATTAATATATATATATATATATAAACATTTATTTTACTGTTATTGTTCATTGTTCCTTCTTCTCAGTTATGCACTATGCACTTGAAGTTGTTCTGCTACATACTCTCTCCCCCCCCTTCAATAATTAAGGGTTACCATATGTCTCCCCTCTCTCTGTCCAACAAGGTGGCATGTGAGGGGTTATCAGCACTGTATATACATATGTGAGGAGCATACAATACCCTCCCCGATTCCTTCATGTGAGGAAATTCATAACACTCTCCATACACAACTATACATACTGTAATGCTTTTAATAGTTTCCTAATTTTTTTTACATTGAAACCTGTTTGATTGCTTTGTGTAACCATTTTAACATGTTTTATATATGCAGTGCAAGTAATACATCCATTCTCCCCTGTTCTGAAATTCATGTAGACATTTACATGACTCTATAGGATGTTCCCTAACTACATGAACATTTGAAACAGTATTTTAAACAATGAGCTGCCTGCCACTAAGTATGATGGCACTAAATAAACCAGGAACCATGAATGGAATACACTGCCATACTGATTGGTGGACCACACTCCACCTGACCAATGACATCACACACATGCTCACTATGGGCCACGACGGCCATCTTGGATTTCCAGACAGAGCGTTACCATGGATACTGAAAGCATGCAAAACAGCAGAGCAGCAATTTAAAGGACCCACAAGGACACTCCATACCACAGACACACCAACTGATGAAGACATTTAGTCGAAACGCGTATTGATGTACTGGTAATTTACATTTTAGAATTTTATTATTAAGTTTAATTAAACCACCACGTTTTTATCCTATTTGGGTCCTGGCTGTTTCACATCGACCAAGAAGGTGGTTGAGGCTGATAGGTGATCTGGGGCACCTAGATAATATCACTGGCTGCCTTCAAATCTGGTGTCTGAGCTCTGAGACACCAGTAAACGTGAGTAGCATAAATTATGGTATACTTGCACTTTAATTTCAAACTGTGCTATGCCATATATGATTTCTGCTTTTAAGGGCTACAGAAGACCCCAGAAGCAAGATCCTACAAATATTTCACCAACCAAGCATCTGAAGCGCCAACTCTGCCATATTTTCACTTGATTCTAATATTATGTATGTGTCAAACAAAATGATAGTCCTCAGATTTCAAATGCTCGCCAGCTGCCAGGGCACTTGACCTGGCCCACTAGTAAAATAATTTGCCAATGCATCACAAAACCTGTTGCTGTGTCTATTAATAGGCATAATGTCATCATTTTCATATTCCTCCAAACCTAGAACTGTCAAGGTATTGTCAAAATTAAAACCATCCTTCCCACGAGCAAAATTATGCAAGACGCAGCAGCACTTAACTATATCTACACAAAATGACACATTTACATCCAGTGGCCTATGGAATATTCTTCATTTATTGGTCAGGATGCCGAAGTTGCATTCCATGTAGCATCTCGCCCATGACAGGAGATAGTTGAACACACGTTTCTTGACAGTCAGGTGTGTCCCTGATTATGGGTGCAGCAAATGTGTTGACAGCCCAAATGTCTTGTCCCCCACAAATGCTTATGGGACTGTCACATCACTGCCAGGCAAAGGTGTGTGTCTGTGGATGTGCAGGGTCCCGCTCTAAATCTGATTCCAGAGTGTGGAGTTCTGGAACAATGTGGAGTCAGAATCCTTGCCATAGGATCCCACATCCACATAGATGAAGTTATAGTTGGCATCTGCCACTGCCAATAGGCCTATAGAAAAAACATGTTTGTAATTTTGGTACAGTGAACCACTTTGCAGTGGCTTCACTATGCGAACCTGTTTACCATCCACAGCTCCCAGGCAGTTAGGGAAGTTAGCTCTATCCTGAAATCCAGCAGAAATTCCTGCCCATGCCTCCTCTGTAGGTGTAGGTAGACATTCCTCCTTCATTGTGTCCCAAACAGTCTGGCATACCTTGGATACAATCTCTCCAGCTGTCGATCTGCCAATGCGAAAATTGTAATGCAGGTCCTGCAGACTGCAGCTACTAGCAAGATACCTAGAAAAAAGGACAAATGTGTGTTATGATCACATTCAATGAACCTAACCTATGTCATTCTTGTCATGTTTTGAAGCACAAGAAGCCATTGCCAAATGGCGCACAGTTAGGGACAACTATGTCTGCAATCTCAAGAAGATGGATGCATCTGCGCGGTCTGAATCAGGAGAAAAAAAGACCCGCAGCTACATCTATGCGGAGCAACTGTCTTTCCTATGAAGGACCCTGGAACGTAGTCCCACCATAAGCAGCATGAATCCATCCACATCGGGGTTGCAAGAGCACCAACCCATGCCACCAAGTGCTTCAGCCAACTGCTCCGTGGATGTGGAGCAATGCGGGGCAGAGTCACAGCTGGAGGAGGAGGGTACTGCTGGACAGGTGGCAATTACAAGACCTACTGACACAACTGGACTGGCGTCCAGATGAAAGAGGGCAGCAGGTGGCAATTTTGAGCAGGCCATGCTCAGCTTTATGGAGGTGCACCAGCCGCCACCACCACCTCCACGATGCATGCATGCGGAAAATGACAACCTGTCATTCTTTAATTCATGCTTGCCGATGCGGCAGAGGATGAGCCATGACCAGAAGCTGGAGTTCCGTTAGTACTATATCGACAAGATACACAGCATCTTGGCCTGGCCTCCACACCCGCCCATGTCCCGTAGTGCTGTGCCTGAACCACACTATACTGGTGACTACTACCGCCACAGCCATGTCCAGCTTCAACACCCACCCATGTCTCCTGGTATTGTGCCTGAACCACACCCAGACACTGATTACCAACGCAGGTACATGCAAGGTCATCATGACCCTGATGTGCCTCCCTATGAGGATTTGTAGTGTGTTTTTTTTTAATGTTTTTACGTTATGTGATATTCGTTTTACTGCAACAACATATGCTGTGAATATGTTGTTGTACTTTTTTCCCCATGTTTGTGGATAAAATATTTATTTTGTTTACATTGTTGGTGTCATTGAGTACGTGTGATGGAATGTGATGCCTGAGTGTGTGTATGTATGTGCAAATGGCCTAGTGGGCATATCACTGCACACCAACAGTAGGGGCTCTGCACACCGAGCACATATCTGCTGACTGTCAGCGAGCTCCTGAATGCTAGCGTTTGAGAGTACTTACCGCAACGTGATGACCAGCATCTCTACAAGTGGTATGGCAGCCATCATGTTGGTGTCCCTCTTCATCAGTGGCTCGCGTACCTTGGACAACAGCTCATCAAAGGAGTTAATGAACATCTGCAGATAGTTAAAGAACTTAACTGGGTCCTTCTCTCGGAGTGGCCTGTACAGTGTGACGAAGTGGCCATGGTTGTGTCTGGCAATGTTGATGGGATGAACCCAACACCTTCTTTTCTTTTTTCTCTTCTGGTACAGGTAGCACATTGCTACGAACCAAACGACGTCTACTGCATCCATCTTGGAAAAAAATCCTGCTTCCACAAAATGTCTTTTTATATTTTTTTCCCCTTATTTTTCCACTTTTGCAATTAATTTGGTTTCTCCTATTTCACTTTTTTCCTACATCCATAAAAAAAAACTGACTGTGTGCTATGTACCGCGTCTTCCGACAGAACATACGTCCATTGTGCACGGACGCAAAGTGCACTCATCTGACATTAGCCTTATTTATATAAAAGAAAATAATTTTTTACATTTTTTTACCTAATGAATCGATTCATCTAAAAAATAATCTGCCAACTATTCGATTACACAGTCCAACGAAAAAAAAATTTAATTTTTGACTCTTTCATTTTTTGGAGTGCTGAATCCACGGAGATTGAATCCGTTGTGTGGTCACTTCCGGGCAGTGACATTCATGGGAGGTGGCGAGTTTAACATTTAGAATTTTGTGTATAAAGTGTGATCTCTTTGTCTGTACGTTTACCTTGATAAAGGCTCAGACGGAGCCGAAACGTCGGGAAATATGTACTTTTAAATAATATTTTTTTGTTTTTTATAAGTTCTTGAGTGCCTCTCCTTCAGGTATATATATATATTGTATAGTTATAATGGGTGGCCCAACTATGGGTGTCTGCACAAGGCCTTTTCACTTTCCTGTAAAGGGTGGTGTCACACTGGTCCTCACCCTGAAACCACATCTTTGTCAGTTACTTAGATGTCATTGGTGCACACCCTAATCCTGTACGCTGCAAACACTGATGATCATAGCATTTATTTGAAACATGGGCTGTATATTTATCACTAATAAATATGGTAAAATAGCAGTTTTGCATAATGATATTCTGAGAAAATACAGTATATGCGATAAGGCTATGTAATAAAACATGGTCAGTGCTATCTTGCTTATGTGTATTTGAAGTAATCATAATGAGATTATTAGCAGGGAAGCTTCTAAAAAAAAATACCATTTGAATATAGTCAGGGCTATTCAGAGAGAGGTGAAAACCTTGAGAATTGTCAGGAGAAGAGAACAATCTAGACCAAATAGCCAATTTGGAAAGTGAGATAAATGGAAGAATTTTTCTGTTTGACTATTTTAACCTAGAATTTTCAATTCTCCAGTCATTCTCAAGGTTTTCACCTCTCTCTGAATAGCCCTGTATAATAATAATAATAATATCTGTATGTGGCATAATTACTGTAAATGGAAAGTACATTTATATATTGTATCTGTACTGTACAGGGCATGCCAGCAATTATGACCACGTAAATCTAATCCCTATACCGTAGTGGGTGGTATCAAAACTTTTCCTGTATTCTGCCTTTTCATTTGCTGCTGTAATGAAGCAGTAAAGTTTGTTGAACATTGTCTCATTGAGGATGGAGGGCTGCCTGTTGGTCACTATTTACAGAGAGAACTCTAATCTAACAACATGTATTCTTTCATTTCTAATTGTATCTGAATGCAAAATAATGTAAACCTGTTTTTTTTTTTTTTAGTGAAAGGGCTAAATACATGATGAGAGTGATGGTGTTGGGAAATAAATCTACTGAGTTCCTTATTTACCTAGATTCGGAATAAAAACTCTGTGGAGATGTATTCTTTATTTTTTCATCTATTACAAAAATATAAATTATAACCCACATATCATATGAAATGTAAGCAAAAAATACGACTGAAATGATAGATGAGATTATTCTCAGATATCACAACAACCCGCAGTCTTCCTGTCATACATTCGATTATTTTGCAAAAATATTGCTCACGAGGGAAATTACAAAATAGTCATGGCTACTTCTATTTCAGAAAACAAAACACAACTCTGTTTCCACTGGACTTGTAGACTGGATTTGATGACAGATATAGTGCAGATCATATGCAGCATTTTTGAGCATATATTTTATTAAAAGCAGGGTAGCTATTTGGAAGGGTTTTATGTATGCTACTATGGTTGCATCAATACTGTTAGCACCATGTTGCGCATATGTTATTCATAAAACAGACACAAATTATTTGATTGAAATAATCTACTATCGGTCTCATATTCATGATCAGTGAAAAGAACAGCAGGTTTACGGGAGTGAATTGGTTTACCATATCCTTATTATTACTCTAGCGGGTGCAGTGGCGTAGCGTGGGTTGTCAGCGCCGGGGCCAGCCAAGAATTGTGCGCCCCCCCAACCTGTGGACACGTTATCGATATTGCCCCAGCCAGCTCACACATGGATATTGCCCCAGCTCACACATGGATATTGCCCCAGCTCACACATGGATACTGCCCCAGCTCACACATGGATACTGCCCCAGCTCACACATGGATACTGCCCCAGCTCTCACATGGACATTGCCCCAGCTCACACATGGATATTGCCCCAGCTCACACATGGATATTGCCCCAGCTCACACATGGATATGCCCCAGCTCACACATGGATATGCCCCAGCTCACACATGGATATGCCCCAGCTCACACATGGATTTTCCACAGCTCACACATGGATATGCCCCAGCTCACACATGGATTTGCCCCAGCTCACAAATGGATATACTGCCCCAGCTCATGGATATACTGCCCCAGCAGCTCATGAATATACTGCCCCGGCACATGGAAATACTGCCCCAGCTCATGGATATACTGCCCCAGCTCATGGATATACTGCCCCAGCTCATGGATATTGCCCCAGCTCATGGATATATGCCCCAGCTCATGGAGATACTGCCCCAGCTCATGGATACTGCCCCAGCTCATGGATATACTGCCCCAGCTCATGGATATATGCCCCAGCTCATGGAGATACTGCCCCAGCTCATGGAGATACTGCCCCAGCTCATGGATATACTGCCCCAGCTCATGGATATACTGCCCCAGCTCATGGATATACTGCCCCAGCTCATGGAGATACTGCCCCAGCTCATGGATATTGCCCCAGCTCGTGGATATACTGCCCCAAGCTCTCATGGATATATGCCCCAGCTCATGGATACTTCCCCCCAAGCTCTCATGGATATATGCCCCAGCTCAGACCCCAGACCAGACATGGGGCGGCTGCTCGAATGCTCTATCGGCATTCGGACAGCCGCCCCTGGAGCTCCGTCTCCGGCATACTTACCTGCCTGAGTGGCGCAGGGAAAGTTTCCTCGCTTCCGCTCGTTGAAGGACCCAAGCCGCGGTCATGTGGGAGTCCCACGTGACCGCGGCTTGGGTCCTTCAAAGAGCGGAAGCGAGGAAACGTTCCCTGCGCCGCTCAGGCAGGTAAGTATGCCGGAGACGGAGCTCCAGGGGCGGCTGTCCGAATGCCGATAGAGCATTCGAACAGCCGCCCAAGCCCGGGCCTCAACTTTTAGGGGCAAAAATTTCTTTTGAAATTATGGGCCCCTAAGAAAACTGCACCCGGGGCCACGGCCCCCCCAGGCTACGCCACTGAGCGGGTATAGTATGATATAATGCATAAATATGTTGTAAGTCGAATGTTGAAAAGGTGTAGTAAATATAGGCAAGTACATGATCTCAGGGAGAGTGATGGTAAATACTTTTACTGAGTTCCTATCATACTTGGATTCTCAAAAGAAAACACTGTGGAGATCTAGTCATTCATGATTTATTCAAGAATTCAAAATATTTTATTTATTGAAAGTAGGGCTGAAACAACTAATTGATTAATCGTTAACTAATTGATAATGTGAATAGTAGTCAACTATTTTCATTATTGATTAATCGGTCTGTGTACAGCACACACGGTTTAGAGTCAGACTGAGTTAAATGCTAATAAGCTCAGATACTACTTTGGAGCTGATTGGAGAAGACTTGCTGCTGCTTTACTCTGTATGATTTTGTTCTTGGGTTATGTTGGCATCACCAATTTGTTTTTATTTAGTTTACTTCAGTAGTAGAACTATCACACACACACACACAGTGGGGTGCCTCCACTGGGAGGATGGAGCGTCACTGTTTTATCCTTACTTGGAGCTGGAGTCCTGTGCCACCAACCCACCCTCACTCTCTGGTCCAGAGCTGCCATCTCTCCCTTTGGTCCTGGCCCCTTCCCCGCAAACCCTGTCCCAAACACTTGCACAGTCTCTTGCCCAAACTCACTCCTTGTCACACTTGGGTCTGGTCCTTTGCCCAAACTTCCTCCTTCTCATCTCCAGTCCCTCCCCTCACTCAGTTTGTTCCGGAAATAATTTTAAAGGGCCACACTATGCACCCTGACCACTTTAGCTTATTATCATGGTCAGCCTGAGTGAAGTGTCCTCCACCTTCTAATCCCTCTCTGCGGGCTGACATCATCATGTCTATCTGAGCACTCATAGCAGCATTTGTTCAGGGGGAAAGCAGACATGAGCTTGAGCTGCGCACACTCAGCATCAATCCATCACTATGACCAGACCTTCGCCTACCTTGTTTGTGAAAAGTATGCAAGTTACCAAAATACATAATTTCTGTATGTACACACAAAAGTTACATACACTATGCAAATTGAAAAACTATTTTTTTGTATTATCCGATGAATCGATTAATCGAAAAAATAATCGACCAACTACTCGATTATGAAAATAATCATTAGTTGCAACCCTAATTGGAAGGGTTTTTTGTGGCAGCCCTTTTCATTCTTTGCACATTGTAAACTTTCACTCTGCGAATAAAATCTAGAAAATAATAGCCCTTAGGTCATGCGTAAGACTTTTAAAAGACTGCAGACCCATTCAGCTTAAAAAAATATAGGGCTCTATCACCTCCTTAATGCTAGCACTAGGTTAAAAGAGGTAATAGCGGGACGCCCATATCAGATCCCGATCGCCGATGGGTTCAAAAATCCATTAGCACATCGGTAAAACCGCTTTCTATCGTGAGCTTGCTGTACTTTGCGCTCCCTATCCTTAACATGGGGAGCACAAAGTGTAATTGGTGTTAGGGGTGCATAATTGGCATTTGAACTTTGTGAACCTGAGTCTAACTGAAAAGCTCTGCTTTTTCTCATATCTAACTGAAAAGTTAGTCACAGCTCTAAGCTGGTGCTATCTGATTCTGCTTCTGCGGAATCAGTCAGCACCAGAAGGAACCCCCCCAAAAATTCATATACTCACCTCTCATCCTGTGGCGCGAGAACGGCAGCCCGATCCTCCGCTTCTGACCGTGGGGAGCAGAGTGAGACTGGGGACAAATAGTCCCTGGTCTCCCGCCGCGATCACTTCACGGACCCCCATGCTCTCGCAAGAGTGAGGTCTTTCAGGTCATGTGACCCAGCAGCACAACTCTCCATGGAGTCCTAAGGACCCCAGGAGGGGATAGTTGCGGGGGCTTGCTAGCCCTGCGACGAGTATCCTGGAGGGTTAGCGGCCATTATGGGGAAAGCTGCTGAATTCAGCGCTGTCTTGTAATCTGCTTGCAAAACGGGGATGCTAAGGGGAAATTTTCAACCGCACATTTTTCTCCTTAGCGTCCCCGTTTTAGCTCAAGGGAAATGATAGTGCCCATTCTGTCTGCAGTCATTAAAATTGATCCATTTTAATTTCAATCCACATAAACCATTTGGATGGATCTGAATTTATTCAGTAATGTTCTTTTCGTTTGTATTTGACGAGTTAGCCATTTGGATTATCAGATGGTTCTGATACTTACTGAGATTTTGAGACAACACTTGAAATGCCCAGCTTCGGTTCCTTAGCCTAAAGTGTTTACTGGAAATCCTTTTTTTTTTCAGCACTTTATTTGCTGGATTGGACAAAATATGAACCCTTCAGCCTAAAAGCGTCCATAACATGTCAAGGTTACTTCAACAACCATGATCCTGGACAGATGTCCAAAAAAACATCTTCCACATATACAATTAGCCAATTTGGAGTATGTGTTATAGGAAGACTAGCTCCCCACATCTATGAAAACACCTCTCTGACACCTGAGGGAACATGTTAGCAGGCATGTTTTCAAACTTCAAATAAAGTCTTGCACCAGCTGATTTTGCAGTACCCTACAAAACAAGAAAACATTTGAATACATCTGAAATGCAATCATTAGCATATCAAACTCCATTTGCATAAATTTTAAGGCAAGATTAGTGGGTCCCCTGTGGAGAAATTAAATTCACTGTGAGAATCCCTCTGCAATACTGTAAAACAGGCTGCAAACAACCGCCCCAAACCTCGCTGTAACAAAAAGTTCAAAAATCTTACTTGTATATTACGACAGCCAGGGAGAGGGCAGAATACAGGGTGAGGTCTGGGGTCACTCACTGCCGTACAGGGATAAGATTCAGGGGGTTATAATGTCTGAAAATACCTGTACTGTATAAATACAAGGTGTTAATGTAATTTCCATGTGCCGACATTATGCCACATACAGATATTCTGTTTATATTCTATTGGAATTTTGATTGGTAGTGAATGGGTAATAAAAGATAATGCAGCAGAAATGGAGGATAATGTTCCAAGGGAAATTAAAATCCATTTGAGAATTGGTGACAGGACAAAGTTTGGGACGCCCCAATGCACCACATTATTTGTGAAGATACAGAAGCTTTGATACACGAGATCAGAGCTGTTAGATTGGAATAAAGAAATGTTAAAGGAGGTAAATAAATAGAAGATGCTGATCTTGAGAGAGATCTTGACTGCTACTATCCTACCCAGCAATGACACATGAAGTTTGTTTACTTGCCTTATTAACAATTTGCTCCAAAATGTGAATATTTCTAATTAACAGTCAGATAAGCAAAATGTCTTCATCATTATAATTTAAGTAATAGTAAGCATAAAAATCATGAAAAATGTGATAGCAATAAACGTGACATTTTTAAAACATATATCTATAGTTTAACCAAATCTAATAAACATTTAGTTCTCTACTATATAGACTGTGACATAGTGCATGGATTGGTCTGTATATTCCCTTGTATATTTGTTTAAGGTGAAGGAACCCCCAGGAGGGAATGTGTTTGATTTTGCTGCAGTTGTCCCTGCAATTAAGGGAATAAATGGCTCCTGCTGAGAGAGGGGGGGGTGGTACTGAAACATAGAATAGAGGGAGATGGGAGAAACACAGGATGGTACTACTCTTGAGAGTCTACAGTGGGTACATGATATTAAACCAAAGGTTGGTGCAAATTTGTGTAGGGTCCCTGTTAGAGAGAGAGGGATCTTAAGTGAGTTAGTTACTGTTCAGGTAAACAAGGATTTTAGTTTTTGTGTTATGTTTTAGTAGTTGCTGCAATAAAGCCTGGAAAAACTCACCTGTTAAAGAGATTGTGTGTGCCATATTTGCTGTAGATGACCGCGCAATGGTGCCCCTGTGACGTGGGGCACTATTATTTATATACATATATATATATATATAAACGTATATTATGTATATATTGTATATAGATAACATAATATTGTAAACCTGTATTTTAGCAGTGTAAATGATGTGATAGATGTTCCAACTGTATTTTAGCATTGTAAATTATGTGTGACCCATTTCAACTGTTTTAAGCATTGCAAACCCCAACCCCTGACCCTAATTCCTAACCCTGACCCTAACCTCTAAACTCTGACCCTAACCCCAAAACCCTGTACTGACAATGTCTGACATTTACAATGTTATTATGTTTCAGTTAGGTTTCCAACTGATTTTCAATGCTACAATACAGTTTTGCCCATAATATATATTACATATTATTATTATTGTCGTCTTTTATATAGGGCCAACAGTTTCCGCATTGCTTTACAATAATCAAAGGGAACGAGATAAGCGGACATATGATGAAAACAACAGGTGTAGAGGGCCCTGCTCATAGGAGTTTACAATCTAGAGGGATTGGGGTTGAGGAAGACCAGAGGAATTTTACAAGATAGCAGGATCATTAGTGCCAGTGGAATGAGAATGGTGGGGCCATAGAAGCAACTTCAATCATGTGTGAGTCGATCTCATGCAGGGGGATGAGTTGCGTCAGTGATGTGGAATGCTAATCTGAAAAGATGGGTTTTGAGGGATTTCTTGAATGCTTGAAGATTAGGGGAGAGTTTGATAGGGCGAGGAAAGTCATTCCACAGGACTGGTGCTGCCCGTGAAAAGTCTTGGAGGCGAGAGTTGGCCGTGCGCGTGTAGACAGATAACCGTAGGAGAACGCCTGCTGACCGGAGTTATCTGGATGGGACGTTCTTGCGGAGTAACGAAGACATGTAGGGAGGAGATGAGCGATTTGAATGTGAGCACCAGTATTTTAAACTGTATCCTGGAACGTACAGGAAGCCAATGGAGGGATCGGCAGAGGGGTGAGGTACGCGAGATGTGTCTGGTGAGAAAAATAAGCCTAGCACCTGCATTCATTACAGATTGCAAAGGGGCAATACAGGAGTTGGGGAGGCCAATAAGGAGCGAGTTGCAGTAGTCAAGTCGTGAAATGACAAGCGTATGAACCAGCACCTTCACTGTATCTTGTGTGAGAAAGGGCAGACACGGGCAATGTCTTTGAGTTGAAAGTAACAGGATTTGGTCACTGTCTGGATATGGGGAGAGAACGTTAGGTCGGAATCAAAAGTGACACCAAGGCAGCGAGCTTGAGGCATCAGGCTAATGGGTGTTCCATTTACTCATAGAGAGATCGGTGGTATTGGGTTCTTCTTGGAGGGAGGAATGATGAGAATTTCAGTTTTGGCAAGATTGAGTTTAAGGAAGCGGGAAGCCATCCAATTTGAGACAGTGGAGAGACAGTCAGTGACTCGATCCAGGAGACCTGGAGAGAGGTCAGGGGAGGAGAGGTAAATTTGAGTGTCATCAGCATATAGTTGGTACTGGAATCCAAAGGAGCTGATCAGTTTGCCTAGAGAGGATGTGTAGATTGAAAAAGGTAGAGGACCCAGTACTGACCCTTGGGGCACCCCAACAGAGACAGGCTGCTGGGAGGAGGTACTTCCAGCAAATGATCATTGGGACAGGTAGGAAGCGAACCATGAAAGAACAGTACTTTAAAGTCCTATATTGCTAAGAGTTTGCAGGAGGATCGAGTGGTCAACTGTATCAAAGGCAGCAGAGAGGTCAAGAAGGATCAGCAGAGAGGAGCACCCATTAGACTTAGAATTTGCAAGGTCATTGGTCAGTTTCGCAAGAGCTGTTTCCGTCGAGTGCAGTGAGTTAAAGCCATATTGCAGAGGGTCACGGAGAGATTGGGTGTTGAGGTAGTCAGACGGGCATACACAAGCTTTTCGAGGAGTTTGGAGGCAAAAGGGAGCAGGGACACGGGACGGTAGTTGGAGGGAGCAGTCGGATCCAGAGATTACTTTTTAGGATTGGGACTACTGTGGCATGTTTGAGGGGGCAGGAAAGACCCCAGAGGTTAAGGACAGATTAAAGGTGTGGGTCAAGGATGGTACAAGAGAAATGGAGAGTGTTTTGGCAAGATGGGAGGGAACAGGGTCGAGGGGGCAGGTAGTGGGATGAGAGGATCATAGTAGTTTAAGTTGCTTAAGGGAATGAGTTAAACATGTGAGGATAGGCATGGTTAGCATCTTCCTGCATGGGTGATAATGGTATTGTTGAGATTTCAGTTCTTATCTGTTCTATTTTTGCTGTGAAAAATCACGCTGGGTCTTCAGCATTGAGGTCAGTGTGAGGAATAGGACCAGGCACTCAGTTCCTCTACGTTGCTGCGTGGGTCGAGGATCCCACAGAGACTGTTGGTGCCCGGGTGCTAAACTCCCGCTGAGCGTTCGGATCGGATCTGTTCGGAGTTCAAATCGAACATCGGCTGTTAGAAAGTTCGCGAACTTCAAACTTTTTTGGGACGTTATCCAAAAGTTCGAAAAAAATAATTTTTTGAAAAAAGTATAAAAAATGCTTAAAAAAATACTAATAAAATCTAGAAATAAAGAGACTCTTTACTGCAGAATATTATAAGCAACGGTTTATTAGATATTGGATTAAAACGGGAATATTTTTAACATTGAAGCCTACAGGATAAAACATTCTTGTTACTAAAACATCAGGCAGACACGGCACTCTAATCAGGCACTGTAGAGGGCAGCCTGCCGGGGCCTCCCAAGGATCCCCTTGAGGAGCATGCGGCCACCGGATGACAGAGCTGCAACTGTGCGGGCTAGCCGCCCGGGTGCATGTGGCAGAGACAGGCGACGCAGGGAGGGAGCCACTGACCCCCCCCACAACCAGGATCCAGGGAGCCCCCACTGATCACCAGGCTAAGGTAAGGCGACACATGTCTAAAAAAAAAAAAAATCCGTGGACATTTTTAAATGTCCCCGGGAACATAAAATAAAACTTTTTTTTCTTTCTCTACCTTGTTGAATGTATTTAATTATATATAATAGATACATTCAGCCAGGTAGAGAGGGGTGGCATGTGGGCTGGGTCTCAGGCAGTGGTTTGTTTTTTTGTGTGTATATTTTTAGCAAATTTATAGGGGAAGGTAAGGGCAGGTATGATATACATATATAGATAAGATATAATGTATATCTATATTCTTATAAATATATATATCCAGACTTGTATTACACACACATTTTGGCAACTAATTGCCCCCCCCCCCATTTGACTGATCCCTCCAGAAGAAATGTTGAACCCGATAGAGCAGAGAATAATATATACAGTCAGGTCCAGAAATATTGGGACATCAACACAATTCTAACATCTTTGGCTCTATACACCACCTTGAAAAAGGCCCGCTACCTTGGGCCGAAACGTCAGACTTTTATCCATGTAAAGAATAAAACTATTTTTACTTAGCCCCGGAGTGCCTCCCACCGTCTTCTGTTTTTCTATATTTATTCAACAAGGGAGTTTAGCACCCGGGCACCAACAGTCTCTGTGGGATCCTCGACCCACACAGCAACGTACAGGAACTGAGTGCCTGGTCCCCCCTGCTTTCTATTTTATATATATACATACAGTCAGGTCCAGAAATATTGGGACATCAACACAATTCTAACATCTTTGGCTCTATACACCACCACAATGGAGTTGGAATGAAACAAACACAATGTGCTTTAACTGCAGACTGTCAGCTTTCATTTGAGGGTATGTACATCCATTCCTCAGGTGAACGGTGTAGGACTAACAGCTGTTTGCAGATGTGCCTCCCACTTGTTAAGGGACCAAAAGTCATGGGACAATGGCTTATCAGCTGTTCCATGACCAGGTGTGTGATATTCCCTCATTACCCCAATTACAATGTGCAGATAAAAGGCCCAGAGTTCATTTCAAGTGTGCTATTTGCATTTGGAATCTGTTGCTGTCAACTCTCAAGATGAGATCCAAAGAGCTGTCACTTTCAGTGAAGCAAGCCATCATTAGGCTGAAGAAACAAAACAAACCCATTAGAGAGATAGCAAGAACATTAGGCGTGGCCAAAACAACTGTTTGGAACTTTCTCAAAAAGAAGGAACGCACTGGTGAGCTCAGCAACACCAAAAGACCCGGGAGACCACAGAAAACAACTGTGGTGGATGACCGAAGAATTCTTTCCCTGGTGGAGAAAACACCCTTCACAACAGTTGGCCAGATCAAGAACACTCTCCAGGAGGTAGGTGTATGTGTGTGAAAAAGTCAACAATCAAGAGAAGACTTCACCAGAGTGAATACAGAGGGTTCACCACAAGATGTAAACCATTGGTGAGCCTCAAAAACAGGAAGGCCAGATTAGAGTTTGCCAAACAACATCTAACAAAGCCTTCACAGTTCTGGAACAAGATCCTATGAACAGATGAGACCAAGATCAACTGGTTCCAGAGTGATGGGAAGAGAAGAGTATGGAGAAGGAAAGGAACTGCTCATGATCCTAAGCATACCACCTCATCAGTAAAGCATGGTGGTGGTAGTGTCATGGCGTGGGCATGTATGACTGCCAATGGAACTGGTTCTCTTGTATTTATTGATGATGTGACTGCTGACAAAAGCAGCAGGATGAATTCTGAAGTGTTTCGGGCAATATTATCTGCTCACATTCAGCCAAATGCTGCAGAACTCATTGGACGACGCTTCACAGTGCAGATGGACAATGACCCAAAGCATACTGCAAAAGCAACCAAAGAGTTTTTGAAGGGACAGAAGTGGAATGTTATGCAATGGCCAAGTCAATCAACTGACCTGAATCCCATTGAGCATGCATTTCACTTGCTGAAGGCAAAACTGAAGGGAAAATGCCCCAAGAACAAGCAGGAACTGAAGACAGTTGCAGTAGAGGCCTGGCAGAGCATCACCAGGGATGAAACCCAGCGTCTGGTGATGTCTATGCGTTCCAGACTTCAGGCTGTGATGGACTGCAAAGGATTTGCAACCAAGTATTAAGAAGGGAAAATTTGATTTATGATTCTTATTCTGTCCCATTACTTTTGGTCCCTTAACAAGTGGGCGGCACATCTGCAAACTGCTGTAAGTCCTAAGCCATTCACCTGAGATGGATGTACATACCCTCAAATGAAAGCTGACAGTCTGCAGTTAAAGCAGATTGTGTTTGTTTCATTCCAACTCCATTGTGGTGGTGTATAGAGCCAAAGATGTTAGAATTGTGTCGATGTCCCAATATTTCTGGACCTGATTATATATATATATATACACATGGGGAGGGCAGCACTCACCTAAACTAAGCAAAGCGGGTGCGTCTCAAAACAAAATAATACAATAAACCAGGAAGAGAACACTCCAGTCAACACATTCAAAAAGCAGCATATATATAGAACGGGACATGCAGCATCATTGTTCACATTATTATGAAACAGCGAACAATATTGCTGCATTAATAAATTATTTGTTTTAAAAAAATGCATTTTTATTTATTTATTTTTTTACATTTATCCTGGTGATGTTTGGTATCATTGGAAAGGCCATGCTCAGGCCTTTTTGCCACAATACCAAACATGACACTTTACCTGTCACCGATCAGGAGATCGGGAGGTCCAAAAGACTTCCCAAAGGGATTAAAGAGCAGCATCGCTGGAAAGGTCACACTGTGACCTTTCTAGCTATGCCTCTCTTGATACGGTACCCCTCCGTGATGGGGAGAGAGAAGGGTCCAAAGGACAGCGCCTCCCCTTCAGTCACTCCCCCTGCTGCAGCTGGGGGGTGCCAGGCGCAATGACGGCAGTGCACTGGAGGTGTATAAAAGAAACAAAGATGTGACTTCCAGGAAGTCAGTTCTCTGTGGGACCTCGAAGAGTAAGCTGAATATAGGGAGGGAGGGCTGGTGCGGTCATGTCGGAATATATCCGACATTGGACCGTAACCGGCAAAAGGTTGTCTCGGATATATTCCGACATTGGACCGAAAAGTGTTAAGGCAAGAATAAAGCGGTCAAGAAGTTATAATTATAACTCTCCCATTTAAACTTTGGAATATCTCTATAATTTTAACAAACGCATTTCTATGTTTTGCAGTATGCACTGTTATACATTGTTTAAGGAAAACAGAGTGTTTTAGAGCTCAGCTAACTTTCCCTTGAAGAAAGAGACAACATATTTTTCATTGCACTGAAGCTTTGGAGTAATTAATGATAGCCACATGATCCAGTAATCAAGTCGGCATGAAAGTGGAGACAAGCATGTGTTTTTCAATACTAAATTACTCTTACTAAATTGTATTTCTTTCATTTTGAGATAATGAATATGAACTGGATCCATTACTTAATCTATCATGACTGGACAACAGTTGTACTAGAGATTCCTAAATCAATTAGGTTTATCTCTGTCAGTTTTTAAAGCTTTGTTTTTGTGATTAATTATCATTTACAAAGAAAGCCAGATTTTCATAGAACATTAATTGTGACATATTTTGAAGTAAATCCAATATCTTTTTTTATGAGCTGTTCAAAAACAGGCTTTATTTCTCAATATTCATTTTGATGTTCAGCTGCAAACAAGTAGTTGTTTTCTCTTTTTGGATATTAAAGCTTTTGTGGTTGAATGTATTATTATAAAATATGCAATTTCAATGCAGTGAATTATGACCAAGATAAGCTCCAATGTTGACCGTGTAACATGTAGGAGGTCTTTTTCTCTGCATATAATTTCTGCCATTATCATGACATACTTAAGTAGATTTTTTTTTGTGTGTGTCATGGGAAGATTAGCTTTGTCTCTTTAATGCTTTGCTTTCGTAACAACTAATGTATCTTTCTTTTGTTGATAATAAAATGGATATTTTAGCATCAATATAAGACACCAGTAGGGCTGGCAATGGGATCTTCTTGGACGTGTTGCGGGCAAGCCCTACGCAGGACTAGGAAGTCCTTAACCCAGGTCCTATATGAGTCCTTGAGATGGCTGGGTTTATCAATATTGGAAAGTAGACCTATAATGCAGGGATAGCGAAAAGGAAGGTAACGCCAGTCCCTATATTTGGCCGGTAAAGCAACCGAAAGTAAGGAAAATAGGAATGGGAGGAGGGATCCAGGCAGTACCAGGCAGCAGGTCAAGCTAGAAGAAATAGAATGGACAAAATCTCAAGCCAAGTAAAGGGAGAACATAAATACACAACTATGATAGCCAAATCTGTGTCAAACACATTAAATCAGGGAGACCGTATAGTCACAGGGGCACTTAAGGGTAAATAACACTGAAACCACGAAAAGGCACTGAATTCAAGGCTGAGTAAGTTTAAATTCAATGCCCTTAATCATGATTGGTCCGCCAGGTCACGTGGTGCTAGGAACAGCTGCCGTGGGTGAGATGACGTCATTGGCGTATTGGGCCGCCGGCGGGTAAAAGATGCTTGCCGGTGGCTCGCGCACATAGGACGTTGTGGGAGCCCGTAGGTAAGCAACTGCGAGGTGGCCAGCGGGAAGCAGCGCTGGGAACTGCCAGGGCCAGGCCTAACACCACCATTTTTTAGTACAGTCATATAGACGTATGTATTTCTTTCATTCTCCAAGTCCTGAGTTATGGGAAGAGTTACACTACACATATATATCTTCATCCAGGACCTCCTGCGACGAGTCCCTTTGTCCAATATGTTGGGTTCCAGCACAATCCCACAAATTTATCATTAACTTACCTGCTTATAATTACCAGGTTTGATCTGTTACACCAGTGGTTCCCAACTGCGGTCCTCAAGTACCCCCAACAGGCCAGGTTTTAAGGATTACCTTGGGGAAATGCAGACTGAATCCTGCAATCACTGAGCAGCAAATCATATCACCTGTGCTGTGCTTCGGATATCTGGAAAACCTGACCTGTTTGGGGTACTCGAGGACTGTGGTTGGGAACCACTGTGTTACACCTTGACAGAAATTCAATTATCTGCATATGCAGCAACCTTGATATTCTAGGAAGACTTCAAAGTCATTGAATATTGTAGTTATTTTTGTTCTCCTATAGTACACAACTACAGGATTGCTATGCTTTTATGCTGCTATCTATATGATCAGGATAATTTGGGTTTATAGTTCAGCACCACAAAACATAATCCTACCATCCTCAAATCCTTCAATTGCTGTGTTACCAGTAAACAGTGGTTTCCACAGACCAGATCTATAAACAAGATACTATAAACCTGGTATAGCGCAAATTTCACAATCTGCTTGTGGAGGTAATGGTTATTTTTATACATTTCCAGAATCTTCCAAATAAACTCCAGCTCACATAGGGAAATAGAGAACAAAACGATTCCTTCTCGTGTAGTATATGACTCACTAGGTTTTATATATATACATATATATATATATATACAGTTTTGTTCAAAATTATTCAACCCCCAATGCTGTAAAGGGTTTTAGGGAATTTAGTGTACATTTGTAATTGTATTCAGAATGAAATCCTACAAGGACTTTTTAAAGAACCATATGCAACTAAAATGACATCAATTGGTTTTGTAATACAGTAATAAATGTTTCTTTTGTGAATTCTTCATTGACACAATTATTCAACCCCTTAAAGACTACCACTCTGAAGAACAGAGGTTCATTCAAGTGTTTTCAATCAGGTATTGAAAACATCTGTGGATGTCACGGAGCAGCAATAAAACATAATAAGCACCAATTAGGCAGCTTTAAAATGACTGTGATCCTCAGCTCCTTCTAGACATTTACTGGTGTGGTTACAAACATGGTGAAGTCAAGAGAATGGTCCAGGAAGACAAGAGAAGAGGTGATTACTCTTCACAGGAAGGGCAATGGCTATAAGAAGATTGCAAAGATGTTAAACATACCAAGAGAGACCATCATTCGCAAATTGAAGGCAAAGGGCACTGTTGAAACGCTACTGGTCGTGGCAGAAAGAAGATGCTGACTTCGACTGCTGTGCGCTACCTGAAGCGTAGAGTGGAGAAAAGTCCCCGTGTGACTGCTGAGGAACTGAGAAAAGATTTGTCAGATGTGGTACTGAAGTTTCAGCTCAGACAATACGGCGCACACTGCGTAATGAAGGCCTCCATGCCAGAACTCCCAGGCACACCCCCTTGCTGTCTCCAAAGAATAAGAAGAGTCGACTGCAGTAAGCCAAAAGTCATGTGGACAAACCACAGAAGTTTTGGGATAGTGTTCTGTGGACTGATGAAACAAAATTAGAACTGTTTAGGCCCATGGATCAACGCTATTTTTGGAGGAGGAAGAACAAGGCCTATGAAGAAAAGAACACCTTGCCTACTGTGAAGCATGGCGGGGGGTCAATCATGCTTTGGGGCTGTTTTGCTTCTGCAGGTACAGGGAAGCTTCAGCGTGTGCAAGGTACCATGAATTCTCTTCAGTACCAGGAGATATTGGATGACAATGTGATGCAGTCCGTCACAAACCTGAGGCTTGGGAGACGTTGGACCTTTGAACAGGACAATGATCCCAAGCATACCTCCAAGTCCACTAGAGCATGGTTGCAGATTAAAGGCGGAACATTTTGGAGTGGCCATCGCAGTCATCTGACTTAAATCCGATTGAGAACCTCTGGTGGGACTTAAAGAAAGCAGTTGCAGTGCGCAAGCCTAAGAATGTGACTGAACTGGAGGCTTTTGCCCATGACGAATGGGCGAAGATACCCGTTGATCGCTGCAAGACACTTGTGTCAAGCTATGCTTCACGTTTAAAAGCTGTTATAACTGTAAAAGGATGTTGTACTAAGATTGAATGTCACTTGGGGGTTGAATAAAACTGATTACACAACTGTATATATAACACAAAAACATGGAGAGAGCACTCCAGACAAACACATTCAAAAACCTGCAACAACCCCCATGTTTTTTATATATCTACAGTTGTGTTCAAAATTATTCAACCCCCACTGAAATTGAGTGTTTTGGCCAGTTTGACATTGATTTTGATCATTCAGTCATCTTGCTTACAATTAAATCAAAGAGGCACGTGTAGGTCAGACAAATATAACATAACATTTATAATGAAATAACCACAAATGTCTTTTCTGTGCTCACATCATTATTAGTTTTATTCAACCCCCAAGTGACATTCAACTTTAGTACTTAGTACAACATCCTTTTACAGTTATAACAGCTTTTAAACGTGAAGCATAGCTTTACACAAGTGTCTTGCAGCGATCTACGGGTATCTTCGCCCATTCGTCATGGGCAAAAGCCTCCAGTTCAGTCACATACTTAGGCTTGCGCACTGCAACTGCTTTCTTTAAGTCCCACCAGAGGTTCTCAATCGGATTTAAGTCAGGTGACTGCGATGGCCACTCCAAAATGTTCCAGCCTTTAATCTGCAACCATGCTCTAGTGGACTTGGAGGTATGCTTGGGATCATTGTCCTGTTGAAAGGTCCAACGTCTCCCAAGCCTCAGGTTTGTGACGGACTGCATCACATTGTCATCCAATATCTCCTGGTACTGAAGACAATTCATGGTACCTAGCACACGCTGAAGCTTCCCTGTACCTGCAGAAGCAAAACAGCCCCAAAGCATGATTGACTCCCCGCCATGCTTCACAGTAGGCAAGGTGTTCTTTTCTTCATAGGCCTTGTTCTTCCTCCTCCAAACATAGCATTGATCCATGGGCCCAAACAGTTCTAATTTTGTTTCATCAGTCCACAGAACACTATCCCAAAACTTCTGTGGTTTGTCCACATGACTTTTGGCATACTGCAGTCGACTCTTCTTATTCTTTGGAGACAGCAAGGGGGTGCGCCTGGGAGTTCTGGCATGGAGGCCTTCATTACGCAGTGTGCGCCGTACTGTCTGAGCTGAAACTAGGCTTGTGCACCGATTTTTTTTTCGGTTCGATTTGATTTTTCGGATTTTCAAACTTTTCGATTCGGCTCGTTTCGACCGATTTCTGTTTCGGTTCGGCTCGATTCGTTTTTCGTGTACATTTTTTTTTCGGGAATATCGACCATTTTTCGTATTTTCGTGTCACTTTGCTCGTTTTTTGTATCGACTTTTCGTGATTTCGGAAATTTTTGTTTTTTCGGAACATCTGTTCTCCTCGTTTCAAAGCAATAAATTTCGATTTGACACATTTCAAGTCCATTCGAAAATTTCGAAAATATTTCATTTCGGCTCGGAAAACTTTTCAGATCTGCCGTTTTCGGATCTAAAAATTTTCGGAAAATCGTCCGCATCCGAAAATACGAATCGGGAAACTTCGTGAAAATTCCGAAATTCCGAAACCCTAGCTGAAACTTCAGTACCCACATCTGACAAATCTTTTCTCAGTTCCTCAGCAGTCACACGGGGACTTTTCTCCACTCTACGCTTCAGGTAGCGCACAGCAGTCGAAGTCAGCATCTTCTTTCTGCCACGACCAGGTGGCGTTTCAACAGTGCCCTTTGCCTTGAATTTGCGAATGATGCTTCCTATGGTCTCTCTGGTATGTTTAACATCTTTGCAATCTTCTTATAGCCATTGCCCTTCCTGTGAAGAGTAATCACCTCTTCTCTTGTCTTCCTGGACCATTCTCTTGACTTCACCATGTTTGTAACCACACCAGTAAATGTCTAGAAGGAGCTGAGTATCACAGTCATTTTAAAGCTGCCTAATTGGTGCTTATTATGCTTTATTGCTGCTCCGTGACATCCACAGGTGTTTTCAATACCTGATTGAAAACACTTGAATGAACCTCTGTTCTTCAGAGTGGTAGTCTTTAAGGGGTTGAATAATTGTGTCAATGAAGAATTCACAAAAGAAACATTTACTACTGTATTACAAAACCAATTGATGTCATTTTAATTGCATATGGTTCTTTAAAAAGTCCTTGTAGGATTTCATTCTGAATACAATTACAAATGTACACTAAATTCCCTAAAACCCTTTACAGCATTGGGGGTTGAATAATTTTGAACACAACTGTATATATATGATCTTCATCAGTTAAACTCAAAAATGTTAAAGCCCCAACACTGGCTCTAAGTGAGAAGCCCCTGTGGGTCTATAGCCTCCTAATTCTCAGGTGATCTGCCTTCTTAATTTGCCACTTCTTCTTCCATTGTATCACATCATGGAGATAGAAAAAGAACATTAAAAAAGAAACTCCGGGGCATTCCCCTAGTGAAATTCTGTGAAAATTTGAAAGCCAAGCAAGTAGTGTCAATTTCACAATTACTTTTTGAGGAGCTCCCCAGGCTCTTAGCAACACACATATGGGTTGTTTTAGAGGGTTAAACCAATGAAACCTCGCTACCCATGGGAAAGCCGCAACCACATAAGGATAAAAAAGTATTTAAAAAAACACTTTACATCCAGAATGCGTTTCACTGTGTAGTTCTGCTTCTTCAGCTGATAAATGACAATAAAATACTCTTACTGTTATACAGTATCCCAATTTCATTCAAAGTGTCCACACTTGTTTAATCTCACCAATGTGCGTAGACTCCAATTGCACAACTAATATAGTCTTATATTGTAATTCCTATTTATCTAAACATCCAAAATATTATATAATTAATAAATTACCTGTGTTGTGATAAAAACTATAATAATCACTATACAACATTTACAATAAATTTATGTGAATAAATATAGTAATTACTATCCAGAATTTAAAATAATTATTCATATACACCCTAAGTGCTGGTACACACCATAAATATTAACTATTCATCATCGTCTTTAAAAAAAATATTATGTATAATATCGATGCAATTCTTAATCAATTGATATATATAAATATTCTTTATTAATTTATTTTTGTATAAATATATTTATAATTGTGGTTATAACCCAAACTTTATAATCCTTCTTTTCAAATAGTAATTTTAAATGATTTTGAACTTGATCACTTTTTATGGTTTGTTTGTTGGCTGTGGTTGCTTTATATCTGGACCATTTATAGTTATCAATAGGGACCCCCTATTTCTTCCTTTCTTTTAACATACTTGAGAAGACTTTTTATAATGTTTGGGGTATAACCACAATAATAATAATATAGTTTATATCACTTAAATATTGCCTGTAAGAGCAAATCTCTGTGGAGACCGTGGAAGCGCTACCGCGAGTATCCAAGCGGTTAGAGTTGCATTCTGGGGTGAGGTGCCGAGGTAGCGCCTTCCACGGAATCGTACACTGAAATGGGGACACTATGAGGAAACCTGCAGGCACAGATTTCTCCACGTTAGCGTCCCCTTGTTAGCGTTAACCAGGTAATAGTGCCCATCATCTTGTACAAAAACTAGTAATGTTGTCACACCAAGTGATTATGCTCTCCTTGCAACAGGCCTTAGGAAAACCTCCTCAATAACCAAAACCAGAAAGCTCTTGGAGAGTGGAAAAAAACACACGTTTTTCGTTAATTGATGACAAGCTTTTAGCAACTCACCATTAAATATGGAACTGGCTGATGGAGAGGGGATGAGATATGGATACCAAGTATGGTAGCATAGGACTATCATTATCCATATTTTTTATAATTTTAATAAACTCTTAATTGACAACTTTCATATGCTATGAAACTTTTCTTACTTAGGCAGCAATTTTTCACCAATTTACTCGCTGACTATTTTAAGTTGTCCTATCACACAAAAGAATGTTATACTAATTTCTGTTAAAAAAATAACTGTGGTTAATGGCACCTTGTTTCTAATTTGTATGAAAAGTGAAGAATAACAATAATGACAGCTGAGAGCTTTGAGTAGTTCACTATTTGGTATTAGCATTTGAAACTCGCTAATGCCATTGCAGTTCAGTACCTAATGCACTGCTATTTTTTAGTGTTTTACCACAGAGTTTAGCTGAGATCAGTAAATGATCTTTATTGAAACTTAACCTTTATGAAAGTTCAAAATGTTTCATAAACCGTATTGCAATCATATCTGCTTCATTACCTTGTGCAATGGTTATTTCATTCTGCTCATAGCTATTACATTTTAGACTTCTTGGGTGGAAAATATTGTTAATTGTTAAAAATACAAAACTACACTATGCACAGCCTCCGTGAAAAGTTAACTATGCTGCTGTTAATTATTTCTGCCTAAAGCAAGACAACATTATATATAACCTACTGCAAATACCAAAAGCTTGCTTGTGTCATATGTATATAACTCTAGATAACACACTGTCAATACACTTTACTGTAATTAAATTGGCCTCTTCATTAGCAACCTTATTAAAAATATATTTTAGGGTAAACAAAATTAGGTAGGGGTTATCTATTAACCCCTCCTGTCCCCCCTTACAAACCCCCAGGGCCTGTTTTTTAATCCAAAGTATCCCATACATAACCTCTCTCTGTCTAATACCAGGTCTCACTCTATGCTTTTTCTTCCCTACAGCGACAACTTCCGTTGCAGCTGTGGGGACACTCAGGTCTTAAGGACCATTCAAATTATTTAGAATAAAACCTCAAAATGAGTCTCCATGGCGCAATAAGAAAACGTACATACATACGTACAATTTGTTATTATGCATGTAAGTTTATATTGTGCCATTGAGACACATTTTGATGTTTTATGCTGGTTCTATAGTGTACTTAGTTGAAGGTTTTGTACTTGTTTGTCATATTTAGGCTGGATATATCATTATTTATAATTCTGCATTGACACTTTTATCACTAGCGCCTTTTTCCTCACCCATTCACTTTGCGAAATTATATTGAATGTTTATCGTGAATTCGTGCCTTGAGTGTACTTTTTGGCACATATCCCCAAAGTCTGTTTAGTGTAAACTTTCTTTCCAAAGCATATGATATTTTATAAAAGAGAAGGCAATGGGACTTGAACTGGTCATGGTGGATCAAATAACAGAGTAAACACTAAACAAATTAACAATAAACAAATCATTGCTGAAGACTTTATTTGAAGTTTTTTAGCCTTAATATATTTCTGGCATTGTTAAAACCGCTGGCAAATCTTCAGCGTCCATATAGTGGCCTAAAATTTGAGATTTTCCCCCTCAGTTTCCAGTTTACTGAAAACGTCTACTAGACCTTTCATTCGTTTTCCTTGTGTATGAATGATCATCGAAGGCTAGACATGGCTAAATGATATATTCTATTTTTGCACATTTTAAACATTTTACTAAAGTAGATTAAAAATAATCCCTTTAAATCTGCTTGCCCAAATATAAACCAATATAATTTCTCCGTAAATTAACAATTATTTTGAACACTTTAGAAATACCCACTTATTTCCTCAGTGCACAAGAATTACAGAATATTTGTAATCATTTGAGTTTATCCATACTGGAAGGGATTCAGAAAGTTGAAAGCAAAAACCAATTAATAAAACCTAACAAGAAAAAAAGTTGTGAGTGAAAATGACAGCTTTTTTTTTTTTTCGTTTTCGTTGTTATATTTTATACACGAAGCAGACTGGATATTTCTGGTCCACACAGCCGCTGTCATGCCTCAGCCCTGAGAGCCTGCCCTGGCCAGCCTGGGTAACTAGCTCTCCATACCTGCTTCCCACCAAAGGGTTAACTCCTGTGTCTGAACCTGAGGTTCTGCATAAAACCAGACCACACCCTACTCCCCTTTGCTCTTTCATTTTGTATTTTCCCTTCCTGTGTTCAGAGGTCCTGAGAGCCCCCTCTTGTTATTGTTTGTCCCTTTGATTTATCTGCTGTACCGTATACCAGTTATTCAGTCTTTGCTGTGTTTGCATCACCTGGTTCCTGCCTGCTGGAAGATCCACTGCGTGGCCCACTATCCAGTGGGTCCAGAGACTCTCAAGTGGCTCCCAGTCCTCAGCTCTCTCCTAGAAGTAGACCTTCTATCAAGGTACTGTTATCTAAGGCTCCTGCTTCTCCTCAAAAGGATCCAGAGAGAGACTACGTGGTCCACCATCCACTTGCTATTGCTTGTATTTTTGTGTTCTGCAAAGACCGTTTGCTGTGTACTATATCCTACAATACAAGCTTTATTGTTCATATACTGCCTGTGTCTGTCTGCCTGCTCACCCCCAGCACTTGGGATTATATATAACACGGAGGCTGTGCCATGGCTCCTTCATGGCGCGAGTCTGACAGCCGCCCTGAAAGGAATAGGCACGAAACTGTTTCTTCTGCAAAAACCAATTAATATCTAACCTACATGATTTTTATGTTTTTTTTATTCAAAATGGTTTATCGTTATTTTAACACAAGGGAGAACAAATAAACATCAAATTAAAAATTAACACAAATATTGATTAACAATAGTACCCTAGGCCAACATGACATTGCAAATGAAGGAAGTGGATTATTATAGGTGAAGTAGGGTCAAATGGGGAAGAATAGAAATGGGAACAGGTTTTATGAACCACAATAAACAGACTAGTCTAAGGGGAAGAACGGAAAGGTTACACACCCTATAGGTCCAATGTCCAAAACTAGATGTGCTGTCAACACATTTGAACTAAAAAAGGAGAGAAATAAATAAGAGGGTGTGAGGGGAGAGGTGGTAGAGGAATGGGCAAAGGATAGGGTAAAAATCAATCTAGATAAAATAAAGAATTGGTAAAGAAAAGCAATAGAGGTCATGCCCCCATCCCACCACCCCATTCAGAAGGGGCTGCAGCCACCCCCAAACCAGGTTTAAACCACATCCAGATCCAAAAGTAACCAGTGCTGCAAAGCTAGTCCAGAACAACCTGATCCCTCTCCTGGTCCCAGAAAACTGTGAAGCCCAACCAGTAGTACCATTTCTCTGTGAATTGTGTTCTTTGGCATCATCTAACAACAAAAAAATGGCAACATTCCCAAACTCTTTCACCTTCATGACCCATATATGGTTTGCAGGAATTTTGTTCTGTTTCTAAAATGTGGGGATCCAGCTTTTGGTTACCTACATAACGTAAAAGGCCAAATATTTACAGAACTTCATGAAGTAGGATCGTCTCTGAGGAGTTATCAATAGCTAAGTCAGTAAGTTCCCAAATATTGTTGAGTATAGGGGGCCAGAAGCAGTCAAGGACAAGCCCTCCAAGTCTGCAGGTACATAGTAATTTCCCAATCTCCAGCGGGTAGGGTAGAGTAGATAAAGGTGTCCTACAGTTTTTGTCTTATTTGTGTATTAATGTGTTCATCTGTAAACAAAAGGATAAAACTAGTTATTTTCTGATCCTTATTGCAATGCAAAAAATCCAGTTTAATATAGCGTTAATTTGAATGTATATAAAATGCATAAATCATACCAAATGATGTACTCAACAAATGTATCAAATATAGTCCATATTTAATTAATACGTTCCAAAAATGAATACACAGCTACTATGAGGTATGCAGGATATACCTCATAATAAACAGAAGCAGGAGTTTCCATTATTAACGTATGAATAGTATATGGAATTGCACAAGGAAATGCCCTGAAACCCTACAAGAGTGTTAAATCTTTTAATTAGATGTTATATGTATTGCTTCTATTTGCTTGTTTTTAATCTTTAGATAATAATTACATTCATTCCCACTGTTGAGTACATAATTAAACCAGAAGTGTGAATTAAAATAAACTACATTCCTAAAGATAAAAAAAGATAAGGATGCTGAACGTTGAGCATTGTCTGTATGGCTAAATGAGATCGGAATGTAGTCAACAAAGCAGTTCTAAAACTAGCAATTAGGAATGGACATAAGTGGCAGTTTCCTCTTTATATTATTTCACATCTGTGCACTATGTAATTTTGCATTATTTTTTAAGACATTGTATATCTCTACTTTTGTGTAGTTACAACTTGCATGAACACCCTTTACTGTTCTGTGGAAATGAGGGCAAATATAAAAGAATAAAAAAAATACATATTTTTTATTCTGGGATCATTTTTCCAAGCGAGTCCTATACTGTTTTTTTTTCTGTAACCCAACTAGGGGCTCTATCACCTTCTTCAAGCTAACACTAGCGTCAGCATTAGCACTAGCTTAAAGGAGGTCATAGCGCTGCACCCACATCACCTTTGAATCGCTAACGGGTTAAAAAAACGTTAGCGCTTGCTAATTAGCGATTTGTAGCAAGAGTATACTGTACTTTGAGCTAATATACCTAACATGGGGAGCACAAAGTGAAAACACAGAGTAACTAGTGTTAGGATCCCTTGGTCCTAACATTAGTTACTAAGAGCTGGCGCTAACGAAGAAGTTACCACCAGTTCAGGGGTGTAGGTAACGGATTGTGCTGCTGCAGAATCCATTACCTGCAGCTCCAAACCCCCCAAAAAAACAAATACTCACCTCTTATCTCGCGGTGAGAAGGGCGGGCTGATTCACTGCTTCTGGCTGACGAGAGCAGAGTGAGACTGGGGGAAGAAAGTCCCCTGTCTTCCTCTGCGATTGCTCCGCTGACCAGCAGGATCTCGCAAGAGGCAAGATCCTGCCGGTCATGTGATCCGATGGACGCCATGCAGAGGATGCTGGGGATGGTGCTGTAGCGCTGCCCCTAGCATCCGCGAGCTTAGCGATCGCAGAAGGGGCAGGCTGCCGGACTCTATGCCTGCCCTGCAATCTGTTGGGGAAACCGGGAATCTAGGGGGAAGCTAGCAAACGGGAATTTTTCCCCTTAGCGTCCCGGTTTTAGCTCAGGGCAACGTGATAGTGCCCTAGATGTTGCATATTTATCCACTTCAATTTTTATTTTACTATTCTTTAACAGGAGTTCGAGATAAAGCCTTACGTGGGGACCTTTTCTTTATCCCTTTTCCAAAATTGTACACCTGTTTTTGCAATGGTAAAACATTTTTTTTTTTTTTGAGAAAGGCTTTTACCAGGAAGGATACATTGAGATTTCTCTCGTTTTCAAGTATGTCCTGGATGGCGAGTATGTACTGTTGGAGATTATTGACTTCTTTAATAGGTCAGGGATATATTAATTATGACGCATATTCTTCTTATTGTTGATATACATAGATATATATATATTATTGACAGTGCCTCCAATACCAGTGTATAAATTGGTATTTAACCCCTAAGATAGGGATTAATAACCAATCAATGAATATACGTCTTAACAAATATATGGCGCGTTATCCCGAGTTCTTTTGATGCTCTCTAGATATTTTTAAACACAATAAAATCAATAAAGATATGAGACTGCGTAACGGTAAAACAATTCAAACCAAAATTTATTTACACGTCAAGTTTCATACAATCGTATGTTATCAACGGATTTGCCAAATACAATTTACAAGTGATTATAGATCGTGATTAGTAGCGATACTGTGACACGCAATAATCTAATGGACAGATATTTTAGGTTTATAGACCGCACCACAGATATACACGCCTCAATTCTTAAACACCAAACTCTATTCTATTCACTTAAACCTTTCCCATTATAAACCAATCCTCCACCTGGCTAAGATAAACACTCAGTTACTGGGCATCACCTGCAGCACAATTTATTATTGTGGGGGCCTATTCACTAAATGCAACTTCCTTCAGGGAGATACATAACACACTCGGTAGGGACACTATCTCTTCCACAGATCAATCACAGCACTTCATTCGATATACGTTTACCCAACACTTCTTATTGACTTACGGTACATGCATTCATTCGAAGGGCTGCAAGATGGATATGGAAGGAGTTATGCTAGGTTATGAGTGGGGCGGACGGCACTTGACATATAAAAGCTATTTCACGTCCCAGCGTATCTCACTATAGGTATATAATTGATATTTTTAGATGTCCACAACCAGTATTCTTGGAATATAAATAATTTCACTAAATTATGGCTCAAGTATTCAGCCGATGATAGTCCCTTCCTTAGCAATCCTCTGCAGTGGACTGTAAAGGCAGAATTTCTATTCTACTGATTATTAGGCTCAAACAGCAAAATAATTCATTTATATTCCTTTAGTTTGTGGTGGACATCCAAAGTCAGGACTATGCAATTAGAAAATAGATATCAAGTTATTCAGGTATACTTTACCATCTGGTTAGTGAAGATAGAGTGGTGGAAGATTAGGGTGTGGTCGGTCTTAAAGGGGCGGCCGATGGTGATTGCCTTTCTTCCCTCCAAGCGTCCCTCAGGTCTCTCTCCAAGCTTTTCTCAGTGTGTCCTTCTGCTCTGGAGTGTCCTCTCTATATAGTGGTCTTCCGCCCAGTTTTAGATCTAGCCCATCACTATGTGGCCTCATTTGATTGGAGGATATATATTCATCAACTCCAGGGGTCTGTCCAGGTGTTATGTTACCTGGCCAGCAGATGGCGCTCTCAGATCAACCATCAACCTTCTGCAGGAATTAATTTATGGGCTTGGCCAATCTTTTACTGGTTTGGGGTCGTTTTATTCCTATATCCCGGGACTCCATAGATTTTATTAACAAATTAAAATTTATTTCTATTGTGACATCGCCGGCATACTTCGCCACGGCGTGTGTGCATTTCATACCCCTTTACTTATATCCACAGGATGTGTATGTGAGGGGATATCCATTCATTCATTCGTGGTATCGTTTTTAACAGTCACACGTTACCCGACTTAATCGGCTTCATGCGGATTAGTACACCAGACATTGTGATGATCAACTAAATGTGGTAGGGCCTCTGTTTTTATAAGATGCTAAAATTATCAGTTCTAACTAATAAATATCCTCATACCATATAGTACATATTGCCGAATAGCATTACAAGCTGGTTTACCCAAGCCATTTAACCTTTGGGTTTTTTTCTCTATTGGGCAACCTATTGTTCCATGTTTACGTGGCTTTCAGAGTTTCGATCTGACGAAATAAACACAATACTGAGATATCTATCTTAGTTGTCATTGTGTTCCCTTACTTTTAAACCATTTGATCTAAACCCTGTTTGGTTGTAACAAATAAATAAAATAAACAGAGTCCATTAGACCGTCTTTGATCAATGTTAAATGTCCTTTCTTGTACGCGTAACACTAACGAGTTTAGCTTGTCTCTTGTTCTTGTTATATATTAACGACGCAGACAAGTTGTTGGCGTGACGCAATTCCTGGCCCCAAATTTAAACATTCCTGCGTTATAGAAATTTCATATCTGAAAAGGTCTGACAGTACCGTTAGGTGTCTTGCCCAAGGACACTTACTGGGGAGGTGCTGTTGCCGGGATCAAACCCATGTCTCCACAGGCTCTCTCCATGCAGAGCAGTGATGTTACCTCTACTCCACCCAGCCGGTATATAAAACAATACAAAGTCTCATTTACATACCTCTTTTTTGCAGGGTTGCTGTTTTCCCTGGTGAAAATTTTAATTATTTTTCAGGCCTCACTTGTTAAAGTCATCCCCAACCTCACTGTAAAAAGTAAATATGCTTCAGATTGTTATAATTACCAAAACTGACATACTTTATTATCTTTAACACTTTTACTTTATTTAACAAAAAGGTCATTTCAGCCTGTATGCTAATACCATTTAAAGTTTTACGAAGGTTTCCAACTTCTCATCCAAGCATTTTTTCTGGAAATGATGAAAGAAAAAAAATGAGGATTAAGGCTAGGGTCAGACGAACGCATTTTTATGTTGTCTGTGAAAAAGTGCGTTCGAACGAATGGACGCATTTTTTCACAGAATACGCGAAAGCGGTCATACGATGCGCATTTTCGTCCGTGATTTTGTACGGATCATCAATAAAACACTTCTTGCATCTGGACGTTATGTTGGCCGGACATTAGCAGCGTCTGACGTCTCCTAATCACGCACACACGCCGCTAGCAGACGCAGCGCACTCTGTACGTCAGTACCTGCGGTTTCACGTTCTCGAAAAAATGCGTTCGTTTTCCACTTGCGTTGCGCAGCCGGACTTTTGTGCGACCGTACTTCGTATATTGGCCGTCATTGCCCGGCATCTGCTGCTAGTGCGGCCGTGATTAAGTGCGCCAGAACGCGCGTTCGCACTGCCTCAGTCTGACCCTAGCCTAAAATTGTGCAAATTTAAATTAGTTTAATCCTTTAACTATTTCTATATGCAAAATTGCTATTATAACCTACATGTAATGTTTTTTTTATTCATTTTTGGTAGTGAAAAGTTTAACACATAGTAGAGCTTATTTAATGAACTGTGAACTATATAAACTAGACATAATTTTTATTAACGAAGCATAAAAGTTATTTTGTATCCCTTTCGCCACTATGGTATTTTCCATAAAACCACAGGCAGGACCCAGTGGATTTATGGAAAATAAATTTGAGGCATATAGTGAAAGTGTGCTTGGAAATCTCAATAGAACATTTTCAAACATTGTACACTACTTCTCAGGCAGATGGTGCCCTATGCTGGCCAAAAAGCACTACAGCTACAATATATCTCTATAACTCATCTACGTATATCTGTATAATACTGCTTGCAGTCCATTTTTCCTTCAAGAAAAAACAGATCTAAAAGCAGATCAAGTTGTTTTAGCACCTCAGCTGTCATCTCTGAAGTGCTAAAACTTTGGAGACACATTCCAAGCCCATTTGCAAATGAACTTCTATTGACCAAATCAAGTATGCTCTAGGCTTGTGCGCCGTCAATAAATTTGTTTTGTTTCGTCTCGTTTCGTATTAGCCGTTATTTTGTTTTTCGGAATTTGTGTCCGAAACACAATTCGGATTCGTACGAAATACGAATTTTCGTAGAGATTTGTTCACTTTTCGGAACAATTACGACCATTCATTATGATGAATTTAAAAAGCAAAAATACATTTCTTAACCACTTGAATGCTAAGGACGCGCTCAGCGCGTCCTCAGCATTCCCGCTGGTGTGCTGAGGACGCGCTGAGCGCGTCCTCACTTTGGGGTCAGCGTTCGGCCGGGTTCCGGCCGATCGCTGGCCCCTCCGGTGCGGGCTGACATCCTGGATGTCAGCCCGGCATCCGGACCAGCAGCC